>OZ022334.1:5064979-7564979 GCA_963989225.1 Dromius quadrimaculatus | reverse complement strand
TCTCATTATTTCTCGTTAATTGTTTTTGCACTCCATATCAAGTTTCACTTCTATTGCCGTAAGCCTTTAACTGGGGCATTTTTTTTCTCCATATTTGCATATCACTCAATAAATATTAATTGGAATTTGGAATATACTTCATACTATATAATAAATCAATCCACTCACTACTTGATCTTTATACTCGTTACGGCAAAATTTAAATGCTATTCTGTATAAAATCTGTTTTAGGGGTTTGAAATTACATATGCTTTAAGAGAAATTCTCTTTTCGCCTGTCTGTCTGTGACCCGGATCACTTATGTGTGCACGCACGCCACACTCAAAATTTGAATTCATCTCATTCACATTCTTCCTACAAAAACTCCTTGCAGATAAAATTCTTTAATAACAAATAACTGAAAACAAACTATAAATCTGTCATAACTGCCCGTTAGAAATCACAATGTAATTAAATGTAAATAATCTAATTAGCACACAATTAAAGTGCCGGTAATACTATCTGCAAATTTATTGAACCATTCTTATTTGTAAACATATAAGTATCAATTATTTGTTTATTCTTTTTCGAGAATTGTTACCACTATTGTTCGTTAATTCAAAAATTATTTTTAACTTTTTTATATTTACAATAAAAATTTGGAATATTTCGGTAACTAATAATTTGGAGCTTCACGTCCATGATATTATTTGGCATAATACTGTTAATTACATTTCCACACACAAAAAAACTAACACAATAGAATTGTCCTCAGTTGCAATTATTGTTTGTAGATGAATATTCGAACAAATAAGGCAAAACAAAACAAGTTCAGGGATTATTTGGTATATGATAATTTTTTCATCAACATCTATTAATTAATTTAATTTTCAACTTTAAGGGAACAATTTGACGTGACTTTATTTGAACAAATTTTGGCATTCAAATGCCACTGATGCTGAAAATGAATCTTGAACTTGCTTGGCTATAATTTGTGCAGTTTCATTTGCTTGCATTACAAATCAAGCAAGCATTTCTTGTACGGGAAAATCCTTCTTATAAAAACCTAGCGACAGAAGTTGTTGAAAGCTGTCGTTCTCTTCTCATCTGAAGGAGAATGTATCCGGTAAGATCAACGTGGTACTTACAAAGGATTAACCTAATACAAACACGAAGAATATGCTAGAGCAAACAGCGGCGAGTTGGAAGATGGGGCCTAAGCCCAAACGGTAGTAAAGCAAAGATTGACTAAGTTTGTAATGTCTTATCGAGTTCGTATAAAGTTTGGTAATGGTGCGGACTAGAGGATGAAAGCAACAGAGCACCTGGAATTTGTGAAATTGTGAAGTTTTCCCACCTACACAGTAATTAGAAACTCAAGTTTCAGAGCTTTATTACTTAAGAGACTATTATCGATTATGGGGAGATATTAGCAGAAGATGAACCATAGACTACTTGATACACTCGTGATGAAGTCGACATGCTTTGATGATTATTTAGATATCATTGTGCCATGATTCAAACCAATTTTAGATTTTGTATTAATCTTATTTTCAATTCTTCTTATCCTTGAAATTTTTGATCTTCACTATCTCAACTATATTATTTATGTCATTGTCTGTTACATTTTGATGTTTCTCTGGGTGTCCATAATTATTTTATATCAATTCTTTACATTCTGCTTTGTTCTCTGCTTTTCTTTTTGCATCTTGACAGCTGATACTGTTTTCTCCTGAAATCTCTTTTACATTGTCCTTCCAAGCATTTCTAGGTCTTCTTCTTTTTTCCTTCTTTATGATCTTTGTGTACCATACTGGTTCTGTTTGTCGCTTTTCTGGCATTATTATTTAGTGGTCGTACTATACCACTTACTTCTTGTCTATACTGTTATGTATGCTTTCTATTTCCAGGCTATTCCTTATTTGATCATTTCTTGTTCTATCCATTCTTGTTACTTTTTCTACCAGTTTTAAGTATTTCATTTTCTCTGCTTGGATTTTACTTTTGTTCCTTTGATTTATTGTCCACGTCTCACTTCCATTTATTATTTGATAGACTGTCATTTTTGTATTTCTCGATACTTGTTTGTTATTTGATATTGTTTTGTTCATTGCATGTAAGTTTCTATTAACTGCTAATATTTTTTTGTTGATTTCTTGATCTATGATCCCTTTGTTGCTGATTGTTATCCCCAGATATGTGAATGTTCCTTTCCGTTTATTTTCATGTTAGTTATTGTATCTTCTCTTGCTATCACCATTGTTCTTTTTCCGTCTACATATATGATCATATTATGCTTCTTTAGTTCATCGTTTCTTAGATTTATATTGTGTTGCATGTCTTTCTCGTTCTTAGCTAGAATTGCTAGATCATCTGCGGAAGCACATTCACCTATTGTTTTTATTGTCAGCCGATGGTAATCAATATCCACTTCTCTTGTTTCATCCTTTATTTTCTTGATAATACTATCTAATTATATTATAAATAGCAACAAACCTTATGCATCTCCTCACCTTAGTACTTGCGTTGTAGAAAATTCTTCTGATGTTTCATTACAGATTCTTACATAATTTGATGTCTTCCTGTACACACTTTTTATTGATTCTATTAGTTTTTTGCCGTCCAGTCTTTCTCCTAATATTTTTCACATATCCTTTTGTGGAACTTTGTCGAATGCTTCTTCCAGATCAACAAATGTTATATATAATTTACTCTCCTGGTTCATAGTTTTCTCTATGAGCTTTCTGGTTGTGCAAACGCGCTTTGTGCTCTTTCCATTGTTGAATCGACGTCTTGTCTTAGCTTGCTTTCTATTATAGATTCATACATTTCAGCTGTAGTACATAACAGTAATATCCGTCTGTGATTGTTACAATTTCTATTGTCCCCTTTTTTATGGATGAGAAATATTACCGCCTTTTTCCAATCTTTGAGGATTTTTCCAATTTTTCAAATCCTATTGGGCATCTCAAGTAGCATCTGTTCTCATTCTGCACCCATATATTTTAGTATTCCAGGCGCCTTGCCGTTTCTCAATTTTTCAAGTACTATTTTAATTCCTTTCTCTGTTATGTCTTCTGTCTCGTTTTCCTCTCTAGTGCCTTTCACCTGCTGGTTTTCCTCTTTTCTATTTCCATTCATAGTCTATTCTTCCTCCAAACAAATCTGCGAATATTCTTCCCATCTCTCCATAGCTTCTTTACTTTTCCAATATGTCTCCTTGTCTATCTTTAAGTTTTTAATACTGTTTGGTTTCCATTTCTAAAGTTTGTAATCGTGGAATGAAATAATTTTCCATTTTCTTTGTAGTTATCTTCCAGTATGTTCCCCAGCTTCTCGCAAGTTCTTGCTTTTGATTTTTCAATAACTTTTTTCAATTATTTTCTTTGTGTTTTATATTCTTCAAAATCTTCTTCTTTTTCTTCTTTCAAAAATTTCTTCCATTTCTGCTTCTTCTTTTCAACTTCTGCTTCGGCATCTTCATTCCAGCAATTAGTCCAGACAAAATAAACGAAAAAAAGTGCTGAGTTTGCATTAATTCCCAACCAGCTGAATTTTTGTACAGGTCTTCAATACGCAGAGCTGGGCAAATTACTTGCAAAATGTAATTAATTTCAATTACTAATTACTTTGACAAAAAGTATTTGAAATACTTCAAAAATAAATACTACAAAAAAAAGGAATTGAATTACTAAATACTTTTGTAATTTCAATAAATAATTTCGAATACTTTATCAAATACGTATTAAATTGAAAAGCAAATATATCTTCAAATACATGAATATAATGCAAAAAATAATAATTATAATAAAGTGAACAACTATCATTTGAATAACATATTTCTATTTTCTTTTAAAACTACCAATTTCTCGAACAAATCATTCAATAATGCATGTCCACGAAAATAAAATTGCGAGGCAGGGAGTAATGTGACGCATTTGTTGCCCTTCTCCCACATGAAGCTTCTACAAACTCGTGAGCTTATCCATATCTACTTGCTGAAACTGATGAAAGTAACTCAAGTAATTCGAATACTCATAGTTTCAAATACTTTGGAGTAATTTAAAATTGTGTTTATCTCTGAAATAGTGAGAGCTACTAGAATAATAAATAAGTGAGACTTTATAAAACGTGAAATTTTCTACAAAAAAGGTCTTTTATTTTTTCTCCTACAAGGCACCGTTCTTGAGTTATCGCAATTTCAAACCTAGAAAATACGAATATACACTCATATGTGACCAGTATGCATCATTTGAAGAAAAAAATATTGGAATATTATTTTCTGATTTATGGACTCAAAGTCAAGTGGAAAATGTACGACTGAGTGAGACAATGGCCGTCCCTAATTCCATTAGTCGGTTGGCCTGAAGTAACATCAACAGTTCAGTCTGCTTTAAATGGTTTTCCGTAGTAGTATAAGATGGTATTTTCATTTTCAACTGTGTCGTTACAAAATTTTATAAAAATGGCAACAATTTGCTTCATTTGCAGTGAATCTTTGTATCTTCTAAGGTGAAAGAAAGAGTGCAGTTATCTTGTCTCCCTCCAACATCTGCTTCTGCTTATCAACACTTGTTTCGTGGGTTCTACCAAGAGCAAGTGTGGTTGGACAATGAACTGAATCCTTAAGACTAGGACTGCAAATTAGTGAAAAATAGTTTGGAGCCAATCCAGACTACACTTTAATCTGCTCCAGAAAAATTGCTGAATACAATTTTTTTGTGATTATAATTAAGGCTGCACGAACAATTGTGTTGAACAGAAAAATTGGTTTGTTTTGTTCACTAGTCTGTGCCAGTTGTCAAGGCCGCTCTTGCACTAATGCTAAATCAAATGCAACAAATGTAGATTTTGTCGAAATCAATGAGGCTCTAACTGATATATCTCTCTTCTTTGAGCAGTCAACACAAACTGAGCAAGAATCGAGTGATCATGTAGAATTTCCATTATATTAGTAAAATATTGTCATATTGAACTTCCTGGATCGAAATATATCGTAGAGTACTCCTACTGGAGAAATCACGTAGAAAAAAAGCGCTGAATACACTTTTTTAGAGGTGGTGCAGAAATGTGTGCATACGTACGGTCTGAGATCGCGATAACTCAAGAACGAAGCTTCATAGCAAAAAAAGTACTGACACCTTTTTTGTAGAGAATTTTACGATCTACAAACTTTCTCTCGCCTATTTTTCCAGTAGTTCTAATCGTTCCAGAGATATACATGAAAAATTAGGATTTGTGACCTTTAGCATCGGATAATAAACAACGCATAAGCGGGAGACTTTTGACATAGCATTTATAATGACGTATTTAAGATCTATACAAAAGTCGAGTTTGTTGAGAATTTATATAAACTGGAATGTCTATTTTAGCTAGACAATGAGTTTGTTTGTTGTTTCTTGTATTTCGTTTATTATATGTTTGAATCTTTTCCATATTTCGTCTACATCGTTCATGTCTGATTTTGATGTATTTTTTGCTAGATCCCTAACATTTTTTTCACTTTCATATCTTTCAATCTCTCTATTCTTACTTTTTCAATTTTATTAAAATTTTTAGTTGCATTCTGCTTTACTTCAAATTTTTTGTAAGTTTAAAAATCATATCCTAAATCAGACTTTTTGCTCATTGTATGATATCGAAAAGGAATGAATCACGTCATTGAATGAAGGAAAAATAATTTTTAATTTCAAAGCACTTGACTACACCATGTAAACATTAATAATAAAACAGTTTGCTCTGCTAATCCAAAAAGCAAGCACATTTATTCAAATCGAATCTGTCCACCTTGTAAAGACCCATCTATCTCACATCATCATAACACAGTGTCAGTGGTGCTGGCAATATCATCCGTAATACCCTGAGGCGACGGTAAGGGCGCTGGCGTCGACAAGAGTCCTTGAAGGATTAGGGCCGTGAACAGGAGCTTAAACCTGCAAGATATCCTGCCGAGCTATTGACGCACGCCACACAATTATCACCGGGAGTAATATCTCGAGTATTAAGGATTCGCTGGTGTTGTCATTGATGGTGCTATTTTCATCATATATAATAATATGTTCTCGGCTATTGAACGGAGGCGAAGCTCAGCTTGGCTAATAGAAGCTACTGAGGTGGAGGTTTTGTTCAAGTTTTATTTCCTTTTAATCTCAGATATGACGAGAGCTTCTCCTTTTCTTTTTATTCCTTTCTTATTGCCAGATTTGTTGTGATGAAGCGATGGAAAAGAGTGTTCGTTTTATGCTTGAATTGAGATGAGTATGAGCAAGAAGTACAAAAATCAATACCTCCAAAGATGGTGTCGCACTCTCCATGTATGTAAATTAGGTTTTATTACAAACAAATTAAATGAAACCCCTCAAAACAAATTCATCACAAAAAAAAATCTTGTAAATATTAGATGTAATCCTCCCAATAACGTAACACACTTTTGTCGAACGACAATGACATAAAGGTCCCCAAGCATTAGTTGAGGGATACAGCGCGATCAAATGGAATAATTCACGAGGCCTTGCATTGTTTCATGCGGTGCTTTGCCTAGTCCTGTGGGATCGCTACAAACAAATGCGTCACTAAACCCTCCCTCCAGATTCGCATTTGTTTCACGGGGGTGATACTGACAAGCGAATGTCGACAGGTTACACCGATAACACGACTACTTGATTATGTATGGAAATTAATTTGTTACAAGAATGAGGATGTAATTTTAGGGGGTGATTAATGCATTATTTATGTTTTTCTAGTACAAAATAAGTAATTCAGTACTTCATAGAAATAAACAAAATGTATGTAATTATTACATAATTCAGATTCTTTTGGAGTAAATAAATGAAAGAAGATTAAGTCAGCCGAATGCTCCTTTTTACGCCTTCATAATACAACCATTTAGTGCACATCCTGACAAAACCACGCTGCTTTATCTCCATGACACATTAAAAACCCGTTCGCAATCCATCTTTTCTGCAGAATACAACATCTTCTTGTCATCAATTCAAATTTGAAAACATTTCATAAAAAACTCCGTCCATGCGTGTCACGTATCGAACACTGATATATTTAATCAGTTATTCATTTGAATATTCGAGACTAGGGAAAGTTCACGTTTACCCCAGCAAGGCATTAGTCCTTAAACCACGGATCTGGGTGGTATAGATTCGTCATTAATCATGGGTAGCTGTGACACAGCGACGCACGCGCTATCTATTGACGAACAACCGAACGACATTGATGTTAACCACAATTAGTTACGGTCGTATTATCTACTAAGGACAGGGGTATCTGAACTTTTGAATGATTGTTTGTGAGTTAATGTTCAAAAATTTCCTTCATAGCTGTTTCAGTAGGAAATGAAAGATATATGACGTATTTCCAGGAATTCCTAAAATATTTTTCATATCCTTATGAAAATACTAGTGTAGGAAGAGATTCGAAAAGCTTGTATTATACCTGGAATATTAATAACGTGAAGTCATATTTTGTCATTCGATCGTAAGTGAATTGAGCAATCTCATAACAAACGTGAAAAGAATTTTTGTAAATATTTATAACGGCGGTAGGGTAAAGTGAATTGAGATTATGGAACACTTTGTCCCATCCACCTATAACAAGAATATGTAGGATCAAATTTGGGAATGCGTTTGAGGGAAGGGAATGTGATGCTACGCTGGCAACAGCTCACAATATTATTTGAATGTAGTATCTTGAAAACTGAGTCCTCCAAATGATATTCACATCTTTTGGACATTGTATTATTCTGTATTTTTCAGTGGTGTGCGTTTTACTATCGAGTTCTAATCCATCGCAAGACAACGTGTTTATACTCTATTCTTGACCAGTAAGCAGCCTCAAGTTTTAACTAAACCCATGACCAGGATAAGCTTTCGGAAATATGATATTGAATGTTCTCGGGGTTTGCAATAAAACAATAGTAGATTGTTTGACAAGTAGAGAAACGTGAGAGTTTACTAGCGAGTATAAATATTTCAATTCATGAGCGAGAGCAGCGAGCGAGTAAATAAAATTTACACGAGCAAAGTAATATCGCTTTTCTTATGTGTTGAACATGCTATATTTTTGTAAACTTGATGGAAAAACTTGAGTGGAAGACACCAAGAATAGAATTGGTCTTTTACAGAAATACTAATCAAGGTTGTGTTCTTGCAAAAACGTAGTAACGGTTTGAAAACTGTAACGCAGAAGCATAGTAACTAATAAACAATATTGAAAATTAATTTGTCAGAAACGAAAGAAGCAAAAGATTCTCGCGAAATTCTGGACACAGCTAAAGAAGCGACTTTACATTTGTTTCCGGCAAAATCGAGAGAATTCTTATATGTTTAACCTGTAATTTTTTTTTTCAATTAGGTCAAAGCGGTCATTTGGGCGCGTGTCATAGTACGTTTTCAGCGCAATTTTTGGAAAAAGCGCTATTATATTCACTTTGGCTGCCTGGCTGGCTGGGTGGCGTGACGCTGAGTTCTCAGCAACTATACTATTTACAGACTTGAAACTGATACATAATAAAAGCTGCTGTTTCGTAGGTTTGCACAAATTGCTTTAATTCAAGCTCACTGATTGTGAGAGATTAAATTATTCAATTACTTGTTTCAAGTAAAACAATGCCCGTAGATATATATGACATTAGGGATATGGCAACTAAAGTTTATTCAAGTAGATAAAAATTAATTTACAACTTTAGGCGTGGGTGTCACTATTATTATGTACAGTTGTCAAATCTGTCCGGGATTCATTCAATGACTTGTTTGAGGCGAATTTGAAGCTTATTAGAATGTATTATTATTATTGGATGAAAATTTGTTTACTTTTGGTGTATTTTTTTTTATATAGCTTTGATAGAGATCAAATTATCATTTTAAGGTACAGCACTTGACCTCCCGTCAGTCAATAACTAAACAATGAAGATTAAAAGGTATTTTTGAGTTTGTACATGCATAACTTATGTACCTATAAAAAATTCAACTTGAAACTAGTACTAAATGGAAGCTGCTGTTTCGTAAGTTTGCCCAAACTGCTTGATTTCACGCTCAGTAATTGTGAGAGATGGTAGTTTGCGAAATCTCTGAAGTAACAAGCATTCATGAACTGTCAAAAATGCGCTTTCATCATCTAGATGATTCTTCAATTTTTGTTGCTAATTTCTCTACTGATTTTCACATATTGAACCTGATGTTTCCCATCAAGTATACAAAAAACACTTTCATTCAAAAATAACTAGAGATTAAAGATTATTAAACCAAATATACTAGTAACCGTAACTATGGGTATTCTACTATTCTACACTTGATAATAACTGCGAACTAATTTTTTTAGAATACTTATGACGTACTTAATTCTTTTCAAACTGACTTAACTCTCCGACCGTTCGATTTACTCTGTGACCTCTCGACTAAACGACACAATTCCTTATTTATATAAATTGATGAAGGGATCTCTTTTACTTACCCAGTTTATTGGTCAATTCCTTATAATTTTAGCCCAGGCTAATCTAAATCCCGGTTATGAAATCGGGCATTAGATATTCATATATAAGAGTCTCCTGTTTTTGCCGACGATTTATAGCTGTAGCTCCATATCCTCTTATTAACTTAAAGAATTTCAGGAAATTGAAATATGCTCGAAAAAAAAAAAGCTCCTAAAAGGATTTTTGACAACTTAAACTAGAAAGATTCAAGGAAAACTATTAATATGTGTACAGTCGTGTAAATATTTGAAATAATAAAAAAAATTGTTAATAGCAATTGAATAAAAGATCTTATAGCTCAGGCATTGCGCTAATCCCTCGCATTCACCCTGGATCTTACTCAAAAACGACGGATTTCACAGGAAAATTGAATAAAAACTTTTTAACAGAGAATTTAGTGCTTTTTAACTTTTGTCTGAAACATTTTGTCCTAGGATTACGTATTTTTGAGATATTCGCGAAAAATAGTTTTTTACTACCTTTATTCCAATATGGCGACAATTTGGCACACTTTCCTGTACTTATTTATTATGCCAGGAAGAAGACGTATGTCAAAATTTCCAGCTATAATTATTTCCTAGTCAAATCCTATAACGCCTGGATTATAAGTGATGTTCAATGGATTTATTTGAACGATTCCATTATAACAATACAATTTCAAAAGTCCATTAGGAGTAACATACTGTACAAGATAAATTGGGATTGACGAAATTCTTATTAAAAAAATCGACACAGGTGAGTGGCAAAAAACTTTTGCCTGAACTCGTCTTACACGTCATTGCATCATGGTTTGATGACTAATGTCGTAATGATATTGACAGGGCCTAGAAGCCTCTCATAATAATACTAGTACTTTCATTGTATTTTAATTATGTGTACTACCTCATAAATATTGTGAGATATAAATGACTTGATGATAAAAGATTGTCCAATAATCACGAAATGCTCTCAAAATCTTACAGGGGCAATGTTTGAAACAGAAAGAATGTTATTTTTCGACAGTCGTGTTGAACAAAGTCCAGCATTCCATATTGGTGAATCTTCAAGAACGTCTCTTTATTATTCGAAGCTTCTATTTAAATGAACGTTTTTTCACTCAAATTTTCGTTTGTTACGTGAAAATGTTGGAAGAAATAATCTTCTTACTTATCTTACGATTCATCGGATCATGGAAATCAATAGAAAAATACCTCAGCAACGATGAAATGCAAGAAATCAAGACAACATTGCTGCTGTGAGAGCCAGTGTTGCAGAGAATCATTCTTCTCAAGAAGCCAAACTCTTAAGGATGATAACTTGGCGAATTTTAAGAAAAGATTCAAGTTAACATCTCTACAAGATTGTGCTGACTCTAGAGCTGAAGCCACTTGACCATCATAAACGTAATTTTTTTTGCAAATGAGCTCAAGAGAAACTTGGAAATGATTTTTTTTGACGTGGCTCATTTATGGTTGAACGGTTATGTGAACAAGCGTGAAAATAATCCACAAGAGATTATTGTAAAGATTTTACATTCAGGAAGAGTCTATGTCTGGTGTGGTTTATGGCGTGGTAACGGATTTATTCCACAAATTAACCAAAAATTGGTTTCATCCTGCATTTGTATTCGTGGAGCATATTCAAATAATCTGCTTTTCAAAACGTAACAGCTGTTAATAAACTTTTCAATTAAAAAAAAATATTTAATTTTTTCAAGTATGAAAACATATATTTCTTCTTGGTAAATCCTTTATTATGTTGGCCAAGAATCAAGAGCGAGAGCGAAGAGTGTATGTTACGGGCTAAGTCCGCAAGTGGACCGAGCGGACTTTATTTAAGCGATGCCTGAATTGATACTGCATAGAAAAAATATAACCTAAATCATAAACTGCTTGTTCAAACTACTTGAAGCCATTCGTGGTCAAGGCAACATTTTCGTTGGTTCTTTAATTATATAGATTAATGGACTAAACAAAACTAATTATCAGTTTAAGATGTTAAAACATCTTTGACACACAGTAGTTATCAACCCACTCACCGCGTTCTATCTCAAAAACAGTTGAGCGTATAGAAAATTATTGGAGACAAAATTTCATACTCTACAACTTTTAAAATAGACACAAATACGATTTGAAACGCAGCAAGCGGGATATTTCCAAAAAACTGATTTTCGTGACCTTTGACATTGAATATTTAGAAACGATCACATGTGACCTCATGAGACTTTTGAGACAACATAAGGAATGCCAAAATGGAGGTTTATACAACTTTTCAACTTAATCCGTTTCAAAAAATAAAACACAAACCTTAAACATTCAATTATTTGTTCCAGTTTCAGAATTTTTTATTCTAATTGTTCCACAGCATAAACTTTGTTACAAATAATTTGTGACACCTACTTTATTTATTCCGTTTCATTTCGAGGTGACACTCCTAAGGTGACTGCACTATTAAGCATATAAATTGGACAATTTAGTAAGGTAATGAATAATGGTCAGGTACTGGATGCTTTTTGGACAAGCATTTTGAATGATTTTCACTAAACTCTGGTGTAGATATTCGCTAAAAAAGCTGAGAGAACTCATGACTTGACAGGTATAAATCGCATCTCATGTCCTACGAGATATCAGGTCATTCCACCAATAATCATTGAAAATTGTGTTAGTATCAGGTTAAGAGTGTAATTAGTATTGATTCATAACTTTTTCCTACTTTCATGAAATAGGTTGAAATTTGTAGTTCTATTTGAGAAAACCGGGGTCAAAATCCTGATTGTTTTTTGATTTTAGTACCTATCTTCTCGAGTTTTATTGATCATAAATTATTTTCTGTCCCTGAGTTAGATACTTCTGAAAGTATAATAAGTTATTCTATATTTATTAACAAATTAATTCCACTATTTTATTGAACAATCCTGCAATGTATACGCACAATGTCTAAATTTTGAATGAACAGGAAACATTCATATAACCTAGTCGTAAAACCTCGAAATCAGCTTCTGCTGATATTTAAACGATCTTAGTAGGCGGAATTTGCATCTGTTCTAAATTATATGAATGTGAAATCAAAATTAATAAATATCTGTATTATTTACGATTCCATGAACTTTGAACAACAGAATTTGTATTGAAAAAATTCGAATATAAATAAAAAATTTCAATTGGATAATCTATTAATTCCACATAATTTAAAAGATGAGAAAAAGTATCAGAAATTAAAGTGTGAATATTGTTTTTCATGAAATACTCTTTTCTCACAGAATATTTATTAGAAAAATAATAATTAAATGGAGAAATATCATTATTTGGTATCTAGTGTCCAATTTATAGTTATTAGGTTATTACAATGTATGAGAGTGCAGAATTACTGTTAAACGTAATAATATATTCATTATTACTTTGAAGAGAGACACCTGACACTATAATTAATTTCTACCTGAAATATACAATAAATATTCATGTTTTTCCGTTGGGAACCGAACTTTATTGACAAATTTTCCCAAATTTCAAACTTTATGTAAGCTATAAATATTTAATTCCTCCACCCTCGTCTTGTGAATACGCATCTAATCCACCATAATCGCTCCACATTACTCCGTTGTGTCATTTACCAAAACTTTCATTTTCCCCATAATGCTTTTCGGAGAATAATGGCAAATTTGTTCCGGCGAATAGTCTGATGGTGATTGATCAGGGCGGCTGGGTAAGTGTCGAACAATTGCTAGTCGTGGATGGGGGATCAAGGGTGCTAATCCGTCTTGTGATGACGGATTGCAGCAACGACAAAGAGGAATATGGATTATTAGGCAGAGGGATTTATATGTATTTACATGGGCTCCCAAAAACTTCTATTTAAGATTTTCCATAACTTTTCCTCCATGGCGAGAACTTTGTTACAGAGTATTGGATCAAGTAAAAATTTGATCCAAGAAGTCCAGTACATCCTGGAATAAAAAGCATGTGTGAGTTTCCTGTCACAAATTTACACTTTAGAGACAGTTTCGCACATGTCCAGTTGGAAACCACTTCAGATGAAATTTTCAATCCTTGTGACTTTTACTACAAAGTATCTTTTCGCTGAGTGTTCTTCCAAAGTAGATACAAGTTTTTCTTGTTAGGTTCTCACATTCGCATGACTAGTCCTCGTCTCTTTACTTTATCCTCTCCTCTTCAAGTCGAAGTGTCGAATCGTTGAGTCTCGTGTCTCTTGAATCTCGCGCGAGTTTTGGATCGAGTTTGAATACGATTTGAATGTCGTTTGCATACGATTATAAATGTTTTATTATGTTGGAAGTAAGTTTAGTTTCACAGGAATTGCTTTGCTACTCGTATGTTTTGTAGTTTATTGATTTAAGAAGATTAACTACTACACGGGATGCGTTAAGTAATATGGTAATAAAACATGCTAATCTAACAACGATTTCCATTACTATATTTTATATTTTCCACTAAAAGTCAGATGAAACACTGGAGATTATCATTCTTCTCTAAATTGGAAACGTAATTAATGTGGCTAAATTTCCATCCTTTCGTGACTTGAATTTTTATTAGATTTTATCTTACTGCATTGAGTTAATACTATAAATAAAACTATACATATTTATGAGATTATTTCGAGATCTCTTCCTATTCTGAAAAAAGCATAACATTTTCCTCAGTTTTGTAAGCTTGTCGTTCGTTGCTGCTTGATTTCATCGTGATTTTCAAGACGTAGCAAAACTGGGACTGATTTGGATAGAAAATAATGTTACAAGTATATGGTCTGGTTATGAATTCCCCTTTATGAAAATTTTTGAAGCTAGAGCTCTCGAGGAACTCACGGATTTTCAGCCTCACCTCAAATTCTGGTTTCGTTATGTTGACGACATTTAAGATCTCTGGGAGGGTTCTATAGAGTTTTTATACAGCTTCCATACAAAATATTGAGACACAATTGACTCCATCAATAATAGGTCCAACCATTGTTTACAACACAAGCTCAAATAATTGGCGGCAAATGTCAGTTCTGTTTCAACATTTATTGAGTAAGCAGATGCAAAAAACGTCAACAAGACCTGAATCGCTATACTTCTCAAGGACGCATAGTAATTGTTTTGCGGAATAATTGGTGGGTGATGTTGGCGCAGCATTAATTTGGGCGCAGATTTCCCAATTGTTCGAAACCAACTGGGCAAACACTAAGGCATTTAGCCGCTCGCATATTAGAGTATAAGACAACACGAGATGCTGCCAGGTCTGGCCGGCCCCGGGAAATATTGCAGCTTTGGCTGAAGATGACGCAGATAATCCCGTAGTATCAACCAGACGACGTGTCACGCAATTGGGCATCAATCGATGGTCCTCACAAATAATTTTGGTGAAAGACTTGAAGGTGTTTCCTTAAGAAGTTAGAACTGTTAGTCGTTGACCGCCTTGTGCGTGTAACCGCTCAACTCGACTATGAGAAGGGCAACTTTTCATCCAAAATCAACATGAGCGACGACGCCAATTTCCATTTCTGTGGATATGTGAATAAGCAGAATTATAGCTTTTGAGGCACCGAAAATCCGCGTATAACCTACAAAGAGCCATTACACCCGCTCAAAGTCACTGCATGGTGTGCAGACTACTATGGACTCGCCGTTTGACGACTTTCTCATTCCTAGATTGGATGAATTGAGACAGAAGAACATGTGGCTTCAACAGGATGGACAAGGTACAACCGAAATCTTGAGGACTGCATTTCCGGGTCTCCCAACCTTTCGTTGTGGTGATTTGTATTGGCTACTAAGATCACCCGATTCAACCGTTCCATACTTCTTTTGTGGGGTTTCTTGAAGTCGTGTCAACATGCCTCATACTCTTGAAGTCAAGAATGTGACAGCCCATTGCCGAAATCACTTGGCCGATATCATTTTCTTGACTTGATGGGAGAATAATAGGACATCTAACAAACCAAATCCAAAAGCAGAACCAAAGTTTTACATTCATGTGAAGAATTACAGCCAAGGAACATCAGGTGACTGCTTTTGCGCCATCCGTTACATGGAATGTTGTCATAATATGATTTAGACACTGAAAAATCGATAAAGAAACAACAACTGTCAAGCAGATCGCCATACCAAATAACATCTATTCTAATATTATCGATGAAATAATAATAATGAAAGATAAAAAAAAAGAACAACCTTAGACTCAATTCATCGTTTATTTGGAATATTAGCTATAAGGTTGAGAATTTATTCGATAAAAATAATGTTTATATCGCTTCTAAGACCATTAACAACCTCAAAAGTCGACATGATAGTAATAGGAAAAGACGAATACACACTAGACAAGAATGAAGAACCATTTAGAAGACACTCACAATAAATAAACATGAAGACTAACCGCAATAAAAACAAGTCGATGGTCATAAACAGAAACGAAGACAGTCACAACAAATAAAGAAATACCAAAGGAAATCAAAACACAATTATACAAAAAAGTAGCTGCATCTATCCTGACATACAGATCAGAAACCTGGACAACAACAGAAAGACAACGCAGTAAATTAAACAGCACAGAAATGAGATTCCTGAGGAAAATAGAAGGGAAAACAGTCTAAGACAGGATAAGAAACAAAGAATATAGACAGACACTGATTGTAAAACCGATAGAAAACAAAATACAGGAGGGTCAATCAAGATGGTGGGGACAAATACCAAGAATGGAAGAAGAAAGAACAACAAGAAAAGTTTACGAAGCAAGAACAGCAAAGATAAAGCAGAGAGGAAGACCCAAGTAAATATGAAATGAAGAAGTGAAGAAGCACTGGAAAAAAGAGGATGTGAATAGGCAGAAGTAGGCCATTTAAGCAAAATGAGAGAAAAAAGGAAGGAGGTATGGATGCGGATGCCAAAAGAAGAAGAAGCAGAATGAACAAGAAAAGTAACAACCACCAGCCTTACATCTTGAAAGGTAGATGGGCCTTAGGATTAAGTAAGTAAGTAAAACAAGAGAAATTTGCAGGAAAGAGGACAAACTTGGACTTACAGCACACTCTGGTGTTTATAAATTGAACTGTGGTACATATGAAGCTAGCTTTTTCTTCTTTATTAGGCAATTTCCTGATTTATGCAGTTTATGGTGTGTCCTTGGTTGATTTCGCCCAACTCTTTCTCTTCGGTGGGCGTCCTGATCTCTGCATATTTTTATCACTTTTTGTTCTTCAGCTCTGTTGACATGCTTGTTTCATTCTTTTCTTCTTGTGTTTGTGAATTTTACTATATCTGTGATATCACACCGTCTTCTAACTTCTTGGTTTCTCATTCTATTTTTTTTTGTTTTTCCAATTATTGATTTCGGTGTGCTTATATCGGCTGTTCTCATTATTTTTTCAGTTTGAAATTCTGCTCCATACGTCATGATTGGTCGCACCATTGTCTTATATATCTTTATTTTTTAATCAGTTGTCATGTATTGCTGTTCAACTTCTTCGTTTAGATGTTTGTTGCTTGTGATGTCAACTAACAGATACTCAAATTTCATGACTCATTCAATCACTTTCTCTTCTACCTCAAGCTTACATCTCAATGACCCTTCGAATATCGTTAGTGATTCTGTTCTATCTGTTGATATTTTCTTTGCTTGCGTCACAAACATGTAAAGCATACGTTGCAAATCGTTTTCTGACTCCGCTGTTAATACGTTTATGTTACGATTACCTAAATGATATACTAACAAATTCTTAACATCATTTACTATTTTGTCCATGACAACACCAAGAAGAGTTGGGCTTAGTGAGTTTCCCTGTCTAATCCTATATCAGATATTATTTCTTCTGTTAGTTCGCTACGTAATTGTAGTTTTATTTTTTGCTTGTATTTAAATTCCCAATCATATGTTGATGTTGGATATTTTTTGATATTTATTCTTCCTTGAGTATTTCAAATATATGTTTTAGCTTCGCTCAATCGAAAGCTTTTGTCAAATCAACGAAGCATAAGGTGGGCATTGCAAATATTCTATCAGTTGCTGAATGATTTCCTTGGAAACCTTGCTGCTCTTCACTTGTTTATTGGGAAGCTTCTATTCTTATTGCTATGTTTCTTGTGAGATATTTTGATGATGATCTCAAAGCGATAATTCACGTGTAATTTTTGAGGTTCCTCTTTTTCCCTTTCTTGAGGAATGAAACTGTTA
The DNA here is from genome assembly GCA_963989225.1 of Dromius quadrimaculatus. Taxonomy (NCBI): domain Eukaryota; kingdom Metazoa; phylum Arthropoda; class Insecta; order Coleoptera; family Carabidae; genus Dromius; species Dromius quadrimaculatus. The sequence goes on along the minus strand of OZ022334.1, from coordinate 7,547,378 downwards.
TACTTGTCTCCTATTCAGATGTGTTTTATGGTTTTTTGGTACAGTTTTTTGAGTTCTTATATCAATTGTTGTCCTTCATATTTCAGAAGTTGTCTTCTCCAGAAGCATTTTCATTTTTCAAGTTTCTAATTGTTTTTTCTACTTTTTCTTCGGTTATTGTGGTTTTCATTCCGTATTTGTGCCATTGATCTATAGTTATGCTGCTTACTTGTATCACTCGCTAACCTCTTTGTTTCTGTTTCTTAACATTCTCCAGATTTTTTTGAAGCTAGCTACGTGAGCAAGACCGGTAGAAAGAGAGTTTACTACGAGGTTTAATGCACATACGCGCGCGCTATAATTTCAAATCTTCCAATCAAATTCCACAAACCATTTAATAAAGATCAGAAAGCCAATAAAACACCATTGAATGACCAAAGAAACTCCTACGAGCTTCTTTATTGAAATTATCGGATTTTTCTGCGTTATTATTCATCATTTGTTAACTTTTTTGTCAAATTTTCGTTTTTAGAAGTCCTCACTTTAATTGTTGGACTGGATATTGATTGCAAATACGTCCATAATTTTCTGTTCCGCAAACAAAAAGGAAAAGAAAATAGGAGCGCAGAACAGCTCCAGCAGCGTTCTTTCAAAGTATCGTTCCATTCGCTATGCTCCACCGGCCTTTATTCCTTTATCCTGAACCGTTCACTGCATTCAGTAAACCACAATTCCCCTCGCATCCTCCGCAGAGCGTCTGAACTTTTTGTTCACCGAGAGACATTAATGAAGTATGCGTCGATATCAATAGACCAAAAGTGAAAAATGTCGCAAGTAATTTCCCAAGCATTGATTAAACATTCTTTGGTGGGCTTCGCGTTCGTCTCTATTTAGAATGCAGTTTTTGTTTCCTTCAGCTTCAGCCAGGTTGCAGATTACGGGCCAGTGCTGTAATTATGACCGCAACTTCAAGCTGATGTTTATTTTTAATGTGATGTGTCTTTGATGAAAATTTGTACTCTGTACACACAAGTTTTTTATTTAATCTTGATAACGCGAGGAAAAAGGGCACAGTTTTGAAGCATTACTCAACAAATGGAATGTTTGGATTATATTAAAAAATAGCATTTCACTGTTACTCCATTGAGTATGAAAAGAAATTTTCAACTTATTGACAAACTTACTTCTCTACAAATTTCATAATAAAAGAAATAAATGGTGATAGTCCGTGAGACAGGGCATACATCTTTCGTTGATTACCGCTCACTTAAAACTCCGTGAGTGACTTCATTGTGATGAGTCCAACAGCTTTCACATTTGACGAAATTCTTGATTTAGGGGCGTTTTTCAGCGAGGGCAAATTGTCACGTCAATTTATGAAGCCTTAAAATGTATTACCGTCATATTGATGTTTACACTAATCGAAAGATTCTTTGATTATAAAATTGAAAATAATATTGTCCGACATGAATATTGGGGGCCAGCGGTGAGTCCGATAAGCCGCACTTGTCACAAGTACGTTGGTATGAAAACGGATTACCACTAGTCTAAGACTTTGAGGACGTGTTAAATTATTTTCTTTCTAAAATTTGGTCATTTTGTCCGACAAATTTTCAGGGACGTTTTCTCAGTCCGACACTGAAAATATGTCAGGATTCTAATAGTTCCTTCATGAATGACCGCTTGTCGGACCAAAACAGTCATAATTTGAAAACATATTATCTGTCCCAAAAACACATTGTCCGACAGAAATATTGGTTCTTATCGTCAGTCCGACAAGAAAACGCTCGCACATATATAACTCAATTATTGACGTATTTAATATCAAGAGATGAGTGATGGATGTTGCTTATAAGTGAGTAATGTATAATTCATCAACAAAATATATGAAAAAAAGTAAAGTAGAAAATAGAAAAAGAAATATATTATTATAGCGCTAAGTTTTAACGTTATTCACTTAAATCTTACATCCCCGGGGGTTCCAAGTAGAATTGAATTGGTATTCGATACTCTTTCCAATTTAAAATTAGGACCAGTGATTCCCATTCAATATTTTAAAGTGACTTTCTTCCCCGGCTATGGGAAGGGAAGAGAAATCTTCGAAATTTTTCATCAGCCATTCTCCCATTCGGCGCATATTTCTTCAGATTTACTTCGAATATGCCATATCTCACATTCTTCACACAGGCTTCAACTTAGCCAAGTTTCACATCACCTCGTGTGCGCGGTACAAAGTTTTCTCTTCACGTCGTAAAATCAAAATGGGACACCTGTACGTATTTTCAGCTTTCTGCTCTCGATCATATAAACTTAGAGTATGTCAAATAAAAAAATTTTTCGTGCGTGCAACATGCTCGAAAAGGGATACAAAGCTTCCTCTTCATGTATTAATATATAGATGAAAATAGGACACCTATATATAATTCTCGCTTTCTGCACATCTTCTCCATATGAATTTTGAGTATGCCACATCTCACACTCCTCCGTGCATGCAATATGCCTAAAAAGAGGTTGAAAGTTTGCTCTTGACGTATTAATACATAGATATCACACTTTAAGGTGAATTTGAATGATATTTGAGGTGATTATCACAGTATACCGACTTTATATCACGCATTTGATTCCAAAATAATAATAATATATTGATGCACCAGCCTTTTTTTATTATTTAATCAATAATCATACTGAATTGATATGCATTTTATATATGTATATGCCTAGGAACGCAACCGCATTCATACCACACATTTTTGCTTTTTCTGAAGTATTACCCCACTTAAATTGTCGGACATGTATACAATATAGTTCTAGACACTATTTGAATGGAAAATAAAAGAGATAGGGATGAGTGGTTATTGATGAAGGAACTGTTATAATCCTGACACGTTTTCAGTGTCGGACTGAGAAAACGCCTCCGTAAATTTTTCGGACAAAATGACCAAATTTTGGGAAACAAAAATAACTGAACACGTCCTCAAAATCTTAGACTAGCGGTATTCGGTTTTCATACCAACGTACTTGTGACAAGTGCCCCTTGTCGGACTCACTGCTGGCCTCCAATAATCATGTCGGACAATATTATTTTCCATTTTATAATCAAAAAATCTTTCGATTAGTGTAAACATCAATATGACGGTAATACATTTTCAAGGCTTCATGGAATTGACGTGTTCAATTAGCTCTAGCTGAGAAACGCCCCCAAATCAAGAAGTTCGTCAAATTTGAAAGCTGTTGGACTCATCTAAATGAAGTCACTCACGAAGTTTCAAGTAAGCGGTAATCAACAAAAAATTCATGTCCTGTCTCACGAACTATGAATGCACCAATTTTTGGAATGATGATATTTTCAAAATTCTTTGAACAAACTAAATTCTGGATTATGTGAACCTGCAATCGTCAAGGAATAAAGATGAATTGCTTATCACCACAGGGGGTTTGGATATTTCAAAACGAAATCAAGCAATGCTTGAAATATATACTGTTAATACCATTTAAGGATGCAACAAAACCAATAAACATTCATGTTGTGGAAATACATAGATACAGGAGCAGACACCTTATACATCAAGTCCATTTATGGACCTATCGTATCTCATGAGATTTTTCTAATGTAACTCGGATCTGTGTTGGAATAACTGTTAACAAATTGCAGTTTTGATTGTATTATTACCCAACTCATTCAATAGATTGAACTTATCGTTTTATTTCGATAAAAGTTGGAAATAAATATGTTTACAACAACCAACAATTCAAATTAGATATCACAAAATGATCATGACAAACCAACAATTTCTTTTTATTTAGAAAATTTTTGAAATTTTCCTAATATCTTTGCAAAACTGAATCCGTGTTCCATTTTGAAAGTAATAACTGTCTAAACATCTGCTATTCGCACAAAGTGCTTTACACACTCGTGGCTTTGAGAGTCCATTACATTAAATAATTCAGTACAATTACACGAGCGTACAACGATTAAAGACAAATTATACGCTACAGAGAAACCAATACATGTGCGTCGAGTAGAAGGAACACAACCTGTACGACGAATAAAATAATCTTGAAGCAACTTGGAAATGAATTACACTGTGTATGTAGGTATGTGTGTTTATGTGAATAGGTTATATATGTGAGATTCTATAATGGATTACGACGATTTTGATCGTTTCCCAAGTTATTTATTCCATTATAATAGATATGTAATCCTTTTATATTCATATATTTATTGTTGAACACCACCGAAGAGTAGATGTACAATTTTCTAGAAACAATAAGTGATTTGATTGAAGAAACAATATTTTCAATGGATTTGATTGTAGTACTCTAATACCATTGAAGAAATAAATTATATCTCTTTTAGTTTCAAAATCAATCAATTTGAAATTTATACTTCCTCGTTCTAGTAATTTATTCAATGTTTATGGGTAATAAACGTCTGTTTTCAAATTAAAAATACTCCTGAACCTAGAAAAACGCCAGTGGTAGACATAGAAGAATCCATTGCAATCATTTACCATTAACGTCGTTGTCAAAGGTTAATAGGTGTAAACCGATCCACTCTTTGAACTAGAGATAATAAAACTTCAACACACAAAAATCCTGAATACACAAGAAACTAAGAAAAATATCCCTTGAACCAAAGCCAAAAAGTGAATTATCAATCTTCATACAATAACACTTTACAATTTACGAAGAAGACAAATAATTGAACCTGTCGCTTTTTTTTTCTTAAGTAGAGGATGTTTGGTCTTCCTTTAACCATGTTTTGTCATAAATAACAGACTTTTGACTGTTTCCCTGAATTTCGGATCGAAAAGCGAGTGGTTTGTAAACATCACATCGTTAAATGATAAAAAGTTTAGTTAGGGGTGATGAAACTGTTGCGAGATGAATATCATGTGTGCTGTGAAAAACGTAACTGTAAAAAATCTAAGAGAATATTCAGCCGCAAGATGGGAAGCTGTTTGTATTTTTTTTAATGCTTTGTGGGGTTGATAATAAGTTGAGTGGCACAGATGTGCAGAATGAGTTGAACACACAAAAAAATTATCGCAATTTTGGAAATTGATTCCAGATTTTCATTTATATCTTGAATTAGAGAAAGTTTTGGAGGTCTTAAATAACGAGATTATATTAGAGTTCATGCATTCCAGGAATAATTAATTCTGGATCTGTCTACTTCAATCCTTTTTTGACTAGACTAATCATTGAACTATTATCTGTTGAATGTAAAACAAAGAAAAATGACCAATGACTGAACTGTTGGATGTATGACATAAAAAAAATATAAAAATGTCTAAAAACAATAGGCAGTTATGATGGAAGCCAGCATAAAAGAGTATTCTTTAAGAATTGATTCGCCCCCAATTTCATCAATTATTTTCACCACCATCTTTTTTTACCACTAATTCTCTTTACCAACTACTTGATATTTTCGTTGTCTGCCCTTATTTCTTGTTCTGTGTCAACCATTTGAGTTTTTCTTATCCTTTTTATATTTTTGTGCTGATTTTATTTTTAATTTTTTACTTATCTTTTATTCATCATACTGTCTATTTTTGTTATCCCTTCTATTATTCTTAGACATATCATTTCGGTAGCCTGAATTTTGCCTATTTGCTTTTGGTTTATTATTAAGGATTCACTCCCGTATGTGAGAATTGGTACGATATGATCGTCTTGTCTATATTTTCAATGTGATATTGTCTAGATATTATTCGTATCATATTATTCATTTTTCTTACTTGTTAAATACAGAGAAGAATAACAAATGTAACAAAAGGGGCCATCGGGCAAAAACAGTGTGGTTTTGTGAAGGAGAAGTCAACTACGGATGCTATACATACTATAAAACAAATAATTGAAAAAACACTGTAATATAAACGAAACACTGAGATACTATTTACTGATTTTAAACAGGCATTTGACTCAGTTAAAAGAGGAAAATTAATGACAGCTTTAAAAGACTTGCAGGTACCAGGAAAATTGAGAAGATTAATAGCTATTACCATAAGAGAAACAAAAAGCATTAGGAATCAAAAAAGGAAAACAGAAGAAATAATAATAAATAAAGAAGTGAGACAAGGCAATGCCCAATCAGCCACGTTATTCAATTCAGCCTTAGAGCACGCAATGAGAAATATAACAACGGGAGCACTCAGAACAAGAGGATGATAAATAATATCATAAGCAGATGACATAGCAATAGAGAAGTGATGAAAGGAATATTGGAGGGAATGATAAGAAAAGGAAAGAAAAGAGGGCTAGAAAGAAACAAAGGAAACATCAAAATAATTATGACTGGGAATGAGGTAGAAGAAATCAAATTTAAATAGGAGAACTCAAATACAAGCAAGTAAATGAATCTGAATATCTAGGAGTATTGTTAAAGAACAAAGGAAACAGAGAAGAAGAAATAGAAGAAAAAATAACAGCAACAAATAGAGCTTTCCATGCAAACAGAAAATTTCTAGAAAGTAAAACTATCTAGAAAATTACAAGAATGAGAATATATAGAACCATAATATGACCAATAACATTATACGCAGCGGAAACAATTTCAATGACAAAAAAGAACAAAGAATAGTTCAGTTCAATAAGAAAAATAGTAGGATCCATAAACATAACAGATGCAGAATAAGAATGAACCACGACATTGAACAAGAACTAAATGGAGAAGACATAGCAACAAGAATAAAACAAAAAGGGATAAAATGGCTTGGGCATTTATATAGAGCTAACGAGTAAGATACAATCAAGTCAATGATGCAGTGGAGCCCTAGAAGCAAAAGAAGAAAGGGAAGACCAAGATCAACGTGGATAAAAGAAGTAGAAGGAGACTCAAGATCAGCGAGAATTAGAGATTAGAAACAAAAAACAGAAAACAGAAATAATATTTAAAGTTGTAATTTTCCTAAATTCACTTTGTGCCTTACATATCTCTTATTCTACACTCTTCCTTGATTGATGGTCTCGATAACATTTTTTTCAGTGAAGGTTCAGCATACAGTACAGTTCCAATAGTGATTATGTCATATCATTCTTTTAAAGTTTCAGTATCTTGATGTCAGTACAAAATTTGATTGTATCGTTTAAATTATTGGTGCTGTTTTCTTAGTTTACTGCTTTTGTTGGAAGTATGTTGTTTTGTTTTCTTTCTGGTCTGTATTTTGGGCAATCAAGTAGAACATGTTCCTCAGTTATTAGTGTATTACATAAAATTGTATTAAATTTTTTAGTCTTTGTTTTTTGCTATGTGCTTGTATTGTGGGTTGGAGTTGTGTGTCCTATTTTGCATCAAGGAATTTTTGTCTGGTCTCTTCGATTTTTTCATGTCTATCCACTTCGAGGTATCTGGGTTGATATCTCTCAGTTTGTTTCCTGTTGTTCGAATCCATGTGTCGTTATGTTGCTCTTTCATTTTCTCCTTCATTTTTATGTGGATGTCTTGAGTTGGAATAGAAATAGTTATTACTTCTTTATTTTTCTCTTAGGGCTTATTTCGTTTTTCGGTATACCTGAGTGCGATGGTACTCACATTATGGTTGACTTATTTTTTTTATTGTTTCAATATAAGCTTTCTTGGATCTTTTGTATATCTGTTATTTTGCTGTATGCTTTGTTTATCTGTTTTATTGTAATTGCAGCGTCCGTGCATACAATATATTCTCCATTGACTATTTGTAGGTTTTTTATCTTATTGAGAGTTTTTGCTATTAAGATTAGTATAGTATTCAATAGGTTGTATTTGGTCTCTTTATTTTTTGAGATAATTGCTCCCTTTCATCGTCCTTGATCCATCTGTATGAGTAATATTTTTAGGTGGGTGGTGGCTGTACATTTGAGCTATTTTTGCTTTAGAATTTGAGATGGTGTTTCAGATTTTTTGAATTTTGTCAATTCCAAGATTATATTTGGTAAGATTTCCTTTCCTGGGGTTATTTTATCAATGTGCACTCACATAAAGCAGCAGAACTATCTGTAGTTTCAACAGTTTCTACTGTCTCCTTTTTTATTTATCGATATTATTTTTGGTTTTTCCTAGTCTTCTGGCATTGTTCCATCATTCCAAATTTTGTTGATTGAAATATGCAGTGGCTGTATTTATTTCTGTCCTACAATTTCGTTCATTCTAGTTTTATTTTTCGAATCCTGTCGCCCTGTCATTCTTCAATTTTCTAAGCGCTTCTGCTAATTCTTTAATAGTTTACATATCGTTGTTTGTCCTACTTTTGTTCTTCTAACTTTCAAAAGCTCTTTGAAATATTCCTCTTATTTTTATAAAATGTTTTTTTCATCAACATCTCTTCACTTTTATCCAATATTTGTTCTGAATGTAGCTACCTTTTTCTCCAAGTGTTTTGGTTATTTCCTCCGTAGCTTGTTTCTATATATTTTGTAAATTCATCCTTTTTGAGAAAGAACTTTGATTTTGGCTTCTTGACCACAAAATTCGTTTTCTTATGAATATATATTTGACAGGTATCAATTTTTGTGGTATCAAAAATCATTATTACAAGATAGATTTGGTACTTTTTTATCTGCAGTAATTTCTGGAATGTGTAAATTGTTTTCTGAACTACCATTTTTATGGGGATATTATAATTAATTATGGATTTATATGGCGTCATTCCTGCTATAATTATTCTTTTACCCATTAAGAAACTATGAAAATTAAACGTTTATAATGAAAGAACAACCTTGAGGTATTGTGATTTCTAATGTACCCACTATCATTAAACAATTGAACTAAGGTAATAACGTGGATAATGCTGTTTTCTAGTTCCACTCACAATCAGTTTTTTTTACAAAATAAAAGAGAATGTGAGAAATCTTAAGTACAAAATTAATCGGAAAATAAGTACAATATGATATGAAATTGAAATAAGCGAAGTGAGCGCATACTGAGATCGCACAAATCAATTCGAAAACAGGAATAGAGTATAATATGAAGACTAAAATATTTCTTCGCAGGTGGACTTGCATTTAAATTCTCGATCATTACCACAAGTGAATAAACTGGAAAACACATCAGACCTCACAACTCAGTATCATAAGATTCTAATTACAATATTTACATACACAACATCGCAATGATCCTCATTGCAAGTTGCGACAGAAATACAGAACCGAAGATCAACTTTTTTCTCCTCTGTTCGTTGTAGCAAACGCTACGTAATTATTTTTTATGAGGCAATCTTAGCGCACGTCACCTATCACATTTTATCACCTGTAATCAACAAGAATTGCTTCATCGGTGTAGGCGAAAAGAGCATGGATTAAAATTTTTCCAGAGACGAGAATGCTCGTTGTTTTACCGAGATTACACGAAGTTGCGGTGGTTATGAACATTTGCATATTAATAGCAAAGTACTGTTTGGATTTTTTTAATGGGAGACTTTGGTCTGATGGGTGTTTACAAACAGCTAGCTTTTGTTTTGCAGTATAGTTGCAGTAGGTTGTGACGATGGTTTTGTTCTGTTTTGTAATCAAAGTGATCGTATATAGTGATTTGTTCCAAGATTTTATGATAATGCGTTTATTTACCTTAGAAACAAGATGTTCTAAATATTTCTTGCACTTAGACCGTTTTGCCTATATTAGACTAGACTTATGTTACAAGTTAGCATGAGGAGAGTTGCTCATTACACAGCATTTACATTTTATATAACCAAATAAATATTTAGTACGAGGAAGAATACAGTATTTAACATTTCCCTCACCACTTTTGGACTTTTAAATTTCCTTCACCACTTTCAAAGTTAACTATTTACTCTTTGACAAAGAAGATGGCCGAAGGTTTGATTCGTCTTCAGTCAGTTACAAATCTAAAGTTCAACAATGTTCAATCTTTCAAGAAAAATATGGAGATTTGAATTTTAATGACGATACATGAACATTTTTAATATGCCCAACATTCCTACAAACGTTTTTTAGTCTTCCTGGTTCTTGATTTATTTTTAATCAAATTAATTGATACTTTTTGATTGTGAGCTCAATGTAAATTTTTGAAATATATTATTGCAGATCTGGAGCTCAATATTCTAATTCGTAGAGACAGTTTCTTGACAATTAAGGTAGTAATGCAATGTCGTCATTATTGAAGAGAGGATCAAATGAATTTCTTTACATTAAAGTATTTCTTTTTTAAATGTAACTATGTTAGGACGACAATAATATAGAGATGTTTCTATGAAGAAGAATAGGACCCTTGATACTTAGACTATCTATTTACATTTATTATTGTTCTTTTCCATATTCAGTCAGCTATTTTCTAAGAAAAATTCCCTACTTTTAGGCCTATATACGAAAAGACAGTGCCCTCTCAAGCTCCCCAATATTAACCGAACAATTTTGTCCCCAAAAGCAGCTGCATTATATATATATAGTGGCTTGGATACCCCAGGTGGGGTTGCGCCGCTTCTAATGAAGCTCTCTAGGTCCTTTATTTGAGGGGGATCAGTCCTCATCGCCTTGTTCTAAATATTCTGACATATTTCTCTCCATGTCTTCCTATTTTCTGTTTTCTCCTTCCATTTCTTTATTCCTGCTTTACTCAGATCTGCTTCTACTTCTTGTAGCCATTTCGACCTGGGTCTGCCTCTTCTTCTGTTTCCGCCTGGTTCCCATTGTAAAATTGCCCTTACGGTGTCTTCTTCCCTTTTTCTCCATATGTGTCCTAACCATTTCGTCCTCTGTTGTTTTATTTTCCTTACTATATCTTCTCCTTGCAGCTCTTGTTCTATTTCATGGTTCATTAATATTCTATATTCGTTTTCTGTCGTTTTTACTAATCCTGAAATAGTTCTTACTATTTTTCTTTCTACTATTCGTAAATCTTCTTCATCTTTTTTGGTCATTGTCATTGTTTCTGCCGCGTACATTATTATTGGTCTGATTATTGTTCTATAAATTTTTAATTTTGTTTTATTTGTTAGGTTTTTATCCTTGAGTAATTTTTTATTAGCGTAAAAGGCTCTGTTCGCTGTTAATATCTTCTCTTGGATTTCTGTTTTCCTGTCTCCATTATTTGAAAGCATAATGCCTAAGTATTTGAATTTATTAACCTCCTCAAACTGCAGGCTACCTATTTTCATATTTCTACTTCCTGATTTTTTTCCTATCCTCATTATTTTAGTTTTGTTCTCATTGATTTTTAGACTCATTTTGTTTCCTTCTGTTACTATTTCTTCGACCATTTCTTTCAATATTTTCCTATTTTTTGTTGCCAATACTATATCGTCTGCGTATGCTTTTATTTGTCCGCCTTTAGTTCTGTGTGTTCCTTTGTTCAAATTCCTCATCACATATTCTAACGCTATGTTGAACAGAGTTGCTGATAGTATATCTCCTTGTCTTACTCCTTTGTTTATTTCGAATTCCTGAGTTTCTCCTTTTTGTGTTTTAATTGTGGTTGTTGTTCCACTTAAGGTCATCAAGATCAATCGTCTTAGTTTAGCTGTTATCCCAAATTCTTCTAGGGCTTTCATGAGTTTTTCTCTTTTGATCGAGTCAAACGCTTGTTTGAAATCAATGAATAATAAGTCTATGTTCATTTTATATTCATGTGCTTTTTCTATTATCTGTTTAACTGTATGTATAGCGTCTGTTGTTGATCTGCCTTGCGTGAATCCGCACTGATGCTGTCCTATTATGTTTTCTGTTTCTTTCTGGACTCTCTTTTGTATTAGTGTTGACATTATTTTATATGTCGTGTTCAGTAGCGTTATACCTCTATAATTTTCGCATGTTTGTTGGTCTCCTTTTTTGTGAATTGTGATTATTTGTCCTCTTTCCCAATCCTTTGGCATTTTTTCTGTTCTCCACACCTTCATTATAAGTTTATATATATATATTCGTGTAGTTCATCTCCTCCATATTTTATTAGTTTTGTGTTTATTCCATCTTTGCCTGGAGTCTCCCCATTTCGCCTGCTTCTTATTATTTCTCTAACTTCTTCTTCTGTTGGTTCTTCTGATACTCCTTCGTCCGCAATTTCATCTTGTGTTGTAATATCCACGTTTTGTTGCGGGTCTGTTAGCAGGGTTTTGAAGTATTCTACCCATGTTTTCTTATATTGTTCATCGTTTTCTGTTTTGTTGCCCTTTGCGTCTTTTATACAGTAGACTTTTGGTTTGTATGTTCTTTTTTGTTCATTTATTTTTTTATAGAATTGTTTTGAATTTCTATTCATACTTTCTTTTCCAATATCTGTTATTTTATCATCTATCCAATCTCTCTTGTTTTTTCTTAGAATTTTACAACATTTCTTCCTCATTTTTTTATAATCTTCTCTGTCTTCTATCCTATTTGTATTCATCCACTTCAGTCTTGCATTTTTCTTTTTTAATACTATTTCTTGGCACTCTCTGTTTAACCATGTTTTTTTATTTTCTTGTTTTTCTTCTCCTATGCTGCATTATAACAAAATGTATATATAATTGTCAGACAATATTTTCAAAATTGTATAGGTTATTTAAAGTAGTTCAAATGTAAAATTATAGTATATTAATATACAAGCATATAATGAAGGCTATTATTCACGAAGGTTAAGTTTATGTCACGAGCGTAGCGAGTGGCATAATTAACCTGAGTGCTTCTACACTATCTACTTCTACATTATCTAATAACAACAGTAGAACAAAATTTTACTACAACAGGGTCAAATAAGTTTTTTCAGCTTGATGTCAGTTTTTGACATTTTTACATTCTAATAACAACAGTAGAACAAAATTTTACTACTATAGTTTATAATAAAATAGAGAAATGAATGATTATAAATTAAATTTGATTGAAAGTATCGCCTTTACTTGCTACCAACATAAATTTGTGGATCAAATTGCTTACACCAATATATAATATTCAAGTCCCTATAAATGTTACTGTCATGACAACATTAATACACAGAACGCGACCTGTAAGAATTAGTAAAGAAATCTAGAGTCAACAAAATGCTTTTTCAGCTTGTATGCATTATATCTTCTAGAAAATTGCAGGACAGTCAAATCGTCCTGAGTTATTCACTAGCGATGATGAAATATGTATTAACCCGTAATTCAAGAATATGTTTTCACGAAAAAAAGCAAATTCCCTACTGTCTAACGTTTTATTGAGACATTCTAATCTATAATCATTTGTTTAGGATTCATACGCGTTGGGAGGAGAGTAGATTTACAGAAAACTGATTTTTGTCACTACAAATGGGTTACTGAGAATAATTTCTTAGTGAGAGTTCTTGAGATCAGGAGGTATCAGCCACGTTACGTTTAGGCAACTGCTAGGGATGTATTTTAGAGCCCTGTCAAGTTAGCCCCCCACTTCAGAATTTATAGAAAAATCAATATAGTGTTCGGATGCGCTCTTGATGCGCTCTTATGCGCCACAAATATTTTTTTTGCGCTAGTCATACTGAGCAGTAATAACGACAATAAGTTGGGAGGGGTCAACTTGACGCTGGCCCCCCAGTTCGGGAAATATCGTAATATTCATTATTATTTCAATAGTACTCCGTATGCGCTCTTATGCGCTGCTTATATAAAATTTTGCGCTCGAATACAATTTGTTCAATTAATATCCAAAGTTGAAGGGGCCAACTTGATGATAAACTTTTTTTTTAAATATTCAATATTTTTTTATTGCAATTAAATCTGAATTCGATGCGCTCTTAGGCGCCTCAAATATTTTGTATGCCCTAGTCATACTGAACAGTAATTACATTGACAAGTTAGGGGGGGCCAGCTTGACGGTAGCCCCCACTTTTGGAAATATCAAAATTTTCATTATTATTACAATAGAATTCCCTATGCGCTTTCATGACCTGCTAATATAAAATTTTGCGCTCGCATGCAATCTGTTTGATTAATAATCAAAGTTGGAGAGGTCAACATGACAAAAATTTCGTCTCCACTATTCCATATGTTTTAGATTGCAATCAAATTTGAATTCAATGCGCTCTTATGCGCCACAAATATTTTTCATGTGCTACTCTGCTTTAGCAAGAATCAACTAGAAATTTTTGGCCCGGAAAATTTAAATGCGTTTCACTACTCTCGGTACTACCAGTTAAAATGCGATGAGAATATTTTATATAATTACTCCAAACAGCTCAAATATCGATATTGAATATACAAGTTGCTCCATATCACAAGAAATATGACATAATATTAATTGTCTAATTCGGTGCTTATTTCACAAATTTCATAATAATTAAATTCAAACGTCTAGTGTCGAACATGTTTAATATGGCAAAACTAATTTCACGCTTTTCTTCAATGCTTCTTCGGTAAAAGGGATACAGTGTTTGATACATACAACCTCGATCCGCAAGATCATCGGCGTCATAATTTGAGGTCATCCTGTCAATTTAGACAAATTAAGACGTTTTCTTATAGGTACGTTATAATTGAAGAAAAAGATACTTTCAACGTACCTTTTATGCTATGAAAGTTATATTATATGCACACAGCTAAATCAAATAATATTAGGTAGCACATTTAAAAAATTATAGGTATGAAACAATGATAAAATGGGAGTTCAATCGTTCTCCATTGCCCGCTAGAGGCGCTAGTAGACTTCATGCACGTAACCTATTTATCAATTGGGAATCACATCTTCAATGCACATGAATATTATTCGCTAAACTACCGTTCAAAAAATTGTGTCATATAAAAATTAACGGCGTTGAAAATTGAACTTTTCATAAAGTGCAAAAACTATTACCGAGAAAAAAGATACATTGAAATAAAAAAAAATTCACTTAAACTAAGGACAACATATATTCTAGACAAAGCAAGTATCTATTTGTTTTGAAGCTGGTAGAACAGAAAGAGAGGTATAAGGATAGAGATATGTTTGATCCACTCCAGTATTGTCTCACTAGATGCCAGCTACGTGAACATTCTATTAAATAAGTTTTTCACAAATATATTGAATTAATATTGAGTCTTTATTAAATTATTCAAATTTATATACATACGTGCAAAGATACTGATCCATCTTTCACATATTAACACTTACACCAATACGCTGCACAAGTTCGGACCATTATGATAAATTACAACAAAAATGATACTCTAAAAAATTATGAAATTAGTAAATCTACTTCATTTCATTGATAATTTTATATTTTCTATGTTAAAGTTATACTTACTATCTAACTGAATGATGATGCATATTTTTAGCCTCAATATTTATTGTTTATAGTGATTTCAACTGACAGATGATCATAGTGACATCTCATGACAAATATTTGAAGCGGATCAAACATATATCTATCCCTGTACCTCTCTTTTTATCCTGCTGGCTTCAAAACAAATAATGTACAGATATGGGATGATTCATCTAGAGTATATGTCATCCTTGACTCAAACTATGACGAAAATAATTTGAAGTATTGATCAATAACAGATGCATATGCACTCCAAATTGATTTTTGATTTTCATTTATTAGAAATTTAAATATTCACTAATATGTTTTACATTTGCCGGGCGTCCCATGGCGACCAACAATTTTTTTTTGGCAATTTTCTAATAATATTTTATATTCCAGTATTATTTTGGAGTTTTACGTTTATGATATTTAATCGCAATATTTGTATATATTAAACTTATTACATTCTCTATTTACAATAGATAGTTCTAATATGATCTAATATCATATTAGAACTATCATATAAACGTAGTAGATGCGACGTCACCACTATCCATTCAATATTTTCACTTTAGCTCTAATTCTAGACACCTAATTTCAATGAAAATGACCTGAGAATTTGCATATTGCTATTCGATCGGAAGTAATTCCAATGAAAACAGAAAAGAAATTAAAAAAATTAAATTCCTACCTTATTTCCTCATTCCACAGGACTGTCCGGCATTTCTGTAACAAAAAATCCCAAATTTTTTACGTGAAAAATAAAAGACCTCAACCTCTATATTGAACATGATAACAAGCCAAAAATAAGAAAAATTATTAACAAGAAAAACAGCTACGTAATATCTTGACGCTTTGCAAGATGATTTTGACCAGAGACGGCTCCAGGTAATGGAAGTCTCCATTTCTTTTATTAAATTTTGAGATTTGCACATATTATGAATACTGAAGAATAAACTTACATATAGAATGTCACCACACGGTTATGTAGATGAATAGATGAGACCTTGGGTTCGAATCCTTCCACTATATCACTGTGATCTTATCAAAAACTACAACTGAGAGCAACGAATACAAAGCACATACTCAATTAAACTATTTTAAAGAATGAATAAAGAGTGCTGAGAATTCTGTTCAAACCTGCAATCATGCGACGGTGAGGATTAATTATTTGATAATTAAACCAGTGAATATCAAATGTGGGGACTTTTAAAATATGAAAAATAGTAAGAAACTGCATGTAATAAAAAAATTGGACATTTGGGTAACAATACTTAGCCGCATGTCACGATGCTTCAGCTATTAAGGATACAACAAAAAACTCGATCGATAGTCCCATATATTGTACATAATATCCACAAAGAGCCCAAAAAAAAATCCATAGAAGTCAAAGTACGGATATTGCAAATTGTTTCTTGTCTAGGTTTTATTTTAAGATCAAGATTAAGTCGGCTCCTCAGTTCAATTAAGAATGAAACTATAATTCTGCTGTTATTTTGACACTTGCTGGAAGATGCTAATTGAAATAAATTTTCTGATTCCGTGTCATCTTGTTCACATCGAAAATGTCCACCGCTCTCCTATTTTAATCGCGTCGCAACTATTTGAATTTGCATATCTTGATGACCAGCGCTCAGCGCAGTTAAACAGGCACGGCCGTCTTTTATTATAATGAGAAATAATGATCTGGTTTCGTATAATATTCAAATTAACAACACAACTCACAGAAGAGCTGCAATTTTTTCTACTGTCCACTACATTTGACATGGTAAACATTCTCTCCGATTTCCATATATGATTTGCAATAGTAATTATAACTTCTCTAGCATTCGTTCAACGGTTTTATTGTTGTTTTAATTGGCTGTTTCATTTGCATTGAATTTATCCGATCAAATTGGAGACATTTTTTTAAAATTACAGTAGCAATTTATGGATTTTTCAAACGGTGGAACCAACGCGCAAATCTTGCGCGATTAATGGTCAGTAGTTGAATTCTAGTTTGTGCTACAGTAAACACCTACAGATGTAAATGTTGTATTTTCAATAACGAATTCTTAAAATATAATTATTTTGGGGCTGTAGCAGAATTGTCTTGCCGAACATTCCTTTCGTTCATTGATGAATATCATATATTTTGGCAGCTTTCTCAAGCACTTGCTTTTTTATTAGTTTGACATCCCTGTGCCGCAGGCGACGGGCTGTCATCAATCAACTCACTTCCGGCGACTGTCAAAATCATTTCGTGATTATCAATGATCTAAAAATATTGATTAATATTCAGAAGTTACTTTCATCTTAGCAGTGCGCTTCTGAGCTAACAACAGTATTCTGAAAGTAGTTTAACCGCAATCATTGATCCTCACTCAACGTTCACCACCGTCAGAACAACGCTGTGTAAACATTATAACAATATCATTAATTGAAAGTATTTAGAGTTCGTTTCACTAGAAATATGTTCCACAGCAACGCTCATGCTCACGACCGCAGTTTTTGCTGTTCCACTAACTCATGGTCGATGTAGGTGATGTTCCAAGTGGAACGATGCGAGTGTCTGTTAAATGTCAGATAAACTGACCATTTGTGGTTGGGACCAAAAAATAAATAATTAGAACTAACCTGTAGCAAAAAGTATATACGAATGGAATGAATCCAATATGTCTGTGTGAATTATTCGCTCCCAAATAATAAAAAATGATAATGAAAGACCATGATATCATCTGTCATATTGACAAATGGTAAATCTTGAATCAATTGACATAACTTGGATTCGAAAGTATAAATTTGAAAGGCATCTTCTCATTTAATTTGAAATTCCTGGCGATTTCTGCAAAAATGAACAGAACGACCGCTTCGAACCACCTTTCAATCGCGGGAGTTGTGAGCTTGAAGTAGTCGAGATCAATGACGTTAACTATGATGTACTTATCATTAACGTTAAGACCGCGATCTTTTGTGGAGCAATTATTGAGACAACAAGAGCGTTGCCGTCGTCTAGTGGAACGTACCCTTAGTTGTGACTTCAGATAATTCCTATACCATTCTCATTGAAAAACTTGCTTCGATCTTTCTGAATTCATTTTTTAGTCTGGATAACGTTTTTAAATTCATTTCTTAAAGAAAAAATACATAAAAATCAAATCACTGCATATTTTGATAAAATATAGTCTATTCTTGCAAAGCCATGTATCAATTCCTCTCACAGATCACGACGCCAATTTGGGAGCTTGTGTTTGACTACCAGCACAAACCGCTGTAACTCAAGAATCTCTGAATCAATTCAATCAAGACTATATTCATTTTCATCTCTTGCAATGTTAACATAATGTCATCTTTAGGACAATATTCATAGTAAATTCAATTAATTTTGGTACGTCATAATTAGCAGCTGAAAAGTCTTAGTGAATATCCACGTTTAAGACATAATTATTAATGATGCAATTTTTATTTGCTGAAATTTGGAGATTATTATTTGAGACTGTGTGAATCAACAATAGTAGTCATATCAGATCACAATAAACTAACTTTATATTCCAAATGCATTCAAAATGATGAATAATAATAGGTACGTCATAGATCTCATAGATAAAGCTAAATTCACAACGCTCGTGATTAAAAGGTGTATCTAAGCGATCGTGGCATTTACTCTTGCAGAAATCACCAGGAAATTTGAATTAATTGAGAAAGTGTTTTTCCACTTTGTACTCGACAAATTATGTCGATTGATCCGAGATCTTCTACCAGTCAACTCCACGGTCCCTTACTATTAATATTTATTATTCAGGAAAAAATAACTCACACAGGCACATTGAACTTATTCCATTCATATATTCTGCTTGTTACAAGCTAATTTAATCTTATCAATGGTTTACTTTTCGAGTTTAAACAAGATACTCACATCTAGTCCAGTCGGCATGTCGAAAAATAGGGGCAGATTAGGAAAAAATGCGATCTTGATGAAACTTTGGTATATTGTTTTTGATCACCTAATAGTGTTATATGTATATTTTTCGACCAAAATTTCGCAAAGCAATTTGCAGGGGGAGGAAAAAACCACGAAATTTTGGCACTTTTTTCAGTTTTCGTCCTGTAACTTTTTCCCCTTCATTCCTACGCCTTAGCTCATCAAGTTCAATTTCGTAGAACATTAAATTTTCGATAAGTTTGATCCAAAAAACTTGTTTGTAGACCCACTCAGTTCAAAGATACAGCACTTCAAAAAAGTGAAAAATTTCTTAAAATCTAAAAAACATTAAAGATGAGGGTTTCCGCTGGATATCTTTTATTTTTCAAATTTTTTTATGGTACCTAGTTTCATTCTGACGCAGAAATCAATCAACAACCCACCCCTCACCCTGCCTACCTATGCCACTATATCTGGAGGCACGGTAATGCCCCCACCAAGACCAGCCAAATGAAGCGCAAGAGCACTACATACCTTTCTCGAAGAGCTTCGTCGTTTTTTTGAACCCTCATAACTTGGATTTGGATTATACCTACCAGATAAACAAAATTCTCGGGATATAATGTCAATAGCGGACTTATTAAACATATAAAGTTTCAATTGCATAGTTCTTATACTTTAAATTTTATTGACATCTGAAAAAAATCCGATTTCGTCACTGACTAGCTCACTGATGATTATCCAAATTCTTGGGTTACTTCTTGAAGTCCTAGAATGCTGAAATTTGGTATGTAAGCTAGTATAAGTACACAAACAACAACAAAATTCTAAAACTTGAAACTTCTACTCCCAACCACTTAAACTAGGGGATGGAAATTTGTATGAGACTTCCACAAATTTTGATGCTAGAGGTCTGAATATTGATACAGAAACTCCTTGTTATGAATCATAGTAGAATAAAAACTTACTAAAAGAAGTGGAATCCCACCAAAAACATTTTCATGTAAAATGTTGCCAAGACGAAGCCATATGGCTCGCACTGTCAGAGAGTTATTAGATCCCATGTAGAGCCAAGCTTCTAATTCTACACGCTCTGATTCTACAAGCCATAACTTCACAATTCTACACCTCAGTCAAAATATGCGACTTGGCCATTTCGATACATTCACATGGGCATAAAGTGAGAGATTTATTCACTATTCATTCGTTTTCTGCTATACAATAGTCCTAATAGTTCCCTTCTAAATGAGTGGTGGCTAGACAGGTAGATGAAAAAGGAGGCTTGTAGAATTAGAGCATGTAGGATTAGAGACTTGGCTATGAATCTGACAATTTTTTGACAGTACAAGCCATATGGTCTCGTCTTGGCAACATTTTACTTGAAAATATTTCTTGTGGGACTCCATTTCTTGTAGTAAGTTTTTATTTTACCATTATTTATAACAAGTAGTTCCTATATCAATTTTCAGACCTCTAGCATCAAAATTTGCTGAAGTCTCGTACAAATTTCGTTCCCCTAGTTCAAGGGATGGAGGGGTGAAAGTTCCAATTTTCAAAATTTTTTTGTTGTTTGTGTACCAATACTAGCTTACATACCAAATTTCAGCATTCAAGGACTTCAGGGAGTAACCTAAAAATTCTGATGATCATCAGTGAGCGAGTCAGTGACGAAATCGGGGTTTTTTCAGATATCAATAAAATTTAAAGTATAAGAACTATGCAATTGAAACTTTATGGCTGGTACCACGAGCTCTATTTTTGGCGATATTAGAAGCATTGTGTCAAGATGTGTTTTGACGCAATTAAAATTTTCCTTAATACCTTAGGAAATAATCTTCAGTTACAAATTACGGAAACTCATATATCTACAAAATTCATTTGAATATGCATAGCTAGTATAGCCTAAAACAGAGCTTGTGGTACCAGCCAATATGTTTAATAAGTCCACTATTGACATCATATCCCGAGAATTTTGTTTATCTGGTATAATCCAAATCCAAGTTATGAGGGCGCAAAAAAACGACAAAGCTCTTCGAGAAAGGTAGGTAGTGCTGTTGCGCTTTGCTTGGCTTGTATTGGCGAGGGCACTACCGTGCCTCCAGATATGGTGGCATAGGTAGGCAGGGTAAGGAATGGGTTGTTGACTGATTTCTACGTCAGAATGAGACTAGGTACCATAATACCATAAATAATGTTGAAAAATCAAAGATACTTAGCAAAAACCGCCATTTTTTATGTTTTTTTAGATTTTCAGGAATTTTTCACTTTTTTGAAGTGTTGTATCTTGGAACTTAGTGGGTCTACAAACAAGTTTTACTTATCAAATTTATCGGAAATTTGATGTTCTAAAATTTGGAACTTGATGATCTAAGACGTAGGAATGGAGGGGAAAAGTTACAGGGCAAAAACTGAAAAAAGTGCCAAAATTTCGTGGTTTTTCCCTCTCCCTGAAAATTGCTTCGTGAAATTTAGGTCGGAGAACATGGAAATAATACTATTGGGTGATCAAAAACAACATACCAAAGTTTCATTAGGTTCGCATTTTTTCCGACCTCAAAGTACATGTCGACTGGACTAATCATTCTATTTAAAGCATTAGTCACAGCAATCATATGTTAGTGGAACGGCAAAAACTGAGATAGTGAGAAAACCATTGCGGTCGCCTAGTGAAACGTATTTAATATAATATCGTGATGGATGTACGTTGATGGATGTCAACTCCGTTTTTTGCAGTTTCCTGTTACTTGCTTGAAGGTTTTTTTTGAATCTTACAGTACTTTAGAAACGTGATAACTTCATGAAAAGTATTTTGTTCCAGTCTGGAACTCTCAAAGCTCTTTTAAAACCGTTTTTTGTCAATGGTGTATTGAAAGTATGTTCTTACATTAGAATGATATTCACAACAGTAGGAATGAAAAGTATCTCTACGAATTACTGCTGGTAATATCTTTTTTCGTAACTTCTAAATTAGGACATTTATGAACAATTTATTTGGTTTGCGATGACTGCTACTATCACATTCAGGCTCAATGCAGTACTGATTGGGCGATTCTTTTTCTGAAGAACCGGTATATATTGTATACGATGCTACAGCTTAGTGCAAACATGCGTAGTGTCGTCACTACAACATAGAGGTTTTTCGTGACCTTTTCAAACGTCGTTCCTTCCAAAATCGTGTTTGCTCATCATAACGATTTTCCATAACAAAAAGATCAGTGTCAATATTTTTTTTAATGTATTCAGAGTTTATTGAGGTTTTTGAATAATCGTAGAAGATTTCATTATCCCGAATATTCCAGACTTTTAATTGAAAAAATTCGTTTCACTATAGTTGATTCTGTTCAAAATTAAGACAAGCTGAGATTTATTTAGGTATAAATTAACAAATAATCATAATATTACAATAAAATTTAACCCTACCTGACGATGGAAAGCACTAATCCATAGCAGTATAATTTTTTTTGCAGAACTGATATCACTTCCATTCATTTCGTGACTATAGTTATTACATCTGTGAACTGTGAGCTACACAGCGCAGCGCAATATTTCAAACGACGAATAAATTTATTGATAAATAACGAAGATAGAGAATCAGACAAAAGCATGAGTTCATATTTGATCCACGCAAAATACTCCCAAGCTGACGCCAAACGCAAAACCGACTGAAATACGTTCCAAACATAGCACACCATATTTCATTAGGTACCATGCATCTGGGCTTTTTTCAGCTACTAAACAGCCGGAATAATGATTATACAGCCATTTAAAGAGAAATACAGAAGACTGTAGCGAGTGTAAGTGACCTTCGAAAAATATTCGTGAAATAGAATTTGATTAATTACTGATAAAAATCAGAACCTGATTGTTTCACAAAATTACAAATTCAGGAATCGGTTTTAACACCATCATCCTTAATAGGACTGTAGACACGTGTTTCTTCCCTACTGGGACTCTTCAATATAGTCTGACTAATGACAAGCCTCAGATAGTCAGACTTGTGAGCTGCAAGACAATGAAAATCAAGCTGATACATGGCATGTAGAGATATAAATAAACAGCAGTGCCATCTACAATAATGCAGCCGAAGTAACAGGTTTGAAGAGGCACAGGTTACTGTGAAGTAAACTTTGAAAAATGTCTGTAAAATTGGATTTGATAAATTACAAATTCAGGAGTCGGTTTTTTCAGCATCATCCTGAATAGGGCAGCAACTATAGACACGTGCTTTGTCTTGTTTGAGATCCTTTAGTGCAATGGTACATGGCATACAGAGACGGACATTTTTGATATATTATTATCAATCAATTATTATAGCTCAACTTAATTTGATGAGTAAGTAAATTTGATTAGAGTAATTAGATCTCTATTTCCTGTTGTACTTCTCAATATTCTGGATTATTTTATCAGTTTTAATTGTTTCCTCATCTCATTAACGTATTTTTGTTACTAATTCATGGTTGCTTCAGAGAACGCAAGAGGTAGGAGAAGAGAAAAGATTCTGAAGCCTCCTTCCATTGTGGTATGTTCACAATATCTACGAGATTATTTTTAAGTTGAAGTGTATTCGCTTCCTCCCTGTACGCTCATTAAATCCACAATCTCGGGTCATCAATGGACTAAGAGGTGCCTCCCCTATCTTTTTGTACTCTACAATGAGATTTCATTTTATTTTCTCTCTGGATTCTTTGGAGAGAGAAGGCTGCGATTGTTGGTGATGTGCAGTTTTTAATTGGAAATAAACAAACAAAGAAACAAGGATAAGTTGGTTGAATTCCGGGATTAATTAATAAAGTTTTAATTGTAGATTGAGATTAATTGTGCTTTTTACATGAAAAGTTGATATTTGTTGAAACCACATTCAATAAGTTGGAGAAGCAAAAGCCAGTATCCACATTATACGAAATAACAACAAACCTAAAATGGTTACTTTGTAGGAGATAATTCACGACCATCGTCACTACGTTGCATTTATGGAAAATGTCATTATAATACTAACATGATAATTTGTTCAATTCATCCAGGAAAAGAATTTCTTATGAATCGCAAAGTCGCTGTATTATTGGATTAAATTGTCAAATAGCAGAAACATCCATTCAAGTTCGCAGAATAACAAAACATTGAAATGTAGCGGAATATATTATTTATGACAAGTAACGTTTTATGCAGATTTATTCTAAGAGCCGGTGGAATGTTCCAGCTATGGCTAATTTGGTCACATGGTGTTCCACTTGAACAATTTATTTCAGAGATTATCTTAAGTAGCGGCAATAGAAAAGCGTTTGTGTTTGTTGGATGCTGGACGCTGGTGAGTTGACTCAATATCATAGGCGGCGAATGGACTGTTTATATAATTTCTTCCATTGATTGCATTTTCATATCCCAATAAAATGCACTCTTTGTCTCAATTTTGTAAACAAAATTATCATAAAATAATCACTGCCTTTTCACACAATTCTGTAAATAGGCAAAAAGCCTTGAGAATAACTTAATATTATCATAATTCGTTTTACTCTCCTATTCAATTAAAATTGTGTTTGTAATGAATTAACAGCCCATAATTTATCACAATTTTACGACCGTGCTTAATCCAGTAAAATCAAATCAATTACAAATCGTGATTATTCTTGCAGTTAGGCTGATATAAATAGAAAGAAACAAGCGCAAGTTATATTCAAGTTTTTGGCAGGATAGATCCGGAATGATGTCAAAAAAAATTCAGGTTTCCCGCTTTTTGCTGTGTTTTTTATTTTTAATTAGTGTCAGAATATAAAAATCTTTGATATTGAAAAAATTGGAAATCCACCACTCTGCTATCGATCATCATGATTGTTTCCATTATCCATACTATAATATTATGTATCTCAATGATTTGTGAAATTAAAAAACAACTTTCACATTCATAAAACATT
Source organism: Dromius quadrimaculatus (assembly GCA_963989225.1). NCBI lineage: Eukaryota > Metazoa > Arthropoda > Insecta > Coleoptera > Carabidae > Dromius > Dromius quadrimaculatus. The sequence goes on along the minus strand of OZ022334.1, from coordinate 7,522,444 downwards.
AGATTCACCAATAAATCAGCACACCGTATGAGTAAACCTATCAGGATTGGGTTATGGCAATGCATTTGTTGCAATGAGTTGATCAGAACTATAAACTTATCAAACACGTTATGCTTTTATCAAAAAGTATATTTTCATGTTTTTTTTCCACTACTGTTCGATCTGCCAATTCAAAAATTGATTTTTAAAGAATTGAAACATACCAGCTCCAAGAAACAAATCATTGCCTGCATTTTCATCACCTAAATGCTCTACTCATCAATTTTTCTCAATATTAACATCAAAAAACAGGATTTCATGTAGATAATTTCATACTTTTTTTCCTGAATCAGGCACCTTTTCTTATGGTGGCGCATATTATTATTCCTGTTTGACATTACTTCCGATGAATTAACAAATGGAATATTGAAAAGTCCTAACAAAAAGCCTGATTTCTGTAAGAAACCCCTGAGATTTTGTCATAAACGTAAATTCATAAGCTACACAGTAAAAAAAAATTGTAACTGTTCAAGTTCAAATACTTATGCTAGCGTTGACATTTGAAAATTGTAAAAAATTTTTATAGGCTCCATCTATAGATAGTCATTTTTACACGCATTTTGACACACGATTCATGTTAATATTACGAAGAGAATTTTACTTCGAATATTATGCTTCTGTTCATGTTTATTGTAACTTTCCAATCAAAAATCTGGAAAATCTATTAGATTTTATTGCACTATAGAAAAATCCAGATATTTGCCAAATCCGGCCGCAAGCCTATCAAGAGCCTAAGAATCCTGGAATCTCAGGACAAATCCTGAGATATGGTAATCCTACTTGGGACGGGCCCATCGCACCTAAAGCTTTGTTGTACTAAGATGAGAAATATGAACATGTTAATCAATAACTTGAATTTAGATATTATTCAAGATGGTTTTTGATCGAATTTTCTTCATCATGTATTTATTATAACAGTAATAAATAAGTGCCTTTTGACTTCAGTATTTTTGGTGAAGAATTAACTTGGCAACAGTTCATCCCACAGCTGCCTATGAGAATTCGGTTCTCATCTGACGCAGGGATAACTCTACATACCTTCAAATTCCAATTCTAAACCCATTGTCACGAATTCGACTGTTTGATTTCATATTTATCTCAATCTATTTTTATTCTATTATAAATTTAGTTTTTTCTTTCATATTGTCCATTTAATATACAAATAATGTTGTCCCACAACATTATTCGATGAATGAATATATTTGAATTCTGACTTTTATCTTATAAATAATGAATTTCATACCCCAATTTGGACTCATAGTTAACCTATAAAATAGTGCCTCTGTCAAACTTCAACTTATGGTCCCTGAAAAACTTAAATATGCTCCTGATTTGATTGTATCCATCTTCGCCAAATAGGATATGACGTTCGTTTTCAAGTATGGCTAACAGATATTTTCGTACATTTTTGATCTATCAGATTGAAATATCTACAAATCTGCATGTCAAAATACTATTTCAATGTTTCATATATTCTACGAGAATTGATTCATATGAACTAGTGGTCGTCCAGTGGTCGAAATTGAACCATAAGTCATTATATTACTGAGTTTGAACGTTATTGAATTTATCTCTCAATCTCAGGGAGTTCCAGATAAAGTTAACTTGGAATTCGACGCTCTATCCGAATCTAAAATAAAAAATGGTGACTCCCATTCATCTCATTAAACTCTCACTTCAGATATTTCTCGATATATTCCTGCTCTCCTTCTCCATATAAACTTCAAGTATGTCGAGTCACACTCCTCCGTTAGCGCGGAACAAAGTTTTCTCTTCATATAAAATTAAAATTAAACGGTCAGTTATATTATTGGCTATCTGCACTCCTTCTTCATATGAATTTCAAGAATGCTAAATTTCACATCCCTTCGTGCTCGCGTTACAAAGTTTTCTCTTCATATGGAATTGAAATGGGATACTTTGTATGAAATTTTAGCTGTCTGCACTCCTTCATATCAACGTCTAGTATACCAAACATGACATTTTTTTGTGCGCGCGGTACAAAGTTTTTTTTTTTACGTAAAATCAAAATGGGACAGCCTATATATAATTTTAGCTTTCTGCACTCCGTTCCCATATAAACTTCAAGGATGCAAAAGCTCACATTCTTTCGTGCGCGCGTTACAAAGTTTTTTTCCCTATGTAAAATCAAAATGAGACGCGTATGCCTAATCTCATATTCCTTTGTGAGCGCAATATACTCAAAGAGGGATACAAAGCTTTCTCTTCACGTATTGATATATAGGTGAAAATGGGACATTCTCTATATAATTTTTGCTTTCTGCGCTTCTTCTCCAAATGTTCTTTATGAGTATGACAAATTCCACATTTCCTTGAACATGCAATATGCTTAAAAAAAGATACAAATTTTTCTCTTCACATATTAATATATAATTAAAATAGGATAGCCTGTATATCATTTTTACTTTCTGCACTTCTTCTCCAAATATATTTTAAGCATGCCAAATCTCACATTCCTTCGTGCGTGCAATATGCTTGAGAGGAGGTGTATATGATTTTTGTTTTTTACACTGCTACATATGAACTTGAAGTATACTAAACCTTACATTCCTTCGTGTATCCAATATGCCCAAAACAGTGATGGAAAATTTTCTCTTCACGTATTAATATATAAATAGATTAGAGTCAATTGATCATTTGAAAGCCAGACATTCAATATTGAAGAAAAAAATCTGATTTGAACATCATGTGACTTACTTGTACATCATTTGATATGTACGCAAATTTATTCAATAAAGTTTTCTGTCACTTCAGATTATAAATAATATAATTTAATAATATATTGGCATGTTCAATGTCAAACAAAATCAAAAAATTGATAACAGATTATCATTGCCTACCTTATCATTTCAATTAAACTGATTGTCTTATACGGCAAATTCTGAATATCTGTTATGCATATAAACTGCACTTCCGGTTAAGCCGATTGATACAAAAATAGTAGGTAACTATTTTGATGTTCACACACTAAATTTCAATATGCTATGGCTGATCAATCTAGATTTATGCAAAAAAATTTTAAAAAATTCAAGTAAAGTGTACTTTTGGATTGGCCGATTCATACAAAAATTGCAGATAACTATTCTGATACAATTTCAAGTTCAAATACTGAATTTCAACATCCTACGGTTGATCATTCTGGATTGATTGGAAAAATTCGAAAAATGTTTCAAGTAAAGTGCACTTCCGGTACAGACGATTGGAACCATAATGCGAGGTGCACAACTAGACCCTATACCAGTCTCAAATACAAAATTTCAACATTATACGTTCAACCAGTTTTGAAATTTGCGAGTTACGTACGCACGAACGCACACACGAACGCTTGCACGAACATACGTACCGACATTAAGCCAAAAATAGTCGAAATGGATTTAGGGATGCTCAAAACAGATATATCCATCAAAATCTCGATATGTGAATTTTGTCGGTTCCACAATACTTTGTACAAAGTACAAGTAAGTAAAAATGGCTGATATCTGTAGGGTTCTATTGACCTAGTCGAAGTTCTCAAATTGCATTGCATGCATTAGCGAATACTCTTTATCAGCACTGTCACAATCACAGTGCTCTTAAATATATGTGAGCTAGCAATTTTGATTGTATCAGATTTCAGCTCTGCAACATCGTCCTTTCTAGAACAAATGGCCAATAAGGGACGAACACGGTATACTGAAATTATTCTGCTTTTGCAGTTTGAGAACGGAGCTCCAAGAATGAATTTCAGGAAGATAATTGTCTGTAATATTATTGTATAGTTTGTGTGAGCTTCTTAGCATCCTTTTGAAAGTGTACAGAATTTCATAAAGTTGAGGGGTAAGCGATATAATTTTTTTCTTCTAACTATCATTATTTTTTGGCGACTCAAAGTCGTTCTCAAGCTTCAACATCAAAAGAATAATTTATGGAACTAGAGTGTTAAGTTGAGCAGCATAATATGGGGTTAAGTATTTGGTGACGAGGCTTGCCGAGTCACTTAAATTATTGATCGAACGTCTGCTTGTTTACACTCGTATTACATACAAGATTATCTCTACGGCCCTCAACTTCCATAAGTTGACACCTTGATTCAACAAATATTCGAACTTATGAGAGAGTCACAATAAGCATGAATTCACAAAAATCTGTTTAAATGATGCTAAATCCAGGACAGTAGAAATACTCATTTTAAGCTTCAATTATAGTCATTCGAAATAGATATTGTTCATAATTTGCCACTTGGCGAGAGAATAATATAGAAGTATCGGTAAACAGCAGGTATTATATAAAAAAATTATGTATCATAAGATTATTGTTGTATTAGATTCGTATGAAATGTGGTGACACTCAAGAAAAGTAGTCTACCGTTCTTCAGGTGTCGTTGCTCAACTTTTTATTTCACATTTTACAGTAGTACAATAAATCACTATTAAATGCGATCTCTATGGGTTTTTATGCAGCGTTTGATATCGTAACATATTGTTATACAGTCTTATTGCATTTGTATCAAATTATTTCCAAAATGTGTGTAAGGATGTGCGTACATGAAAAATATTTCTATTTGAACTACGCCAATGACCAAACCGAGCACAATGTAGTAAATTTTATTTTTAATACGCATGCTTCGAATAGAATAAATCTACTGTGTAGTATTTTTAACACTTTTGGAAATGTAACTTCATGTTCTGGATAAAATATGAGAGAATCCAGTAGGCTGGTCATGTATTACCTCTAATTTACGCTTTCTTATAATATATCATCTAGTTAATTTAGGACCACCCATGATTTCAAGAACTTGATTTAAAATGCTTTGTTATTTTTCTATATAATGACTCGTTCCACCCAAAACACGCCAGTAATTGTTTTCAAAATAAAATATACATCATGTGTTTTTTTGTGGCTTGATTCTGTCGATGGTTATCGCAAATATAAATCAACCAATCAACAGATCTCTTTTATACACTTAATTAGATGGTTTTATAAATCAGGTGTCGCAAGGAATCAATTGATTTCCACCAAATTTGGACAACGTGCAAAAAAAAAAGCAGGAGGAAATATTTCTTCTTCAAATGGAATAAATAATTCAGATAAAAATCTACCACAAAAATTAACATATGATTCTTTTTGAATATTAATTGTCAAGTTTTCATTTCAAATATTTACTTATTGCTATAGTCCATTTAAGACAATTTTGATTAATTTGTTAGTAGTTCAAATTAAACTAAATGCAAAATAACTTGATTTTCACAGCAGGAAAAATTTTATTCAACAAAAAAATTTTATAAATGAAGTAGCTCAGGTATCAGGTTAATAATCATAAATATGATATTTGAAATAAATACTCTAATTAAAATAACAAATTTACTTATGTTTATTAAATAATTTGCAAGGTGGAATCACGCTGGAGTATCCAGTGTCACGCTATATCCCATAAAAGTGGATTCATACTTTTTTCTACTCATTATCGAGAAAAATAAATAACTTACTTAGCGGTTGTCGTTAACACATTAATATGTGATTATTTTATAACTTCTTTTTATGATTTTATTCGAGTAATATCTTCGCCTGCCAGTAATTGGTTGTTCCATGCACGTGCATTGCGAGGAAAATAAGCAATTAGCCAGATTCATAAAACGAACTCAAATTTAAATCCAAACACATCTATGCATATAATAATACTTTTCTTTACTGGAATATCAAATCAAATTCAACTGGATAAATTAAATGTGTCAATCACAAAAAGTTCCAAGATCTAGCACTATAATCTTATTTTCTCAAGAATGCGTCATTTTCTCTCAGGCCCATTGATATTCTACAGATGTCCACGGCAAAAATATACGACACACATTTCGACACCTAAAAAAAGACCCAATATATTTCGTTGTTCAACGATTAAGAAATGAAATGTTCGCCGTGTCACCTGCTCATTAAAAATATAAAAACTCTACGTTATGAATGTTGCGCAATTTTTATATTAATACACCCAACATGGAACCAGCTCCGAATTCAAACGGATTATGTCGAATCTTCACTATTTTGAGATCAAATACAGTTCACATGTTACAGACTTATAGGCACAATATTTGTCTTCATATCCAGGGGCTCAATTATAATTCGTAGGGATAGTTTTTTGACTTCGTTTTGGAGACACATGTACCACCTAGCGGACAATTTAAGAAGTGATTCAATGTCGTCAAGGTTGAATACAGTTTACAAGAAGTAAGAGACTCTATATTTTTTGGAATTTGTATGTTTTTAAATAGTAACAATAGATGATCAATTAAAGACATGAATAATCATGGATTTAATTCGATTTCAAGCATCGTCCTCACTTGTTACCAACATGAATTTGTAGATCATATTGTTTACACCAACAAGTCCTCAGAAATATAATTATTTCACGACGATATCTATATATAGACTGGAAACTGTCTCTACGAATTAGAATAAGATTCCAGGAAATTTATGGTTGGATCAGAGTGTTACAAAAGTTATCAAAAACATAAACAATATTTTCATTCTACGTCGCGACGTGAAGTCACAAAAATACGATTCTATCTTTTATATTCTCAACGTCACATTACCGACGTCACGATGAAAATGATCATCAAATATACTAAAAACGTCATATGCATCGATAACCTGATACTTAAGACTGCCCTAATTTCAACAATTTTAATCCTAATTGATGACAATGTAACGTTTTATTACATTACTAATGGTTCCAAATTGATCTTCTGTATTTTGGTCAAGATTTCGTAAGTGAAAGTGGTGCTGTCAGGTGGAAATTAATAAATGGATATTATAGTGTGATGAATAATTATCATAATTTCAGACTTGATTGGATGATGATTAAATTGACAAATTTTGGCGCTACTTTCAAATAAAAAAACGCCGATTTATAATTTGTTGTGAAACTATCGACAGATTTATAAATTGAGAATATTTAGTTATTTTATGAAGCAATTCATAGTGGATAAATATGAAGGACACTCTATTGCAAAATATTCAATATGTATACATTATTCTTTCCACAAAGGCTGAATAGAAAATGTCAATTGAAATATTACTCACAATTAAAATCAGACTCATAAAGATCTACGTCATCTTCATACAATTCAGTAATCACAATATTTAAAGCAATGCGGGTCTCATTGCTTTTCGATAAGCTCAATTGATGGTGATCGAGTGATTGAAATTCGTTGTGCCTTGTATCAAGCTGTTTTTCAACCTCCAGATTGCTATTTGGAAATAATTATAATGATATCCACAAAATCTAGAATAGCATTCCTATGCCATATTTTCTCTTGTATATTATTGCTGCTTACGCACTTTGCTGCACTCGTACGATTAAATGCCTTTTTAGTTTCGTGGTCATTTTTTTCTATAATGCATGGATGTATGCCTTTTTGAACTGGCAGAAGGTTGATATTGAGTTATAACACACATTTATTATTCGTGTACAAAAATGGATAATTTTCAAAACGCTGAACTTCTTGACATGCTTTCGGTTTTTGGAGAGGCAAGACATAATGCACAAGAAGCTCGTAGAATTCACCGGAGGAGATATCCAAATCATCAGAAACCAAGCTGCCGAATTTTTTGAAAAATATGTAGACGTTCATTAGAGATTGAAAGTTTTCACTTATACATTGGTGAGAATTTCAATAAATAACGTCTAATCCCAGCATTTGGAGAAGCTGTTCTTATAGTGAAGATGAGCACAAGAGTGATAGCAAATAGATTGTTGTTTTGTCGTTGATTTCTTGAACGTTGCAATATTCTGAGGCGTTTTGGAAACTTTGTTTCACAAGGGACGGAGCATTTAATTCTCGCTATAGTCATTTGAAGTACGAGAAAGAAATAGAGAAAAATATCAACGAAAAATATCAACGAAAAATATGGAGAAGAAGACGATGTAGGGAAGAAGTTGCATAATATACAAAACTATATAAACCAAGCTGCAAAAAATGGATAGGAGCAGAAAAACGAGAAAATAAGAAAGCATGGTCCAACAAAGAGTGACAAGAAGTAGTATTAAGAAAGAAAAATGCAGGGCTGAAGTGGATAGAATAGAAGACAGAGAAGATTATAAAAAAGTAAGAAAAAATGCAGTGAAATTCTAATAGAAAACAAGAGAGATTGGACAGACGATAAAATAACAGATATGGAAAAGAAAGTGTGAACAAAACAATTCCATAAAAATATAAATGAACAAAAAAGAACATACACTGTATGAAAGACGCAAAGGGCAACAAAACAGAAAATGATGAGCGATATAAGAAAACCTGAATGGAATACTTTAAGAACCTGCTAACAAAACCGCAACAAAACGTGGATATTATAACACAAGACGAAATTGCGGACGAAGGAGTATTAGAAGAACCAATAAGAGAAGATGTCAAAGAAATAATAAGAAGCAGGTGAACATTTCGCAAAAAAGGATATCAACAACAAGCTTGTGAAATTTATAGAAGTAGAGGTATCACACTACTGAATACGACATTAAAATAATGTCAACATTAATACAAAATAGAGTTCAGATAGAAGCAGAAAACATAATAGGGCAGCACCAGTGCGGATTCACGCAAGGCAGATCAATTATTGCAGACTCAGTACATACAGTTAGACAGATAATGGAGAAAGCACATGGATATAAAATGAACATAGATTTATTATTTATTGATTTTAAACAAGCGTTTAATTCGATCAAAAAAGAAAAACTAATGACAGTCCCAGAAGAATTTGGAATAACAGCTATACTGAGAAGATTAATTCTGATGACATTAGGTGGAACAGCAATCACAATTAGAACACAAGAAGGAGGAACCCAGAAATTCGAAATAAACAAAGAAGTAAGACAAGGAGATACATTATCGGCAACACTGTTTAACATAGCGTTATAATATGTGATGAGGAATTTAAACAAAGTGTAACGTGCGAGAGTGTGGAGGTTCGTAAAGGTGATCTTGCCTGGGCGGAGCCTTTCGTCATCGTTGCGTCGCGTCATACCGCATCACATCACTCCGCCCGATGGAAGCCTCTAGCAATATTCCAGAAATGTGGTAGAATATTCGATAAATGGATATTTCTATACATAAACGCAAGCAAACGATTTGAGAGTAGTGTAATGGTGAATCTAGAACAGTGAATATCAAACAGTGAAGTCAACAGTGTATATCAATAATTAAATATAAATATCTGCGACTTTGTTTGAGATAGTATTAAGTGATAAATTAATAATATACTGTTGTTAGTGATATCCGGAAGAATAAAACTTCTATTTCATTCTCAATTATTAAATAGTGATTTCAATTTAATTATAAACTATTTCTTCAAGCAATAAACATTACAAAAGGAACACTTAGAACTAAAGGCGGACATATACAGTCGATATAGTATTGACAACAAAAAATAGGAAAATATTGAAAAAAAAGGTCGAAAAAATAGTAACAGAAGGAAAAAAATGGAAATGGAAAAAAAATAACAAAACGAGAATAATAAGGAGAGAAAAAAAATCAGGAAATAGAAATATAAAAATATGTAACCTACAGTTTGAAGAGGTGAATAAATTTGAATGTTTAGGCTTTATGCTATCCAATAAAGGAGACAGGAAAACCAAAGTTCAAGAGAAGATATTAGTGACGGACAGAGCCTTTCACGCAAATAGAAAATTACTTAAAGATAAAAACCTAACGAAGAAAACAAAATTAAAAGTATATAAAACAATAATCGGATCGATAATAATGTACGCTGCAGAAACAATGACAATGACAATAAAAGATGAAGAAGATTTGCGAATAGGAGGAAGAAAAATAGTGAGATCTATTTCAGGGCTAGTAAAAACGACAGAAAACAAATAAAGAATACTAATGAACCATGAAATAGAACAAGAACTGCAAGGAGAAGATATAGTAAGAAAAATAAAACAGCAGAGGATGAAATGGTTAGGACACATATGGTAAAAAATGAAGAAGACATTGTAAAAGCAATTCTACAATGGGAACCAGGCGTAAGAAAATAAGAGGAGATAGGAGGACATGGAAAGAAATATGTCAGAAAATTTAGGGTGTCTAAGCCACTATATATAATAATTATTTGTGGTGTGATGAAAATCTTCACGTAACATTTGTTCATGCGCATCAATGTCGTTTTTCAGTAAATGTTTGGGCAGAATCGTAAGGGAATACGTTATTGGACTCTACATGCTTCCAAACCGATTGAATGCAGAAAATCATTTTACTTTCTCAAATAAAGTTCTGCCAGTGCTTCTGGATGTCTTACTGCTTAACATCAGACGATGATTTTGGTTTCAACATGATGGAGCACCGGCTCATACAACCGAAGAAGTCATAGCACTACTAGAAAAAGGATATCCAGATAAGTGGATCGGAAGATGAGGTCCTGTTGCATGACCTAACTACTCTAAATTTTTTCTGGGGTTAGATGAAGATGTCTGTATATGAGACACCTGTGGAAACCTAATTGGAACACAAGCAAGAAGCCCTTGTTTGCTTAGTAGCCATTTTGAAAATCAGATTTAGTTCCTCCCTTGTTGTTTGCAACCTATTCAAAGATACTGACTCATTTATAGAAGTCGATGACAAATGTTCTGCCCATTAAAATTTATCTCCACAGTTAAAATGAAGTTTGCATTTGATCAATTCATAATTTCACAATCAGCAATGAAAACTAGGGTCACAAAAGCTGCATTCACTCCCCTTTTTCAATTCTCTTTTAAGAAAACAAGTCATGCGCATGCGTGAGAAGGCAAAAGCGCGTTATTGTGATGATTTGATTACACTGCTCTTGACTTTGCGGGCAGCTACGTTAAGTACCACCAGCCTCGTACGCTCTCTATTGCTTTTCTTCTTTTTTTAAAATAATAATGACCCTCAATTGTTGGCGTCGGTGGTGAAGTGACTAGCTGCCAATATGGAATTAGAAATACGGACGGTGATATGCAGAGGGCATTATACTAACTTAAGAGGGGATGAAAAATTGACTTTTTATTTCTGCTTGGAATATTATTTGTTTATTAGTCATTCGTTATACACACAAATATCACTTACGTTTCCGTTTCATTGGATATTTTTTACCTATTATTCGATTATAATTGGAGGGCTGAAATCTTGAGGATTTCAAGGGAACATGATTCATTTGAAAGAATTATCATTTCCAATTTATGTTTCTAAATGTCCCATATTACAAAAGCAATTCCATCTACAAATAGAGAGTCAGTAAAAACTAACCGATGTGAAAATAGCAATAATCGCACAGAAATATGTATTACAACATGTGGACAAGACATACCATTGTATTTCTCATATGGGGATAATTATCAGAATGGAAAATTGCACCCGTAATTATGAATTCCTATCGCATGAAAGCAATATGTTGTATGCATTGTAGATAGAAACCACATATGGTCGTTGAAATATCGGATTCATAATCGACTCTTACATAAAAAGTCACCTGTTTGTTATGACCTCGCTGGAATTTGAAACCGTTTGGAGATTATCTGAACATTGTTTCAGCGATCGAGTGCGATAAAATGAAAGCAGATTTACGCAGTTTAATCACGATTGTAGATTCATGGACCAAACAAAAAAAATATAGACAACTTAACTCAAGATAATAAATATTATTAATTATCCATATTAATTGAGATAGAATATGAAATATTCTGAATGGAATAATGTAAATCCCGTGTTTTCTTGTAATTCTACATTCAGCCATAAATTTCCCGTATTAATTCTATTAAAATATTTGTATTTAGTAATTACTGAAACTGTAAACAAGACTTAGAATTCATTAGTGATGTCAACCGCAAATCAAAATTTCCATAAGTTGTTGGTGAGACATCGAAAGAAATAAATATCTGAAACTGTCGCAGCCATTGCGAACAGTTGTAATTTCTCTCAAAGCCTCAACTTTCTCGCTAATCAATCACAAGAAACTCCTACAAACTTCAACGAAAGTTGAGCAAGTAGTCCTCAAACTTTAAACCTGCTACAACAACTTTAATCTGCATTAATAAATATGCCACAATCCACCTGATTAATTGATAACAATCATGTTTTTTGTTCCCTCAGGGAGCTAGGCTTTTTCTGACTGAAACTCGGTTTGTTTATACATATTTTGAAACCGGTTTAAGGTATTTGAACTCGATATCTAATTAGCTATTCAAATATGTAAACAGAATGAATATTTGTAACCGTTATTAAATATTATTTCTTCTTGTATGCTCGCAATTGCTATGTATAAGTTTGTTACAGAATGTGGAGACTGTGGAATTTATGAAATTAAAAGTTTTGAAATTAATGATTGATTTGATTAAAGATGGAAATTTTACAACTGTTTTGTTTTTATTCCAAGGAGAACTTCAATAAATGTCGCCATTTCCGGAGTATTATGCATTCAGAAAATTAATTAATATTGCAGATAATTTATGCATCTGTCAATATATTTCAATTTTTATTGACAATTCATGATATACTACATAGATATGCCAATGCAAAAAAAAATCTGTGTAGATAGTTCAATTATCATGAACAGATAAAAATAATCCTTGCATTTTCAATTGGTAAAGAAGTGAATAATCTTTGTATTGATTTAATTATCAAGCGATGAAACCAAAAAAAAAAAGTGTGTGTAATAGTTTTGGTATTTTATGTGTTCATAAATTCTATCGGAAGTTCCAGAGTCCTTTGACGTGAGTTAACTCAATAGTATAGCAAAATGTGTGATTTTTTTCAAGTTTTTGCTCATATTTCTTGAACGGTTGATCGTAGTGAAAATATAGTTTTTAACAAAATTAAAGCCTATTAAATTTCCTACAATTATGTTCCGATAAACTTTTTCTTTCTTTAACAGTTGGGGAGATATTCGCTGTAAAGTTTATTGAGAAACATCTCGTTGGGAGGAGCACTTTAAAATTTGTAAAAGCATATTTCCCTAGGAATCAAATCAAAGTCTTCTCCGTCCAAACACCTGCTTTTATCTGTCCTACTGTTCTAGATCATAGAGGACGACCGCCGCCAAATTTTTTTCTTGTAAAAACAATGAAATATGAGAAGGTATTGTTATCTTCAATTTCACGTGCGATCATTCAAGAGTATTTCTTTTATAATTTTTGATTTATTTGAGATTGAATATTGTGTATGCATCTACGGAGAATTTATTGCTCTACAAATTTTATTCTGAAGGTTTTCATCTTACGTCCATTGCTTCAGACACTAAAGAAATGGAGCTCGTAGAAGAACAGGTGAAAACTTTTGCCAAGAAAAAGTCTAATTTGGACAGCAAATATCTCCCAAACGATGAATAATAGAGATAAAACGTATTAGAACAAACATGTAGAAAATTTAGTCAGTTTCAATTTTGTATGAGGTAACAATTTGTCTACGACAAACTGTTTGAGAGATATAAGCAAAAAACTAAATAAAGTCATACATTTTACTACCTTATGAAATTGGTTCACATCGTAGGGCAAGAAACTTTTGGATTTTCATGCAAGATTCTCAAACACATCCCAGAAACTAATTTCTCTCGATCAAAAGTATTTCGTTGAGCGTTTGTTGCGTATTGTAATGAAATCAAGCAACTGAGCATCCTTGTTTCCTGATATTCAAAACCTAAAATTGGGCACAATACAAACCACAGCTACACTTTAAATGAATTATTTATTACACAACAATATAAAATGGTCGTACAGAAAGATTCAGAAGTAGTGAAATTTAAGTGGTAAAACTCAAGCGGTAAAAACTAAAGCTGTAAGTCGATTGCGACACATTTTTTGAATAAAAAATTGAAGAATCATCTAGATGATGAAAGCGCATTTTTGACAGCTCATGAATGCTTGTTACTTCAGAGATTTCGCAAATTACCATTTCCCACAGTTACTGAGCTTGAAATCAAGCAGTTTAGGCAAACTTACGAAATAGCAGCTTCCATTTAGTACTAGTTTCAAGTTGACTATTTGATAGGTACATAATTTATGCATGTACAAACTCAAAAATACCTTTTAATCTTCATTGTTTAGTTATTGATTGACGGGAGGTCAAGTGCTGTACCTTAAAATGATAATTTGATTTTTATCAAAGCTATATGAAAAAAATACTCCAAAAGTAAACAAATTTTCATCCAATAATAACTATTCATTCTAATAGGCTTCAAATTCGCGCCAAACAAATCATTGAATGAATCCCGGACAGATTTGACAACTGTACATAATAATAGTGACACCTGCGGCTAAAGTTGTAACTAAATTTTTATCTACTTCAATAAATTTTGGTTGCCATATCCCTAATGTCATATATATCTATGGGCATTGTTTCACTTGAAATAAGAAATTGAATAATTTAATCTTCCACAATCACTGAGCTTGAATTAAAGCAATTTGTGCAAACCTACGGAACAGCAGCTTTTATTTAGTACCAGTTTCAAGTCTGTAAATAGTATAGTTGCTAAGAACTCAGCGTCACGCCAGCCAGCCAGCCAGCCAGCCAGCCAGCCGGCCAGCCAGACAGCCAAAGTGAATATAATAGCGCTTCTTTCCAAAAAATGCGCTAAAAATAGATCTAATGTACACAAAAGTTGGTTTTATACATACGAATTAAGTTCGATAAAGACAAAAATATATTTCCTAAACTAAAAACTTTGACGCTCGGCATCTTATTTATTTTACAACTGCAGGTGGAAAACAAATGTTGGAAGAAAAAGCTACCGCAAGGTTAAAATGGGTATCAACAAAAAAAATTGAGGATGAAAAAAATGCTAAACACTGAGAAATAAATGCAACGAAAACCTTAGGAAACCTGAGAGAATATAGATAGAAAATAGAATAAAAAGTGTAGAAGAAGAAAGAAGAAACAAGAACACATAAAGAAAACAACAAATTAATGAACGAAATAGGTCCTATCTGGAGATATGGCAGAAAATGAACAACAATATAAACAAGTATGGATCAAGCATTTCAAAGAGTTGCCAACAGATACACGGCAAATCTTGGAAAACGAAATAAAAGAAGACACCGAAGAAGAGACAATAGCAGAATTCACTTTAAGAGAAATGGAAGATGTATTATGGAACAGTCGTAACGGAAAGACCACTGGAAAAGACAAAATCAACATATAACTTATGAAGTATGCGGGTGAAAAACTACAGCTGCAAATATATGAGCTCAAATTTAGAATATGAAGGAAAAAAATACCAGAAGAATGAGAGTTGGGACAGATTGTCACAATTCATAACACTACGTACAAAATCCTGACTACAATTATTATACAAAGGTTAGCAAATGTAACAAGAACTACCGTCGGACAGTGTCAATGCGATTTCATCAAGAGAAAATCAACAATGGACGCAATACATATGGTGAAACAAATTATTGAAAAAGAAACCATAGACTATAACGTGAATACAGAGATACTGTTCATGGATTTTTAACAAGCTTTTGATTCAATCGAAAGAGGAAAGCTAATGACTGCTTTAAAAGAACTAAAAGTACCAGAAAAACTGAGGAGACTGATAGCAATGACAAAGAGAAAAATAAAAATTAGTATCATAACACAAATAGGAGAGACAGAAGATTTTTGTGATTAACAAAGGAGTAAGACAAGGAGATGTTCTCTCAACAGCTCTTTTCAATTTAGCATTAGAATATGTGCTACAAAACATAGAAAAAGGAACATTAAGAACTAAAGCAAGACAAATAATAGCATACGCTGACGATATAACAATCATAACGACAAATAGAAAAACGATGAAAGTAATCTTACAAGAAATAATAACAGAAGGTAAATAAATAGGATCAGATATATCAATAAGACAAAAATAATGAAACTCAGAGAAACAACAGAGGATGAAAAAATAAAGATGGAGAATTTAATTTCAAAAGGATGGACAGAATCAAATATCTAGGTATCAAAATTACGAATAGAAAGAAAAGAGAAGCAGAAATAGGAAAGGAGATAGTAACAACAGAGCTTTCTACGCAAATAAGAGACAATTGAAAAATAAAATTATGTCAAAAATAACAAAAATTAGAATATATCAGACAATAATAAGGCCAATAGCACTCTATGCTGTCAAAAAAATGGCTATTACGAAAAAAGACGAAAGAGATTTGAGAATAATGGAAAAGAGAGTCATGAGAACAGAAATTTATCAGAAAACAAATATAGACCAAAAATGAATCATGAAATAGAAATTTAAAGGAGTAGACATAGTAAAGAAAATAAAACAGCAGAGAATAAAATGGCTCGGACACGTATGGAGAGCTGGGAAACAAGACACAATAAATTCAATCCTAGAATGGGACTCAGCAGGAAGAAGTAAAAAGAGAAGACTAAAATCATCATGGATAAAAGAATTAGTAGAAGATCTAGAAATATTGGGAATAACAGAATGAAAAGGAAAAACAAGAGATTATTAGTTATCATCACATCGACCTTAACACTTCAAGTTGTTAGGAATACCATTAAAATTTCTATCTGTACCACTCAAATTGCTATTCTTACCACTTACATTCTCCAATATATTTATTTGACAAAATAAATTGATGTAACTCATTATTAGGACGTCGCGCGTCATTCAAAACTACTAGCCAGTCAAGTAAATAATTATAATAGAGTATTGAACGTAACCAAATTATCTCTTTAAAATGCTTATTCAGTTGAAAAGTTTTTGATATAATTTAATATGAAAAGCTAATGTGGAATTGTTCGGAATGTTGATAATGTGTGAAGATCCAGGAAACAAAATAAAAAACCAACCGCAGCTTTATAAAATAGATTAATTTTGGAATCCTAATCCAAGAAAATAGTCAATGTCTTCCTTTATTTGACAATAATTTATTTGGAACAAATATAATGTTCTAAACCAATATTATAATCTGGCAGCGAAACTAATGAAACTATATTAATAATATTTTAACACATTTCATCTGTAGTTATAAAATAGATTTATGAAGCAAAGCAGATTAAAAAATTGGTCAGGCAGCCATTTGGAGCAGGAAGTTGGGATTATTAAAATTGAAGCTGAAACAAATCCAGAAATAATTTTTTCAGATAAGAAAGATTTACAATCAACAGTTCACAACACGCAGATATTTTAGTGCGACAAATAGATTTTTTTCAAGCTTTATATTACTCAAAAAAAAGATCAAGCGTCATTAGTTAGTCTAGTACAATTTCTTCAATTATAGATTATCTGAAATGTGATTCAATATTTTGTATGATGTATTGTGTTACAGTCTTTCAGCATGAAAGTAATTTTGCGTCCTTTGTGCTTGAAGCAATCTGGAGCATTTCGTTGTAGGTAATGTTTTTATTTTAGAGTCTTTGTGCCGAAAATAATTTAGGAAAGTGATTGTTGGCATGTGTTAAGCATTTAGCGAATGAAAACGCCATCAGGACATTGACAAGCTAATAATGGACAGTCTCCGAGTAGAATAAGCCTTTTGTCTCACGTTAAAGCCGAGGCTGAACCCAAAGTTGAAATCTTCGGTGGAGAACGACGTCAAGGGGAGGTCTTTTCACAATACGGGATGTTTGTCAATGAGTGTTAATGCAAGCAGCCATTAATCATGACGCTGACGCCTAGCGTCTGATGCCTGATGGACTAGCGAGATAGGATCCGCAGATAATCACCAACGCTTCTTTGCCTCAGCTCCTGTACCTTATCTCCCGCGAGTTCTTCAATCACCCGCCCGTCATTCGATACAGGACCATCCGCAAGAAATCGGAAAAGAAACCCAACGCTGAAAATTACACTGACAACCATGTTATTTAACCTTAACTAGATATTTCCCCTTTTTCGACATAAAAACCGAAGTATTTTCAGCATTGTTAATGTGAATCAAATTGATCAAAATATTGTGAAACTACTGAAAATGTCGGTAGTCAAAAATAGCAAATTCTTCTATTAAAAGTTTCCCTATTGCAAGTTACCGATTTAAATGGATAGTGTCCTATTTATTCAATTGCTGAATACTTGGTAACAAAACTAACAAAAACAAAGAAAAATCAGACAGTTTAGCGTTGCATCTCCTACAGACCGGAGAAGACTTGAATCCTGTCGCCGTCCGGATGAATTTGTAAAGATCCGAAGCGTTGAAAGCAGACAATCGCTGGATTTTAGATAGAGATTTCTAATACCGCGCTCCCTATTATCCGCCATGCACCCGCGTTCGCTTGTGAAGTTTCTAAAGGTCCTCGTAATTGAAACTGTTCCAAAGCTCTGAATACTGCCTTCCTTGTGTTATAAAATAACACGGCGGATGCAAGAACGTCATCAGGATGTCCTTCTTACTCTCAAGGGGAGTGAGATCTTGTTCTTTCTTCAACTGAATTAGCATTTTAAAGAGATAATTTTGTTACGTTTCATACTCTATTATGAAAAAGAAACAGTTTTATAGGCAAACGTTTATACAGAGTGTTAAAATTTTTTATGGCATGTACATTTCGATATGCTGAGTCACAATCAAAAAGATTTTTTTCAAGAAGAGTACATCTCCAGTGTCACTGATCGACACGAAATTTTTAATAAAGCTAATGAGTGAGTTTTTTAACCACGTAATTGATGTTGAATAACAGATTAATTATTTGTATTCTGGCGTTTTGTAATAAAACCTACACTGTCACTGATCATAAAATTGAATAGTTGAACATTGGTGTGGTTTCTTTATAAAAGTAATGAAACATGCCTTTTTATTCCAATATTGAAATGGCCGATATGATTTTTATGTATAGTCGGGCTAATAAAAACACACTTCCAGTGCGGCGTCTTTATGAAGAAGCCTATCCAAATCGCGCATTGCCTTCATCCAGAAATTTTCCAAAAAGTTCCCAACGACTGGAGGATACTGGTTTACTATATAAATGTTCTGTTAATAGTGGACGGCCGAGGACAGTAGTTACACCCGAAATTGAAGAAAGACTGTTAGATATTATTGAAGAAAATCCCAAAACAAGTATTAGAAGGATATCCGTTGGAGTGGGTATCAGTGGTCTCCTTGTTTGGAGTACTCTACATTCTCAGCTTCTACATCCGGGTACAAGCCCTTATTCTCCCGAACTATCAAGCCAGAATGGAATTTTGTCTGTGGATTTTACCCCAGAATCCCGATTTAATTTCGAATATTCTTTTTACAGATGAGGCCGGTCTTACTAAAAATGGAATATTTAATTTTCATAATAATCATATTTGGTCAGATGAAAATCCTCACGCCGTTGTCAAATCACACTATCAAAAGCCATTTAGCCTCAATATCTGGCTCAGCGTTTTAGGAGGCACTTTAATAGACACAGTTGTTTTGCCCAATAGGTTGAATGATGCCGCATATTACGATTTTCTACAAAATGAGTTAGCAGTGCTCACAGAAAATGTATTAATTAATCAAAGGATGAATATATGGTTTATGTGAGATGGAGCTCAGCCTCATTTTATGCGTCGCGTTAGGTTCTCTGTAAGATGGATAGGAAGAGGAGGTTTCGTTCAATGGCCTCCTAGATCCACGGATATAGCACAACTTGATTTTTTTTTTTATGGGGTTATCTTGAAAGTTTGGTCTATGCAACATCAGTACGCAAGTTAGAAGAATTGCAACAACGAATTGTGCAAAGCTGTGAGACAATTCAAAGAAAGCCGAGCATTTTTGAGAGAGTACAGGCATCATTTTTAAGAAGATGCAGAGCTTGTGTGGAAGTGGAAGTAGGGCATTTTGAAAATTTACTATAAAATATTATTATTCATTAATAAAAACATCTTAATGTTGCGGAGCAACAAAAATCCTGAACAAAGAGATAAAACAATCACATTGGTGGAATGAAATAGTAAAAGAAGCAATTAGGAAAAAGAAAGAAAAATGGAAAAGATATTTAAATACGAGAACTGAAAAAGATTATGAAAGCTATAAAGAGGAAATAAAAAAGGCAAAGTATACGGTAATAGAGGCAAAAAAGAACTCATGGACAGAATTCGGCGAATTAATAAAAACAGCGTATGAGGACAATCAAAAACTATTCTTCGGGGTGATGAAGAAAACCAGAAAGGGAAAGACACAAATGTTACCTAACATTAAAAACAAGTTTGGAGAACTGAGGACAAAAGTGGAAGAGATGATGGAAACGTGGAGACAATACTTCAAATAGCTATAAGAAGGAGAAGAGATAAGGGAAAAGAAGGAAATAGAGGAAGAGAGGAAATTCATATCACAGGAGAAAAAGCTCAAGCAAAAGGAGAAAATAACATTAGATGAGATAAAAGAAGCTCTAAAGAAAACCAAAGAGCTCCAGGACATGATAAGATTACGGCAGAAATGCTTAAAACAGCAACAGATGCAGCGCCAAAAAGATTGACGGAGATATACAATAAAATAGTAAGCATGGGAATTGCACCGAAAGACTGGCAAATCGGTATAATATGCCCCATAGACAAAACAGAAAGGTGACATAAAGGATTGCCAAAATTACTACTTAGTACAGCAGCCAAAGTGTTTGCAAGAATTTTAGAGAAGAAACTAAGAATCCAAGCAGAAAAATCGCTAGAGAATGACCAATATGGCTTCAGACCTAACAGAGGAGTTAACGATGCAATAAGTATAATGAGACAAGTGAGCGAGAAAACAATAAAACAAGGAGACAAGGTACGTACACCGGACGGCCTCGATCTCGGCACCAAACTACCTGGATCTTTAATCCCCTACTCGAACTCGGCACTATGCTATGGATTAGGATTTGTGACTCAATCGTTCTACCTGAGTGAGATTCTCTGAACACATGCGATTTTATATTAATAATAAACCAGGCTCAAATTTAGCCGTACTTTTAAATGAATCTAATTACACGTGTGACATCAACAACTCAAAAGTCCTGCATACCATAGACACAATAATTTGTTTCCATTTGATACAAGAAATTCCAATGTCAAAAATACCAAAAAAAAAATAAATGTTTTAGTTTATTCTATACATATTTGTATGTTTTTGTAATAATCTAGGTATGTACGGAAATATGTATGAATAAGTCTTTTTTTCAATAACTTTTTTTTCTGAAGTTTCTTTAAATATTATTTGCAATATTATTTTTATTACAAATTAATTTTAAAATAAAATATAGAGACTTATAAAACCAAATCTTGCAGGTACATCGTGGCTTTATCTAAAAATTGACAGTGCCGAGTTCGAGTGCACCCCACGCTAATCGGATTAGCATTGGTGCCGAGTTTTTGTTCTTGGTACCGAGTTCGTGTACGCCCGGTACACCTGTGCTTCATAGACCTAGACAAGGCCTTCGACAGAATAGATAGGAAAGACATATGGGAAACGCTAGGAGACAGAGGAGTAGATACCAGCATGATAAAAGGTATACAAAGCTTATACACAAAAACCAAAAACTACATAAGAACACTACTCTTCATACCTGTGATCGACAGAGCAATAAAAGAAGCAAAAAAGAAAGCGAAAGAGTATGTAATAGGAAAATGGAAAATGGAAAACGTAAAGGTAACAGAGATATGTTATGCATGCGACATGATACTAATAGGAAAAGACGAAGACACACTAAACAAGAATGTAGAATTATTCAAAAGACACCTAGAAAAAATAAACATGAAGATAAACCGCAATAAAACCAAGTCGATGGTCATAAGCAGAAACGGCAAAAATCACACAATCCAGATAGAAGAAGAAGCTATAGAACAAGTCAAGAAGTTCAAGTATCTAGGAACAATACTGACCTATGATGGAAAGCTAGATGAAGGAATAAGGGAAAGAACAGAAGCCACAGGTAGATTATCTAATGCATTGAAGAGCACAATATTAACAAATAAAGAAATACCAAAGGAAATCAAAACACAAGTATACAAAAAGTAGCTGTGCCTAGTCTGACAAACGGATCAGAAATCTGGACAACAACAGAAAGACAACGCAGTAAATTAAACAGCTTTGATATGAGATTTCTGAGGAAAATACAAGGAAACCCCATCTTGGGCAGGATAAGAAACAAGGAATATAGAGAGACACTGAATGTAAAACCGATAGAAAACATAATAGAGGACGGACAATTAAGATGGTGGGGACATATACAAAGAATGGGGGAAGAAAGAACAACAAGAAAAGTGTACGGGGCAAGAACAGCAAAAACAAAGCAGAGAGGAAGACCAAGGAAAATATGGAAAGAAGAAGTGAAGAAAGCTATGGAAAAGAGAGGATGTAAATAGGAAGAAGCAGGCCAGTTAGGCAAAATGAGAGAAAAATAGAAGGAGGTATGGAAACCAAAAGAAGGTTAAGCAGAATAAACAAGAAAAGTAATAACCACCAGCCTTACACCTTGAAAGGTAGATAGGCTCCAAGATTAAGTAAGTAAGTAATAAAAACAAATAAATTCTGATGAATACTTATTTGTTTATCGCTGTTCTGAAGAACAAAACGTCAAAATAAAATTGAATAATTTGTTATTAATCAATAATTACGTGGTTAAGATATTTATTTATTAGCTTCATTGAGAATTTCGTGTCGACCAGTGGCACTAGGAACGTACCCTTCTTGAAGCACCCTCATAATTTTGCGAGTTTTGGAAAAATCTTTTCATTGTGAATGAGCACATCAAAATGTATATGCCATAAAAAAAAATTCTTTTCTCTTAGCATCCTGTATATACATTATTAATTATATTCTTTCTTTGTTTCAGGTGAGTTTCTACATATTGGAAAAATCCTTGCAGTACAATAAAGTAGGTACTTATTTTTAAGACTCACAATAACAATTCTCAACAAATATAAGAAAGATCGCGATAAATCGCATAACAGGGCGAATCAAAATAAGGAAATGATTGATTTTGGAAAAATAAGAGCTTATAACTAATGTTTTGTTTTCACTAACAGATTATGGTGGGTGATGCTTCACAGAAACTCACACAATGTAGAGTACGCAATTTACGCGCGCAACAAGTTACCAAGTTCAATTATTGAGGCTACATTTTTGTAATAAGAATGCTAAAAAATTTCACTTCAATGAAAAAGAAATAATTTCGTCACTAATACTGTGATCTCCGCTGGTGTCGTTCCATTGAGTTCCTATCCTCTTCATAATCACCAAGGTGGGCTAAATGGCCTAATGCCAACTGTTTGATGGGGCAACAGAAACAGAGATCCATACATCTTCGCGACCTGCGTGCCCTAATCAACGCCATCTCGTCCATTCATAACAACTATCTGTTCTCAAACAACGCACTAACGATGGCGACTTCCGTTACGAAAATACAAACCTCGCAACAATATTTCATTCATACAGCTCTACTTCTAGCTCGTCATTTGTTTTTCAATAATTAGTCCAGCTGCTATAAATTTTCTCTTCATTCATGCTCTGGTTTTAACATTTTTCGGTTATGAAATCGCATTATCTATGTAGAATAACATATTTGAAAATCCAGAAAAGAATGCTTGTATTTATAACTGACTTATGCAGCCGTGCAGCTCATATATTAGGATAATTCATCAGGACTGTAGGGTGGAAACATCCATCCTTGGAATACAATGACAATCCATGATTGCTTTAATTTCATAGCTCTGTGCTTCTAGTTTATAATATATAGAAAAATCCTTAGTGTTGTGAGTCAAAATAATGGCAGAATTGTATCGGATTTTCTAGATTAAAAGTCTGGAATATTCAAGACACTTCTAGCAGTCTGTCAAAAGGCATATTATACATGATGTTTGAAAAGACAAAATTTTAATATCCAAGCATTTTATAGATCAAATATGTGCTCAATTCATTCTTAAATGCGTTGCACAACTCTTCAGTGAATGGATATCTCTTTGTGTTTTCCAGTAGAAAGATCTATTTTTAAAAAAACTGCTATAAATTTTCCGGATGGTTAAATGAAGTTTATTTCAGATATTTCGAGTTTTTTTCACTTTAATGAGCATAAATTTCGAATAATGTTCTGTTCCGACATATATGATTTTAATGAGTGAATAAAATTCGAGATTTGTAATAATTAACTTTTTACTGTCATTGCTGAAAGTAAATTATGGGTAAATAGTTTCAATTTTACTACTTAGATCAAATAAAGTCAGATTGTTTGATCAATCCATAATTGATTTTAATAGTTAGATTAGACAATTAAAATTAAATGTCAATGTAACTCACGCCCTACAAATTTTGTAAATATTTCGCATATGAAAGACTCAAATGATCAGCAAACTTGAGTTGAATCTGAAATTGAATTTATCTTACCTATTTCAAATAAATCCCCCAAAAATTCTTTATTTATTCTTCTTGCGATATAATAATTAGTTCTCGCGTTAAAAATGTCAATAATAAACTGAAAATAGCCGGTTGCGGGGGTGCTCCCCTACCCCTTCTCTTTTAGGCATGTTGCCAAAACAGACAATGGAAATCCCCTGCCCACATGTGATCTCAGGCTTCGTAAAGTATTTTTAGATGCTGGAGAGACACTTTAAAATAAGAAGATGATTTTATGCAAGCACTTTCAGCAGTTTGGAAGCAATATTTCAAGATTACGTTATTACAAACACACAATCAGTGAGAAAAGAATCATATATTTACAGAAATTTGAATGGACTTTAAGGCATGTTTGTTCATTTATAGTTTGTTCTTGATTATGTTAAATTTGGATAAAACCTGAATTAAACAGTCGGCCACAATAGTCGAAGAGCCTTATGTTCCTTGATCGAACTTACGGCCAAATTATGTATGAATTGATCAATAATAAAGTGGTCAATAGGGTACCAGACTTTATAATCTAGCATCCTGCCCTAAGTGTCGACAAAAAAGGCAGTTCTGATCAAATTTTTTTGAGTCAACTTCTCTGAGAGAACCTATAATTTAAACTACAATCGATAGCAAAGGTCAAGGACTTCAAGAAAAAAGCTAGGTGTCACCTCTTGCCCTGTACGAAAGGGCAGCAGCTACCCCTAAGCGTGACCCATTTTCGTATTCTACTTCCCTGATCGAACTTACGATTGTTGTTGTTCTTCCTGTCCCCGACAGGACGAGGAGTGGCACCCTGGTTTTGTCTTAAAGTGTTTAATATTAGTTTCAAGTTAATTCCGAAATGAATGACTGGAAATGGCCTTATTTTCCACACGTAGGACAAGATCCTGGATTTATAAAGTCTGACATGCTATTGACCACTATTATCTTGATTAATTCATGTACAATTCGACCGTAAGTTCGATCAGGGACGTTAAGGTACAGCGGCTCTTGGAGTATAAATGACCATTCACAATGAAGTCGTACTGCCGTTGCAATTACTAATGCTTCTGTATCGGGACTTCATAGGTATACCGAGAAAACTGAATGTGATTAAAATTACCTATGAGTGGCAAAGACTTACCACTTGAGTGGTAGATCTTGAATGGTGAAACTCAAGTGGTAAAAACTGAAGCTGTGAGTCGATCGCGACATATTTTGAAAATAAAATGTGGATTTGCTTAAATTTTATACATATATAGTTTGATGAAGATGAAAATACATTTTCCAATCTCAGAACTTTCTAATTCGACGTTTATTTGTTTTACAACTGCATGTGGTACCGATTATCACTCAAGTGGAGATATTTTACCGCTCAAGCTGTAAGACTCTACCAATTACCTTCACATCGACTTTCGCACTGTAAACTGTAAGGATTACCTTTTAAATTGCTACCCGTGCCACTTACATTGCTACCCTACCACTTAATTTTCCCAAAATAGTGAAAAGCGTGTTTTTTGTTGGACGGAATTACAAGTCAGTCGTAAGTCAGACGTTATTCAGTCATAACTTTTGTAAATCAATGTACTAAGTTGAGTTGTAAATAAATCCGGGTTACTACAATTCCAGAGTTCTACTAAAGTCTCAAAAAAAACCCATTGTGTTGTTTTGTCGAACATCAACCGACGGCTCGGCACAAGACATTATAACATAAATTTTGAAGTCAGTCGGGAGTCAGTCGTGAGTCAATCGTGAGTCAGTCGTTATTCAGTCGTTACCTAACCATCCCTTCAATGAAACTCTTGCTAAGAACTTTCGTAATGCCCACTTTACACGGTTATAAAATCTTCTTGTCCTATGATTTTTGACTGTGTAAAGCGACAGAAAGTTACAAAATCGCATTTGTCGATAAGAATTAGTAGAAATAATAGGAATAAAGCATGTTCAAATTTTTCAAGGCCATTTTTATCAGATTTTGTTGGTATCTAGAGACTTTGGAGTCTGTGATTGCTGGCTTGTGTGAATCATTTCATTCTTATTATGGTTCAAGCAGCTATCAGCATGCTGTGTGTCAATGTTAATATCTTTCTTGTTTTTGTGAAAAATCATTATAAAAGATGTAAATTTGAGAAAATACATCAAAATTGATAATGTTGTATAGACAAGAATAAATCTTTATCAAATGTCTAATAGATTCACACGAAACAAAAATACAAATGAAGTTGCTTGTTGCTTCAAGTCTAAAGTATTCTGAGAATATTTGATCGTGTAAAATACAGCTATGAATAATGAAATATGACAAGAAATACATGTAAAATTACATGTAAAATTGTATGTAAAATATGATCGTGTAGAGTGGGCCTAAGAGTACTCGACTCAGCTATTGTAAATAAATGTACTCCTACCCTTAGGTACTTGTAAATAAATTCGGGTTACTATAATTCCAGAGTTTTACTGAAGTCTCAAAAAGAACCTACTGTGTTGTTTTGTCGAACATCAACCAACCACTCGGCACAAGACATCAAAACAAAAATTTATGTTACTTACTACATAATACTTCCTTGACAAAAAACGATTATGGTCCTGAATTTCTTGTTCAATTGCTATCCTCGTTTTAAATTGACATAAAAACGTCTTTCTGCTTTTTAAGTACAGTGGTAGCAGGTCAAACTTTCGTGTGTTAAATCAGATATCATTCGCTAAGTACTACGAGACTAATATTGCAATAACAACGATTGAGAACATAATGAATGCATGTCTGTACGTGTTTATCGTGCAGCGTTTGTTTTGCCCGTGGCGTCAGCGGCGTGATTGTTGTGAATTGGCGTTGTATACAATTATGAATTAGTGTAGTATGAGAGCACATTCAGCTAGGATATTCATACGGGTGTCACTGTGAAGAGCTTAGGAAAAACTACTTGGACTCAATGTGAAATAATGAAAATACCATCAGCATAATAGGATGCACCCAAGTCTGCAAAATAAGGGTTTATCTTAGCTTCAACTTCTTTACTCGAAGTGAATCTTCGCCACCATAGCAATCTCTTCAATTTAGAGGTGAAAGAATCGCTGGGAGACAATCTGGCGAATTCGGGATATGTGAAAGCACAAGGAATTGAAGTTTTGCTGTAAGAACGCCAGACTTGTACACAGGTGCATTATCATGGTAAAATAGCATTTTTTTTTGCTAGATGGGTACGTTTAACTTTGATTGTGTCATTGAATTTGTCCAGTAATGAAGAGTAGTAGATCCCAGTGACATTTCTGCCTTTTTCCAAGTAGTCTATGAGCAACTATACCATAAGAACTCCAGAAGATCGTTGCCATGACTCTGTTTTAAATTTCCAGCGCACTTTCTCCTGTTCCGATCCAATGTTTGGACTGCTGCTTTGTCTCTGACTTGTAGAGTAAAGAAACGTCGAAGAAACTATGTGGGATTGCGTTTAGATGAGTCTAAACTTTCTTGAGAAATGTTCAAACGAATGCTGGTTATGGATGGAACGAAAGAGATTTGTTTAGAAAGAAGTGTCAGAAGTGGATAGATTGTTAGTCAAATATTTTTCGACG
Source organism: Dromius quadrimaculatus (assembly GCA_963989225.1). Taxonomy (NCBI): domain Eukaryota; kingdom Metazoa; phylum Arthropoda; class Insecta; order Coleoptera; family Carabidae; genus Dromius; species Dromius quadrimaculatus. The sequence continues at coordinate 7,494,618 of OZ022334.1, read as the reverse complement.
GTCGATATGAAAAGTGGAATTTAGCTGCCTGAATTCCTTGCCTAGATTTTGTTTCAGTAAATCTGCTATTTCCTGTTTAGTTCAACAAATAACAGAACTAAAACACTTAATTAATGTTTCTCTGAATGAATAATTCTATTTAAAAACGCTAAAATACAAGAAACAAGTGTCATGTATAAATAGATCATCTATATTCGTAGCAAATCTTCCATTTATTCTATTTACCTAATGAAATATATTTGTGCGATACGTTAGGAGCGATCGTGCATATATTTCAGCGATTGTGTTGCTCGTAGCAAGAAGCATCCTCGTGAGTGACAGTAAGTGCCGTTAATGGTAAACAAAGAACGCATCTCGCAAAATCGATCGTAAACATAAACATTTTACACTTGAAAGTCCGCGACACAAGCATTCTTCAGCGATTCTGGACGGCGTTTTTATTGAAGCTCGCGTACTTTTATTTTATCTTCATTTTACTGCTTTCTATTTTTACGGCTTCCAATGTCTTCGTGGAAATGATGGAATAAATTAAAAATTTAAGGCGTCCGAGGAGAGCGGACGCATCGGTGCATCTGGGCTCGATCGATCCACACTACACAACAGGAACAAAACAAGAGACTGCTGTGTTGCTTTCCTTGCAGAACATACAATTCTTTGATAGCAAGATATCCCGTTTTAAACACTCAATCCTTCATCTCTTGATAAATGCAGTTAAGACGTTCCTAACGCACCCGAAACGTGGCAAATGAACTTATTATCAAGTACTTCAAGATTTGCACAACTAAATTCCAAATAATAGCTGTTGTAAATGTGTGATTTCAATTCAAAGTACGAATTGGATAAATGCAACTGTTTGTGAATGCTCCTTGAGATTTTGAGTGGTCAGCGACCGAATTCCGCGTTGACAATAGCCTCAGCTGTTGTATGAATAAACCATTGTGAGCGCGGTGCGGTATTTGAACGTGTCACATTAACGAAAATTGGATCAAGCAAGCTGTTGGTCTCGTGAAGATGGTACAGAAGTGAGTAGTGGCAGTGGCAGCTGAACTGCGAGCTGGTTATGAATAGAAACGCGGTCTTCCAGTCCAGGCTAAATCGGTCCTCGCGCGAGATTCATTCATGTCTGTCGAGTGGTGGAGGAGTGTGAAGAGGTAGCGGGGGTCCCGGAAGTGCTGCGGTGATGCTGCTCTGCTGGTGCACCAGCTCATCGCTGCCGTCGAGTTCATTCACGGGCCGCGAGCAGCGAACAGCGCGCGTGTCGCCTCATTGTGGACACGAGAATAGCACGGGCAGTTAGCGCATCCTGTGCAATGTTAACCACTTGCACACACTGCATTTTGACCACACCCGATTTGTGCTCTCACTATAGAATCTCTCCAGACGAATCCTCATTTTGATCATCACCAAACAAGTTAAATTGGTGAAGACTTCATTGCGGAATATTTAATTGAAATCAGCAAAACCTGATAGATTGCTCAACTAAAAATTTGGAAATCAATTATTCTTCTGTTCACTGTTCACTATTGACAATAAAAATTAACGTAGGCGGCACTAATATAGTATATCTGCGATAACATGGTCATCGTATAGTTGATGATGGATTGCTCTTATATATGTCGATTCTTCAATTTCATATTGAATATTAACCTTTCTATTAGTTCAAGTACTTTGTACAAGTTCACAAAAGTTCGTTGTTCTTATATAAGTGAAAGTAATTGCTATGTCTTAACATAATGTAAACATTATGGTAATTCGCACTGTGGCACCTGTACAAAGGGTTCATGTAATACTGATTTCAGCCGCTGAAGAGCATTTTATTATTATACCATTTCAGTGGTGGACAGTGGTGCCTCATCCATTGGGCTAAATGGGCTATAGCCCAAGGGCGCCAGTGATCCAAGGGCGCTTCAGAATTCAGAGAATGATGTTTTAGTCTGTTTTAATTAAATTGTCATGAAAATCATACAAATATTTATATGATAACGATCGAATTTTATCAGGCTACAGCACCACAAGTGCATTGTGCACTACAGCGAGTTTGTTGAAGGGAGTCTGCGGGGGTTAGGAAATAAAGAAAAGGAAGCCTCCAAATTTGAATTTTCACTCTATTTAGAAAATTGGGATTAAGCGATAACAAGAGAGAATGCAAAAACATTATCCAATAAATATAAAATTGATTTAGAACTAGGATTAGTTGCTACAACTTTCAGAATATTTTTGAGTATTACGTGTACCAATTGTGGTGGAGAAAGATCATTCTCAACAACAACAAGAATAAAAAATTATCTTCGATCATCATTAGGACAAAACTAAATCAAATTATTCAAGTCTTTTATCTATAGAATCTGATATAATAGACTATGCAGATGTTGATGAAATTATTGTAAGATTGCCGCGAAAAATAAATAAATCAGAAAATGTTTAATGTATGTTTAGATAAAAAAAAATTTGCAATGATTTTTCATCAATGTAATTTGCCTATTTTTCAAATAATTGGACTAGGGTGCCAAAATTTTTCAGCCCAAGGGCGCTCCAACATGTTAAAACGACAACTAGTTGACATTGGTATTGACCTGATAATTTCGGTCAGTTTACCATGGAAGCTGATGGACATGATTCCGATTGGTATCTATCATAGATACTTGACAGAGACTAAATCAGGTTATCTTTCCATGAAAATAAGATCCAGATCAATAAAATACAATATACGACAAACAGAGAACAAATATGTCTGCGTTTTACTTTATACAAGTCTAAGGAGTCCCATCGGATAATTTTGGTAATCATATGATTTAAGATCAGGTAATATAGGAATCTAGTGCCAACAGTGGTGGCAGTATCTTTTCTTAAAACTTTTGAATTCATTAAAGAGTACTTTTAAGATAAGCACGTGAAGAAAACGAAGTAATTAATTCAATTATATCCAATCTCTACGTAGCTCAAATCTTATCAATGAACTAAACTAAATTCATGAAGTATGAGCTCATGGAAGTAAATATACTAAATAGTTTCATGCAGACATACATTTTCACTGATACAAGGCGGTAGGTAGAGCTTAAAGAAGACATCAGCAATAAAGTATGTCAGAGCTTGAGTTGACAAACGTCATGTAACAAATGTCCCTTCTATACCATTAGTAAGAGGGAAATAGTTACTATTAGGTATTTCAATCTCCAGAACAAAAATTCTGAAAGGATTGTTTACGCTTATTCGAGTGTAGATTCATTTTTGTTACGTTAATTTATAAATTATTTATTCATCCTTATTATTAGATCAATTATATCGTTTACCCATTTTTAGGATGAGGTAAACAGATCATGCTGTTTGATTAGGCAGATTAATATTTCTGCATCGGCTTAACAGCTATTAAGAAATCACCAGAGATAAGATTTTTTGAACAGAAAATGGGTTGAGACATGTGATCTTACTTGGGATCGAGTCTAGCCTCCTAGAACAGAAGTATGATATTATAATGATCTTTTCAAAACTTCTGTTATTGTTCAATCACACCTACTCGCCTTACTTCAAGTTCTTGTGCGTTTAGCTTTTCGTTCCAGTGCTTTATGTAGTACGCTATCTTGTACACCTATCCATCATTAGATTCTACAATTTTTTTTATTTTTCGTTTGATTACTGCTTAGATACTGTTTAATAAATGCTAAAAAGTAATCAAACTTGCATAAATGTGGCACTTAAAGAGTGTTAGCAAGAACAGGGAGCATTGGAATTAAATTTAGAACTTCAAATTTGTGCGGTTTTGGCGGCGTCGTTGTTATAGAGTCCTTGGCGTCCAGGGTGAGATTCCCATATGGAGCGCTTTAAAGGTTGAATATACTTATTATGACTTATCATTTGGATAATTGCGCCAAATCCGAGGTCTGCGCCACTGGCGCATGTCTCTGCTGCCAGGTTCGGGGTTGGTCAGCTCAACTACCAAAATAAATTGCTCCTACAGTTCGACTATAATCGTGCTGTGGGAGGATTATTATAAGCCGTCAATTATTCTAAGAATAGGATGACTATATTTTCTCCAATTGTTTGAAGGAACACCTTCAATTTCACGGGACTGTAGGCCCAATATGTTGATTGATAACAGAAATCTTTTAGTATGCAAAATAAACAACTTATTGCCTTTTTCACTCAACATATTCTTTACTGCCATTTCCACCAAAATGTAGGTACTATTGCCAAATAAATGCGAATAACAAACATTTGAAGTAATCCCCTTCCGTGGGTGAACAAAAGAGTGGAATTGAAGCAGCCCCTATCGACTGCAGAGGTGCACAGGTACGCGTGGTCGAACTGATCGGCATCCCCCGGCTCTAACTGTACGACTATGGAGAACGACTCTTCTGTACAATCCAGGATAAAAAATACAGCAGCAAAACACATTCTCAAAAATATCAGTGTCCAAGAGACATTATGCGTTAATATTACTACGTTTTTTAGGGTCTTAAACAGCACAGAATTCCATATTTAGCAAGATTTGACCAAATTATTAGAATACAGACCATATTTTATATTGTTAGTGATTCCTTAAAGATTGATTTTTGTGCCTATCGTTGAATGGTGTCAGGCTCATAGATGATACAAATTTATTGTATTATAGTGTGAAATGTAAAAAAATTTAAAAGTTCAATAACATTTCACACAAGTCCGACACAGCATTCTATCCAGCACATCTCTTGGAAATACTCAAATCGTTTTATATGTTGATTTATTTTTTGACACAAAAAAGATTTGAATCCAATCAGAAAAACATAGAAATTACGAAGTACAGTCATAATATGATTGTTACGGTTCCTATCATTCCCAGTGACTTCTCTTTTTTGTCGCACTGAGTGACTATGTTGAAAAATATTTGCTAGTGGTCGTCCAGTGGTCGAAACTCGACCGTTATTGATTATATTGCTGAATTTCAACGTTATTGAATTTAACACTCAATATTCAGAGGTTTCAGGTTAAATTAACTTGATATTCGACGATATAACCGAATCAGAAATAAAAAAATGAGGGTTTCCATTTGAGGTTGAGTGATTCTCTTCCTGCCCTCCAAAGGAGTGAAATATCCTTAAACTTTTACTGGACACATTTTTTTCTTTGGTGCATATTTCTTGATATATTCCAGCAAAAAATAATATCGATTTCAGTGATAAATTGAAATAGGACATCCTTTCTGCACGTCTTCTCTATATGAGCTTGAAGTATGTCAAATCTCCCATTCCCTCGTGAGCGCGGTGCAAAAGTTTTCTTTTCACGTAAAATTGAAGTGGAACAACTTGTTTATAACTCTAGAATTCTGCTCTCCTTCTCCATATAAACTTCAAATATGTCAAATCTAACATTTCTTCGTGCACGCGGTACAAAGTTTTCTCTTCGCGTAAAATCAAAATGGGACATCTGTGTATAATTCTAGCTTTCTGCACTTAGTTTCCATATAAACTTTAAGTATTCCAAATCTCACATTTCTTTAAGCTTGCGTTAAAAAGTTTTCTCTTTACGTTCACCTAAAATGAGGCAGCTTGTATTCAATTTCAGCTTTCTGCACTGCTTCTCCATATAAACTTCAAGTATGTCAAATCTCACATTTCTTTGTGCGCGCAATATGTGAAGTACAAAATTTTCTGTTTATAAATTAAAATATAGATTAAATTGGAACACTGTATATAATCTTCATTTCCTGCATACCTTGTGACGAATTCTTTCCTTTAAAGTTTCCCCCAATTTACACATTCTGGAGCCTTCAACTACCATCTTTCATTTTGAGGTTAATCACAACTATAGTTTTCATATCTTGCTTGCCCTGTAGATTTTAAAGAAACTTAATTCTATTTAAACACTACACAACCACTCATAGTAGCGTCAGCAACCATCAACTTGAATAAATATTATTTAATATTTCACATGTGGTTGAATATAGGTTAGGATTTGTAAATTTCCTGAAATACAGCTCTGTAATTGTATGATCTGTGTTTATGTCATGTACTCACCGTGAATGTATCCCACCGTTGTTCTGTAAAATATTTTGTATATTTTTATTTCTGATTTTGCTTACCGTGACTTTGACTTTGACTTGACAAATAAAGATTTGACGTTTTATATTCTTGACCCTACCGACAAACGACTAAACTACCAACGTAAACAAATCATTTTAGTGTGATTTTATTCGAATATTTTAAATGAAGTATAACCGCTGTAAAAATGTATCATCCATTCAAACTTCAAGCATGCTGAATCTCACATTTCTTCGTGCATGGCATATGCTCAAAAAGGGGTACAAAATTTTCTCTTCACGTATTAATGTATAATTAGAATAGGACGACAGTATTCAATTTTTGCTTTCTGCACACCTTCTTCACATAAACTTTGAGTATGTAAAATCTCACACTCCTTCGTGCAGGTAATATGCTTGAGAACAGGATGGGAAGTTTTCTCCTCATGTATCAATATATAGATTTTTTAAGACTGTATATAGTAAAAAACTTATTATGAATCGGTGTTGGATAAAAAAAATTTCGGTCAAGATAGAGACTGGTAGCACATATTTCAATCCATGTTCATCGATTGGCACAAATTTCAACTTTCTGTTATATTAGTGATTGCCAAAAATACCGGAAGTGTCCTTTTTCTTATACTTTGATCAACAAATCGACTGTATGCTCTGCTCAGGAAAAGTTTGGCGCAGTCGGCAGCGTCGTAGCTAGGTTGAGTTTTCCATATTGCTTCCTCTAAAGATTCAATAAACTTATTAAGATACTCATTATTATTTATTATGATGTATCATTAGACTGATTGCACCCTTGGTACGTGCTGCTGTTTCAGGCCCCTGCTACGATTATGGCAGTCGGTTCTCCTGCATCATAATGATACGATAACGGATTTTTTTTTGCGCAGCCTCAGATTTAATTTTAGCGTACTCATTTAGTTTTCTCAGTGAACTTACTGAGAAAAAAAAACAGGAACTATCTAGAGAAACATTTTCAAACGGAAGACATATGGTTCGAATCTTTCATTGATCTTTTTTCCACCTTGACAATGCAATAGGTGCGCAATCTAAATTGGTGTGCAAAAATATTGTACTTGACCTGATTCTCAAAAAACCTCTTCATTTTACTCTCACTTCGTTAAAATAACAATGTGTTTTCTTTTCATGATTCCTCTTCTTTCTGGATGAATTGGTTTGGTTCGATTTGTTAGTAGCAGCAGCCCACCTTCAACTAATGAGACATTCCGCGATGGGCGGACGGCTTATTATAGCGCGCGAATACCTCACATTCATATGCGCTGCTCTTTTGACACTTACTGTTCTAGCCTATTTTAGTTAAGGGGCCGTGGACGACGTGGGATAAGGCTCTGAAATGGATTAATGAAAGTGACGTTCGGAAAGAGGAAATGCGATTAGTGTCGCCTGTCATTTCATTCATGAGGAATTCTTGGTTTGTACAAACCTATGATGATCTAGTTTTTGTGTTGTGTTCAAAATAGAAGATGCTTTCAGATCACTGACCCATTTGAACCATGTGAGCCGAAAACTCACTTTATTTTCTAGAATTATTGTTTTGGTATGGTACTTGAATCGATTTGCTACGATCGAATAATTCTGCTGCAAATGTGTCATAAAATATTCATTTAAATAAAAAGAGTTAGGTGTGGTCGGAAAACAGTATATTTCGTGAAAATGATCCCTTGTGGGGGTAAAGCGCCCAGTCTCTCGGTTACGTGCCCCGTGAATATTTCATGAACATTAGTCAAAGTTATAATGAAGAGCTGTTTGAAGCACACTTTAGCAGATATATAATTCCAGCCAGGGTCCTCAGTCCTCAGCCAAACAAACGAATGAGGAGAAGACGCTACGCCGCAGCAGACAGCAAAACCGACGGTGCTGGCATCTAAGAGCATCTTCGTCTTCGAGTTAAACATGGATGATGAGGAAACGACTTGGTAACTTGTTTAGCATCTCCAGAGGTTTGTCATGGCTGCAGAGGTCTCGTGTCTGCGCGCCTCAATGGAGAATGTTATAACGCAATTATACGGCGGTGCATTAAATGTCATGAAATTTAAATGAGCAGGGATGAAGACCACCTACGAGTAATTCACCCTACGATGACACAAACAAGATACTTAATTGGGTACATTACATTTCGGCGTTATTCGCTTTATCAGAGCTACACTGGATCTACTTCCTTCAGCGAATTTTGATTGATCAATTTGGAAATTACCCAGCGGCTCTTCGTTTGCTGTTTATAAAGTTTGTATTTCATGCATCGCGACTCTACCACCACATAAATTATGCCTTGATGTGAATTTTTCAGTAGCACTGTGCACAACACTTGGATAGATTATTTATAAAGTCTATATGCCAACTTGTGCTTTGTTCTTTCTTGTTCATCGTCTAAATATGAAAGTTGAGAACTGTAGAAAAATCTTGTATGCAACACGTGTGTAAATAAGCATTATAATACTTGAACAACAATTTTCGTAGCTTGGCAAGCCCTGTTTGTAAATACATGGCCTCATTTTTGTTTCGTTAGCACGGTGGACTAAATTGAGGCTGAACCTTGCTCGGTTGTAAATATATGATTGAATTTTTGTGATCGTGACACCAGATACAATTTCTAAAGACATATATCGATGAGACAATCTTGGATTATATCGTACGATTTAAGCGAAGTACGTCAATATTTATTATCAATATATAACAAAGTTTACGATCAAATTTGTAGTTTGAGTTGGATCCATCAAAATGAATGTTGTTAGAAAGGCGGTGATGCTCAGGCCTCTCTGGACAAGTGCCCAAAGTCCCGCGATTCATGAGGTGCCTTAGATTCTGCCAGATCACCAATCGATAACCTATATAACCAATAAATATATCTCCAACTATAAATATATAATACTCATCAAATTTTTCCATATTCTAATGAACGAAGGCAACTCAGGTTGCTATATTACTGCCAAACTCTAAGGTTAAGGCAATCGAAAGAACACTGGTACAATTCCTAATGTCTTCCTGATTATCTCCTCAGATGTAACTACTTTCAAAATACTTTAAACTGTCATCAAAATCAATTTAATAAATCGAAAGATCATTTATGACCTATCATGTCAAGGGAAAATCAGTATGTAGTATTGAGGTGGATTATATATGTAGGTGTATCAGTATGAGTAAAGATGGACCGTGTCAGAAAAAAAGAACAAGTGCAGCATGATAGTAGAGAAAACAGAGAAAAAATTAAATAGTTTACAGATGTGTCACAATGATCAAATACTTAGAAAAGAGAATGATATATTTTGAAGGAAGTCTTGAAAAAATAGGAAAATTAAACAAATATTGAAATTCGATATTTTGTAGATACCATGAAAGAAAGGAAGGCTAGAACAAAGCACAATTAATACGTCACAAATCAAATATCGAGATTATTTGTTTAAAAGTATTTGCCAATAGAATATGTATTATGAATTCAATGGCAGAGCTATGGAAGGGCTAGGCGGTGCTGTATAACGCAACTCTAAGCTCGGGGGGCTCCTGGGTCCTTGGCCAGCGAATCTCAAACTATCTACATACATCCTTTCAATTGTCTTGTGCATTGATGCTAACTGGAAGGATTTCTCGTCAGATCTAGGGGATTAGGGCAATTTGAATGAAAGGAAACATATTTTAATAGCTGACGGAATTTTGTTTCAGAATTATAAGACTCTCATGCAATCTTGGTTTTGCCGATTTATTTTCAAAATTGATTTATATTCGTCATGGTAACTGATGGAAATTCAATTTTATACAGAAATAGCTCAAACGAGAAAAAAATCATTTATAATGGATAGACACTTCGAAATGAATGATATTGATATCATTAAGTTTTCGAATAATTCTAAAATATAATTATGATTTATCATAAACAGTTTTCAATTTTCACCTGCAGAGAGTACTACAATTACTTTCCATGGCGAATACCTGAACCCATGTTTTTTTTAATCATGTTGACAGCAATATGCAATCTAACTCAGAATAATGGAACGAACATAGCATTCAACCAATATGGAAGGAGAGATACTCCTCCTTAGTCTACAGTCTCAAATTTTTCAAACAAAATATAGACATAAAACATTGAGTATTAATCATGTGGTTACGTGTCTTCAGGATCAATCGAAGGTACAGTTTACAAAAAAATTTAAAAAGTCCTTTTATTATATTAAACGCTGATATTGGACGTTTCGGATGCAAGATTTGTCATCCATCATCAGCAATTGAATCAGTTGAATATTTGAACAATTCTTCGCCAACCCTAGATGATGGCGGCTTCGTTAATATGTCTTTCTGTGTTTTCACATTTTTCAAAAAGATTTTCCCTTATAATATAACTTCAAGAAAATATTCAACTGATCAAATTGCTGATGATGGATGGCAAATCTTCCATCCGAAACATCCAATATCAACGTTCAATATAATAGAAGGACTTTTTCAATTTTTTTGTAAGCTTCACCTTAGATTGGTCCTGAAGCCTACACGTAATCATATGAATAATTCTTATTTATGGAACTACAATTTTTTTTCTATTAAGTATTAAGTATTGCGGTGTGTGCACTCTTTATGTACAAATAGGATCTTTGATACTTTGATAATCTAAAATCATTGTCGTGGGATCTTTGATAATCTGAAATTCAGTTTATTTCTACATATCTAGTGCATTTTTTATTTCTAGCTCATTGATTAAATGAAGAGAGAAAATAGATATAAAATAGAGCATATAATCCTTCATTTCAGATTATTGGAATGTTCCTCGAATAAACGCTAGTGACTTGAACAATTTATTCTTATAAGAGATGGTGATACCTGCGACTCACCACTGAAATGAGTATTTGTCACTGTTTTGTTTTTTGATATACTGATTGCATGTTATATCATTTCGCTCCCACTTGCAAAAACAATCTCGAGTAATAACAAATTGCGTAAATTTGAGAACCACCGCTTGAAAAAGTATGTGAGCTAGGATTGATAGCGTCAACAATTATTCACGAAAACAGAAGTAAAATAGGCTCAGCAGTATTTCTTCTTAAAAATTAGTCATGCTTTCAGCTTTATTAAGCCTTCATCGGGACAATTTTACTAAAATCAAAACTCTAAATTATATTTTTTTGTCATTTTTATCTCGAAGATAATGCTAAAAATTGTATGACCAAAAATTAAAACTTATATATCGAAATTCTTATTATAACATTCGATCCACTAATTGATGCAATTTTACAATAATTTTTGCTCAACAATGTTCTGATGACTATAAATTTTGAAAGAGAAATCTTTTCTTTTGGCCGAAACCCTAGCTATTATATATAGGGCTCTATTTTTCCCTTCCCCGACCTATAATATCATAGGAGAAGTATTGTAATCGTGATTTTTTGACAGCTCGAGATTTTGATCCCAAAAAACATAATTTTAAAAAAAGTCGGTTTGTGTGTAACTTGAGAACGTGTAAGAATTTTTGACTGAAATTTCATGTTCAAGTTTCTTATTAAAAATCTAGCTTCAAGTGTGTAGATGAGCTTTTTTCAACCAGTGGTACACAAACTTTACAAACGGAACTTTTTAGTTTTTTGCATTTATTTTATAAACGGTGGTATTTATCATAAAATATGAAATGACTTAATCTAATCCTGGAATGATTTGGCATAGCTTTCATTGGTAACATTTCTTCAAAACGTTAGCAGTTCATTCGTTGTTAATAAAATTTAAATTATTATAAAATTCGTTATATTTTTCTGAACTAAAGAAATAATGAGGATCATAATGTGAAGTTGGAATTACCATCACTCATATTTTGACATCATTTGCAAACGTTCGTCAATTGTTCTTTCAGAATAAGTAATTTGACTCTATCGTGTTTGGCATATATCAAATTAAAACTCTTGTGGAGATAATTTTAGTAGAAGTGTAAAAGAGGGTATTTAAACGATTATCAATTGTTTCTTTTACAAATGATGTCTAATTTGGTACCAATTTTAGGCTCTCGGAGAGATAAGCTTGGTAGATATCAAAAATAAATAATTAAGTAGTAGAATCTACGTTACCATCTTCAAATTACACTTCCGAGCTCCGGCGATCAAATGTCGAAACTGTATGTTCCAATGAATTAGAGATCCCGAGAATCTAGAAAAGAACACTTTTTATTCAAAAATACTTATTTTATGAGAGGATTAAAAACTGTTTGACAATGACAGCTGTCACTCCGACAATGATAGTTGTCACTTTGACAATGACAGCTTTCACTTTCAAATATACAATTAATTGATGCAAATCTCCAAATTTTGGTAACAGCGATGAAACTAGCCATGAAATTTATGGTCCAGGAAGTACTGTGTGGCCACAGCATATTTTTTTCATTGCATCGGGATTTTTAATTAATTAGCTACGCTACTGCATGAGTAATGTAGAAATGCTAGTTCCCAAAATCAGTGCTATTCTGTAATTCAATCATCATCTGTTATCGATTGATAGAACAGTGATGATTCATAATATTCTGTAAGCCACTTGATCATTAAGATTTTTCAATGATAGTTGTATTCGTCTGCGTTAGGGAATGCTGATGTTGACTACCTTCTTAGCCGACAATTGAATTTTTCAATGTGGAGGATGACTTATCCTTATTCATATGGTTGAAACATACCTATATTTTGTATTAACCAGATGAAGTAAATTGTCAATAAATTTTCGATAATGAAAAACAAATATTCTGATAAAAGTCACTTACTTCCTACCCTGTAATACATAATGATACCATAAGAATATTAGGTATTTAATTCATACTGCTAGAGTGACACGGGCTCAAAGTGATGAAATTATAAATTCCACAATTCGAACCTCGCTTTTGTATAGTCTCAAATATTTTGTTGATATTTTTTGACAAATAGACACTTATGTAATATCTTTTAGATATAGAAATAAGCAAAAGTCGGATAAGAGGGCGTACGCTTCTTTACCGTCAAAGAAAAGTTGAACGTCAATAGTTTTGAACGAGTTAGCTTTTGAGCTTGCAAAGCAAGCACGAACCATTAAGGGCAGAACAGTGAACAGTAGCATCAGCGCTGAAAACTTTGAAATGGTTATCTCATGCGGAAAGTGAACAGTTTCTTTGCAGACAATGTCCGTCGCTAACTAACGAGATCGCGGTAAGGTGCGCGCACTTGAAATTAATGATGCCGGCGCTGGTGGATTGTTCCGGTGGGTGTCGTCCGGAGTTTGGCCCCGCCCCGTCGCGCGGAACAATGCCAAAGGATTGAACAATGCGAGAGGGGTGAAGAAGTGTGTGTAAGAAAGCAGGCATCGATCAGAGATGGGCGGTCGTGGGTCCGGCGCACGTGGGTGCAGTAGGAGGTGACTGGCGCGAAAGGCGGGGTGTGCAGCAAAGAGTGGGGACCGCGGATGCTGCGAAGCCAGCTCCTCCGGCCGAACACTCCGCAGACGCACCGTTGTACGCACGGGACACGCACACGTTTCACGCTCGACTCGATTATACGATCACGCGATCTCTGCTCTAGTGCATCTTCATTGTGTCGTGCTCACATCCGCGTCTTCATCGCGCATCTCGGATCTGGCCAATAGAAGCCAAGCAAACAATACAGTGCGGTGCGGGGTGCGAGGGAGACTAAAGCAAGGGTTGAGGCGACGACCACGACGCCCGGTGACAACGGCATAGAGCCGCGAGCTTCCAACTAAAACACAGTGCATCTTTGTTTTGTGCTAAGACGTTGACAGTGGACGGTGGTTCGGTTCTGTGCTTGTGGTGATCGATAACGCTCTACGGTGGCTTCGGCCGGACACCTCCCCTGGTGGACATGTGTTGACGGCATCAGCGATATTCGCATTTACGCCGCCACACAGCACCGGTAAGTCCATCACATGAAAACCTTCAAAACCCTGCATCAATAAAACTAGCTTCGCCACAAAAAATACTCAAATACCGATTCAGACTTCAAGTTAGGTACTAGCATGTCAAAGTACATAACAAGACGTGGTGCTCTTGTACATCACATATGAAACTCTATCAAGATTCTCACATAAAGACGTGGCAATATCAATGATATCAATTCTAAGAGAATACAGGAGTTTGATTCACAAATATATTGAATTCAATAAGAATCTCATAGCAATGTGGTCAATCGAGAAATGCACATCTTATATTCTGATACGAATCCAATAAGAATTGAGTAGATATATTTCGCATTGGACTGTTGGAATTTGATGAACCAAAAGCAGGTGAACATAATATCTTGTACATTATATGTACATTGCATTATTATAATATTAAACAATGTGGTTTCATAAAAGCAAGTTTCTAATGCTGTAAATCAAGCCAGAATAAGTATCTAAATTAACATACACTGCAGAATATACAGCAGATTCACCTACTTAGCAATATTAGTTCATGATTTATTCGTCCAATATTAACTATTTCAGTATTGTTTCGATCTTTCTGACAAAAGATAAATGAAATAAATACAATTTTTGAATCCATCATTCGATTACAATAATATGTATGACCAATAAATCGGTCAAGTTTTCGGTTTTAATTTTTAACCTTCATCAGGACTATCCAGTGAGGTACCAAAAACAAAATTTCATCAAATTTCAACATTATTTGATATTTAATTTGCAACAGTGCTGTTTTTGAAATGACTGAATTATCCAGTTGTACTTTCCTATATTTTTTAAGACTTATTTCTAATTCCTTATTGAATAATATCGATAAGTTTTTATCAATCATTATTTATTTTGACCAATGAACACTGACAAAAATTCTGAATATTCGCTTGTCACAATTGTTTCCATTCGTCAAAAATGTTGTCGATCGAAAATAAGTTAATGACTGTGTTACAGAATTGTTGAAATTTTCTTTCTTTTATTTCTCACAGTTATTTATTTTGCTCCAAATGATTATTTATTTAAACAATTTCATCCTGAAAAACACATCGAAATTTGTCTGAAATAGAACCCCATGAAACTTTGTATCAAACTAAATTATTGTCGGCGTGAAATACATCCAAAATCGAAGGTGTTACTTGTAGCTCAAATGCCCCAAATAACTTTTCTTGTTCCTTTACTTTTTGAGAATCTCTCAAAAGTCAGATATGCTGTGAAATCATTTTTGTTTAATGTAATAATTTAAATTTTTATGCCTCACTTCCAAATCAATTTGAGGGGGTTAATGTGAAATGAAATAAAATAAGTTAACTAATATTAACCATATCTATTAATCCCGTGCTTTGTGTTTTGAAAATTTGTTAAGTAAAGTGCGCTTTCGGCCCAGTCGGTTGCTATGGAAACAGAAGGACATCATTTTTGCTACAACATTCCTAAATACTGATTTCCAAGATTCTCCGGCTAACAGTTCTGAATTTATACCCGTAATTGAAAAAAATTTCAACTGAAGTGCACTTCTGGTACAGTCGATTGTTATGAGAATAGTAGGCAATCATTCAGATGCTACAGCAGACTGAAATACTGAATTTCAATACTCTACGGCCGATCGTTTCGAGTTTATGCGGGGAATTCTGAAAGACTGTCAAATAAAGTGCTCTTCTGGCTCAGTCGATCGTAATGAAAATAGGATATGAGCATTTATGTGGAACAGTCATCTTAAATACTGGAATTCAACATTCTACGTTCAACTGTTTTGGATTTATGCGGAAAACTCAAAAAATGTTTCGAATAAAGTGCACTTCCGGTACAGACAATTGCAATCATATAATGCGAGGTGCGCAACTAGATGTTACAGAAGTGCTCAATACGAAATTTCAGTATTCTACGACTGATTATATTGAATTTATGCGAAAAATTCGAAAAGTCTGTCATATAAGATGCACTTCCGGCTTAGCCGGTGAATACAAAATTTCAGGATTATACGTTTCACGGGTTTTGAGATCTGTAAGTTACGCACATAGGTACTGACATCAAGCCAAAAATAGTCAAAATGGATTCAGGGATGCTTAAAACGGACTTATCAATCAAATCTCGATAAGTGAATTTTGTCGGTTTTACAATACTTCCTTTTACTTTGTATAAGTGAGTAAAAACGTATTTCAATGTGAAAATCTCGATGACAATCAAAAGTACAGCCACGAACTATAATCAGGATCAATATCGCGATTACGGAGAAAGTCCTGAGCACAACACAAAATTCTTATAACCAACAATTTAGGATACCTACTGTCATATTTTCAGGAATCTTGAACTTTTGGTTCTTTCTTTTTATCGTTTTTCGATGATTATTTTGAATGTCACTTTTCCACAAGTATCAATATACCCAAATAGGAATGATTTTATCAATCAGAATGTATAGGCATTATATATATATATTTTTTTAATTCAGTGTCAATGCTTCTTTTATGTTCGGTATAATGAATAGGTAGAGATCTTTTCTGGTAGTATTTCAGGCAATTTTTGCTAATATACTTCATGTTTGTGTTTATTTGGCATTGGAGCCGTAATTTCGGGTTCGTTTTACCTAATAGATTACAGTATGTTAATCTGATATGGTCCATTCTTATTTTTGTGATAATAATCTTCTCTCTTCCGGCTCCTGATGTCTTTCACGTTGTTATTTATTTTTTGATTGCCCTAAGTTGTTGCTGGCTGTTTCAGGACATTTTTCTTGTAGATTTATTTGGTTTTTGATGGCAGTGATTTTATTAATCATAATAATGATAAATTTTTCTTTATGTATGATAAGAAAAGTTCTTTTCTGGTTGTATTTCAAGCAATTTTTGATAGTAATCTTTATGCTAATGTTTATTTGGCATTAGGATCGTAATTTATGGTTTGTTTTACCGAATGGGTAATTGTGTGTTAGTCTTATGTGATTCATTCTTATTTTTGTTGTAATAATCTTTTATTTTCCAGTTCCTGATGGTTGTTTGTGACCATCTTGATTGTTGCTTCATGTGGTCCTCAATGAAAATTATCTTATTAATCATAATAATTATTAATTTTCCTTTATCTATGTTCTGTATGATGAGTACAGTTCTTTGCTGGTTGTATTTCAGGAAATTTTTGGTAGTAATCTTTATGTTAATGTTTATTTGACATTAAGCCCGTAATTCTGCATTCGTTTTATGGAATAGGTAATTGTGTGTTAATTTTGTTTGGCCCAATCTCATTTTTGTGGTGATAATCTTTTCTTTTCCGGTTCCTGATGTCTTCCACGGTGTTATTTAGCCTTTGATTTCTGTCTAAGATCATTTGCTTGTTGCTTTATGTGGTTCTTTATAAAAATGACTTTATTTATCAGAATATAGCCATTTTCATTATAATAATCATCAATTTTTTTAAATTTTGTTCCTGATTGTATTTCAAGTGATGATTTCGTGTTCGTTTTACCGAATGGGTAATTGTATATTAGTCTTCTATGGTTCATTCCCATTTTTGTGGTGATAATCTTTTATTCTTCGGTTCCTGATGTCTTCCACGGTGTTATTCAGTCTTTGGTTTTGCGAAGTTTCTGATGCTTGTTTCTCTATATGGTCATCATAATAATTACTAATTTTTTTGAATTTTGTGCTAATTTTTCTTTTATGTGTGGTATGATGAAAGTATTCTTTCCTGGTTGTATTGCAGGTAATTTTTGGTAGTTTGTTTTATTTAATTGTTTAGTTGGCATAAGGGCCGTAATTTAAAGTTTATTTTACTTATTTTTGTGTTACTTCTTCTCTTTTAGTACATGGTGTTATTTTACCTCTAGTTTGTGATTATCTAATTTATTGCTTTATGTGGTTCTTGGTGTAATTTTTTTGAAGTTGTGGTACCAAATGTTTATTTATTATAAATAGTTATTTGAATTAAAGTTTTCGACCGGATTGCATGTCAAAATGTGACAAGTATATTGTGCAGTGAATCGGATGGCAATTTGAAAAAAATACTGCGTCAAATTATTCTTGAAAGGGTAAATGTCATCATAATAGATTGTGAGAAAACTGAACGTGTATGATTTTCGCGCTTCTCCCCTAAAAGTTTCCCCCAACAAGTGTGTCATGATGGATGACCATCCTTTTCTCTTTTTGTCCGTTGAAGATCTTGTAGCGGTAATCTGCACCCGTTCTGGGTCCAAATTGCACAATTAACAGGTTGTTTTCATCGGAGTCAGCTCGCAAGATCTGCTCGATTGTTATGCAAATCGCAGCGGCTACGCGGACCGGTTCTCAGGTTGTTCACTTGCTACATCTTCTCGCATCTTCTGCCTTCTCCCAGTGGCAATTAACGCCAGATAACGGCGATAACCAACAGATTAGATACATAAATTCGTTGATCAGTCGATCGATGAGTTAGAAGCGCTCTCATCTCGATACAAGAAGGTGTTAAATTGCTACTCGCGGTTTCAAAACTCGTTCCGAATGCCGAACAAGTTTTCTATCAATTTTGTTTGGTAATCAAGCTCTTCCGGATTTTGAAATATGCGCGGTGCTTGGAACATTCTTTCCACCACAAAAATTTATTCATCCAGTTGGACTTTTGTATCATTGCTATATTATGTAGCAATTTATCAAATGAATTTTGTTATCTGTGTGTCTTTTTCATCTCCTAAAAAATGGATAGACTGTAATGACGTATAATTGCAGTCAGATTAATTCAGCTGTAAATTAAAACAGTAAAAAATTGAAATTTATATCATATTAAATTTGAAATTTATTAGGTGTACTGTTGATTTAATTAATACGACAAAAATTAAAAGAGCTTGCAATAATTCAAGCTGATCAGGTTTTATTAACAAAAAGTTGAATATAAGAGCTACTTCAGAAGTAATTATACCTAATTGTGCGTTGTAAATAGAATGTGTTTTATTACTGAAATAGGTTTTACGCTTTTCATATAACATGAACAGAAGGTACTAATCATTTAATAACCACAGGTTAAATACAATTTAGACAGTAGAAAATGCAGGTATAATAAATACTACTTACACAATTAGAAATTTTTATTACCATCGTAAGTTGTAATTAGTATCTTACAATTTATCCTCAAGTACTCTGCAATTTTTAACCATTACACATCTTTTAATAAAATCATAAGATTCAATTTAATCGTTCAATAAGATGCATGAACAAATTTTTTTTTTCCTCACTTGAATACAAAGTAGGTAAGCATTGGATTGCAAAGTTTTAATTTACCAAATACTTTTACACGATTTAGACTACTTCTGCATGAGTCGACATTCAACCGAGAATACAATTGGAATATCGAAGCATGCTAGCAAAATCCTACACATAATTTCAATATGCATTCTTCAAACCCAGATGAATGAATATTTTGGGTAAGACCGCAGTCCTGTGGCTCCAACGAGTATAATTTTCAAGAGATTGTTTCACTGTATGGCAGTAGCACTGGAACAAGATTTCTTGGATTAAATTGAGAATTGTATTCAATTGACTGTTGCTTAGCTTGCTACGCTCGCACTTTAAAAATACAGTCCTGAATAGTACCAGATTGAGTTGCGGGCACTTGTGGTACCTAACTTGAGCCCAAGACTATCGAAAAGAGTGCACTATACACCTCACCTTAAGCCAGAATAAGTTTGTTTGAGAGCTACTGCGTGCAGTAATAACTTGAACCAAATTCAAAGTAAAAAATAAAGTAAACGCAAGATACCCGGACAATTCTTTTTTATTCTTCTATATAATCTCCTTGCAATCCAATACATTAAGTCCAACGATGTTCTAACTTTTGAATACCATCAGAATAATAAGATACGTCCAAATCTGCAAAATAAGCGTTCATCTCAGCTTCAACTTCGAACAAGAATTTTTGACAAATAGTAGCTCGAAACCAGAATGCTGCCTCATCCCTATGTGGAACGCATTTTCGTACTCAACTTCTCTCATTGAGTTTAGGTTTTTTTTTTAATAAAGCACCAAAGCACTGAAAAACCGAGGTGCTGCCCGCCGTCCTGCCTAGAAAATGATTGTTACCCTCAAAATCGAACGTTCGATGAGGGAAGTATAGCTACGTTCGAAATAAGACTTGAAAATTGGATTACTTTAAGAGCGGCTGCTACCCTTTAGGGTAAGGTGAAAGGCAGCACTTCCAATTTTCAGAATTTTTGAGCTGATTTTGAAAAGATAATCGTACGCTCGATAAAAGAAGTACATTTGCGTTCGAAATTAGGATTTAAGGTGGCTGCCGCTCCTCCGGGCAAGGAGGGAAGCGTCATCCCAATTTTTTACGTCAAGGAAGGTTCAAGCCTTCAATAAAAGTGAGTTCGATCAGGCAAGTTGAATACAAAATTGGGTCCTGGACAGGACAAGGCGTAGCACCCTGGTTTTTCTTCAAGTATGATCTTTGCTACCGATTGGTACTAGTTTCAATCGTAATAATTATCAGGCAAATTGACTTCAAAATAATTTACCGGAAGTCGTCTTTAATTCGACACTTACGACAAGATCCTGAATTTATAAAATCTGGCACTTTGTTGATCTCTATATTCCAGATCGATTCATTTACAATTTGACTATAAGTCCGATCAGGGAACACAAGGTGCGGTTGACTCCTTGATTATATGGAATTGTGGATTTCCACGACTATTTCGTCGGTCACGACAGTTTTTGAACGTTTCGTGCGTTTATTGTTCTTGATTGACGTACTGACGTACAGGTTTAAATTAGCCACCCACTTTTTAACCGTCAAAGATAAAGGAACAGATTCTTTTAATATAGAATCTAACTCATTTTGGATCTCTGTCGGTCTTAAACCTTTTAAAACGAAGTACCTAATCACGGCACGAATTTCTATTTTATCCATTTCGTAAGAACCTTTTGGGATGTTGCGAAATGCATACATTTCAGTACTAGGCTTTAAATTACTATCAACTATTTCACGTTACAAAGGCATGCAAAATGTTGTCACAAAAAACACTATTTCAAAAAAAAATATATGTTTAATTGGAATTTGCACTATGACCGGGAAATGCGCTTCGTCAATTACCTTTCTATCTTTCTCATCAAGGGGTAAGCTCTCAATCCCAGAACAGGCATGTGGTATAAAATTGGAGAACCCAAAGTATCACCAATTTTCAGTCCATTTGATTGTCTATTACACTTTTATATCAACTTAGTTTTTAGTTACCTTTCCATGATTCTTCATGAAATGACTACGTCCGTGCTTTCTTCTTTTTTTGAGGAATGATTTAATTCCAAAGAAGGCAGTGTATCTGGCAAGCTTTTTTTACCTTTTTCAAATATCGGTAGTATTACTCTTCTGATAGTTACAAAAACTGACATTTGGAAATCAAATTCGAATACCACATTTTAAAACTTAGTTTTAAAACTACCCTCGTAACAACATGAGCGACATGGGAGCATGCGACATGTTGGAGCCACAGGACAGCACTCAAGCCAAATTCTGTGGCTTTTCTAGGAATTATTTGTTTTATTTAGATATCAAGCTTTGCGTTTCACACTCCTATGTTTACTATAAATATGCTGACCTAACTTATTATTATTTTTTCAATAGGGTACAGGTATTGAGAAGTTGTGTGATACAAGAAGTAGTTTATTCAAGTCAGTATTCTTATTATGAGCCTTGTAGTAAAATGTGGAATTAAAAAAATATTAAATTCCATCATTTCCAAAGAGTAGCGTTGCCTTTACAAGGAATCGACCAAAAATTTATTCCATTTCTTCAAAATAGCACTTTTTGAAGCGATAAACTCGAAGGTGAGTGTAAAGGCAGATGATTACCAATTTTGAGAAAGACTCTTACTCGTCTACAATAAGAATATATTATATGGAATAAATCACATCATTTTGTTATCAAAGATTATAAAATTTATTACATATAATGCTGATAAATCCACAACAATACATAGTGATACAGATAAACCCAGCCATATGTAATCAAAGCAGCTTACAGACAGACATATTCTCTGAGTCGTGTTTTGTTTGTATTGAATGGACAACGAAAACAAAGAAGAGCATTGTAAATATGGCATCGGTGTAGCAAAGCAGTGTTCTTCATCATCAGATGCTAGCCGGAAATACTTAAAACTCTGATTTAAAGCACGGATTCTCTCTTTTTGAACTGAATAGCTACTGTTTCAATACACACACATGCATAAGAAACAAAGATCATGCGATAACAGACAATATTGAATTGCTCTTGTTGATTATTCATTATGAAGCAACAAGGTTTTCGAAATTAAAGTTGAATAATTTAACGAGATACTATCACGATGCAATTAATTTATGTTTACCTATTACTACAAGACGATGTTGCAAATTTTTACAAATGATGAAATAAATTGATCCAGATATTTTATTAAAAGCTACTGATTGATATTCAGGGTCGTTCCACAGCTAATAATTTCGAATTTATCCAAAAAATTCTACAAATTTGTCAAGTAAAGTGCGCTTTAGGCCCAGTCAGTTGCTATAAGAACAGTAGTCATCATTTTTATGGTACAGCATTCCTAAATACTGATTTCCATTATTCTACGGCTAGCAGCTCCGAATTTATGCTCAAAATTGAAAAAAAATTCAACTGAAGTGCACTTCCGGTTCAGTCTATTGTTATGAGAATAGTAGGCAATCATTCAGATGCTACAGCAGACTGAGATACTAAATTTTGATACCTTACAGCCAATAGTTTCGAATTTATGCGAAAAATGTCAAAAGGCCGTCAAGTAAAGTGCACTTCCGGCTCAGTCGATCTCAATGAAAATAGGATATGAGCATTAAGACGGTAGACGTCTTAAATACTGAATTCTAACATTCTATGTTTAATCGTTTTGGATTTATGTGGCAAATTCAAAAAATGTTTCGAGTAAAGTGCAATAATAAAAGACAACCATTTAGATGCTACAGCAATCTCAAATATCTAATTTCAATATCCTATGGCTAATCATCCTGGATTTATGCGAAAAATTTTCATTTTAACACTTGTCGTAGTTGACTCATTCATTGTTTATTGACAGTTTCTTTGATTCTTTCTATATCAGGTTAATTATAACCCGGAAACAGAAGTGTAATTCATATTTTAGCATTAATTTTCTGGAAATTGTTTAAGCCGTAAAAACAGGTATTAGATTCTCATGAATGAATCATAATTTCTAAGTATTATGATTAATTCTAATACATTATATTTTTTTACATTTGTTTATAGACTACAGTTAAAATGTAATTCTATAAAAAATAATATTTACTACTGTAAATCTATTGTCGTATAGAGTAAATATGTTTTATCCCGTGAAATTGGATCCAATTTCGAATATATTTTCTAGGAACACTAAGTCTCAGTTGATTATCTCAATATATATAATCGTTTGTACGTATGTTTTGATTATGTAATTTCTTTACAAGTTTACCAATTGAGGTCATATTGCATATTTAAAATATATGCTTGCACGCAGCAGCGGCGAAATGTTTTAAAGCAATACGCCATTTTATCAATGTGTTATTGACTATATACTTTGTTTTCAGTACAAATATTGTCTCACAAAATACAATTACTAACCATTTATACACAATTTATATAAAATTATAATAAATAAACTTTGATCTGATAAACAAATCTCAAATTATTAATGGAAAATAAGTATTCAGTCATTCATTAATCATATTCCACGAAGCAAAACACGCATAATGCTGAAAAACACATTTCCGATAAAAATCTACATCTGGTTCTTCTGCTCCAGATAAACGTAGTAACCTATGACTAACAATTCACTTGTTTATTTTATATCAAAAGAACTTCGCAATATGTTCATCACAAGGAAATAGAGGCAACTAAGATTCGAAGCAAAAAATTAACATAATGTCTCAAGAGGCAGCCTTTGTTCCTAGAAAGAATAGTGAGGCACTATCGCCTACGCTCTTTCTGGAACATGTGGTTCTTGTCAGACTGAATGAATATTTTAACAGATCTTCAGATTGTTTTTGTTATTATAATTTTTCCAGATTGTAACAGAGAATGATACATATTGATCACTTATTCAGACTCTTTAAATTGCAAAATTAGTTGCTGTGCACAGTGCATTGTTTGTGAGGAGAAATAAATAACTGTGTAGAAGCTATAAATAATTCTAATTTAATTGAAAGCACCTTAGCAAAAGGTATTCAGACCTAATTTTCAAATAGTATACTGATAATATTTATAGTATAGATATGGCACTGTATAATCGTATTTTTTGTAGTAAACAACTTGCTGCTCAGTTTCTATAAATAACTGATTTTGATTTAACTCGTGGACCGCGCGGTTTTAAAAGGTTACACCTATCTAAGTAGTAAATTACTATTTAAACACTGCTTCTAAAGTAGCAGATAAGGGCATTAGTAAATAAAGACGAGAATTTACAAAAATTCTTCAGAAGAAATTCTCTTGATTCTTTCTGAAGTAGAAGAATACGCGGAAAGATTAAATGAAAATAAATATAATACTAATGTACATAAATTTAAATTTATCTGCCAGAACTGTCCAGTTATTCAACTATAACTGGAAATAGAATCTGCTAATCTCATTTTTATAACAAATTCCACAAATTCTCATTAAAAAAAAAAATCTAACAAAAATTTTAATATACAATGCTAGGCTCAAATAAGAAAGAAAACTTTTAAACATTAAAATTATTCTCATTTTTTGAATTTATATAAAAACTTTTAAATCAATTATGAAAAAAAAATAATAAAATGAAGCCTACGCTAGGTTAAGAAGATCATCATTAACCATCTCTTGTATTTTTGTTGATGTACCATTTATTACCCTTAATGCATTATTGTAACTGAGCTTCTGGTTTTATCTCAAATGCTCCCAATTGAATAAGAATTCCAATTTCATGCTCTAGTTATTGGTAAAATTTTGTATAAAGAATTCAAGAGCATAAATCTTTTTGTGTCTGTTAAGTGCCACTTCAAATAACAATTCAGAACAACTTTTGTTACCGATATATTTCCGCATCCACTTGACATGTATTTTAAAACAAAATTGACTGTGGTTCTTAAAGCAAACACAAAAGCAATGTTGGCATCTCAAACTTTTTGTGAGATATATGCTCGTTCAAGTTAATGGACTCAGAACCTGTTTATAGATTTGAGCAATAAATTGGTAGAACTTATATTTTCATGATGATTGTACAGAAAGATGACGACAAACAAGTGCTTGAACAGCCTTCCACTTTAAGTAGTCTCTATAATAATTTTTAGCGCATTTTTTGGAAAAAAGCGCTATTATATTCACTTTGGCTATCTGGCTGGCTGGCTGGCGTGACGCTGAGCTCTCAGCAACTATACTATTTACAGGCTTGAAATTGGTACTATATAAAAGCTGCTGTTTCGTAGGGTTGCATAAATTGCTTTAATTCAAGCTCAGTGATTGTGGAAGATTAAATTATTCAATTACTTGTTTCAAGTGAAACAATGCCCATAGATATATATGACATTAGGGATATGGCAACTGAAGTTTATGCAAATAGATAAAAATTTAGTTACAACTTTAGCCGTGGGTGTCACTATTATTATGTACAGTTGTCAAATCTGTCCAGGATTCATTCAATGCATTGTTTGTCGCGAATTTGAAGCTTATTAGAATGAATTATTATTATTGGATGAAAATTTGTTTACTTTTGGTGTATTTTTTTTTATTGCTTTGATAAGGATCAAATTATCATTTCAAGGTACAGCACTTGACCTCCCGTCAGTCAATAACTAGACAATGAAGATTAAAAGGTATTTTTGAGTTTGTACATGCATAAATTATGTACCTATCAAATAGTCAACTTGAAACTGGTACTAAATGGAAGCTGCTGTTTCGTAAGTTTGCCCAAACTGCTTGATTTCAAGCTCAGTAATTGTGAGAGATGGTAATTTGCGAAACTTCTGAAGTAACAAGCATTCATGAGCTGTCAAAAATGCGCTTTCATCATCTAGATGATTCTTCAATTTTTTTGTTCTAGTTTCTCCTCAAATTGTGTTCCTCTCTATGCAATAAAATATTCATTTTATTTAGAGGCTTAGGCCCGGTTGCACAGTCATCAGTTTATCCTAATCGTTGCTCAAATAATGAAGTTACGCTTAGGATAAACCAAAAACTGTGCAAGCAGGCTTCAATGATTGATCAAGAGACTCAATTGCAAAAATTGGGGAAGATACTATTATTTCAAACATTGGACGTTCAGTTAAATCGTTTTTAAAGAAAATATACTGTGTCAAGCACATGCTGCCCAATGAAAGAAGCAGAACAACAGTAAAACAGCCTCCACTATTTGAAGCCTCCAAAAAAATGAATATCTAAACTTCATTCAGAGATCTATATTTATGAAACTATTTTCTGGCAGTAGAATAGGTTTTCAATAATAATTAGTATGATTATTCATCTTCGACTGGAAAATCTTATTGAAAATGGTTTAGGACTGGAGCTCATTTCATGAAAGTTTCGTAAAGAGAATCTGTATTACCTTGTACCTATTTTAATCCTTGACCGTAAGGTTAGAACGATAATCCCATGGCACTTTTAATTTTAATGCTCTCAATACTTTTGTTGAGACCAGGTGGCTACAGCCACAAATTATTTTTAGAACTTGATAATGATTTGCTAATGAGAACAGTGTAGAGTTGAAAAGAAATTACTGTACTAGCGGTTCTCAGAGCGGGCGAAGCCCGCCTGTTAGTTGAGTGCGAAGCACCGCCGGTTGAAAACAAAAACCACTGTTTATAAACATTGAGCATGACACGTCTTTAGAGCGAATTGAAATATCGCTGTACAGAATGATAATTATATGATGCCCTTCAAGCTCCCATGATTGTTTTGTTTCAACCCCTACGATCATTGGTGGTAGAGGAAATCGACTATGAGATTATAGCTACCTGAGGTCTGGTGAAGGAACTTGGCTATGTCCGAGTAACAACTATACCGAATGGAAAAACAAACAGGTACTTGAAATGAACCATCCCTAATTTAGACATTCCAATTTCCTAACTAAACAAAATTTTTGGTAGCATAGGTAACAATGATTCGTTTCATTATTGATGTGATTGGTCCAATTGGATCGATGCTCAGATGTTCAATGCGAGAATTCAATGCAAAGTCATATTAACTCTTGAAAACCTTGTAGAAAATCTTATAGGAATCATTTAATTATGGATAGATATTTTCAAAATAAGAAATGGGAAATGGGAACAAAATTTATTATGCCTTTATTCAGGTCTATTTGATTAGAATTGAGAACAATAAGCTCCAGTGGCATAAAGTATTACTAGTTTTAATTACATTGATAAATATTTGATACATATAATATGTAATACTCCTATATTGCTAGTGCTCATAAGTGGAGGTGTCACGGAGTAAGTGAGACAGCAAACGATTACTTCTATTTCTTTTCTTATAACTGGACCCGTTGTGCGCAAGCGACGGGCCTCCCTCCAAGCTGAAAATCTACTAATATTACCAGATTTGCAAAGTTACTCAGTTCTCAGGCATGCGCATAAGACTTGAAGCTATAAAGGAAGAGATAGACGTTTAATTGTCCGCGCCATTGCGTTTTTGTCGTTCTCCAGAGTTCAGACCATACTAGCAATATAGAGTATAATATATATGATTTGATAATATGTTTCTAACCTCACTCTTTGATATTTAAATACAAATTATGATATCCTCTAATATATTTCTATGGGATATTGTCATTTAAGTGTTACAAATAAGTGAATGGCTCTTAAAATCTAGTTTTTCTTGATCGAATGTCATTAAAAATTAAGCTAACAACATGTGAGCTAACAATGTTTTCTGAAACTGAGCCTAAGTAGATCAGCAAAGACATATGGATGGAAATTATGAAAGCTATAGTCAAAAAATGCATCATCAATAAGCATAGCAGAGATGGAAAAGAAGTAACAAATTTGAAAAACGCAGGGAACCAAACATAAAAATCTCAGCATGATAAGAGTCCATACTAAGGAAAATAGAAACCAAAGAACCAAACTGGTACAAATATCATGAGGATGGGACTAGAGAGAATGGTAAGAGAAGGATCTGAAGCAAAGAAAAACAGAAATAAAATGTGGTCAAGAAAAGAATGTCGAGATGGAATCAAAGTAATAAAAACGAAGCTTT
Source organism: Dromius quadrimaculatus (assembly GCA_963989225.1). Taxonomy (NCBI): domain Eukaryota; kingdom Metazoa; phylum Arthropoda; class Insecta; order Coleoptera; family Carabidae; genus Dromius; species Dromius quadrimaculatus. The sequence goes on along the minus strand of OZ022334.1, from coordinate 7,466,546 downwards.
GACGAAACAGAAAAGAATGGAATAAAGGAATACAACACAACAGAAAACTCCCACAACAACTACCCATTATTCATTTGTACATATGAGATAGCGAAAGAAAAAAAAGGACAATGACTCGTGTTATTATTGATGTAATTAAAAATGATTAGGAACGTAGCCGAGGCAGGCACTGAGAAGAACAGGAGAAGTGAAATGCCAAGAATAGGATGAATGGATGAAATCAAAGAAATGGGAAAAAGAGAGGCAATACCATGAAGGAAATAGAGAAAATTCAACAAAATGGGTACCCCACCACAAACTCCTTAAAAGCACTAGGTACCTGACACTTGTTTGATCTTGAAGAAAAATGGAAGAAGAAGAAGAAGACAATGATTAATTTGATCACGAATTTGGACGATGCTCAAATGTTTGATAAGGTATTTAATGCAAACATGAAAACATCTCACTGAAAATCAGTCTGGAGATGATTTCGTTCAAATATCAGAAAAAGCTCAATTACTTAATTTGATAATTCAACTCGAAAATGAGATGATGTATCCTAAATAAAACAAAAATACTTTATGTAGTTGTCGCTTAACGTAACGATAAACGTAGAAGATGAGCTTTACTGGATGATAGTCGAGGATGGACTGATTTTGAAACATTGGAAAAACAACATGCAGGATTTAGAGGAAGTCGAAGAAAATATACTACAAAAGAAACTACATAGTTTGCACATGTTAGTATTCAGTAAAACTAAAGCAGTTGATTCTAAGTAGGATCTTGACAAGATTTTGTAGGCGGCAGCATTACACAAAAAGAAATTAGAACATTTGGTATTTACAATACTTAAGAATAATGTATTACAGACTTAAGCTAAAATGTCATAGTATCAAGTGTTTTGTGTGGATACGAGAACTTAATAACATAATTATATAGTATAATGAATAAGTGCCTAAATCAATTTTTTCCAGCGAGCGCCACTGTCTCCTCCATCCCCCAATTCCCAAAACCATCGAAAGAACTGAAAGCTGTTCATTGTTTTCGAATGCCTCTCATATTCCCGGCGGTAGGGAACACAAACACAAATAAATCAGGATAATGTTGCACCATCCTGTACAAGTGACACTCCTCAAGACGCTTAGAGGCCAATTTTCGTTCTCACGGACCAGAAATCGAGGGGAATTCTTCATATGTGTAAACTAATTTCACATAACTTATGGCGTCGAAGGTAGAATGTTATGCAAGAAAAGTTGATTTACTCCAAATTTTAATTAGTGTGAGAATTTTGTAGTATTAGCAATCATTAAAAATATAGTGAAGTGATGTGAATTTTAGAATCTCGACTTTTGAATTTTAGGTAATTTGTCCAGTCCAGTTGGGTAACAATATCGCAATGAAATTGAGTTATGTAAAAAAAATCTGTCCCGTCACACTGGCGTCTTGTAAACCTGCAAAGGAAGTCTCCAACACTCTTTTTGAAAATGACACAAACCAACCACAAGACAACGGATGCTGGCTCATTTCTGCTCTGTTCTGTTTGTCCCAGGATTTAAAGATAATGGTTAACAGATGTGCATAGTCTATGCTTTGTTCTGTTCGACAGTCACTGTTGTTTTTACTGTGTTCACCAACAGATCAATTGTGTAATATTGCAAAACCACTGCTAGGAGACTCGTTCCATATGGTAGAAGATATTAAATTTCACAGAAACGATGAATAACGACATATGATGCTTTAGTAGATAATGCTTTACTTCAAAATACAATAGAATTAGATCATCTGAATTTTGAAGCATATTTTTTAATAGAAAGTATTCAATTGGTGATTTAAACTCAGCCAAAAATGTCGTAGAATAGAATTGGGGAGATTTTTTGGTTATTTTGTGTTACTCTTCCACCTAACTAAAATAAACATATTAATTTGTGTGTAAATATAGAGGTGCTGTCCAATTAATCATAGATGAAAAAAACTGTGAAATAAATTCATCAGTTTTGTTTTAAAATATTCATGAACTGAGGCGTGAGACTACGATATTATGTATCTAAATTGGTCATATTTATAAGAATGTCATCTTCCGAACACGTCATTTGTAACAGCTGAAAATATCCGCGAATAACTTAAAATAGCTTCAAGTAGGCAGAAATAATTCACACTTAAAAAATGATCGTACATTTCATCTCCATTGCATTCATATGAATAATACTTGTTTACTATTCTATATTAGAAAAAAAAACTTTTCCAAATAATTTGAGATAAGCATAAGCCACAAATTTATTTACAATTATTTTTTGTGTCCGGAATGCTCCTTGATCTTTTGTGTAATAGAGCGATAAAAATGCTAGAAAAATAACGATGCTATATTAATAAACAATGTTCTCTGTTTTCGGATAATGGGCCCAATTTAAAATAAAGATTTCAACAGGCCGCATAGGTCAGCGGTATCGGACTGTAAATGCTTGTTTCAAATGTGGGTTAGCTATTATTCAAATTTTGGTGTTGGGTTTATCAGTTCACTGGATATTGTGTGATTAAAGAGGTTGTTGGTCGTTTAACCCGATGAACAGGTTTCCTTGTTTATTCTTCCTTTTTGCTTTTATATACTTTTTGGGTTTTGAATTGTTAATAGCTTTTTAAACGGCTTTTAATATTTCAAACATGTAATACCTGAGTATCCAACTTTATTTTTATTTTAGAATTTTGGTTCTCATAAAATTTATTTCCTCTTGTTTTTTGTTACTGTGAATAAAAAGGTTATTCTACGATAGGGTCATCCACCGGGTTTTTGCACTCACATTTCTTGAATTATAGATTAGATGAATTAGGAATTTTAAGTTGGCCAGCTACACCACCTTTACCAACCATTTTTCAGGAAAAAATATTTGGAAAAGCCTTCAATAACAGATCAAACAATGAATCATATATTTTCGAAATCTGTTTGCTTGATTTGCGACAACTCATGGAAATACTGTTATCTTATTGTTTATTAAAACGCTAAAACGATAATAGTATCCAAAGGAGCCCATATGTCTGTGCAAAATTGCAAATTTGAATAATAATTACACTGATAATCATCCTACAAAATTATCATTTGCTAAGGAGCCAAATGTGCGCCTAATATGCCTCACATCATCAGGCCGCTCGCGCAAATGGTGCACGTGAATTCGTTGTATCCCGTTGTCTTCTTTTTTTACTTCACATGGGAAACAATTATTGTCTCTCGTAGGCACAGCTAAAACACACATCTGGATTTCTTTATTTACCAAAGCAATGTACGTAATTCAACTGAAAAGTTTCTAATCCTTATCCGCAAGGAATCAAACGTCAAAGAATAATTAGCTCCATACGACAGCAGTGCCAAAATTGGTCAAATAAAATTAAGCTGCCATTCTTTGAGATTTTTTCATTCAAGACGGCTTTGGCGCGGCTTGTTAGTCATGGTATCATCTAGATGGCAGTAATAGCTTTATAAATATTTATTTTCTTTACAAATATTTATATTCATATATTCTGAGCCCTGCAAAATATCAAAATGGTATATACACGGAAATTTAAAATAAAATCCCTGTTTTAGACCCTGAAATCTGTTGATCCGTTTCGAGTCTTTCAGACACTTATGATTGTACATCGTTTAAATAGCAGTTCTCACTTATATTTTCGCATTCATTTCAAAATAACAGCCAGACACTTCAACTTTATTCATCTGTATAGATTTAAAGATGTGAAAATATCTTTCAACCATTTATAGATACCAATAATAAACGCCTCCCGCTTTCGACATCAATCTGTGGTCAACAAGCAACATGCTTTCTGATCGTGTCAAAATTAATTTTTTATTACTAATATTTAGTGCATTATGTATTTCTTTCGAGCGAAATGAATGTGGACTCCAAATTATGAACACTTTACTGAAGTAAACGGTTTCCCAATAGCCATGATATGCTTTCCAAATATCACGGTGGCCATGTTTGAAGCAAAATAAATATTATTACTTGACAGTTGTGTTAAGCAAAGTCCAGAATTTCATCATGATGAGATAATCGCTTCAAGAACGTCTCCTTGTTATCCAAAACTTTTATCAAAATAATCGATCTTCTGTCAAAGCTCGTCGCTTAATCTTCCTACGGTGCTTGCAATTCATCGACTGATGAGAAGCTTTGAGAATGAATAATTTACTCTACACCATACAAAAACACCACAGCGGCGACATAATGCAAGAAATCAAGACAACATTGCTGTTGTAAGAGCTTGTGTTGCCAGTTAATGGTAAAAAATATCAAACGATGGTAAGGGATGTTTCGTTGCCTCAATTGGAAGACATGGATTTAGATGGCATGTTCTTCCAACAGGATAGTGCAACAAAAAACTCTTGTAGTAAAACCATTGACTTATTAAAAGAAATGTTTTCTGAAATATCATGAGAAATTCAAGCAGAATTGAACCAATTCGACCAGATACTTGTCCTCAAAAAGACTACAATTCAACTTCATTAGATGATTTTTTATGAGATAAAATTAAGTTATTGGTCTATGCAAAAAAACTGTAGACAGTAGAGGACTCAAACAACCAACATAAAGCACTGCATTCATGAAATTATTGCTGCTCTATTCCACAAAGTGTCCAAAAATTGGTTTTACCAAATTTCCTACATTCGTGATCCTGAAGGACATTTAAATTTTTTTTCCTACATTCAGAAATATATTATTCTTGGAGCCGGTAGCTCAGTTCTTGGTTCATCACTTCAGTAACAATTGTTCTTCCAATCCTTACTCAAATGAGCTGCGTTTAAGGTAAACCAAGGACTTGTTTTCCTCATGAATAAATGTGAACTCAAACCAGTTGTGATACCTCACCGAATCGACGTTAACATGATCCCATTTTATTTTGAACCTTTAATTCTTGTCATTTTCATAGAGGGATAACCTGATTTGGTCCTTTTTGAGTACCTACAATAAATTTTAATCAAAAGCATGTCCTGCTTCTAAGGAAATTGACTATAACTGTCAAATCAATGTCAATGTCAATTCATTGTGGTTTCATCGCAGGTACCAGTCCTTTACCTTCTTGAAGATTATGTTTCAGATATATATGAATTATAGAATATTTTTAACATTGGTATTTAGTTTGAGTATGCACTAATTGAGAGACATAGGTCAGTGTCGAATAGAAACATGTTGGAGCTGTTAGGCACAGTATTCAATTAGACCCCTGAGCTATTCAAAATGCATGATATGTCTGACAAACCTCCAAATCCTTGCCTAGGCCTTAGGATCCTGTCCTTAGTGTCAAAAAAAAAATTTTGCTGGTCAATTTTTTCAATTAACTAGTACCAATAGATAGCAAAGATTAAGTACTGTAAAAAACAAAAATCAGGATGCCACCCCCTGTCCTGTCCAAGAGAAGGGCAGCCACCCTTAACTGTAATCCATTTTCGTATTCAACTTCCATGATCGAACTTAAGATTGCTGTTGTTTCTCCTGTCCTGGACAGGACAGAGGATGGCATCCTGGTTTTACATTAAAGTACTTGATCTCCACTATCGATTGATTTCAGTTTTAAGTTGTTCCGGAAATGTCCTGTCCTTCGACACTAAGGACATGATCCTGGTCTTATAAAATCTGGCATCCCAATGACCATTATATTCCCGATCGATCCATGTACCATTTGGCGGAAAGTCATATCGGGAAGATAAGAGGAGATTGGCTCCTGGGCTAAGTGTACCTAATGGTTAATTAAGCATGCTCGTGTTAGAAAAACATCCCTAAGGTCTGACCAAAAAGTGATGCGAACTTAGGTCTAGGTCTATCAAGAAGCAGAGACAAATGGAGACATGCTGGGACCCTTAGGCACAGTATCTTATCAGGTTTTGAGCTAATGAGAGAGGCTCCTTAGCTCATGCTCAGTGCGAGATCTAACGAATATGAAGGATGATCAAGTACAGGAATGCGCTGCACAGATAAGGCATTGTTACCTGATGCGTTTCTCAAATGCAGATTAGGTCTCCTCTTTCTTATTTTTTCTTTTACTTGGTAAAGACTTCCTTATGATATTGCTGATTAACTGTTTGATCCTCAGACACCCAAGTAGTCATAATAACACCGCTAATATCAAGAAAGACGATTGGCATTGTCTCCAATTCGCTGCTCCATATTTGCAAAATTGTCCAACGTTCAAAAGCAAACTAAAGTCACAAAAGTCCTACCAGAAGCAACACTTTCTGATCTACAGCACTTGGCTCCGCTTACCTTCAGTATTTTAGCTAGGGCCTGGCAACATGGGCAGGTGCCAGAGGTGCAAGCTCTAGAGGGACGCAACCAGCCAAATGATGAGCATTCTAATAAGTACATTCGACCTTTAAAAGGCGCAATATCGGAATCTTGGCCTGAGTGCCAAAAACCATTGTTGAAGCGCTAATTTCCTTACACATTTAAATCAGTTTGCTGGCTGAAGCAGGAAGTTCAAAATGGTTATTGAAAAATGATTTTCATCTTGAAAGAATGACAATTGACAGGAGCTCATATCACACCGTCTTTTCAATATATTAATTATCAATTACCGCATGCACGTAGAGTGCAAAGAACGTTCCCTAAACGAACGTTCATAACAAACATTGACAAAGTTTCGCGAGAGTAGCCGATTATAAACTGTTTCACAAACTTTCTGTCTCTACAACCAAGCTTCTTCGTCTGACTGGTAGATATTCTATGCTAAAGTAAACAGAGAGGCGGCACAACAAGGTGCAGAGTTATTATGTTCATTGACTTTTCAATTACAACTTTGACCGATGTGAGGTGCTCAGTCCTGAAACTTAATTTCCATACCTTGTAAGTGTGATACACAAGAAATTAGTTGGAAAAAATCTTTTAGAAAGCGTACGGCAATCAATTTGTGACATGCAAGTATTTATTGTTTGCAGCTTCTGTTAAGTGAAGGTAGAAAAAGTAACAATAATTTTCATCTGATAGCCAATCAATTATTTCTTGCGCAACCTCACAATTTGTAAAACCAGGTCAAAATTTGCAATAAACAAATTATTCAATCCTAAATAACTAACATTCTTACACAGATTTGCATTTAATTTATTATGTTTTGTAATGAGCTGAATTAAGAGTCACAAGGGAAGACTAAGAACCCTTGAACAGAACTAAACAAATGTGACACAATGTGAGTTCACATAGGGTTGCTCCCTTTGGAAGCTATTTACATAATCTTATCGAAATATTTGTATTATAGAATAGTTGTCACATCAAAGCTGAATTAATTAGGCTTTCAATGATTGCGGAAAGTAATTTGAAAGAAAAGTTGATATTTCCAACAGTTGTGACAACTTCAAACTTCAGACTACTGTACTACAGCCGTATGAAAAAGAAGAACGTTTAAATTTATGAGGACATCTAGACAAATCAATTGTTCCTGTTCGCAAATTGGATTCCTCAGCGGAACTATAACATGATAATAGTATTCCTCATGCAAGTGGATGCATATTCGTTCTGGACTATTAACATCCCACTGCTGGATTCCTGACTCCTTTTACGCTAGCGTTCCAATTTAAAGATGAAAAAGATGTTACAGAATCTAGCACAGGGAACTGTGAGCATAAACTTCACATCCACAGAGCGATAGAGACGCGTTATGGCGTTCATATTTCACCAACATCCGGTGATCGGTGCTTTCTAGATCTGCGACTTTAAATCAGTCTAACGAGCAAACAGCAACTTGGAAGAGACAAGACAAAGTAAGATTTACAAGTGGATGCAGATATGAATATCAAAGAATGATTGCTATTTTTCTCCCGTTCTTAATTTAAATATAGACATGATACTCATGTATCCAATAAGAAGAGCTTAGCTACACTAAACAAGTTAGCAAAATGTGAAGGAGTTTTTGCAGGTTGGTAATTAGGGTAAATGGCTCAACAGCTCGATGGCTGCGCACTGATCCAAATTGAAAATAGGGTGAAACAACCCTGTGTGTATGATAATGTGCTTAGAAATACATTCGAACGAAATAAAAAGGGCAATATTCAAATATAAGTTATTAACAGACAAAAAATCAAAAGCTCTCTGTCCCTAACGAACCTGGTTGCCGGTCCAGTGTTTTTAATTCTCATAACCATTTGTGTATTGAGCGACCATTACGCTCGAAAAAACAATCACAAATATTGTGAGAGTTTGCTCATTCTCCTCTCGGAGAGGGGCTATTCATTCGCGAATTCGCATTGCTTTGCATACCCGCCAACAGAGAGAGAACCAGAAAGAGATAGAGCGAATTGGGAAGCTTTTTGGTATAACTATATCCTCTTTCAAACAGTTACTGTCATTTCAGCGTTTCCGATTCACGGACAATTCAATTTTCCCTGATCCCACTGTGCCTATAGATCCGTACACATGCAAACAAATCAAACCGCTGAGCCTTCACCCCCTTGTATCCTGGCCTACATGCTCTATCTCTCTTCTGCATGCACAAAGAGTAATCGCCAGGTTCCTGTTTTGTTTCGGTGGGCTTGATCACTATTTGTCCGTTTTTAGCAATTATTTTTGTTTATGCTCATAAATAAACAAATCTGTATTCCGATTTCAATTGTTTGCTGATAAATAAAAAGTGCAAATATGTTTGGAACCATCTACTTTTCATTTGTAAATTATATTTCATTGGATATTTGGATTGAGAATTGTGCATGAATGACTGATGTATTCGAAAATAAAATCTAATTGAAGAATGATTACTTGTCTTATCTCATCTCGTCACAAAATATACAAAATTTTTATTGCGTTAAGTTTGTTAACACTCCCAAAAATATTTATGTGTAAATAACGGTATAAATTCTTGGCTAGTAAGCTTCTCGATTCGTGGAAGCATAAAATCCACCATTATTCCCCACTTGTCGTGCTCACCTTTTCGCGAGAAGCGTTCGATTATTTCTAAACACCTTTTGTTTTATGACTCATTAACCATTTTAAGCCACAAGTTAGCGGCCATCAATGTCAAATTTATTTACGACTTGAAATTTCATCGGTTTCTTTTTTTATAATCCCGCATTGAATGACAAAAAACGAAGAGAGTAGCGCAAGTAATTCTGAAAAGAAGAATGCCACAAAGGACAAGAACGTTCCATTATCGAAATCTTGTCGGACGTGCAGGAATGCCGATCGGATGGACAAATATTTATGTCTTCATTTAAATAAGCACCTCAATATTTCTAATCCGTCTTTGATTAATTGGAACACGGGGTGAGTCGACCCAAAGCCCAAAGCGGCAAGGGCGCTTTTATTCTTTCCCTTTCTTATGCCCTTGTCCGTATACTGAATTGTATACATTGTAGATGCTATAGTTTATTCAGTAACCCCTTGCTTTGTGGATTACTCTTTTTGTATTTATTTGGATCTCATTGACAGAGAGGCTTCCATAAATATCGTTCTTATACTGTTTTAAAGAAACATTATTATTTTATCTTTAGTCGACAATTTTATTTCAAGCAGAGGTTTGTTTCGATCCGTTCAATAGTACCTAATCAATTTTTATCTTTGAAGTATTCGTCTTCATTCTTTGATGAATAAAACTGGAACGAAAGCTATTATAACACACTTTGCAAAAAGGATGTGTCGCTAAATGAATCTCTTATAATGAACATCAAAGTATTGGGCCTCCATCGAATATTTATATTTTTGGCGCACTAAGAAAATTAAGTGGTTGAATGTAGAAGAAGTAGAGTCTTTCCACTTAAGTGGTAAAACTCAAGTGGTAAGTTGTGAATCGATCGCGACACATTTTTAAGATTGAAGTAGATCGTATATACACAAAAGTTGGCCACTCTAGTTCAAAAATTATTTTCCATATTAGAATTTTGTACAAACGAATATAATTCGATACAAATTATAATGCATTTCGTAACGTCAAATCTTTGACGTTAGACACATCTTATTTGTTTCACAACTGCAAGTGTTACCGGCTACCTCTTAAGTGTAAGATTTTACTATTTAAGTTATATTAATTCACCACTTACCATCACATCGAACTTGTCACTTCAGGTTGTTAGGTAAATCATCAAAATTGTAATTAATACCACTCATATTGCTACCATTACCACTTAGGTATCTCAGTGCAAGTTTTGGGGAGTTTGAGCCTTGGCATGGTTTTCAATGATCAAAGAGTCACAGTGAATAGCAAAAAATATCACATTTCAGTAGGCATCATGGGAAAATAAGTATCTGCTTATAAGATGTCTGGAATATTGATGACTAATCAAAAAACAACAGACTTATTATTGTTGACACTTTGGCGATAATGAAAACTGGGTAAGATACGTTCTTGAATAGATTTGTAATGGTGGATGATTATTCCAAATAGAGTTAAAATAATAGGATACGAAATGGTTGCATCAGAGCTACATGCCTCCTTGAAAATTTTGGATCATTACTTTCACTGATTATGACGACCAGTTCCTAGTACTCTGAGGTGGTTATTTTTGTTATTATAGACAAATATACTATTAAATGTTGGATATTCCTCTACTTAACGGTGCAGTTTACATATGGTTTAGTCGCGGATCGGCATTGACAGGCCCAGAGTCGTAGCTAGGGTCTTTGGCGCCCAGGGCGAGATTCCCATATTACGCCCTTCAAAGGTGGAATAAACTTATTAGAATGCTTATTATTACCTATTGTGAATTATCATTTGGCTGATCCAGGGTTTTACCCTGTTGCCAGACCCTAGCTACGACTTTGAATGGTCGAGCAGAACGACTCACTCTCAATATGTGATATCATGAGTAAAAAGGAGCCAAGAAAGACCGTTTGTCTTTCTATTTGTAAATCACCGATCTTTGTGGAAGTTCCCGATTTCTTTAATCTAGAGCTCATCTTCCATCATCTTCAAATTATTTCCGATATTTTTTTTTATTATTTTCCAATATTGTTTTCCTAGTTTTTTTTCCTATCGTTGAATTTATCTACGCATTATTTATCGTAACATTGTTTTCCTTTCAGATTTTTCTGTTTCTTCATTTCATTTTTGAGGCTTCTTCCAACACCTCTTCTATGGGTTTGCGTTCATCCTTAATGTTAGCTGGTCTTTGAATGTTACTGAGTTGCCTCTCAATTTCTTCCTCATATTGTTCATGTTTCCTGTGATTCATTGTAATCATGTCTTCTTCTTCAATTTCCTTCACATTGTTGGCTTTTTATAAGTCTTGTTTAAGCGTCACTTTGACAAGCATGTGATCCGAATTGTCATCCGCTCCTCTGTAACTCCTTACGCTGTTCTTCTATCAAAATGTCTAATTGAAGCCATCCACGTTTCTTTGTGAATGTCCTCGTGTTGAAATTAGGTACTTTCAATCACCATGTTTTTTCTTTCATCGCAAAATCTATTGACGTGTCTATCGAACAAACGACAGTTGTTCTAGTCCTTTCATCTGACCTTGAAGATATCTCTTATTTAATTGTTTTTTAATATTCTTTGAGACTCCTGTTAGAGTTCTACATGGCTTGAGCAGATCAATATTTTTCCTTGAAGATAGGCGTCGAGTGGTCGAGCTTATATATTTTATAGGCTTTGGTAGATAGACCTAGATTTGACCACCGGCTCTTGCTCTATGCTTCGAGCTTAGGCGGGCCATAAGTGTAGAAAAAAAGAGAAACTCATAAATAAGTCCAAACTTGTTTCTTTTTTCTAGAAGCAAATATGAAAATATCGACAATTAACTGTAGTTTGTTAGAATGTGATGATTTATAGGGCATGCTTGACCAGGCCTTCAGATTTTCCGGATCTTGTTGAATCAGGCTTAAAGTTCTAGGACTAGTCTGAGGCCCTAAGGCTGTGGTTGGTCAGGCAGTACGAGTCACTTTTAATATTGTGATACCATGAGAGAGAACGAGCAAAGAAAGACCGTTTGTTATTCTATTTATAAATCACCGGTCCTTCGAAGACCAACCAATCGAACAAATAACAGATGTCTCAATCCTTTCATCTGTCCCTGAAGATATCTCATATTTGATTATGCACTGAATTTGCCTCCTTTTCTGCTCTTCATTATCCTTCGAGATTCCTGCCAGAGTTTTGCATGGCCCGAGCAGACTCATATTTTCCTCGGAGGTGGGCTTCAAATGGACCTGCTTATATATGCTCAAAAGCTTGAGTGGACGAGTCTTCATTTGACAACGGGCTGTTGCGGACTGAATTATTATGCCTCGAACTTAAGCGGACGGAGAGTGGGAGGAAAAGAAAAGCTCGCGCTCAATGCTTTAGCGCACTGCAGGTCTGCGGCGTACAAATCCAGAGGTTCCTGATTCGGCTCCCGGCCGGTATGTATGATCAAGCACTCAAATCATACTTGGACTTACCACCTGTATGTCTTAAAAGTAATTCTGATAGTATAAAAAATCTCTGTTATGCCCTTCAATCGTTAGTGATTTGAAATCGTCGCACAGATTGGGGTTTCAAATCTACCAGGCAACGAAATAAGTACGCATGTACTTAAGGCCTTGGTCCTCCTAGGGCTGTCGAATCACAGAAGAGGAAAAAGAAGGACTGAGTCTAGAGGTCGGGCTTGACCAGGTCTTCAGATTTTTCGGACCTTGTTATGCCTTAAAGTTGCTGGCTTGAGCGACGAGATAGCACATTGATAAAGTGCTAACCTCTGGACGCAGAGATCGTGAGTTAGAATTGCAGCCAGGTCATGAAACTTTTCACGGCTCTTCTGGATCGGTATTCACTCTCGTTACCTTTCCGAATTGGGAATCAAATCAACTTGGCAGCAATTAAGTTATCTGGCACCGGCTAATTGTTGTAATATGGGCTTGCATCGATTGACTGGCAACACACATGTAAAAATGTGGCAGGCAAAGTGAAAAAATAGCTTTGTGTGTGTGAAAATTCAACCTAGGGACATAACCGACAGGTTCAAATCCCAAAATTCATTAAAAAAATGGAAGAATCATCTAGATGATGGAAGCGCATTTTTGACAGCTCATGAATGCTTGTTACTTCAGAGATTTCGCAAATTACCATCTCTTACAATTACTGAGCATGAAATCAAGCAGTTTGGGCAAACTTACGAAACAGCAGCTTCCATTTAGTACTAGTTTCAAGTTGACTATTTAATAGGTACATAATTTATACATGTACAAACTCAAAAATACCTTTTAATCTTTATTGTTTAGTTATTGACTGACAGGAGGTCAAGTGCTGTAGCTTAAAATGATAATTTGATCTTTATCAAAGCTATATAAAAAAGAATACACCAAAAGTGAACAAATTTTCATCCAATAATAATAATTCATTCTAATAAGCTTCAAATTCGCGTTAAACAAGTCATTGAATGAATCTCGGACAGATTTGACAACTGTACATAATAATAGTGACACCCGCGGCGAAAGTTGTAACTAAATATTTATCTACTTTAATAAATTTTAGTTGCCATACCCTTAATGTCATAGATATCTATGGACATTGTTTCACTTGAAACAAGTAATTGAATAATTCAATTTTCCACAATCACTGAGCTTGAATCAAAGCAATTTGTGCAAGCCTACGAAACAGCAGCTTTTATTTAGTACCAGTTTCGAGTCTGTAAATAGTATAGTTGCTGAGATCTCAGCGTCACGCCAGCCAGCCAGCCAGCCAGCCAGCCAGCCAGCCAGCCAGCCAGCCAAAGTGAATATAATAGCGCTTTTTTCGGAAAAATGCGCTAAAAAATTTAAAATAAATAAATGAAAAAAAGTTCTAGGCTTGCGCTGAGGACTTCAGCTTTTAAGGCTGTTCTGGGCCTTGAAGTCTTGAAGCTGAGCTAAGCCGGTTCTTGGAATTCTAGAAATTGGTCCTTGAAATTCTAGGACTCTAGTCCTATTTTTTTCTTTCAAAACTTGAGCTGGGTCAGGGGATCCTTCAGATGACAATGGTCTTGGATGGACTGGAAAAGCTTGAAAAGGCCAGACTTAAAAATTTTGGTGCTTGGTCATTCCTCTTTTCTGGAGTTATGTCGTCCCAGTTATTCTCTAGTTCTTCGCGATTTTTTGGCTCATATTCGTCATTTAAACTTTTTCTGATCAAGTGACGCCACAAGAAAAAAATTGCTACCTTCTATGAAATTTAGTAGAGGTTTGTACTTTCTTCGAAGCGATTCGGTGTTTTCTTGAATCCTTCTCTTTTTCAGTTCTTCAATGTTATGAGGAGAGAGTAAAAACTTCACGGATTCAAGTAGGCATGGAGCCTTTTAGAAAGAGGACCAAAGTAACCAATTGACTGGAAGAAATAAAGTACTCCGATAACCAAACCGATGTTAAATACTGACAGAAAATCTTTCTACTCATGAATATCTGTGAATACTTGCAATAATTCCTCCTAATTCGAACGTTCTGTATTTAAGATTTGAAAAAAAATCTTGTCAATATGCACTCAATATAGTCGCGATCAAAGAAAATGTTGATTTGATTCATAACATTTTTTCTTCTAAAACAACAATGTGATAATTTCAAGGCTATGAAATTCATAACTAAAATAAACATTCAATTTTATTTGTCTCGTGAAGCATTTTTTTGTATGCAAATCAAGTAATTTTCCTTGCAAATGAAGAGTGATTATAAAAAACATCGAGTAAATACAAAAACATTTGTGCTTAGAAAAAAATTTACCACTCGTCTTGTGAGAAAAATTCATTTGTTTTCCAAACATTGTTGCAATAAATCCTCGTAGCTGTGTACAAAAAACAGATAGTGAGTCAGTTGTCTTTTGTTGATTTCTTTAAGATGTTAGTACGTGTCATTCCTTCACATCTGGTTAAAGTATATCAGGAAGCATAAGTTCATCTACAGTCATCATTTTTAATTTTAACCGGCATGACAAATCAGGAAAAACAATAAAAAAATCTCTGCCAAAATGAAAATAATCAAACATGATATTATGTGTTGATGCATTTAATTCGACGAACGCACTGCAAATATTATGTTTCAATAATTCGCATAGCATGATTTCATTATTTCCGCAAAAATTATTATTAATTATAATAACAAGTACAGCGTACACAGATTTGTTTGATTTTGATACATAAATAAATTTGTTTTGCAAATTGTGTTTTATGCATCCGATGTTGCCAAATAAATATATGCAACATTGCTTTCACTGTATAATCACTAATATGTAAACACAATATATGATCATATAATAAATTCACCTGGTTATAAATTTATAATTAATATTACATCCACTAATGAACTCATTAATCTACTTCATTATTAATATTGTCATTTTATATTTTAATATTTGTCAACATTATTGCTGTTTCGTTCCCAAAATTTTTTTGCACCCATTTCGATCTGGTTCCACCTCTTCTTCTCTTCTCAGTTGGTTTTCATTGAAGAATTGTCCTCACAGTATCTTCTCTTTTTCTTCATATATATTTTGACCATTTTATCCTCTGTTGTTGGTTCACTATAATCTTCTATCCATATACTGATGTTTTTATCAATCCTAAAATAGTTTCTACTATTTTTCTTTGTATTATTCGTAGTTCTTCTTCGTCTTTTTTTGTCATTGTTATTGTTTCTGCAACGTGCATGATTATCGGTCTGACTAAATATTTTTGTTTTTTTCTCATCTATTTTGTTTTCTTCGTTACTATTTCTTCTACTTTAGCCTTGAATATTACCCTATCTATTGTTGCTAATACTATACCGTCCACGTTTACTATCATTTGTTCGCCTCTTGGTCTGATATTGTGTTTCTCTGTCTTACTGCTTTGTTTGTTCCGAATTTTTGCGTTTCTCCTTATGTCATTTTGTTTTTATTCCGAATTCTTCAAGGACTGCCATCATTATTTCTTTATTGTTTTCTTGTTGGCTCCTCTAATACCTTTTCATCTGCAATTTTATCGTGTGTTGTGGTTATGTTAGCAGTTCTACCCAATTTTTCTTATATTGCTCATCGTTTTCCGTTTTGCTGATCTTTGCGTCATTTATGAAGTAAACTTTTGGTTTTTCTGTTCTGTTCGTTTATTTTCTGATAGAATAATTTATATTCTATTGTCAACATAGTGCAATGAGATCCCTCTAATTTGAGTCTTCCAGACCTTCTTCTGCCAACTCTTATTTGCAAGAAAGTTACAATTGTCAACTTTACAGTGTAATACTTATTTAACGACAGCGTAAAGTCATAATCCATTATAATTTTGCATATTTTCTTTCTTTTTGAAATTTGATCGGGCGACGACAACAAATTAATATTATAATGCGCTCACGTGTATGGAATAATTATTTCTGAATTTATTATGTGGTTTTATTCTACGTAGGCGATGCTTTTATGATTATTTTATTATTTGTTAAGAAGACACTTCTATTACATTAAGATTTACTAGAAAAATATTATTGTTTTCGCCTTTCCATTATTTAAATAATTTTATAGATATTACCAATGGATATTCGTTTTATCCCATTTTTCTTTAGTCAGAGGTGGACTGGCCAGAAAGAAGCCCATTGACACCTCATGAGGATTGTTAAAAATCAAAACAAACCTACTAAAAAAGGAACTAAAGTCAAGAAAATATTGGTCCGAGATTTTTCCAATGTATTATCCAATATGTACCAATAATTTGTTGCCCAAAAAAATTTTTTTTATTCTATTAGCAATCGTCGGAAATAATATTTTTCATACCGCCACAACTCGATTGATTTCGATCGAAAGTAGATGAATCTTTGAGTTTTGGAGAATATGAAGCTTCTTCTTTCAGGGCATGTAATTTATTTTGAAGCCCAGCTCATCGGACTCCCTATCACACCACACCCCTGAGAATAAAAATGTTCTTGATGTCTAAATATGTCAAACTTTGATAACTTGTACCGGATGCAAAAAAATTACGAACTCAACTTACGACCCAGAAAATCAAGCTCAATCATTCTCCTTCAAATTGCTTAAAAAATCGAGTGTCCGCGATGATTTGGCGCAAAACTATGAAACGACATCCCGCAAAATGAGATCTGCGCTCTTATAAACATGCCAGCAAGATTGCGAGAAATGCGTCAGCAACGAGGTGAAAAATGCACACAAAAAAACCTGACACTTATGCAGGCACAACACAGACAACAGACAATGGCAACACACAACATATAACGCACAACACACGGTGTGCAAAATGTTGCGCCAAATCGTCGCAGACAAATTTTTAAAGTTCAACACTTTTTGACATCTAGAACATTTTTTTGTCTTAGGGGTGTAGTAGGGAGTAGGATGAACTTGCTGCCGGATTAACTTACATGCCCTGAAAGAGAAAACTCCAAACTTTCCATAACTCAAAGATCCATCAAATTTTGATCAAAACCCACCGAGTTATGACGCTTTGAAAATCGGTATTTTTTATGCATTTTCAAGTTTTCGGTTCTGTTACTGATGGCTCATACAAAATAGACGAAAAAAGTGCTGAGTTTGCATCAATTCTCAACAAGCTGGATTTCTGTACAAATCTTGAACACGTCATTACAAATGCTTTGTCAAATTACAAATAGTGAGAGCTACCGGAAAAATGCGTGAAAAAACAATTATAGAACATGAAATTCTCTACAAAAAAAGTATGAATCTTTTTTCCTTACGAAGCACCGTTCTCGAGTAATCGCGATTTCAAACCTAGAAAATACGAATATGCACTCATGTGGCCAGTATGCATTATTTGAAGGAAAAAGTATTGGAATATTGGTTTTTGTGACTCATGCTCGCAAATATTATGCGTGGAAATTAAACGATTGAGTGAGACAACGGCCCTCCCTAATTCCATTAGTCGGTTGTCCTTGAGTAACATCAACAGTCCAGTCAGTTTTGAACGGTTTTTCGTAGTAAATTGACGTGTTTGTGGATGGTATTTTCATTTTAAATTGTGCCGCTACAAAATTTTATAAGAACATCAAAGCTTGCTTCATTTGCAGTTAATCTTTGACTAAAGGCGAAATAAAAGTGTGCAGATATCTTGTCTCTCTCCAACATCTGCTTCTGCTTATCAATACTTGTTTTGTGTATTCTACCAAGTGCAAGTGTGGTTGGACAATAAACTGAATCCTGAAGACTGGGACTCTAAATTGATGAATAATAGTTAGGAGCCTATCTAGACTTTACTTCCACTTGCTCTAGAGAAACTGCTGAATACAATTTTTTGTAATTGCAATCAAGACTGCACGAAGAATTGTGTTGTGCAGAAAATTTGGATTGTTTTGTTCACCAGTCTGTGCCAATTGTCAAAGCCACTCTTGCACTAATGCTGAATTAAATGCAACAGATTAAGATTTTTTTGAAATCGATGAGGATCTCTCTACTTAGAGCAGTCCACACAAATTGAGTTAGAAGAGGGAGAAATGAGTGATCAGGTAGAATTTGATGATGAATAATGTTACCTGCTTGCTGCTACAATTTTCATTATTAATCAAATATTGTCTCATTGTCCCTGGATCAAAATGTATCGTGGAGTATTCCTACTGGAGAAACCATATTAAAAAAAGTGCCAAGTACGCTACATCAGAGGTGCAACAGTCTGCAATCGCGATAACTCGAGAACGGTGCTTCGTAGGAAAAAAAGTATTGAAACCTTTTTTGTAGAGAATATCACGATCTACAAACGTTTTTTTGTCCATTTTTCCAGTAGCTTTCAACGTTTCAGAGATATACGCAAAAATGACAAAGCGTTTGTAATAACGTATCTAAGATTGTTGGGAATTATTGCAAACTGGAATAGCTATTTTGTCTAGACTATGGGGCCTGATGGGCCCCTAGCTAATCCGCCTCTGTATGGAGTTGTAATAAAAGTTTATGTATCAAATGATTGAATAAGTAACATTTATATTAAATGTTAACAACATAAAAATCTTCAACAATCTCAACAATGATGTAATGTGGAAAAACACATATTATCAGGTATAATTTATTATAAAAGGAATGTAAAAATTTGAACAATCAATTTATTACGTTTTATAAATCATTAACACATTATCCTCACAAAAGAAAAAGTCTATTGTCATTTAGGTTAGGAAAACCAGGATCTTTAAGCTTTAATGAGGCAATTACATCATATGACAGGGGCATAGATCATCGGCGCATTGTGGAGATGATGGTACGCCTGTATTGGTGCGCTTTTGTCTGTGTGTGTTGGTACAAGCGTTCATATGTATCACATTATCATTAATAACGCTTGTACAATGAAATTTTTTATTATTACACTTCGTGTAATGATGTCATCCAAAATGCTTAATTGTAAACACAATATCGATTAAGAATAATAAAATGACAGCCGGGAAAAATCGTCAACATGCACGTTTTTATTACTCATATGAGCATCCATATAAGGAAATTAAGAGGAGAGTATCTGCTGGTTGTAAATAAAACAATGACATTTTGAGTACTTGTCGTTTATCACTTTATGATTTTGTTTGGGTGTATACAAAAAGCAGATATCCCAAAACGCAACAAGTCGAAAATTCAACTCAATTGGATACGCATAGAAGATCAACTTAATCGGATGGGAGTCGAGGATGAACTAATTTTAAAATAGAGAAAGCAACATGCAGGATTTAGAGGAAGTCCGAGTCAAAGAAAGTATACTACAAATGAATCTGAATAGTTTGCACATGTTAGTATTCAGAAAAACTAAAGCAGTTAATTCGGAGAAGGATCTTGACAACATTTTGTAGCCGGAGGTCATAAAGTATTCACACAAAAGGCAATTAGAACATTTGGTATTTAAAATATTCAAAAATAATATATTGCAGACTTAAGCTGAAATGTCATAGTATCAAGTGTTTTGTGCAGATATGAAATGAATGAAATTGTTCGAATTATCCTTTCTGTAACAATAATTTTGAAGTCAACTATAATTGTTTCCGCTCATCAGTAATTCTGATTCTTCTGTTGCAAACATTTGACAACCCTTGTAATAAGTATAGAGCTGAGCTCAGAGGGCGTTATCATCATCTCTGACGTCACATCTCCGTGACTGTAACACAAATGAAAATTGAACGCAGGACCAAGGGGCCATGTATAATGGAGTCTTCTTTTGCTTTTGATTACCATAGGTACTGTTGGACGACTCTTGTTTATTTATGAGCTACTCTAGCTCCAGAGGAAGAGGAAACTTATGCCCCCAGCCACAATTCGCGCCACTAGAACCACCGGCTGCACAGTTGACCCGTGGACCCTGTTTCTCCGAGGGAATTACACAGCGCCGTATTTCTAAAAATTCATTGTTTTACCACAAGAATTACTTCATGTCTTTAATATAGTCTTGAAGTGATCATGGTGTAACATAAATAAAACAAAGATTTTATATAATTGTCGTTTATTACTTCAAGACTCGAGTTGAGTTATGGGAGTCGAGAATGAACTGATTTTAAAACATAAGAGAAAAAAATATGAAGGATTGAGAGAAAGTCCGAGATAAAGAAAATATACTACAAAAGAAACTAAATAGTTTGCACATGTTAGTATTTAAAAAAAATATGTGTGTTTGTCTGTGCGTATATGTGTATAGGTATGTATAAATTTGTGGGTAGGAGTATGTTTTTAGTGCGGTCCTGCAATGGTCAGAGAAGGCTCCTCAGTAAGGAAAGTCTAACGAAAATGAATTCATTTTCAGTTTTCAAAGGGACATCCGCATCCGAGAGTAGCTCTCTCCTCTTCTGACAGTCCTTCCGTATCGTTGCACATAACCTCAAACCGCGTTCATATACTTCTAAAATATTACAATATAATTCATCACCACAGCTTATTTATGTGGTAAGTTTTTTGTCATCGTTTCCGGCTTCCTCTGTCGTCTTAGCTCTATTTATTTTTCTGTCTGATCGGAATCCAATGGGTCTCCATTGAACCGTTTTAGCTTTAGCTTTTCAGTGGAGTGGCAAAAGCATCTAAGGAATTGTCCGGGGAAACAACGGCCATATTTCATCCGGATCAGGTCGAGTATGTGAGTGTGTGTTGTGAGTATACAAGAGGGTGTGTGAGGACAGGAAATAGGTGGTTGTTTGCCAGCAACACGATGGGAACTTTTCGAAAGTGTCCCAACCACTTACCCTCTGTATTTCCTCTTGTGTTATTGTCAGCATTCCGAACAACTTTAGAAGATATATCACTTAGGACTGTTCTGAATTATTCGCATTTTATTTAGCTCTCCTCAGACCCAACAATCTCAATAATCATCACTAAAGACCAACGTATAATAGAATTGGAATTATATCAACTAAATATTGGGGCTACTCAATAGCGAACTATCGATTACTGCAATTAAAAGATTAAAATCAAAATTTGGTCACTACTTTTCAAAAACTACTATAATTAGAGGCTAGTTCAAAAAGTTTTCGGCCTGATGTTTTCCCAGCAATTCTTTTAAATTTTACTACACAATTTCCTTGCAATTTATTACATCTAGTCCAAAGGTGTTGCAACTTTTTCATACCATCAGAATAATAAGATGCGTCTAAGTCTGCAAAATGAGCATTCGTCTCAACATCGATTTTTTAATTCAAAGTTAATCCTCGCCTCCCGAAAATTGGCGTGAATACTGAATAGGAAGTTTTACTAGAAGGGGCAACCGGCCAGTTGATCAGCCACAGCCACCGCAAGGTTTCAATTTCGATAATTCCAACTAACTTTTAAGTAGAAACGATGAATTTTGAGAATAACTAAGCAACTTAATGAGAAATGTATCGATGATGCCTCGAAATTATGCAGTTCATTCGCTCTTCTAAGAAATTAGATGAGAGAACGTTTTTTTTTTCAGAATTCAGCAAGATTTTTCAAGGGAAATAGCTTCTAGGGTACCAGTTAAAATCAATGTCCCAACCAAAATTCTCTGTACTTTCTTAACTCTCTATATTCTCTTTAGTTCCTAAATTCTGTATATTCTCTTTATTTTCTTATTTCTGTAAATTTTCTTAGCTCTCTAAATTTGTTACATTCTTTAAGCTTTCTATATCTTCTTTATCCTCTATATCCTCTTTATTCCCTAGATTCTCCAAATTCTCTTAATCCCCTGAATTCTCTATATTCTCTTTATTCTCAAGATTCTCTA
Source organism: Dromius quadrimaculatus (assembly GCA_963989225.1). NCBI lineage: Eukaryota > Metazoa > Arthropoda > Insecta > Coleoptera > Carabidae > Dromius > Dromius quadrimaculatus. The sequence goes on along the minus strand of OZ022334.1, from coordinate 7,444,537 downwards.
TTGTTTCTATGCTCTCTAAATACTTTATTCTCACTAAACCTTCTAAATTCTCTTTTTTCCCTGAATTATTCATATTCTCCGAACTCTTTATACTTTCCATATTCTCCAAACTCCCCAAATTCTCTTCATTCTTTGAATTCTTCAATTTCTTCTCTCCAAATGCTCTAAATTGTCTTCATTTTCTAAGTTCTCTATATTCTCTTAGTTCCCTGAATTCTCTATATTTTCTAAGCTCTCTAAATTCATCATGTTTCTTCAACTTTCTATATTTTCTTTACTCTCTGAATTCTCTTCATTTACTGAGTTATCTTAATTCTTATTATTCCCTGAATTTTTCAAGCTAGCTCTCAAAATTCATTGTATCCTCTAGACTTCCTATATTCTCTAAATCATTTTGATTCTCCGAATTTTTTTAATTCTCTTCATTTTCTACTTGAATTCCCTTTATCTTCCAAATTCTCTAAATTCTCTATGTTTTCTGAACTCAATATATTTTGTAGTCTCTTCTTATAATAAGTTTAATTAATTGCGTAGAATTGATATCGTACAATAAGTCATTTTGTAGATAAATACAAATTTTTTCTAAATACAAAGCTTTTTTTCATGTGAAATTTTCAGAAAAAATAAATATCTCTTGAAATATTTTTTATTCCTTGCTAGAAAACGCGAAAAATCGCGTAAAAACGCAAATTTCTGTATGATGTGCATATTTTTTTTACTAAGTACCCCAAAAGCTAACTCTCTGCAAAGAATCTTGCTGTCTTTTTTTTGCTTATTCGCCTGGACTAAAAGTGGCGCCTCCCTTTTTGCGGTAAAATTGAAAGTCTGACGATGGAGCAAAATCTCTAGGATGGTAATGAATTTTATAGGGAGAGCAGTACCCACCCTTGCCCCCTATTTCAAGTTGGGGAAAGAAAATAAAATGCTGGGAGCCTAATTTGGCGAATACCGTGCGTGTGAGAGCACTTGAAATCGTAGTTATTCAAGTTCTGCCGCAACAACATGAGACTTGTGCAGTATCATGATGAAATAGCATTTTTTTTTGCCAGACGGGGTTGTTTTGCTTTGATTGCATCATTAAATCTATCCAGTAATAAGAGTAGTAGGCCCCAGTGATAGTTCTGCCGTTTTGAAAGTAGTCTATGAGCACTACACTATGATAATCCCAGAGGACCATTACAATTACTGTTTTGGTTCTTTAGGCGCACTTTCTTCTGCTCCAGCCCATTGTTTGGAATACTGCCTTTGTTTCTGCCCAATTCAAGTTTCATCTACAGTGATAAAACGTCGAAGATACTCAGTGGGACTGCGTTTTTGATCGACTGTTGATGGACTCGGCATCTAGCGAGCAGTTAGCTTCTGCTTACCCAAAACATCACTTAAAATGTGATTGTCGCTGTCTATCAAGATGTTCACATCTTCATTTATTTCTCGAACCTCATGTCCATCTTTGTAGTTTTTCGCGACGATTATGTGCGTACCGTGCGGTTCATCACCCTGGCTTGACGTACAGTTATGTCTAAAGCCAACCCGTCCACTTTTTAACCGTCGAAAATGAAGAAACGTATTCTTTCAATGTAAAATCTGACTGATTTTCATCTCTGTTGGTCTTCAACCTTTCAAAATGAGGTACTTAATCACAGCATGTACTTCAATTCCATCCATTTCATAAAATAGGTAAAAATCGTTTACTTATCATCACTTCTACTACAAATTTACTAAAAACACAAGTCTAGAACTCTATACAGCGCCAGGTTTATATTCAAACAATATAATAGCATATTGGTTAGGTATACTGATGACATTCATGCTTCCAGCCGGAAACTTCTCGATCTACCCTCGTAAATTGAATATTAGAATTTATTGGATGTCTTCATAATGAGTACTGTATTATGACAAGTGTCCAATGAATCAAGTTCTTTATGCAATTCGGCTGGGAAGATCAAAATTGACCGACATCTTGTATTCTTCTGCTGTGCACTTTAGCATTTTTTCGGATATTTTTTTCTATATATTGTTTCTTGAAGTAGATAATACAAGCACCACCCCTAACAGTGTTGTTACAAGGTGAAGTCCACCAAGTGATAGAAAAAAAAAACAAAAAAAGCTGACTTTAACAACAAGCTGTCCATAACAGTATGTTATATGCATATAATTTGTGGTTGTAGTTACGTTTTCTCTATTTTTTGGTTCTTTATGATATAAATGAATTATTTTGATGAGCTCTGCCCTAAAAACTTCACTAGTAACAGCTGTGCCAAATAATATCGATAGCTATGTTACCTTAAAAAAACACTTGACACTACGACATTTTAGCTTAAGTCTGTAATATTAATAATATATCATTTTTAAGTATTGCAAATACCAAATTCTCTAATTACCTTTTTTGTAAATACTTTACGACCCACTGTGCATGCTTCCGGCAACAAAATCTTGTCAAGATCCTTCTCAGATTTTTAGTCTTTCTAAATACTAACATGTGCAAACTATTTAGTTTCTCTCTCGTACTTTCTCTAAATCCTTCATGTTGTTTTCTCTAATGTTTCAAAATCAGTTCATCCTCGACTCACATCCGATAAAGTTCATCTTTTACGCTTGTTCGATTAAGTTGACTTTTTGACTTGCTGCATAGATTCAAACCAACCCAAGTTGTATAGTAATAAACGATAACTAAACAAAATATTCTTGTTTTCTTTATGATACACCATATTCATCTCACTTGTACAAAACTACTGAATGCACTGTATCAGTCAGGGTTCAGATGAAAAATCGGTCTACGAGTCAACTATTATTTTTTGGGGGGTGTAATTTCGGTGGAAAATATAATATACTAGTCAAAGAAGGTTGTATACAAAAAAGACTTTACTAATGAGAACGATGGCTAGCAAAGCATTGAAATTCCTGTATGCCAGCTTCTGTTAGAAATATGCGCATATTGTATAAAGAAGCAAGAACAGAGAAACAGTCTCCGGCAGCTTACAAATTCATCATTGTACTCTATCCTTTCACATGGCCCGTCACAGATAGCGTTAAGTTATGGTATTTGACATGCGGATCATCTTGTTGTATTAATAAATGGCAGCTTTGTAGTTTCCTGTCACGCCACACAGCGCTGCGATCGTTCTTCTTAGTTCTTACCCCTGGAGTATTCTTAGATGCTCATTTGTTTTAGCTGTTGAGGTCTTTTGCTTCGAAAAGTTTTATTTATCACGTTTTCAACGCTGAAGTAACTAGAGTACTCAGTAAATAAATGTATTTAGAACAAAATGCTTTAAAAATAGATTGCATTAGAGAAAAGGTATTCAGATCTTGAAAAAAAATGATTTATAGATAGACGTATCCACGCCTACTTGCTACGAGTATTTATCATTTTCTCTTATGATTTACAGTTTCAACTTTATCTAATAATAATGTTAATTACAATATTTTCTATTTACATTTGATCTGTTATCTTTTTTGGCTTCACATTCTTCCAGAAAATAAATTATTAAAAGTCGTAAAATGTAGTATTTCAGCGACTGGTGTTAAAACAAAATACTAATATACGAACTAAATATGTTAATCAGCTTATTAGCACAGGTGTAGGAATATTAATTGCCACACTTTCTTAAAAACATGCGGGCTCAAAATTGTTATTTAGTTCATTGTAAAACTTTAATAACTACAAATTTTTAGCACCTAGTTTTTGTTTATGTGTTTTCATTAGGCATTGTTGATGATGTTGTTACTTCCAATGGAAGTGAAGAACATTAAGAAAAGATTCCATGGAATACTGACTGGCCAATGCATTTGATTGTACAATCAATAATAATCGAACCCCCCTCAAGTGTATAGAGTTATACTGCAGCAGCAACAAAACCAGAATCAATTATCTTCCATTGAATTCATATCCAAGAAGTCCAGCTCCCAATTACCCCAAACCACGAAGACGACCTCTACGTGACAACATTCTCTTCCTCAACCTCCAGTTAATATCCTGACTTGAACGGCCGTCCACGAAATCACTTCCTCTCAGAACAAGCGATTCTGATGAGTCCTTTTATTGTTGCAATAGTCCCCAGTTCACGAGTCATTATGTAAAAACGCGGGGCGATCGCTGGATGTTTTGTATCTTTGGTGACCGATGTGGAGTCATTGTTACAAATGCGAGGTACTTGGAATTGATGATTCTGTGAGGGATTGTGGATGAGGGGATGACAAAAAAATGATCATTCAGGGATTATCAGCTTGTCTATCCCACAGATGTTTCCACAAGTTCGTTCCGAATTAAACTCTCTAATTAATGTCAGCCGTGCAAGAGTACGGTCCACTTTGTTTGTTAAAAAATGAGAGTGTCGTGTAAATTTATGATTTCTCATCCTTATAAGGCTGGTCATGATTTGGAGTATAGTGGACAATCATTCACTGCTTCAGCAAGCCATTAAGAAGTGGTCGTTGAACGAGAAGCAATAATGAATTAAATGCCTTATCTATTCGATGCAACTGCAGTCATGTTACGTTGCTCTACAAACGAATGCACTTGTTAATACATAAGATATTTATGTGCGTACAACTATTTACTGCCTGTCATTGGGTTAATTACTTTCAGTACGCATTGTATGTAACTACTATTTACTAAGTTACATTTACTGCGTTACGCGCGACGTGCCTATTCTAACTACACGAGCCAAAGTAGAAGCTTATTATTATTGAAATGTATTATTAGTTCCAAACCGGTACTTTCCGAAACATCCGCAGAAAATTGAAATACGTATTAATTTTCTTGAGGATTTACAAGTGAAGTTCGTTCTCCAAACTTATCTTAATGTTCAGAATAAGAAAATAGTGTTCAATCTTGGATCACTAATTTCAACCCTAATTCGAACGCACCACTTGAAAATGTACCAAAAATCATGATTTTTCAAACCGCCATAACTCGATTAATTTCGATCAAAAATGAATGAATCTTTGAGTTTTGGGAAGTTTAAAGTTTCTTTCTTCAGAGCATGTAAGTTAATTCGACGCCAAATTCATTCCACTCCCTACCATACCCCTGAGAAAAAAAAATTCTTGATGTTAAAAATTATCAAACTTCGGCAGCTTGTGCTAGGTGTAAAAAAATCAAGTTCATTTATTTTCTTTCAAATTGCGCAAAAAATCGAGAAGTTATGAATTAAACAACAAAAAATAAATACATTTTGTGCTTAATGGTCATAATTTGATTGATTTTGCAAGGAAATTGATGATTTTTTTTCTTTGGCGAGTGCCAAGGGTACATTTGGTTCAACGACATATCAACTTGCACATATTATTGAAGAGAAAACTCAGAAGTCCATCAATTTTCTGCAAAATTAGTCGAGTAATGACCATAAAACCGCAAAATGTAGTTTGTCTTGTTTAATTTATAACTTTGCGCCAAATCGTCGCAAACATCTGATTTTTTGCGCAATTCAAAGGAAAATAATTAAACTTGATTTCCTGGGTCGTGAGTTGAGTTCACGATTTTTTTGCACCCTGTACAAGTTGTCAAAATTTGATATTTTTTGAAATTAAGAATATTTTATTATCTCAGGGGTGTGGTAGGGGTGCGAAGAGCTTGGCGTCCGATTAACTTACATGCCTTGAAAGAGAAAGCTTCGAACTTCTCAAAACTTGAAGACTCATTTATTCTCGAACAGACAGAATCAATCGAGTTATGGTGTTTTGAAAAATAGGTATTTTTGGTGCATTTTCGAATGGTGCGTTTTTGTTTTGCCGAGTGTATAATCACACTGAGTTAAATCATGAGTTGAAATGAGCCAACTCTATTTGTAAGTGAAATCGAATTTATAATATATTTTTTCATGCGTTCAATTCTTATAAGTCTCCCAAATTTTTCACTACAATTAATAGTGAATCAACGCATGAACAATGCCTCCAAATAGAAGAAAGTCATTTGGATGGGATCATCCTAAATTAAAATAACAAAAAATATTGATAGCACTGAGCTATCGCGGGTATCGCCTTCGTTTTTTTTGGGTGCTGCATTCGATTACTATATTCCTAAGAAAAGGACAAAAAACATCAAAAGTACAGGGCGGACCCCACGGTTTGGTGGCGTGCTGTAGTCTGTAGTCGATATTATTACTTTTTTCATTGATTTCAAAAAATACATCCATATGCGGGCGGAGCCGCGGGTAACTGCTAGTATGACTGATGAAATAGATATAAGAAGAATGAATGCTTTTACCCCTTACAGAGTGAAAACTTATATTATTAATATTTTTGGAGTCGCTGATGAGAGGCCAGAAATAGAAAAATTCTAATTGCACCCTCAATATGGTTGGTATAAAAAAGTAAATTACGAGTGTAACTAAAGCTTGTAATATATTTATTTACACAAATGCATTCATAATGCGATGTCCAAAGATGAATTTGCGTGAATATCAAAGTATTATAAAAATTATTTCTTCATAATTGAAAATAATGTGCGGTTTTACCGCTAGAAGAGCGATATCGTGCCCTTTCATTTGGTTGTATTTTTTTGTGTAAAAATCATCCGAGAGAAGTATTTTGATCTTGTTTGAGATTAGATTGATCGAAATGGTCTAGAAGTTGTCAGTTTTCCTATACTCAAATTAAATACGTCAATTCAAAAAAAAAAAAATTAAGATTGAAGTTTATTTCAAACACTAATATTTCCTACATTATTGACTTTGAGCTAGTAAAACAATATTGGGAATTCAATCAATTGCAGTCAAGTGCACTTGGTCAATGTCTTCCACTGATGTCGGTTGTGACATTTGACAAAAGGAAAAAAAGAATTCCTCTATTTTATTACATTTAAATCACACATAAATGTACACTTTTAGTTTCACACCAAAAAATTCTGTTCACTTCTGAAGATGGCTGAGGTACAGCCTAAACTGTAAAGTAAAAAAGAAGTAAAATATAAAAATTGAATGAATTCCCAATATTGTTTTACTAACTTATAAATTCACGTATCCAGTCAGCTTCAACAATTTTATCCAGTATTGACTTTATCAAAGAAATAATCAAAAACATGATTTTTCTTACTTCATTACCTTACTTTTTTATTTTCAGTAATAGCAAGGTAAGATGCTTATCCGCTGAATTTCTTGACCTCAAAGCCAAAATACAATGCGTCATGATTTAAAAAAAATTAAACTCGTACATTATATAAATCCTAATAAGGACGAAACACATTTCTACCGTTGCTGCCCTATTCAGGATGATGGTATAAAAACCGACTCCTGAATTTGTAATTTTGTGAAACAATCCAGTTTTAATTTTTAATAATTTACCAAATTCTGTTGCACGAGCTCTTACCAAAGACCACTTTACACTGTTCTGTATTTCTTCATACATTATAGTTGGGACTAAGAAAAAACATGATTACGGAATAATTTTTCTCCAACACTGTTTTGGACTTTGCATATTCCATAACCAAAAATTATGTTGGAACAAGTGACATTCCAAAAAATCGTTTAGAATGATTCCGTATGCCGTTCAGAATGATTCTGTAAGCCTTTTGAATCATTTCGACGAATCAGAAGCTGTTAGTTTGGCTACTATAATAATAATAATAATAATAATAATAATAATAATTTTATTTGCCAAGAGAGATATCTCCATACAAATAGGTAGGTAACATTAACATTTTATATAAAATACAATACAATAAAATATATGACGATATTATAAAAACATTATCAACATTATAAATTCAATGCAAAAGCTCTTAGTTTTATAGCGGATTTGAAATAATTAACTAAGTCCATCATGATTGAGGTAGTTGGATTTGATAACAAGAGACTGATTTGATTTTCTGAAACAGAGCATGGAGTGATATGTTTGCTGATATATCTGGTACGGAGAGGACTGATTAAAGGACAATTGAGTAGAAAATGTGATAAGTTGTTTGCTTCACAAATACTGCAGTTCTCCTCATCATTAAATTTATGACAGTATCCATCCTGATAATAATGAAATCTCGTCGAATTACATGTCCTGAGCTGACTGTACAACTTTAAGATATAAAAAGGGATATCGATTGACAGATAGTTGAAAGTTGTTTGATAGGCTTGATAACACGGATTACTCTTCTAGTATCTTCTTGGTATAGTAATTCGTTGTAGCTTAGTACTATGTTTCCAATCTCTGGCTTCAATGCTACACAGCTTTGTTTTTCCCAAATCCGTCCAAAATTGGTTTTTCGGAGTAAGGTCTCAAGCTGTATGATCCAGTTATAGTTGATTTGCTTTGCCTGAGAGATAATATCTGATGGTTTCTTACTTAATTCTAAAAGTCTACTGTAGCAAATTTTAATATATCTTTCTTCCGGTAAAAGTAAGATTTTATGCCAAAAATTAAGTATTTGTTTTACTATTGATACTTCTAGTTTCTCTACGCCTGTCTCTCTTCTATAATGTACCCTGGAGTTGTGACTTGCCAACTGGAGATGGATTTGAAGAATTGTAATGACCCTTTTTCTATGTGCTCATATTGCGTCATTCCCCAAATTTCCGCACCATACAGCAACGTTGGCATCAGCACCGATCTATACAATTTATGGTTAGTTTCGTAGCAGAACATGTGTGCCTTTAGAAAGGTGGATCTTATAGCGCCTGAAGTTCGATAGGCTTTGTTTAAAAGTTCTTTAGTGTTTTCGCCAAATTTGCCTGAGGTCGTAAAAGTTATTCCAAGATAAGTATATTTTTTCACAAATTTTATTTCTTTATTCTGGCAAGTATGCTTCATGTGTCGTTTGGGCGGTCGTCCTAGGTGAAAATGTACTATATTTGTTTTGCTTGCATTTACTTGGAGTTGGTTTGTGTTGCAATAATCAGAGAGTGCATTCAGTTTTCGCTGTATATCGGGTGGAGAGTGCGCAAAAAGAACAATGTCGTCCGCGTACTGTAATGACAATATATCCGTCTTGTTATTAATAAAATAACCTTCCAAGTTCCTTTCTCTAAAGAAATGTTCAAGGTCGGAGATATACAGTGCAAATAAAAGAGGGCTGGTGCACTCGCCCTGCAGTACCCCTTTGCTAACTTGTATTTCATCTGAAACTTCATTATTTACACAAATTTTTAGTGTTGCATCCTCGTATATATTTTTTAAAAGTCTGGTTATTTTTCCGCTTATGCCGAGATGATAAATCTTGTCCCAAAGAATTGTATGAGGTACAGAATCAAACGCTTTTTGAAAATCTATAAATATGCCGTATACGCCCTTTTTACTTGTAAGAAATGTTGACTGTATCACTGAGTTGAGGACAAAGATATTGTCAGCACAGGATCTTCTTTTTCTAAAACCAGCCTGCGCTTCAGGTAACAAATTATTACTGATTTAAAATGAAAGTGAAAAGTTTGGTGACAGCGTTAATTAGTGCGATTCCTCTGTAGTTGTCTAATTCTGTTCGGTCTCCTTTCTTGTGTAGAAGTGATAGTTTTATAGTTTTTAATTCTTTTGGTAAGTTTTCTTCGTCAAGGAATTTGTTTAGCATGCTCTTGATATAATACTTCCACTTAGAGGGCAAATTTTGGAGTTGTTCGTAGATGATGTTGTCAGAACCAGAAGCTTTATTTGCCTTCATTGTTCCTAATGCAAAATTAACTTCAAAATATGTAATTTCGCCGTCTAGGTAAGGGTGATGAACGTCAAAAAATGTATAGTCGTTAATAATCCTCTGTTGATACCAGTTTTGAAAAAATTCTGTCCATTTTTGTAAATCAATTGGGTTAGTGTTATAGGGTGTTGATCGCAGCGTTTTAATTGTGGACCAAGAAAAAAAATCCTCTTTTTTATCACATTTAAATCACACATAAATGTACATTTTCAGTTTTACACCAAAAAATTCTTTTTACTTCTGAAGATGGCTGAGGTACAGCCCAAACTGTAAAGTAGAGAAGAAACAAAATACAAAAATTGACTGAATTCTCAATATTGTTTTACTAACTTTAATTCACTCATCCAGCCAGCTTCTACAATTCCATCCATTATTGACTTTATCAAGAAAATAATCAAATACATGATTTTTCTTACTTCATTACCTTACTTTTTTATTTTCAGTAATAGCAAGGTAAGATGCTTATCCGCTGAATTTCTTGACCTCAAAGCCAAAATACAATGCGTCATGATTTAAAAAAAATTAAACTCGTACATTATATAAATCCTAATAAGGACGAAACACATTTCTACCGTTGCTGCCCTATTCAGGATGATGGTATAAAAACCGACTCCTGAATTTGTAATTTTGTGAAACAATCCAGTTTTAATTTTTAATAATTTACCAAATTCTGTTGCACGAGCTCTTACCAAAGACCACTTTACACTGTTCTGTATTTCTTCATACATTATAGTTGGGACTAAGAAAAAACATGATTACGGAATAATTTTTCTCCAACACTGTTTTGGACTTTGCATATTCCATAACCAAAAATTATGTTGGAACAAGTGACATTCCAAAAAATCGTTTAGAATGATTCCGTATGCCGTTCAGAATGATTCTGTAAGCCTTTTGAATCATTTCGACGAATCAGAAGCTGTTAGTTTGGCTACTACCATGGTTACTTCCTAACAATTCAAGTATTCATATCTGGATTTGACGTTTGATGTTTAATAATTTTTTAAGTTTCCTCTGAAATATTGGTGAGTTTCCATAACGTTGTTAGAGAATAGTATATTCTACAATAAGTATTGGAATGGCCTATATTCTGAACGAGCCAGAAGTTTGTAAACCGAGCCGAAGGCGAGGATTACGGTTCGCGAGTGTGGAATACGCCATTCCAAACATATTGTAGACTATACTTTCTCTAACAAGGTTTTGGAAACTCACCAATATTTCAGAGGAAACTTAAAAAATTATTAAACGTCAAACGTCAAATCCAGATATGAATACTTGAATTGTTAGGAAGTAACCATGGTAATAGCTAAACTAACAGCTTCTGATTCGTCGAAATGATTCTAAAGGCTTACAGAATCATTCTAAACGGCATACGGAATCATTCTAAACGATTTTTTGGAATGTCATTTGTTCCAACATATTTTTTGATTATGGAATATGCAAATTCCAAAACAGTGTTGGGGAAAGTATAGTCTACAATATGTTTGGAATGGCGTATTCGACACTCGCGGACCGTAATCCTCGCCTTGGGCTCGGTTTACAAACTTTTCGCTCGTTCAGAATCTAGGCCATTCCAATACTTATTGTAGAATGTACTATTTTCAATTCAAGAATTTAATGCAATAAAAAAAATGGGCTCTTGCCTTAAATTACGCCTGTATCATTTTTTCCTGCAGATTTCTGAATTTTGATTCTCTTTGAATAATTTGCTTGAAACTTTTGAAAATTAGAGTTTTCTGCTTGAAAATCAACGATTCTAACCCCCTATAACTCGGCGGGTTTCTAGGCAGTAATATTTGTATTGGGATAGAATTCGACGATCTACTCATTCCAAAGGACAATTTTTTCCTTTTTGCTTCTCTCTGAATTTGGATATAACCCGTCCCCAACAAAAAATCACACTTACCCATTTTGAATCAAATTATCTTAATTCAAAACTGCTGCAATGGAACTAGTTTAAAGTTATATCATCAAGTGACTACTATATCGCCCATCATCATCCTTATTTTAAAGTCCTATACAGATTGTGGTTGAAAATGGGGATTGCCATTTGAAAAACTTGAATTTTCTAGCATTTTAGTTCTCAAATTTTGAAGTTACATAATACTCATCCTGTATGATATTTATGAGAATCATTGAAAACAGAGGAAACCTTATTTTATTGTGAGCACATATATGCATAAAATCAATTTTTTTCAACGACGTGAATTCGAGATATTCGTTTTTTAATAGCTGCTTGCATCTGTCAACGAAATTTTGAAGATGCAATTTTTTCAGAAACTGAAGAAAATAAAACCATATTCACTGGAATAAAATCCTATTGAAAAATAGAAGAGAACTCAAAAATATAATAGAATATAGGATGTTCCGTTTAAAATAAGAGAACCGGAAGTGTCACCATGATGAAAATATTTTTGTGCAAAGCTTTAGATGTCCAACTATATCAATACTTAGGATATCGATAGACAAAACACTCTGTATTGTTAAAATATGATTAAAATTGTGGATTAGTCTGAATCTGCTTCTAACAGAATTTATTTATTATGGTTTCAAGTGAGTTTGGAAGCTAATGAAGTCCTCTGTCTTCTGTTGAAAGAATCCATATGGTGTCTGAGTATCTACGTATTTTATGTTAAATTCGATGTTTTGAATTCCTCTTAATACTATTTTATTATGTTTAGTCGTGCTTTAAGCAGATGCGTTGATATTTATTTCAAATACTTAAGCGTTGTCACCGAATTACAACAGCCAAATGTTTATCGTCTACTTGATATTTATTGTCAGAAAGACACTCCTGTATAATCCCCTGAATTTTGTTCTTTTGTACACAGAGTTTTGTCTCTAAAAATATTTACAAAAAACACAACGCTTTTTCGATAGAAACGTTGCAGTTAACTTAAGAGCAAATTGAAAACTAGAAACAGCTGGCCGAACTCCGTTTATAAAAAGGTGCATAAAAATAGTGTCAATAAAAAAAGAATAGGTAGATGTACTCACTTAGTTCCACCATTTCTGTTCTTTTCTACATCATTAAATACAGAGAGGAAAAGAGAGTTTTGTTATGTTGCCATCAATTTATATGAACAATGCAAATTTCAGCATTTAGGTTGCAAATGATGAAAGCAGTTATTATTACACCTGTCATAATCATTTGCACCTCCTATTTTCATAGGAATGTCACCAAAATTGACAGTTCAGATTGTGACACATAAAAACAAACATTGTACCGGCTTGAAGAATGATTAATGAGTTTGTTAAACTCTAGCAAAGCTGAGATTGTTTGACGTCATTATTCGACCGTCAAAATTACTTACCACATCAAATTCTTGCAAACTCTATATTTCATAGAAATATTAACTATTGCATTCCGGTTCTTTTCTAGCACAGAAAAGGCGCCTTGTTGATTGCTCTTATTATGTTCTAATCATTTTTCATGGAATAAAACATTCAATTATTGTCCTTCCATTCTGCATATTTTCCGCCTTTTCATTCAAATTCATTCAATAATCCTCTTAAATTCCAATTCTCAATACAATTGCATTATTGTTGGAAATTGCGCTGCGCCAATAAATAAAAATTAGTTCTGAATAGAATTATTAGAACACGGGTATTGAACGGAAATCACATTTACAATATAACACTGTGGGTCAGAGGCGTACAGCGCCATTTCCTGAAGGGAACGAAGTAGAGAAACAAGGTGAAAGAAAGAGCTTTGAATCCCACTCCAACACACTCTTAACAAATATAATATAATGAAGTAAAAGAAAATGTTTATTTGAGAGAAATTAGATTTTGTTCCGTTGCTGCTTGTGTAAGAAAATTGGCTCCGGATGGGAAAATCGATGAAGAAATACAGGCGACAGAATCTTGTTATGAACGTACATTTTCTTCTTCTAAATAAATAAAATAAAAAGTATCATTAAAAATCTGTTCCTTAATACTAGCAGTGTCGTACATCAACAGAAATAGTGAACATCAGCAACGCACAAAGATCATAAATTTTTTGACAATAATCTGTTTCAAATTCAAGCTGGAAGTTTTGGCACGCCGTTTCACAAGAAAATGCCTAAAAACGGGCTTGTAGTAGTACTGTGCACTAAGTCTTGAACTGCATGCCAAATGAGGACGGATCGTAACCTGTGTGTGAGGTATTAACAAAATTCCTTTTTTATTTGATAGGTCTATGTATACAATTATGTATAGCATATGACATCGTTCAAATGTTTGCCGCGGTTTCTCGTTTTCAAGTGGTCCAATCGTCAATGACTCTGCTGCATAAATCCGGCTGAATTTTAACGATGGCCACGGTTATTTTAATTCTAAAGTCATTGGTCGATTGCAGCTTATTGGAATGGATCTCTGAATTTAAGAAACCCTACAAAAAAAAGTTTATCGGATTCAGATCACACGCCACGGCATCTCACGCTGGCACGAATCAAAGTGGTCCAATTGTCAATGACTCTAAAGCATAAATCCGGCTGCATTTGAGCGATGGCCTTGGTTATGTTGATTTAAAGGTCATTAGTCGATTTCGGCTTATTAGCATAGACCTATGACTTCAGGCAACACCACAAGAAAAAATTTACTGGGGTCAAATCGTACAATATTGTTGGCCAATTTACGTCACCTCTGCTAAAGGAAACCATACCATCAAATCGACTATACAAAACGTTGCGTGGCTTGTAGCGCCATCCTGCAAGAACCACATGTCGTCTACGTCCATATCGTTCAATTTGGGCCAAAAGAATCGGTTATTACCATTATGTAGTGCTTGCCGTTGGCATAGATGGCTTCATCAACGTCGCTTTTAGAAATTATGAGCCTATGACGCTGCCGGCCAAAAATCCGCAGCAAACAATAAATTTTTGTTAATGTATTGCCACTTAGTGAACCTCGTATGGGTAGCCATTCTTGTACGGGTGTAGTCCTAAGTCCCGAAGCAAAATTGGTCAAGTTGAAATCTACGAAAGGCCAAGTTCTTGCGCATGGCGAGGAATCAACTGTCTCGACTTTTCCTACACACTTTTACGGACCGCCGCGGCTTCTCACGCTGACACGGATCAATGTGGTCCAATTATCAATGACTCTGCCGCATAAATCCGGCTGCATTTGAGCGGTGCCCTCTCGGTTATGTTGATTCTGAGGTCATTGTTCGATTGCGGCTTATTGGCCTAGACCTGTGACATCAGTAAACTCTACACCAAAGTCAAATCGCACGATCTTGGTGGCCAGTTCTTGTCACCTCTGCGAGAGGTAACCATATCCTCAAATTGTTCATACAAAACACTGTGTGGTACTGAGCGCTGTCCTGCAGGAACCACAGCTTATCTACGTCCATATCTTTCAATTTGAGTCAAAAGAAATCGGCTATCATCATTCTGTAGTACTTTTCGTTAACAGTGATGGCCTCATTAACGTCGTTTCCAAAAAAATACGGATCAATGACGCTGCTGACTCAAAATCTGAAACAAAAATAAATTTTAGTGGATGCAATGCCACCTGGTGAACCTCATTTTCATTTGAAAGGCCAATGTATGCAATTATGACATCGTTCAAATGTTCGCCGCGGCTTCTCACGATGGCACGTATCCGAACGGTCCAATCATCAATGGCTCTGCCGCATAAATCCGGTTGAAGTTAAGTAATGGCCTTGTTAATGTTGATTTTGAGATCTTCGGTCGATTGCAAATTGTTGGCGTAAACCTGCGACTTCGGGGAACCCCACAAGAAAAAGTTTGCCGTGGTGAAATCACACGATCATTCAGCCTCTGCAAAAGATAACCACACTTTCGAATCGTTCATGCAAAAAGTCCATCGAGACGTCCTCTGTGTGGCATGTAGTGCCGTATTGCTGGAACCACATGTGGTCTACATCCATTTCGTTCAATTTGGGTCAAAAGAAGTCGTTCTGTAATAGTCGCCGTTGACGGTGCTGGCCTCACCAACGTCGTTGTCAAAAAAATACGAACCAATGACACCGCTGGTCCAGAATCCGCACCAAAGAACAGCTTTTTGTGATAAACCTCATATTCATTTGAAAGGCCCCTGTAAGCAATTATTATGGAATGGCACTATGACACGGATTCGAATGGTCCAATTGTCAATGGCTCTTTCGTATAAATCTGGCTAAATTTGGGCAATGGCCTCGATTATGTTGATTTTAAGGTCTTCGGTCGATTGCAGCTTATTGGTTTAGATTTCAAGAAACCTCACACGAAAAAGCCTGCCGGGAACAAGTCGCACGACCTTGATGGCCAATTCATTCAACTTATGCGAAACATAACCAAACCGTCAAATCGTTCATGCAAAAATCCATCGAGACGTCCGCTATGTAGCACGTAGCGCCGTCCTGGTGGAACCACATGTCTTCTATATAGTTCAATTTGGGCCAAAAGAAATTGGTTATCATCGTTCTGTAATGCTCGTCGTTGACGGACCAATGACACTGTGGGTCTAAAATCCGCATCAAACACAAACTTTTTTTTGGATGCATTTCCACTTGGTGAATCTTGTGTGAGTTGGCGTCGTTCTATATACAAAAATTTTGCTGGTCAACGTAACCATTCATTTAAAAATGGGTCTCATTTCTAAAGATGATTTTTGGCCAAAATTGTGGTCCTCTTCCAAACGTGGTTGTCAATGGTCAATAACTTTGAACTCCTGAGTCAGTTAGATATTGTATTTGAGAATTTCGTTAATATTGTATGGAAAATTCGGTTTCTGAGTTTTCCTTCGCGTATCGACTAGCTTATCGAACAGACGACGTTTCGGCAGAGCCACATCTGCCATCTCCTGGTCTTCTCTTGTCTCTTTCTGCTTCTTGTTACAATCGAACCGACGTTCCATGCTTTTTGGTTCCAGTTCGATGCACCTGCGCGTGACGGGTCTTATTATTGGTTGTCTTGGATCATCTTCCGGTGCTGGCGTTCTTGTCAATGTTTTTTGGGTATTTTGTGTTATGTTTCATGAGGGATGGTTTCCAAGCTACGAATAGACGTTGTATCATCCCGTGTGTTGCGATCTTTTGCTTGTCTTTTCATCTCTATTGCCTTTCTGATGATTTTTCTTCTTGTGTGTTCCTCGTTTTCTGTCCCGTGGTTTCAACATTTTTTCATTTTTTTGGACGCATTTCTGTTTTTTGCCTTCTAACGCGTATTCTTCGGTTGGTTTGTTTCATGTTCGTGCTCTTGCAGTCGTCACATTCGTCATATGGAACTTTGTAAACTCCTTGACTTTCCAAACTGATTCAAGATTTTGGAGTTGGTAAAATCTTCTTGGCAGGTTTGAATATCATTTTTATCTTGTCTTCAAAAAATGTTGCCTATTCTGTTAGTGATTCCTCCCATATATGGTAAATGCGCATTAGATATCGGTTTTTCCTTCTCTTCTATCGGTGTTGGTGCTTTATTGATGTCCTTTCCTTGAAATCTATTTTGAAGTAATACTCTTGGAAGCTCCTTCATTTCTTGATCGATGTTTTTGTCGTCTGCAAGTCTTTTGGATCATGTAATCAGTGTCTTCATCACCGATTGTATCTGGGCTAGGTTTGTGTTTGTTGCCTTCCTATGGACTGTGTGGTTTTCTTTTTATTTATCACATTCAGGAATGGTAGCTGATCATTTTCTTCAGTCTCCATGGTCCACGTATCTCAGTCATAGCTTGGGTTTTAGTGGAGTTTTTGATGCTCATGTTTCTAGATCCTCCATGTATATAACTCTCCAGAAAGAACATGGATTGTAACAAGAAGCAGAAAGAGAGTCTTCCGAAACGTCGTCAGGTAGATAAACTATTAAATACGCGGAGAGAAACCTGGAAACCTAATTTGATATATATGAATAAAATCAATATAAAAATACTCCATTGAGAATTTTTGAGGGTGCGCTTATGTATTTTGTACTGCGGAAGCGATGTGACGGGAGGCAAACTCAAGGCGTTCTTTTCTTTTGACATGAAACACGCTGCTGCATTATTCACGTGAAAGAAAAAGAAGAAAGAGATCTTGTGACAAAAAAATAAAGAAAAAACGCTTTTTAAAAATTATACAATACAGTAGACTGCGCATCAGACGTACGTCTCATAATTACGTATTAAGCTGATGAAGAAGCGAATGATAATTTTAATTAATTCACTTCCCCTCTACCCTCATCTTCTTGAAAGGAGAATCACTCAATTATTCGAGAAACTCCCCCCGATGTCTTTGATAGGAAAAATTTCCCTTTGAGAAGAAATACGATTACTTTGTATTTGCATTTCTTAGAAATTAGTTGGAATGATTTTCTGTTAATTTCCGGAAATGAATTATTAGTTTCCAAGCTGGATTACTCAATTCCTATAACTATTAGTTTAGGATTAAATTTTAATATGTGTAAGAGGATGGACAATCGGAAGAGATATAATTACAATTTGCCGAAGATGGAATCCTGATGAGCAATTGGAACCTTTGAACATTTAAAAATCTTAGGAAACCACTCTTTCCGATTGAGAATTTGATAGATTTACAAAATTTAATTTTGAGAGATAATGAAGTTTTTTACACTTATGTACCACAGCAAATAAGGCCCTGAACTACAAGCTCACTTATTTTTCTTCGTACCCATTCCATTGGTATAAATAAAATCTTCAAGATCGACAAATACCTGCCTCCAAGAATAAGATCTTTGTAGCTCTCTTTCATATTTGATAAGCTTCGCCAAATCACTACAATGATTTATTTATAAACAATAATATTTTCTCTTATTTGCTTCAAATTGTCAAAGTTTAATGCTGGTACTGCAGTGTTTGGCTTGCAAAGCATTCGTCAGTTGGACACCAATTAATGAATGGTCATGGAAATTTATTATCCGGCTGTGTAAGCCGGCAAAGTACGAGACTTTCCGATTTGTCCAATTTCTTCTTCTGTAATTTGGTATAGGTGTATTAAAATGATAATTGTTCAGATCGTGTGTTAATTACGATCTCCAAAAAATCACCTCGATCTGTGCATTTATTTCTATCAATTAGCATGCGTAATTTAGTACGTGCGTGCGTGTATTTTGTGCGCCGAACACGGCGCTTGTCTAGTAAATAAACCTGAAGCAAGTGCGAGGTCGAAGATCTCCTAGGAATACGGAAGCCAGACATTAATTATAACAATATAATTATTGAACGACATTAATGAACAAGAAACATAAAGTGGCTACTGCTGCGGTTGTCGCGACCTATGACGGAGTTGAAAGCGGTCTTCTTGATATGGACACAACGTGGAAGCTAGTTGTACAAGTGGATGCATTGCTACAGAATGTTTATTTTACATAATAATCATGTATGCTTTGCGGAGGTTATATCATAAATACATTCACCAAAAAAATCCTCAGAGTGATGTTCAAGCATATATCGGATGTCCCAAGATTTTCTGTTGAAGACATAATAGTGGAAGCAACAAAACAAGCATATGGCAAGACCAGAAACAGAAAAAACTAAAAGCACAAAATTTAAATTGAAGAACAATCTCGACACCCAAAAGAGTACCGAAGATTTGAATAGTATATTTATGTTAGTTAAATTTATTTTCAATCTGCATGATTTTTGATGTCGAAATCCCATTATCTGTTTGGTCGTTGGTGGCAGCAGTTCTGCAAGCTTTGGCGTCAAGACGTTCTTATTTAGCAACGTTACCGGTCATCACATCTCATCTCGACCGGGTAATGGAATTTGATGTTATTTGAAAGCGGAAATTGAAAGCATCGCCACACCTTGCGTCTACAAACTACGAAGGCTTTCTCTTCTTGGCTTGGTCTCAGTCGCGCTGATTAGGCGTTTGATAGCACGAAGAAGAGATCCTCTCTGTCATCCGCTAATAACGACGATCGATATTTGTCATCTGCCTTATCGCTTACATGTCCGCATTTCCATGTAAATGGAACTTGCTTGATTAACGAGATTATGGTAGATAAATTTCAGGTGGAAAAAGTATGAAAACTCATCTCGCAAACTGGTTTTTGGGTTTTTTATTATCATTCTGCAGCAACAATGTTGATCGAGAATTTATATTCTGTACTTAATAACTAACTGCACGTCCTTATGTCCTTTTATGACGATTCTTGTCATAATTATTTCCTTGTAACGTTTTTAAACCGTCTAGTGTTATCCATACTAATGAACAACGTAAGATAAATGATAAAAATCATCTCCCATTTTTACTGACTTTAAATCATAACAACTTGTTTTCAATTTAGTATTCATTATGCTCTCGTGGAACTAGAATGTTAATATCATTTCACTGAAGACGATGTATTGTTTCAGAATAATGTCTTCGAAACGGAAATCCCCACCGACGAAGCTCCAGGACGGCGTGGGTGTATCCGCCGACGAAGAAGCAGCACCACTGCCCCCCACGATTGTGGGGGGCAGTAGTGACGGTGGCGGTTTGACCGACATGGACGAAAGCAGCAGTAATAACCTAAGTGATCTAGGGGAAGAAGAGCCCGCTGTAGATGGCGACACTGATCTCGTTTCCAACACAAACGCCTTCTACAAGCTCTCCGATTCCTCCTCAGCTGCTTCCGGTTCAGGAAGTGAGCCGGAAGATGTCGACGCAGCTATCGAAGATGACCGCTCTCCGGCGAAAAAGCAAAGGCTGGTGCTTCCTGGAGGAGGCACGTTGAATCCTCAAGCTATTTTATCAGAAACAGGAAGAGATCTTGCTCTCGCTGCGGCTATGTCAATGCAGCATGCTTTAGCGGAAAGCCGGAGGAGGAATTCGTCGGAATGTAGCTCGCCTACTGCTGATCTCAAGGCGGCGGGGTATATCCATCATAATAATAACAATAATAATACGTTGCATAATAATAATGCGGGTGCTGGACCTCATCCTAATAAACGTACTATGGATGATGTCCTCAAACGACTAACGTCGAAAATGCATAACAGTACGATAAGGGAGGAACAGCGGAGACCCACGCCGGCCACCACGCCCAACACCAAATCGTAAGTAAATTTTTATCCAAATTACCGATTTGACACTCATTACCCTACAATTAGTGGCGCATGAGTCGTACCTGTTCGTTCTCGCATCGTTCATTCAATTGAGTTGAAACAGCAGTTCTTACCTTATTTCCCAGCCGACATGAAGTCACACGAGTTATAATCCAGCTGAATCTGAAAATAAATATATATCTTCATATTAATAATTCTATAATGTAGGATAATTATAGAAATTATGTCTAATCAAATTGAAAACAGTTGAAAGTTCAAACATACTTCCTAAATATTCCACGACATACAAAATACTCAAAACTACGTCTCGAAAACAGAAACGTGGCAAAATTTGTTAGTAACCTTGACTTAACGACATAAGAGCATCAAAATTATTACAAGTATTAATATCACAACAATATACGCGATAATATTTAACCCACTTCCCTTTATCTCTCGTGGTATTATCTTAAAATTTTTTGTGATCCATTCAGTAATAAACTAAAAAATTCAGGGACTTTTTAGAGATAATTCTAATTCATTTTCAACATAGAACAAGGATTTGTTATAAAAATAAGTATTTCATTCAAAATGTTATCATCTAAGGAAACAATCTCGGTGACCTTTTATTCTTGGTTTTGAACAAGGGGTCATTTGATGACCAAAGTTCTTGTTACATTGTTCTGAAAACAGTGAATTATTTATTGTTGTGGATGTTATCATTACTGATAGCATTTCATAAATGGGCCTGTTCATTCATTTTGACCCTACAAAATTATAAAGGGCTTCAAAAAGTGATGCTATACTGTTTATTATTCTGTTGCACTTTAGTTTTCACTAGAAGAATTATTGAAATAATTAGCATATGCTAATTAAAATTATTGCCAGGTTGCAAGAAAACGCTGCGTGTTAACTGGTCATTTCTAAGATGATTTTTAACTAAAGCGAAGTAAAATTAATTGCATGATGGAAGATTAAAATCTGAAGCATGGTTTTATGGTTGAAGAAAAATCATCAGAACTTGTAACGATCTTTTTTGCTGCTTAAATATAGTTGGGCTTGAGTTTCTTGTTTTCTTGCAGTTACAATGATTTAATTTGCATAAAATTTAATTTGTGCACTCAGCAGATAAGCTTGGAGTAATCGTACGTAATCAATTACCATATACTTATCAGAGGATGTAGATTGGAATAATATTATCAAATTTACAAAATATAATTCAATTTAATTCAAATTAGTGGTTGGATCCACATAGAATCGAAATTGATATGATCTCATCTCGCCTTGAACCCTCATAGTCGAAGAGCCAACCGCACCTTATGTGCCAGACTTTATAAATCTAGGATCCTATCTTAAATGTCGATAAAAATGCTATTTTCGACCAATTTTTTCCTGGTCAACTTTCCTGACAAAACTTACGATTGAAACTAGTACCAATCGAAAGCGAAGGTCAAGTACTTCAAAAAATAATCAGGGTGCTACCTCCTGAATTATCTAGGAGGCCAGCAGCCCTCTCCAAGTGTAATCTATTTTCGTATTCAACTTTACTTAGGATTGTTAATTTTTTTCCAGTCCCGAACAGTAAATACATGAACTTCTTTATCGATTATATCCTGTAAATTGACCTCCTCACCTCCTAAAATTGACCGGAAATAGCCTCTTTTTCGATACTTAGGACAGCGTTTTGGATTTATAAGATCTGGTACCCTATTGATCACTATATTCTCGATCGTTTCAAAAACAATTTGGTCGATCAGAGAAGATGAGGTGTGGTCGACTCCTAGAATATCCATCTTATTTATCAACTAGACATTATTTTTATGGAAGAATAACCTAATTTGGCTCCCGTTAAGTCTCTATGATAAATTTTAATCGGGGACATTGCCAGCACTCAAATATTCCCAGAAACTAATTTTTCCAATTGATTGCCTGATAAATTCGTATAATTATTGAAAAAATCTTGATCAGAGCCATGAAAGATCTGATGGACTCTCTGCGGTAAATTCTTGTTAGGTTCGACATTCCTGATTAAGACTTTTATTTGGTCTAAGTCAGGACCCTATGACATTCTATCTATGGTCGAGCTTCTACGAATTCAATAATATAAGACTTTTGACTGAATTCAACCGATTTTTATGTTTCATAATGATTGGCGACCGCAATAAAATTGAACAATGATTTGATTAACAAGTAATTTACAACACAATAAGTGGCCCTATTTCTTCTCCTAATTTGTGCATCACTAAAATATGCTCTTGAAACTTTTTCTCAGTCTTCAAGAACACTTTCGATCGTTTAGTTAACTGTGACATTTTATTGAATGAAGAAATGCAGAGGAATCATCTCTCAAGGGGATAAACTGATTTGGCCTTACAAATGTATCAGCGAGGGAAGTCGCCTCATATCTGACTAGTCCCTTTGCCAAAGACTACCACGAGATTCTAGAAGAAGTGGATGAAGTCTCTGCTTCCGAAAACGGAAGGACTGCATCAGAATGTGATAGATAGAATGTCCTTCACTACACTAAAACACTTTACTGCGAAAGTAATAATTTTGCTCACCATGATCCTAAAAATTTGCATGCTTTTGAGTCTCTCTCTCTTCTCTTGGAAGATAGCTCACGTGCTGATGATCTAGAAACTATTCAACACTCTTGAGAAAGTCTACGAAACAATCATCACAAAAAGGATGGAAATTTTTATCGAAACAAGTGGTATCCTGCCACAACACCAATATGGCTTCAAAAAGAGGCATTTTGTCCGGAATGCCCACCTCTGCCTCGTTATAGACATCGCCAAGGGCACAAACACTGGAAGATTCACAGCAGCAGCTTCCGACAAATTATGGCACGCTGGCCTTCTTTGGGAACTGTCTCAATTTGATCCAAGCAGTTGCTGCGTTCCTCCGTCAATGTCGTATCTTCATTGAATAAATCAGATGAATTCATACTCAAAGCTGCCCTGGTACCACATAGAGTCTGGTACTCCTAATCCTTGTCATCATCATCTAAATCTTGTTTTTATAGAAGAATACCCTATTCTAGTCTGTCATGTCCCTATGATAAATACTTATTGAAAGCATGCTCAACTTGCATGGCAAATTGACAATAATTATCAAGTCAATGTCAATGTCAAGTCGTTGCTGCTCCACTGGTAGATTGCCACACGGCAGTGTACTATCGTCGTTGATGCTTATGCTATATTGCCACGACTTCTTAGACCCAGAATATTACAACCTAAAACATCAGCAGTCTACGAATGGTGTGCCGGGCCTCGGTTGGCGACCCAAGAGGCGCAAAATATTTGCTTTAGATCCACCTAGACCCATTGGAAGCCTGGATGCATCGATGGCTGATCAAAGTTAATCTAACAAAATACAGCTAGTGCTCTTCCGCAAGAGGCACATACGGCCATCTTATTTCCTCAAAGTTATCGAACAACAGGACAATGCCATTCACCTTGGTGCTGTGTACAACCGACCACTCAACTGGAAGGATATCAGACAAACAGATCTCATCGATGTGGCAGAGAGCATCACATAATTACCTAAGTGCGACAGGACCTAAATCTTGTAACACAAGAGAAAAGGCAGCCTTCTGGAACTGCACTGAAACTGCAATAAGATCATTATAATGTCATTGGAGTCCTGGACCGTTGGAACGTCAAAGAGTGGAGTGGGCTAACCAGCGACTCAATGACTGTACCTCTTGGAAAGATATTCTGTTCATGGATGAGTACAGATTTTGTATCCATAATGACAGCTGATATCGGAGGATATGAATGAGTGCAGGTCATTGGTTACTGCCACAGTATATTCAGGTCGACATATCCACAAATTTCAGTACACCTCAAAGTGTAATTTCGATTCAAATTTGCTGGCACAAAGAAACACACAACTTCAAGAAGGCATAGCCTCAGTGCGACAGGAACGAAATCTTGTAAAATAAACAAAAAGAAAGTCTTTTGCATCTGCGAGGCAACTGTAGCAAGATATTTATAATGACACAAGGGTCCTGGTGAGTGGTCAAACAGTGCGAAATTGATTGTGGAAGGCTGGTTCGACTTCTTACCGAGCGTTAGAATCGATTTCAAGAACTTATGTTCACCGACATCAAAGAGTGGAGTGGGTCAATCAGCGACTGTATAACCTCTGGGGAAGATATTTTGTTCATGGATTAGTTCAGATTTGTATCGATAATGACAGTCGACGTCAGAAAGTATATAGGAGTGCAGTATATTCATTTGAAGGTGAAGGTGTTATTGTTTGGGAAGGTATCTGTTTAGGCTGGGATACCGACCTACACGTGTTTAATGATAGAGTCGCTGGACAATATAATAGAGATAAGATCATCTGCGAATATGTTGTGCATAGTCGCGACTTCATTGGACCCTAAATTTTAATGTGTTTGGATGATAATTTTTTTTCGCACCAAGCAAGAAAGCTGCATATTCTTGATGAACTGCATATGAACCATCTTGCCCTTCCGCCGTTTTCTCCAGACTTGAACCTTATAGAAAATGTATAGGATATGCTTCAAAGACAGCTAAATAATCATGTACCTCATCCCACAGCCACAAGACATCTTGCAGGAGTATTGCCTATAATGTGGGATAGAATACCACATCAACATATTAATAATTGTATTTTATGCATGCCAACAAGATGCTAACCATCGTAGAGTCAAGGAGCCGACCGCCCCTCATCTTTCCTGATCGGACTTACGGTCAAATTCTATATGAATCAATCGAGAATATAGTGTTCAGTAGAGTGCCAGACTTTATATGGCCAGGATTCTGTCCTAAGTATCGAGAAAAAGGCCATTTTTGGTCAATTTTTTCGAGGTTAATTCCTTTGATAGAACGATTGGTAGGGAAAGTCGAGTACTTCAAGGTAAAATCGGGGTGTCATCTCCTGTCCTCTTCGAGACAGGGAAAAACCACAATCGTAAGTTTGGTCAAGAAAGCTGAATACGGAAATGGGCTACACTTGAGGATGGCTGCTACCTTTCCGAACAGGTCAGGGAGTAGCACCTTGGTTTTTTCTGGAACTACTAGACCTTTACTATCGATTAGTAATAATTTCGAACGTATGTTCTATCAGGGAACTTGACTTCGGAAAAATTGACCGAAAATAGTCTTAGAACAATCCGATCAGGAAACATGAAGGGTATTTTATTTTCCTTTCTTTTATTTTTCTATTCATTTGTGAATCTTTTAGATAGATAACTAACAAGCTGTCAAAATTTCTATTATTTCATGAACCGAATGTCTTTTAAATTAGATAATAGTAAATTTAATCTGAAGAACATGTTTGTTATGAAGGGTAAAATTCTCTTTATGATATATTAATAAGGCGTAACAAACGCATCAAATTCGCCCCTTTATAATTTTCATTTGTCCCCGTTTGTTTCATTGTAAATAAAAAACAAAACATTGCTTTTTGAATACATCATCACATAGGCACACAGAGAGATGTTCGATATAGCGGCGTCTTTGTTCCGCTTCCACAATCAGCGCGGTTCATCTCTTTTTAATCACGTACTATTATTCCGCCCTTTATAGTTATATTTATCAGTTAATCTCGCTATTGAAGCAGCAGTGCTGCCCCCGCATTTGAGCCATTGTATTCGCTGTTTGTCGTTGGATGTTTTTCTTGGAGCTGGTTTGGTTGGAGTTTTCATTTGCGTTTTCAACTGTAACTGTCGAGTTGTGTGGCACATTTGTCCTGTGTTTTATTCTCTGCTCTGGAAATGCTACTGTGTAATTTATGTCTTTCTATTTACTCGCTTCAAGATACGACTGCTGCATCTTTTTCCAGCGGCGTACATAACTACATTCACACTTACAAAAATATCAAACTCTAATAAAATAATCAATGTGCCAAAAACCGTTTGGATTTTTTGACTTCCCTCTGCTCCAATCCATTGTTTAGTTGGAATTATAGATATGCGCGACGATTCCGTCATGACAGTTTTTGGGCGCCCCGTGCGTTCGTCATCCTGAATTGACGTACGGCGACGTTCAAAGTCAGCCGTCCACTTTTCAACCCTCGATTTTTTTAATGTAGAATCCAAATCATTTTATATTTCTGTCGATCTTAAACCTTTCATTTAATTTTGCAGGGGACTTTTCAAGGGTATCTAGATTTGATTCATCTGATTCTGAAATGTAGTGAATTTTACGGTGACAAATCTGATTTTTAGTCTAAGTAGAATTAAAAAGGGAGGGAATGCAACTGGGTACCTCACGAACGCCACTGCACATCGTTTGCATCCGTCTTATGGCATAGTCGTCGGTGATGCTGTTTTACGACTCTGTTTTATGTCTTCTTGTGTTTTGTTATTTCGTAGGTAAACACAGCGCTTTAGTGTTCTTTCCATCTACATCTACCACTAACCATACTCTCTTCTCTTCTCTTCACACCTCTCTAGCGCCCTTTCTCTCTTGACGGTGTCACCCGATCTTCGAATGTGGCGGTGATATCGATGCGTTGTGGAATTCTCGCGTTCTTCCGCGGCTGTTGGCCGGTGCAGATGATGACCTTGGCGGCCACATGATGGGATTGTGTTTCTCGCACTCAGATTCGTAGATCTCATGAGTGACTACTGTGTAAATTTACCTCACTGATATTCAATACTATCAGAGGATTGAACACATCTAATGGAATCAGCAGAATGATTGCAATATTAAAAGGGAACAAATCTTCAAAAACTCAGGTAGTAAACACTTCAAACGCTACGCTTTGATCTAAATTGTCCGATTTTCAACAATGCGATGCAAGCAAAGTAGGTGGAGAGTATTTAATAACAACACGAACTTCAATTTTATCCATTTCGTAAACAGACAAAAATCGTCACTGCTACAACAAATCTACTGAGCACACAAGCATTATCTGAAGGTTTTTACTTAATTAATATAATAATATTATGTTCATACTAGCGACATCTATTCTTCCAGCCGAAAGATTGAATCTGCGCACAATATATTCTGTTCAAAATTGTAAATTCAGATTAGAATCATCCCGAAAGGCAACCTTTTTGCTAAGTACCACCGTAGATTCGCTTAAAATGACCAAGCCTTTGCCAGATTGCAACATAACAATCCTGTTGTAGGCATACGTGTTAGAGCCTTAAAGTACAGAGAATAGGGTCAAGCCATTGAATAATTCACATTCACATCCCCGACGTGCGTCGCTAATCCCTGGCTTCCTCTCTGTGGACCAGGACCCATGGGATTTCCAAGAGGCCTCGGGGAACAAGGGACGTCTTTATTGACGAGACTAACCTATTTTTAGTTTTATCGATTCGTCGCGGGGCGAATTCTATCACATAAAATAATTCTATATATTTGTGAAATCATCTTTTGATTTCATTTATACAATTGAGATGATTCGACGATATTTTGTGTGGTTGTTGTTTATTTCTTCACGACTCGGGTTGGTTTGGGTATATGCGAAAAGTAGTCAATTCAATCGGATAAGCGTAGAATAGGAGTCGAAAATGAACTGATTTTAAAACATAGAAAACAACATGCAGGATTTAGGGAAAGTTCGAGACAAAGAAAATATACAAAAGAAACTAAATAGTTTGCACATGTTAGTATTCAGTAAGACTAAAGTAGTTAGATCTGAGAAGGATTTTGACAAGATTTTGTAACCGGAAGCATGCGCAGTAGATCATAAAGTATTTAGAAGGCAATTAGAACATTTGGTATTTACTTAAAAATAATGTATCACAGACTTAAGCTAGAATGTCATAGTGTCAAGTGTTTTGTGTAGATACGAAAATTTATAATATTGTCACAAATATGAAATATTTGTAGTAATTAGGTCACATAATTATTTATTGGAATTCGCTGTAACTGTGATCCTACTTAGTACTGACAAGATCGATGTTCAATTGTCTGACATGATTGACAGGCTATGGTTACTAGATGTTTGGTGGTTGTCAGGCAACAATTGTTAAACAATTGAGTGTCGGCTTAGATATATAAGAGCGTTAGCTAGGAGAGGAATTCAGTCAGTGAGTCAGTCAGTGATTCAGCACGAGTAACAGTGAGTGATATTGTGTTCATACGAGTTTGTAAAGTGAAGATTAGCACCGTAACCTGTGTAGATAAATTAATCATAATAAAATTTGTGACAATATAGATACACACGCATGTTTTTCGGTGTGTTGTGTGGGTGTGTGTGTAGGTGCGTATATGGATGTGTAAGTGTGTGTGTGGGTGCGTATATGTATGTATGTATGTATATATGTATATAGTATAAAGTATGTGCAGATGCTAGTTTTTACACAATATTTGAATATAAAAGCATTATAGTCTGACAAACCTAAGTGAGTTCAGTATACGTATGATACAATATTGGCTAAGATGAGAAACTAGCGGCAACAGTGGCGGCGGTATCTATTCTTAAAACTTTTGAATCCTTCGAAGACTACTTTATTTATTAAATATGCATACGAAATGTACATCAGTGTTTTATATCAAACAAGTGGAGAAAAGGAAGTGTTTAGTTCACGTGGCTCAAATCTTATTGATTAACTAAACAAAACTCAGTGAATGCGCTCATAGGAGTGAATATATTGAATAGTTTCAAGCAGATATACGTTTTTACTGGTACAAGGCGGTAGGTAGGATTTGAAGAAGACATTAGCAATAAAGTATGTCGAAACTTGGGTAGACAAACGCCATGAAATGGCCTATGTCACACCAAACCATGAGTGACCATGCGTAAGAACAGAACGCAACCATCACTAATGAAAATAGAAGATCCTCTAATTCTCATCAGTGGTCATTGACGAAAAAATATAGCTAGCTTCATGCTACTTATTCCACTTTGTCATTTTGTTTGACGTTTGTTGTGCTTGATTATTGTTTTTATTGGAATGTATTTTATCAGAGAAAGTGTGTTCTTTTGTTTCATGAGTGAAATCACTCATGGCCACTTATGGTCACTGTTTGAAGTGACATAGGCATAGCAACTGTCTCTTTTATACCTTACGCTTTTATTTAAGTAGTTATATTGTTGTACATTCTCTCAATTAGCGTCTGGAATATTGAAAGTAACTCTAGCATCCTCTCGAAATGCGAAAAAACATTTCCAGGCCACTGGCAGGTAAACTAAGGAGACCTCTCCTGCGGCCTGTGTAAGGAATTATGTCGTTTAGATGAAAGGACGGAATAAATCAAACGTTCGGAGAGTAAACAAGCCGGTTTAAAATAAACTTGATGCAACATTGATATTCTATAAGTTCGCGATTATTTATTTCAATTTCTAGTGGTTTTCTGTATCATTTGAAGATCGCATACGTAATTTTCACTGATGAAATATAGAATTTAATTTTGTTGAATAATGTGGTATTAAGTTGTGATGCTTATTTTCAAATTCATTAATATGATATATTTTTTACAGGTCAGATATGCATGATGGGGCCCAAGCAGCCCTGCATCAAGTTCTGGCGGGGGATACATTCGTAGAAAAGGAGCGGCGGCTTTCAGAAATGATCCTCCAACTACAAATGTTCCGTGAGCAGCTCATGCTTTCACAAGAACAAACAAAGGTAAGAATTAACATATTTTGACGAGAATCTTCATAATTGACATACTGTTTATGAAATATACTTATGTAAATCGAACAAGAACCAAAAAGGAATGAGAATAGCACGCGTTGCTGTTGCGTCCAACCAACTTTGCAATCCTCAGCTCGTTTGTTATGTTATATTTCCTGATCGAACTTACGTCCAAATTGTATATGAATCGATTGGGTATTTAGTGGTTAATAAGGAAACTAGATTTTATGAATGCAGAGTCCTGTCTTAAGTGTCGAAAAAAAGGCCAATTTTGGTCAAGTTTTTCGACGCAACTTCTCTTATAGAACTTACGATTTGAATCTTTACCAATTATTAGCTAAGATAAAGTACTTTAAAAAAAAACCAGGGTGCAATCCATTTTCGTATTAAACTTGATTTTTTTTTATTCAAATTGAAGCTCCAACCTTTCTGACCACGAAAAAAGACAAAGTACCGCGGAAGGGCGGCAGCTACACTTGAAATTATTCGATTTTCAGGTCCCAACTTCATAGAATGTACGATTATTATTTCTAATTGTAGTTTGAGCCTTCCTGAACACGACAATACCGAAG
Organism: Dromius quadrimaculatus; assembly: GCA_963989225.1. NCBI lineage: Eukaryota > Metazoa > Arthropoda > Insecta > Coleoptera > Carabidae > Dromius > Dromius quadrimaculatus. The sequence goes on along the minus strand of OZ022334.1, from coordinate 7,413,831 downwards.
TGCTGCCGCCAACCCTGTCCGGGAGGGCGGCAGCCCTCTTATAGTTTATCCAATTTGTAGGTCTCAATTTCGGTCACAGCCTCCCACCAAATGTACGATAATTCTTTATAAATTGTAGTTCGGGCTTTTCTGAACACAAAAAATCCAAAATGCTGCCTCTCTCACTGTCTAGTGGGAATCACCCCTAAGTGTAACGTATTTTCGTACTCGACTTTTCTCATTGAGCTTACGATTTTTTCCAAGAGAAGTACAGCTGCGTTCGAAATTGGGACCTAAAAATCGGATATACTTAAAGAGTGGCTGCTGCCCGAACAGGATGGGAGCCAATATTTCGGTATTCTTGTGTTTAGAAAGACTCAAGTTTCAATTAAAAATTGGGACCTGAGAATCGAATGATTTTTAGTGTGGTTGCCGCTCTCTCGGGCAAGTAATAAGGCGATATCTAAGTTTTTCCGTTGTCGGAAGGTTCAAGATCCGATTTGAAAAAAAATAATTATTGTAAGTTCCATCAGGGAAGCTAGATACGAAAATGGGTTACAATTAAGTGTGGCTGCCGCATTTCTGAACAGGACCGGAAGTATTACGTTGGGTTTTTCTTGAAGTACTTGACTTTCGCTATCGATTGGTACTAGTTTTAATCGTAAGTTCTATCAGGGAAGTTGCGACGATAAACCTGACCAGAATTGGCCTTTTTTCGACCCTTAGGACAGGACCCTGCATTTATAAAGTCTGGCATCCTATTGACCACTAAATACCCGATTAATTCATGTACAATATGCTGAAGTAGCTCATCAGTTTTAGTCGAGACCCTTGATTTGCGCTACTTCAAGTAATAGTAAATGGAGGTTATTAATAATGCCAAAAACAAATGAAAAAATGGGAATGTGGTATTTTTTTGTTTTTGATGACGAATTCGTCTCTTTCGTTTGGCTTGGTGACAGTAGGTTATTTTATATTGGCTGTCAGTAGGCGCCACAGCATATAAAATGCTGGCCCCAGCGAAAATATTTTGATTAAAATGAAATTAGAAGGTACCGGGTGTTGTAAAGATGGACCATGTCCAAAAATCGAAGTGTGCCAGAAGGCCACAGCCAATAGCTGCCCAGGAAATTTCAATGTTATCATTTTTAAGATTTAATGCTTCGTATTGGCAAAAACATTCGTAGACAACGCCTCTTGAAACGAGAGAATAGAGTATTATGCTCAAATCACTACAGGTGCTTTAGATCTATATTTAAAAAGCTGGGAGCTAAAATTAATACGACTGTAATAGCTTCAAAGAATATTTCAAAGCGGTCGATTTTCTTAACCATTAAATTTACTCATTTATTTCAATATTATAAAATGTCACATTCATGCATTTTGAAAGTAAATATTTTGCAATATTAAATAATGTCAGATGTTGTAAAACTTTTCCAAATCATATTTCGCGCCACAGAACCTTCTCTTGTTTACCATATTTCAATTCCCAAAGGAGATATGTCAGATCCCCTGAAGTATATTTAAATTTTTATTGGTTTACAGATGAATCTCAAATGTAATTCATATATATTGCATATCTCTGTGTTCACAAAGCTCCAGAAAAGATAAAAGCGAGAAATACACATTGTGAGTTGTTTGCGTTCACAGAGGGCACTGTGTTCTCTTGACAAAAGCTAAACCACGAGGGACAATCGTAGTCGTCTTGCATATTTCAGGAGGATTTTTCGAATTTGCATTCAGTCAGTGCGGTGTTGACTTGCTCTTTTGATGCCGACGGACAAAACACGGAAAGAATTGAAAACGGAACACAAAAGACGTAGGGGATGTAAAGTAGAACCGGAAGAGAATGGAGCATGTGTGTGCGTTTTGGAAACCCGACAGGAAAAGAGCAAATAAAATTGTTCTGATTGAATTGGGGCACTAATCTTTTTACTATATCTATCCTGCCGCGTTGGAATGATTGATTGATTTGCTCACATTTATTTGAATGAATTAAAATTGTTACAATACTGATTTGTTTGTTGATTAAAATATATATTGTAATTATAAGGACGAATTAATCCTTTTTGAGGTTTCCTAGGACAATTGGGATGATTTCCAAATTAAAAATGGTCTGCTAGTTTGTATGTAATCCTACACAATTGAGCAGAATTGAGGTTATTATAGTGTACCATAAGTAAAACAAAGATATTTTGTAAAGTTGTCGTTTATATTTCACAACTCGGGTTGGTTTAATGGATGCGAAAAGCAGATCCCCACAAACGTAACAATCGGATTAGCGTAGAAGATGAACTTTATCGGATAGGAGTCGAGGATGAACTGATTTTAAAACATTACAGAAGACAACATGCAGGGTTTAGAGGAAGTCTGATACAAGAAAATATGCTACAAAAGAATCTAAATAGTTTGCACATGTTAGTATCCAGAAAAACTTAAACAGATAATTCTGAGAAGGATCTTGACAGGATTTTGTAGCTGGAAGCATGCACAGTGGGCCATCACACAAAAGACAACTAGAACATTTGGAATTTACAATACTTAAAAATAATATATTACAGACTTAAGCTTAAATGTCATAGTGTCAAAAGTTTTGTGTGGATACGAAAACTTAATAATATATATACATGAATGTGTTTGTGTATGGTTTTGACGTCATTTTTGCTATTTTCTATTCTTCCTGGTTGTGTCCCAAATTTCATGAAGAAAAAATCATAAAATGAGTCAATTTAAAATATGAATTTGGGAACTAGCACTAACTAAAATAATATTTATTTGATTCTTTATATCTTCCACACATTCATATTTTTACAGTTGGTGTTATTCGCTGAAACAAAAAATTCGTATGAATTTGAAGTGACGTAGAAATATCCTTCTTGTGACATGTGGATGTCGGTTCATTAATTTATTGCCAAAGAGCAAAGATTTAGCCGCAATTACTCAACAATAATATTCGATCATTTTAATATTCAGAAAACCATTCCACACTTTGTTTCTGTAGGTCTATGGACACATCTTATATTTATTTTTTTCTTTTACGTCAACCCTTTCAGATACTTTAGGCGACGTACAATCAATAAATGAAAATACCGGATATTGAACGAATTTTGTCCTCCAAAAATAATTACTAAAGTGACTCACGCTGTGTTACTGTAGCTTAAATATTCCTTGATATTTTAATATTTCAGTTATGAATTAGAGCATCCTAATATAGATTCTAGAAGATCTGGCTCAAGTTCTATGTCTTGCAGCTATACCAGATATCTTTTAGAAATGCTGAACACAGCATCCATATAATATTATTCGCTATATTAATCCATTCCTTTCTATCGTTTGTTTTCTCTTTTCATTTTGTCATTTCCACTGTTGTTAGATCCTCTTGTATTCCTTTTATGCCATTCTAGGATTGACTTTATTGTGCCTTGTTTTCCAGCTCTCCATACGTATTCGAACCATTTTATTCTTTGCTGTTTTAATTTCTTTACTATATCTTCTTTTTCTAATTTCTTTTCTATTCCGTGATTCATTCTTGATCTATATTCGTTTTCTGATACTTTTTCTGGCTCTAGTATGATCTCTTGATTCTGCTTTCCATTATTCTCAAATCTTCTCTGTTATTTTTCGTCATTGTCATCGTTCTAGCAGTATATAGTGCTGCTATTGGCTTTATTATTGTCATATATATTCTTATTTTGGTTGTTTTTGACTGGGTTTTACTTTGCAATAGTTTTTTATTTGCGTAGAAAGCTCTGTTTGTTGTTATTATCTTCTCTTTTATTTCTGCTTCCCTTTTCCCTTTATTTCTTATTGTGACACCTATAGATATTTGAATCTGTCTATCTTTTCAAAAGTATATTGTCCAATCTTCATTTCTTTATCCTCTGTTGTTTCTCCGAATTTCATTATTCTTGTCTTATTGATATTTATTTCTAGTACTACTTGTTATGTTATTACTTTCTGTTATTATTTCTTGTATCATTTCTTCCATCGTTCGTCTTTTTTATCGTTATAATCGCTATATTATCAGCGTATGCTATTATTTGTCCTGCTTCCGTTCTTAATATTCTTTTTTATATGTTTCGTAGCACATATTCTAATGCTAAATTGAGTGCAGTTGCTGATAGCGCATTTCCTTGTCCTTCTCCTTCGTTTATCGCAAAATCTTCTGTTTCTCCTTTCTGTTATAATACTAATTTTTGTTTTTCTCATTATTATTGCTATCAATATTTTCGGGAGTACCGGAGTTCCTCCACTTTTACCTGTTTTAATCCTCGACCGTAAGATTGGAAGGATAATCCCATAGCTGAGTTCCTCCCCTTTCACTTTTAATCCTAATTCCGCTTGTGTTTTGTTTGCTACTAGATAAAAACTCTCATAAAAAAAATGAATGGAACTTAATTTAATTTTTGATCCACAGCAAATAGTTATTGATTTTGAAAGTGCAATTCATAATGCTGTTCGCAATGTATGGCTGATTGTTAAAATTATTGGGCGCAGATTTCATTCAGGGCAAGCTTGGCTCCGGTAAATTCAAACATTAGGCTCAAGTCAAGTGTACAAAGAACGTAATTATTTTGGCAGCCAATATTTGAAACAATTTTTTGATATCCAGTTTTTAAGTCCAGAGAAAGTATAGGTGATTTCTTTGTATCGGAAATATTTGGCAATACTCCTTTGAATGATTCCAGAATAATACAATTTTGTGATTAAGTTATATTAGTGAAGAAGCTCGGTTTCCTTCTGAAATATGGGCTTGTGCTAATGATTACATGTACAGAACAACAAACTCGTACCTAATTTTTCGTAACCAAAGTACATTGTAAATAAAATATCGTTGTACAGAATGATATTCAAATAATGCGTTATCATTTAAGACCTGGGTACCTTTTTTAATTCAACTTATCGACTTAATAAACTTAAAAAGGTCTTGATAACTAACTCACTAGTTCATGCAGAATTATCAAGATCTTGTTAAGTTATCAAGTTGGTAAGTTGAATTGGAATAGATACCCTGGACATACCCTTCAAGTTCCTTGTATTGTTTTAATCCCTGCGGTTATCGGCGGTGGAGCAACTCAGGTATGAGATTATAGCTATACCTGAGGTCTAGTGGAGCAACTCCACTATGCCCGTATTTTCAGTTTTCCTGAGTATTTCTAGTTCTTTTAAAGCTGTCATCAATTTTCCTCTTCTGATATTGTCAAAAGCTTGTTTGAAATCCACGAAGAGTATCTCAGTATTCATGTTATATTTTATAGTTTTCTCAATAATTGGTTTTACTGTATGTAAGTATATGGCGTCCGTTGCTGATTTTTCTCTGATGAAACCGCATTGATACTGTCCGACGGTAGTTCTTCTTTGTATTATTGTAGACAGGATTTTGTACGTAGTGTTCAACAGTGTAATTCTGGCATACTTTTTGATCTCCTTTCTTATGAATTGTGACAATCTGTCCCATTTCTCACTCTTCCGATATTTTTTATTTCATTCATATTCTAAGTATGAGCTCATGTAGTTGTAATGTTTGACTCCCATATATTTTATGAGTTCTATGTCAATTTTGTCTTTTCCAGGAATTTTGCCGTTGCGACTGTTTTCTAATACATCTTCCATTTCTCTTAAAGTATGTTCTGCTATTGTCTGGGTGTCTTCTTGTGTTTCGTCTTCCAGATTGTGCTCTAAATTTGTTAGCAATTATTTTAAATTCTGGTTTCATACTTGTTTATTCCTTGATTGTAAAAATAATGACGCAAATATTCCGCTAAGGATACTTGGCTTATAATAAATCAGGTCACTTGTTCTCCCAGAGCTCCCCGTCTGGTGCTTTATGGCCTCCCCCACCCGGTTTTCAGTTCCGTTGTTCCGCTGTTGCATTGTTCAGCGCGTGACGGATCCCACGCGCCTGTGCGCGATTGGTTCAGCGGCCGCGGCGGCCGCCGATTGGACAGCCGCATGACGGATGAGCGCGCGCTCAGGTGGGACAATGCGCGGTTCACACCTCGCCCCGCATTACCCTCTACCCACAGAAAACAATGGCGAAACGAAAATATGTCTCCTTGCCAACGAATACAATATGGCGCCAGATAAGCACACCGGACATAGAAACTGATAAGAAAAGAAGTTTCTCGAAGAAAAACATTTGTAAGCAACTGAAGCACATTCCAGGAGATACTCAACATTAAATCATTGAATTAATATAGTAAGTAATCTGAATTCAAAAATATCGGTATTGAATAACTGAACACAAAGCAGAATATAGAAATATTTTGTTCACCTCACAAAACCTGAAAATTATGAATATTCAAGCTGGATTGTATCCTGGACTCACTGATTTGGTGCTCTGCTTGTTTTGTGATGGTAGAGTAGATCAAGGCAAATCGGATCAAATCAGGAAATCTGTTGATATTGAAAAAGCATGGAAAAAAATGGAATACTTAAATAACTGTATAAGTGTAACCATAAGAAACTGATAAGGGCTAGTCTCAAAATTCATTTGGCAAACGGCTTCGATCACTGGGTGATTATCTGCAGACTACAGTATTAGTCTCACCGGTAGTCTGGAGATAATCACCCAGTAATCGAAACCGGTTGCTTAATTAATTTTAATAACAGTGTGATTAAGAATTTCCTGATTTTTTTCTTGTAAACAACTCCCAATGTATAAATCTTGACTTCTGTCATAGACAGTTTTTTTTTCAATTAACAAGTCAGTGCGGTGGTTGTAATGTGTGCAATTTTGGCGCGTATGTAAATTACTCATACTAAAAATTTTGTGGTGTTTTACTCATTACTTCATATTATTGAATTTGAAATTCACTACACTTTCAAGTGAATTTCTGAAGGACATTAATTCAAATTTGAGGTTAGCCGGGCAACATATTTTGGAGCGAATTGAATCACTGCTTCATATCTATTAAAATAAGGCAAAAAAACCAGAAAGCGTAATCAAGGTCCGCAACAAAGATTTTCCAAGAAAATGTCGGGATAAAATCATGTGTGGGTACTTGCTCTCAGTTGCTCAGCACAAGATTTTTTAGGTTATTTAAAATCCTCTTAATGCAAGCTTCCTCTAATTTTCCGCGCATGTTTACGATATAAGTACATATGAAACGATATCTTTAATTTTTTTGTCATTTTTAACTTAATACCTATTTTAACAGATATTCTGGCGAATATTTTTATTGTTTCACTTTGAGTTCTAATAACTCTCAACAAGCTTTTTACGATGATACCCAAATGAACGTCCCAGCTAAATGCATTCTCACACTACACTAATTGATAATTTTACACAACGCAAATTCACAATAATCACGTTTAGGCGCTTACACTACCCCGATGACGTTACGAGTAAAACAAACGCTGCACGATAAACACGATATGCTCTATCCATTGTGAGCTCAACTATTGTTATTGCATTATTAGTCTCGTAATTATTAGCGATTGAAATTTGACGGTATTTTTGGGACAAGAATATCTTACCGGTTATCACTGTACTTAACGAACGGAAAGGCGTTTTTACGTCAAAAGTATACGAGGAATGTTTTAGAACTAATCTATGTATGGAATAAAAGACTTGGTCGAGACTTAATTCAAACCTCTTTTCTTGATGATTCAATGTTTTGAAGTAAAATTCAAAAGTGAGTGTGGTAAGTTGTGGTCCCTTGTCACCTGATTCTAAATTTATTCATTTTTCTTTTCAAGTCGATACACTTGCTTTATTTGGTAGGAAGGACTTTGATATTATCATAAAAAGAATCTAATCCTTCTCGGCGAAAAATGGAGAAACTGCACGTTTGACTTCTTCATCGGTTTAAAATTTTCTTTCTCGTCAAGTGACGATACAAATAAAACTTGCTGGAAGCAAGTCCTGGACTATTAACAGGGTGGTCAACTTCCTATGGAACCCAAAGTCAAGTACAGCAGTTAATGCAATGCCTGACTTGAGAACAGGAGCATTGTCGTGGTCGTGGAGCAGCAGCATACCTTGATAAAACTTTCCTGGCAGGTTGTCCAGAATTGCTTTTTTGAAATTTCTCAAAATCCTAGTTTCCTTGTTATCGTCTTCTTGTGGCAAAGATAATCAATCAAAAATACATCTTCCATATCCCAGAAAATTGTGGCCATCACTTTCGTGGTGGACGGTTGAGTACAAAATTTTTGATGGCAGAAAACCTTTGTGCTTCTATTACTGCATGGACTTTTGTTTTGTCTATCGATGGTGAATCCAAGTTTCAACATCACTTCCTTCATTGAACAGGTTCAAATTTACCTTTAAAGCCAGAACACGGCTGTTCTCCTCCAATAACGTTAACATTCTATGGCACCCATCTTGCACCAACTTTAATCATCTTGAAATATTCGTGCAGGGTTTTCAGAATTGATGCTTCTGAAATGTCACACTATGTAGCTAATTCAGAAGCTTTCATTTGGAAGTCCTGAAGGACAAACTCCTATACTTTCGTTATAATTTTTGGCATGGACTGCTTCTACTGTAGGTACAGGACATTTTTAATACATGTAAGATCCTGCTTGAATTGCTTATGCCTAACATTTAACGGGAAGGTAAAACATCCCGATCTGTTTTCATATACGCTAGTTGATAATTCCAAAAAGGAACGGCGTTTCCAGCTCAAATTTTCCGTTTTACTGCTACTAGGCACTTTCAACACGCCACCACTAAAACGAATGAAGAGTGGCTGAACCAAAGATTAGTTCAATTCGTCAGTGGTTCCACTTGTTGGCTAATATTCCCTTGTATCAATATTTCAGAAAAATAAAAGAAAACTTGATGTTTAGAGCCTTTACAATTCCTCGAACCTTTAGTCTAATATGGAACTGTGAATTTGCGCGACGATTTCGTCGATCACGACGATTTTTGGGCGTCATGTGCATTCATTATTCTGGATTGACGTACGCATACACAGCCACGTTTAAATCCAGCCACCCACTTTTCAACCGTCGAAAATAGAGGAGCAGATTCTTCAACCACAGCACGTGCTTCAATTTCATCCATTTCATAAGACAGACAAGTTTTCTTATGGTTCTGGTTGGGAATTTTTTGAACTATCTTCATATGAATTAACATTTGAATGGACACAAATGAAGACCCGATCAAATTTATCCAGATATCTAGGAAATAACTTCACCCATCCCTCCATATTTACATAAAAACCATAATGACAGTCAACAGTGGCAAACATCTAAACAGTTAGCGCACAAGACAACGACACCTGAACCAAGCCTTCGAGTCTCACATCTCAAAGGCCCATTCACAACTGAAGTATCAAGAGTTTGCATAGAAATTATAATTAACGTAGCGACAACATTCGCAGCTTGTTCTGTATACAAAGCTCCGAGCTGCCGTTTGTGTTTTGTCAGAGACTTTGTCTGTATTCATTCAACCAAGACGTAAGATGTTCGCAAGTTACAATTCTACATATGATAGTTTCTCCAAATGGAAATGGAAACTAAGATGCCAAAGGACGAACGTTTCTCGGTTTTGTTGAATTATATTTGAAGGAAGATTTGGTTCCTGTAATAGAGCTCCGAAATTTATATCAATTCATAAGTATTTAACGATATTTTCGTATATCTACATATTGATACTATGATATTTTAGCTTATGTCTGTTGTGAGTATATTATTTTTAAGTATTGTAAATACCGAATGTTCTAACTGCCTTTTGTGTACTTTTAATGTGCATGATGCTTCCGGCTACAAAATCTTGTCAAGATCTTTCTCAGAATTAACTGCTTCAATTTTTGTACTAGCATGTGCAAACTATTTAGTTTTTTTTGCAGTATATTCTCTTTGTCTCGGACTTCCTCTAAACACTGCAGGTTGCTTTCTCTAATGTTTCAAAATCAGCTCATCCTCAACTCCCACCCGATAAGTTGACTTTTCGACTAGAAAATCTGACGTGGATATCACGTGACTTACTTGTACATCATTTGATATATATATATACACGGGTGTTTCAGACCACCCGTACCACTCAAATATCTCGCAAAATGCTGAACGAATTGAAAAAGAAAAAATACGTATAAAATGATTTCTAAGATTCTATTGAATAGGAGCAAATTCGAGTCACCCCCTCACTCCCTGAGGGTAAGGAGGGTGCAACTTTCAAATTTTAAATGGCAACCCCCATTTTTAAATGCAGATTTGGATTCTCAACTGAAAAATATAAAGTTTTAAACTTTTTTTCATGTTCCTGACGAATGGCGCTGTAATCGCAAAGATTAGTTATTTTTTGTAATTACTTCAACGGTTAATACTGAGTAATAATAAATAAATATTTCAGCCGTACATTGTTTTCAAAATTGCGGCGTAGGAGAAGTGTTTATAAACAAAATCCGGCAAGACTTCTTGTCAGAAGAGTCAAAGCGTTTGAAAAATTTTATTGTTGTTTATAACAATAGGGAAGCTGCTGACATGTTGCAAATTTTGGACGAGTGTCGTTGTAGGTTCAGAGCAGCCGCCAGAAAATGGCAAAAACGCTTCCCCGAATGCACTCCACACTCAAAAAATGTGTTTTGAAGACTGTGCAAGCCTAGGTTACTTAGTATTAGCCGTTGAAGTAACTACGAAAAGTAACTAATCTTCGCGATTACAGCGCCATATATATATATATATACAAATTAATTCAATAAAGTTTTCTGTCACTTCAGATTATAATAAATATAATTTTAATAATATTTTGACATGTACAATGTCAAAAAGAATCAAAAAACTGACAACAGATTATCATTGCCTACCTCATCATTTCAATCAAACTGATTTTCATACGGCAAATTCTGAATGTCTGTTATACATATAAACTGCAATTCCGGCTCAGCCGATTGATACAAAAATAGTAGATAACTATTTTGATGCTACAACAAGTTCAAACACTAAATTTCAATATGCTATGGCTGAGCATTCTAGATTCAGGCTGAAAATTTAAAAAAAGTTTCAAGTAAAATGCACTTCTGGCTTGGCCGATTCATACAAAAATAGCAGATAACTATTCTGATACGATATCAAGTTCAAATACTAAATTTCAACATGATACGGTTGATCGTTCTGGATTTATTAGAGAAATTAGAAAAAAATTCAAGTAAGGTGCACTTTCGGTACAGACGACTGAAACCATAATGCGAGGTGCACAACTAGACCTTATACTAGTCGTAAATACAAAATTTCAACATTATACGTTCAACCAGCTTTGAGATTTGCGAGTTACGCACGCACGCATGAACGCACGCACGAACATACATACCGACATCAAGCTAAAAATAGTCAAAATGGATTCAGGGATGCTCAAAACGGATATTTCCATCAAAATCTTGATAGGTGAATTTTGTCTGTTTCACAATACTTGTTACTTTGTACAAGTTGGTAAAAATAATCACCATCTGTCACTTTAACAATGACAGCTGTCACTTTGACAATGACAGCTGTTACTTTGACAATGACAGTTGACAATTTGACAATAACAGCTGTCACTTTGACAATGATAGTTTTTACTTTGAAATATGCAACTAATTGATAGGACACTCTAAACTTCTGAAACAGCGATGAAACTGGCCATGAAATTTATGATCGACGAAGTACTGTGGTGGCCACGGGTTATTTTTACACTTGTATTTTAAATATAGGTTCAATTTGTGTGAAAATAATAATAATTACAATAATAGAATGCTAAAGTATCAATTATGAATGCAATATTTGTATCAAGATTCAAATGAAGAAAAGTATCGTTTCTCAACGATGTCTTCAAAGTGTAACAGACTTCTTAATGTTCGAGTCGGCGCCTCATAAGTGTTTCAAACATTCAAACCAACAAAGTCAATAAAAATGATAACTTAATAAACTTCTTTTCTACAGTCGGAATTTATAAATAAACAGGATCACTATAAACTTGCCTGTATGTATAAATTATTTGTTTAGATTAAACAATAAATGACCGGCACTCTCAAACGAAGACTGACGTGTTTGGAATCCCTGGGAGTTTATAGAGAAGGCAGGGATAATGTACAAAATGATTTTCAAACAGCGAATCTAAACTTTTTCATTTAATAATGGATTTTGAATCTTAATTCGTGTATCTTGTGAATTTATTTAATTTTGAGATTCAGGTTTAATTAAACGGGCCTCGAATATACAACCAACCGTGAAATTATTGTAGTTCTCACATTGGGGAAGTATATGACCGGTTGAGGTCCACTGCTCAACAGAAAATGATTCTAAGAGAGAATTTGTTCGTATTGCGCTAGTAGAAGCCACTTGAGCGTCATACACAATCTGCGTCATACAATCTCTTTGTAGAATTGCGTATGTATATGTATTTATGTTGTTTAAGATGATGACTCTCTCTGTCTTCACATCTTGGAGAAGTGTCTCTTTCTACCCCTTTGCGGCAGAGCAACGCCGCGGCATTTGTAATGTGAAAGGCATACGTAATGTGAATATCGACTTAATATCGCGGAGAGTAAAATAAATACACATATTTTGCATAAAACAAAAGATTCCGAGAAGAGGATATAACGATGTTCAATTATAGAAACGGTGGTTTGTGTGACAAATAATGTCTCCTTTTATTTTTTGGTGCACACAACTACTTCCATCTGCGGTGGCTCAAGAAAATAAACGACGCCAGCTTGAGGACAAGAAAAGGAAGTGATAGAGCAGAGAATGGTTCCGGATTCGTTGAAAATAGTCCGGGCGGAATGATTTGAGTGTCCTGGATGTTATTCCCAGACAGAAGTCTGGATAGTTTCGCTTTGTTAAGTAATGGATGGAAAAGCTTTTGTAGGAGGACTTTGTATACTCAAGGACCTTTCTTGTAAATGGGAGAAAAAGAGAAATAATTGACTTCTTAAAGCGCAGAAAGAAATAAATGATCCAGAATTTCACACAAAATACATTCCGTTTTCAAATTTGTTTATCATTTCCTGATTATCTTCTTACTAAATAAACTAAATATCACTATTTCAAAGCAACTTAGTTTACTAAGGATGCCCCTTTCCTTTGAAATAATAGTGCTACGCCATATTCAAATAATCCTTTGGTCTCCAAACAAAGCAGCAAATACCCACTCCTCGAATTAAGCAATACATATTGCGCTTATTTGTCCCTAACCTGCAGCCCGTCTCCCAATTCCATTCCTCCCTCGCTTTATATTACATATTGTTTGAAGGCAAATCCCGAGAAAGGAAGATTACACATAGATCTGCGTTTGAAGCGATGTGTTCGCAGCCGCATTTGACACAGTAACGGCACCATTAAAATAATCTACAGCTGCTATAAAGTGCGCATAGTGTGGAACATGTCCGCTAAGAGCTTAGCGGCCATCTTGTGTTGTTTTCTACAATATTAATAATGTTTATTACCCCAGCGGCATGTGGGACTTGGATGTTGATTTGTTGGAATCCAATCGAGAGTTTCAGATTACTCACACGATACTGAAAATTCTGCTTTTGCTTCTATCTTCTTTCTATTTTTATTTTACAGTAGTATCTTCAAATATCTGCTGAAATAGTGGCAAGTTTACAGCAGGATTTATTGGACAAACATATCAAGCCAAAGATTCCATCTAAGTAAATTTGCTACTTTAACCATCTTCCATAAATGTATCAATTTGTATACTCATAGCCAAATATTTCTTCTATCAACTATAAAAATACATTACGTCACTGATGTACTATTCGGGTTAGATTCAAACAGAACAGTAACAACAGCAGATTTAATCGAAAGCGGATTTGCCCCGATAGCCTGCTATACAACCCCACACTCATTAACTCATACACAAACACACACCAACTCACAATCGTCCCTGCGGTTTGAATATAATGACATATAGGCCCGTTTGTGTTCGGATATAATACTCTATTTGTCATTACGAATGCCTCCACCCGCGCGCTGCGCTACGCCACTGGTTGAGCGTTTTATAGTTGCTTCTATTTGTACACACGTAATAATATGTAATTTTGTTCCTTTATGAAACCCGCCTTTGTGCTACTGTTTATAATTACGTATGGATATGGATGCTGATGTTTGTTTTTTTGAAGCAGTTGCATTTGAATAATGAGATGGCTTTTTGTTTGACTTGAATCATTGTGTAAGAGGAGAATATAAATGTGAAGTGGAATTTTTCATACATTACACCCAACCAAGTACCACACTTTTGTTTTGTGCACTCAAATTCGCCTCGATTTTTTTTACCATCAAATTACATAAGATTAGAGGCTCCAGCTGTACTCCAAAATTCGACAAAATATTGATCAAATCTTTTTTCAGACTTCCCTCTTCCATTTTATAGACCCCTAGTAATTAGTAGCTGATTTCAACAACATTGTATTCATCAGAGTTGGACTATACATCTCTCCCTCTGTTATATTCAACAAATGTTATCTGTGTGGTAGACAAAGACAGTGCGATATTTCTGCACCGTTGTTGGGCACCTACATCAATTGATATTCATGTAAATTAGTTATCATTGTGCTCGCGCGAATCAAACAAACAGGCTAGTGATATATCTGTGTGGATGAATTTATTTGCGGGTTGTACCTTTAATGGGATGTTTGTTACTATGTTATTATTTAATCCTTTGTGAGAGACGGAATAATGGACAAGAGTTTGATTGGACATGTTGATTATATTTTTGGAGTAATTTGATTTGTTTGATTCTATGTTCGACTAATTATCAAAGAATTACCTATGACAATTGCCTTCTGATCAAACTGTGGTTATGTAATGATGAAGGAATCAGTCTCGAAGAATCATTCTAATATATAAGATTATATTTTCTTCACGATCATTAGAGAATATCAATATTCTAATATAAATTTCAGATACTGAATGATTCAACTCTATCATACTGCGTGTAAGAATATTAGTTCCAACACAAGTGTTAAAATGAGCCCAACTGGCGACATCTCTCATCAATTTATGGTATTAATAGAATACTATACTACTACTTCGTATATATATACGCTTCGGAGAGACAAAAAACGTGGGGGAGGCATCCTATGTGCTATCAATAGTAAATATAAATCAACTTCTGTTAATATTACTCTGCATTCTTGTTCTCTTTCTGATCTTGTTTTTACTAAAGTATACTTAACTTCTAGCATCTTTGTCTACATATTTGTTGTCTATCTACCCCCTCCTATCTCTTTCGATCAGCAAAATTTTATGTTTGAAACTCTAGACTCATTTTCAACTGTTGCTGATTCCAAATTTATTATAGTTGCTGATTTCAATATAACAAGGCTGATTGATAGCTATAAATACAATCAATTCGACACGTTCAGCTCTAATTTTAATAATTTTATTGCGCTCTTAAATGCAGCTCAGTATAATCATGTTGAAAATGATCACGCTAAATCATTAGATGTTGTGGTTAGTAACCTAGAGTGCTCTGTATCTGGAGATATTGATCCATTAGTTTCTGAAGATTCCCATCACCCTGCACTTTCAATTTCATTGAAAATTAATTCAAATCCTAAATCTCAAGTTTCTTCCTTCAACACCAACTCCAAATCATATAATTTCCGCACTGCTCAACATAACTTACTGTACTATTTACTTTTACATTCCGACTGGAATACTCTCAGACAGTATAATGACGTCGATAATGCCTCCAGCAAACTCTACGATATTATTTACAATATTTTTGATGAACGTGTACCTGTTCAAATTAAACGTCCTTCCAAATATTTGCCATGGTTCAATCAAGATATAACAAATAACATTAAAATTAAAAACAACCACCACAAATTATTGAAATCAGATAACAATGAACTCTACCTGTCTGAATTTAAACGTCTTCGAGCTCTTGTAAAAAAGGATATCAAGACTGAACACCAAAAGTATATGAGTAACATTGAGAATTCAATTTCTTCCTATCCCAGTAAATTCTGGACATTTATTAATAACAAAAAAAAAACCTCACGTATTTCAAACAGTATGCATCTTCAAAACAATACATACAATACTAATTCAGAAACAGTAAGGGGTTTCGCTGAGCTTTTTTCTTCTGTTTATGTCAAATCAAATACTGCTACTTACTCCACTTCTTCTCACATCTCTAGTCATTTTTTGTATAATACTGTTTATGTTAACAGTATCACAGATGATGATATTTTATGGGCGATACGAAGTTTGAAGACTACTCACACTCCTGGTCCCGATAATCTACCCTCTTATATAATAAAGGCATGTAGTCATATTTTGCTTGAGCCGTTGAAATATCTGTTGAATCTTTCCTTGAATAATAAAATTTTCCCTTCTATCCTCAAATCTTCATTCATTTGCCCCATCTTCAAATCTGGTGACAAAGCTGATATCTCTTATTACCGACCAATCGCAGTCCTCTCAAACATTTCAAAATTTTTTGAGTCTATAGGCTCTTTGCGAATAGATTGCAGCGCCAGTAGTGGTTAATTTTGACAGTACTAGCAGGTAAACAAAACGTTATCATTGTACATGATTTTAGAATATATGTACCAAATTTAAATTATAAAGCAATTTATAAGCCAGTTTAACAAGGAAATTGAAATATTACGTGTTGGTTATACAAATTGTTGCGTTCCAAACTGTAAAACAGTTACGGAAATACAAAAAAACATAAACATTTCTATACAAGTTTCCATCCAGAGAACATGAAATAGGAATGGGAAAAATGGATCCAGGCTATTAAACGAGTAAAAAAAGTAGAAAGAAGTCAATAATAATTATAGAATATGTATTAAATGTAGAAATTACTTGATGAAACTAGAAAATTTATGTAAGAAGTTGGGTTATACCATTGTAAGCTATAGCAATTTTGTATGTATTATTTTTATGTATCGGATAAGTTTTTGGAAATTCATGCAAAATATCTCGCGTTTCATCAACCTAAGGCAATGTAAAAAAATATATTTTCATGTGACATGTTTTGATTCGTTTGACAGACATATAGCAGCCTATAATTAATTACTTCAAAGTAACATATCTTACTTCAATAAAAACTTTAAACGAACAAGAATTAATCGAAATTTGCTCTACAACAAGCGCGGAAATCAAATTCTTATCCAAAAACAGTTTTTCTTCAACATTAAACACATGCTTACTTCTTGCACTAATTTTCCTCTTTCTGATATTGTACTCCGGATACAACCAGGTTATATGAATTGGAATCCTGTTCCTATTATAACACCTTTAGTCATCATTCACTTGTGTTTTTAAACTTATTTCAAGCTTCAATATAAACTTTTTAGCTTTTATTCACTTATTCCACGTAATGACAATTCAAATTTTTTCCTGCAGCTACTTTCAAAATTGAACACTCCGAGCGCTACTGTCGCTCTCCAACGTTTGCGCAAAGAGCCTATAGGCTACGTGCATGAAGTCTACTAGCGCCTCTAGCGGGCAATGGAGAACGATTGAACTCCATTTTATCATTGTATCATGCCTATAATTTTTTACTAATATTATTTAATTCAGCTGTGTGCGTATAATATAACTTGCATAGCATAAAAGGTACGTTGCAATTATTTATTTTGAGTATTTTTGTCTTCAATTATAACGTACCTATTATAAAGAAAACGTCTTAATTCGTCCAAATTGACAGAATAACCTCAAATTATGACGCCGCTGATTTTGCAGATCGGATTTGTATTTATCAAACACTGTAGCCCTTTCACCGAGGAAGCATTGAAGAGAAGCGTGAAATTAGTTTTGTCATATTAAACATGTTAAAGAATATGTTGCTGACAATATTAACAACAAAATAATTGCGAAGTGCATCTGACAAACTTCTATCACTGAAACATCTTACAAATTAGAGATAGAGGTAAATTCATGAATCCCAAATCGATGATGAATATTTCTAATTTCACAATTGAATTACAAACATATTTGTTATATAGATAATTAATGAAAGACAGATAATACTCTATTTACCCCATTGATTCATTTCACTCGTTTTTTTATGTTATAACTGGGTACATGAAATCTATGAAACTATATTTCACTTGAATCATCCTTAACACAACAGCCTGAAACAGAACAAACGTTTTCCCATGTTTTATATGCAATTATTTCCACTTTTAAACTACAATGCTCAATGACAGCTCATTGACGTATTCTGAGAAATGGAGTTCAATGGTTACAATGGTGCTCACCATGAGCGCTCGCATCGATATTTGTTCAAACTCCGCCCCCTTGCACATAGCCTATACTCTACAAAAATATATATATGGTTGCGTTCAGTTCCTTATCTCAGATAAATAACACGGATTTGTGAATGGCAAGTCTACAACAAATCTTTTGAATTTTACCGAGCATACACTTAATTCACTTCATGACAATGCTCAGGTTGATGTGATCTATACCGATTTCAAAAAAGCCTCCGATACTATCGACCACAATATTCTCCTTCATGAACTTAATACTAATTTCAATTTATCTTCTGATCTTCTTGCTCTTCTATACTCTTATTTAAATAACCGCAGTCTTTCTGTCCAAATTAATAATTTTAAATCAACCCCGTTTATTGCCATTTCCAGCATGCCACAAGGATCAAATCTAGGACCACTCTTGTTTATATTATTTATTATTGACATTGTTGATGTGATTGAGTATTCTGATGTATTGTTCTATGCTGATGACTTGAAAATTTTCAAAACAATAAATTCCTTGGAAGACTGCTATTTGTTGCAAAAGAATATAGAAAGTTTACTAGCTTGGTCTCAAAACTCTAACCTGTTTTTTAATTTCAGCAAATGTAAAATTATGAGTTACATAGTTCGTGAATCTGTTTATACATACTCATATACTATGGATAACTCTAAGCTTGAACGCGTTTTCCAGTTTAAAGACGCGATCTACAAAGGAATTTCATAATTTGTCCACTGTAAAAAAGCTGTACTATTCATTTGTAAGGTCAAAATTGGAGTGCTGTCTCCAAATTTGGAACCCTATATACAATAAATATATTAAGAAACTCGAAATCTCACAGAAACGCTTTCTTAGATACTGTTTTTTTAAGAAGTTCCATCAGTATTCCAATTTCAATGTTGAATATAAAACTCTACTGTTTGGAATAGACATGCTTTTCCTATCTGATCGCAGAAAGTTTCAAACTTATTTGTTTCGTTTTTAATTGCTGAATTTTCATATCAATGATTGTACCAGTCTTGGACATATGCAACTCCATGTTCTCCGTATTGCTTCTAAAAATAAGTCAACATTTTATTGTAATAAAGTCAGAACTAATTACGAGAAAAAATCTCCTATATATGACAAATGTGCACCATTTTTAATGATGTTGGCTCCAAAATTGATATTTTTGGTGATTCCTTTGTTGTTGTCAAACATGATTTGATGGAATGTTCTATTTCTAATTAATTAGAATAAGTCATTAATCAAACTGTTCGATAATTTCAGTTGTGTGAATATATTTATTTTTTTCTCTACAATCTGTAAAGCTTTCAATGTATTTTCAAATAATCATCCTTAGTCGAAATACGATTAGTCAACAAACTACGGCAACCAAATAACTCAAATTTATTTTTAGGTGAATTATTGCAATATACTCTCATATTCATTGGTATAAGTTGTTTTAGTGATAAGTGGAAAGTCGGAATAATGAAATAATTTCATTTGTTACGTGAGAACTGCATCTGTTTGTCCGATTTGTTGCTTTGAGCGTTAATCAGAGTGCTAATGAGTAATGAAATCTCCGCTAGGGAGCTGCAGAGCTCGACGTTAGATATAGCTATAGCATTGAGTTTTTTGTCGTGATTATTTCATCACAAAACGTGCAAACTGTCGTTGGAGTAGGAATCGAGCGAATTAACGCTGATTTGTGCTCAGCTTCACAGAGAATCGGAGTCACAGAACTATGTTTGACATGCCTGAAGATGTAATTGTACATAATCTTGTTAAACATTTAACCGGAACGCTTCTAATTTCGCGTGCTGAAGTTTCCTAACCCGGAGCCGCCGGAGTTGGAGGTAGAGTATCAAAGGCGCTTCAAGAGGGGAGTCTGTCCCCATGCAAACCGGAAAACCAGATTCCGAAAGCTGATTCCCAACTCATAGCTCATACATTAATTTATCAGATTTTTTTTTCTATAGTCAATGATTATCTCAAAATGAAATATAGAATATAAAGAGCAATATTTTCTCAACCAAATATCAAGCTCGGAATATGCACTCTATTGAAGTATCCCTAAAGCAACTTAACTATTCCCGGGAGATCTAACCCAGAATGTTTAGACCACTAGTGTTACGTAACGTAATGCTAGATGCTGTGTGTAATTAATTGGAATCAAAGTTAGCTGCTTCTGATCCATCATTTACTCTGTCATGACGGAACCCTCTCAAGATACCCGGAGTTTGGTTTGGTTGTCTGTTCATCGGATATTTACACAAATGTTTGGCCTCAACCCAAGCTTTGTGGCTTCAGGAACTTGGACCCTTGATTTGATTCTGAATTGCATGAGAATATGGTTAAAGGAAGTATTATTATCAATATTCATGAGACTGAAGCTTCTCCGGAATTTATAGAGTGGATATTCCTGGTCTTGTAAATATAGAACAAAGTCGTCGGAGTACAGAGGGATATTTGGGTTGAGTTTTGTTCAGCCTGTTAATTTTAGAGCATATTTTCCTAAACTTATCTATATTCAATTAATTTCAAGCCATATTCCATCATCGTTACAGGCTTAGACATCGTTAAAGGTTTATAAATGGAGGACAAAAACAAAAATCCTTAATTAATCATTAGTGCGTCATGTTTTGTTTAGGAATTTTTAACAGGCTTGTTAATTTTTAAATAGATGCACCATTCTCTCTAAATTTATCTGTAACCAGTGAATCGCGCTCCCCAAACATTTTTCCACCATAGTTTTCAAAGAATTATTGAAATTTTGTATTTTTAAGCATCCCAAATTTAGAACCACCGAAGCTGAATAAAATATGATGCATCCTATCAACTGACATCTCCGTGAAACTCGAATAAACCATCAATAACCACTTTATCTACACCATTCATAACTTCGTCTTTATCTCGCGCTTTTTTTGTGTTTTCCCACAATCCCTTGCACCCCCGATGTGACGTACGTGCGTGTGACGTTGCTGATTTCAGACACGTTATTAAATTACCAGTTTATCTCGACACACGCGGATAATTTAACACAATTAAATATGCAAGTCACTAGTTTGTAACATGAGTACGCGATGATGGTGGCACTAGCGGTCTCTGTGATCGTGAGATGTCGCTTAAGCTTCACCTGAACATACACATAAGTGAGATACTGTTATGAAAAAGTACTTTTCATTAATATTCGACAATATTTTCGATAACTCGCATGTATATCAACTGCAAAGCAAAATGTGAATTCTCCATATGAAAACAAACTGAATTAATTGCCCTGCTGTGTTTGTAATTAATGAATTTATATTCAAAACAAATGCTGCATGGCCCAGTGCTATTTGTTCTAATTAGAACTTCGTATGTGATTGTTTATTTAACATAAACCAACCTAACATTCGCTAACCACTAAAAGTGATAGTTAATTTCAATTTAAATTACAGTTTCTAATTGAACTCAAGGGCCTGCCTCACAGATGTGTATTGGAAAAAACATTAGCAGAATTTTTTTCACTAAAACACAAGATTGATATTCTGTGACCCTGTAATTGAATAATATTTTTTTATTTAATAATAGATGATACTCCAATAGTAATTTGATAATTTTTCTTTATTATGAATAAAGGGGTAGTCCTTCTCTGACCTAAAAAATCTGACGTGGACATCACGTGACTTACTTGTACATCATTGAATATATATAATCAAGCACAACATTTCATCATTCCACGGCTAGTCGGTTGCTATGGAAATAGTACGTCATCATTCTTATGCTATAACATTCCTAAATACTGATTTCCAGGATTCTACGGCTAACAGCTCTGAATTCGTGCGCAAAATTCCAAGATCGTCAAGTATAGTGTACTTTCAACTCAGTCGATCTCAATGAAAATAGGATATGAGCATCTAGACAGTACCATCATCTTGAATACTGAATTTATCCAAGAGATTCTAAAAATCTGTCAAGTAAAATGCGCTTTCAGCCAAGTCGGTTGCTATGGAAACATTAGGCCATTATTCTTATACTACAACATTCCTTAATACTGATTTCCAAAATTCTACGATTACCAACAGATCTAATTTTATGCGCAAAATTGAGAAATCAATTTCTACTGAAGTGCACTTCCGGTTCAGTCTATTGTTATGAAAATAGTAGGCAATCATTCAGATGCTACAGCAGACTGAAATACCCAATTTCAATATTCTTTACCTGATCGTCTCGAATTTATGCGAAAAATTTCAGAAGACTGTCAAGTGAAGTGCACTTCCGGCTCAGTGGATCTCAATAAAAATAGGTCATGAGCATCTGAACGGTATAATCGTCCTAAATACTGAATTCTAAAAATCTACGTTCAATCGTTTTGGATTTATGCGGAAAATTCATGAATTGTTTCGAATAAAGTGCTCTTCCGGCTTAGTCGGTGGCAATCATAATGCAAGGTGTACAACTGGATATTATAAAAGTGCCTAATACAAAATTTAAATATTCTACGACTGATTGTTTAGAACTTATGCGTACGCCCCTCAATTCGGCACATTTACAGGTAGTCTCTGCTAATGATTCCCCAACTCGGCACATACGAGTATCTCAGGTACCTGCAGCGATACCCAACTCGGTACACTTGCAGGTAGTCTCTGGTGATAATGAAATGATTCAGGTACCTCAACAAAAGGATGACTGGGCATTCTAATGTTTTTAATAAAATAAAATCAATTTTATAGTTCCTTTTTTGTTATCGTACCAAATTTGACATATAATAATACAAAATCATAAAATAAGTAGGTTGCATAATACAATAAAAATAATAATTTCAGCGTGATCGTGGATTAACTTTTTGTTGTTATTACTCTATCACTAGACGCGCTCTTAGTATGGAAAAATGCTTTGCACTTTCGATTAACACACCGCCACTTCACTTCACCAGATAAAAATTTTCTATTTAATTTACTGAATTTATGTTGCTCTACAATCAGTAGTGTTTCACCACTTTGGCTAGATATCTCGCGAATTGATATCTTTGATGTTGTTGATTGAACTGTTAGATTGATAATAGATAGCTACTGAACAAAACATTTTAATTTATATTTTTCTTACGTGTCAAGCCAATAATAGGGATGGGTTTTTCTGCAAACACTTGTTTAAGATGTGCCGAGTTGGTCATAAGGATCGGTGCAGTCTAGTTGGGTATTCGGTAAAGGATTCCTTAATCTGAGTATTTCAGTTGGGCATTTTAATCCCTTACAATGCAGATATCGGATTCACTTGTGTCAAGTACCTGTCCGCCTCCATGACTGTATGATTTTCCATAACATTTAGTTTTCAACTTCGCCTACTCCTGATATTATGTACTGATTGGTCATTTCCTTAATTGTATGTATCGCTTCAAGAGTTATAAAGTTCTTGAAAAAATTGCACTCAAATTGGTAGCTTTGCTTTTATCAACAAATAAAAGTGAAGAAAATATTATATTTGTGTTCCATCTGTTATTTAATATTCAGTGATCATGGATCGTATGATAATTGAGATTTGACGGAATACAAATAAGAGCAGTTCGAATTCACTATCTTATCTACAAAAAAATACAGGTAGAAAAATGCCCAACTGGAAGAGTTTATTACGCCTACCCTTTCGGTTGTAAGGGATTATCTCAGGTATAATGCCCAACTCGGATACAGCCATAAGGATTACCACCAACCCTTGATTGATATCCCATTGAGAGATTGAATGTGCCGAGTTGGGATGTGCTCACCAGCAGATAAAGGTAATACAACAGTTAACTTGGACAACGATAATTATACACAGAAAATCAACGAAGCCCTTGTAAAATGCTCATGTTCCAAATTGAAGAAAATTTCAACCAACAAAATTGAGAAGAAGAAATATCTAAGAAACATCTGGATGATAACACAAGATCAAGACCCACTCCACACAACAGCAAACAGCCTCATCTATATGATCAACATGTTACAACCTGGCGAAATTTCTACTACCCATTATTCCACTGCTGGCTGGAGGCAGCAAAACTTTTATGGAAGATTCTAAACATTTTATTCAAGTTATGGAGAGCACTGAATTAGAAGAGAAGGATAGTTTTGTAAGCTTTGATGTAGAAAGCGTATTCACCAACGTACTGGTCGGGGTATCCATCAAAATCGTAGAAGGAAGATTAAAAAAGGATGAAGGCCTAGCGAACAGAGCAAATCCATGCAACCGTAGAGCTCCTGGCATGCTGTTTGAAAACTATTTACTTCCAAGCTCTCACTGACTTCTAAACCAACAGAACGACGGACTACCAATGGGGTCACAACTTTCTTCAGTTACAGCCAACATCTATATGGAATTCTTTGAAGAAACGGGTTAGACCAAAGAAATGGGTAAGGTATGTGGATAACACATTTATCATCTAGAATCAAAGTGAACGAGATATCCAGGAATTTTTTGACTATATTGATTTTCTCAAAACCAGCATCAAGTTCACAATGGAAAAAGAAATCCAAAAACGTCTACCTTTTCTATGGTGTTGGTTGAAAGAACAAGAAAACGTATCACAACATCAGTATACCGAAAACCAACACATACAGGAAGATATCTAAACTTCCAATCCAATCACTCAGAAGCGACGAAGATCGGAGTGACCAGGTTTCTACTGCAATACGGAGGAAGGGTACAAAATCGAGGTGAAGAAAATCTGCAACACGCTGAGAACAAATGGCTATCCGGACAATAAAATCAAGAAGATACTGAAGAAGCTTAGGATGGCATCCCCATGAAAGAAAGAGAAGAAGGAAGGCAAAAAATTATATATTCAATGCATCAAAGGCATTTCCAAGAAAATAAAACGAGTAGGCAGCAAATACAATATAGAGACAAGGTTTTTGATGATAACAACACTGAAAAATGTACTCTCAACAACTGGGTCACCATCAACAACCGAATCCTGGGAAGGAATCTACCAGATTGACTGCGAATGTGGGCAATCATATGTGGGTGAAACCAAGAGACCTTTAGAAACCAGAATTAAAGAACAAAGACGTCATACACAGAGAGAAGAAACTTCAAAATCAGGCATTGCAGACCACGCATGGAAATAACATCACCGAATTCGTTGGGACCACGCAAAAAGTAAAAGCTGAAAAAAAAACACACTTTCAAGAAGAAATTCAAAGAGGCGGCCTGCACCGTGTCTAACAGAAAAACAATGTTCAGCCAAACCAGCGTCGAAATTAGACCTTTTTGAAAGAAATTCATAGTTAAATAACCATCTTTCAAGATAAAAATCTAGGATCCATAACCACCCACTGAACCACATCCATCGCCTCAACCCTCTTGAACTTCCAATCCGTGTCATCTTGATCCAGTTCTTATTTTTATATAAGGATTAGGTCCCTACTACGTCCCTATGATAAATTCTAATCGAAAATGAGCAACCAAGCTCAAATTCAGCTGCCTATTTTCTATTTTTTAGCGCATTTTTTGGAAAAAAAGCGCTATTATATTCACTTTGGCTGTCTGCCTGGCTGGCTGGCTGGCTGGTCGACTGGCTGGCGTGACGCTGAGTTCTCAGCAACTATACTATTTTCAGACTTGAAACTGGTACTAAATAAAAGCTGCTGTTTCGTAGGTTTGCACAAATTGCTTTAATTCAAGCTCAGTGATTGTGGAAGATTAAATTATTCAATTACATGTTTCAAGTGAAACAATGCCCATATATATGTATGACATTAGGGATATGGCAGCTTAAGTTTATTCAAGTAGATAAAAATTCAGTTACAACTTTAGCCATGCGTGTCACTATTATTATGTACAGTTGTCAAATCTGTCTGGGAATCATTCAATGACTCGTTTAACGCGAGTTTGAAGCTTATTAGAATGAATTATTATTATTAGATGAAAATTTGTTTACTATTGGTGTATTTTTTTTATATAGCTTTGATAAAGATCAAATTATTCTTTTAAGGTACAGCACTTGACCTCCCGTCAGTCAATAGCTAAACAATGAAGATTGAAAGGTATTTTTGAGTTTGTACATGCATAAATTATGTACCTATCAAATAGTCAACTTGAAACTAGTACTAAATGAAAGCTGTTGTTTCGTAAGTTTGCCCAAACTGCTTGATTTCAAGCTCAGTAATTATGGGAGATAGTAATTTGCGAAATCTCTGAAGTAGCAAGCATTCATAAGCTGTCAAAAATGCGCTTTCATCATCTAGATGATTCTTCAATTTTTTCAAAATTTGTAGCAATGTCAAGTGGACTTTCATACATTGAATTTTGATTGATTAATGTTATGAACCTAAATCTGCCTTAATAGTACCGTCTAAGTCTATGCAGTTAATATAGAAATAATTTGTTCAACACATCTTACTCGTTAGTGAATCAGAGCTTTCTGCACCCATGCAGACAAATAAGAATAAAATGATGTGCGAAGTTGGATATCTTCAAAAAGTTCTAAAATTATAATTTCCTACCTTTCAAATGAAGTTGTCCCGAGATGTAAGTACAGTGCAATGAATGAATTTATTTATAAACTGTTTACGTCCTGATTCTGCAGTTGTAGAAAAGCTAAATAGTTTCCATTCTTAATAATTTCTCCTATTTTTTTTTGTAATATCTCTCTGCAGTTTGCAACGCGTTGCGTGTTACACACATGAGGTTAGCATAATTCTGAACGACCTACGCGCGTGCGTTTCTCTGGTTTTATTATTACTTTCAGTAGTTTATTTATGCTATTTAATGAATTATGGTTTCCGCGGATTAGGCTTTATAAAAGTTTCAAAATTATTCGTATTAAATAATGTGGAACACGGCTTTAGAGATTATCTACAAACTAGATACACATAGATTCATTATAGATAGGTACTTGTACGGCAAACTACATGTCCGTGTAAAATATTAATTATTGTCTCATTAATTCAATAAGGAGAGATTTCTAATATATGCATAAGTAATAAGATTATTAATTTTATTTAAGTCAATACAAAATATAATTCAGCACAGTTTATTTTGAAAAATCTGTATACTAGTTGCAATATATGTTTTTTTTTTATATTTATGTCATTGTCAAGCATTTCTTAATCTGAAAATTTGATCAAAACAAATGAAGCAAATCTGGGCGTCAACCTTGACTTTCATCTAAATATAAATAACTGCACATCAAGTTGAAATCACTATAGCACTAAACCAAAACCATTCCAGTACATTAACAAAAAATCCTGTCGCTAAGAACATTTGACATTCAGAAAAAGACAAGAAGTGGCTGTTATGGCAGTAGTTATCTTTGTTTCATATTTCACACATATCCGCTAGAGGCTCAGGTTGCTGTCATTTCTGTTATGACTCTAGAGGCGGACCGGATGTGCCTGCAACCTCTGGAAATATTAATTGGTTACAGCTTTTGTATGAATCATTTTTGGAATCTCAATTATTTGATACTAGATTTCTGGAACTGCTATGAAGTTAATACAAACCGCACACCGTATGCTCCGTACTTTTAAGTACTTAAAATTCTTGAAAATTGAAGCAACTGATGCAAATGTTTTATTCACTATTTCATTATAGAATTAATGTTATTTTTAGCGGAGTTACGTTGGGGCCACACTAACGTCTGTCATTATTTATGGCGTTATTCACAAATAAACACATTGTCAATGACAATATGTTAATTGTCTCAAAACGCCTTACTTAACGGTATTAGACGTTAGCGTGGCCCCTGCATTAGAGTTAAACATGTCGGTTTAATAACTGTATATCAAAATTCTTCATCAATAATTTTATTTATTCATCTTCTTCTTATTCTATGCAGGCAATGCCTGTTTTTCTCTGCACTATTGAGGGAATTCTTCTGAAATTGTTTTCCAGCTTTCTGTTAAGTTACTGAAATATTGAAAATATGAGGGTATAGCTCGTAAAGTTCCTGACCTGATAAAGGAATCCTGAATCCATCCTTGTTGTCTGGGTCTGTTATTTTACGTCATTTCAAGCGATATTCGAGAATAACGCAGAAATTTCTAGATGTTTGGTTTTCGTATATATAAGGGCGAACAACATGACTGAGTAACAGTAAACAGTGAATAGTAGAATAGACTGAATATTCAGTGCGCGATCAGCTAACTGCGAAGTGCAATAAATGAATAAGTTTCTGAAATAAATATTAGTGGCTTTGCAGTCAAGGTTTAATAATAGTGAGTGATGAATACATAGTATGGTGTTTGTCTTGATGTGACAACGAAGAATTGAACTCTAATTTTTTTTTTTATTTATTAAATAGTGATTTTTATTCAAACGATAGTAAATTTTTTAATAACAATGAACGTTACAATATACTGATTATTTGATAGTTCACTGTACTGTAACGAAACCCAACTTGTTCGTAGGCTTAATAAATCCATTTTCACCTGAGGCTACACTTATATTACTAGAGTATCCACTAATAAATATCATACTTTTTTTTCTCTTCATATGTTGTGTGATCCAGATAATTTAATTTTGAGGTTATAAAAGTGGCCAAGGAATCAAAAATTGAATCCTCTTTTAATGTTTTGACGTTTCGGCGCCGGAGCGGCACACCATCTTCAGCTACAATATTTATTAGAATAAATATGATTTTACAAAACATGTAAACAATATGTTGAATGATTCACATGGCGCACTTATAGAGCATACTGTTAATACTGGGCATAAATTTTTAAATTATTGAAAAAGAACCTAACTTTTTTAAAAGGCGTTTATATGAGACTTTTTTCATAAATATTGATGAACCCAAACATGTAAATAATATTACTGATTTATATAATTCAATTAACTCAATGTCAACTTTACTTGACATATTTACCGCTTGACGGCACCACTTGTGTCCGTTTTCATTTTGTTGTCAAAGCTTCTCTATTTCCTATCCACTCCAACGGTTGCCACCATGGCACGTGTGGAGGGTTTCGGTTTTTTTTTTGTATTTTCAAGTTACTAGTTTATTTCAATCCAAATTATATTGTATTTTTTCGACTACTTTGTAGTATCAATTTGTAATATCATTTATCATTAGCAGGTATGTTATTTTTCTCTTTTTGTTATATTCATGGTTTCCATGTTTTGTAAAATTATACTTATTCTAATAAATATTGTAGCTGATGATGGCGGGCCGTTCCGGCACCGAAACGACTAAACTTTAAAAGAGAATTAAATTTGACCACTTTTTATATCCTCAAAATTAAATATTCTACTTATAAGCGACGATAGAAGTAGACAGTAACACTACAATTTTTAGCGCATTTTTTGGAAAAAAGCGCTATTATATTCACTTTGGCTGTCTGGCTGGCTGGCTGGCGTGACGCTGAGTTCTCAGCAACTGTACTTTTATACAGACTTGAAACTGGTACTAAATAAAAGCTACTGTTTCGTAGGCTTGCACAAATTGCTTTAATTCAAGCTCAGTGATTGTGGAAGATTAAATTATTCAATTACTTGCATCAAGTGAAACAATGCTCATAGATATATATGACATTAGGGATATGGCAGCTAAAATTTATTAAAGTAGATAAAAATTTAGTTACAACTTTAGCCGCGGGTGTCAGTATTATTATGTACAGTTGTCAAATCTGTCCGGGATTCATTCAATAACTTGTTTGACGCGAATTTGAAGCTTATTAGAATGAATTTTTATTATTGGATGAAAATTTGTTTGCTCTTGGTGTATTTTTTTTATATAGCTTTCATAAAGATCAGTAATTGTGAGAGATGGTAATTTGCGAAATCTCTGAAGTAACAAGCATTCATGAGCTGTCAAAAATGCGCTTTCATCATCTAGATGATTCTTCCATTTTTTATTATTTATAGAATAACACTTTCTGCTATTTATTTCCACTGCTTCTCAATCATATTGACTAGTTTATTCATTTGACTCTTACGCGCTCTGTATTCGAACTACTAGCAACAACCATTCCCTTCCTTGATTCAGTCCCATGGTTTTTCGAAACTTCTAGAAATTTCTAGTTAGTCAGACGTCACCACGTCCTTGGCGCATAAGTCAGTTGCGCTTGCCACCCGTTCACCCGTTGTGGGGAGATGGAAGTCCATTCTGTAGGGGTTCTGTCTCTTACAATACAAATATTCTGATCAACTGCGAAGGGAAAGAAGTTTCTGCCTTATAATAAATGTCGCTACGCTCCTGTATGTTATTTTTTGTCTAAAGTATAGGTAACGTGGTAGCAGAAGTCAGCGTTAAGACAAAAAACATATCTTATACCACAAACAAGCTCATGACAAAATTTTAGCACCATATCATGAAAAAAAAAAGAAAAGCATAGTCAAGGTTAGCGCCTTTTATTTTCCGTAAAAACGTCGGGATGAAATCACGTGTATTTGCTCGACTTTTTATTCGAAATTTTCTCTGATTTTTTAATTTTATAAAATGCTGATGCACAATAATCACGCACGGGCGCTTATTTTAGTCCGATGACCGGCTATCACTGTACTCAACAAGCGAAATGATGTTTTTACGTCAATATTGCATGTATTAAAACAATTGATTTTTCAACTCCTCCCATTAGAAGTCGTTGAGAATCCATTTAGATGCATTCATGCGAAGTTCTAGGGTATGAAAAAAAATGGAAGAATCACCTAGATGATGAAAGCGCATTTTTGACAGCTCATGAATGCTTGTTACTTCAGAGATTTCGCAAATTACCATCTCCCACAATTACTAAGCTTGAAATCAAGCAGTTTGGGCATACTTACGAAACAGCAGCTTTCATTTAGTACTAGTTTCAAGTTGACTATTTAATAGGTACATAATTTATACATGTACAAACTCAAAAATACCTTTTAATCTTCATTGTTTAGTTATTGATTGACAGGAGGTCAAGTGCTGTAGCTTAAAATGATAATTTGATCTTTATCAAAGCTATATAAAAAAAAATACACCAAAAGTGAACAAATTTTCATCCAATAATAATAATTCATTCTAATAAGCTTCAAATTCGCGTCAAACAAGTCATTGAATGAATCCCGGACAGATTTGACAACTGTACATAATAATAGTGACACCCGCGGTGAAAGTGGTAACTAAATTTTTATCTACTTTAATAAATTTTAGTTGCCATATCCCTAATGTCATAGATATCTATGGACATTGTTTCATTTAAAACAAGTAATTGAATAATTCAATTTTCTACAATCACTGAGCTTGAATTAAAGCAATTTGTGCAAGCCTACGAAACAGCAGCTTTTATTTAGTACCAGTTTCAAGTCTGTAAATAGTATAGTTGCTGAGATCTCAGCGTCACGCCAGCCAGCCAGCCAAAGTGAATATAATAGCGCTTTTTTCGGAAAAATGCGCTAAAAAGTCACTCGGAGGTTGTTAGTTTTGAAATTCCAGCCTATGTTTATCTTGATCACAATTTGGTCTTTCTTGGCCTACGTGCATACATATCTTCTATATTTTGGCTTACATACTGGGTGCAGATAAGCATTATCTATAACTGTACCTAAAATCATGTTGATAGATCCAACACCATAAAGAATTATGTATTTATCGTGTAAAGTACGGATCCATGAGAATTGGTCAAATTACTTTATTAATTATAATTTTAAATGTCTGTTTCTCCTAGACTCATGATTTATCGTGAAAAAAACATATAATAAATATATCATAAGCTCAAATAATTACGCAAATATTAGTTGGTATCTAATGAATGTCCCATAATTAGACTGGAATCTCTCATTTACACTTGCTCTTCGTACGGTGTATCTTTTTGCTCGTTTGATTTATCCTGATATGTTAATCGGCTGTTAACTTCCAGTTCTACGGATTTTGCTCATTTATTTAGATTTTAACAGTTGGCAATTATAATTGACAGACATCGATGTTTATCGCAAGAGTGAGGCTAACGTTTCATTTCGCATTTAACACTTTTTACCTGTGCTTTGAGAATTCACTGAGCTTGTATGTGTGGTTCTGTAATTTGTACGATTTGATGAACTCTTTAATAGGAGAAAATGTTGTCCTTTTGCATTGGATATCGCTGTCTGCGTACAGTTTTTTCATCTGTTTACTCATCGTTTTCCAATTCAAGCGCAAGCTCAATTTGCTCTTCTCAGGTTCCGTTACCTCATATCTCATAAAATATCTGTTGTACATTTTAGTTAATCTGTTACAATTCAAAAATGTTCGTGCAAAGCCCACCGTCTGTGAGATAATCAAACGTGAATACATTTCATCTTGAACATCCGGTGAAATGGTCTCCGTTAAGCCATTCTCATAGAGATTATTATTATAAATGTGTTTTCTTTGGGATGTTTTGTCTGCGAGTGGCGTACGCTTAAAAAATTCGAAAGGGGTTGTGTGGAAGGAAGAGTTGGATCAGTTGACGCATCTGTGAATTTACCGGCTAAAAATACATCCTTTCACAAAATAGGATTTTTTAGTCCCTGCTCGCGTAAAAAATGCGCACATGTGTGACAGACACGGGTCGAAACGTCGAAGTGGAAACACAAACGTGATGTCAACCGCATCCAGAACAAATGAATGACAAGCCAGAGATGAACATCTGCGATTTTTCACAAAATGTGCTTAAAATGTGTGCAAGTTTAGTTACTATAAAAAGTGATTCCGCCATTTATCTTTTTTAACGGATATTCTGGTTTAGTTGTTGAGCACATTCTTAGGATCTTAGATATTGGAGGAAAGATCTATACTTTTTTTGTCATTAGTTCTTAGATTTAGGATAAATATGTTCATATATTCAAGTGAACTAATTCTTGTTTTCTATTTTAGGTAAGAAGTTGCAACAATTCTCAGGAAGTAATTCTCGCGTTTCCAGTTGGTAAGAAACATAACAAATTTTATAACTGTGACAAATTTTACGACAACATTTTGTTCAGCTTATTATTCGTCTTCAAAGGCCACGCGCGTACTTATGTAAATATGTGCGCGTACAAACAAAACAAATATGGTCTTAGATTGCGCATGTACGCAAGTGCGTTGACTTGAGATGCGCAGAACCTGTTCCAAAACGCGATCAGCCACTTCGTTAAATTAATAAATTGCACTAAACATTATACGCGGTCGTATCTCCCTGCTGTGTATAATGAAAACGTAAAATGTAAATAAATGTAAAGTATAAGAATTCTTTCTCGCTGAGTAATTGCGCTCATTGTGAAGGAGCCTTGCAAAGTTGTTGTGAACGCTCCGTAATACTTAACGGCTTGTTTCAATTGCAATTTGTTATTGGATTTTTTGTTGACTAATTAGCAGAACACCCAGAGGTCTGACGTCACGGGGAATAGCCTCTTGCTGTGAAGACGGATTAGATAATGGAAATACTGTTGCTGATACAACACTACTTTGCAGTAAATTACTTCAATGTAAATGCTATTTGCATTTCAATAACCACAATGCAGAATGGAATTTTGTATGCACTTCACCAGATGCTAAACATTATTTGTTTCGAGAATTACCATGAACTTCTCGTTTTTTTTATCCGTCTGTATTGTCTGACCTCAAATAGGTATAGTCCACTCAAATTCACAAGAAATTTAATATCCAGGTCTTAATCACCTGTTTGATGTCATTTAGCACTTATCTTAAATGTGTGAGATCATAATAATAATCAAAAATAAATAAAGGATAGGTCAGGGATTAGGGCGTAACTAAGCCCCGCCATCGGGGCATTTCAGCTTTAGTTTAGGTGACTAGAACGGATATAAAAATGATAGCCTGTCTCAGAGGTTGGATAGGATATATGAATAACAGATAGGCCGTTAAGTTCACCGAATAGATAGCTACCAGTACTATAGTGAGCATCGATGCCCGCGATACACGTGAGCTGGTCGATTTACCCTCTCTTGGAACAACCCCGTTGCCCGTAATAACACAGAGTACATGCGGTTAGCATACAAATATTCTCGCGCAACATCAACAGAATAATGTAGCACCCAGAAAGCTAAGTCACTAGCAATGTTTATCTCACGTTGGACGACACCTATGGATGGCTATCAGTATAGTAATGCCATACCGATGCCTGCAACACACGCAGGTTGGTTGACTTATCTACTCTTGGAACAACACCGCTGTCGCAATAACACAAAGTACATGCGGTTGGCAACAATCGACGTTGTCACACGGTGGTATTAGTACTCCAGGTAGATAAGGATACCAACACTTCAGAGGAAAACGCACACTTAGTGTGATGTCACCACATGTAACGCTAAATATACTAAAGTTATAAAACTCAATGATAGGCAAACTGACTAATTGGTAGAAGCTCTCAGCTACTTCGCAGTACTAAATTGAATAATATGATGGCTAATTAAAGTGAACAATGCACAACACAGATAAACTGAAATGCTCAAAGTTCGACTCTGAAGTGATGCAAATGTGTTTGCAGCACACGCTTCCTGTTAGACTTGACCTTGGAAGTAATTAGGATTATTTACTCAAAATTAGGTCTTATGTATACTACTGTTTTTGGGTCATATTGGTGTAGCAGGGTGTGTCGAGAATCTGTTCCCATTCTGAAGACAAAGAAATGGGTCAGGCAGAACAATACTTGTAATTTATTGTATTAAAAAATTGTTGTAACACTTGGCACTTGCTTTCTTTACTTTTCTTTTGGTCTACTTCTCTCTCTTGTTACATGCCCTAACCATCTTGAGCTTCTTTGATGCTCGGTCCACTAAATAAGTCCATCACTTCCCTATTAGTCCTTCTAAATCACCAGTCCTCAATTTCTATTTCTAATATTTTCCTTCAAATTCCTTCATCTTCCAAACCATTAATTTGTTTTTAACCCTGTTGTTCGAAAGCCACAGTTCAGAATCTTATGTAAATGTTGTTCCCAAAATTGTTCTATATATTTTTAGTTTGGCATCACGTATTGTTGTCTATTTCTTCCTCGTCTTTATCAGTATTGGTCAACGTTATACCCAAATAATTGAAGCTCTCTACTTTATCGAAATTATACCTTTCACCTTGTTCTGTTACAATTCCTAATTTGCTCTCTCCAATATTGTTTGCACCCCTCAATACTACATATTTAGTTTTGCTGTAACATTGAAAACTTTTTTCATTTATTTTTTCGGGTATCTTGAAAGCATACATTATATTGTACAGTTTTTCTTCATTTCTCGAATAATTTGCCTGTTTAAAGTCGATGTAAAGTATGTTAAGGGTTAGTTATGGTAGAAGATGATCAATTAATCAATCAAGTAGCAAAGATGTTGAACCACATTTTGACAGATTCGCCTCTAGCGTCGAACATGTTTATATTTGTAAATGGTGCGATAAATTAACACTAGTTATCAATATGTTTCAGTGGTTTCTACTGCATGTACATATGTACATATGTACTCTCCAGAGTATCATTGCTTGTCCCAAGAATATTATTCAGAGATTCCATCACCTTCTTTACCTATATGTTGAACTGCCATACTTTCACGGTCTCCAATACGCACAATGTTCGGAACGCGGACAAAATTTATGAAGATATATTCGTTCATCTTCATAAGTAGTGATCTAAATAAATTAATATAGAGACGATGAAAATGACAAAGAGACCAAAATAACTTCGTAGGCAGAATTACGTTTATTCAAAGACACAGGACGTTTAAGCGCCGCAACGGCCAGCCATCATCAGCTTGGAAATGTAAATTCAAAATTTAGTTACATTATGAAATAAATAAC
The DNA here is from genome assembly GCA_963989225.1 of Dromius quadrimaculatus. Classification (NCBI taxonomy): domain Eukaryota; kingdom Metazoa; phylum Arthropoda; class Insecta; order Coleoptera; family Carabidae; genus Dromius; species Dromius quadrimaculatus. The sequence continues at coordinate 7,378,058 of OZ022334.1, read as the reverse complement.
TACGTTGTCGAAACAACCATGTTGAATTTGGAATTCAAGAGACCAAATTCAACATGGATTTTTCTACAACGTAGTCATTTATTTCATAATGTAATTAAATTTTAAATTCACATTTTCAAGCTGATGATGGCTGGCCGTTGCGGCGCCGAGACGTCCTGTGTCTTTGAATGAACATAATTCTGTTCACGAAACAGAACTACAAATAATTGGATCGCTCGCGCAAATGATACGTAGATATCGCTCACTTTACGATGAGGCAGAAAGTATTTCCTCTGAAAACGGTCATTCATGATTGGATATTATTCAATTTTTTGCATCTTATTTCTTTTTGTCCGCTATATCACGGCACCAAGTACAAGTAGAGAAATACCAACCAGTATATAACTTGCCCTTGTATCATTCCAGTTAGAGTTCAAGACAAGAGGAAGTTTTCGTAGGGAATTGTTTGCAAAAATCAAACTTGCAACGAATCGTGATAAAAATCAATAGAGCTGTATTCTGAAACTAAACCTATCGATGGAATCAAGAATCACCAAAATCTGTCAAGGAAAGCGATCTGTAATGTGTCTATGTACAGATCAAAGAATAAAAATGTAGATAATTTTCCAATGGCAAATTTAGGGCATAATGAATAATTGGACGAACTGAGAGATATCCTGGTTACAAAAAGCTATAATTATGAAATTATTCCAGATTATAATCACTTATATCGTCAAAACTCGAGTCAGGATCGTTATAATATAACGTACACCGCGGTGCAAAGTATATAATATAAACAAACATTTGTACCTTTTATAGGTCTACTATATTATCATACATTCATACTCCTTGGCGTATTTACAAATTAATAACACCCCTCATTGAAATACGCATTCAGAGCATCGGACTGATAATGTGTCGAACTAATTTTGTTCTGACAAAATCACCATTCAACTTCACTAATTCGACCGACTGTCTTATATACTAAAAGGCCAAGTGTTTGGATTACAGAAAAACTTTGCCCTAAGCCACAGCTTAAACCAAAATTCGGATAATTATGATTTTTTTTTTACAAATTTGGTATTCTTGAGGAGGAGTGCCTTTTGAGGGTCTAAATTTTTTCCGTCTTATAGATTTTGTGCAAAAAATCAAAAACCGACGAAAATTGGACAAAAAAAATCAGATCCAGTTGCCAGGAATTTTTAATTGTTGAACATCAATGTCATCTGACAGTTTTGACGTTTGAATCTCAATATTATCACATTAAATATTGTAGAATTTCTATATTATCCACGGATATTATGTATTATCATATTAATTACAAACATGAGCGAATAATTCTTGATACACTTTATGCTTCTATTATGTTTAAATAATAAGATAACTATTTTTATGACGTTTAAATAAATTCAGTATTGCCAACTTATTTCCTGAGGGAAGAATGTACATGCGTACTCGCTTTTACGCAAAATTCCAATTCCAGTTTACAACAATGTACACATCTCACAAATAAAAGGTAAGTAGTTTAAATGAATAATATTAACAAAATGACAATCTTATGTGATATTTTTCAGGCTATGCTCAGAAATTTTTTGGAATAAAGTAATGTGTCACAATATTTATGCATTTACAACACAAAACAAAGAACAGGCATTATTAGAAGAGACCTATTTCTTATCCAGTTTGGATGTTCCTATTCACATGAAATATAAATTTGGACATGAAATATTTTCTTGATGATTCTACTTTCAATTCTGACATATTAAAGCTGTATTCTTTCGTTCACGGAGAACTGATCTAACTGATCTGGTTCACTATGTTCATGTTCATTCGTTTACGGATCATTCATCCCCACTCCAAATTTCAACTACTGCAGATAATACGGAAATTATTTGAATGTTGTACGTTTATCCAATAGTGATCATATTGAGTACTCGATGAAATTATGTACGCATAACATCAATTTATTCAACTAGAACTCATTATTAATTTTTTATACTGAAGAATCTGGAGCTTGTAGATATTATGTATGGTTATATGAATAAAACATTAAATTGGATAATTTGTAATGTAATTTAAGCTTTCATAAAGCTTATTTCAATTAAAATTATTTTTTTGACATTTACAATGAAATGTCAGTATTGCCAACTTATTTCCCACACAAAGACTGTACATGCGTACTCGCTTTCACGCAAAATTTCAATTCCAGTTTACAACAATGTACACATCTTATAAATATAAAGTGAGTAGCTTAATTGAATAATATTAACAAAATGACAATTTTATGTTATATTTTTTAGCCTATGCTCAAAAATTTTCTGGTATAAAGTATAATGTCACAATGCCCATGCATTTCAGCACAAAATAGAAAGCAGGCATATTTTGTGCGATATAAATCCTTTCAAACAAGCGATCGCATAAGTTTCAAGATGATTTCAACATGTAATTGTTATAAGGAAATCGATTCTCATAATCAAGAGATTAATTTCTGTAATTTAAGTGTAACTTTATGTAATATTTTCAAGGTTATGCTCAAGGACTTAATGAAAGCTGGTATAGCAGAATGCTTGATAAATACGATTCCAAAGTGATATTGTTAAAGAAAATTCAATTATTTGTAGTCACTGAAGAAGAATTAATAAAATTAGAAATGTTTGCTCAAGTGATATGAATTTAATTCACTGATACTAATTCATCTATCCTTCGACGATCCATCACTTGATTATACTATTTTCAAGATACGATTCATACTCTAATCTATAATATTGTTCCCCTGTAAAATAAGTACTGAAGAATAAATGCCACTTGGAATATGTCAAGTAACTATAGTTTGGTACATGTGGTGAATATTCTGCAATGAAAAAATAAATATTTCGATTAACTTTGTATTTGAGATTATGCAGAAGATAATCCTCCTAAAACCTGAATTGCGCTGATGAAACACGATAAGTTTGGGTGTAAACGATTTAAATAATGAAATAATACTCAGATAAACTGTACGTATATACCTATTCTGTATATCCACTACAATCATTCAACAATATTGAAAATTTCTCAAAAAGTGTAGGAGACACATGATATAAATAGATTAAAAGTAGTTATTCTAGAAAGAGTTTTCGCGGAAAATGTTGGTAGATTACACGGGTTACTGTAAGTAAGAATTCACTGTTGTAATCAGCTGATTTCAAACAATCAACACAGACATCTGTTCCAACAGTTGGTAACATTGATAGGTGTGACGTAGACGCTTGGGTGCGCATGCGTAATTTAGAGTGGATAGAGATGTTTTGCAAGAGTCAGATATTATTGTTCTTTTATTGTTTGTTTATAATATCTGTTACTGAAATATATTGTAATTGTGAAGAACAAGAATGTTTTGTTGAATATAAAGGAATCGGATGACGAGTAGTCAGATGATAGAACAGCTGTCAGCATTTTCATTGCTTCATTCATCGATTTCATTATTTTGATCAATCCCTAAAAACAGCAATTTCTTTCAAACTAGTACTGTTATTGTAGTGAGTATTATGATCATATTATCAACAATAATTCCTGAGTAGAAATCATCGATTGTAGATTATTACGGGCAACAATCATTTGTTGTAATCAATTCAATTTTGATTTCAATTGTAAAGTTATTGCTGATTCATTAGATAAACGATGAAGACTTGGTAAGAATTATTGTTGTCATTTACACGCCCTCATTCTTTGTTCAGACCTGGAAGAAAAGTTTCTTATTGAACTCGATCATATATCGATCGTATATCCTGATTTTGTTACAAGGGTCGAAATTGATAGGAAAATGAACTTATTGAATGGCTTATAAGTCAGGTGTAGAAGACAATGGAGAAGAAATGTGTATTATTGTAATAACTCTCAATTTTTTTTTCCGTTATTGGTATGCAACTTCATTCAAAATTGAGATCAAAATCAACCACTGAGATGCATTCACAAAAAAGTATGAGGACAGTTAACGCTTTCAATGAATCTTTACGTTTTAGACCCTACTGAACTCAAAAAAACATAATTCAAAAGAAAGTCAGTCGTTGTGTTTGTTTATTTCTAAAAGCACGATAACTTGAGAACGGCTAGAAATTTTCGACTAAAATTTCACATTCAAATTTTTTATCAAAAAAATAGGTTCATATTCATGAATAAGATATATTCAATCGGTGGTACCAAAACTTCTTTGATGGAACTATAGAGTTCTTTGCGTTTATTTCATAAACGGTAGTACTTATCCAAGGATGTAATAGTATATTGTGCAACAAGTGCGATAAGTTTTTGATTGCCCACGAGAGCGAAGTGGGCAATTGACAATACTGCACAAGTTGGGAATACTATTTTTTATTACGAATGCAGGATTGGTACTATTTTGCACTTATTTTTTCGAGCGACAAATGGTTTGCGTGCGACAAGTTTACTTATTTGGACGTCGCAAGCCAAGGTTTGATGATGGTAGCGTTGACGATGAGTTCGACAGAACATGTTGCAAATTAGAAGGAACAACATGAATGTACAAGAAATAAATGATGTTTGCCAGCTCATTCATTGTTGCAAATTTATTACATGAAGTGAGGTATTTCTACAGGGGTATTAGCAATTTAAAAAACTTTTTCAGTTTTCGATGCAAGAATAGAGCATGTTAATTCACGCACCATGGTCTTATATATAGGACTTGACACTAGCATCTCACTACCATTGGCAAGGGATTGAAGTATTTAGTTATTATTAGTTCCTCAAGATGTGAGAAGCTGTGATATATTGTAGTTAGTGATTATAAATCTACTTATGATAATAGTTTAAGGGAGATTGAGGGAAACATTCATTTGTCATAAGTTCAAATATCCATTTTCGTGAATACAAAGGAATTAAATGTAATAATTATGAAATATTAGGAGTTCTATTGCTATTTGATGGCAATATTTTGAATATTATTTTTATTGAGTGCTATATATCGATAAATCTTAGGATGTAAAATTAAATATTCAATCCAGACTTGAATTATTCGAATCGCTGTTTTTTGCCTTTCTGATGCACACTTTCTGTTTTCCTCGCACACTTATTTTGTCGATCGTAACGCCGTCTGTAGTAGTTTGAATAACTGATAAGCTGCTTTAATAATGGATACCCTTACTGGTGAGTATCAAGACCCATGTATAATATTGGAAATTGTGCGGCAAGAGTGGTTCTTTTGAAAAGATAGTTCTACTAGAGAAACAATCTCGCCATCTCGTCGCTAATCCTTAAAGGGAGGCGGTACATATTTGGAGCTGCGACCCCTAGAGTCCCTGTAATTCGTGAAGAAGTTGGAATCAATAATTTTTCTCTAGATAAATACATGAAATAACATTGGGAATTGTCTATAAAAAAGAGTGAAATCACGAATAGAAAAAAATGCAGAAATATAATATGGAGCAGGAGAATTCTGTACGCTGAAATTATGATTGGGACTAATCTTATTGAGAAATTATTTTTGCCGGAGGCGGTTCACATATGGAGCTGCGAAGCCTAGCGCTTAGACCTGCGAAGCAGGTCGAAACGCTAGTCTTATATACTAAAAGGCATAAGATACACTTTCAGTTAGCCACGGCTACAGCCTAAACGAGAACTCTGATTAACATGATTTTTTTTTAATAAATTTGATATTCTTGACGAGCAGTGCCTTTTGGGGGTCTCAATTTTTTCAGTCTCATAGGTTTCGTGTAAAAAATCAAAAACCGTCAAAAATTCATCCTGGACATAGTAGGCATGTACAAATAATTGTTGAACATCGATGACGTCTGTCAGCTTTGACGTTTAGGTTCCAATATTATTTCATTGAATATTGCAAAATGAGAAGGATTTCCACAAATTTATGTATTAATACATCTATTACAAACATGAGCAAATCACTTGTGATACATTTTGAGCTAATATTATGCTTAAATATTAGAATTGTTATTTTTTTGACATTTCGATAAATTCAGTATTGCCAACTTATTTTCCAAACGAAGAATGTACATGCGTACTCGCTTCCACGTAAAAATAGTAGCCATGTACAAATAATTGTTGAACATCGATGATATCTGTCAGCTTTGACGTTTAGGTTTCAATATTATTTCATTGAATATTGCAGGATGAGAAAAATTTTCACAAATTTATGTAATAATACATTTATAATAAACATGAGCAAATAACTTGTGATACATTTTGAGCTAATATTATGCTTAAATATTAAAATTACTATTTTTTTGACATTTCAATAAATTCAGTATTGCCAACTTATTTCCCAGAATGTACATGCGTACTCGCTTTTACGCAAAATTCCAATTCCAGTTTCAACATTGTACACATCTAATGAATAGAAAGTAAGTAGTTTAATTGAATAATATTAATTTAATGACAATTTTATGAAATATTTTTTAGGCTATGCTCAAACATTTTTTGAAATAAAGTAATATGTCACGATATTCATGCATTTTTAACGCAGAATATGCCTGATCGCAACATGTATTAGTTGTTGGCTAAGTTATAGAATGATTTCAACATATAATTGTTATGAAGAAATCGATTCTTATAATCAAGGGATATTTTGATTCATGATGTTTCTCTGTTGTGGATGAAATAAGTACTGAAGATTGAATGAGGTTTGAAACATGTCAAGTATAGTTTAGCTGGTACATGTGGTAAATATTCAACAATACACGAGTATTTATTTAAATATTCAATATTGTTTAGTAATAGTTTAGTTTATGCTATTCTCATATCTCTTTCAGTTAAATAAATTTGAGTTGAAGACTTGATAAACCCAGCCAATCGAACATTTTGCTTGAGTCAACAATGAAACAAGCAATAATCAACTGATTATAATATTACGATAATGGAGCCATCAATCCATATTTAGTACTTGATGAAAGATATAAATCATACATCACTCAATGAACTTAAATAACTTCGTATTTGAGGTTATGTAGAGAGTAATTCTACTAGAAGCGGCATGGAGCTGATGATACACACCAAGCTTGGGTGAGAACGATGATGAAAATATCGATTGTCATCATTTATTTTGAAAAATGTAAATTATAACATATTACTGAAATAAACTGTACGTAAATATTCTGTATAATACATATCATTTTATTACAATATCAAAAGTCACTGATTTCTTATTTAGTGTGGATGTTCCTATCCAATTGGTATACAAAATTGGATATGAAATATTTTCTTGATGACAAGTGCATTGGGGAGAGTAGCAAATCTCACTGGTTCTAAAACTTTGATCTGTAGTTTTTGACATCTAATAGTCTAGGCTCTAATGTTGATTCATTTCATGAGTTAATGTTTTAATACGTAGTATAGGCCATTCTGATGTATGCACTAGAGACTAGAGTGTGATTGTTGGAATCAAGAGTTCATTATTGTACACAGGTTGTACACAACAAACATAGCCAATATGGACTACAGAAGATAAGTACCTGAATAATGCTTTTTTAAAATGATTCTCTTCTTGAAGAAGTCTTCAATAATAGCGTTGTACGAATTATTCAATTCAAACATTTTTGCTCACTTCAGGTTTCAAATGAGTAAATCAGACATAGACATATATATTGCAAGTACCATGAGATCTTAAACTGAAAGTTGAAACGTGCATCACTGCTATTAGTGGTACATTTTAGGACTAAATTTCAATAACCCATAGATAAGACCCTTGTAAGAATAGACATATACGAACAAGATTTTAGAACCAAATTAATTCATCTACTTACATACAGGCCCGTCAAATTGTTAAATATTAACGAGATACATGGCTTTTTGGAAATTCTCTGCCTCAAATTGTACAATATTATTAAACGTCAACAAAATATATCTTTGTATTTAAAAACTACAAATACGATAAAATGGTAGATGACGTGAACGAAGATAAAACGAAATGAGAATTATTGGTCAGAGCTTCCAATTTAATAATAATCGGTAATATCGATGAGAAAAATCATATATGGGATTGGAAAAAATCAATTTCTCAAGAAATGTAGGAGACACATGATATGGATAGATTCAGTGCTTTATTCTCAGATTATACGTATTCAAGAAAGGGTTTTCGCGGAATATGTTGATAGATGATACGGGTTGCTGCAAGTGAAATTTTACTGTTGTAATCAGCTGATTTTAATAAATGTCATTGAAACAATCAACACAGACATCTATTTCAACAGTTGGTAACATTGTTGGGTGTGACGTAGACTCTCAGGTGCGCGTGCGCAGGCGCGTGCGTAAGAAAGAGTGGATAGAGATATTTTGTGAGAATCAGATATTATTTTTCTTTTAGTGTTTGTTCATAATATCAGTTATTGAAATATATTGTAATAGTTGAGAGAAATCATATATGGGATTGAAAAAAATTAATTTCTCAAGAAGTGTAGGAGACACATGATATGGATAGATTCAATACTTTATTCTCAGATTAAACGTAGTTATTCAAGAAAGGGTCTTCGCGGAAAATGTTGATAGATGATACGGGTTGCTGCAAGTGAAATTTTACTGTTGTAATCAGCTGATTTCAATGAATGTCATTGAAACAATCAACACAGACATCCATTCCAACAGTTGGTAACATTGTTAGGTGTGACGTTGACGCTTGCGTGCACATGCGCAGGCGCGTGCGTAAGAGATATTTTGTAAGAGTCAGATATTATTTTTCTTTTAGTGTTTTTCATAATATCTGTTATTGAAATATATTGTAATTGTGAAGAACATGAGTTTTTTGTTGGATATTAAGGAATCGGATGACGAGTAGTCACATGATACAACAGCTATCAACATTTCATTATTTTGATCAATTCCTTGATATTGTATTCTATTGAATAGGCACTTTGAACAACTAATATTGATTTAATGAATAATGTTGAATTCATTTCAATACAAGTTAAATCACAATTCCAGAGAAAATTGAATATTGTAGCTCTATACAAGGAGTCAAAACATGTAGCGTGGGCTTGTGAGTAGTGCCTCAATGAATAAGAAACATGTTTTTGGAAAGCAAAAGTATAGCAGAGTGCATGAGCTCCAAGATTATTACCATAGGAACGTGGAACATGCATGTTTCTCCGAATGTACCATTGGAGCTAAGTGATTAAGACTCAAAGCATTGATTTAGAGAAAAATCTATGAGGATCAATGCTACTTCGGAGAAAATAGTCGGTCTTTCAATCTCGCAATTGAGCTCAGAAATCAGATACGCTAATTCATGGAAGGAATCAACTGAATGATTCCCCTGAGAGAAATATTTAGGATAATGGGTGTAAGTGATGAAAACACAAAATTTCAACTGAAATTCTATTTCACTTTTCCACTCGATATTCTCGGTTCCACCTGGAGTAACCATCTTTTTGTATATTCGATGTACATGCATCATTTCAGTCAGCATTATCAACCATATCTATTCGAAATGATAGTGAGAGTTGCAAAGGAGACAGAAAGATTGTGATTACATACAAATTGACGAGCGAAGCAAATTGTAAGGATATAAGTATGTCGTCAAAATGAAACAGAAGGATCACATGAGTTGTAATAACTAATACTCTAATTTGTATTCGAAAACAGTAAAGCAATGACTGAGAATATGCGAAACATGGCACAGACATGTTATCTTGCTGTGAAGTTTTGAATTTAGACTTTGTAATTCGTAGAAGAGTTGGAATCAATTTATCCAATTGATGAATACATGGAATAATATTGAGAATTGTCAATAAAAGACAGTGAAATCACGAGTAGGGAGAAATGCACTAATATAATACGGAGCACGAGGGTTTTGTGGGCTAAAATTGTACTTGGAGTTTATCTTATAGAGACAGAATTTTTGCCGGAGGCGGTTCACATATCGAGCTGCGAAGCCTAGGGCTTAGGCCTGCGTAGCAGGCCAAGCGCTAGTTAATAATCTAAAAGAACTTGTAATATCAACATATTAGGGATGGCGGTTACGCTGAACGTCTCAACATTTTTGTCAAACATAATGTTGTTCATGCTTTTCTTTCTATAATCTAATCATTAGAGAATGTGATGTAAATAATTTCGAGGTCTTTTCCAGCTGTTCGATGGAAAATGCAGCAGTTTTGAAAGCTTTCGCAGATAGAAAAGTTGGCGGATTCATAAACAAAAAGCCACACACAAAGTTTCAGAGGAGTATTGATAATTTGGATACACTGACAGTATTGATAAAATCCGATACTAGTTATTAAGATATAGTACTCAAAATAACCAAAACGAGTCCCCAATACATTGTTACTAGGTCAAGATATTGAAATACGAGCATTCTTAACTCAGTTGCAAAAATAAACGACAAAATGTATGGATTACAGTAGTGTTAGTAGGTATTTTGATCATACGCATAATTGCTAGCTTGGACCAACGGCTAATTTACAGATAACATGTGCTAGAGGTATATTAAAACATTACTCACTTTTCTGAAAGTCTAAGTGCTGATTTTTATGTATGTTCTAGGAAATATTATTAAAAATTGATTATCAACACTGGCAGACACTTCTCATCGGCAGTAATTTCTGCTAGACGCTTTAAAGCTTGCAAAAATAACATAATCTCACTTATAGTCTGAGTCCTAACTTTCATACATGATATTCAGGGAACAATTTCAATACTTTTGTAAATAGCCACACCAAAGTAGAGTTGGATATTCATGGATACTCCGTTTACTATCAAGCGTACGCTCGTACTCACAGCGATATTTTAATTGTGTCTGGGGAATGTTTGACCCCTACGATTGATCTGGCTGTTTATAGAAAGTTTTGAAATTGTTTGCTGAGTATCAAATATAAAATTTAGTAAGGACGGGAAATGTCTAGCAATGTTGATTATCAAAAAAATTAGCACTCGGACTTTATGAAAAGTGAGTAATGTTTCAACGTAACTCTAGCACCTGGTATCTGTAAATTGGCCGTCGGCTCAAGCTAGCAAGTATGCGTATGATTAAAGTACCTATTAACACTACTCTAATGCACACATTTTGTCTTCCAGAAAATAAGTAAGGTCTGGCAGGCCTGGGATCTTACTTTATTAGATTTCAGTGCATTGAAAGGCAATCTTGTCACTTGAACAATTGCCAACGATTGTTTTGTATATTCATTCAATAATCTATTTTAAATACATTCACAATAAAAATTCATGAGTGAGTGAATTTTCGTTTTTAGAACGTTTTTATATTTTCTGCGAACAAGTTTATTATAAAATTGAAACACATGTGCTTAATAAACATACTATGACAAATTTACACGAGCAGAGAGACAAAAAGCAATATAGAATGATGTATTAACCAATTAATTAAAGTTGTTTAAAGTAATAAAAATGAGTTTGCAAAACAACAGATATTCAAGTAAACAAAAAACTGTTTTTCTGTCTTCGTGGCAATCAGCGCACTATTTTTCGCAGTGCATATTTTTTTACGACAGTCAAACGGACGTTTCACTTAACACCCGTTCCAACAACAGACATAATACTGTTTTAATATTAATCTAAATCTTGAAATTTCGAGCAACACAATTTGTTTTCAGCAAGTGTTGAAAGCGATCACTTAAAATTTCTATTCTAGTTTGTTTATTCAATTGAATGTTCTTTCTCATTTTCAATTGCTAGCAGTTACACGCGGCTCATGAACTTTGTTAAAAATTGATCCGTTGCTGCGTGAAAGAAGGACAAGCCAACAAAATTATCGTGCCCCCACTAAGATTTCCAATAGCCGGCGCCTATCGATCGCTGGAAAGAATTGTATTGCAGACTTTGCAATCATGCTATGGGTCACTTGATTAGAATACGAAAAATTCACTCGTGTTGTTGATTATTTTTTTAATCGACTTGCGGATGCTGATAGCAGTGATTGTGAATTGTGATGCGCAATAGCTTTATCGTATAATTGTTTTTGAATGTGGAACTTATTGTTGACGTGGTATGAATGATCTGTTTTGTAATCGTGTTTCGCAATTGACATTTAAATACTTCATTAATGACATTATAGTCATTTTTAGACCGCGGATATGTGAATGATTAATTCAGCACAATTCTAGAACTGATTTATACTTAATGAGAGAAATCTATCAAGCATATAACTATTCCTAGGAATTGTAAGGTGTTTTATACCTGTAAACTTTTATTACTCATTTAACAAGTCATGTTCTATAAAAGATATAGTAATTTACTAATTAACGCCTTATAATATTGATGATGGATCAATTATTGAAGTCTTTCCAATTTTCATGATAACCTCGATAAAACAAAAATCAGAATAATCAAATAGACAATTCAGAACCGCTTCTTGTTCGTAACCCAATTTACGAAATGTTCAAGGAATAGAAATGAATCATCAAAAAATAATAAATGAACTGATTCAGATCTGCATTTTTTGTTTTCCCGTCATATGCTTTCTCTTTCGAAATCACATCGTGTCTTCTTTATTATTGTTCCCCTAAAAAACCTCAGGAATTCCGTATTCGTGCTTTTCCTTGTATTCTGAGTGTTGTTCACTGCGTTCTTCCGTATTTATCGCTCTAATTATTACAGACAACGACTTGGAATTGAAACAAACTTGGGGTATCGCAGTTGTTCCAAAAATGCTCATGTAATAGGGGAGTAAATATTTTTAAAACCATTCCGTGAGATTTATTGACTTTAATGCGACAAAAAGAATGTTAGAAAACAGGAGGAACCTTCATATATTCATCCAATGCTTTAGTTTGCAAACAAGCAAACGAACATATTCTTAAATAGTGTACTACGAGATTATTCAAATGCCAACATTAATTAAAATATTTGTCAATTTATCAAAAAATATTAGAAGAAATATAGGATGCTGTGAAGTAAACTCTGAAAGATGGTCGGTTTTTACACCATCATCTTGAATAAACGGCAACTGTAGACACGTGTTTTTGTCTTTATTAGGACTCTTTAGTACTGTATGAGTTGATACATGGCATGCGGAGATATAAATCTTCAGCAGTGACATCTACCATATTGCAGGACACTGCCACCTCGGCTGTATTATGGTAGCTGGCACTGCAGTAGAACGTCCAACTCTTCCCAGTGACAGCCTTTTTTGAAATTGTCAACATCTTATTTATCTGGATTCAACATATCTCAGTGTTTGTTGCGATACTTGCAATGTTCCGTTCACGGAAGCGAGCTTGCAAGATGAAATTTTGCATGATACTGGGAGAACCATCAACAAAAGCCATTCTCTTTCTTTTACGCAGTGTTGTGAATGTAGGTATTAAAAGACGAGAATTCAGTCAGAGAATTCATTCAGAGAGTTATGATATAAATTGAACTCTGTGGCTGAATTCTCGTATTTCAATACCTACATTCAACGTACCAGTCAATTATCGACTCTGAATCAAAAGTGGTCTTTAGTCAATTTATGATGACTCTCGACCTGAAAGCCTTTCGACTTCACCTGATGACCCTTACAGCACGAAAATCAAGTGTTTGGTGCATGCTCACCATGATTTGACTGTCAGAGAAGTTACAGAAGATGTTGAAGTCTCAATAGAATCAAGTCGTGCGATTTTGGCAAAAAAATAACATATTAAATTGCAAACATTGTTTTCATTTTGATTTTTGATTCATTCAATGGATTGTCAAAGAAGACGAAACGTTGGTTAACGGCGAAAGTTCTGTCATCATTGTGGACTCTCACACGCTACAAGAAGCACAATCTCGATTAAGATGTGAGGGTGGTTCTCACCATCCTCAAAGATTTCAATAAAAGTACATTTTGAATCATTGCGTCAATCGTCAGTACTACGATGAAGTGTTGAAAATGTCGAGCGAGATGACACAAAATAAGATCATAGTCCTTTTGCCATGATAATTCGCCTGCTCATTCAGTCTTATCAGTCGACGAGTTTCGTACTAGAAGCTTGCATCGGGAGGGGTGATGTGATGCGGCGCGGCGCGGCGTAACGAGGACAAAAGGCCTCACCCATGCAAGATCATCTTTACGAGCCTCCTCACTCTCGCACGTTACAATAAGAAACAAGAAATGCTGGAAAATTGAATTTTAGAAGAAACTAGGACTGTTTTTTGAATTTTTTTTTATAAAAGTCATCAAATAAACTCAATCTGTTCGACGATCTTAGATCTCTAAGGATTGATAACCGATATGATTTTAGTGTTTCGGCACTTTTTCGGTTAATCATACATTCCAGCCGGGAATTGCACCAGAGACCTCTGGATTTGTACGTCATAGACGTGCAGTGAACAGCGCGCCAACGCGTTGAGCCACTGGCCTGACAGTATCAATTAATTATGTCTCTCTTAGATTTGTAAATTGGCAAGACTTTTGTCAGAAATCAGATGACTTTCATTCCTCATCCCCCTTTTATCCACAATTTACTACTTTTTGTTGTTCCCAAAGATAAAATCAGTTCTGCCCTGGTACCATATCGAGTTAACATTGACATGTTCCCATCTCATTTCTATAGAAGGATAACCTGATTTGGTCCTTGTTATGTCCCTATAATAGATACGTATCGGAGACATGTCCAACTTGCATAGTAAATTGACAATAATTATCAAGTCAATGTCAATGTCAAGTCGTTGTAGTTCCATCATGAAACGACAGTGTTTCGGCACCATCGATGATATTTAGAGGAACTTGTCACTGACTAAGAAATAATGCAGAAGCAGTTTCCTAGGACTGGAGATAGTGAAGTGTAAATGAAGAAGAGCAGATGGTACATTGAAGAAGACAAGATTTCGCCTGATTGGTCTCAGATTCCGAAAATCAAGGATATGCTGCGTGTTAATCATCATCTGACTACCAGAGAAGTGCTGAAATCTCAATAGAGTCATATTCATCGTCCTATTATTGATCGAAAAGCAGAACGTTCTAAAAAAACGACGGCCAAGAGACATTCATTCAATGGATTATCAAAGAAGACGAGACTACGATATTGAAGTGAAAGTATAGTCATCACAATGGATCTTAATGCCCAGAGAAAGCACCACATTCTCGATTCCCTATGAATTTGGTGCTCATCGTCTTAATTGATTCCAATTTCGAATTTATGCCTCAATCGTCAGTTCTACGAAAGAATATCGAACAGGTTATGCAAGGCAATTTATAAAAGAAGACCTTAATTGGAACAGGACAATATGTAGCGCTTTCACAATGACAATGCGCCTCTTACTCAGTTTTGTCAATTGGCAAGTCTTGTGCCAAAAACCAGATAACTTTTCGCCCTCATCCCCTTAACTTCCAGAACTCGCTTCTTCTCCTTATTGCCAAAGGTGGGATCAGTACTGAAACGATACTCTTCCGACACCATCGATGATATCAAGAAGAATCTCTTACCGACTTTGAAATAATGTAAAAAAAGTTTCCTAGGTCAGAAAATAGAGAAGTAAGAATAGAGGAGAGAAGTAGGTACATTGAAGATGACAAGATTTCATCTGAAAACGCTTAGATTCCAGAAATCAAGGATATAGTACATGTTAATCATCATCTGACTGTTCGAAAAGTACTAAAATCCCAATAGAGTCATGTCGCAAGATTTTGACAAAATAAAATAACATGCAATGGATTACAACATACTTTATTTTCCTTTTGATGGCCGGAAAGCGGAACATTCGAAAAAATCGACGGTGATGAAACATTTATTCAATGGATTATCAAAGGAGACGAAACTTTGGTTTGTGGCTACGAAAGTCCATTTATCATAGGGGATCTTAACGCCCAAAAGAAGCAACACATTTTTGATTCTCTGTGGACTTTCAATTTAGAATTTTCGTCTCAATCGTCAGTACTACGAAGGGATGTCGAAGAGGTTATGCAAGACAATTTATAAAAGAAGACTGCTGTTGGAACGAGACAATACGTGGCTCTTTTGCAATGACAATGCACCTCTCAATCAATCTTGTCAATTGGTAAGTTTTGTGCCAGAATTCAGATGGCTTTTCTCCCTCATACCCTCAACTTCCAGAATTCGCTCTTTTTCTTTTTGCCAAAGGTGGAATAAGTACTGATCATCATCTGACTATCAGAGAAGTACTGAAATATCAATAGGGTCAGATTCTGACAAAATAAAATAACGCGTAATGAATCACAAAAACTTCATTGTCCTTCTGATGAAACTTTTATTCAATGGATTATCAAAGAAGACAAGACTTTGGTTTTGGCTACGACATTGAGATGGATCTTCACGCTCAAAGAAAGCACGACAGCCTCAATTCTCTTCAATGATTTCTGTTTTAAACTTTTGCCCTAATCGTCAGTACTACGAAGAGATGTTGAAGAGGTTTTGCACGACAATTTACAAGAGTTTGAATGACACAATACGTGATTCTTTTACAATGACAATGCGCCTGCTCACTTAGATCTTGTGCCAGAAATCAGATGACTTCCCTTCCTCATTCCCCTAACTTCCAGAACTCGCTTTTATTTCTTATTGCCAAAGGTGAATCAAAATTGAAATAACACCATTTCGACACCATCATTGAGAATAATTCGTCACTGACATTAGGAAATAGCGCTAAAGAAGTTTCTTAGGACTGCATTGTTGAGTGTGAATGAAGAAGAGGAGTAGGTACATTGAAGAATACATAAAACAATCAGCAATTAGGGGAGATTTTGATTGTTTCTTGAACATACCTTGTATTTTTAGTTAATCGATCAAAGTTTTCATAATAAAAAGAACGGCTATAATATCTCATTTTGATGTCCCAGAATTGTTCTCAAATCCAAATTTTGGACGTTAATTTCTGTGTGAGTACATGCATCGCATGTTAGCGAAGGACCGAGAATTCTTAAGCGACATCGGTATTTCATTGAAGAATCATTGGGTGTCGCAACGGAAGGAATGCACTCAGTCCACCAATGCATCCAGAACTGTTCAACTTAGAAAGCATGTTGTGTTGTTTGGACCGTTGCATGATCAGGAATGTATTAAGAAAATTTGGATTCCATTTTCAATAAACAAATGAAATTCAGACTCAAAACACTAATTTGTGTTCTTAAAGGAGGGATCTTAACTAAAAGTTCCTTCCAGTATTTGTGATAAATACGTATAGAAGCAATAATCAAATAAGAAATATCACCACATGTTTATAACAGAAGCTCTCTAACTTTCTGCATTGGTAAGTGTTGCCAACAGTTGATATGAAGGGTCCATGGGAATCATAAGGGAAATAATTCGAATATATTCCAAAACATCTCTGATCTGTCGATTTGTGATGTGTATTTCGATAAAAAAATTAACATTTCGAGCATACTGATGAATCCATCTTTGTTTCCGTTTAAGACGTAGACTGATGTAACGAAAAAATTAGCATCAAATATTTCTCGATAACTCCTCAAATCTGGTAATGCCGAAGAAATCTCAATGTTTTTGCATCCAGCTGATTTATACTGCATGTTGCATATCCTCAGATTCATCAATTCATGAGTTGACGTCTAAAACAGAGTCTAGTCACAATAAATTTCTTCACAGTACAATTTTATGATTGTCAAAGAAAAATGCAAGAAAAATATTTACATTCTTCCAACAATAATCATACGATAAACTTGCCAAACTAGAAGAAAAGAAACAACATCAATTTTCTTCATTCAACACATTTCACGATAATCCTTTCCAGCTTGAATCTCTCTCTCGCAATCTGTGACACTGTACAATTTTACATTCTGAGCGGTAAGGGGATGGTTGCAATTCAGTTTCTAAATATACTCATCATTCGAGAAGTAGCTCCAGATTCTGAATGAGAGTCACAGCTGTTGTGACCGAACGTTCCTCTCAAAAGAGAAGAGGGGAATCTTGGATAGTAATATGCGAATATAACAGAAGTTAAAGTAGAAATATTTATTTTAACATTCTTGATGTTACCTCAAAAGTCGTCATGTGCACGTCTTAAGATATTCAAGGGCAAAGGTCGCAAAAGTCAATTTTACGTAGATATCTCGCTTCATATGCTTTGAATCGTATTTGCATTAATTACAAAAATTGTAGAGCAATAAATTCTCTACCAATTTTGTTTCGCGCATTTTTTCATATTCTCAACCGTTTTTGAAATAGGGGGCGAAGAGTCGCACTTGGTACGAGGATAAAAAAAACACTCCTGAAGAAGAACGGCTACGGATTGTAGAGACTTCTGCGGCCATTATAAGGGAAGATATTTTATCATCTTCGCACTTTATCTCAAAAAAGGTTGAACATATAAAAAATTGCTTGAAACAAAATTTGTAGATAACTTAATGCTCTACCATTTTTGTAATAAATGCAGATACGGTTTAAAGCATAGGAAGCAAGATATTCACGAAAAACTGATTTCTTTTCGTATGCAATGATGTGAATAAAAACTGTGTTAAAATGTGTGTATGTTAGGAGTTTGCCAAAATATCCTACGGTACATTAGGAACAATATGGTTCAGTTTGTATCCAAACCTCAAATTATTGACCTAAATATGTAGCCAAAAAAATTCAATAACATTTTGTAATCATATTAGTTGTTACAAGAATAAAAAATAATCATATTGATTTAAGTGAGCAGGTGCTATGCAAAACGATTTTTAAAACCGGCCTTCAACCTTTCTAAACTTGGATTTTAACGTCAATTAAATGAGAAGAAAAGCAATTGTCACAAAGACTAAAAATACATCCAGACGAAGCACAACGCTGAAAAATTGCTGCTTGGAACAATGCATTGACGCAAGATTGCAAACTAATTTTAAAAGACTGTTTTTGGATTTGGCCACGGTTTCATTGACGCCATTAAATGCACACTTTCCACAATTATGATTTCTAAGTTATAAATAATATATGGAAGATTGTCTGATTTAATGACAATTGAGGCTCATTTTTTATTCAACTCTAATTCATTAAGTTAAGAGAAAAATTTTTACATTGTATTGTGTTTAGAATCGATCAAGTGCCAGTTTTATCTGCGCGTTAGAGGTGTACATTGATTCCAAAACTATTATATCCTACTTTGTCCCTAATTTGGGAAGTTCCAAAAAAAAATTGAATACTGTTTTGTAGAAAATAGTCGACATAGTTGCGTATGATTTATGTACAAAGTGAAGTACCCCAATTTGAAACAATCTCTCGTATTTCAGACCACAATGTGTTCGTTGTCCGTAACAGAAACATTTATATTTAACGCATGCGTGTACAGAATGCACTTAATAATAAACTGCAGCAATGTACTTCAACTTCAAACAAATCAGTCACAGTTAACATAGACGATGGCGGAATAAACACTGGAACAAGCTGTATTGTGTGTTGCTATAATAGCCACGAAGTTATACCAATTGATGTTCATTTGTTTTGAACAATTTGTCATTTCTTGAACAACAATAATTCGGTTTTTATTTTTTTTTTAGAATAATAAAGTCACAATAGCAACTGATTCTCTTTCCATTCCTCCAGCAAATACAATACCATTATTAAAATTTCCTACACATGTTATTGAATGAAAATACAAGAAAATGTTGGATCTGGCGATCGTGACAAGAAAATGAAATAATGTTTCACAGGCTGCCATTTTCAGGGAAGATACATTCAGCCGTAAGCTTAAGGTATCTGTACCTAAAAATCTCTGCTAGGTGGTAATGCATATTGAAAATGGATTTTAAGTGAACAAGAAATAGCTCCCTCAAACAATTTTTTACAGTAAGACAAATTTGCAAAATCGACTGAATCTTATTGCAAAAAATCTGTCGTGGACTTACTTGTACATCAAACACAAAATTCCATCGTTTTGGATTTATCCAAAAAATTCTACAAATCTGTCAAGTAAAGTACGCATTAGGCCTAGTCGGTTGCTATGAAAACATTAGGTCATCATTATTATGCTACAACATTCATAATACTGATTTTCAAGATTTTACGGCTAGCAGTACTGAATTTATGCGCAATATTAGAAAAAAAAATTCAACTGAAGTGCACTTCCGGTTTAGTCGATTGTTATGGAAATACTCAGATGCTACAGCAGACTGAAATACCAAATTTCAATATTCTACACCTGATCGTTTCGAATTTATGCGAAAAATTCCAAAAGACTGTCAAGTAAAGTGCATTTCCGGCTTGGTGGATCTCAATAAAAATAGGATATGAGCATCTAGACGATACAGTCATCCTAAATACTGAATTCTAACATTTTACGTTCAAACTTTTTGGATTTATGCGGCAAATTAAAAAAATGTTTTGAGTAAACTGCTCTTCCGACTTAGCCGATCGCAATCATTATGCAAGTTGTACAGCCAGATGTTATAGAAGTGCTCAATACAGAATTTCAATATTCTACGACTGATTGTTTTGAATTTATGCGAAAAATTCGAAAAGTCTGTTATATAAAGTGCATTTCCGGCTTAGCCAATTGGTACAAAAATATAAGATGACCATTTAGATACTACAACAATCTCAAATACTAAATTTCAGTATCCTACGGCTGATCATTCTGGATTTATGAGGAAAATTCAAAAAAAGTTTTAAGTAAAGTGCACTTCCGGTACAGACGATTGCAACCATTATACGAGATGCACATCAAGACTCTATACCAGTTTTAAATACAAAATTTCAGCATTATACATTTGACGAGTTTTGAGATTTGCGAGCTACGCACATACGTACGCACATACATCAAGCCGAAAATAGTCAAAATGGATCTAGGGATGCTCAAAACGGATATATCCATCAAAATCTCGATATGTGAATTTTGTACTTTGTACAAGTAAGTAAAAATTGTTCCAAGTTACGCAATGAAATTTACCTGAATATGCCTTGCTTTGTGACTCGTGTATACCGTCTGCCAATGTACTTCCAGTCGATTTTTTAAACTTGCCTTATGTTCGAAAGAAATGGCAGACTGTAAAAAGTGTTTCAAATAAGCGTTTTTTTGCTGTATCAATATGAAACAATTTTTCAATATCCATTAACACCTAGTAGGGATTTTTAAATCCTATATCCTTTAAGTCCTTCACATGGCAGCCTGTAAAAAAATGTTGTCTAGATTTGTAGGCAAGTTCACTAATAATGAAAAATTGTACAAAGAAATTTTGTTGCTAAAAACATGTTCCTAATGATCTAGTTATGTGACGATCTTAGATAAAAAAGATTTATTAGAAAACCGGCTGTTCTAGATGAGATGCTGACACATATTTAGAATTTGCTTGTCGCCTTCTGAATTTTTTGGGAGTTATGGGCTTGCCACCCACATCATATGAGTATTACTTTGAAAACGCCGATTCAATAATTTTCAGTTAAATTTATTTGGAGTATAGTAGCAATGATATTCTGTTTTCAAATAAATTTCTGTAATAATGACTCACAAATAATATTAATATGGTAGAATAGGTCCTAAATCTTTTTAAACATATCATAAATGTACTTATTTCAGTTCCAGAACAGGGCGGATGTAAATTGGGCACTAAATTATCTGAAATTTTAAACTAGCTGAAAATCTACCCACAAAGAGTTTATGTAAACTGGGCATCTTTCAATGGATGGGCATCTTTCAAAATTAAGAATTGTGCTGAAAATAAGGAAACATGAGGATAATAAAATAATGTGAAGTAGGGATGGACAAAAAAAATCTACCGAAAACGTAAGCTAAACCGAGGTTGATTGGAAAAGTTCTTTCTGTTCTGAAAAATTATTCAATTTCTTACTTGAGAGTTGAGGCAAACAAAATAAATACATTCAAAGTTTGATGATTCTCATGAGAAACAAATGATAGCTAATTAAAATTTTAAAAGCATTTTAATTCGATTATAAAGATTTAATTCGTTTTAAATCTCAATACAATATTTCGGCGTGATGATGACACCAGCACATCTGTCCAAATCCAAATCATGGGTCTGTTCATACGTTAGTGATAAATATAGTTCCGTTGTGCATATTTTTGACGATAACTGCTCTATTTTTAGAGGGTTGATATCGAAAATAGATCTAGGCGGCGAAGTGTGACGTTCTTGTGTACGCACAAGTACTGTCCTCGGCTAACTTCATGCCAAAGAGATGATATTTGTAAGAAATTGTCACGTAACCAAAATCCAAAATTTGTCTCATAAAATCACATTTTACGTGGAAGAGAACCACAGCCAAAAAGAAAAAATTCCAGAGCGATTATTCATCTAAAATTAATTACTACTTGAAAGTCAAAAATCATACCAGCAAATCAAGGAAGAAGAATGTATTATTTTTCCTGAGTAGCAACTTGAAGTCAGGCTGAAAACTGAGAATATATCAAAAAAAAAAAAAAAACTTTTTGAAATAAAATTTTTCATAGTTTATTTCAGTTGAGAACGATCAAAGATTCTTCTGGTCAATTTGATTAATAAATAAACTTTTTTTCACCCTAGCTCGATAGTTTTGGCTACATATTAATTAGCTATCTTCAAGAGCGCTACAATTTAAGAAATCTGACGTGAACATCACGTGACCTACTTGTACATCGTTGGATATATTTGTATAATACATATATATATATATATATATATATATATATATATATATATATATATATATATATATATATATATATATATATATATATATATCTTTGGATATATAATCAAACACAAAATCTCACCGTTCTACAGTTAATCGTTTTGGTTTTACCCAAAAGATTCTAAGAATCTGTCAAGTAAAATGCGCTTCCAGCCAAGTCGGTTGCTATGGAAACAGTTGGCCATTATTCTTATACTACAGCATTCCTAAATACTGATTTCCAAAATTCTACAACTACCAACAGATCTGAGTTTATGCGCAAAATTAAAAAATAAAGTCCTACTGAAGTGCACTTCCAGTTCAGTCTATTGCTATGAAAATAGAAGGCAATCATTCAGATGCTACAGCAGACTGAAATACCAAATTTCAATATTTTACGCCTGATCGTCTCGAATTTATGCGAAAAATTCCAGAAGACTGTCAAGTAAAGTGCATTTTCGGCTCGGTGGATCTCAATAAATATAGGATATGAGCATCTAGCCGGTATAATCGTCCTAAATACTGAATTCTAACAATTTACGTGCAATCTTTTTGGATTTATGCGGAAAATTCGAAAAATGTTTTGAATAAAGTGCTCTTCTGGTTTAGTCGATAGCAATCATAATGCAGGGTGTACAACTAGATATTATAAAAGTGCCTAATACAAAATTTAAATATTCTACGACTGATTGTTTAGAATTCATGCGGAAAATTCAAAAAGTCTGTCATATAAAGTGCACTTCCGGCTAAGCCGATTATTACAAGAATATAAGATGACCATTGAGATGCTACAGCAATTTCAAATGCGAAATTCCAGTATCCTACGACTGATCATTCTGAATTTATGCGGAAAATTAAAAAAAGTCTCAAGTAAAGTGCACTTCCGGTTTGGCTGATCGCAATCATAATGCAAGATGTATAATAAGATGTTATAGAAGTTCTTTATACGAAATTTCAATATGCTATGACGTATCATTCTATATTTATGCAAAAAATTCAAAAAAAGTTTCAAGTAAAGTGCACTTCTGGCTTGGCCGATTCATACAAAAATAGCAGATAACTATTATGATACAACATCAAGTTCAAATACTGTATTTCAACATCCTACGGTTAATCATTCTGGGTTCATTAGAGAAATTCGAAGAAAGTTTCAAGTAAAGTGCACTTCCGGTACAGACGATTGGAACCATAATGCGAGGTGCATAACTAGACCCTATTACGAACGCACGTACGCACGTACGAACATACGTACCGACATCAAGCCAAAAATAGTCAAAATGGATTTAGGGATGCTCAAAACGGATATTTCAATCAAATTCTCAGTAGGTGAATTTTGTCGGTTCCACAATACTTGTTACTTTGTACAAGTAAGTAAAAATAGCCAAAACCCTTTGACAGTAAATTATCCACAATACCTACATAAATGGACACATCAAGCGAGTATTTAAAAATATGGCGGAATCTAACATTTATTTCTCACAGTGTGAAACTGTGTGCAATTCATTCCCCAAAATAAAAGTTGAAGAAATGAAATTTCAAGATACAATTTATTTCAAAAAATACTATTCAATTTTCACAGGACAGACTGAAAGATATCTATGAACAATGCTTGATGAACATAAACGGAGCATTAATAATTGGATTGAAATAGGCCTGGTTGTGCTCTGGTTATACATTGTATTGACACAAGACATTCTCTCAGATTTGATGAGACTAGTATTCTCTAGAATTGAACTATTTTGGATAGAAAATTGACGCTGAAAATGTTATACATAAAACATCCATTATTCCAAGCATAAAAACAATAAAAAAGAATAATCCTTATTTTACTCTGCTTATAGGCTACGTGCATGAAGGCTACTAGCGTCTCTAGCGGGCAATGGAGAACGATTGAACTCCCATTTTATCGTTGTTTCATACCTATATAAATGTACTAATACCATTTAATTCAGCTATGTGCGTATAATATAACTTGCACAGCATAAAAGGTACGTTGAAATTATTTATTTTGAGTATTTTTTCTTCAATTATAACATACTTATTAGAGAAAACGTCTTAATTCGTCCAAATTGACAGGATCACCTCAAATTATGACGCCGATGATCTTGCGGATCGGGTTTGTATGTATCAAACACTGTATTCCTTTTACCGAGAAAGCATTGAAGAAAAGCGTGGTATTAGTTTTGCCATACTAAACATGTTGAAAATTATTGCGAAGTGCATCCGACAAACTTCTGTCACTGAAACTTACCTTACAAATAAGAGATAGAGGTAAATTCATGGATCCCAAATCGATGATGAATTTTTCTAATTTCACAATTGAATTACAAACATCTTTGTTATATAGATTAATAATGAAAGACAGATAATACTCTATTTACCGCTTTGGTCCACTTCACTTGTTTTTTCATGTTATAACTGGGTACATGTAATCTATGGAACTATATTTCACTTGAATCATCCTCAACACAACAGCCTGAAACAAAACAAGCGTTTTCCTATGTTTCATATGCAATTATTTTCACTTTTAAGCTACAATGCTCAATGACAGCTCAATGACGTACTCTGAGAATTGGAGTTCAATGCTTACAATAGTGCTCACCATGAGCGCTCGCATCGATATTTGTTCAAACTCCGCCCCCTTGCACATGCCTATACACTGTATTGACGCAGGATACTCTTTCGAATTTGATGAGTCTAGTATCCTCTAAAATTAAACTTTTTCGAATAGAAGACTGACGCTAGAAATGTTATATATAAAACAAGATTTTCATTACTTGATCCATTATTCTAGTCAGCTTTAAACGATATGATCCCTTACTAGAGGATATAGTAGTTTAGGCAAAATGGACAAAAAAAGTGCCGAGTTTGCATTAATTTCAAACAAGCTAAATTTTTGTACAGGTCTTGAATACGTCATTACATCTGCTATGTCAAAAGTCTCCATCGATCTTGCTTGTGCGTTGTTTTTTATCCGAAGTCAAAGGTCATATATTTTCGCTTTTCGTGTATATCTCTGAATTGGGGAGAGCAACCGAAAAATGGGTTCGTAAAAATTTATAAAACGTGAAATTCTCTACAAAAAAGATGTCGATAGTTTTTTCCCTACGAAGCACCGTTCTCTGATTATCGCGATTTCAAACCTACAAAATATGCACTCATATCCAGTATACATTATTTGAAGAAATATATATTGTTTTTGTGATTCATGTAATCTAATACTATCCGTAGAAAACGTACGATTGAGTGAGACAACGGCCGTCCCTGATTCCATTAGTCGGTTGGCCTCAAGAAACATCAACAGTCGAATCAATTTTAAACGGTTGTTGATAGTAAATAGACCTGTTTGTAGATGGTATTTTTATTTTTAACTTACAACCGTTCTAAAATTTAATAAAATGTTGAAAGTGTGCTTCATTTGCAGTGAATCTTAATAAAAAAGTCTCCCTCCAATATCTGTTTCTGCTTGTCAACACTTGTTTCATGTGTTCTACCAAGTGCAAGTGTAGTTGGACAAGGAACTGAATCCTGAAAACTGGGACTCTAAATTGATGGATAATATTTGGAAGCCAATCCAGACTTTACTTCCACCTGCTCCAGAGAAACTGCTAAATACAATTTTTGGTAATTGCAATAAAGGCTGCACGAACAATTGTGCTGAACAAAAAAGTTGGATTGTTTTGTTCAACAGTATGTGCCAATTGTCAAGGCCGCTCTTGCACTAATGCTGAATCGAATGCAACAGATGAAGATTCTTTCAAAATCAATGAGGATCTAACTGATATATATCTCTTCTTAGAGCAGTCAACACAAATTGAGCAAGAGCGAAGTGAAAAAAGCAAGTGATCATGTAGAATTTGATGATTGTCCCAATAAATCTTCTGGATCGAAATATATCGTGGAATACTCCTATTAGGGAAACCACGATGAAAAAAGCAACAAGTACGCTACTTTAGAGGTGGTGCGTGAATGTGTGCATACCTACAGTCCGAAATCGCGATAACTCGAAAACGGTGCTTTGTAGAGTAAAAAGTATCGACACTTTTTTTGTAGAGAACTTCACGATCTACAAACTTTTCTGGACCATTTTTCCAGTAGCTCTCATCACTTCAGAGATATACGCAAAAATGCAGATCTGTGACTTCTGACATAGGATAGAAAACAACGCACTAATGGGATCGATGGAGACTTTTAACATAGCATTTATAACGACGTTTTCAAAACCCATACAAAAATCCAGCTTGTTGGAAATTGATGCAAACTGAAATGTGTATTTTGTCTGGACTATTGTATACAACAGGAAACGAATCAATTTTGTGGAAAATGATAAAGTGAACTTTCCAATATGTATTTCTTATTCAATTTACTGTTAGATTATTTACCAATTCTTCTTGTGCAGTATTCATGTATTTTATGAGAAGCCAATAATAATTATCAATTTATTTATAAAATTGTGCAAATATTTTGTATCCTGTATGATATTTTTACGTTTTGTGTTATTTAACAAAAATAAATATTGACCAAGATCAACACCGTATTTCCAAAAATATCTTCAAAGTTAATTCGAGTAGACTAATTTTAGATGAACTGAGATTATCTGAATATATTATAGAATCATCCAATTCAAGGCTCCACTTATTGCGAAATATAGTACCGCGTTTGTTTTCTCAGATGAAATAATTAATTTCAAAAAAATATACAAAAAAAGTATTACAACTAATATTTCAATAAAAAGTTCACTTAGTTGTACAGTCTTCAATTATTCATTATTTTAATACTGTCTGTTATGTATTGAGGGTGGCATAGAACCCTTAAAATATTTATAATTGAAAAAACAGAATAACTTCCAAATCGTTCAATAATTGAATTGAAATTCAGGTAATAAAAATTCCATGATCGATTAGGTCTTGAAGAAATACCTCCTCTTATTTTATCTCAATGATATTTACCTAAATAATAATATATTTTGAGAGCGCACTGCCAAAATAAGCTCAGTACCACGACAACTTCCCTCAAAGAAATTCATAAATCATTATCACTTTATTCGTGAAATAATGGAGTGAGTTTTACATCATAAAGTTTCGCCTGTAGAATTTAAATTAACCCCAAGCATTTCTGCTTTCTGTGCGAAATTGTCTCGACCCCATTTTCCACAGATTTTCAAGTGTATTATGGCAATTCCTTGTTTCCTGCCACCGTGGGGTTATTGATTGCATGTCATTTGTTTTGAATTTGACGTTTGGCCACCCCTTTACCTTAAAAGGGGCCAGAGTTCACTTGTTTGAGATTATTCCTGCTAATGATACAGATTTATAATTAATTACATTTTAAATATTTTGTTTTCGAGCCTTTTAAGGTTTTATGAATGTGTTTTGTTGGTGTTTTAAATTTACAACTTCTACTTTTTATTTTCTAAGAAAAGCTGTTTTCTTAACACTATTCCAATTTTAAAGGAACAGAATTGAAGATTTCAAAGACTACTTCATTTCAAACGTCTTGATTTAACCAAATCTACAAAATTTATTTTTCCTCTGAACAGAAACAAACAAATTTTTACGAGTTCCCATAACCTGAAACTTCAAAGCCAATCGTCCAGTCCAGAGCACTTGTACTAAATAATGCTCACTTGAAAAGCGCGCTTATTGCCAGCGCTGTGCTGCCATCTCTTGTTTAAATACTCAGAGAGAGTTGTGTGCATGGTTGGTGGCTTGCAGCACGTGCGGGCTTGCAGCACACGTGACGGAACAAGTGCATGACTGTGCGCTGTTTTTTATTATTCACAGAAGCGGAAGTTTTTTAGATGAGGATTAATTTGTGATAATTGAAATCAAGACAGAAAAGGATAATTTATTCTGATTCATATTCCCAAACATTCTCAATAATGTTGGCAAACAATTATCAAATAATAAATACTTAATCACAATGATCTGCCACAATTACAGCTTTACAGCCATCTCCCTGCTTGAAACCGCGCATCAGAGCGTTACAAACAGATTCATAACCTCACCTCATAACTCATCGGGGACTTCCCCTCGTTCGAACAATGGCGCGAATGTTTTCACGCCTTGTGGTAGAGGGTTAACCTGTGCCCCCTTCTGCGTGTTAATTGACTGTGTGCGCATTCAAACAATGCTGCTCACCCCTCGACATCAAAAGATTAAGCCACTTAATTTCGATTTGATTCGAGACACGATGTTTGATGTCTATCTACGAGATAATTTCATGTTTTTTGATGGCGTGGTTCGTTTGCTTCAACTGCGAATTGTGATAATCCGATTTTGTGTTCTAATGTGATTTGTTTTAGAACTTCTTTTGGATTTTTGTGCTTCGTGAAGCATGTTTTTGTGATTTGTGAAAGAACGGAGTTGTTTATAATCGCATTAAATTTGTCAAAGATAAAAACTGTACAGATAAATTCACCATAGGGAAATTGTCTGTTTTTATTCATTCATGTTGTTCTTTTAATTTAGAATGATATTAAGTATTAAACAAATGACAACATGAACTAGATATTTTTAGTTTAAATGTAAGAGTTCAACAATTGACGCAAAACAAATCACGAGAATTTTAAGTTTATCTTCTTTTAGTTGAGTTATGATTCAATTCAACAAGAATATATATTTTTTTCAAGTGTTATTGAACAGCTGTGAATAAATTGCGATCACCCCATATTGATAATCACGCAAATTCTCATTAGAACAGATATTATAACAAAGACACAATAATCTTATTCTAAATCTTGTTGCATCCTTTCGAATAATATTGAGATTTGGTTTTTATTCCATGTTGTTGATGAAGTCTTTACATTTACTTCTATTTTTGGCCTTTTTTCTTGCTTCTTGATGACTGATATTGTTTCTAGTCAGTATTTCTGCTATACCGTTTTTCCAAGACTTCGTTTGTCTTCTCCTTTTTCTTTTCTTTGTTATTCTCACGTTCCAAATTTCTTTTGTTTTTCTCTCTTCTGGCATTCTTATCGAGAGTCCATTACTATAACTGTTTTTTGTTCATAGCCTTTTAAATACTTTCAGTTTGTAAGTCTTTTCTAATTTTATAATTTCTAACTTTGCCTAGTCTTGTGACTCTTTCCATTTCTCCTCCTATTTTACTTCTAGATCTTTGATTTATCACCCAAAGTTACAAATCAAAGATAATTGATCCATAGTGGCTGATTTACTGCTCCCTAACAAAATTCAATTGCTGAATAGTGGCCCGAAAACTGACCTAAATCACGGAATCGTTGAAAATAAAATCGGCCATATGCGAATTGTATCTGACCGCCGGATCAACTTTTCAACCAAAGTCGATGTTTGGCTGGTACTATTATCTTCGGCCAAAACCAAAACCGAATGTAATGTTTATTGCTCTTAAAGGAATTATTAATTAATTAAATAGAAGTCACTATTTGATGAATGAAAACAAAATGAGACTTCAATTCTTTGATGCATCTAAAACAAACACTGTACAATTCCTTCCTCAGTCACTACTATTATACTTCAGCTACAAAGACACTAATATTTATTTACGACAACTTATTTATTCATAATACTTCACAGTTAGCTGATCGCGCTCTGAATATTCACTTCTCTTGATATTCTCTATTTAGTCAGGTTGCTTGCCCATACATATAAACGGATAAAATTGATGAAGCTGACTGGATGAATGAATTTGAGTGAGTAAAAAGTCTTGGGAATTCAGTCAATATTTCTGTTTTAATTTCTTTCCTACTTTACTAAGTGCTTAGTCAACGTCTTCCACAGATGTAGTTTGTGGCATTGACAAATGGAAAAAAAAATTTTCCGCTATTTTACCAACTTGATATTACATTTCAATGTACATTTTTAATTTTTCTCAATATAGTTCTTTTCGTTTCTAAAGATGGCTGAGGTACAGCCGAAACTGTAAAGTAGGAAAGAAATTGAAACAGAAATATTGACTGAATTCCCAAGACTTTTTATTTTTACTCACTCAAATATAAACAAATGTCCATACATCTAGAAATTTCTATATCATTCTAGTAAACTACTTGAATATCGCTTGTATAGAGCAGCGCGACTGCCCAGACAACAGAGTCGGATTCAGAGCTTATTTTATTTTTATGGTCGAATACGAATGGGCGGCCAAAAGTGCCTTTCTGGCTGAAGTTTTCACTTTCTTTGGCTCCCTCCTTTTCTTGTAGTCTCATCGAAGTCTGATGACGATCACGCAGTGATCGAAACCGAAAACTATAGATAGATTTTTTGAGAACAGTGTGATTGAGTCTTTTTTTGATGTTTTCAAACTACTAAGCAAAGATTCTGCATTAATTTTTGGCAGATAATCTTATATTGAAATCATTGCTATGATTTGAAAGTGTATAATATAATATAATAATTCTTTCAAGCACCATTAGGGCAATGCCTACTGTTCTTTTCCATCCAAAATATGCCTTTTATCATGAGAATGGTCCAAAAGATAGATCAGCAGTGAACAAATAACAGTTTTGAAATGATTACGTAACGGGGTCTAATTTGTTGAAAAGTTACTTCAAGATGCTTCATTTATGGTGATTTCTAGTGATCTTTTAGATACTTCAACTGTCATATTGCTCTTTACGACCTTGAATTACTGCTCCAGATGAGAAATACTTTGAGAAGGAAATGATATAAAGTTAAACGTCCCCATCTGACAGAAATAGATGCTGTTACACCATGATACTGCACCTGCGCACAAGTCCTGCTTTGTTGCAGCAAAACTCGAGGAAATTCAATTCCAAGTACTTTCACTTGTCCATTACTTGCCAGATCTGGCTCACAGCGATATTTTTCTTTCCCTAACTTGAAGAAATGACTAGTGGGAGGGAGGCAAAGATTCACTTCGAATGAAGAAGTCAAAGTTGGTACGAACGCTCAGTTTGTAGACTTGGACACAACTTATTATTCTGACGGCATTATGTAGAAAAATCCGCTGTGGTCATAAATTACATAGCCAGTTTCATCGCTGTCTCAGAAACTTAGAGTGTCGCATCAATTAATTGCATATTTCAAAGTGAAAGCTGTCATTGTCAAAGTGACAGATATCACTGTTATAGTGACAGATAGCGGTTATATTTAGGGTACATTCCACTAGAAAATCTCAACGCTCATGTCGCCTCCATAATCGTTCCACAAGACGATCGCGGATCCAAGACTTTTTCGTCTGACAATATAACAGATGATTTCATGGTCTCTCATTATCATTATTTATTATTTAAGAACGATTAATTCACACAGGCATATTGAATTCAATCTATTTTCATATCCTTTTTGCTACAGGTTAGTTGAATTTTATCAATGATTTACTGCTCGACCCCAGCCACAGATTGTCAGTTCATTTGACATTTAGCAGAACTCGCATCGTTCCACTTGAAGCACCAGCCACATCGACCATGTGTTAGTGGAACAGCAAAAACCGCGGTCGTGAGCGTGAGCGCTGCGGTCATCTAGTGGAAAGTACTCTTAGTCTTCACATAAAATATTCATTGGAAAATTCATTGGAACATACAGTCTCGAAATTTAATGGAGACTGGAAGTGTAATTTGAAGATGATAATGTGGATTCCACTACTTAATTATTTATTTTTTATATCTACTAAACTTCTCTCCCCGAGAGTTTGAAATTGATACCAAACTAGACATAATTTAAATAATCTGTGGAAGAAACAACTGACAATCGTTTGAATATCCTCTTTGACCTTTCTACTAGAACTATTTTCACAAGAGCTTCAATTTGATACCAAACACGATAGAGCCAAATTACTTATTTTTAAAGAACAATTGACAAACGTCTGCTTGTGATGTCAAAATATGAGTGATAGCTATTGTAACGCCACATTATGATTCCCATCATTTCTTAGGTTCAAAAAAATATAATGAATTTCATAATAATTTAAATTTTGATAATAACAAATGAACCGCTGATAATTTTGAAAAACATTTCGTATGAATGATGTGCCAAATTATTCAAGGATTAGTCTCAGTCATTCCATATTTTATGATGAATACTACCGTTTCTAAAATAAACGCAAAAAACTAAAAAGTTCCATCAGTAAAGTTGTGGTACCACTGGTTGAAATAGCTTATCCATGAACTAGAACCCAGCTTTTTGATGAAACACTTGAACAGTCGAAAATTCGTACGCAGACCAAATTTTTACTTACTTGTACAAAGTACAAGAAAGTACTATGAAACCGACAGAATTCACATATGAAGATCTTGATGGATATATCCGTTTTGAGCATCTTTGAATCCATTTTGACTATTTTTGGCTTGATGTCGGTACGTATGTTCGTGCGTAACTCGTAAATCTCAAAACTGGTTGAACGTATAATGTTGAAATTTTGTATTTAAGACTAGTATAGGGTCTAGTTGTGCACCTCGCACTATGGTTCCAAGCGTCTGTACCGGAAGTGTAATTTACTTGAAACTTTTTTCGAATTTTTTTAATAAATCCAGAATGATCAACCGTAGGGTGTTGAAATTCAATATTTGGACCTAATGTTGTATCACAATGGTTATCTACTATTTTTGTAAGAATTGGCTAGGCCAAAAGTGCACTTTACTTGAAACTTTTTCTAAATTTTTTGCATTAATATAGAATGATCCGCCATAGCATATTGAAATTTCGTATAAAGAACTTCTATACCATCTTATTGTACATCTTGCATTATGATTGCGATCGGCTGAACTGGAAATACACTTTACTTGAAACTTTTCTTTAATTTTCCGCATAAATTCAGAATAATCAGCCATAGGATACTGAAATTTAGCATTTGGAATTGCTGTAGCATCTGAATGGTCCTTTTCTATTTTTGTAACAATCGACTGAGCCGGAAGTGCACTTTATATGACAAACTTTTTGAATTTTCCGCATAAATTTTAAACAATCAGTCGTAGAATATTTAAATTTTGTATTAGGCACTTTTATAATATCTAGTTCTACACCTTGCATTATGATTGCTATCGACTGAGCCGGAAGAGCACTTTATTCGAATCATTTTTTGAATTTTCCGCATAAATCCAAAACGATTGAACGTAGATTGTTAGAATTCAGTATTTAGGACAATTATACCGTCCAGATGCTCTTACTCTATTTTTATTGAGATCCACCAAGCCGGAAGTGCACTTTACTTGATAGTCTTATGGAATTTTTCGCATAAATTTGAAACGATCAGGTGTAGAATATTGAAATTCTGGTATTTCAGTTTGCTGTAGCATCTGAATGATTG
This sequence comes from Dromius quadrimaculatus, assembly GCA_963989225.1. Taxonomy (NCBI): domain Eukaryota; kingdom Metazoa; phylum Arthropoda; class Insecta; order Coleoptera; family Carabidae; genus Dromius; species Dromius quadrimaculatus. The sequence goes on along the minus strand of OZ022334.1, from coordinate 7,344,372 downwards.
CCCACTATTCTAATAACAATAGACTGAACCGGAAGTGCATTTCAGTGGGAATTTATTTTTTAATTTTGCGCATAAATTCAGAGTTGTTGGTAGCCGTAGAATTTTGGAAATCAGTATTAAGGAATGTTGTAATATAAGAATAATGGCCTACTGTTTCTATAGCAACCGACTTGGCTGAAAGCGCATTTTACTTGACAGATTGTTAGAATCTCTTGGGTAAATTCAAAACGATTAACTGTGGAACGATGAGATTTTGTGTTTGATTATACATATCCAATGATATAGATACGATCAAACACAAAATCACATCGTATTATATATATTCAATGATGTACAAGTAAGTCACGTGATGTTCAAGTCAGATTTCTTTTTAATTATGTGTTTCAGGTTCATTAGGGTCTTAAACGTGAAGATTCATCAAAATCTCAAGCTGTCAAAAAATCACGATCACAATACTTTCCCTATTATAGGCCAGGGGAGTAAAAATTGAAAAAAGGAAAACTGGAAATTTTTCGATATCTTTATTAGGCCGAGAGGTTGGAAATAATCAAAAATAGTCCCCAAAATCCTCCCATAAGAAGTCGCATATTCAAGTAAAGGCTAATGCTGTGGTTATTATCACATATTTTTCCGGAATGTATTATTAATTATAATATAGAGCACCACGTTTGACCTAATGAGCATCAGGGGTCATGACCCAGACTTTGGGATATTCTGCACAATTCATAATATAGTTATGTAAGTAATCAATTCCGATAAGAAAGTTCACTTGTTTACTTATTATTGTTAGTTATAATAATCAAAATTTATTTCACGCAAAAACTAGGTCATAAATAATAAAAAATCAATTACAATTGAGAAAATCACACATCTAATATTTGACAAGAGAAAACAAATAATAATTATCTACCTGTCGTGCTGCACAATTCTAAATAGCTGTCACTGAATTGAATGAACTACTTTCTTTCAGTCAACAAGTCTAATTAATTTATTCGCATAATGAATATTCTATAGATAAGCATAGTGCGGATCTAATAAATTAATTCGGAGACACTTAACATATATTTTTATCGTTGTGTAACAAATAATACCATTCGATTGCAGATTGGAAGTTAAGATTACTCAATTGTGTAATTTATTTTGCATCAGATGTCGAAATTTGCAAGAAAAAATTTTTTGAGTAATCAATTGGAAAAATATTAAATGAGTGAAAAATTGCCAACACGAAGGAACTAAATGGTGCGGTAACTTGTTCATTTTGGTGTGTTACAGACATCTGTTACGGGTAGCTCGTACAGCGCCATGCTCTGACTTGTCTATATATGATTAGTTATAAATCTAGTATTAGTATAACTAATGCGGCGGTATTAGTTTATTATTATATAGTTGCCTAATTTTGACTATGCATTTTTCCTTTTTCGAATAAACTGCACTGCCAACTGCCCTGAAATATAGTTAAGAAACAGTTGTTCTAAAATTTCAAGGAACATTTATAAAGTTGTTCGATCTGAAATATAACAGTCATAAGAATAATAAATCAATGTTGTAAACCATAGAAAATTCGATAAATAACAATTAACTAACGCTATCATGAAACAGCAAATAGGGTATAAATTGCATCGGCTGGATTTAAACCCGGAACCCTTAACGTCACATCTGTCTTCGGTGCACTCTGCGCCAAGAATGCAAACAAACACTAACACATTTACACTGAACTTACACTGCTTGCATTCTTACAACGGAGAACACACACATTGTTTCGCAATGGTTTTATCTTGTATTATATTTGGCGCCATATTGAACAAAGTGCAAATATAAATTCCTAAGGTGAGAGGTCAAGTTTGGATTATTTGTCAAACATGCAAATTCCTCCACGTGTATGGAATTTGGAATTGTTATAACACAAAAATTTTCCTTTTCATTACTGAAAAGTATATTGTAGTGATATTCAATAAAAAATCTGACGTGGACATCACGTGACATCATTAATACGATAATCAAAGAGAAAATCTCATCATTCCACGGTTAATCATTTCGGATTTATCCAAAAAATGTAAGAATCATCTAGATGATGAAAGCGCATCTTTGACAGCTCATAAATGCTTGTTACTTTAGAGATTTCTTAAATTACCATCTCTCACAATTACTGAGCTTGAAATCAAGCAGTTTGGGCAAACTTACGGAACAGCAGCTTCCATTTAGTACTAGTTTCAAGTTGACTATTTCATAGGTACATAATTTATGCATGTACAACCTCAAAAATACCTTTTAATCTTCATTGTTTAGTTATTGACTGACGGGAGGTCAATTGCTGTACCTTAATATGATAATTTGATCTTTATCAAAGCTGTATAAAAAAAATACACCAAAAGAAAACAAATTTTCATCCAATAATAATAATTGATTCTAATAAGCTTCAAATTCGCGTCAAACAAGTCATTGAATGAAGCCCAGACAGATTTGACAACTGTACATAATAATAGTGACACCCGCGGCGAAAGTTGTAACTAAATTTTTATCTACTTTGATAAATTTCAGCTGCCATATCCCAAATGTCATATATACCTATGGACATTGTTTTACTTGAAACAAGTAATTGAATAATTTGATCTTCCACAATCACTGAGCTTGAATTAAAGCAATTTGTGCAAATCTACGAAATAGCAGCTTTTATTCAGTACCAGTTTCAAGTCTGTAAGTAGTATAGTTGCTGAGAACTCAGCGTCACGCCAGCCAGCCAGACAGACAGCCAAAGTGAATATAATAGCGCTTTTTTTCCAAAAAATGCGCTAAAAACTCGAAAAATCTGTCAGGTAAAGTGCGCTTTCGGCCCAATCGGTTGCTATGAAAACAATATGTCACCATTCTTATGCTACAACATTCCTAAATACTGATTTCCAAGATTTTACGGCTAACAGATCCGAACTTATGCGCAAAATTAAAAAAAAAATTCAACTGAAGTGCACTTCTGGTTCAGTCGATTGTTATGAGAATGGTAGGCAATCATTTAGATGCTACTGCAGGCTTAAATACTAAATTTTAAACCTCTACAGCCGATCGTTTCGAATTTATGCGAAAAATTCCAAAAGACTGTGAATTACAGTGCACTTCCGGCTCAGTCGATCTCAACTAAAATATAATTTGAGCATCTAGACGGTACTATCGTCTTGAATACTGAATTCTAATATTCTACGTTCAATCGTTTTGGATTGATGCGAAAAATTCAGAAAATATTTCGAGTAATGTGCAATTCCGGCTCAGACGATTGCAATCATAATGCAAGGCGCACAACTAAATGTTACAGAAGTGCTTAATACCTAATTTCAATATTCTACGACTGTTTGTTCTGATTTTATGCGGAAAATTCGAAAAGTTTATTATATAAAGTGCACTTCCGGCTTAGCCGATTAGTACAAAAATATAAGATAACCATTTAGATGCTACAGCAATCTTAAATACTGAATTTCAGTATCCTACGGTTCATCATTCTGGATGTATGCGGAAAATTCAAAAAAAGTTTCAAGTAAAGTGTATTTCCGGTGCAGAAAGTTGCAACCATAATGCAAGGTGCACAACTAGACCCTAGAGTCTTAAATACAAAATTTCAACATTACTTAACAGGTTTTGAGATTTGCAAGTTACGAACGCACATACGTACCGACGTCAAGCCGAAAATAGTTAAAAAAAAAAACAGATTTTTCCAGCAAAATCTCGAAATTTGAATTTTGTCGTACAATAAAAATAACTGGAAATATGAAGAATGAATAAGTACGAAAAAATGTATTGTAGAACAGGCTTTATTCATAATTTCTTGGCACGTACACACTAGGCTACGCCTCTTATTATTTTACGCGTGCAGAAATAAACAAAGAAAGAATCAAGAGGTCGCTGTTAATTACATAGGTGCGTACGGAGACAACGCAGACAGCATGGAATGCTGTTATTAATCATTTAATTAAAACTAGACTAGATTTCTAATTAATTGCACCGAGAATATTATCTATAAAACATAGATTAAACACATGATAAAAATATGCGACATGAGCGCGCTTGAAGAAGTACAGGCGCAAAACTTTTTTGTTGGCACGCTTGTTCGTTAATCCTTGTTATGTTATGGATATTGAGAACGAGATAATACGGCAGCTATTTCCGGTTTCCATGTCGAGCATTCTTGAAGGTGCTATAGGCTACGTGCATGAAGTTTACTAGCGCCTCTATAGCGGGCAATGGAGAACGATTGAACTCCAATTTTATCATTGTTTCATACCTAAATTTTTGAAATGTACTGACATTATTTAATTCAGCTGTGTGCGTATATTATAACTTGCATAGCATGAAAGGCACGTTGAAATTATTCATTCTAAGTATTTTTTTCTTCAATTATAATGTATCTATTAGAGAAAACGTCTTAATTCGTTTAAATTGACAGAATAACCTCAAATTATGACGCCGATGATCTTGCGGATCGGGTTTGTATGTATCAAACACTGGATCCCTTTTACCGAGGAAACATTGAAGAAAAGCGTGAAATTAGTTTTGCCATATTAAACACGTTGAAGAATATGTTGCTGACAATATTAACAACAAAATTATTGCGAAGTGCATCCGACAAACTTCTATCACTGAAACACCTTACAAATTAGAGATAGAGGTAAATTCATGAATCCCAAATCGATGATGAATTTTTCCAATTTCACCATTGAATTACATACATCTTTGTTATATAGATTAATAATGAAAGACAGATAATACTCTATTCACCGCTTTGATCTACTCCACTCGTTTTTTTATGTTATAACTGCGTACATGAAATCTATGAAACTATATTTCACTTGAATCATCCTTAACACAACAGCCTGAAACAGAACAAGCGTTTACCTATGTTTTATATGCAATTATTTTCACTTTTAAACTTCAATTCTCAATGACGTATTCTGAAAATGGAGTTCGATGCTTACAATGGTGCTCACCATGAGCGCTCGCATCGATATTTGTTCAAACTCCGCCCCCTTGCACATAGCCTATAGTCAAAGTTATGTTATCCACCTGATTTTATTAATCCAGTCAACAAGTTAAAAAACGTGTTAATTCTGCTACTGCGAATTGAAATACGTGCGATAGCTCGTGGCACTTGTTATGATATCCAGAAAAATGTGCAAAAATTTTAAACTCGCACATAAACAATTGCAAAAGTTATAAGCAATTGAAAATTTCAAAGAAAAGTTCCGGGAGTCGACATTTTTTCTTTAAAATTTTCTCTGCTTCAAGAATCTGTTTGTAAAATTCCTCTAGCACCAATAGTTCTCTAGTAATTTTCAAAAAAGTAAACCCTCCTTCTTTGGAATCTTCAATTGTTTATAATTTTTGCAATTGTTAATGTGCGGGTTTAAAATTTTTGCACGTTTTTCCAGACCTCATGACGAGTTCAACGTGCTATCGCACGTATTTTAACTCACAGTAGCAAGAATCAACACGTTTTTTAACTTGTTGACTAGGCTATATGTTTTGTTTTGTCAAGTTATCAGAAGCTCGAGAAAACTTCCGCGCAATAATTTTTTTAAACTTTCGAAGAAAATTATCTCAACAAGAATGCCTTGCCGAGTAGGTTTCTGTTTTCTGTAATGAAGTTACACATTAGGTGACAGTTTCTCGGTGGTTTGGAGACTTCAAACGTGGACAAATAAGTCTTAGCGACAAGCCACGGGTAGGTCTTCCCGAAACGTCAATGCTGTGCGCAAGCTCATCAACGAAGATCGAAATGTGGCATATCTCGAGATTGAGGCATCAATGGAGACTACAAAGACCTCAATTGAAAAATTATGCATGTGTATGTAAAAAGTTCCCGTTGAATACCTCATCTGTTGACCGTAGAACAGAAAGAAGAAAGAAGCTAGGGTCAATTAGTTCCGATTCAACGTAGGCAACTCTAAAAACGTGTACAGCATCTTCAGTATTGACGAATCATGGATTCATTCATATGAACCCAAAAATAAACGTCAAACGTCTGTTTGGGTGTTCTAAAGTGAAGAAAATCCGACAAAAGTCATCCGTTCTCGAAGTGTGTCTAAATTCGTCTCGAAAGCAGGTTACAGCAACAATTCCTCTGCAAGATCGTAGAACTATTACTGTCGACTGATATACAATCATTTGTTTGCTGAAAATAATTGTTGAGCTTCGGAAAACCAACCCTGAACGACAAATCATCTTTTTCCAAAACAATGTAAGCTCCACAACTCGCAAAGACGATTGCATTTTTAGAGCATCGAAACCTCGAATTGTTAGACCAACCTCCTTATAGTCTTGACTTAACCCCAACGATTTTTTACTCTTCCAGAATTAGAAAAACGGATTGTGTGGTCAAAGGTTTCAGGCGCTGGAAGACAAAATTGACACCTTTATAAATGTAATTTTGTCAGTGTAAGCAAACGGGTGGAATAACTGCTTCCAAAATAGATTCATCCATGGAAAAACAATAAAATCTTTCATTTCCATATGCCAAACTTAAAAGTCAGCCCTTGTAATTAAAGAATACTCAACAAAAATTTATTAATGAATCTACTCGAAATCCAGTTCTGAATCGTGATTCTTTCAGAGACAAGATTTTCTAGCAAGGTGTTAGAATTTCCACCGAACAACGACCTTAGCAGATCAGTCCTCCAACGTTATAAATAAAATATCTCGACATACACACTCACAAACTGGAGTAACAAGTTACAAGATTGTGTAATGTATTCACCAGCCGTTATAGATTAAAAAAGAAATTAATAATTCATTGAAATCAATAGTCAATAAGAGCTGAACGAACCAATTAAGCGACACTATGATAAAAGTTGGTTTTAGGATGGGCGAATAACGTCTGAACTAAAAATCATTGTGATATCAGTTGTTAATATAGCTGTAGATAACGGGATTAAATGTGTGGATCAACCTCCATCAGAATTAATTAATAACGGTACGTCAATATCAATTAATGTTTGAAATGATCTTTTTTTAATTGCACATAAGATTGTGGTTCATTGTGAGTCGGAGTCGCTTACCAAAGTGGTTTTGATTTTAATAAATGAAGCTCCTTCTTCTGGAATTTATAAAACTTGTTGATAACAGGAAATTTTAGTGCACATTGGTAGATTAATTAATATTTTCTGAGCCAAACTGATTTTTGTCCGAAGTTGGAATCGACCTCACGACCTTCGAAATACAAATCCAGTATATTTGCAGTGAGCTCCACAACATTGACAAATAAATTGTGGCTGCTGGTAATTTTATCTTGAAATTTGCTTATTTGTACATTGCCCCTGGATTATAGAAGAAATTAGAATATTCATTGGATGATAATATTCTTATTTATAATACTTTCTATTTAAAATGAAGCCTTCCTATTTCTATATTAGGCCGTGTGGATACGTGGGCAGTCAACGTAAACTGTTAAACTGTAGGCTGCAACTGATTCTATGAATTCACGCATTTATTCTGAAAATTGAAACGTACAGTTATTATAACTAGCTCTCATGCTATTTTGCATATAAATTCTGGGTTCTTATCTTAACAGATGTTTTGATGTTTTCTCACTAGGTGGCAATAGATTACTATGTTAAATGTCAATTTATAATAGCATTCCACTTACTTGAATTGTGGAAATTGTTTTTAAAGATACATTAGTAATCATAAAAATTGAAATTTATGATAATTATTTGTAACCATCCAACTCAATAGGATTTACAGGCTATGATTGCTTCATTTTCTTTTCAGCAGACTGAAATATCAAATTTCAATATTCTACACCTGATCGTTTCGAATTTATGCGAAAAGTTCCAAAAGACTGTCAAGTAAAGAGCATTTCCAGCTTGGTGAATCTCAATAAAAATAGGATATGAGCATCTAGACGGTATAATCGTCCTAAATACTGAATTCTAACAATCTACTTTCAATCGTTTTGGATTTATGCGGAAAATTCGAAAATTGTTTCGAATAAAGTGCTCTTCCGGCTCAGTCGATAGCAATCATAATGCAAGGTGTACAACTAGATACTATAAAAGTGCCTAATACAAAATTCAAATATTATACGACTGATTTTTTACAATTCACGCGAAAAATTCAAAAAGTCTGTCATATAAAGTGCACTTCCGCTCAGCCAATTGTTACAAAAATAGAAGATGACAATTAAGATGCTACAGCAATTCAAAATGCTAAATTTCAGTATCCTATGGCTGATCATTCTGAATTTATGCGGAAAATTAAAAAAAAGTTTCAAGTAAAGTGCACTTCCGGATTAGCCGATCGCAATCTTAATGCAAGATGTACAATAAGATGTTATAGAAGTTCTTTATACAAAATTTCAATATACTATGGCATATCATTCTAGATTTATGCAAAAAATTAAAAAAAAATTTAAGGTAAAGTGCATTTCTGGCCTGGCCGATTCTTACAAAAATAGCAGATAACCATTCTGATACAACATCAAGTTCAAATACTGAATTTCAACATCCCACTGTTGATCATTCTGGATTTACTAGAAAAATTCGAAAAAACAATGCTATAATGTTAAAAAAGGGAAGCAGAATCTTTGGCAGAAGCAAACATGAACTAGACGTACACATCGACCCCTGGAAAATATCTAGAAAGCTTTCTTGAGAGACTGGGAGGTTTTGAGGATGAGATTAATAACATAATACAATTAACCAGAATTAGGACTAGCATTCCTCAATTAACAATGTATGAAATTTGTAGATTTTTCATCATTTCAATTTGAAAAAAATGTATGTATGTTAAACAGATCATGCCAATTTTTATGATGCTTCACAATCCTGAATATAATTTTCTCCCAAAATAATCAGGAAAACTTGCATGATCTGCTTGATAAACGTAAATAATTATGTTTCAAATCAAAGTAATAAAAAACTTACAAATATCATTGTATGGAAATATTCTGTCATACATATTGACAAACACGATAAAATTGTAAGAAAGCTTCCATCAAAACTTGATTTCGATGAATTTTTATAAACTGAACAGTTTGATAACTTGTTTACTTCAGTATGTTAGAGAAAACTCGTTCAGCGCTATGCGCTGGCTTGTCTATATTGTGTTCTCTTTCTATCGTATGGCGCAAATATGTATAAAAATAAATAAGTGAAAAAGGAGGGAAAACATGTGCGGAATTAAATAATAAAAATGATATTAACATTGTTCTGCTCTTGAAGAATGCTATCTTTAGTTGGTCAATTGAATTATGTCGCGTCTTACAACGGCGGTAATTAAACGCAATAAAATGATCTCTTCCTTTATAAACCTCCACTATTTCACATCAAGCGACACAATTTTCTTCCAGAATAATTATAAAAATACATGATCTACTTGATAAATGTGAATGTGTTTTAAATCGAAATAATGAAGTTACAAATTTCATTGTATGGACTAATTCTTCTATACATATTAAAAAACACGAAAAAACTATTGGAATGCTTTCATCAAAACTTGATTCAAATAAATTTTGATATAATGAACAGTGGTAGCTTGTTTACTTCAGTTTGTTATAGGCAACTCGTATAGCGCTATGCGCTGACTTGTCTATATGGTGTTCTCTTTCTATCGAATGGCGCAAATATGTATGAAAGTAAGTGTGTACAATGGCGGTAGAAATTAACATCCAAGTTCAATAACTATCGCCATTGCAAAACGCAATAAAATGATCTCTTGCTCTATAAACCTCCTCAATTTTACTTCAAATGACATGATTTTCTTTCAGAATAATCATAAAAATCACATCAATTTAAATAAACGTAAATGAATGTGTTTCAAATTGAAATAATTATAAACTTACGAATCTCACTGTAAAGACAAATTCTTTTATACATTGACGAATGTTAATCTGCAATTTCTTGTATAAAATCATCCTGAAGAAGGTTATGAGATGAACCGGAAGCTTGACATTATGCTAAAGGAGAACTCTTTTATTATATTTGTATATAATACTTATCTTATGTTCTCATTTTGTAGTAATTCAGCTATTTTTTTGAAGACTACACTAAGCTTGCGAAAATTTTTTTGGCCATATGTCAGGTGTGCAATTCAAAGTATTTTTTGTTCCAATCCTGTTATCACGTTGATCTTCATTTTTAGTGGTTGTTGAGATAGGAAATGTATATATCTACAAGATACAATTGATTTTTGGTATCAGTCTAGTTTAAGTATGTCGTTGTTGTCTCTTATAATAAGAGTATCGTGCAAAGGTATTGTACAAACAATACCATCGACAAATTTCTTTTTGAAACTTAATTCAATCAAAAATATCACTGCAAAATTAGAGCAAATTGAGCAGTATACACTTTTTAGTTTGTAGGATTTCATAAAACTTCTGAAATATGTTTTCAACAACAATTATTGTGCATATAACAACAAATTACACAAACAAACCCTTGGAAGTCCAATGGGAGCATAATGCACTATTTATTGGATAATTGTATAATAAAATTAAACTTCGAATTGAGTTTTTCAAAGGAATTCGTCATAAATTATGTACTTGCAACAAACAATTATCATCATATACTGCATTATATCATCTAATTTGTTTTTCTTTGTTTCAGGTGAGTCCCCTTGATTTCGAAAAATATTTGTGGTTGCTGTAAAAAAGGTATTGTTCAATAAACCAATTGTATAAAATTTCTCGACTTCGTGGTAGTGTAATAAAATTTTAGATGCAGAAAATAGTTGATTTCGACACGAATATATAAAGAAAGATAGGCGAAAGAAAAAGTATTCGGCTAGCTCTGGTAGGGTACTAGTAGTTTGTCTCTAACCAGCACATATCATTTTTATGGTTGTGAGAATCGGCCTAAATAAGAAAGTAATGTGATTCATGGTTTCGTTTATTTGATAGTTATTTGTATGAAAAATGTCAAGGACGGCACTGTGTTGTGTCATCGTCGCTTCCACATCCAATGTTATCGCATCTTCCCTTTCGCGTTGATCGTCCCGACGCCTTTATCTTTGTGATCGAAAACCACGGAGGTTATTTTCCGTGCGGCTGGTCTCCCAGAGGACTTGCACTTTGTGTGCTGCACTCTGGCGGTCTGCGGTGGCGACATCTGTGTGACACTAGGCAACCGTGGTTTATCTCTGAAGTGATGTGATGTCGTGTCTTGATTGCTTGGTTTTGTGGCGTGGCGTACACTGATGATGTCTAGGGATTTGTTCTTTAATTAAACATCGTCATTTTTACTTGCTTTGAGGGATATGGAATTTGTTGCACTTTGTGAGTTGTTTTAGAACGAAATTAACAACGGATACGAGACAGGCAGCCTCATATTATTATAAGATTTTATTTATTTATAATAGTGGAGCTCAAAATTATGTCAAAGCATGGACTCTCACATCACTTCTAGAAAACAGAAACAAAATAAATATTCTGGGAACAGTGTGATCAAGATTATTTTTGGGTTTTTCGTATATAAGTATTGTCACAATGAAGTTTTTCAACTCTTTTAATCACGTAGTAATTTTTTTGTAGACGAAAAAGTATATTTCAATAATTACGAGTTTTATTAAAACTTGAAATAGAATTCTGAAGAATAAGTCGTGTTGAGGTTCTTGATTTCTAATTTATTTTCAAGAAAAGGAAAAAAAAGTTCCTTACCGTTTTTCTCTCCCGAAACAAGTGTGCTAGTGCCATGAGTGTCAGAGACGCTGAACAGCGTCTGTCAAGGCAGGTTAATAATAACAAGCGAGTGAACAATATTCATTTCCGCACCACACGTTTCGGAACACACACACAAATAAATATTCCCGTCTGTATGTGAGCTGCATGCTGCCTTGTCACGTCCGTGTTACATGTCACGCGTGTAATGACGGACGACGCATCACAGAAAGAGAAGAGAGAATAGGAAATATAATGGAAACAGGGGCGGCGAGAAAATTTTAAGTAATGTACGTTCAAAAAATATCTTTTTTCAGCAAAATTCTTGATTTGTGTCATGGTTTGTGCTTCATCTGTCTGTTTGTTCTTCCATCCTAATCTCCGGAATTATCAAGGTATAATAATAAATGGCTCTCGAGTCATATTTGTTTATTCGCGTATCGTTTATTCATTTGCTTTTAAACTATGTACATTTGTTAATGACACCTTTTTTATGTTTATGACATTCAATGGATAATGAGTGGCGCACAAGTCGTCATTGTTCGTTCGCGTATCGTCCATCCGATTGAGTTGAAACTTTGTATTGCTGTTGCTGGTACTTGCATGAAAGTTTCTGATATGAAAATGTTAACGTACAATAAGTGACATGCGTGTCGTATCGAATAGCTGTTTGTTCGCGCATCGTTCATCCGACTGAGTTGAAACTTTGAACGGTTGTTGTTGATGCACAAAACATAGATTTGCATCGCACGTAGTGGCAAATTTATTGCTAAAAATACTGCACGGCAGATTACTCATCCAAAATTTGATTCTTTCAAATAAATAGCTCATCTATTTTGAATTTTCTCATCAGTTGAAAAAATCTGGAAATCTCGTTGACAAATACAGCTAATCACTCCTTCTCTAATTCCATCTCCCGAAACAAAACACTATTTGAAGTTAAAACAAACCAAAGACAGAAAACAAAAACAAAACACAGTACCTCATTTCGAAGCGGCACGCTGGCTGTAACATTGAAGATCTGAGCAGCTCCTGAAAGATCCAGATGGCCCTGCTACCACCGCCTGTAATTTAAAACAGAATAGCTAAAATTAGTTCTTGACAAACACTTTTGGGACGCGGGGATGGTGCTATTATTTACGTATTGTTAAATGTTAAACAGATCCTCTGGCAGGAAAGACATGTCTGGGATTGGGAAAATTCGGATTTGTTTTAGATTTGTACTCGTAAAGAAATGGAACTTTGTATACTTTTGGGTCACACTATAAATAGTCTTCTTTGATAGACTGATTAAAAAGTGTTCGTTTATAGCTAATTAAATATGCAAAACCGTTATTTTCGTAAATTTAATAAATATAGAATGTTGTTGAGAGTAGGTGTTAGATGAGCGGTATTTTTTATAAAACAAAATCAGGTCAGCTATCAGTCCGCTTTATTAGCAATGCTAAACAAATATTTAGTTTTATGAATATGGTATCAAAGCAAAATGCGTTCTAAATCATTTAATATTAGAGTTTTATGGTTGTTCTGTGAACTATATTTGTATCTATAGATAACTTATTCTCTTTGAAATTCTTGTGTCAGTGACCATCAAACAACAAAGCCTAGTTTCATCAAACGGATTGTTTTTGAGCTTACTAGCGCGCTCTATGGACAAAACTCTCAACTACACCTTTGTCTCAATATGGTAAAAAGAAACCTGCGTTTCAACTCCGCGACTACCGCGATTTTAAATTAATAACATTTTCTATCACAATTTATAACCTAGTCTTATAGTTTTTCATATTTCTGCCGCATTCTTGTGTTTTTACGACGAAATCTGAAAGATATATCAATAATGTTTGATGCATAATGTGTAGATAAAAACTATTCACGGAACTTTTGATGTGTTCAAACAGATTTTTTTAAAGTGATGAAAACACTCGATGACAAAAATTCAAACGCACAAAGAAGTTTAGAAATTTCTTAGACGGACTGGAATGACTAACGTCTACACTTTTTCATTTGCTTTTTTCAAACAAGATCAGTTTTTCTAATAGACATGGTACAAGCTCTATTTTTATCGTTTATAAAATGAAATGGCTTTGTTCCTTTATCTGAAGCCAATATATTATAAATTATTTATACACTTGAAGATGCACCAAAAACACCGATTTTTAAAACCGCCATAGCTTGGTTGATTTTGACCAAAAATGGATGAATCCTTGAGTTTTCGAAATTTTGGAGTTCTCTCTTTCAAGGCATGTAAGTTAATCAACGCACTCCCTACCACACCCCTGAGAAAAAAAGTCAAAATTTTACAACTTGTACTGAGTACAAAAAAATTGCAAACTCAACTTTAGACCCAGAAATCAAGTTCATCAATTTTTATTTAAATTGCGCAAAAAAATCGAGTGTCTACGACGATTTGGCGAAAAGTTATGAGCTAGACAAAAAAAAATACATTTGCGCTTAATGATCATAACTCGGTTAATTTTGCACGGAAATTGATGATTTTTTTTCTCTGGCAGTTTTGACGACACATTAATTCGCATACTATTGAAGACAAAGAAAAGTTCATCAATTTCCGTATAAAATTCGCCGAGTTATAATCAAAAAATGGAAGAATCATCTAGATGATGAAAGCGCATTTTTGACAGCTTATGAATGCTTGTTACTTCAGAGATTTCGCAAATTACCATCTCTCACAATTACTGAGCTTGAAATCAAGCAATTTGGGCTAACTTACGAAACAGTAGCTTCCATTTAGTACTAGTTTCAAGTTGACTATTTGATAGGTACATAATTTATGCATGTACAAACTCAAAAATACCTTTTAATCTTCATTGTTTAGTTATTGACTGACGGGAGGTCAAGTGCTGCACCTTAAATTGATAATTTGATCTTTATCAAAGCTATATAAAATAAATACACCAAAAGTAAACAAATTTTCATCCAATAATAATAATTCATTCTAATAAGCTTCAAATTCGCGTCAAACAAGTCATTGAATGAATCCCGGACAGATTTGACAACTGTACATAATAATAAGGACACCCGCGGCTAAAGTTGTAACTGAATTTTTATCTACTTTAATTTTTAGTTGCAATATCCCTAATGTCATATATATCTATGGGCATTGTTCCACTTGAAACAAGTAATTGAATAATTTAATCCTACACAATCACTGAGCTTGAATTAAAGCAATTTGGGCCAACCTACGAAACAGCAGCTTTTATTTAGTACCAGTTTCAAGTCTGTAAATAGTATAGTTGCTGAGAACTCAGCGTCACGCCAGCCAGCCAGCCAGACAGCCAGACAGCCAAAGTGAATATAATAGCGCTTTTTTCCAAAAAAATGCGCTAAAAAGCGCAAAATGTATTTTTTTTTATTTAGTTTATAGCTTTGCGCCAAATCGTTGCAGACACTCGATTTTTTGCGCAATGTAAAGGAAAATGATTTAACTTGATTTTCTGGGTCGTGAGTTGAGTTCACAATTTTTTTTTGCATCCGTTATAAGTTGTCAAAATTTGACATTTTTTGACATCAAGAACAATTTTTTTTTCCTAGGGGTGTGGTAGGGTATGCGATGAATTTGGCGTTTGATTAACTCACATGTCTTGAAGAAGAAAACTATACATTCCTAAACTCAAGAATTCATCCATTTTCGATCAGAATTAACCGAGTTATAGCGGTTCGAAAAATCGGTATTTTTGGTGGCAACTTCGATCCTATTGTTCCAAGGTCCCAAAATAAATATACGTGGGACCAGAGCCGGATTTAAGCATGGACATTGATGAGCAATTGTTCAGGGCGGCAAATATTTGAAAGAAGTGAAGGGCGGCAAATATATGAAAGAAGTGAAGGGCGGCAAATATATGAAAGAAATGAAAGGCGGCAAATATTTGAAAGTAGTGAAGGGCGGCAAATATTTGAAAGAAGTGAAGGGCGGCAAATATTTAAAATGAGCGGAGGGCGGTAAATTTTGAGAAAAATATTTAAAATTTTTTGAGAATCACTTTTTTTCCAGATATAATCTAATCTAAGATCTGTTTAACACACTGTATTGAATGCTGCATTTTGTGCAATGAACTCTGATTTTATGTATGACATATCAAAATGCTGCATTGAAATGCAATCCTAAAAGTAGCAATTATTGCACCGTGTCAAACGGCTCTTAGATCAACAAAATTAAAACTCTTCACCTAATAGAAAAATTTTACAGTGTGATCTTTAGTAAAAAGATTTTTAGCTTACTAAGTATCTCTCAAAACTCATAAGCTCGATTTTTTTGGGTATTAAACTTGAGTAGCTTCCTTCTCGAGACTTCAAAAACTTGATCACGCAATTCTTCAACGAGTTAGGCGACTAATAATCCAAGAAAAATTTTGTGTTTCTGAAAAAAAATTATAAAAATGTGGCGCCCAGATTTTGATACAAAAATTCAATAAACGATTTAATAAGGAGGGTATAGGGGGTGTAAAGTTCATTACTGCCCCGGGGGCGGCAAGAAGAATAATTCCGGTCCTGCGTGCGGTTACAATACGCGATCTTATTTTAATTTTTATGTAAATTATTGTTGTTATCAATATATTTTTGCTGGTTCTTGATAAATATTCCCAAATTGAAGAATTGGTTTGGGGAGTGAATGAAGAGGTCGAAGCTGAGATGAACACTTATTTGGCAGACTTGGTCTCATTTTATTATTCTGATGGCAGTGGCGGCTTGGGATTAATGTATCAGGGAGGGTGCAGAGGCGAAAGTGTAGACTAATGTCCATTAAAAGTAATAAAAGTATTTGCTAAGGCGGACTAACCAGAAGCCACGGACTAAGCATATCACAAGTTCTCCAACTACTTATGTCGCGGTGGTTGCCATGACAACCGCTGTATCAATCTTGGACCGAATATGTAAAGTCTATTTCAGCGTATCTTTATGTCATACAGTTCGCAAGCTGTATCAAATTTATCGCAACGGCAGTAAAGGAATATAGCAGTTCATTTTCTACCATTTTCTTAAAAATATTTCGTAAAGTTAGAGGGCGGCACCCCTGAGCCCTCCCGCACCGGTCACTACTGTCTGATGGTATTAAAAAATCAGAATATCGTTGAATTTAATGTATTGAATTGCAGGGAATTGACATGCATAGGAAAAAAATGTCCGGATATCTTTCCCTTTGTTCAGTAGACCGATAACTCTTCGAACTACCCTCGTACAATATCTGTCACCGATGCAATCTTAAGATCATTTGCAAAGTCTAAATGTCAACTTGTTTTTTTTTATGTGACTCGGATTCATTTTTAGTAGCTACATGTGGGGCCCTAAAACAAATTGTATGTTGTACGAGTGTAATAAAATATTGCAGCATTCAGCTTGAATCAATCTTGTCGCAAAATACTTGACCACATGTCATAATGTTCAAGCTTATATCATCCTATGATCATCTCCAAACTTGGTGGTCCACACATCTTTTAACAATACATCAATACGTAGGCAGTTAAGTTTCGTAGCCTTGATTTTGTCTTAATGTAAATTAATGTTGGTAGCACTGTACACAGCACCTGTCACCAACTTATTTCTTATGTAGGTTATTTGTGAAGCCTCAGTTTCAGAAGAAAAATGTAATCAAAAAACTTGTGTCCCTTAGTAATTCAAGTCTGAAAATTAATAATTGAAACATTGTTAGACCAGGGAGCAACTGTAGACACGTGTTTCGTCCTTATTAGGACTCGTCAGTACAGTATAGCCAAATCCAGATAGTCAGGATTTGAATCCCAGACCAATATTGTCATCATGGTGATATATGACGAGCAGAGATAGAGTTCACATGCAACGCCATCTATTTAGGCTGAAACCAACTACAGCATGTAGATACAATAGATATTACAATAAATTGTGACATTTGTAAGAAATATGTGTAACATTTCAATTGATAAATTTTAATTTGCGAGACAAGTGTCCCACAAAAATTTTTGATTAGATATGTTCAAAGAGGAGCTGTTTTTATTTTGCTATAGTGTAAAAATTAAGGTACATGATGTAGAGAAAATTTTCAGGCACTATTTCTCATATAAATTGTCTAAATAATACTTAAGATCTTTTAGGCACTAACCACAGAACTGTAGACACGTGTTTATATGGATATGGCTATACTATACTGACGAGTGATGATGATGGTTTTAAAAACCGAATCTTTGTGGCACACAAGTCTATTAATTTCAGTTCTTTAATTATGATATTGCACAGATTTCTTACGAATGTCACAATTTATTATATCTTTTTTATTTTGGTGGCAGAATCTGCTCTGTGCTTGCTTTTTGTGTGCTTAATAATTGTCAAAATATTTTTGGACCATTGTATGCAACACGTGTGTAAACAAGCATTATGACATTCGGACAACAATGTTTGTTACTCTATAAGCCTCATGTCAGAATGCCTGATTGATACATTCACGCATTGCTACTAAAAATCTTTTCAACCGAAATACAATCTTTGTATAAAAAGTCGTTTTTACTAGCGGTAGAAACTCACAAACATGTTTAAAAATTTACATTTCCCATTCCCAATTCTTTTTCGTCGCAAAAAAATATTCTTTCTTGTGTGACAAATAGAATTTGGAAGCCAACATCACAGTAGCCATATAAGTCAAGAAAGAACATCAGATTCTTCGGATTAGAGTAAGCTATGAACCGCTACGCTAACATTATCAGAACTTGCTGCAGGGTAGCGTGAATCCTTAGGGACGCGTCGCTGTCGACAATGCCTGGCGAGTATAATACCTCGACTGTCAGGATT
This sequence comes from Dromius quadrimaculatus, assembly GCA_963989225.1. NCBI lineage: Eukaryota > Metazoa > Arthropoda > Insecta > Coleoptera > Carabidae > Dromius > Dromius quadrimaculatus. The sequence goes on along the minus strand of OZ022334.1, from coordinate 7,325,966 downwards.
AAGTTGCGTCAGGATTAAGGATTAAAGTCCTGAGAGAGAAAATTGTTGCTTTTATCAGCTTTTCATAGTTTTCTGGGCAATATTACCAAAGATATTGAAAGATAATATCCACTGAATTAGGACGACTCAACAGGGACGTAATGTTAGATTATTTTCCCAAAAATTAAAGAATTCATCAATTAAAAAATTGGAGATACGCCCCTGACTTCATATTACGCCTGTAAAATGCGCAACCCAACTAACTGCAATGTTACTTAAGTAACCAGCCAGTTCGGAGTACTTTCACTCCCATAAGAGTATCCAAAATGTTCAACAAAAAAATCCACAACTCATTTGTTTAAATGTTTTCATTCCGGCTGTCAATTTTTTCTCACAGTTCACTCGATGTATTCCTCGCGGCGGACGCACTGGGCATTATTGGATAAATCTATTAATAAAACAAGATTTCTTTTGTAAACAACGCATCCGCCGTTGCATAAATACACTGGAGGCAGCGACAATATAAATTCCGATTGCTTAAAAGAATAATGAACTGTTGGCGAGTGAGTTAGGAGGTGTTAGAGTTGAAATGACTGCGCGGTATTCTCATCTGCGTATCTTGGCATACACCCTGTAGAAACACATTGTTTTGAATAAACGATTGTCTTGGAAAACAGTGTTTCTCAAAGGTTGAAATTTTTTCCTTTTTCAAATTATATAAAAACACTGTTTCATAGTTTTCAAAATATCTAATTGGTACTTATTTCTTGATATGCGCTATTAATTTCACTGTATTTGTAATTTAGAAATCTCGAATTACTTCTAAATGTAGATAATCTTATGAAATGTTGCTAATGATAATTCTATTATTAATATCTCTGAAATATTTAATAGCATAATTAGGCTAATGCTTGAGTTAAATGTCCTTGTCTTTATTGCATAAATTTTGAAATTTGGGTAAGTACTTTCGTTTATGTTGTAGTTATTTGAAATTAGGTCTGTAAGACAGTGTCAAATGTTGTCCTCCGTCCTAAAATTAATTTATTTATTATACAGTTTGTTAAAAAAAAACAGTTCTGTTTGTAATTTGCAATAAAGTCGATTATGATACATTAATCAATGAATGAATTCCGAAGCATAAAAAAAGCATTTGTAATAAGTGTTTTTTATTACTTTGTCCTAAGGAATTATTAAAAATGGAAATTCACATAACATGAGTTTGTACAATTATTTAGTAATAGTAATTTATTCACTTTAATGTGCCTATAAAAAAAATTATTAAGTACCACTTGTTGCTAAACTTCATAATTCTTTTATTTTATCAAATGATTGCTAGATGGCTCTGGGTTTAATGTTTACTATTGTGCTTTATAATTTAGTAACTTCTAAAATAGTGTTTAGCTGCCAAATGTATTCCATATATTGTGCACATCAAAAGAAACTAAATGTCAAGAAAACAAAAGAGCACTCTACATATTTATGAAGTCGACTTCTAGATTTTCCTAACAAAATTTACGGATGTTTACACGTGGCATTCGAGCAGACGGAGTCCTCCCATCACATGTTAAATAAATTTTCGTTTGTTATGTTTTCCAATGCAAGAATCGAATGCAGAGGCGGAATAATAAATATTGATTAACATAAAATTATACCAAACAGTTTCAAATATTCAAATTCTTTAGTATTTGCCAAAAATTTAACTAATAGGTAATAATAAAATTTTGGCAAACAATATCAATAATTTGGTATATATTTGTTTTGCAGACATATTTCACTTGAATTAAAATTCCTTACATTATATTAATATAATTTTTTTTGACACTAGATTAACTGAAATTTACTGCTGAAATCTATCAGCTCTGAAAACTTTGTAATCATACTCATTTTGATAACTTTATGCTAGCTTTGTGCTCTAAGAGTCGTGGGGTCGTCTCAAAAATGAGGAATACGAGGGTAGTCAGTGAAATAATCATTCATCCTAGCAATACTAGCTTCGTCCTCTTCATCTGAGGTGAATCTTTTTCGAAATACAGGACGCTGTAAAATGACCTTTGAAAATTGTCCGTGAAACAGAATTTGATAGATTGTTTAAAAATTAAATCTGATTGTTTCACAAAACAACAAATTCAGGAGTCGGTTTCTACAGTATCGTCCTGAATAAGTCAGCAATTGTAGACAAGTGGTTTGTCCTTATTAGGACTCTTCAGTACAGTATAGTAAGCCTCGGATAATCGGGCTTACAGCTGCAAAACTAATGAAAATTGAGTTGATACTTGGCATGCAGAGATACGAATCTGCAGCAGTGCCATCTACCATAATCCAGTCGAAGTGGCAAGCTCAAAGAAATACTGGACATTATAAAGTGTCCTTTAAAAATTGTTAAAAATCAATTGATTCTACAAAATAACAAATTACTGTAGACACGTGTCTAGTTTTTATTCAGGACGATGGTGTGAAAACTGACTCCTGAATTTGTTATTTTGTGAAGCAATCAGGTCTTAATTTTGAACTATTTATCAAATTTCACGAGAATTTTTGAAGGTTACTTCACAGCGTCCTGTATTTTTTTAAGCCTGGCACTTCAGCGGCATCATGGTAGATGGCACTACTGCAGATTTATATCTCTGCGTGTCATGTATCAATTCTCATTAGGTCTGCGGCTATAAGCTCAACTACCTGAGGCTTGCTAGACTGTAATGAAGAGTCCTAATAAGGACGAAACACGTGTCTACAGTTGCTGCCCTATTCAGGACTGAATTTTATGAATCTTTGTCCCCCTAGAAATTTCTTTAAGTTGGTGAAAGAAAATAGATCGCTGAAAGCCAAATAAGTCAAATACGGAGCATGCTTCGAAGTTCTCTGAGTTATGCTGCGACAACGCGAGACTTGCGCACAGAGGCATCATCATGTTATAATGGCACCTTTTTTTGCCAGATAGAGATGTTTCATTTTGATTGCATCATTAAAATTGTTCAGTAATGAAGAGGAGTAGGTTTCAGTAATAGTTCTGCCTTTTTCTAACTAGTCCATGAGCAGAAGACCGTTATCATGACTTTTGGCTTTTTTAGCGCACTTTCCTCTGCTTTAATCCATTGTTTGGATTGCTGCCTTATCTCTAGTGTGTAGTAATAAATCCAAGATTCATTTCTAGTGATGAAACGTCGAAGAAACTCAGTGAAACTACGTTTGAATAAGTCTAGACACTATTGATAAATACAGTGAAGACAGGAAAGTCTTCAGAAATCCAAAGCGTGAAATTGACTATTCCTTTAATATAAAATATAGGACGTTTTGGATGTGACTTCAACCATCTTCAGCATATGCAAATACAATAATTGGTGGACTCAATCACTCAAATACTTAACTATAAAAATAGTGTCACATCAGAAGATGGATGAATTTATACCCGAAACGTCCTATATGTTATATGAAAGGAATAATAAATTTCACGCTCCAAATTTCTGAAAGCCTTCTTTTCTTCCTGTTAATATTACTTGGATCCTATTTTTCTTCGAAAAAATTACCAAGAAAAGTTCAAACTAATGCGTTTTTGATCGCCTGGCAATAGACGCGGCACCCAGCGAGCAGTCAGCTTCCGCATAACCAAAACATTACGTAGAATATAGTGGACGCGGACTATCAAGATATTTGCAGCCTTAAAAATTTCTCGAACCTTCAATCGACGATCGTCTAGTATGGAATTACGGATTTTTGCGACAATTTCGTCGGTTACGACGGTTTTTGGGCGTCCCGTTTGTTCATCATCCTGAATTGATGTACCACTACGTAAAAATTCAGCCGCCTATTCTTTAACCGTCGGGAAAAAAGGAGCAGATTCTTGTGATACAGAATTTTAGGAATAGGAGAAGGCCATAAGAGATTCAATTTCATTTATTTTTGTAGTTAAATGATCTTTTTAATTTAGAACGTTTCAGGATTCTACAGTTCCCATCTTCAGCTATATAAAAAATTCATTTCTTATTTTTTTGACATACCTTAAATTTGTAAAAATATATGGAAGTACTATCCTTAATGGTTATAATACTGTGTAGAACAGAATAAAAATCTGTGGCAAATACATTGGTGGAGTCCAAATACATTGATTTGTGAATATATATTGTTAGATAAAAAAATTTTTTTTTGAGAATTCCATAAATAAAAATGTGCCTTTCGTATTAAACACATTTTATGGACTTCTCAAAAAAAAAAATTTCAATTAAATATATGTATTTACAATACAATGTACTTGGACTCCACCAATATATTTGCCACAGATTTTTATTGTGTTCAACACAGTATTATAACCATTAAGAATAGTACTTCGATATATTTTTACAATTTTAAGGTATGTCAAATTTTTTTTAGATATTATAAAAATTTGTATTACTTACAGTTATAAGACATGTATTTGTTATACAGCTGAAGATGGGAACTGTAGAATCCCGGAACGTTCTAAATTAAAAAGATCATTTAACTACAAAAATAAATGAAATTGGATCTCTTACGGCCTTCTCCTATTCCAAGAATCATTGATCGGATCCTCAAATTTTCAACAAATTGTAATACAGAATTAAACTGATTTTCTATCTATCGGTCTCAAGCCTTCCAAAACGAAGTACTTTATTACAGCGCGAATTTCATTTCATCCATTTCATGATACAGAACACGTCTATGCAATTTCCAATCTTAACTGTGTTGTGGAAGTAAAGTTAAAAAATGTAATATTGTTAGAGAGAGATAGCTAGATTAGGCCCATGTTTGAATGAAAATAAATGACGAGTTTTGTTCCATTCAGCATTTGCTTCTGAAAAAAGTTTATGAAATGAGAGAAAAATGTTTGGTGCCTAATTGCTATAGTGGGTACAGAACATGTTCACTCTTTCTGTACCCAAAGACGGTATTTTGTTAAATTAGTGGCTCAAAATCCTACTATGGCATGAAAAAATATTGGAGAAAACTGTTTTTTTTCGTGAAAATCATTTTAAAAGTGTGTAGAAATTAATTTGGAATTATAATAGCGGAATTACTGATAATTCTATGCTACAAATTGTAAGGTTATATTGATATTCCAAATTATTAAACGTACCTAGCTGAAGTTTTTAATAAAAAATCCAAATTTTATCGGGCTGTTTACTCTAATAATTTTTTTTTTACACCAAGAATTATGTAAACAACTCTTTTTTTGTGGAATTTGAGGTAAATTTATATTATTATTTTGCTATTTTTTCCGTTAATGTTCAACAAATCAAAATTTTTACAAGTAGCAGAATTTTTCATTTTTATTTTCTTCTGGTAAACAAGAAACTGGTTGTTTGTATTTTTTTGAGTTTTATTCTGTCTATCCTAACATAAAATATCCAGAAAATGGTTTGTAAGTGTCTAAATAGTTCATAATCAAAAAAACTCGTGTCAAAAGAGACGTTCATGAAACATGTTCCATAATGTACTATTTCATTGCAGGTTTCTCTTACTTCTACTTTTCATTCAATGAATAACTAAGTATTTAACGTAATGAATATTTTAAATCTACCTGAAAATTATATTGTAACGAACGAAATGAAAATATAATCTCAATTATGTATTTGAAGCACACGTAGCTAGGCCTAATCTCGCTATCTCTCTCATACTTACCGCGTTACATTTAAGGTTTAGTTTTTTAACTTAGTGTCCGCTCCTTTATCATTTTTTTTGTGATACAGACAAAAATCGTTTACTTTTCGTCACAGTTACAACAAATCAATTGAATACACAAGTCTGAAACTTTGCACAACGCCATTTGAAGGTGTTTATTCACATCATGGTCATACTAGTGACATCTATGCTTCCGGTTGAGAATTTTTATAATTCTAATCGTACCTATGACTTGAAAACTGATAACTGCACTCCATATTCAAGGAAATATCAATTAATTAAATATGAAAAAAAGTCTATATTTGTGATTGTGGGGTAAAAGGTTCTTTTCTCTCTGAATGCAGCCCTGCCTGATGATCCCATGAGCGAAACACATTTATTTTAAGTAATTCTGGTTTTATGGCTGTTGCTGATTGATGATACTCCGTTGTTTAAAATTTCAACAGAACTACTCGGAATCTACGAATAATTAACACAATTTATTTACTCGGCTTTCATTTGATTCTGTTTTCGTTTTACGTTTTTGTTTTAATTGTGAGCGTCGGTTGTTTTTACGGCACAAGTGGATTTATTTTAAAGCGTGATGCACAATGGTTTATTTTTCGGGATTTTTCTGAGAAGATTTCCTAATTATTTTTTTCAAGTGGTGGTTTTTTGTGGGCTTTTGAAGACATTGTTTTCGTTTGTTTGATTTATGATTATTAAATTTTTTGCTCTTTGTTGTATGCTTTTATATTTATTTAGCGGAGTCGATGTACGGCCATTGACTCAATTAGTGAGATTTTTATTTATTTGTCAGACCTTCGGTATTTATAAGGTCAAAAGTTGAACAATTTGAATATTTTTATAATGTCAGGAGTATTACTAGTCTCTGTCAGATATGTTCAGGTATTTTTCCATGCTCCACAATAATGAACTGAGAATTATTGTACCTACCATAAAAATTATTGAATTATTACAGGTAATATTTTTTATTGGTCAATATCTTTATATTTTTAACTTGTCTGCGGTTTTTGTTATTTGCATCTATCTCACGTGACAAAGGCATGCAAAATGTTGCCACTCAAATTATTTTCTAAAATATAATTGGAATTCAGACTGTGATCGAAAAGTGTGCATCGGTCGATAATCTTTTTATCTTTCTTATCAAGAAGTAAATTTTCAACCCTCAAAAAGGCATGCAATCTATTAGTGACTTATTTTTATTATTCAATAATATTATGTGAGTGGATCTCTTATGTAAATCAGAATCAAGGAAATGAACTATACGTCATTCGTAATTTATTACAATATATGTTGACTAACTTGAATGAGTTATTTAGAAATAAGTATCAAAACATATCTTACATAAGTTATGTAACAAATGATTATGCATATAACATTTCACGCAATTTTGAAAATATGACATACAAATATTCTTCCATTGTTTTCCTGAAGTAAAAGGTCAACTTAATTCTCTTTAAACACTCTGTATACACGCTTGAATAACAACACGTACATTTCCTATCTTCATTTGTATAACTATAGCGTTTAACTCTGAAAGAAAGTGACGTTATTACACAATGTTTGGTTAAAGCATTGACCGTGAAAAGCAAAAACTTCATGATTGTTTTCTAATTTTTTCACGGTCTTACTGCTTTTTATATATTGCAGGAGGAAATGACAGTTAATCCCCATTCATGAAATAAATTCAATATAAAAATTAATTTGCCCATGTTCCAATGTAAACAATAATTGTTCAAATATTCATGTATATTTCATATTGCAGTTTATATGAATTAATTATTTACATACATATATGTATATGCATTTCTGAATTTAATGTTGTGTTTAGAAAATTGATATATAAATTATGTTTTAATACCAATTAAGTTAAAACTATATTTCCATATGAAATGATGTCAAACAAAATAAATAATATGTTTACAATATAAAACAATTATAAAAGCATTTTAGTGAAACATTTTTAGCAGTGTCTGCATATTTTTCCATTGAAAAATATTATTAATATGGTTATATTTTTTATTTAATGTATCTTTTACAGACTATAAACTTTCAAAAACAAATACTTTCATAGGAAAAATTAAATATTTCGAATGAAAAAACTATTTCAGGTTTAATAGTACAATGCTATAAAGCCAAACGTCAAGGATGAAGTTGACTGCACTTGACGGAGACGAATGTAAAGCCCAAGGTGTAGCTCTGTGCAGCCAACTTCACCCATGACAATAACTATGGATTTTACAAACGAATTTTTACTTCCTCGACCTATAATATAATAGGGGAAGTATTTTTATCGTCATCTTTTGACAGCTCGAGATTTTGATGAATCTTCACGTTTTAGACCCTACTGAACCCGAAAAACATAATTTTAAAGAAGTCGGTCTGTCTGGAAGCACGATAATTTGAGAACACGTAGGAATTTTCGACTGAAATTTCATATTTGAGTTTTTCATCAAAAAGCTAGGTTTAAATTTGTAGATCAGGGTTTTTCAACCAGTGATACCAAAACTTTATTGATGTAACTTTTTAGTTTTTCGCGTTTATTTTATAAACGGTAGTCTTTATCATAAAATATGAGATAACTAAAATTGATCCTTGAATGATTTTGCACAACATTCATATAAAACATTTCTCAAAATTATCAGCGGTTCATTTGTCATTATTAAAATTTGAATTATTATAAAACTCGTTATATTTTTCTGAAGCAAATAAATAATGAAAATCATGACGTGAAATGAGAATTATTATCATTTATTATACCACAAGTAGTTGAAGTATTATCGATTATTTTTGTGGTGCTATCACGAATGTTTATTGTGCTTGCGTTTGAATACCACGAGTGTGCAGCACGAGTGGTATTCACAAGCACAATAAACATGAGTGATTGCACCATAAAAATAGTCTATAATACTTTAACTACAAATGGTATATGGAGGACTATTCCAGAAGTCAAATCATTTTTTCAAATTAGTTTTCTATGAATCTAGTAACAACTCACGTAATTTTCATAGGAACAAGTAAACAAACTTCTGTCAAACCGAAAAAATAGAGTTTCTTGCATTTTCTTTGACGAATAATAGAGAAATATATTCCGTCTTGATATGGAATCTAGTTCAGAAAGGTTTGGTGACAGATCAGAAGATAAAATTGATGAAGATATTCAGAAAAATATTCCATTGAATACGAAGAAAGCACAAATTGGAGGTATCCACATCTTTGAGTAAAATACTCACTCTGACCACTAGTGTAATACCCGATGGTATTTCTACACGTCCAAATACCCACTGATATGCACCGTTTCTATGGCGATTTAGCATTGTTAACCTTGTTATAAATACTACGAATGGAATAGTCTTTCATATTTTGACATCACATGCAAACGTTCGTCAATTGTTCGTGTTTGGTATCAAATTAAAGCTCTTGCGGAGATAATTCTGGTAAAAGTGTCAAAGAGGATATTTGAACGATTGTCATTTGTTTATTTTACAAATTATTAAAATGATGTCTAGTTTGGTATTAATTTAAAGCTCTTGGGAAGATAAAATTAGTTACTCAAGAATAAATAATTAGTGGAATCCACATTACCATCTTTAAATTACACTTCCGGCAATCAAATGTCGAAACTTTACGTTCCAATGAATTAAAGACCCCGAAAATATATTAAAGGACACTTTATTTGTAAAAATACTCATTCCATGTAAGAACTAAAATATAAAGCCAACTGTCACTTTATCAATGACAGCTGTCACTTCGACAACGTCAGCTGTCTCTTTGATATGTGCAATCGATTAATGCGACACCCTAAATCCAAAATTTATAGTCGGGAAAATTTTTGCATTTGCGTTCACGTTTCCAGCAAACAAATACTACAAAAACATTGACAACTAAGAACATTTGAGGAGCACTAGTTCAAACTGTTTAATGTTCCTTTCAGGTAATGTTTTCTTCCTAAATTAGTCGTGTAAAGTAAATGACTCAAAAATAGTAAGCCTTCGTCCGATGTGCTCTAAAAATTTGCTAATAAAGTTGTTTTTAACGAGGAAAATATTTCAAATGAAAGAGAAAGTTACATCTTAGCATCAATCATAAAAGTTTTATGTTATTTCGATTTTAAAACCGTTAAAATCACTTTCAGTGCAACAGATGAACTTATTTAGAATTACATAAAATTAACGGTGGGAAAATGCTTCGATTACAAAATTTGTTGTAAGGTATGACATAAAAATGTTATTAAACTTTTTATTGGAGTATTTTTTTTTGAGTTAGTAGCATGTGTTGACCAAATGCTGTTAATGGTATTTAATTATCGCTGAAGATGACTTCCATTGGAAACACGTGCCTCATTGTATGTGTGCACAACGCGTGGACGATGTTTCCGGTTTTTGATCTGGTCTTGTTTTTTTTCATGGCTTATTTCATACAGAAAGATGCCCAATTGTAAAAACGAATAATCGTTCCAAAATAATGAAACGATTCTACAGTAAAAGTAATTATCCAAGACTAGAAGATATTTCAAAGTCATTGAACTGTTATTGAATTTTTGTTCACTTTCCATGTAAGAAAGTTATTGTTTCTTTAATATACCATTAAAATATAGATGAGAATTTAATATATATGTATAATATCACCTATAATTCATATTATTTACAGTAATAATAAATAATATATATTGAAAGTTATCGCGTTATGGCCAGTTGAACGACAAAACTTAAAATTTAAGTACCGGAAAAACCACCGGAACAAAATTATTTTGATTAATATTGCTCGTGAAACAAAGGATTATATTCATTTCCTGCAATCATGCTTGAAACTTCAGAATAAGTGGACCTTTTCTACTCTTAAAATTCTTTAACATACGTACATAAACCAATTTATACACATTGTGGGGACTAGCATCTCCACATACATACATACATACAAATACAACATACACAAACATATTCATGTATATATATTATTAAGTTTTCGTATCTACACAAAACACTTGACACTATGACATTTTAGCTTAAGTCTGTAATATATTATTTTTATGTATTGTAAACTCCAAATGTTCTAGTTGTCTTTTGTGTAAATACTTTATGGCCTACTGTGCATGCTTCCGGCTACAAAATCCTGTCAAGCTCTTTCTCAGAATCAACTGCTTTAGTTTTTCTGAATACTAACATGTGCAAACTATTTAGATTCTTTTGTAGTATATTTCCCTTGTCTCGGACTTACCTGCAATCCTGCATGTTGTTTTCTCTATTGTTCTAAAATCAATTAATCCTCCTTATCCGATTGAGTTGATTTTTCGACTTGTTACGTTTGTGGGTACCTGCTTTTCGCATACACCCAAAACCAACCCGAGTCGTAAAGTAATAAACGACAACTACACAAAATAATGTAAAGAAACATACAATATGAAACAAGACTAGAAAATAGCTGATTTCCTGCTAATATTTTAGGTAATAGATTACGCAAATGCAATTGAGTTTATTTAGACATCTTTGAAAAGTAATTGACCCAATTCTTCTCAAAACAAACTTGTTTTTGCTAAAACGTAAAATTACATAAAATCTTCTTTTTCACATAAATCTAACAACATTTAATACTAATGTGATCTTCTCACGAGATTTTTGACTTGAAAGAATGTTAACCGGTTTCTTATATTTGCAATTTTAAAATTTAACTTCCTACTTCGGAATTTAGAACTTGAGATTGTGTGATTTGAATTTGATTCCAGCAAACGTGATGCACGTTTAATATTAATAAGTTCAAATATTTCGATGACCTTTAGGAAAATGTCGATTGTCAGATTGTTCAAATAATAAATAGTATTTCCAGTGAGACATTTTTAGCATGACGACTATCATGAGCCACTTAGCAGATCAATATTTACTGTACAAGAATCAATTTAGTCGCTCTGAAGTCGTGATACCAGAAATGAAAAATCTGACGTGAACATCATGTGACTTACTTGTACATCATTTGATATATACACAAATTTATTCAATAAAGTTTTCTGTTACTTCAGATTATAATTAATATAATTTTAATCATATTTTGACACGTACAATGTCAAACAAAATCAAAAAATTGACAACAGATTATCTTATCATTTCAATTAAACTTATTGTTTCATACGGCAAATTCAAAATATCTGCTATATATATAAACTGCACTTCCGGCTCTGCCGATTGATATCAAAATAACAGATAATTATTCTGATACAACATCAAGTTCATATCCTAAATTTCAACATCCTACGGCTCATCATTCTTGATTTATTAGAAAAATTCGAAAAAAGTTTCAAGTAAAGTGCACTTCCGGTACAGACGATTGGAATTATAATACGAGGTGCATAACTAGACCCTTTACCAGTCTTAAATAAAAAAATTCTACATTATACGTTCAACTAGTTTTGAGATTTGCGAGTTACGAACGAACGCACGTACACACGTACCGACATCAAGCCGAAAATAGTCTGAATGGATTCAGGGATGCTCAAAACGGATATTTCCATCAAAATCTCGATAGGTGAATTTTGTCGGCTTCACAATACTTCCTTGTACTTAGTACAAGTGAATAAATATTAGGTATGTATGTGACATCTGTGCGTACTGTTTATAGGAGAGGACGGAGCTGAAAAGCACACTATCCATAGCCCGCTTCCCATAGCATATGGCTAAGCAAATCACAAATCGGAAAAAGCTGCTGATCAACTACGGGCTTGCTTTGTACAGCTCATTAGTATTTTTCCGAAGTCGAGACGAGACAAGCAGCGCATTTTTTATTCATGCATAATTTGTCCTAACGCGAGCTTGAGCCTTACGCAGGTGAAAATTCATCAAATCCCGAGTTTTGGGAACCGGGCTTCAAAATAACAAGCATTTTACATACCATGTAACGGTGAAACGTGTGATGAATGATTATTAGATTTAGATCACATTAAGAACCTTTGGGCATCCCACGACAGATGTCAGTCCCTGTATTTTAACGCTACTGCTAGTACAGTATTTATTTGAACAGTCTGTACTTACTTTGTTCCTGGGTTTGGAATTATGTGCTGATTCCTTAATCGATACAACTAATAACCGAAATAATACTCGTGGAAGTAGAATAAATATTGTTTAGTTTATTTTATTTTGATTTTATAGTTTAGTTTATTATTTTTTCTACAAATGTCATGATTTTTTGACATTTGTACATCAATATTAGTATGTGAAATGTCACATTGGAGTTGCTTATCATGACAACGGACAGGAAGTATTTCGTGCACTGATTTTATCTTGGCAACGTGCACAAAGTACTTTGTGCACGTTGTCAATAGAGAGAATTCCACTAATTTTTGTATTTTAATATGATTTTAATATATTCTTAAAATTTTTCGACGTCTGTAGAGAAAATGTTGTATGCTACTTGTGCACGAAATTTCTTTGGAGCTTTCGAATGATTTCATTCTCAAGCATCAAAGTATAATTTCGCGCACTAGATACATAAATAACTAGGTATTATTAACGAGCTTAATTTTCATCAGTTTATTTATTTAAACTTATCCTTGTTAATTAGAGCTTTTCTCAAGCGCCAGTGGACAAATCCACAAGTAAACTCTTCTTTTCACTCATTTATTTTATCAGATTCAGTGTGGCTTTTATTAAATAAGCCACAGTTTAGTGGACTGTATAGCAATTTACGATACGATATTTATTAGTTTATTACCTTTTTAATCCGAAAATTTCGACTCGATTCTTGATACCATTTACCAAAAACGATTCAAATCAAATTTGTAGATAATTTTCAAAAAGGGGACTAAGTTCTTCACCATATAATTTTGCAAGTTGAGGCCAAATTTCTTTCTTGATTTGAGTTTCAATGCAGTGAATTCGACTTAATTCACTACCTTTCCACTAGTGGAAAGACACAGAATAAAGCAGACGTCGATGCTCGTCCTGCTTCTCCAAATTGTGGAATGGAAGTGACTAAACACACCTCCAATAAGTGATGTTTTTTCTGGAATTGCCAAAATGCAACTAATTGTTTACATTTCTTGTTTTACAAGTAACCTCCCATAGTTACGTTTCTATTGTTGAATTTTATGTTTAAATATTAAAAACACACGATCTATAGAAAGACCAAGGAAAGCAATAAATTCCGACCTCAAAAAATTTAATAATTTATTTCATTTTTTTACTTGGACTTTTGCAAGTCAGGAAGTTGATCAAAACAGTGAAGGGATGATATCATGCTAAAGTTAATAAATTAGTCCAAAGTTGATACAAAACATGGTTCGAAATAAAATATATTTGGGATTTCCAAACGTGCAACCACAAAATTCACACACTGAAATAGTTCTCTAATGAACATCGTGAGGATGTTTCCGGAACTCCTTTCGGGTTGTGAACGGTCATGGTTCATCCGGCGAGAAAACGGATTCAAATTTAGCACAGTACTTTTTTCATCAAACAGTAAACCAGTTCCGGAAAGACCAGACAATTCTGTGAGCAAGCAAGTGCAATTTCCTTCTGGATTACCGTTGCCTGGTATTTCAGTACTGGACCGACTCAGACGTGATTATTCGAGGTCAATTGTTATTGAAAGGGCTTCAAACTCTTGACTTCAGACCTCAAACAACCGATATCCGAATTTTTGCCAATAATCCTAGTTTTTACTGAGTAGATGCTATGTAAATAGGAATGACTAAAAGTAGGCAGAAGTATAAGGGGTATACTTGGTTTTGGGCTTTTTATTACTTACATGATTGAGTTTGGCATCAAATCAATTTACAAGGTAATGTGTTTTCAATCCCTTATACTTGTTTTGGGAATCATTTAGTTCCGTATTTATTCGTTTCTTGCTCAAAAAGAATTTCCTTCGTAGAAGTGGCCAATTTCTGCCGCCACTACTCTACCCACTTCTACATACAATGCTAATATTTTATTATTTGCTGAATGATGTACCACTGATTTTTATTGATTTAAACAGTTTAGTAAATTAGATTTCAATAATAACGTTCTGAATTTGTTGACAGTTGTTGGTAGGTGTGGCTTAGTAGTGTTATGTTTTCAAATAATTTACCTAACATAAATTAATTCTGTGAGAGAATTTGATCATCATAAATTTTGAAGGAGCGTTCATAATAATCAAAACTACCTTTCTGCCAGGAAAGAAGTTTTAAGTTCCGACACAACCACTATCTGTATTTACTTTTCAACATGGTCTCTAATTTACTTAAATTGAACAATTTTTCGGTACAAATATTAATTAAAACTCGAAACATTGGCAATGATGCTACATTGTTTTACAACCAATTACGATGTTAATTTAGAATAGCAGAAATTCTATCGGACAATAAAATTTGCATCTCGCTTTGATCAGTAATTTGCGACCCATTAATTAATTACTGAAGTTCTATTGAATGTTGACTATTTAGTCTTTCCGCCTCTGTTTTAGGGGCGCCACTGTGGTTATGTTTGGTTTCGCTTTGTGGTTTTCTGTTGTTTGCATTAATAATATGTTTTTAATTAAAAAATTTCATTGGATATCTAATTTTAGTTTAAAAAAAAAGATCAACGTGGCGCCACTGTACTTGAACTATCAGCTATCAGTCGTTCGTTCACTTTGAAAGCTTTGAAAGGATGCATTTGTTTCATCTGTCAACTGTTTAACAAGTGAACGTAGCAGCGTTTGATCGTGCATTGTTTTAATTTAAAACATGTATCCCAAGCGCACGTTTCGATGCGATAATGTTTTACTACACATCTTAAAGATGCCTGTGGAATTCAAACAATGAACTGTTGTTTTTTAGTATGCAGGATAATTTATACAAATTAATTTTGCTTCTTCGGCTCAAAACCAGTAGATGATACTGCTGCAGATTTTATCTCTACATGCCATTAATCAACTCAATGAGATAGTAACTCAGGCGCACACACCTCATTTCAACGTGATAAGGTCTTAATGGTACTTCAGGTTAATCAGAAACAAATTCTCAACCGTCTGAGGTTTGGTTGGACCTAAATAATGAATATCAATGAGGATGGAACACGTGTCCCCAGTTACCACGAGATTTTAAAAATTTCACGGATTCATTAAGATGGTCGCTACGAAAAAACTGCCATCTCTTGGTCAAACGCTTGAAACAACTAGAAAATAATGCAGATGTATACTGTGGATAAAGTTTGAGAAGTTCTGGTTGACAGACAATAAAAAAACGACTTACTTTCCTTCAATTATCTCTTCATATTTACTTTGAAGAGATTCCTTCTTGTGTCAACATAGTAACACAGAAATCGACAAATAAAAAACAAAACACTGAAGCAGATCACCCTATTCCCAGAAACCCTTTCAATATCTTTCTTTGATCTTGCGCATATGCCCTGCCGGGGGCCTATTCTCGGCTGATGCCCCCGATCCCCACCCGGTTCTACGACTATGATCAGCAAGAAGTCTGAATGAACAGTAGCAATTAATTTGTTATGTTTGCAAGCCTGTAACATGTGTTCCACAGGAGAGGAATGCAGATATTTTTAATGGAAAAGAAGCAAATTATCTCAGAATCCTTTTAATTTCCTAGAAAGTATGAACAGTCTAAAATAAGGGGAGGATAATTTTATTTTTGAGAATGTATGTCCAATGACATATTTTTGAAGAATTTCCCGAATGCGACTCTGTCCAAGCGTCTTCAACATTTCGGCGCGTGGTATGCGGCTTTGAATGTTTTTGTTAGGTTATGATCGCGTGTTGTGTTCACAGATTTTATGTCCAGTTTTGCACAATCGTAAAATTGATATATGATGGTTACTATACCTTTGTGTGTACGCATATATGAGGGAGTAAATTTTGAATTATTGACTAGATGATCAAAGATTTATTTTTATCTTCTCTGTGAATACTAATGGCTTTATGTAGAACACTTTTAATATTCAAAATCGTAAAGTGAATTCTTCTGAATGAAAATAAATGGAATTAGACTTTAATTTTAATGATCTAATTATTTTGGCATTAAATTAAGATCTAACCGCCATAAATATAATTAACGAAACACTTTCTCAACAGATTTAATTAACTGCTAGACATTTGCTCGTTTTCCCCTTGCTAAGCTACGCGGCCCGTGTTTCAACACCCATTTCGTGCCAAAATTAATTCGTTTACAATTGAATTCCTCACCCATGTATTTTTTTTTTTATCAAAATCAGATTGCTTTAAGTCATAATAGTACATTATGCAGTAAGAGCGGAACTTCAATTATTTACTGGAGAAGTTGGCTGCATGAGACAAAGCCAAAGGCGAAAGCCGTGCAACCAACTTCACCCAAGTAAATAATTGCAATTCTGCCCGTGCATCATACCATGTTTCATGAACAATTTTACATCTCAATCCAATTAATAAAGAAATAAGGCCAATTCGAAAATGCATGTCTCAGAATATCAAGCAGACAACTACTTCACAAAATTATCAAAACCTTAAACGTAATATATCATACATTTCCGGTCTGTTTAACATCATGACTTGGTTATGCAGCTAAATGTCTAGATTCATCCATAAACATAAACATTTTCAAATTTAGTCTAAATAAATACCTCCGCATAATTTTAACGCTAGTTTTTCCTGTAATACTTTTCGAAATTTCAGACCCAAATTTAAATTTGAAAGAGAAAACAAGCACTGAACCAACCAGCATTTTACGGGAATACGTATCTACTCACTTTCATAATATAAATCTATTACAGATTCAAACATCGCAAACAATGCGTAAATCATCTTATAAGCACGTAGCATTTAATTTGCATAACTTGAATTTAATTTTTGTGTGAATTCATGCAGGTATCAATGCACCTGTCACTGATTTGTTTGTCAAGTTATTTTTAAAGCTTTCGTATACTTCGGTAGCTCTTAATCCGATCACACATTGCACCAAACGAAAGCCTCTGCACTTGACTGTTATTCATATATATACCTATATTTATTTGGAAAAAATTAATGTACCATGTGTTTTACAGAAATCAGATAATCATATCACAACTAGAAACATTTTTGTACAATGTGAAGACACAACATGAGGTACTCCATTCATGGAACATAAAAATGAATTCACATCTACAATTTATCAATAATCAAAAATAAATCACCTGAATAACATATTGAGAAAAGTTAGTAAAAATTTGATTGATTCTAGATTGGAATCTAGATAAAAAGAGAGCTATTACGGTACATGCTCTGCGTTTACTGAGAATTCATCCTTTGGTGCAGTTATTTTTATTTTTACCTGGTTTCAAGCGTTGGCGCAGATGTACAACATGATAAGAAATTCATACCTGGCCTGGTGCAGTTGGATATCGTCTTATACTTCATACCATTGTGCATAATATTCATAAACACATACAAAATATAAAATATTAGTTCTTGTATACCCTTTCTATTGCATCTTTTCACATTTTTCTTTCTAAATTCATCTTCTTCTTCTTTTCTGGCATAATGACCTTTGCATGGCTTTAGCCTCCTCTACCAGTTTCCTCTATATTTTCCTATCCTTCGTCTTTTTCTTTCAGTTTGTTATCTTCAAATATTTTTTGCATGATTGGGCGTTTTCAAATGTTTACCGGCCCTCTATTTGAGGTGGTATGTTGATTTTACCAGCAAACTGTGGTTACTACGGTTATGCTGACTTACCGCCCATGGGCAAAGGCGGCAAGTAAAAAATTGTGAATTTTCACAAGAAAATATTCATGTATTTATTTTTATTTGTAATTGAATATTCAAAATAAAATGTCAAACATGACAGCTGACATCGAATAAACAATCATCAATAGTAATTTAATTTGAAAACGAAAATTCGGACCCATATTTTAGATCTTCCAATTGTGCAAAAAATTTTGCAAGCATCACGGTCAATAAGTACAGTACCGATTTCATATAATATTTGGAAACCTCGCCAAGGTTTGGCCTCCAAACTATTATTCTCAATCGGTAAACTGTACTTACTGACCTTAATACTTAAATAACTATTATGTCTTTAAGGGTGTTGTCGAACTATCTTGTTCTTAGACGATCTTCTGGTCTTTGTTTGTTCATGAAGACATTGAGTGCTTTTTCTGGATCTCAGTATTTATCACTTTTTTTTCAAATTATTGGGTCATACAGCACATCTATAGCTACAAACCACCTGATTTTTATTTGTTTCGTTTTATGCATGTTACACTATTTTTTAAAGACTGTTTATTTTTACACTTCTTATTGAGTACTTCTTCCTTTTATATGCTCTGAATCGTAAATAAACGACAATCATACAAAATATATTCATCTTTTGAATCATTGAAGTTACATCAATAATCTTTTTTTCATTCTTGATGTCAAAATACGGAAGTTGTTGCATAAATTATCATTTTTTGGGCCTGTTGTTTTAAATTAATATTTTTAGCTAATTTCAGGTGAAATTTTCCTACTTTTCATTCATTATGAAAAAATAAGAGCATTAATAAAAATTCGAGCAAACTATTATGTAATAATGTGGCCAAGGGATCAAAAACCGGTATAGATGATAAAGAAATATGTTTAATTTGAACGTTTCGGCGCTGAAACGGCTCGTCATCATCAGCTATAACAAATTAAATGAAAACAATCATTTTACAATTGAAACAAGTAATGGTCCACCAAATGCAAAATGATGGCTGGCAGTTTCGGCGCCGACACGTCCAAATTAAACATATACCCTTATACAGTTTTTTGATTTCTTGGCCACATTTCAATTAATGAAATCATGAATAAAAGAACAAAACTTAACAACAATAATAGATATTCAAGATACGAGTATTGTTTAATGCACAAGCGGGTGTTTTTAAAAGCTCTGTGCGTGCATTGCACGTGTGTCTTACAATATTTTATCTTCGATTGTCCTAGTTCTGACAAAACAATCAATTATATATAAAGATATTCTATTTTTTTTTTGTAAATGTCACTTTGGCAGCACTTATTGGTAACTAAGGAAACGATATAACGAATTGAACAGTTTTTGTTGGAAATTTGAATTAAAATACTAAAAGTAATTTAAATTTTGTAGATGGGTTTCAAAATATTTCCCAGATGTTTAAAATACTAAAATTGGAACTGATAGAATCTCCTACTGAAATTGTACATTAAAAGTGTGCAATCAAACTTTTACTGCACAGTTTTATATTAAAGCCCACTTTTTACATACTTCTCATACAATCGTAATTAAAGGCACTTTTAGTTAGTCTGCAACATGTAGAACAATATTGCTGAGCTGGTAGTGCGCAGAACGTCAGAGGTCATTGATCTTACAGCTGTAATTCCAAATCAGTTTATCTGTTTTTTGAGCTAACCATTAACTTTAGAGAAAATTTAAAAGTTGAATCTTCTACAAAACAAAGTGAGAAATAATTATAAGTCTGGGAAAATGATAAAATTGAGGAAAAAGGTAGTCTTCATGAATATTATTCCAAAAACATAAAAAAAAAATCAGTATATAGCTTATTTTATATTTCTAATTTAATTAGCTTTATCTTCTTTAAGGATTGGGTAGTAAATTGTGGATTCAAATTATGATATTCTGAGTAAAATCTTATTATCACAGTATTTTCGAACGTATCTATAAAATCGACAATGTATGAATTCAAGTGAAAATTATAATAATTTCAATCATTCCCAATTTATATTACAGTAATGTTCAGAAAATGTAACTAATTTCATATTACAAATGACAGGAAAGAACAATTAAGTGCCTAATGAACGAGCATATAACATGCGATTTAAATCCGCTATTACTCTAGTAAATGCTACTCGTAAAACGTTATAACAGTCATGCAACTTATCGTATTTGACATTCAAATATCACAACGGAAATATTAATTTTCAGATCACTTTGAGATCAAATCTCAATTACTATTGTTTTCGTAAACAAAGTAAAATTCAAAGCATCAAAAGAACGCTTTGATATCCTTGACCTGTTCATAATTGGATTGTTTCCACGGTTGAAAATCAGATTAGTTGATGTTTTATATTCTGCAGTTTTAAAAAAAATAATCACTGACCGCTCTACATTTTGTGTATAAAAAATAATTTAATTCAAAATGAAAAAGAAGCTTTCTTCAGCAGCATTGAAACCAGAACAAATAATCTCCTCATATCAACCTTGTCGATCATAATATGCAAAACGAATGTAAAAAATCTTTTGGCATCTTAATTGCGGCTAAGCTGGCATTACTAACTGTAAACTTAGACAGCCCATCTGCAGAATCTTAATAATTATTAATAATTTTTAGATAGAAAACGAGATTTTCACAGATTCATGAGCACGACATTATAAAACGAACAATGGAAATAGTACTTATTATAAAAACACCAAATAATCTGATACCGTACTTAAGACTTAGATTAGACCACAAACAGGAAAAGGTATTTAAAAATTATTTACAGATTTCACCAAATAACATTCTTAAAAATTTCTACTTCTCATGTCATAATGCATAAATTTGCACTCTTGTTGTATAATTAACCAATATTCGGAAAAATTGGTATTTCCAATCAGATATCAGCTTGTGGGTGATTGGTTTTATTGACATAGCTATCTAATAACGCAAATGATCAATTTGTACCTCAACTATAAATCAAGAAGCCGTGAAGCATGTGCTTAAAACAACCATAAACACCGAGGAAATGCATATTGATTTATTGAATTATTAACAACAAAATAATGACGTTATTATTATGAAGTAGTATTTATTGGCGGTCTGTATTATTTTTATTGAACCACAACAAGCATATAATTATTTTTGTTTCCAGTGTGACGAAGCAATGATCCATAGAAATAAAAATTAGTTGAGCTTGGCAATAAATGAGAACGTGGGGGCGTAGTCGAACACAATCTGTAGAATGAGCGTAAAAAATAAATCACGTTGATTTATAATAAATATATGAATGCATAATCGAATTTAGTAAGAAGAATTCCCAAGAAAGTTAAAAATAATTATTATAAAAAATTTATTGTAGTCACACAGTACTTAAATTTTATGGCCAGTTTCATTAATCCCATCAATTAATGGTATATTTCAAAGGGACAGCTATCATTGTCAAAGTGACAGGTGGCGGTCATATGAAAAAACTATTTTATTTTACACTAGTGCCTGCGATTTTGCCTCAATCGGAATAAATAATCGTTAGATATCGTTGTTAACAGTAATTATCGTATATAATATCACAAGGGACTGTAATTTTATCAACAAATTTTTCTTGAAAACATTGATGACCTAGCAACATCGTTAGAGTCATCTGTCCGATTGAATCACGAGAGCGTAGCTTGAGGGATTTCATCTGAGCAGATGACTCGAAGGATGTTGCTTAAAGGTAATCAATGTTTGAAAGAAAAATTTATGATAAAATTAAAGTCGCGAGTGGTATTTGTGGAGAATATTTCCCGAATGAAATTGCTACTATAAGTACCTATTAAATAATATTAGTTGCGACTACTAACCTTTTTTATTGAAAAATGCACTAAATTTTCTCCATATACTCTTGTATTTTTAGACTTTTTGTTTTCAATTTTATTACCTTCGGCGAAAAATGCATTTCCAAAACGATTAAATTTTGACATTTCCGAGAACTGATTGTTTGTTTATATTAGAACTGTGTATTGTTTCTCCACGACAAACACAATTTATCGCGAAAAATCGCTTGCCAACGGGAATTTACCGAGGTAACGGGAATTTACCGAGGTAAATTCCCGTTGGCAAGGAATTTATTATCATAATTGTCATTGTGACTATGCAAAATTTGAAACTATAATTGACATGAGTGAAATAATCTTTGGAAATAATAATAAAGGGAGTAATTGGATTCTGTAACAGAACTGCACATAATCAGGTCGCTCGCGCAAATGATACGCACGTTTCACTTACTTTACGGTGAGGCAGAAAGTATATCCTCTTTTCTCATCTTATGCATGAGCTTACTTTTTATCATTTCTACAGTTACGCTGGCACTGTAGACCTATGACTAGCGCAGACACGGATCATACAAATATTTATACTCATATCTTCTGGACCGTGCATTTTCATTGAAATCTGTTGTGTCGTTCAATCTTTCAGACAGGCAGACAAAAACTCAAAAAACGGTCATTTAAATTCTAGTATTTATTCTGATATTACTTACAGACACTTCAATTTTATTTATGTGAGTAGATAGTGGTGCATTCAAGGGAGGAATCTCGGGATTCAAACCCCCTCATCCAAGTCATCAAATTTTGGTTCAACTCGGTACCGCTAGAGTCTAATTATAACCAAAGTTTATCTTTTAAACAGTGATTTTATTCTCAAATTTAAAGTTTTTGGAAAAAATATGTTATTTAAGAAAGCTGATTGTCTTACTTCTACTTTCAGAACTCTCTCTGAAAAATTAAGAACCCCTTCCGAGATTTAAAATTCAAATAACTTATGAAAAAACAATTGACCATCGTTTAAAATATCATTTTTGACACTTTTACTACAATCTTTTTCGCAACAGCTTTCATTAGATACCAAACACGATAGAATTCAGAAAAAAGATACAATTGATGAACGTTTGCATGTGATGTTCAAATATGAGTGATAATAATTCTAATTTCAAATTATGATTTACATTATTCCATTTCTTTGCATGCCTCAGGAAAATATAACAAACTGTATAATAATCTAAATTTTAATAATAACAAATAAACAGCTAATAATTTTGAAGATTTTTTTAGGTAAATGTTGCTCCAAATTATTGTAGAATAAAAGCAAGAAACTGAATAGTTTTACTAATAAAATGTTGGTACCATTCCTGAACTTGAAACAAATTTTTAGATAATAAGTTTAAATATGAAATTACATCCACGTCCCGAAATGTCTGTTTCGGATAAATTTCAAGTTACTTTTCATATCTAATGAATCCGTTGCACCAATTAGACCGGGATATGATGACGGCACTGATCTCTAATAAACACTGGTTTGGGTTTAGGCCGCTGGAATGCGGCCCCAATTGAGCGTCGCCATCTTGGCAAAAACTGAGGTTCTGTGTCAATTGGTGACAGTTTAGTATGGTGTTGGGACGCAATTTTATACTAAATAAATTTTGTTCATCTATTTAAATGTAGATATATCAATACATAATATTGTTATTGTTTTATTTTATTGGAAAAACTCAACTGAAAAAGTTTGAAGATATAACTTATTCCTATTTTCAGTGAAGTATTACTTTTTACAGGTTTTATGGAGACGTAGAAGGATACATCAATTCATTATGTTAAAGTAATCAAACGATTTGATTTTCAATTTTAGATTAAATTGAAAATATCATGAATAATAAAATCATATTTTTGGGCAATGTTACCAAGTTATGATAACAAATTTGAGTAATATATCAAATTTAATGTAAAATATCTTGCTCACAAAATTAATCGCTGGACTGCAAATTTGTGCTTACTCACGAACAATAAAATCTTGATTATTAAATGTATTATTATTCTCCTATCATGTGTAGTAGATATTTAAAATTATTAGTTTTGAATAGGCAATATTATCGCAGAGATGCACTTCATTTATTCATATAGGTAAATTCATAGTTTTAAATTTTAGGTAACAAAAATTTATAAAACTATTGAACGGATTGAATAATACTAGACTACAATGTTTAAAAAATAGTTAAAACACTGACACTAAACAGTTCACAAATATAACTATTAATAAATATTTCAACTATTATAACAATTTTTAACTTTGGTTGATTATTAATGTATGTATTTTAATATATATTGAGAATAATTTCTTCATCTTACTTGCATTATACTTTGAATTTCATCGAGTGTCTTCTATAAGTGTTTTGAATTTGCCGCCGAATAGTGACACAAAACCTCAGTTTTACTGTCAAGGCCGCCGTTCAACCACTGTTTCAGTGCCACTGATTGAACTTCATTTCGGTGAGCCGCTAGTATCGTCATCTTACACACACCGCGCAATGTATACATTTCTCAATGATACTAAATCAATAAATAAGGTTTTCATGGGCAACTGAATCTGACCGCCAATAGTTATTATTTCTCCCATATTTGTAATACTAATGCCCGATTGCATGAACGTTCATTAGCTAAACAGTTCTTCAAAAATGAACAATATCAAATCGAGTTTTTGACAGCAATGCTAAGCAACTGATTTGACGAATATATTCGATTTGATATTGTTTATTTTTGAAGAACTCTAGTTGGCACAAAAGTGGGAAAATTTAGGAGAATCTTGCATGAATGAAAAAAAAACAAAAATTGGTCGTGGTCACTTTTATGCCAATTTTTGCACAAGGAGTTCTAAACTAAAATTTCCATTCTTTTCTTTGCCATGCAAATTAGAAACACGAAATTTTACATTTTTTCACAAGTTCCTACGACCGTTCGAGCTTTTTGGTTTGTTTTGAATTGCATGCCTTCTAGTACTAGGCGTTAAATCACTTCTAACTATTCTACGTTACAAAGGCATGCAAAATGTTACCACAGAGAAACATATTTTTTCTTCAAGGATTTGTTCTATAACTGGAAAGCATGCATCGATCGATAATCTTTTAACTTTTTTTTAAAGGCTTAAATTATCAAACCTCAAAAAGGCATGCGGTATAAAATCGGAGAGGCCCACCTGTCACCAGCTCCCAGTGTAAATCTAGTATTTACGATTGCGTCGCACAAACCAGGGCAATTTTTTTTGGGAACTTATTAAGTTGACAACAATTTCAAACCAATTTTTTTCATTGAACGAATATAAATGAAACGTGCTATTTTTCAGAAAAAAAAAATGATTCCTATTCTCGAAAGATGCTTCTGCTTGTATTATCGAGCAAAAAAAAAAAACGTAGAGTTTAATTTAGAGGTACAGTGATAAAATATAAAATCTGTTTTCAATAAAACATATAAAAACTCAATATAATAACAATAAACTTTAATATTTAAATATAAATATAAACAATAATATCAATTCAGAATTGGATATATTATGCATAAATTAAATTTTATTGCAACTCTCATAAAATTTCGAGAATACTTTAATTTTTTATGACCTGTTCCTATTAATAACGCAATTTTATTTTTAGGAAAATTTTCCTTTGTTAATTTTTGTTATACATTCAATTCTTCCCAGTTTACATTCTTCATTCACCAATTATAAGAGTAAAATGTGCATATTACAATTCCTAGGAATGAAACGGACTTCAAAAATCAATTGTCTTTTCACTTCCAGACCAAAAAGGAAATCAAAGTATCTCACATGCACAATGACGTATTATTTTTTTTGCCATTCGTTTGTAGGTGACAAAAGACGATCACCAAAGCAGGAAACACCCTCCTCACTCTTTTCTTGTGTAGTTAACATGTGTGAAGCACATGAACAAGGTATCGTTAATTCTTCTAAATCGAATGTTTCCATTGGAGTAAATGAATTCATGTACGCGGGACTCTGAGGCGACTTTGATCTTTCAACACCTCATAGTTTCATTCTTCATCGGTTTTTGAGTAAAGCAATGTTCTGGATTACGTCTTTCACTAGAATGATTGAGAATAGGATTTCGGGGAAGGAGGTTTTAGCAATTCTAATTATTATTCTTGAAGTTTATATTATCTTCAAGCTTTACAATTTTAAATTTTAAACGTCGAAATAATGGCTGTCAAATAAAATTTGTGTCAATATTTGAGTTGGGCGGCAACTGTAGACACGTGTTTCGTCCTTATTAGGACTCTTCAGTACAATACAACTATCTGAGGCTTGCTAGGCTGTACTGAAGAGTCCTAACAAGGACGAAACACGTGTCCACAGTTGCCGGTGTGAAAACTGAATCCTGAATTTGTAGTTTTGTGAAACAGGATTTGATTTTCAAACTATTTCTCAAATTCTGTTTCACGAACATATTTCATCCATCAATGTATTGAAATATGGTCCGTATTAGAAATCATTTTCAGCTTGGAAGCATGCTTCTGAGTTAGGAGCATTGTTCTGGAAATGGTTCCATCCAAAACCGTTGATTGAAGAATGTACACTTGTCAATCAACATTCATAATTCGGTTCTACCATCAAAAAGGAACACTGTTTTCTGTCAATGCTATTAGTTTGAGGCGATCGGATTTCTTTTACATCTTAGCACTGCCAGAATCAAAATCTGAATATGGGTCATTGAAAAATATATCAACTTGTCTGTCATGCAAAACAAAAATATTAATTAGTAAAAAAATTCCTACAACCTAATCAAAAAGAGGACAATCTTCAGGATAAAGAGGTTTTTAGTTCATAGACTCATGTATAATTCATAACAAAATTAAATATTGTGAACATGTATTTTCTCTTTTTTATAATAAAGATAAACAAATGATGTACTGAATTTCAAATCATGTTTCCGAACAAATTATGAATCCAGTATTATTTTTTTAGCAAAGTGTAATTTCAAAATTTGAAAAGTCCGACTCCTGTTTTCTTAAATTAGTATTTTAAAATTTGGTACATTAAAATTTTTCTTACGACGAACACCTGATTTTGTCTAATGCAATCTAAATTCGTAGCACACTAGATCGCGTCCACATTTCTGTTTACAGTCCGTTCTGGTTATAAAAATTGAGATAATAATCAGAGATTTCATAATCTGCGGCGTCTTTTTACGATTTAAGTTGCGGAAACGTCGTATTTTCTTCTCGTGGTGCTGTTTGTTGTTTTTGGGTTGATATGTGTTTGTTATTCCAAGAGTATAATGCTGCACATATTACGAAAATTATTATTCATATCTGTTTTTCTACCGGAAATAAAGTTTAGATCATTTGCGAAATAAACCACAAATATTTCATTGCTGGTTTCTTCAAAAGATACTAATATAGACTGTCCCACAAAACTGTAACTGTCAATGGATAAGAACATCTACACTTCATCTACAATATCGGTCTGCTTTTGTTTTTCAACTGCTTCAAGCGTTTGACTAACAGATGGCAGTTTCCTCGTAGCTAACACCTTGAGATATTGTCTTTTAATGAATGCTACCAGTTTGTTTGATTTGATTGTGAAAGTTTGTCCCCAACCTTTTGATATTCAATATTGAAGTTTGATTCAATTTGATCTTTAAAATGTTTTAGAATACATTTTATTTATATAATGATGATTTCCTTATTGTAACTTTCTCGTTCATTACTTAATTATTACTTAAAAGTAATCTGGGCGAAATATAATTTATCTGATAGCACTTATAATTCCTTATTTAAATGTTATTTTAAGTTAATCTCTTTTGGTATTTAAGATGGACGTGTTCGCATCAAAATGCCATTCTAGAAAGCTAGCAATAATCTGAAACATTTATGTAAATTATTAGTCCATCTCTTACCTAATTTCAGGTGTGGTAAAATTGTTATTGCACATTACCTTGAATAATTTTTCATTCCAAAAAAATATTGATAATTTTTTCTAGATGAAATATTGAGAGTACGATTTATGACATATTCACGAGGAAATCTTGATGACTACTAGAAAATCAGAATTTTATTATTAACTTGTTGACCTTACTGTCCTAAAATGTTAAACTCATTAAACAAAATCGCCAATATTTTAATTATTTCATACCAAATTAAATAAATCACCTGTTATAATTCATTCCATTTGAATATTTCAACTATAAAAGAGTAGGATTTTGATAAAATTTGGATATTATAATGTTTAAGTGTTAATAGAAATGAACAAAAAACTAACATTTTATAATGAAGGAAAAAACTTTTCAAAACTCAGTTTTTTATAAATATGTTTTATTTGAATAAGTTCTGTTCATAAATATGATTAGAAACACAACGTTTCGATAGCAAAGTGCTACCTTTTTCAAGTGTAAAGAAATATGAAAATAAATAAACAAAATTGTCAAGATAACAAAAATAAAAGTACAAATAGTAACTAGATTATTTTAGAATATATTAATTCCTAGGATCGTAGAGCTCTGCCTGTGGTTGATGATTCAATATCCACAGGCCTTCAGGAGATAATAATGAAGGTCTAAATAGGGAAATTGTCAACTCCTTGTGGTTCTAGGTCAATCTGGCTCCACTCTTTTTGGTTTGGCGCATAACTGAACCACCCACAGATCTTCAGGAGGTGGTGATGAAGTAACTCTTGCAAGTAGATTCGTAGATAAAAATAGCTTGAAATTATGAACAAATGATTGGTAGCCATGATCGATTAAGTTCATATCCGGTATTTAATTTAAAATTATTCGGTGATTTTTTTATTTCAATTGCTTCTCTTATAAGCCTTTAGAACCAATTGTTCTCTTTAGCCAGAAGCTCCGTATTCTTGAAGTCAATGCCATGTAATTCTTGAATAGCATGCTCAGCCACAGCAGATTTTGCTGGATGGTTCAATCTTATATGACGAGAATGCTCTTCCAATCTTATTTCTACAGTCCTCTTGGTTTGCCCAATAAATGAAGTCTTTATGTCATATATATGTAAAAGTCTTCCAATTTTATCCGTTATATTAGCTACGTAAGGCAACGTAACAAATATTTTCTACTATATGGATCTTGAACAGGAGGCGTAGAATTCTTCTGTCCAAGTGCTTTCTTAATCTGTGTTTTATTATAACCATTCTTCAAAAAAACATCATCCAAAATTTTTATTTCATTAGATAGTGACATAATGAAGATATTTCCTGATATAAAGTTTTAATAGTACAAAATTTCTGAGCAGGATGGTGATTTGATGACTCATGTAAATATTGATTTGTGTGGTTCGGCTTCCTATATACAGAATGGATAAGTTTACCATTATCTTGTTTCTCCAGGTAAACGTCCAGAAAAGGAAGACAGTTATTTTCTTCAACCTCAATACTGAATTTAATGTTCCTATGTTGCATGTTCAGATGATTCAAAAAAACATTCAATTCATCTCTACCATGAGGCCAAACGTAGCCAGACGGTAGGTTTCTCCATAGCAGTGTTTAAAGCTTTTTGTTCAAAATTCTCCATATAAAAATTAGCGATAGAAGGAGAAATAGAGGAACACATGGCAACACCATCAATTTGCTTGTAGAAATTACCATTAAAGATGAAGAAACAAGAAGTCAAACAATGTTTAAAAAGCTTGACAATATCAGATGAAAAATGATCTTCTAATAATTTCAGAGTACCGATGATAGGTACTTTCGTGAATAAAGAAGAAACGTCAAAACTGACAAGTAAATCATTATCTGTCAATGTCATATCACTAATCAAATCCACAAAATGTCGGGAATCCTTGACATATGATGAAGTATGACCAATCATCGGCTTCAACAAACCATCCAAATATAATACATATTTATTCAAAAAATGAATTCTAAAAAGTTTGTACTTCATTAAAAAGCTAACATTTTATAGAATTAATAATTAAAACCATTCATCAAAATTTCAAGAAAAATAACAGATTATTAGAAAAGATAAATAAATTTCAAGTTCAGCTCAGGGTAAAAAATCAATATTAAGCCATGCCTCTGCATTCTCTAGTTTCAACATTCTCCATAGCTCCGTCTCGCTTACACTCTATCTACAATACCGATCCCCATTCTTTTTTAGTTGTTTCAAACGTTTGACCAACAGATGGCAGCTTTTTCGTAGCAAGTACCTTAAATGGATAAGCAATTTTCCACCGTTATTATTATTGTTAGATTATTAGATTCTACTGGAAAGTTGCTTATGATTATTGAAATATTATACATATGTCTTAAATTCAATCATTCACGAAAATTAGGCGCATTGGACGATAAAAGGGCGATACCCTGGTTGCTAGATGCTATTTTGTTTGCAATTACATAATTCTAAACGATTGAATAAAATTCCCCAAGCTGTTTCATCAAACAAAGCCAGTAATGATAACATCTAAATCATAAGCTACTACAACATAGCGGCTGTGTGCGAATTATGCCATAAATTAGAGTAAAGTCCAGACTTCATGTTATGAATGATTTCTCGCCTTTGTGGCTCTTTTTGAAGATGGTCTTAATAGCTTTGTGCAAAGATTAAACACCAGAAATATTTTAGTGCGTTTAGTTTTAGTATAATCATAAATATCACACCCTCACTGCGAAACCGCGCTCAAAGCGTTTGTCAACTGCGACGTGTGGAATTTGAGCTCTTTTGTTTTTTAACGTGAATTTATTCACATGGTATTTCATTCTTGAATGTGTTTCTTCATTCTAACATGTTTTGTTTGGATGTTACTATGTTATTTCGAAATGGACTACGTTGGAAAATGGGAATTAGATAGAAGATTACAGGTACTTGATTTATACCTACATGGTTGTTTGGATGTTACTGTATTATATCAAAATGAAATAAGTTGGAAATTGGTAATGATATAAAATGAAGCTTGTGGCTTAGGGATTCTTGATTCCAGTTTGTTTTTATATTGACAAGCCCAATTTTTGATCACTTTGTGGAATAAATCCGCATTAACTTCACGAATACAGCCCTATAAGTTGGTTATCAAGTCCTTTACTATCTGTAGTTTGTTTGCACAGAACTCATACAAAATAATCCAATGGTAACTTCTTGGAGACCAAACATTGAGTCACAGTTGTTCAATTCTTTTTGAATTTCTGGCAGTACGAGAAATCAATGTTTGTGTAAACTTTTCTATCAATACGAAGAGTGACAAGTGGCACCGTCCTATTGGAAGAACATGTCATCCAAATCCATTTCTTCAAAATATGACCGTTCGATATCTTTCACCGTCCACTGTAACCGCATTTCCTTCCTAATTTTGGAAAAAACAAGGTCCAATAATACCAACATGCCAGTAACCACACCAGACAGTAACTATTCCTCGATGTGAAATCTCTTCAAGAGCCTCACTTGGAATATTTTCATTCCAAAACAACAGTTTTGCTTGTTCACATAACTGTTTAGCCAAAAAATGAGTTTCTTCAGAAAATATGTTTTTTTAAGCCCAATTGCAAGCCCCTCTTTTCCAATGGCCACTCTGAGCAAGTGAGCAGAACCTCACAATCCATGGGACCCCCTAGTTTCTACCAGATCACCAACCGATATTACAGATAAATATACTTATTTTCCGAACATCAAATGACTATTACTAACTATGACTATATGATACGTAACCAGGTTTTTTTTTATGTTTCAATGAACAAGAGGCCTAACAAACATTGGCAACTATGTCTGAATGCCTACCCTCAAGGCCATAGAGGTGAGGGGTCTCATTATTCTAAAGTGCACAGGGTCTCCAATAGGTGAAAAGCAGCTATGCCTAATTGAAAATCAAACGATGTTTATGATGGTCAAGTGGCTTCAGTTCTTGAGTCAGCACAATCTTGTAATCTTTTGTAAGGGTGTAAACCCAAACTTTTTCTCAAATTTCGCCAAACCGTCACCCTTGAGAGTTCAATTTCTATAGAATGACTATTTACCGACATATTAGCATTGTCTGCAACACTGGCTCTTACAGCAGCAATGTTGTCTTGATTTCTTGCATTTCGTCCTCTTTGTGGTGTCTTTCTATCGTAGTGACTCTACGAATTTCAAAGTTTAACACGATTGGACGAATTGCAAGCACCATGGGAAGATTTTCACGTACCCAGCGACAAATTTGGATAAGAGATCGATAATTTTAAAGTTTTTGAAGCATGTATTTCACTTTGATGAAATGTAAGACTTTGCTCAACACAACTGTCAAGAAATAACATTTCTTTTGGTCTAAACATGGCTACTGGGAAACCCATTATATCAGAGTTTGAAATAAAGATTGAATCAATGTATGATTTGGAGAAGCAAGCCATACCCAACAATAAAATAATCATAAGACATCACAACATGTTGTCTTCAACTCGTTTCGATCTTTCGATTATCTTCTTCGACTAAAGAAAGATGAATAAAGAGACAGGTTTTATTATATTCAGACTAGTGGATAATGTAAGAGTTTCAACAGTTGGAAAATATGTTGGATTGGCTATAATTTGCCCATTTATTACAGAAAATGAACGTACAGCCGTCGAATCAACCTTTAAGGACATGTATTTGCAAAACGAAATATCTAACTATTCAAAATACATTCGCGACTTTCTCGTTAAAGATCACTGGTCTCATTAAAGTGGAGTTGGGAATCCATCGATTATTCAACAGAGAGTTGAGAATCCTACAGATGAACTACTAGAAAAACTTGAAACAACATTGGTTTTGAGAGACTCAGTATGAGAGCCTCCTTCTCTTAATTTCTAAAAGATTAGCATTTTGAGCATCATCTCATTTACTTTTAGATCCATCGATCATTCAACTTGAAGTTGAGAATCTATCGATCATGCAACAGGGAGTTGAGAATCCAATAGATAAAGTACTAGAAGAACTTGAAACAACACCCTTGGTTTTGAGAGGCTCAGTATAAGAACTCTTACTCCTTATTTCTAAGAGATGAAGTCTCGTTAGCATTTTGATCATCATATTATTATTATTATTGACATGAGGTGGTGTCTCATAGTTCCCTGTACTACGGCCTTTTGGCCTATTGTACCCTCTGTGTCTTACTCCTCCGGTAGGAGTCCCGTCTGTCTAACGAAATCCAAGATTTTCTTCAGATTTAACTCTTTTAAGTTCTTCGAGGGCAGTCTTTCTGCTCCTAGATGACTATGTCTGGTGGCAATGAACGCCTCGCAGTGGCATATTACGTGTTCAGGAGTTTCCTCCTCTTCTCCACAACCTCTGAATATTGGTTCTTGTTTCAATCCCAAAGTATGTAGGTGTTTATTCATTGCACAGTGTTCCGTTATTAATCCTGTTATTTGCCAGACATTATTCCTACTCATGGTGAGTAGACTGTCTGTCCTTTTCTTGGATGGTTCATCCAGGAAGAGCCTTGCTTGTCTCTGCCCTGGTGATGGTATCCAGCAGATTTTATGCCATTGCTGGAGCATCATTTCCATTTCCTATTTGACTCTTTCCGTAGAAATTCCGCAAGCAGTTTCTGGCCCGATGAAGGGCAGATTTGGCCCGTCCTTGGCTAAGCGGTCGGCTACCTGGTTTCCTTCAATCTCTGAATGCCCTGGTACCCATATTAACTTTAATTTATTCCTCGCTCCAAGAGTATTGAATCTATAAATACAGTCTAGGACAAGTCCAGATCTTATTTCTGAAGCCTCTAATGCTTTTAAAACGGCTTGGCTATCTGTAACTATAGAGATTCTCCTATTGTTATAGTTCCTCTCCAATAGTAGCTGTACACTGATCGCGATCGCGTACAGTTCGGCTTGAAATACTGTCGCATTTGTTCCGAGTCCAACCGACTGGTTGTGTCTCAGTCCTTTTGCTCCATGTATTCCTGCTCCGGTTCCATTGATGGTCGTAGAGCAGTTTGTGTAGATGACGATGTCATTTTTGTCTACCGGTTTGTTTATTTGCTTCCAATCATCCCTTGTAGGAATTTCTATCCTGTAGGTTTTGATAATGGTATGCTTAATACTAATTCGGTCTGGCACCATCTGTAGAATGGGATACTTGTCCATCTCCGCAAAAATTTTGAAGGTGTCCTTCCCTGCATTTTTTTTCCTTTGAGTGAACTTTGGTTCTATATGCGCTGCCAAGTGCTCTCACTTTTACAGCTAAGTGTAATGGAGGTAGACTTAACAGGGTTTCCATCGCCGCCGTTGGTGTAGTTGACATAGCTCCCGTAATTCCTAGGCAGGCCAGTCTTTGGACCCTGCTTAGTGTATTCTGACAGTGCTTCGTCAATGTTCTTTGCCACCAGGCAATGCTGGCGTATTCTATAACTGGTTCAACCATAACAGAGTAAATCCAGTGGGTCATTGCTGTTGATAGACCCCAGTTTTTCCAAACATTCGCCTGCAGGCCCATAAGGCTCTTATGGCTTTATTTGCTACTTTCTCCACGTGTGGTTTGAATGTTAGCCTTTTATCCAGGGTTACTCCCAGATATTTGACTTCTTCTCCCAACGGGATTTCTTTGTTGTACAGATATAACTGTTTTAATCCGGTTGGATTCCGTTTTCTTGTGAATGATATGACTATGGTCTTTGTAGGATTATCTGACAATTCCTCCTTGTCACACCATTTTTCAACAGAATTTAAGGCTCCCTGCATCATTTCCGATACGGTTTCCTGAAATTTCTCTGTTACTAGTATAGTCACATCGTCCGCGTAGCCGATGGTTATGTAACCTACCTCGTTCAGTCCTTGTAGGAGTTCGTCCACCACTGGCACCACAGGAGTGGAGAAAGATCATCATTGATATTTATGTAACAATTCTGCACTAATAGATCCAAAAATCACCCTGTTCATCACTCATTTGTTGAGCTCAATGACAAGCATTTATAATTCTGACACAACCAAATTCTATCTTTAATAAAGATAGAAAGAAGACCCAACACAAAAGCTGAAGAGAATTTGAGTCCCTAGACGGCGGAGTAAGAGATCCACTTAGCTCAAATATTGCTTCCTCAGTTATCTGAAGATGACTGAAAGATCGAAACTTTTTGTAGTAAACATACTACTGAGTCTCATGTATAGTTTGCCACATTGATTCGATCATTATTATCACTTACTGATGAATTAATGAGAGATATTACTTTGTAATTTAATATTCGGGAAAATAGTAGTCCAAGGTAGCTGAATATAAAGAATCAGGAGACGTGGAACAACTACGATTCCAGAGAAGTATGCTGGGGGCTGATTACTCTTTATGATGAAGAAAAACTTTTTATTGGCATTTCAATAACGAAGGATATCATCCATCATTTTATCAAGTGACTTCAGTTCTTGAATAAGTACAATCTTGTAAAGGTGTAAACTCAATTTTTTCCTCAAAATTCGCCAAATTAGCAATCTTGAGAGTCCAACTTCTTGAGAACGACGATTTTATGACACATCATTGTCTGCAATGTTGTCTTGATTTCTTACATTAATATAATAAAGAGACGTTCATGAATTATTATCAATGATTTCTGGAAATATCCGTTTTGAGCATCCCTTAATCCATTTTGACTATTATCGGCTTTATGTCGGTACGTATGAATGTATGTGTGTATGTGAGTTCGTAACTCGCAAATCTCGAAACTCGTCGAACATATAATGTTGAAATTTTGTATTGAGCACTTTATTAACATCTAGTTGTGCACCTCGCATTATAATTGCAATCGTCTCTACTGGAAGTGCACTCTACACGAAACTTTTGCGAATTTTCCGCATAAATCCAAAATGATTGAACGTAGAATGTTAGAATTCAGTATTTAAGACGATAGTGCCGTCTAGATGTTCATATCATATTTTCATTGAGATCGACTGAGCCGAAAGTGCACTTTACTTAACAGTCTTTTGGAATTTTTCGCATAAATGTATAACGATCGGCTGTAGGGTATTGAAATTTAGTATTTCAGTCTACTGTAGCATCTGAACGATTGCCTACTATTCTCATAACAATAGACTGAACCGGAAGTGCACTTCAGTTGATATTTTTTCAATTGAAATCCAGAACTGTTAGCCGTAGAATCTTGGAAATCAGTATTTTGGAATATTGTAGCATAAGAATGATGACCTACTGTTTTCATAGCAACCGACTGGGCAGAAAGCGCACTTTACTTGACAGATTTTTAGAATTTTTTGGAAAAATCCAAATTGTTCAGCCGTTGAATTTTGTGTTCGATTATCGTATTATTATATACAAAAAAAAAATCTAATTATGTATAAGTAAGTCACGTAATGTCCACGACAGATTCTCTGATTTATGATTATATTCGATCATTATTTTTATTGTACAAGACACATGAGTTTCACACGCATCATATGTTAGTCAGTGTAATAATAACCGTGTGTCTTTCTTAATGAACAGCCCGATAAAAATACATATCCAACATTTGTCTTTCTGGTGTTGTTTCTATCCTGGAAAACAAAATAAAAATCAGAACGTTTTCATTGATAGAACAGAGTTACACAACCGGACATGCTGTCATTTTTCATTCAACTCAGTATGAGAACCGCATTCTTTGTCTATGAACAGAGAGAAATGACGTGAAATGGGAAACCTAACCTCAAAGATCAAAATAAACGATATTCGACTGCCATTTGTTTCGAATCAGTAGGGGAACCTCTCACGCGTGCCCAGAAAAATTTACAGCATTGTTTCTTACTATTCTAGAACGGTTTTTTTTTTGTTACATAATTATGACTTGGCTATTGTTTTGGAACGAGCTGTCAGTTTGAAATTTGAAGTGCGTTAATTACAAAAATGTTTCACAGTTTTTGGCAGTATATTATGCAATACAGGAAACATTAATTTCCAGTCAAATACTATACTTTTTGAAAATGATACATCTTCAAGAATAAAAAGAATTCTGAAATATTTTGAGCTTCAATCATTGAAACCTAATTTCCAATTACGTCGCTAATAATCATTCATCGTTCAATCAAATTGAATAGGAGGTCGAATGCAATTTTTTTTTTTTTAATTTCAATGTACTTTGTGTTTTTGCGGTGAAATAACAAAACAAAACAAAACTGTACTACTAATTATTCCAATTTCAAAACAATTGTCATAATTAAACATCCATGACAGAGTTTTTCCAACAACTTTCCCTCTCAGTAACTAACTGTAGGTTAGTTCAACAACGCCGCCACCTAACGCGGCAGCCGCAGCAATTAAAGCACCGGAAACGATACATCATGTTGTAATAATGACCGACACGAGAATATCTGCTTCTTAGCAGTTCTTCTCGTCCTTTTAGTGATTTTATGCTGTCTTGGCGAGTCAGCGACATTCACTAACCTGAGTTTGAGGACTAGAAATATTTCGTGGCATACTACAAGATGGGCTCGACGCCAGAGACGCTAATTCGGAAGACGGAAATTACTTGTTTAATAAAAACAGTGCATGATGGGAATTTCCGCTAGAAATTCTTTTTTTGCAGTTATTTTCATATTTGCCAGAATTCTGGACCTCAATTGAAGTTTTACTTCTATTGTGTGTGGAAACTCATGCCAATTTTTGTATGATACATAAACTTATTATGATTCAAGGGTAAAATCATCAAATAATGTTTTCATTACTTCAAGCAAAAAGAGCACGTATTGCAGGAAATTCAGATCTTACGATATTAATATGAAATATATTAAACATAATTTTTATAATTTAATTCCTAGTGATATACTAAAGATTCCGGATCTTTTTATAATTAAAAGCAACCTTCAATGTGTAACAAGTTACTACATCATTTTTTTCACCTCGGCTTTCCCCATAATTTGCCCGTATGGCATCCTTACAATAAATATAATACACGTATGACGTAACTAACAATTATTCAAACGGTAGTAATTATAGTATTTACCAAACAAGTAAAGAGAAATCATTTCATTCATTCGTATCGCAAATCAATTACGGAAATGACATTTGAGATATTCAACACGAAACAAATACATTTCCTCTCAAAACTTTACTATTTTTAGAGAAAGTCATCAAGTTTTTGAACTTCTAATAATTAAATGATTAACGACAGGTCATTATTGTTTGCGATTACTTTTATTTAGTTTATTTGGTCACGTTCAATGTCAGAATTCTAACACGCGAGCTGTTCTTTGTGAAGTGGATATGTTAGATCATGTTCTGGTATCGTTATCATGTGTCAAACATATGCATTTTGCATGCATGTTAACATGATATGAGCAAATTCATTCGTATTGTTGAGCATTTTGATAAGAGAAATAATTTGCGTTGCAAATTTTTTCATAACGCTTTATTTTATATAAAAGTAGCTGTTTATTTTTTTCTTGACCATGGAAGAGCTAATATAAACCCTGAATTATTATATTATCAATCGCTAAATATAGTTGAATGCATATCGCAAGCAATGCGTATACTAAGCATTTTTTTTTATATAAGTACGCACAATAGTCAGATTTCGTAACTCAAATATGATATTAATAAAATGACCTTAGATGCTAGAGATTTCTTCGTACGTCATAAATTCTTTATTAATCTGCTATTCTTTTGTTTTGTTTTTCTAGCAAAAATTTTACAGCAATTATAAGCAATTTATTATTTCACAATGGTAATGAGCGAAGAACATTTTCGTTGAAATTATTTCGGAAGATATTTTTTTGCTTTTAGCAGTTTAGATACATTGATTTGAATTTTGGCCTGGTAAGGGTCTGAACAAAATCAGACAATTTCTGATCACACTGTTTTCAAAATTTATTTAGCAACCGGTTTCGATCACTGGGTGATTATCCTTAGAGTACCGGTAAGACTACAAAGAAAGGAGAACAAATTAAAACATACGTTTAAGTACATGTGACAATCTAACAAATTCAAAAATAATACAAAATAAGTTTATTAAAAAAAAATCCAGAAGCTTCACAAAGCGGAATTTAGCAGCCCGCTAGTGCTTTTATAAATAAACATAAGTGCATAAGTACAGTATAGCAGAAGTACAGTATAACAACCCTCAGATAGTCGGACTTGTGAACCGAGAACGAAGCTATGAAAATTGAGTTGATACATGGCATGCAGCAGAGATATAAATCTGCAACAGTGCCATCTACCATAATGCTGCCGAAGTGATAGGTGTCTGTAATATGATATATTATTATATAAATCATAAATGATATTAAGAGATTCAAAAAATGGGGAATGTGTAAATGATTTGATTGGCCATTTAAACTTGAGTCACTTAAATGACTCATTCCACTTTTGAATCTTTTTTCTTACAAGATTATTTTGAAAATTTCCACTTCTTGCAGTTCTTTTCACTTAAAGTTTGAATTTTTGTTTAACGGATTGAAATAAGTATATAAATTTTTATATGATTCAACGTTTCCACTTATTTCTGTTTATAAGGACACTATTTGCTTAATGCCATTTTCTATGTGAAGGTTTGAATTTTCTCCTCTTTTCTTTGTTGTCTGAAGATGATCACCCAATGATCGAAACTGGTTGTTAAATAAATTTTGAGAACAGTATGATTAAGAATTTTTTGAATTTTTTTCTTGAAAGAAGCTCTTATTATTGTCACTCTTGGTGTTCAGTTTAATTTCAAATCATATAAAAAGGTTCTCCCTAATCCTTTGGAATTAAGTTGCATTCTTGGGGACTCAGAGACCTAGTTAGTTGAATATCATCACTCATTCAAGTGAAGTCAACAATCAATAAATCGTTAGGTCCAATTATTTAACTTTGTGAATAATTAAAATCCCAAATTCATTCCACACTAAATACTTGAATTATTTCCTTTTGTCCATCATCATTCATTGGAATTCATTTCTCTACTCATTTAGAGATTGTTCATTCACTTTTCGCATTAAGACCTATATTTTGAGTAACAAAAATAGTATAATTTGTTAATATTGCCGGAATACAGCTAAACAACGAGAATTAAATAGGAAATTACATCTACGTTATTTTGTCTTTTCTACCCTTTGCCGCCTTGATACACTTCATCCCAACATAGTATTAAATAATGTTCAGCAATTGTATGAAGTAATTTGGCTCCTAATTTTTTGGAGACAAGTACTCAACTTTAGGACGTTTCTTGCGAACTGTAATTGGAAGTTTCGAACGATAAGAAATCCGGAGTGCTAGATGTTTATTTTGATAGTGTAACATTATTTTCCAATATTCAATTACCCACGATTCCAGCCGTAAACAAACTGCATCTTCTTGTTGGCGAATACATTTTTAGCGCATTTTTCGGAAAAAAGCGCTATTATATTCACTTTGGCTGTCTGGCTAGCTGGCTGGCTGGCTGGCTGGCGTGACGCTGAGTTCTCAGCAACTAAAGTATTTACAGACTTGAAACTGGTACTAAATAAAAGCTTCTATTTCGTAGGTCTGCACAAATTGCTTTAATTCAAGCTTAGTGATTGTGGAATATTAAATTATTCAATTACTTGTTTCAAGTGAAACAATGCCCATAGATATACATAACATTAGGGATATGGCAACTAAAATTTATTAAAGTAGATAAAAATTTAGTTACAACTTTCACCGCGGGTGCCAGTATCATTATGTACAGTTGTCAAATCTGTCCGGGATTCATTCAATGACTTGTTTGACGCGAATTTGAAGCTTATTAGAATTAATTATTATTATTGGATGAAAATTTGTTTATTTTTGGTGTATTTTTTTTCAATAGTTTTGATAAAGATCAAATTATCATTTTAAGATACAGCACTTGTCCTCCCGTCAGTCAATAACTAAACAATGAAGATTAAAGGGTATTTTTGAGTTTGTACATGCATAAATTATGTACCTATCAAATAGTCAACTTGAAACTAGTACTAAATGGAAGCTGCTATTTCGTAAGTTTGTCCAAACTGCTTGATTGTGAGAGATGGTAACTTGCGAAATCTCTGAAGTAACAAGCATTCATGAGCTGTCAAAAATGCGCTTTCATCATCTAGATGATTCTTCCATTTTTTTGATGTTATTCAATTTGTGATTTTCAATCCTTCTACGTTAAAGTTTTTATCTTCATTCATAATGTCTCATACAAAGTATAATTGTCGGCCCCTTCTGATTGACATAGAGTCCCTAATCATTACAGAGGCAGGAAATAAAATTCTGCCCAAGACATTCAGTGTGATTGATACCTTCTCGATTTTTCAAGATTAGGCTCCAGCTATCGGTAGCGCAATCATCAACTCCAATTGCGTCACTTCATAGTATGGAACTCCGTCACTTCTGTACTTTGAAGTGACGAACTAGATTTTAAGTTTATGTTGGTGATAGTTGAGGTTGAGTTATAAGGACTCGAGCAGAAATCTATCTCTCTAACTGCCTTCAGAATAACTATGTCTCCGACCCTCACGATGATTCAAAGATTCATGTCAATTAGAGGGGGCGGTAAATTATACATTATGAACGCTGATAGATACATTAACGTTGTGTAAAAGGATTTCAAAACACAAATTGTGAAATGCGTTTTGAATAATATCTAAAATGTATCTTCCAACGAGATAATGTCACTTGTAATACGGCTGAAATTGTGGAAAATTGGATGTTGGCAAACATTATCCCACCTTCAAAACGGACTTCTACTAGTCGAGAACCGCTGCCAATTAAAATCTTGTACCATATCATGAAGAAGCAGCTCTGATAACAGCCTGCAAGAAATTTTCTAGAGCCACGTGCTCGTCCCCACAAAATTATAAGCAATTTTACTCCAGATGAATGTGAAGCATTAATTCTTAATGTAAGTATAGAAACCAGGTAATTCAGTCAAATAGTTTATTTTGTCTTTCTAGCTCTTCACGAGCGCTATAATTTGAAATACAATCTGATTTCAAATTGTAGCGCTCTTGGAGATGGCTAAGGTGTAGCTGAAATAATCAAGCTAGGACGGAAAAATTTATTATTTGACGGAATTCCCTAGTTTTTATACCTACATTCAGTATTCCAGTAGGAGACGCTGTAGTCAAGTCATTTCATATTATTTATAATATGTGGTCGTACGCAGCAGCAGAAAAATATTTTACTGATTTATGTAATAAGTATGAGCGAGAGAGAACTACGGAAAATGAATATTGGGAAATTATTCGATAGTCTCTGTTTTTGTTACTCAGGAATTAGCTCAAAATACGAGAATTGGATGAACGTTCTCTGATTAGATTGAAATAGTGATAATTCCAATAAATGTCCAAAGAAATGGAAAGGACAGTAATTTAAGTGGTATGGGTAGTAATTTTAATTATTCATCTAACAATTTAAAGTGGCAAAGTCGATGTGATAGTAAGTGGTAAAGCTTTGCAGCTAAAATGGTAAAATCTTACTACTTAAGTGATAATGGGTGTCACTTGCATTTGTGAGATAAATAAGACGTCAAACGTCAAAGATTTGATGTTGGAATAGTATATTCTACAATAAGTATTGGAATGGCCTATATTCTGAACGAGCGAAAAGTTTGTAAACCGAGCCGAAGGCGAGGATTACGGTTCG
Organism: Dromius quadrimaculatus; assembly: GCA_963989225.1. NCBI lineage: Eukaryota > Metazoa > Arthropoda > Insecta > Coleoptera > Carabidae > Dromius > Dromius quadrimaculatus. Next base: position 7,283,435 of record OZ022334.1, on the reverse strand, counting down.
AAAGTGTGGAATACGCCATTCCAAACATATTGTAGACTGTACTTTCTCTAACAAGGTTTTGGGAACCCACTCAGAGGAGGCTTGAAAAATTATTAAATGTCAAACGTAAACCCAGATATGAATACTTGAATTGTTAGGAAGTAACCATGGTAGTAGCCAAACTAACAGCTTCTGATTCGTCGAAATGATTCTAATGTCATACAGAATCATTTTAAACGGCATACGGAATCATTCTAAACGATTTTTTGGAATGTCATTCGCTCCAACATAATTTTTGGTTATGAAATATGCAAATTTCAAAACAGTGCTGGAGAAAATGAATTTTCATGTGTACTAAACTATATTTGAATATAAAAAATAGTTTTTAAACTAATAGTCTATACCAGGAGTGGCCATCTTTTGTGTACATAAGAGCTACTTTTTAACTTAAAATGTGTCACAATCAAATAAGAACTTCGACTTTTATCATGAGTTTTACCCGGCTTTACCGCTCAAGTTTTACCACTCAAATAGTGCAATCAAAAATCGAGACAAGAAATTTGTACTTTTTCTGCCATATTGAACATATATTTCTTGTGCTTAAGAAACCAAAAATATATCATTAAGATATGAAATTATATTCTGATTTCCTTATATATTTGTTGTTGCATCATTATCCCTATAATGGATGTAAATGAATTTTTTTTCCCATTATCCATCAGTAAAAATTAATTTCATTGTGACTAATTCAAATTTTTATCAAAATTAGCGCAAAATATTTTCAAATATTGACTAGTGATTAGGCACACTAGCACCTATATAATTTATGAGTATACATTTCCAAGGTTAACAAGTAAAAGTACTGCACATTATGAGTAATACTGTTACAATTATCGCATAAAATGATGTTACTTGAACTATATCATCCAATTCATAGAATAATGACAAAGCACCATGTAAAAATCACGAATGAAAAATGATGAAAATGATTGCGATAGATGATCTTCTATTGTGTTGATGCAAGGTTGAAATGGGTGGAGCATTTCCTTACTTGGAGTTCTAGGGAAAGTGTAAACAATTGTAAATGGATTTCTGAAATAGTTTATCTATTGTTTTCTTCATTATGTAATGTTTCTCAGTGCAATTTTATCGTTGGAAATGTAAGAGCATAATGGCTTGAACTGATATGGCTGAAAGATTAAAAATTTATCTGAGAATTTTCAACAAGTGTTGCATAGTATTCCTCTGATTTTTGTCATAATTTATTTATTTTAAGTATTTTAAACAGAGAAATATTCTTCACGTATTGTTCTCCTCTTTATGTAATATTTCTCAGTACAATTATATTGTTAAAAATATAAAAGTAAGATGCCATGTACCCCAGATGTTGCAACAAGATAAAAATAAAATTTAGTGTCCATAAAAGTGAAATATTATTTTAAAATTTCCGGTTTGAAAATCTTTATGAATAATATGGTGATTGAACGATAATAAATTATGTTCAATGTAATATTGCAGAAGTAATTATAATAATTAGGTATTATGTTATTGAACACATGAAATCAATCAAGGTTTATATATTCACAAATGTAAATATTGGAGTTGATCAGACATTATTTTGCAATTGTTAGAATATGCAAGTGAATTTCGAAATTCGGCTCATAAAACTGCAAATCATTTTATTGCGTTATTACTTGTAACAGATATTGTTTGGATTTTCAAGAGTTTGTAAATGTGTACAAATATGATTGAATTCTCATTTTTCTGACATGAAAATTATAAAATTTTGACAACTGAATCATGCGTTTGAAGAATATATTTAAAATATTTAATTCAACTTTCTAAAAATTACTATTCCGCAACATATTTTTTTTGTATAATAAATAGGCCAACCTGATCCGAACGAAGTCTAAAACATCAGATTTATTCTATCAAACGACAAATACTGCTGTAATCTGAATTTATTCCAAAACTGTATTAATAATTGCCCGGAAATATTCACACATTATTATATCAAATTCTAAAAATTGTCTGGGAACTCAATTCCAATATTTTCAAATTAAAATTGCTCCATTTCATTCAAATGAAAAAATTAAATACTCGAAAATTTCGATACGACTAATCATACCCATCACGCAATTATTTTTTTGTGACGTCTTTGCACGGTACAAGACATAGTAGGTAACCTAACTCGCCCCGAAAATGCGTCCGCTGAGATGGTTATAGTTCGCGCTGTCGCCGCTAGAGACGCCTACATCAGTAAGGCCTGTTTTACAACAGTGTTTAATGTATGATTACACTAAACTTACAAAATTTTACGAAATCATTTATATATATAAGTTAACCGTATATGTAATGTTTACAGCATATATTTTACTTTAATTAAAAATTGATATACTTGTCAAATTAGTGTTGCATTGAGTAATATTTAATATTTAATTATTACCTATGCAAGAAACTCAGTTGGATAAATTCCGAGATCACATGCGATTAACAATAATTGAGAAATATTTGAACAATACATTAACAATGTGTTTAATCTTCAAGAATACATATAGATGATATGTTTTCAATTACAAGAAAATTGTTCGAACTTTCAATAAAGGAAACATAAAAACATAAGTTAAACAAAAATTAGATTCAGTTCAAAATATTATTTTCTATATTACACAAATAATGTTTCATAACGTAATAGTTTTTTCTGTATTAAGGATCCTTATATTTATTTTCAACAAATACACGTTATTTTAAATTATCTTATACTTAATTCATTGACATTGTCAAAATTTAGATTTCATTTGAATGACTTGATACAAATTTACTTTGTGAGTAAATTTGAATGAGAATTAAATTCATTTATGAAACTGGACCTAGTTTAATAGTTATTTATACAAGTGAATTAAACCACTGTTTATTTGCGAGAAGAAAGTTCAAAATCACGAGCGCGTTTAGCGCGAGTGCTTTAATTCTTTGAGCAAATAAAGAAGTTTAATTCACGTGTTTGTATACATAATTTTATTCAATTGCTTTGTCCCAAATTTCTATCATGTCAAGTGGAGCTCTAAAAACACTATATTTTATCTTACAACTCTCATATCCAGAATTACAATTCGAGATAAAACATTTTCCAGGCATTTTAATTGAATGTTCATTTGTCACACGGCTATCACTTTATTAAATTATTATTTATTTACTATAATCTGACTGTATTCAATGACACAAACACTAAAATCAAACGCTTTTCATTTGGCAACTAGGCCCTACATATCCGCCATCTTGAAACATTTCCTCTCACCTCTCACGTCCACATGCTTGACGCAGTCAGCGGACACATTTATAGTAGACCGGCAATGAGAGTTGTGGGGGCCTGCGTCTTTGTAATAATTTGTACTTATGCCCGCACTAATTTGCTTTTATGTAATAAATAATAGGATAATAGCCTCCATAAAAAAGTGTTCTCATTCTAACAGTAAATTAAATAGAAATAAAATTAGAAACATTTTCAACAGCACATTTAGAAAGAACTATCAAGTATATGGCATTTTTTATATTCTAACGGTATATAAATATTGTACAGTGTTATAAAAACAATATTTTTATTTCAAGAATCCATAAAATATTAGGTTTGTGGTAACCAACAATTTTAAGGATAGTGTTTCAGAAATAAATGTGAGAATACGTTATTTATTTATTGTCTGCTTACCCAATTATTGAATCGAGTTTACCTGACATTTTAGCAAGTTATCTGCACTTGTATTTCACCGATTTAAAAGGTCATTGAAATATATACCACAATATAAATAATAAATTATCACAATAACAACAAAAAAGATAATGTCTTATCATTTAGAAGAATTTCCTACCTTATTTTGCTATTTCAGCTCACCTTTTCCCATGAAATTCACTAAAACACCACAATTTGTCACTTTCTTAGTACAACTGAAACAAATCAAACGGAAGACAACAGGTTGGAGCAATGATTGCATGGTGGGTGAAAAGATCAGAAATTATCGATTTTTCAGTTTTGATGCGTTGTTTTAAAATAAGCTATTTATGCTAAAAATTAAAAATATCATGATTTTTTTTTTGTTCGGTTGTAAAAAAGTAAATATCAGAAGTTATTAATATATTTAGTCAGTTGGTGATTGTCTAAATGAAATTATTAGAGCAAAGAGCAATACCAGGTACATTAGTATTGATACATCGACAGAGGCGTAGTTATAATTTTTTTTTTTTAATTTTTAGTATGCATGAACCACGTACACGTTTTGGAAGTTTTTGTCGGCGAAACTTGAGGATGTTTTACACTTAATATAAGAATACAATTAACTAAATTAGAATATTATTAAAGTTGGAGCCTTAGACAGAAAATGCTCTTAATTTTTTACTGCCTTTCTTCTTCTAATCTTATATTTTCATTAATTATTCATTAATTGAGTTTCACTCATATCTTGAACTTATTCTTATATATATTATCATAAATTAAAACTAATTTCACTCACATTGCCAATTCTTAACAAGTAATTGAATATTTCTTACAATCTATTCCATTTAAGAGCGGCTCAAACGTTTTGGAAATATATTCAAGAAAATCTGCCGAGTCAAACCTCCTCGGATTTTGATGAAACTTCGTGAAAAGATTAGTTTTAGCATTATAAATATGGAGAAATAACTAGTGGCACTTGAACTTGGTTGACCTTGAAAACCTTATTGATTGATTTATATCATTCAAAACAATTGACTAACTTTCAAATCTTATTTTTGACACTTTAACTAGAATTATGATTGCAGGAGCTTTAATTTAATACCAAACACGATAAATCAAAATTACATATCTTAAAAACAATGACCGAACGTTTGCGTGTGATGTCCAAATATGAGTAATAATAATTCGAATTTCATATGATAATTTTAGCTCCGCATGTTTCAAGAAAACATAACAAGTTTCAAAATGATTCAGATTTTATTGATAACAAATAAATCGCTAATAATTTCGGAAAATGTTTCAGGTACATGTTGTTCTGCACTATTCAAGGATCAATTTCAGTTATTTTGTATTTTATGATAAATACTACCGTTTACAAAATAAACGCAGCAAACTAAAAAGTTTCATCAGTAAAATGTTGTTACCACTGATCGAAAAAGTTCATTAACGAACTTAAAACTGAATATTTTTACATTGCGCGGTGTGTGTGTGTGAGTATGTAAGATGGTGATACTAGTGACTCACTAGTAAAATGAAGTTTTTGCTTTCAACCGGCGGTGCTTCGCACCCAACTAACGAACGGGCTTCGCCTGCTCTGGCCAATCTCGACGGATATTGAGTCTGAAACAATGACGGCAGATCATAACTCAATGTGAGGTATTATTGTCTCGGACTCAAGATTCCAAGTCGAGCTGTTTCGGACTCAAGATTTTACGCCTTGAATTGTATAATAAAATATTTGTAATGCGAAACATATATATATAAATATTTACACCATATATTATTGTGTGCTGTAGCCACCACCATGAGTTTAATGATCCATTGCTGTTTCATGAAACAGTATTGTATCAATTCATTGCATATTTCAAATTGATAAATGTCATTGTCAAAGTGACAGATGGTGGTTGTATGTAATTACTAATTCATTTGACAATGGCTATACCTCCTATAAGTTTTATGTCAAATTGCTTTAGTTCAGGGACCACGAAAGTATTTCCTGACGGGGGGCCAAACTTCTTTCGTCCCCTCCTTCCTTCATTCCTGTTGATCTTTTTATCCTTATGATAAGAATTACCTATTTATGATCGCATAAAAAGTCTTTAATGCACTCACGAAGCTTTCGAAAACACTCGCTTCCCTCGTATTCTCAACCGAGCTGCTCGTACCGTAAAGAATGACTTTTTACACTTATATCTTAAATATGTGTCATACTTTTTAGTTCGGTTTACCATTAAAGCGTGTTCTTCAAACTATTTTATTTCAAAATGTCTCCATTTGACTTTTTTCAGTCTCCGAAATAATTGTTTTGTATTCACTTATTATAAATGTGAGGAATCGGGAAGTCGGTAAATTTAGCCTAAGTTTGTAGTCGTACAAACGGCCGGTATAATAGACTATGATTTTAAGGTAAAAATCGTTGATCCTAAAGACCTTGGTCAGGATAATGGGACAAACTTATCAAATTAATGTATTGTCATCGGTCCCTTGATAAAGTGTGCAAAGTTTCAGTTCAATCTGAAGTTTTGAAGTAGGTAAAAATCGCGTTAAAAAGATCCGTTACAAACAAACATACAAACATACAAACTTATTGTACATACAGATGGAACTAATAAAAGCGTGATGAAAAATATTCTTATGCTCTGCTCCGGCAATTTTTGTAACGTACAAGATCTTTTTCATTTAGGAATAATCAAAGCTCTGTGAGGAATTGCACAAAGAAACCTTCTTTACCAGGTAGTAAAATTGGAGAGGGAGCGGCTCTCCCGTTTGATTTTAGGGAGGCCTCTGCCCCCTACTTGAGCGGCCCCTGCTTTAGTTGATCCCAAACTTGATATAATCTGATTAAGTTTCGAAGAAACAATTGACAATCGAAAAAAGTATTATACACTGATCGGAGAAAAATAATAGGACAACAAAAAAATTTCAAATTTTTGCAAATATAATCATTATTATGTATAATAAGCTCAAGTTGCAAAATTTACCAATAAGGAGTGACATTGTTAGCATTTTATTATTCAAATCGAGGCGTGAATTCTGGTACAGATTGATGAAAAAGTAGATTGCATTCTAAAAATAAGATGCTGGATATCCTCTTCAGAAATGTTTTCCCATTCATTCTGAAGAAGTCTTCGAAGATCATTTGAATTGTTCGGATCACCTCGATGATTTCTAACACGTCTTCCCAACATATCCCAAATAATTTCAATGGGGTTCAAGTCAGGGCTACAAGAATAGTTCATGGAATGAGTTCCTACTTCATTTAAGTACTTTCTACTACAACATGGTTTTCCAAATATTATATATTGTTGTGCGGTTGAAGCATTATCATCAATGAAGACAGACTCTGTGCAAGTCGCAAAAGAAACTCCTGTCCAGACCATTAGGTAATGATCCTCATCCATGACTTACTCTCTCTGAAAAACTATAAATTATTTCCCTTCCATCTGGAAATTTAGAAAAAAATATTTATTCATCATTGAATCATTTTTGGTTATATTGCCCAGTTGTCTATGGAATACGTTCTCAAACAAACTGCGGCCAGGCAATTCGATGGTATCTGAGCAGCTGCAGTCTACTGACTAGCCTACGATTCATATCTTCTTCTAACTGTCCTTCCACTCACACCTTAATAAAGCATTTTTTACTTGCACGGTAGAAACTTGGCAATATCAAGTCCTGTTGTAGCCCTTTTACGACTAGAATCGGACCTCCTCGCGTACCCACCAGTCTCGCGAAATCGTCGTACTGCAGTCGTTTTCAAAGCGTACGCTTTGGGTGTGTGCGCAACCGTCTATTTGGCAACAAAAGTCAAATAAAACAAATTTAGAATAACCTCTCTTTCAAACGTAAAGCAATGACCTTGTGAAAGCAACAGTCGCTTTTGAATACGACTGTTTTGGAGCAGTCGTTTTAAAAGCGAAAACTGGCGCATACGTTTAAACAGCCTGAAGCGTTCGCTTTGAAAGCAATTGCAGTTTTGAGTTACAGAATCAGTACCCTGCTCTATGTACACACTTATCTATTTCAACTGTCCTTTCACTCACATCAGTATTAAGTACTCTCAATAAGGCATCTTTTACTTGCACGGCAGTAACGTGGCAATCTCTCAAAACGGACATTACAATAAATCTAGCATCAAGTCCTGTTGTAGTCCTTTTAAGACTAGAACCGGACCTCCTCGCGTACGCTTTGAGTGTGTGCACGCAACCGTCTGTTTTATGTACTAAAAATTTATGCACACAACAAAAGCCGAATAAAAAAGTTTTCGAAAACCTTTCTTTCGAACGTAAAACAATGACCTTGTGAAAGCAACAGTCGCTTTGAAAAACGATTGGTTTGGAGCAGTCGTTTTGAAAGCAATAACTGATGCTTACCTTTAAACAGCCTAAAAGCGTACGCTTTAAAAGCGACTGTAGTTTTTAGTCACAAAATCAGTACCCTGTTCTATGTACACTAGAACGCGGAAGCTCCAATTACAATGAAAAATCTCAAATAAAATTTGAAGCAAACCTAATCAATTGAGCTAGGAGTTCACAAATTGAAAATATGTCATGTAAAGTAATGAACAATATCACCCCTTATCAGTTAATGATTACAATCGCCCTTTTTGATATTTGCGAAGTTTGGCATATAAATTTTATGACAGTGCATGAATTTCTCAAGAATCAAATATATTCTGTTGTTCGACATATTTAATCTCAATCTAATAAATCTACAATTTTACAAAAATTTATAGTGTAAATCCCGTTCTATTGTTCTTCATCAATTCCTTCCCTGTTCGTGACACACCTGTTCCAATATCGGAAGTGCGGTTTCTTACAATGTGATTTATTCTCTGGGATTATTATTTCAGTTCCCACCGCTGTCTTGATCATTTAGAACGTTTTCCGTGCCATTTGCAGAGGCCCTAGTTCGTCACGCCCGATGCAAGGTTCGAGAAGAATTTTTAAACTTGGAAAGTGGACCATGAGGTTCTAGAGTTACAAAAAGAAAACGTTGCTAGGTTACTTCATTCAGATCTTGGAACATCACACATGTTTGATGTTATGAATGGAGGAAATAGTTTGTTCTATTAATGATTGTCTTAATACGTAACGACATGCTGATTTGAATTATTGCGGCAGATGTGGAGGTTTCAATATTGTGGACTGCTAACCTTAATTTCAACACATTTCAGGAATTTCTATACTTTTACAGCAAGATCCATCAACTCCGTGCCAAACTTTAACAAATAGAAATTGGTGTGGTTACAGAGCAAAATAATATATGTGCATAAAGTTCAAAGCAAAGAAACATCCCTCCCTACAAGGTTTTTTTTTTATTTTTCTGGATGCCTTGATTTCACCACGAATTTTACAAGCTCTGGAAATACAAAGAATAGCAAGAACGAATATTTGAAACATGTGTCCGAATCAGCGTAAATCAATATGTATGACTTTTTTCCTTACTTTTTGAAAGTCAGCAACGTATAGAAAAATGTTTCCAAAGTCATCGAACTTAACATTAGTCGCTTGTGTTACAGTTCCGTTACGTCTCATCGGTAAAAATCAACTTCTAAGTATCGTATGTTTTAGCAAAGGCGTTCCCTGCACGTTCCAAGCTCTATATTTGGTAAAAATATGTTGTGCAACAATTCCAATGCTGTGCTACAACTTCTATCATTTAGTCAACAAGTTTTTATCAACAGCGGAAGTCAACAGGAACGAAGGCTCGGCTAATTTATCATTATAATCACAGTGATAAAAAAAAAAAAATCACTTTTTCGTTTCATCATAAATTTTGAATTTGCAGTCGTTCTATGGGAAAGATTTTGAATAACTTTCATCTAATTCTACGCATATTAATGAAAAGAAAGACATTTATAGCTTGACTAATCCTCTCGCAAAAAGGTGACTGCTGGTGGGACTGGAATCGACAGTGAAATAGAATAAAATTTCCATCTACAACTGTGTGCTATTTGTCACTGTTAAAAAAATATTGGAAATTTATGATACTTTAATTTTTTCATAAAGTCTTTGATACTTAGAATCTAGGAGTTGAGCCCTATTAGTATATTATGTCAATTCGTCCTCGGGTGTTTCCTCTTCTTTTTTGCTTTCTGAGCTCTATTGCGTGTTGTTTACTTATTTCCCGTACATACCTGAGCCATTTTATTCGTTGTCCAGTTTTTCTCGCCATTCACTAATTTTCTGATTGTCTGGTTCCTTCTCAATCTGTTTTCTATATCTGCCAACTTTATGAGTACTTATATTTTCTTAATATTTTCCTTTTAGTTATTCTCAGTCCTTCTTTTTTTCATTTTGGATATTATTCTGCTCTCTAGTAGTTTTTGTGTTGTTGAAGGCTTTATTCATTGTATTATATCCTATTTTTATTTTTTTCCTTATTATCATCCTTTCACTAATTTTCAGTAGTTGTTTTTTCTTTTTTTTTATTGCTATTTTTTTTTTGCAGCGTGTAGTGTTATTATTCTTATTTTTATTATTTGGATGAAACTCTGCTTCCTAGTGATTTTCTGTGGTGTTGAAGACTTTATTTGTTGGAGTGTTTTCTATTTTTATTTGTTCCTATTATTATTTTATTCATATCCGCGTATACAGAAATTTAGAATGAACAGTAAAATTGATGTAACGAAATTTGTCGGTCGCCACTTCGGGTGATCTTGGCAGGCTTCGGCCGAACTCGACAGTTGTACAATAGAGAGGCAGACATTCAGGGCTATATGTGTTGCGACGTTGCATTATTTATATATACTCTACGAATTACTGATATCAATTTAAACATCATCTACTTCTCCCGAGTGTAAATATTCAGAAAATTCATGCATTTCGACACATTTTACATTCTTTTAAGACATACTTTGTTATTGATTAAGAAAGCCAATAATGTTACAGATCATAATAATATATAACAGCCTATTAAAAAAAATCTAGGCAGTCAGAAATACACAAAACATGTGAAAAATTGCGAAGAATCCTAATTATAAAAAAACGAGGAATTTTCTGTGAAGTACCACTTCTATCGAGAGCCTTGCAGTAATTCTCAGTCATTCATCCTTCTTTTTCATATTGTTATTGTTTCCACAGCGTATAGTCTTATTTTTATTGTTTTGGATATGACTCTGCTTTCTGGTAATTTTCTGTGGTGCTGCAGTATCTTCTATTTTTATTTCTATTCTTATTATTTTCTTTCCAGTTATTCTCAATCGTTCATCCAGCTTCTTTATTTCCGTCATTTCATTATTATTATTTTTTTATTTTGTCTTCTATTGGTTCATCAACTGTTGGGCAAATAAATGAATACTATTAATATTGTTTTCGCAGCGTATAGTGTTATTATTTATTTTTATTGTTGGATATGACTTCGCTTTCTAGTAATTTTCTGTAATGTTGAACGTATTATTTGTTGCATTATCTCCCAATTTTATTTCTTACCTTATTATTGTCCTTTCAGTTAATCTCAGTTATTGTCATTTTATTAACATTCATTTCTTATTCTGTTCTCTTTTGGTTCATCAACTGTTGGGTAAAGAAATATATATTATTGTTATTGTTACTGTTTTCTGTGGTGCTGAAGGATTTATATGTTGTAGTTTCTCATATTTTTATTTCTTTCCTTATTATTTTTTTTCCAGCTATTTTCAATCGTTCATCCTTCTTTTCTATTGTCACTTTATTATTATTTATTTTTTCTTCTTTTGGTTTATCAACTATTGGGCAAAAAAATTATGGATCTTATTATTATTATTAAAATTGCTCTCGCAGCATATAGTGTCATTATTTATTTCATTGTCTTGGATATGACTCTTCTTACCAGTACCTAATTTTCTGTGGTATTGAAGGTTTTATTCCTTTTCTAATTATTTTTCATTCTGTTATTCTCAGTTATTGTCATTTTATTATTATTTATTTTTTTATTCTGTCCTCTTTGGGTTCATCAATTATTGTTGGGCAAATAAATGGATATCATCAATATTATTGTTTTCGCAGCGTGTAGTGTTATTATTTATTCTTATTGTTTTGGATATGACTCTGCGTTCTAGTAATTCTCTGTAGTGTTGCAGAATTTATTTGTTGTAGCATCTCTTATTTCATTTTTCTTGCAGTTTTTCTCAGTTGTTCATCTTTCTTCTTTATTATTATCATTTTATTAATATTTATTTTCTATTCTGTCTATCCTTGGTTCATCAACTATTGGCAAAGAAATGTATATTATTATTATTATGATTTCCGCAGCGTATAGTGCTATCATTCATTTTTATTGTTTTGGATATAACTCTGCTTTCTAGTAATTGTCTGTGATGTTGAAGGATTTATATATAGTAGTATCTCCTGTTTTTATGTCTCTTCTAATTATTTTCTTCCAGTTATTCTTAATCATTCATCCTTCTCCTTTATTAGAGTCATTTTATCATTTTTGTTTGTCCTCTTCTGGTTCATCAACTGTTGTGCAAATAAATGATTTTTTTATTGTTTCCGCAGCGTATAGTGCTTTCATTAATTTTTATTGTTTTGAATATGACTACGCTTTCTAGAAATTATCTGTGTTGTTGAAGGTTTTGATTGTTACAGTATCTCCCAATTTTATTTCTTTCCTTATTATTTCCCTTTCAGCTGCTTTCAATTATTGTCATTTTATTATTATTTATTTCATCCTCTTCTGATCCATCAACTGTTGGGAAAATAAATGGATAATATTATTATTATTGTTGCCGCAGCGTATAGTGTTATTATTTTGGATATGACTTAGGTTTAGTTATTTTTTGTGGTGTTGAATGTTTTATTTGTTACAATTTCTCCCAATTTTATTTATTTTTCTATTATTTTCCTTCTAGTTTTTTCAGTCATTCGTCCTTCTACTTTGTTATTGTCATTTTATTATTACTTATCTTTTATTTTGTCCTCTTTTAGTTCATCATCTGTGTGGCAAATAAATATATAGTGTCGTCATTCATTTTTATTGTTTTTGGATACGATTGTGTTTCCTAGTAATTTTCGGTCGTGTTAAACACTTTTTTTGTTGTGGTATTCTCTATTTTTATTTTCTGTATCATTTGTTATTATTATTAATTCTAGTTACTCAATTTTATCAAGTTGTTTGTATTGAAGTTTTTCCACTTCAACAATTTTTTCTCTCGAGTATAATTATTTTGATTTCCTTCTGGTCTATTTCTTCATAACATATTAGTTTTTCGTTAAGATTTTTGTGTCATCTGCATATGCTATTATTTGTCCTTCTTATGTTTTAAGTGATTCTTCTATGAACTTACATTTTTTGCTCTTCTCGTAGTAATCGCCATTATTTTTCTCAATTTTTCTAGTACCTGAAGATCTTTTAAAGCTTCCATCAATTTTCTTCTTTCATTAAAGTTAAATGCTTGTTTGAAGTCGATAAATTATTTTGTAGTTGACTTTTCTTTTAGGATTGTTTAAGTTTCATGGCATGCGGATTATCAAAAAGTTATTGCAATTCCTTGTCTTGATTTAGAAATGTCAAGTCAGTAAAAAGAAATCGCTAATTGAAAATTTGAACTAGTAATGATTATATTTGGAACTTAAAATAGACATCCTGTTTGCATGTATTATTAATAAGAAATGAAAGGTAATTTTAATAATAAATTCGTCAAAAAATTTGAATAGTACATCTTGTATAACGCGGAAGTCAAATATAGAATAAAAGAATTGGGCAATAGAAATGTAATTCTCAACAAACAAAAATAGGTCGTTCTTTCAAAGTAATTAAGGCCTTCAATTAAATTTAGAAGCTGGTGGGAGAGAATTCATGGAAAATATATTTACTTTGGAAAACAATTTCTGAAAAGACAATATTTCAAACTCAAATAGCGATGACAATGATACTCTCCAATTTTCCCGTGGTTAATGTAGTGAAATAAAGTGAACATTACTAGATGAATTCAAGTGTTTGGCATAAATCATCGTAGATACTCCATGTCTACTATATGACAGCTCCAAATTTTATGAAATTATGTTGCAAGGCAAAATATGTCCCGCGCTGCCAAATCCGTGTCTTGTCTCCATTTTTTCAAATAAATTAATTCTTCCGCCCTACATTGTGAGCTAGAGATGTCATTGGGATTACCTGTCCATATGTTTTTGAAAACAAACTCTATTTTTTCTCTGGATGCGTCTATTTTAATCACAGCGTTCCAAAAAGTTCTGAATAGCTTTCCGTGTTCATTCTTTCAGCATGTCGTTTGGAATTCTCATGACACAACCGGACCAAGAAGCAAATTGAAAAAAGATCAAAGGCAGCGATGAATGTAACAATGTGAATGAAACAGAAAGTGGTTACTTAACCATGAGCTCTGTTAGAATAATTATTGTTCCCTTGAACTGGTTGTCAAATTTTCGTACATCTAATGTTGCTTCAACAAAGTTTCTTCTGTTCTGTCCTGTTATTTTTTTTATATGTGATATCATTTACTGATCTCTGAAGAACCTCGGACAAACTAGATCACCGGGATGATGAAAACCTTTAGCTTGAGAAACCATAAATAATATTTTAGATAATTAGTAGAGAAAAAACGGTGTTAATAATCGCAAAGTCGCGGTAATATGAGTTGTCAGAATAGGAGAATTATGCTCCACACATCCTCAAAGCGTCACCGTCAGCTACATCAGTGAATGGAGGATAAAATTGGCTCCATGCCGACGTATATTTAGTGTCTGTAGGCGTCTTGGCAATCCGCGAATACTTTTTTCAACAACAGGAACAAAAAATATCGGGAATGTAACAGATGGACAATTCTTAAATGTATCTCCGCTCTTCACTAGCACAAAAGCAAAAATGTCAACGTTTCGAAATCCTCTTCTTCTTCAACACTCATTATGTTACAAAATACGGACCTGGATTGTGCTATTGTGTAACGCAATAGCGTGGAAAATGAACAAGAGTGCTTATTTTAGTTTTCATTTATCATTTATTAATTACTCTTGTCTTTTTTGCCCATTGTTTCTACATAAAAACAATGTCGTACAAAATGTGAAACAACAACCTTTAAACGATATGAACTTAGAAAAAAAAAATAAGCACCTCTCTAAATAAACGCGCATTCAGAAGCCTATCCTCCTGGCAACACTCTAACCCTTTCAACTGATTTAAAACAATGTTGTGCGCTTGTTTATTTTAATTTTCATCCAAATTTGAATAAGGGACATCATATTAGAAACAAATATTCGCTAAAAATATTTGAATATATCTGATGTATTTACAATTACCTATAAAATGCTGTGAATGAAAGAGAATCTGAAGATATGAAATACCGTTTTCAAGGACAAATTGGTAAATCATTTTCATTGTTCTCAGCTAGGCGAATAACAAGGAAAGGTGCGCACAAAAAATTTGACGTCAAACAAACAAAAGTTGAAAGAATTATTTACTTTATACAAAAAACTTTTTTGTTGGCAGATACCTGTATTGAAGATAATTTCTGTCATTAACCCTTCGAGTAGACATGTGGTTTGTTATTTGATATTGTGTATTGAAAACAACAAAAAAAAAATTTCAAATCAACTATGGAAACACCCAAGGACAAATATTCCGAAATTTCAAACAAATAATGCATTTTTCTTGTAGTCATTCTAATTATTGAAGCTTTCTATTTAATGAATCGTTCAAGAGTGGGCGATACGAACTTAAAATCAAATTGATATTGTTCTTGATTTCTATCGCTTCTCTTCTCAAATTCTTGATTCATGAATTGAATTGATTTGATTCCATGAATTCAATTCTATTCAAAACAAATCTCAATCTTTTGCAAAATGAACCTGTCCCAGAAGAAACATAAATTCAACCAATGGTTTCTTGAAGAAAAAACATTCAAATAATCATTTCTTAAATATTAATGTATAGGACGAAATGTTTTGTGTAGTTTCTATTTCATTTTTATTTTGCCAATGTTATATTTGCCTTTTTAGTCATCAAGTGGCATTTTCTGCTAGGTTATAGCAGGATGACTTCCGCGCCTGCTATCTTGAAGGTTTTATCCCAAGACGCGTTTGAATATTAGGCCAGTCGAATTAGAGTTTCACTTCGGAATGAGAGATAACAAGCTGAAAACTAATACAAATCTTTTGGCGTTCTAAAAATTGTCTCAAAAGTCTCATGAAATCTTGTGTCTGCGTCTTAAGTTATTTGATGTTCAAGGTCGTAAAAATCGATTTTTTGCAAATATCTCGGTTTCTACGGCTCCAACGATATTGACGTTTATTACAAAAATTGTGGAGCATAAAATTTGCAACAAATTTTGTCTCAAACATTTTTTCATACGCTCCACTTATTTTTAAATAGACGGCGGAGAACGCACAGCGCTCAGCCATATATACATACTATAATGCAAGATCAACCGTGAGTTCCGGTGAACAATACCTCGTACAAAATCAGTAAATCACTAAAATATCCTTAATTATGAATAATTTGTATTATTCATTATATTTAATAGCATTTTACATATGTATATACAATATATTTTTACAATAATACTCCTACTTTGTGTAAATGAAAACTCTTCAAGTGAAATACTCATACTATATCTTGATTTAATATTAATGCTATTCATAAGCATTGAGACAAGCTTGCCCGTTATACTGGTCTCAAGCTAAAATCCATTGCAACCCTGATTTTCTGCACCCGTAGCGTGCACTACAACCATTCTTTCAGTTGCAAAATATTGTTTTTAGTAATTCATCTGGAGCCGATGGTGATATTGTTGTCATAGGCTCCAGAGATTCATTTTGCAGCACCTAATCCCATTCTTGCATTACAGTATGTATGATTGAGTGCTGCGCATTTTCTGCGCTATATTCCAAAAAAAGTTGGGAGCATGAAAAAATGTTCACAACGAAATTTGTTGCAAATTTTATGCTCTATAATTTTTGTGATGAATGCCAACATTGTTCGAGCCCTAGAAACCGAGATATTTGCAAAAAAAACTATTTTTGCGACCGTTGACCTTGAATAAATTGAGACGCAGTCACGAGATTTCATGATACTTTTAAGACAACTTTTAGAATGCCAGAATAAAAGTTTGTACAAGTTTCCACTTGATCTCTCATTCCGAGGTGAACCTCTAATTTGACTTGGTTATATGTCGTTCAACAGAGGAACAGTATCCTTGTTGTCAGATGCTATAAATCCTCAATAAACAGCAGTCTGCATGCGATTGTAGTTTGTAGATACTGTCAGGTTAAAAATCCGTACGGCTGTACGGATTTTGCATCACTGTAAAGATGGGCACTCTCGTTTTTATTAATTACCAGCTGTCATCCGCGGTTCCGCTCGCCAATAGATGTACGTAAATCAATGAAAAAATATATAAAAATCACTCAGTCCACTTGACTTTTCTTGAAAATATAATAATTGACCACAGCACCCGGAAAAACGCGGGCTTCGCCCGCGATCCCTTTTGGAAATCAATGAGAACAGTTATAAAAATTGATTGCAGAACTGGGGCAGCCGGTAGTCCTGGGATATAATATTTTTCGCTGTTTTATTCTGAGATTAACTGATCCAGTTAGGGTTACCGGCGCCTAATACACAAAACCCGGACTCGGCGCTCTATTACGTAGGACATTTTGCTCTGAAAACCTAGATAAAAATTTTAAGACCCAAACGTACCTTTGTGAAACTGGATATATGTTTTTGAAGCAAGATATCACTTTTACAAAAGGAAACTCGGTATGGCTCTTGATAAAGTTGTTTATCAATCATTATTCATTATTAAATCGTAGTTTTGTTACCAAATTAACTACAACAATAAAACAATCAGTCCTATACCTCACATTCCTATAGTCCAATCTCCTGCAAACTATATGTAGATGAGAATGAATTTTCCAGTCCAAAACCCTAACTGAAGCCTAACAGATCAGGCACATAAATATTTGGCGGGACGCCTGGGAACCCTAGATCCAGTTGACTTTCTTATAAGGATATAATAATAGTCGTAAGGAATACGATTTTCCATAAAAATGTATTGGAATTTGAAGATAGATCTTAAAAAAAAATTTTGTCATTTTAGGAATGTAGTGACAAAATTACAAAGCTTTAGGTCTGCGTTTTATCTTTCAAATTTAGATGAAAGGATTTAAAGCTACAACTAGATAAAAACAAACAACATTTACTATTATGAATTTCCTTCACCACTCATCGAGATATTAATTAAGAGAAATATTCACACTGTAGCGCATGTTTTACTTTGACGGTTCTAGTTCAGAAATATTCATGCTAGTGCCAACAACTATTCAAAGTTTCGACTTAGTTGGATGAACGATGCGCGAACAAACAGCTATCTCATGAGTTGTATGGCACCTATTGCACGTTATTGTCAGAAATTTTCACATGAGTATCAACTACAATTGTACAAAATTTCAACTCAATTGAATGAACGATATGCGAACGAACAAAAACGACTCGTGATAATACTATATAATACGGTCAAAAAATTTGAGGCAAGTGCCATAAAGGAATGTGCATACTTTGAACCCATCGAATGAATGATGCACATACAAACTAATACGACTTGTACTTCACTTATTTTACGTTGATAATGTTAGATATTTTTTGGAAGCACCAACAACTGTAGAAAGTTTCAACTCAATCGATTCAGCTGTTTCGCAGATCAGTCTGGACAAGCAAACAGACAGACAGATACTTCTATTTCAACTATATATATATATATATATATATATATATATATATATATATATATATATATATATATATATATATATATATATATATATATATATATATATATATATATATATATATATATATATATATATATATATATAGTTGAAATAGAAGTATCTGTCTGTCTGTTTGCTTGTCCAGACTGATCTGCGAAACAGCTGAATCCATCCATTGAGTTGAAACTTTCTACAGTTGTTGGTGCTTCCAAAAAATATCTGACATATATATATATATATATATATATATATATATATATATATATATATATATATATATATATATATATATATATATATATATATATATATATATATATATATATATATATATATATATATATATATATATATATATATATATATATATATATATATATATATATATATATATATATATATATATATATATATATATATATATATATATATATATATATATATATATATATATATATATATATATATATATATATATATATATATATATATAGATATTCTGCATTTCACACTTCTTGTGGTATTGAGATTGGTATTAATGCTGCCCAGATTATGTGAATTTATTCTTCTTTGATAATATGATTATTGATGTATGTTTTGCATGAATTGATTCTGGCATTTAAAGTAAAGATCCATCTATCAATCGCTGTCAAAACTATCATTACTAATTTTTGTATCCCCATTAATAATAATATATCATCAATTTTTCTGGTATAACAAATCTGTCAGCCAACAAGTCAACACATTTTTCACTATAAATCTGTTTTCAATGCATCGAATTGGTAGCGGCATCGGCAGTACGACATTATTCTGTCGTGTATGTTTCAGTTATAAGACAATTGTCATTAATGTAGTCGACAAATTATCAATAAAGTACTTCTAAATTGTAAAAACTGTTTCTTGACATCATTTTAGAAACTCTTAACATATGTACTACCTAGCGGACAATTGGAGAAGTGATTCAATGTAGTCATCGTTGTAGACAATCTTCCAGAATCAAAAGAGAGGATAAAGTCAGTTTCTTTACCTTGATATCAATTCTTGACATTCGTATATCATCAAAGAGTAAGAATAAAATAATATTTAACTAATATGGGTACGTTCCACTAGGAGACCGCAATACTCATGTCGCCTTAATAATCGTTCCACAAGACGATCGCGGTCTTTGTGTTCAAGAATTCTTGTCATTAAATTCAATACTGTGTTGAATGGAACAACTGATTATGAGCAGCATTATTTGACCCTGTAACTGGAACGTGAAGTACAGTTAGTTTAAGAATCTATAATAATTTGAGTGATTTTCTTTGGTATTCCGAACTTTACGAAGGCATTCTGGATTTCCGTGTGCGATAAGACAGTTGAAGGCTATTAGAATTCGATAAACACTACTATTATAGATGGTCCAATAAATTCAAAGACAGCCATTAGGAATGATTTAAATTTGATGAGTAATTTTTACCTTGGCATTTTGGTCGTGTCGTTGAAAGTTTTGTTGTAAAAATTCGCTGATAGTATTATTGTAAGCATAAAATTTAATTGGAAGTAAATCATTATTATCAATAAAATCTGGTAATTTGAATAATTCGTAATTTTATTGTCATTTTTATCAAAGGTCATACTATGAGGTAATATTATTTGGATATTATTGTTCAAATGATAAAAATTGCAACAGATACACAATTTACAACCACAAATTGTGCTCTTCTTTAACCTTGAAAGAACTCGGCATTTATTGTGAAATTTTTGTGTTTCAGTCATCAAATGCTAGTCAACTAAACGCCGAAACTCAAAGGAACCTAGAGCTCCAGAGGCTACAGCAGGAACACTTGAAACGCCAACAGGAATTGTTCCAGCTACAGCAGCACAATATCCAGGAGCTGCAGAACCAGATCTCGTCGCAATATGGCGCAGGAAAGGGCATCAACCTCCCTGGACCTCAATCTCTTATGTTCCCGCTCTTTTTGGAGCAACTTCGAGGTGTTGGAGTACCTCCTGGAGGATTACCGCAGCTGGTGCCGACCAGCAAAGCGGCCACTTCCCTTACTACTCATGTGAGTGTGAATACTTGAATTTATGATGCAAATATATCAAGCGGTTTCTCCAACAAAAGTGAAACTGTTGACAACACCCATCCTTGCTTGATGTATGTTTTTATCCATTTTCTAATCATTGTATTAATCAGTTAACAATGACAATGACCTCAAATTGTTCTCACAGCACGATAAAAAAGTGCTACTAATCTTAAGAAGAATAGAAATTGCTAAAACCGATTATCTCTTATGTGCCACCCTTAGAGGTGGAATTTTCTTTCAAGGTAAAGCCTATGCAATAAAAAAAATCATTGTAATCAGTTCACAAATCACAATCAGCACAAATATCGCGTAATATATTTGAAGTCGGTAAAATAATCATTGTTACACCATTGGGGGTGGAATTTTTCCATCCATCGAGGTAATATCAAGTAACATTCATACAAAAAAAATCTGCCGAATTGAGAACCTCCTCCTTTTTTTGAACTATAAGCAAGAAGTAAATAAAAATATCTACCAAATATCAATTCCTGTACTAGATTTACTTTCTCATTAAGAACATTATTCGGTTGCAGAAATAGGTTTCTTTTGTTCTCACTTTGGCAGGTATCTCATTAGTTTGAAAGAATCTTTTTGAGTTTCCAAAACAAACAATTGTAGCATCAAACTAATTAGGTTCTAAAAATCTATCTTTTATCTTCAAAGTTAAATTAAGCTACCTCTAGTGAAATGTTCAAGTCAAATTCAGTTAGGAGTGTAAAATAACTGTGAAGTTTCATAACTTTTTCTGTTTTCTGACAAAACACTTCCGTTCTATAAATAAATTGGACTAATTATGTATAACTTGACCTTTTACTTTGAAATTCTGAAACCCGAAGAAGATCCGGGATTTGACAAATAAATTATTCAATAATTCGAGAGCCTTCTCTTTCTACCTTAAACTTTATTAAAAATTTTAATAGAATAATCATCTCAAATTTACATAAATACAAAGACAACGAACGATGAAGTCATTAGGTAGTTCCAATTTGTCTATTAAATACGGAAACTAGCATTTCTATATTTTTTTTTTAATGGGCTGGAAACGTAAGGAAGTACTTTATTGGACTCTACATTCTTCTAAACCGATTGAATAGTGAAAATTATTTTTATTTCTTAAATAACGTTCTGCCGAGCTTCTTGATGATTTAAAGCTAAACATTAGACAAAAACTTTGGTTTCAACCCAAGAAGTCATAGCACGACTAAGAGAATATCTGAATAAGTAGATTGCAAGAAAAGGTCCTGTTACGTAGCCAGTAACTAACTAGAATTTTTTCTGGGGTCAAATAAAGACCTCTGTATATGAGACACTAGTGAACACCGAATTAGAACTGGTGGCTAAAATAGTAGCTGCAGCAGAAGATATAAAAGACAAGCAGGCAGCTCTTGCAAGTGTCTCTTCTAATATTGAAACACGCTGCTGGGCTTGCGTTGCTGCAAATGGTGGCAATTTTGAATATCGAATTTCGTCCCTCTCTTGTTGCTCAATTGTTTGTATATTTTTTGTTTTTATTGTCTGATGGGAGCAAACCTCCTTTTTTTAAATGATTGTTGTTGTTCTTCTAATTAAATTTGAATAAAAACTCTTTTAGGACAGATTAAAAAAAAAATTCAGACAAATTCTATTAGTAGACAATATAAAAATTTTGTAAATATTTTATTTTCAAGAATCGATGGAGTGGTTTTCAAAATATCTTTTGATGGATAGTAAAATGATTATTAATACAAATGTTGTGGAGATCATTAGACACGAAGACCTTTCCTTCTTTGTGTCATCATTCACATGTCATAATTCTCAATTTATTTGCATCTTTTCACGGTTAAAGTGACAGTCTTATAGATGTGCACGTGTGCGAATAATTTATAACCAATAATTGTGCTTAATTTCTCTTTCAACGCATAATAACTAAATTTGATGCGGCGAGTAACTTCACGTTTCTTTTCTGCAGTAAATTCTTTTTTAGTACTCACTACTGTTGTTTAATTTTATATTATAGTCAATATGATCCATTGAAGATTATTCATAAAGTCCAAATCATTTTTAATTTTATACCCACAATTGGAAAGGAGGCATGACTGTTGTTTATTTTGAATAAATATATCGTAATAATTGATTGTGGTGGAACAATTTAAAATGAGTAATAATGTAATTGATAGGTAGCCGCCCAGTGATTGTCTCAATTAATTGCTGAAATCAAGTCCATTATAAGTAATTTGTCTGTTTTGTTTGCAGATGATGCCTCCGCACTGGATCCCCTCCGCAACTGCCCACTTGGCGCATATGTCAGCGAGCGCGAGCGGCAGCGGCGGCGGAAGCGAAAAACGCACGCCACCTCCTCAACCATCATCCCCAATTGCACCACCTATGACACCTCCTACACCTCAACCTGCATCCGATCCCGACACACCGCTCAACCTCACTAAACCTAAAAGTTCGGGATCAGGATCTTCTGCGGGATCTTCACCTCATGCTCCTGCCCCTGCCGAGCAGCCAATGGCTGCTACAGCGCCTAAATTGCTGCCGCCGGGATTGGTGATGCCGCGGGCGTTTATGCCGTACGCGGGACTCCCGCCGCATTTGAGTCCTGGGGGTCCCACACGCTCCAAGGACTCAATGGGACATTCGCAGGATAAACCGCATTTTTCAATGCATATGTATGGGCTTCCTGCGCCACCGCATCTTGCATCTGCTGCCTCTGGGGCGCCTTCTAAGCCACGGCCGCCCAGCCCGAATAACAAGGACGATAACGACTTCATGGCTGCTTGCCACTGTAAGTACCACTTTATATTTAAATCATTCAAGGATAGTTGCTTATCAGAATTCATCGTCGAAATTTTGTTTAACCTTTAGCTTCACCTCAGCTCTTTTTCAATAGGGGCGCATTAGCACCGTTCCGACGTCTTTTTTCAACACCCTGTATAGTTTACCTAGCCTTCGAGCCAATATTTATTCCTTCAGAACACTCGTGGATAAAATTAACGCACCACTTGTGAAAGTAGAAATAATTTAGTTCTAATTCAAAATTATTTTGAGTTATTCATAAGATAAAGTGATGACGTGATACTTGAGAATATTGGAATGTTTATTGCTTTGAAATGGCTCATAGTTAAAATAAAAATCACTAACAACACTATATTATTTATTTATCACTTAATACTAACTTAAACAAAGTCGCAGATATTTATTTTTAACTATGTATATTCGCTGATCACTTCACTGTTTGATATTCACTGCTCTAACTTCACCATTACAGTACTCACAAGTCGTTTGCTTGCCTTTTTATATAGAAATATCCATTTCTCGAATGTTCTACCACATTTCTGGAATATTGCTAGAGGCTAGTCCTTAGTGTGAACAAAATTAGCAAGAAATATAAGAAAGAATGGCAAACACTTATCAAAGCAAAAGCAAGAATCTGAAATTTACTTTTTTGAAAATTAGTAACGTGTGTTGCCTCCTCCAGCTCTGATTAAGGCTGCCATTCTCCAAGGCATGCTTCTTGTTAGGTTTTCGATATCAACCTGATGAAAGTTGGGTCATTCTGCAAGAATAGCATCCTCAAGTTCTCTAAGGGTTGTAGGCGCCAGTACACAATTTCTCACAAATTTTTGAAGGGTGTCCTATTAGTCCAGGAGCCGACTGATTCTTATCTGCCCTGATTGAACTTACGGCCAAATTGTGTATGCATCGATCGGGAATATAGTAGTCAATGGTGTGTCATACTTTATAAATCCAGGATTCTGTCCTAAGTGTCGAAAAAAGCTATTTCCGGTCAACTTCCCTATAGAACAATCGATAGCGAAGGTCAAGTACCCAAAGACAAAACCAGGATGCCACCTACTGTCCTGTTCATAAATTCTATCAAGGAAGTTGAATACGAAAATAGGCTACACTTAAGGGTGGCTGCCGCCCTTCCGGACAGGCCAGGCGATAGCACCCGGATTTTTTCCTCAAGTACTTGACCTCCGCTATCGATTAATGCTAGTTTCAATCGTAGGCTCCATCAGGGAAGTTGACCCCGAAAAAATTGATCGGAAATAGCCTTTTTTTCGACATTTAGAACAGGATGATGGATTCATAAAGTCTGGCATCCTATTGACCACTACATTTCCGATTGATTCATATACAATTTGGCATCTTATTGACACCATATTTCCGATCGATTCATAGACAATTTGGCCGTAAGGCTGATCAGGAAGGATAGGGGCCGTCTTTTCCTCCTCTCCCTGACTAGATATGTGTTCTATGAAATTAAGGTCTGCAGACCTAGCTGGCCATTTCATAACTGGAATATCGAAATCATTAAGATAGCCATGAGCTTCTCTAGTCACATGAAGGCAAGCGTTGTGCATTGATAAAAATTGCCTTCCATTAAAGGGACAAACGGCACAACATGCTCTGCTCATAAAAATTTGCACTCATGAACTTTCTGTGAATCGGAACTAACTCGGTACGTGCGTCTGCCCCAGAACCACCATTAAATAGTATTTTTGGAACTAATGGTAAACCGCTTCCTAGGTCTTTGCCACACTCTGTCGCGTCCATTTCAGGCACACTCTTGTTTCATCTGCATGCTTCCTGGTAAAGCGTAACCTGGCAACTTCATGCTCTCTGGTGAGCAAAGGCTGAGATGCCTGGATCCTGCTATCAAGATCTGTTGCTTTTAGCCACTTTCTGATAGTCTTGGTAGAAATCACCACATTTCACACTGTTTCCAATTCAATTTTTAGTCCTAAACTAGTGAGTGATCAATCTCTTAATTCTAGTTGCCTAAGGGAACGTTCATCTTTATCATTGGTACATCTTTTTCGACCTTGCCCAGGTCTTCTAGTGTGGGGTCCGATTTCATTGAAGCGCCTTACGGCACATCATGTTTGCTACATGGCGCTGAGAGTATACCTGCTACGTCGTTCTATTTACTCTTCGACCGTTTGATTCATAGTGTGATCTCTCAAATAAACATCACCGTCTTTTATAAAGACAGAGGGAGGGATCTCTTTTACTTGCGTTAGCCTGGAACAGTTATACAGCTTTTCCAGAGATTGCTATAATCATCTCGAAGTATTCCAGACGTTATGTGACAGACCTGCGCGGGCCGCAAGTGAAAAAGAAAAAGTCTGAACTTTTTCGTATGACAATATCGACAAATGACTGTAGTTTGTTGAAGTGTAAAGTTGTATAATTAGATAGGACTGAACCTCTAAGTTCTATGGGCTGGTTAGGATCGGAAATTGAAATTTTCCGGGCCATGTTGGACCAGGCTTTGAAAATCAATCTGAACCAAGCCTTGCTTATTCACTTTTAGAATTTTGCTGGATCGGAAGGGTCTTCAACGACTACGGATTTGGATAAACCGACCTGAAAAATCAGGTATCAGAATTTTGGCCTAGAACACATGCTTAGTAAAACAGATAGTTTAATTCTTGAAAGCATTCACCTATCCAGGTACGAGAGTATTTCGAAAAGTTCAAGGCCTGGTATAGAAAACGTAATATTACCGGACATTTTCTACATAAACTACTTGAAATACATTTGGTCCAACTGTGCTCTAACTTTTTAATACCATCAGAATAACAAGATGTGTCCTAGTTTGCAAAATAAACGTTAATCTCAACTTCAATTTTTTCTTCTTTCGAAATAAATATAACCCTCCTCCTCGCCTCTGTTCATTCCTTTAAGTTCAGGAAAAGTGGAAGTACTTGGAATTTTAGTTCCTCACAGCGCGAGACTTGTACACAGGTGCATTATCATAGTGGAGAATCATCTTCTTTCTTGTCAAATGGAGACGTTTAATTTTGATTGCATCATTCAATTTGTCCAGTAGTGAAGAGTGGCAGGCCACAATGATAGTCCTGCCTTTTTCTAAATAGTCTTTGAGCACTACGCCATGAGAAGCCATGGCCATGACTTTTTCTGGCTGTTTCAGCTTTTATTAGTGCACTTTCCTCCATTCCAATCCATTATTTGGACTGCTGCTATGTCTCTGACGTGTCGTGATGAATTTAAGATTCATCTACAGTGATGAAACGTCGAAGAAACTCAGTGAAAGTGCGTCTAGATAAGTCTAGATACTCTTGAAAAATTATCCAACGAATGCTTTTTTGATTGATTGTTAATAGACGGGGCACTCAGTAAACACCCAAAACTTCACATAAAATGTGGTGGACGCGGCCTATTGAAATGTTTACAGCCTTAGCTATTTTTCGAACCTCTCTTCGACGCTTGTCTAGAGTGGAATTATGGAGTGGGAAGGCGTTTAAATAAGTTGGGACACTCTTGGGAAATGTTCAAATAAATGCGTTTTTGATCGACTGTTAAAAGACGTGACATCCAGTAAGAGGTCAGCTTCTACATACCCAAAGCATCACGTAAAATATGGTGGACGCGGTCTATCCAAAAGTTTACAGCCTCAGCAATTTCTTGAACCTCTCTTCGACGGTTGTCTAGAGTGGAGTTGTGGAGTGAGAAGGCGTTTAGATAAGTTTGGACACTCTTGAGAAATGTTCAAACAAATGCGTTTAAGATCGACTGCTAATGGACGCGGCTCCCAATGAGCAGTCAGCCTCTACATACTCAAAACATCACGTAAAATGTGGTGGATGCGGTCTATCGGGATGGTTACAGTCACAGCAATTTCTCGAACCTTCAGTCGACGATCGTCTAGTATGGAACTATGAATTTTCGTTTTACTGCGGTTTTTGGGCGTCCCGCTTGTTCATCGTCCTAGATTGACGTAAGACCACGTTTAAATTCAGCCGCCCACTTTATAAATGTCGAAAATAAAGACACATGTTCTTCTAACTCATTTTTTACCTTCGTTGGTCTTAAGCCTTTCAAAATGAAGTCCAGTTTTATCCATTTCTTAAGACAAGACAGACAAAAATCGTCTACTTATCTTCACTGCTACAACAAATCTACTGAACACACAAGTCTGAAACTTTGCATAACGCCATCTGAAGGTTTCTACTCAATCAATGTACAGTAAAATCTTGATTATCCGGACATCAATCATTCGGATACTCGATTATCCGTATTCATAAGTCGCTCAGCTCTAATTGCTGATATCTCAACGTTTTAACCGGGTAAGTAGGATCTTCTACGATATCAGACATTAAAAAAAGGAAAACTGGTTTGATAATGACATTCGTCCGCACGCTTGAGAACGAAGACGGAAGCTTGTAACACAAAGTTATGAAAGAATCTTTAAATAAACTTCTGAAGGATGCAAATTTCACTTGGTTTTTAAAAAACTGAGCATGCGGCCAGCCCATATCTGGACTTTAATTATGCGAAAAAGCACTGGATTTTGATCTAAAGCTTGATGGTGATTGTTCTTTCAAGGCAAACTGTGGGTTACAGCTAAAACGGATCAGAGACTAAGCTTTAATGAAAAGATGTGATTTGGTAACAATTTATTTTCTGCAAAAATTATAATATTGTCACAGATTTTATTATGGATAATTTATTATCATAGGCTATAGTGCAAGTGCTCACAATGACAAACAATGGGCCAACATTCAAATGTCTGACAATTGAACAACAATGAACCAGTATTCAAATGTCTCACAATCGAACATCTAGCAACCATAGACTGGCATTCGAATGTCTGACAATTAAACACCGACTAGATTGTTGATCAATGCTAACTAGGATTACAATTACAATAAATTATTGAATAAATTTCGATTTCAAATAAATAATAATGTGAACTAATGACTTAAAATACTTCACATTTGTGATACTATGTATTATTTGTATTTAGTATAATAAATAATTATACATAACTTATTATAGTTCCATTAAAAAAAAAATTCTATGATTTGACTACGAAATTGATTATCCGGATCTTCGATAATCGAAATTCTACTACGAATATCATTATGATCATGACTACCCTCGTATATCAAAGAAATGACTACCGATATGTAACGATATGTAGTTTGTAGTAGGGTAGATTTGCTTTTAACTGTGGACTAAGCTGTTTTAACTTCGGTTTTATTCGAGGATCAGATTACCAGTAGTCGAAGATTGAATAGCTCCGGTTCCAATTCAATACCAGACGTGTATCAAATAGTTTTGGATTATCGGTCAAAGTCGACTAAGAATACTTAGCTTTACATTAAAAATTTTTGTTTTTACCTTCAAGCGAACATTATTTGACTAATTCTGTTTATTTTTTATTGTTTCAGTGTGGGGTCCTGAGTCTGGTTTCAAGTTGGATGACGGCAGCGAAAAAGCTAAGATTGTCCGACAACAAAAACGGGATAGCGAAAATAAACCACATATCAAACGACCAATGAATGCGTTTATGGTTTGGGCTAAAGACGAGCGTCGAAAGATCCTTAAAGCATGTCCAGACATGCACAATTCCAATATATCGAAAATTTTGGGGGCACGCTGGAAGGCAATGTCCAACTCCGAAAAACAACCATATTATGAAGAACAGTCTCGATTATCAAAATTACATATGGAAAAGCATCCGGATTATCGGTACCGTCCGCGCCCGAAGCGAACGTGTATTGTAGACGGAAAAAAGATGCGAATATCCGAATATAAAACATTAATGCGACAACGGCGTCAAGAAATGAGACAACTATGGTGCAGAGAAGCAGCACCTGGTGATATGTCTGGGTTTCCTGGGTTAGGAGGACCTGGCGAAATGACTTCACCAGGAACTTCCACATCATCGCGACCTTCAGTTTCTCCGCCTTTGGGGATGATGAACGGTGCTGGACCAAGTTCTGATCACGCATCTTTTTACTACCCGCCTGAAAGCTTATCCCCCGAAGACATGAAGTTTTCGGATCAAGTTCAGGGGTTAACTTATGACCAGAAACCGATCTCTTACGACACGAGTCCGCGGCAGCATGAGGATGACTGAAGTAGGGTAACCAAGGATATGCTATTTCCTTGGTATTAACTCTTCTAAAGCCCTTTTGTGTTTGATCTAAAAGGCAGATAAACTTTTATAAAATATTGGTTTGACGTTAAAAATTGATATAAGGGCATTTATAATTCAATGTGCCATCTCCCAGTGAGTTTAAATAACAATTCGTAGTTAATTGTGCGGTTTAACTTTAAACGGACAACTGATGTCACAAGAACAGAACCATCATCTCCATGTTGTAGTTGTATTGCTATGTAGATATTATGGAAGACCTTTGAAATTTATTTATTATTTTAGTATGTACCTAAAGTATGTAAATCGGTGTAAATTTTAGACTTAGATACCTTATACAACAGATTGTACTATAGTCACATTGTAGTGACTTCATAATAATATTAGGTGGCTTTTCGTTTTGAATTGAGCCATTCGTTCGTTGTACAATACTTATTTGGTTGGCGAGTTAGAATCGCGTTTCGTTTTTATGTTTTATGGATCAATCCCAGTGCAATCATGTTTTATTTTTGTTTCAATCAACTGTTGATGTTATGCATATTTTAATGTAGGAGCCCAGTACTATGTAAGGTTATTATTTATTTCGACTATCTAGGCATAGGGATGGAATTTACATGAATTTGTACTTAGCTTCTAACATACGTACATATAGTAACATGAGCGGTGGATTCCTATAAATAGCCCCGCCGCACGAAGTGATATTTATTAAGAATAGCATTGGCTGACGATTGCTCTTCCGAAACTTCCCGTAACAAAAGTTTTAGGACATTTGCAAACATAACATACCTACCTGTATAAAATAGTCTGCAACTGTAAGGAAACGTATAAGAGAAAGGCATTATTAAGGTAACGTGTTAAATGGTCATGGACAACACTTTTCGGATCAGTGGCGCACATTCCGAGAGAATCTGAGCTATCGAATCGTGTTACATTATTAGTGTAGGTACCTTTAATATTGTACATAGCAAAATGATTATTGTGCCAAATAAATGACACGCCGCTGGCCTTGTCACGCAACTTTTACTGTAAAATTCAATAAAAGATTATTGCCATATCATTCATGGGCGCCGAAAGGAGAAACACTACCCGTGACCCTCTGACTTCTGAAAAACTGTTATCAACAAACAAAAACAACTAATTAATAATAAACTCTAGGGATTTTACGATTTCCGTATTTGAACATTAATTCTTGTAGAACTAAATGAACTGTTCTGAGTATTATTTTATCAATTTTGTCTGCTCCCCTCTAAGAAATATTCTGGCGGCGCCCATGGTAATGCCATTGCATCACATGTCACTATTGACCGAATTTAATTTATCAAGACGAAACCGTATGATTTTTTTGTGCCATTGATACACAAATGTAAATAATGTTATGGAATTTGTTATGTTGCAAACAGAAAATTAAGACAATGTAGAAAATAACCGTGAAAACGAACAGGTATTCATTTATTTATATGCATATTTTATTGCCAAACGGTGCAGGCAAACTGCGTCGAACGGTAATTTCTTTTTGTACATCGTTAATGTATGTAACTGTAAAGGCAATCAGAAACATCATACCTACTTGATATCTGTAGAATACTAAATGAGAAAAATAATTTAAAATGTGATACCCAGTGTAGGTATATATGTGTTAATTATTTAGTTGTAGTTTTCGTTTTTTAGTATTTAATTTTTGTAACAAAATGTGTAAAACAAATATATTTCGAATTTTGAAAGATGCGTAATGCATTTAAAATATTCCATTTGCAGAATAGGGCTAGTGAATGTTTATAAATACCACTCTGAATGTAAATTATCTATACGTAAAAATATATCAAGTCATATTATGATATCACTTCAAACATTAATATAATTATGTATAACTCGATATGTCTACTAGGCTCACTGTTTTCTGTGCCAAATTCAAATTAATAAACTTTTAAAATGTACAAATTAATATACCCGTTTTTTTTAATTTTATCTCAAACATTTTACCTGTACATCCCCTCCTACACCACAATTCAAAGAACCGTCTTATTGAAGAAAAAAATTCAACACCTGAATATTTTACAAGAGCAAGTGATGTGAGTGCTACGGTGAGTAAAATGAGAGCACAACTATCATTCTGATCCGTAAGTACATATAATATCTTGTTATCATTAGTATTTGATCTTACATACTTTCGTTTTTAAAATAGAATTAGAGTATGAGAAAACGGACTCCAATAATTTTTTGAAGATAAAAAGCACGATTATATGATATGCAATTTTTGGTTGACAGTTGGTCATCTGCTCATTTTGAATAATAATTTACCGAAGCAAAAATATCGATATTACTTGATTTAAAAAATTTCGTTTCCTATTTATAATAATTGATGAGATAAAATAACTATTTTATATATCTAATTAAATATAATAATAATATTGTCGCAAATGCAATATATTTCAGATATTTAGCTCACATAATTATTTATTTGAATTCGCTGTAACTGTAAACCTAGTTAGCATTGACCAAATCGATGTTCAATTGTCGGACATGATTGACAGCCTACGATTACTAGATGTTCGGTGGTTGCTAAGCATCAACTGTTAGACAATGGAATGTTGGCCCATTGTCGGCTTAGGTATATAAGAGCGTGAGCTAGGAGAGGAGGTCAGTCAGTGATTTAGTGATTCAGTACTAGTAACTGTGAGCGAATTAGTGATCATTTATACTGCAACCTGTGATTATTAATTATTTATAATAAAATTCCTGACAATATGATATATCTATATTCGATTGCAACCAGATGCGGATTGTGAATTTGTGGGACCCTAGGCTAACACTACTTGAGGGCTTACCCAATTAAACAAACAAATTTCCGTTTTGTCAGCAATTATTTTTGGTTGGCATAAATCACATTTAACATTCAACCAGCAATTTTTCTTCGCAAAATACCTCTATCCAAACCCACTTATTTCGCTTCATCCACATTCATTATTCTATCCATACAACCTCGTTTATTCTTCCCACTCGATAAACTTGCTATCACGCAATAAACCAACAATCATATCCATCCATACACAAATTGGCCGCTCACGCAATCTTTCACCAACATAAATCTTTTTCGAAAATCTTTCATTCGACATTCGTTCCACATGCCCAAACCGACGTAACTGACTTATGCCTACTCTCTCTACCAGGTTTTTTCCAATATTACATTCCTCATACGCCAATTTATTTATTTTTAAAATTATAGATACTTTTTATTCAATTTGCAATTCGAAGCGGACCGAGTTCCCAAAAATTCATCCGCTTTTGCTTGTAGTAAACCTCCTCAATACTGATATAAGAAAATTCGACGTCTACCTTTATGGTACGGTTTGCTGTTCTGATGACTAGCACAAATGCGCAGGTGCAGCGTTCTTCTCAGTATAGAAAAGATCCTCTGCGAATTCGATTCGATTTTTGAAATTTAAAAATCCAAATAAGGGCAGCATGATCTGGTATCGGGCCACAAGCTACCCGACCAATATTTTTTCTTTGAAGGCGGACGGGCTTGTGTGACAGATCTGTACAATACCGTCACAGTTGCATACGTGCCAGATGTGCCCATAAGAAAAAATCGTGCCATTTGCGCCTATTACTCAATTCTCCTTTCATTAAGATGCCAAACGCATTCGCTTTTTTAAGTATTTATTCACATTCTTCCCAACACATTTCTAGGGCTACACGATATTCAGTTTCAAATATCAATAATCTCCGATATATCGATAATTATGAATTAATATCGATAATTATTAGAAATTAGATATTTGGCAAAATATTGTCATAAATGTGAAATATTTTGAGTCATTTGTTCACATTATTATTCATTTGATTTCGCTATTTATTCAATAATTTATTGTAATTGTGATCCTAGTTAGCATTGACCAACAATCTAGTCGGTGTTCAATTGTCCGACGAGATTTACAGTCTATGGTTACTAGATGTTTGATGGTTGTAAGGCATTTGAATGTTGGTTCATTGTTGTTCAACTGTCAGACATTTCAATGTTGGCCCATTGTTGGAATAGGGTATATAAGGCACGTGAGCGTTTGTAAATTAAATATTTGCACTGTAACCTGTGATAATGAATTATTCACAATAAAATTTGTGACAATATCAATAAATACCAATATATCGATATTTCTCCCAGTTCTATTCCTACCTAATATTTACATAAGAAATGTTTATTGCGAAAGAGAGTAGTAATCTTATTTGTATAATTGATTAAAAAAAAATCTAATATTTTCCAAAATAGAAATTATCATCCAGTCATATCGATATCGACAAGTATGGCTGAATATCGATGATTGCGGATAAAAATCGATGAATATCGATAGTCATTGAGTAAAATCGATAAATACCTATTTATATCAGTGCATATCGATAAATATCGATAATTATTACAGAGTTTTGTGAATATTTAAGGCTGATATTTGGAGAATATCGATATATCGATATTTTTTCCAGCCGTACACACTTCATTCAGGCTTTGGACTGGGAGAAACACTAAAAATGGGTGCAAACGGTACGATTTTTCCATAAGTGCCATCGCCAATCGTAATTAGGGCCTAGCACCTGGACGCAAACCTCGGAGGAGGCAAAATCAATCAACTAATAAATAATAATTGATAAGAATACCTATTTTATAAGTACATTCAACCTCCATAGTGTGAAATTCAAGAGTCTCGCCCTGGGCGTTTTGTACGGGTCAAAGGAAAAGAAGAAAGAAAACTTTGCTATCAAATTTGAACTCATCTCTTTCGAAAAGTTTGATATGTATATCAACCATGAAAAGGAAAAACTTCTGGAATGCAGTCAATGGAAATTTATTTTTATTTTTCTATTTCTACTAATTTCGATACCACTTGTGTCATCCTCAGGAACTATAAATTATGATACAGGCGATTAATAAGTTGAAAATAATTACAATTTGTTTTCTGGTTTAATTGTAAGCTACTTACATGAAAAATTTTGTTTCTAATAAAATTCAGTGAAATCATTAATTATTAATGAAACATGAAACGTGCATGTGGACAATATTTCATGTTTTATTAATAATTAATGATTTCACTGGATTTTATTAGAAACAAAATTTTTCATGTAAGTAGCTTACAGTTATGCAGGGGTCACACTTACGTCTGATGCCATTAATTTAGACGTTATGTGACAATTGATATATTGTCATTGACAATGTGTTTATTGTTAAACAACGCCTCAATCAATGGCATTAGGCGTAAATATGGCCCCAGCATTAAACTATAAAACAAATAGTGATTATTTTCAACTTATTAATCGCCTGTATCATAATTTATAGTTCCTGAGGATGACACAAGTGGTGTCCGAACTAGTAGAAATAGAAAAATAAGAATAAATTTCTATTGACTGCATTCCAGAAGTTTTTCTTTTTCATCAAATTTCCAGTCAAGAAGTATATATTTTTATATCAACCATATTTGTCTATTAGTCATATATAATTCTTATTATCAAGTGAATTGATTTCTATTTAGGTATTTCACGTATTTTTTTCAGATAGGTAATACATTTTTCACAAATTAGGTTGTCTAAAAGTTCATTGTACTTTCACAGATAACATCTGAGGAAAACAGTCAAAACCTGTGCTACCATCGATTAATGGTGAATAAACTAACTGTTATTCTCAGATATTGAGAGAAAATCATTCAACGATTTATTTAAAGTAAATTGTGGAATATTGAATGAAATAATTCTAAAATAATTAAATCCATGAATTCAATTGAAAATGTTTTCACAATTCAGATCTAAATACATTCGGTATTTTTTTATGCCATAATTCAATTTATTGTTTATTTTTTAGTATAATTTTTTATTTTTGATAAAATATGTATGTTTCCTGTTTCTAATCCTCTTATGATGAGTGGTTTACTTAATTTTCCACTGTGGTATTTTTCTTTAAGAGACAATATTTGGTTCTTGATTAAAATCAATGATTTTTTTGAAAAAATCACTTGAATGAAATCTTTATTTTAATCATCTACACCCTGATTTCAACCAGTTATAGAACTCGTCAAGCATTTTTTTTCTTCTTCATAACCTTTTCCTATAAATCCTCTAGATATTGAGTGAAAATTTGTAAAAGTTTTGTTACGAATTTCATTGTGGTTCAAACTGTCAATTAAAATTAGTATTTAGTAACTTAAGACCATAGTAGTCATGTCAATCATTCATTTGAAACTGAAAGAATATTTGTATTTTGGTAAAACATTGAGATCTCAGCTTATTTTCGTAATCGTATTAATGCATATTTTCAAAAATGGGTCAAATTTGTCTCTGAGACCAATTTGGTCATTAGTCATATCTATAACTCACTGTCAAGTAAATTGATTTCCATCAGTACATTTCTCACTTATTGTTGATTGTCGAAAAGTTCATTGCACTTTTACAGATAACAGCTGAGGAAAACAGTCAAAACCTGTACTGTCATCTATGAATGGCCAATAAACTAACTATTATTTTCAAATATTGAGAGAAAATCATTTAATGGTAAAGAAAACGGTGGAATATTGAATAAAATTCAATTTTCAAATAATTAATTTTGTGAATTCATTTAAAATTGTTGTAAAAATTCTGGAAGTCGATTTTTTGAGAAGAAAGTTGAAATATTTAAAATTGAATATAAAATAAAAGTCAATTTTTGCTTGCAAGGCCTGTGCTTCATGTGGTGACCCCACGAGCCGGCCCTGCCTACACCTTTACTCAAAGTGCGCGAGAACAAGTGATGTGATGTAATGAGGTTTACATTTTGTTTCTTTATTTTCTCTCTGGTCATTGGTCTCGCAGCGCGATTATGATATTTATGTTAACCCCGTTCATCGTTCATTGTATAACAAATTACATTTGGCGTCAGACCGCGTTCCTCTTTGTTTCTATCTGAAGATGATAACATTGTGCGATTGTTCCTGCCCGGTTAGATAAATAACGAATAGTGTGGCACAGCGCGAACGACCAAATGCTGTGCAACCATCAGCAACGACGGTTAGCGGTTGGACATTGGCCGTAGGCATTTAACTTTTACCTTCGTTTGCAAATCGAATTCAACAGTCTACCGAAACATCTCGCGGTGAAAAGGTGTGTTACCAAGTTCCAAGGCAACTCATGGACTAAATAGAATAGAACGTCCGCACGTTTACTCTTTGTGCTAGTAACATAGCTGTAAGACAGTTGAAGTGTTCGGAGTAAATAAAAACAAATTGAGAGTGTTTTAACTTTTGGTGAGTATTCATGCGATTGTTTTTCATTGTTGCTAACAATGACATTTGAATATGCGCCAACTGTTCGCGTTTGCGTATCTTGCGACTCGTAATCTGAATAAGTGAGAACGAGTTCATAATAAATGGGGCAATAGGTGAAAGTGAGACATGTCGAGCAAATATCAGGTGGATTAAAACGTTGTGTTAAAGGCTACAGTCAAGAAGTTGTTGCTACACTTCTTATTAATTTCATTTAATTGAGTTCGCGTAGTATTTTTAATATTGAATAATTATGTGCAATGCGGCAATAAATTATTGTAATTGAATTTTTTCGTCAAAACAATCAGTCTCAGCCTACGTTACTATAAGTGCAATGTGTTTTGATTGACGTATTATATTTTAGGTTATCCAACACATAACCAATAATATTTTGAAATTTCAAGTGAAATGTTCGTTAAATTCTGGTATGGGATATGGTCTGTGTTAATTTTACTGTTGACATATGTTGTGGGACTTGACAATGGATTAGCTCTTACGCCTCCCATGGGATGGCTCGCTTGGGAGCGATTTCGTTGCAATACAGATTGCAAAAATGATCCTGAAAACTGTATCAGGTAGAATTCAACATATAATATTTTGAATTGTTTTAAAATTTTGTGTTTGGTATTAGCGATCGATTATTTCGAACAATGACAGATTTGCTTGTGTCGGAAGGATACGCGGCTGTTGGTTACGAATATATTAATGTGGACGATTGCTGGCTTGAAAAAGAAAGAAATTATAAAGGCCAATTGCAGCCGGACCGCGAACGGTTTCCCTATGGCATGAAAAGTTTAGCAGATTATGTGAGTACTAAAATCAATCTTCTATTTGTAAAGTATATATTTAATTTTCGAATAGGTTCACGCTAAAGGGCTTAAATTCGGTATTTACGAAGACTACGGTAATTATACATGCGCTGGTTACCCTGGCGTTTTAGGATATTTACAAACCGACGCCGATACTTTTGCGTCTTGGGATGTAGATTACGTTAAACTGGATGGTTGTTATTCTCATCCAGTTGAAATGGATCGTGGATATCCAGAATTTGGATTCCACTTGAACCGGACTGGAAAAGCAATGATTTATTCATGCAGCTGGCCGGTTTATCAAATTTACGCCGGAATGGCGCCAAATTTTAGTTCAATTATTGAAAATTGTAATTTATGGAGAAATTTCGACGATATTCAAGATAGTTGGGCCAGCGTTGAATCTATCATTGATTATTATGGAAATAATCAGGATACTATCGTTCCTAACGCTGGACCAGGACACTGGAATGATCCAGATATGGTAAGTGCTCATTTTCTGACATGAAAACGTATTATTGTGCGACTGTGCTTCTACTGACTAAACTTAGTCAAACTATATATTTTTAAATCAGTATCATTTGAGAGCTAGACAGAAAAAAAAAATGTCAAAATCTATTGCTGATAGAAAATTTATTATGAAAAAATTGGAAAATATCTTGGAATATAAATTAAATACGTTGAAACTAGAATAAACGCCAAATAAAAGCCTTTATGTCGAGGGCTTTTACGAAGCGTCATTCTGATAGATGGATCTGTGCTATCGGGAAATATAGTAAAACAGCCTTGTTATGAGCAAGCAGGAGGTTGATTCGAGTGGAAGAAAGCATCATCACTCATCAGCATAGGCTTAGCCCACCCTAGAAATTTTGCTCCATCATCAGACTCTCAACTTTACTGCAAATTTGAGGAAGGCGCCACTTTTAGTTCAGGAGAATTAGCCAAAGAAAAGGTTTTTTTTTTAAGTCAGGAAAATTCCTTGCAGATTTTTCGGTGTAAAATAATTAATGTACCAATGTCCCATCCAAAATTCGACATAATGTGTGGGCTCGAAAGAGATTTTTTTTCCAATTAATCCAATATTAGGAATATTGAATGGTGATTAACTAATTACAGAGATATATACGACTTTATAGGGGATGAAGAAAATAAAGAGAATTTGGGGAATAGAAAAACTTAGAGAATAAAACGAATCTAAAAAGTTTCGAGAATATAAATTTGATGAGCTTAGAGAATATAAATGTCTTGGACCTTGAAGAATATAGAGAATTTAAAAGATATATAGAAAATTCAGAGAATGGAGAGAATCTACTAAATGAAGAGAATATGGAGAATAAATAGAATTTAGAGAATTTGAGGAATAAAGATTATTTAGAGAATAAAGAAAATATAGAAAGTATAGAGAATATATATAGAATTTAGAGTGCTTAGAAGATTTAAAGCATATAGAGAATAAAGAGAATATGGAGAATTTTGAAGATTGAAGAGAATTTAGAAAATGAATATAGAAAATTCAGAGAGTATAAATAATTCATAGAGCTTAGAAAATATAGATGATTTGAAGAATAGAGAGAATTTAGTGAATAAAGGGAATCTACTAAATAACGAGAATATGGAAAATAAATAGAACTTGAAGAATTTAGAGAACTTAGAAGATATAAAGTATATAGAGAATTTGGGGATTAAAGATAATTTAGAAGATGAAAAAAATCAGAGAGTTTAGATAATATACATAATTTGGAGAATAGAGAGAATATAGAAAATTAAGTGAATAAAGGGAATCTGCTATATTGAAGAATTTAGAGGATAAAGAGAATATAGAAATTATAGGGAATTGATTTAGAGAACTTAGAAGATATAAAGTGTATAGAGAATATAGAGAATTTGGGGATTGAAGATAACTTAGAAGATGAAAAAAAAAATTAGAAAGTTGAGGGAATATAAATAATTCATAGAGCTTAGAAAATATAGATGATTTGAAGAATAGAGAGAATTTAAAGAATACAGGGAATCTACTAAATAAAAAGAATATGGAAAATAAATAGAACTTAGAGAATTTAGAGGATAAAGAGAATATAGAAATTATAGGGAATTGATTGAGAGAACTTAGAAGATATAAAGTATATAGAGAATATAGAGAATTTTGGGATTTAAGATAATTTAGAAGATGAAAATAAAAATTTGAAAGTTCAGAGAATATAAAAAAATCAGAGAGCTTACATAATTTGGAGAATATAGAGAATTTAAGGAACAAAGAAAATCTACTAAATAGAGAGAATATGGAGAATAAATAGAACTTGGAGAATTCAAGGAATAAAGAGAATTTGGAGGATAAAGAGAATGTAGAAAGTGTAGGGAATATAGAGAATGTGGAGAGCTTAATAAATATAAAGTATATGAAGAATATAGAGAAAATTTGGATAATAAAGAAAATTTAGAAAATGAAAAGAATATAGAAAAATAAGAGAATATAAATAATTAATAGAGCTTAAAAAATATAGATAATCTGAAGAATAGAGAGAATATAAGGAATTCAGGGATTAAAGAGAATTTGGAGGATAGAGAGAATGAAAAAAGTATAGGGAATATAAAGAATTTAGAGCTTCGAAGATATAAAGTATATAGAGAAGAAAGAGAATTTGGGGAATAAAGACAATTTAGAAAATGAAGAGAATATAATATGGAAAGTTCGGAGGATATAAAAAATTCAGAAAGCTTAGAAAATATAGACAATTTAAAGGATAAATAATTTAGGGGATGAAGAGAATATAGAGAATACAGGGAATTTAGAGAACCTAGGGAATAGAGAAAATATTGAGAATTTAGAGAGTTTAGGGAATGAAGATTATAGAAAATTTAACGAATATGAAGAATTCAGAGAATAAAGAGAATACAGAAAGCTTGGAGAATATGAAGAATTCAGAGAGCTTAGAAAATATGGAAAATTTAGAGAATAAAGAGAACGTAGAGAATTCAAGGAATAAAGAAAGCTTAGAGAATTAACAAGAATTTAGAGAGCTTAGAGAATATGGAAATTATATAGAATTTAGGGAATGAAGAGAATTCAGCGGATAAAGACAATATAAGAAGTTTAGAGGAAATGAAGAACTTGGAGGGATTAGAAAATATAGAGAATTCGGAGAATGAAAAAAAATAAGAGAATATAGAGAATTTAGAGAAAAAAATAATTAGAGAATAGAGAATTCAAAGAATCAAGAGGATTCAAGAAATGACGATAGTTTAGAGAATATAGAAAGCTTAGAGAATTTACAGAATTTAGAGAACTGAGAAAATATAGAGAATTAGTGAATAAAGAGAATTTAGAGAATAGACGGAATTTCAAGAATAAAGAGAATTTATACGTACGATTAATCCTTTTGTAGGAAAAAGAACGGAACTTTTTTTTATATAACTTTTTTAAGAAATCAATAGTTTTCAAGATATTTTGAATTCTTCACGGAAAAACGTACGATAAATCGCGTGAAAACGCTACACCCCTCAAATTTTGGTTGGAACATTGATACTTCAGATAGTACACCAA
Source organism: Dromius quadrimaculatus (assembly GCA_963989225.1). Lineage (NCBI taxonomy): Eukaryota > Metazoa > Arthropoda > Insecta > Coleoptera > Carabidae > Dromius > Dromius quadrimaculatus. Next base: position 7,242,447 of record OZ022334.1, on the reverse strand, counting down.
AAGCTATTTCTCTGCAAAAAATCTAGCTGACTTCTAGGGGAAAAAAATCTTTTTTGTGCTAATTTCCTAGGAGAATAAATGAATTCCATAATTTCGAGGCATCTCGTATATATTTTACATTAAATTGCTCCGTTATTTCCAAAATTTGTCGATTCTCCTAAAAAATAGCTACGCCAATGATCATCACTTACAGACCCGCAATGTCAACATATATAAACAGAAACTCGTAGAACTTCCGCAGAAGCACACAAACGTTTTCATGCAAAATACTGAGGCTATATTTTAAATACTGTCAATCTAATTTTTGGTTCAATTATTTTGCAGTTGATTATCGGCAATTTCGGATTGAGTTACGAGCAAAGTAAGACCCAAATGGCCATTTGGGCAATATTAGCTGCCCCATTGCTAATGTCTGTAGATTTGAGGACGATTCGGCCGGAATATAAAGCAATTTTACAGAATCGTAAAATTATTAACGTCGATCAAGATCCCCTTGGTATCCAAGGACGAAGAATTTATAAGGTTTGCATATATACAAAATCAAATTAGGTCGGTATTCCGCATTCTATCTCCTCTCGTGCATCCCTAAATACCAGCCAAAAATCTCATCCCCATAGTTTAATATAATTAATTAATTATTAACTTAGAAAATTATTCCAGCATAAAGGAATAGAAATTTGGTCCAGACCAATAACTCCTTTATACCAAAATTACTTTTCTTATGCCATTGCATTTGTGAATAGAAGAACAGATGGAACACCATCTGACGTAGCAGTTACCTTGAAAGAATTGGGATTAACTAGTCCAACAGGTTACAGGATAGAGGTAATTATAAATAAATTATTTCACAAGATCCGTAAACAACTTTTATTCCAAATGCCAATTTCTTCACAAAAATTTGAAATTAGAGAAAAGTGCATGAATGACATACTACTTTCTAAAGTCTTATATCATACATGATGATTTTTAAGTGAAAAAAAAATCTTATGCAATATATTTCTTCTTATTAAAGTAGTTTTAAGTGGAATAAGTTGTTTTATGAAATATAAATTATAGTACTTTATGGTCGCTCCAATTCCGGCTTAGAATTAAATTTTATGATAACGTTTCTTTAGAACTAATTAATTTTTATCTCCAGGATTTATATGAAGATGTAGATTATGGAGTTCTGACGGCACAAACAAAAATCAAAGTCAAGGTCAATCCTTCAGGTAAGGAAATTATTCTCTAATAGTTTAAGGGCTCGCAGCAAATCAAAATTTGCTGGAATTTTATATTATATTTACGTCGGAAAATATTGATACGTGGAGAGAAAAGTGTACCCTTTTTGAAGCATATTGCGCGCACGAATAAATGTGAGATTTGGCAAACTTAAAGTTTATATGGAGAAGGAGTGCAGAAAGTTAAAATTATATATATAAACAAATTTACACTCTACTATTGTCAGATTCAATATTTTTTTAATTAATGATTTTTTTTTGTTAGGTGTCGTGATTTTAAGAGCAGATGTCCAACCCGAAATCCGAAGACCAGTCGTATACCCCTTAAAAACGCCGTACCGTCCATTAAATCGAATATTTAGAGTAGAAAACAACGATTTTTAAAATTACTTGATACGTATTTGTAAATATTTGTAATTAATTTAAAAAACCTACATTCCTTCAAAGTTCCGTTCATATAGAAGCCATATTGAAAGTAACAAACGATAAAACGGTACAGGTATATTTTTATAATAACGTGAAATAGTGATAGAGTCAATGATTTTTATTGTATTTAAATATAAACAAAATATAAAACTAATCGAGAGTATATTGATATTTCTTTCCTCTGATTATGATTGTTACCTTCAATCCTCTTACATCCTTTGCATGTCTACTGCATGTGAAAGTTCCGGGAATAATTTCGCCTAGAAAACAAATTAAATTGTCAAATAAAACAAATATAGTACCTATTACGTTTAATTATCACTTAATTAGAAATTATTCCGTTACGCTCGCCGCATATTTAGCGTAGTGTCACAAAAAAACAAAATTGGACAATATTTCCTTGACGGGAAACAATAAAAGAATAGGATAATTATTTCATTCAATTTTTTTTTTAATGATTTTAGTTTCATTTTGATTAAGTGACAAAAAAATTGAAGAATCATCTAGATGATTAAAGCGCATTTTTGACAACTCATGAATGCTTGTTACTTCAGAGATTTCGCAAATTACCATCTCTCACAATTACTGAGCTTGAAATCAAGCAGTTTGGGCAAACTTACGAAGCAGCAGCTTCCATTTAGTACTAGTTTCAAGTTGGCAGTTTGATAGATACATAATGTATGCATGTACAAACTCAAAAATACCTTTTATTCTTCATTGTTCAGTTATTGACTGACGAAAGGTCAAGTGCTGTACCTTAAAATGATAATTTGATCTTTATCAAAGCTTTTATAAAAAAAAAATACACCAAAAGTAAACAAATTTTCAACCAATAACAATAATTCATTCTAATAAGCTTCAAATTCGCGTCAAACAAGTCATTGAATGAATTTGACAACTGTACATAATAATAGTGACACCCGCGGCTAAAGTTGTAACTAAATTTTTATCTACTTTAATAAATTTCAGTTGCCATATCCCTAATGTCATATATATCCATGGGCATTGTTTCACTTGAAACAAGTAATTGAATAATTTAATCTTCCACAATCACTGAGCTTGAATTAAAGCAATTTGTGCAAACCTACGAAATAGCAACTTTTATTTAGTACCAGTTTCAAGTCTGTAAATAGTATAGTTGCTGAGAACTCAGCGTCACGCCAGCCAGCCAGACAGCCAAAGTGAATATAATAGCGCTTTTTTCTGAAAAATGCGCTAAAAAGACAAACTTCAATTTCTCACCTCTCTTTACGCCAATGGGATCCTTTATATAAAAAATTGTTTGTTTCCAATGTGTGGGTGTTGCTTGAGGTCCTGTAGAAAACGATACCGGATTTGGCAGATCAAAAAATGTATCAAAATATCCAATCAGCGCCGTAAGATCTCCATCTCTTAATATTTTCAGGCTGAAATTTGAAATGAAATCGACTGCATTGGTATCACAAGTAGCCATATTTATTTCTGTTAGAATTACAGGATCAGTGATCATTTTTTCAGCGGAAACGACATCAATGCTGGCTTCCTGAACTACTTCAGGGATCATGCATTGCATTGAGAAGCTGTATACATCATTCCAGAAACTAATATGCCGCCTGTGGTCGTCTAAAATAAAACAAAAAAATTTCTCGTTAATTACTTACTTGTACAAGGTACAAGGAAGTATTGTGAAACCGACAAAATTCACATATCGAGATTTTGATGGATATATTCGTATTGAGCATCCCTGAATCCATTCTGACTATTTTTGGCTTGATGTCGGTACGTATGTTCCTGCGTGCGTTCGTGCGCGCGTAACTCGCAAATCTCAAAACTGGTTGAACGTATAATGTTGAAATTTTATATTTAAGACTGGTATAGGGTCTAGTTGTGCACCTCGCATTATGGTTCCAATCGTCTGTACCGGAAGTGCACTTTACTCGAATTTTTTTCGAATTTTTCTAATAAATCCAGAATGATCAACCGTAGGATGTTAAAATTCAGTATTTGAACTTGATGTTATATCAGAATGGTTATCTGCTATTTTTGTATGACTCAGCCAAGCCAGAAGTGCCCTTTATTTGAAACTTTTTTTAATTTTTTTGCATAAATATAGAATGATTCGCCATAGCATATTGAAATTTCGTATGAATAACTTCTATAACATCTTATTGTACATCTTGCATTATGATTGCGATCGGCTAAACCGGAAGTGCACTTTGCTTGAAACTTTCTTTTAATTTTCCGCATAAATTCAGAATGATCAGCCATAGGATACTGGAATTTAGCATTTGAAATTGCTGTAGCATCTAAATGGTCATCTTCTATTTTTGTAACAATCGGCTGAGCCGGAAGTGCACTTTATATGACAGACTTTTTGAATTTTCCGCATAAATTCCAAACAATCAGTCGTAGAATATTTAAATTTTATATTAGGCACTTTTATAATATCTAGTTGTACACCTTGCATTATGATTGCTATCGACTAAGCCGAAAGAGCACTTTATTCGAAAGATTTTTTGAATTTTCCGCATAAATCGAAAACGATTGAACGTAGATTGTTAGAATTCAGTATTTAGGACGATTAAATCTAGATGTTCATATTCTATTTTTATTGAGATCCACTGAGCCGGAAGTGCACTTTACTTGACAGTCTTTTGGAATTTTTCGCATAAATTCGAAACGATCAGGTGTAGAATATTAAAATTTGGTATTTCAGTCTGCTGTAGCATCTAAATGATTGTCTACTATTTTCATAACAAAAGACTGAACCGGAAGTGCACTTCAGTAGGAATTTATTTGTTAATTTTGCGCATAAATTCAGATCTGTTGGTAGTCGTAGAATTTTGGAAATCAGTATTAAGGAATGTTGTAGTATAAGAATAATGGCCTACTGTTTCCATAGCAACCGACTTGGCTGAAAGCGAATTTCATTTAACAGATTTTTAGAATCTCTTGGGTGAATCCAAAACGATTAACTATGGAACGATGAGATTTTATGGTGTACAAGTAAGTCACGTGATGTTCACGTCAGATTTTTTTCATATTTGTTGAATTATGAATTAGTATTTAAAATAATATGAAATAATTTCTTACCAATATCTCCACTTCCTACGATGCTAATGTTGCATCTATTTGGTAACAATATTCCTCCAGGACTTAAATATTTTTCTCTAGCATATATAACACTATCCAACATTCCTTCAAATAATAAAAAGTATCCCATCCATTCGGAAACAATTACATCTACTTTTTCAAACGGAACCTCTCCGTCTTCTAATCTGCCTCGAACTAAATTTATTCTGTCATCCAATTTATTTTCCCTGCAAAAAAATTGGTAATATTAAATCTTTCGAAATATTTTAGTAATGTACCTAACTATATCCATGGCTTTGTATAAAATATCAGACTGATCAATGCCCCAAACTTTTTTGGCACCCGCTTTTGCAGAGAACATGGATAGAATTGCAGTTCCACATCCAAGGTCTAACACCTCTTTACCTTCGAAAGTTTCAGTGTTATTCAAAATTGCATCTCTGTAACTTTTAGTTCTCACTCTATCCTATGAAAACAGCTAATTATAAAAAAATATTTTGTGTTGCAAAAGAAATATACCGAAAGCATTTCATGATGAATCCCAAAATGAGAATAAGTATTGAAATATCCTTGATCATATTCCAGTTTTACATTTGCGACGCAGTTTCCCTGCATTTCATTTTTTGAAGTATTGGTATTTGAATTTTCTACTAGATTTCTTGTAATTTTTCTCATTTGATTCATATCCTCCATGGCTTGGGATAATAACCGGTCTTTTTCACGTAGCTACAAAATTAATTCCCATATTATTTATGATTCCGTACAAATTTGTGGGGATGATTAAAAAAATACCTACCATCATTTAAAAATAATATAAAATTTGTAATTAATATAAGTGAAAAACCGTTTTCACTTTATTTACTTCATTTATTTTATAAAATTAAATTATTAATTTGGTACAAAGCATTTACAAAATTTCAACAAATTATTACACAATGAGATCCTTCACTTTTCCCTTACTATTTTATTTTATAAAACTAGATGATATTTAGAAAAAAATATGTGGCAGTAACATGTTTTAATTGTTCTTAGTTCTCCATTTGGGCCGTAATTAATTTTAAAAACTTGTATGGCGTCATCCTCAAAATTCGAACAGTGGGACTAGTAAAACAATTTATTCAGTGTATTTTTTCATGTTTTCGACCCTAAGGAAAGTTTGCAAAATCGACTAAAATCAAATTGTAAAAAATTGTTCCGTGCTATGAATATGCTTTTCTGTAGGACTCATGTAAATCGTTTGCCAATAAAATTTCAGCCGATTTTACAAGCTTGCCTTACGTTAAAAAAATGGCGAACTGTAAAAAGTTGTTTAAAGAAGCAATTTTTTGTTGCTAATTACATAATATAAATTTTTCAATTTGAATTAAGATCTAGCGGGGTTTTAAGCTTACAACTGTGAATGGCAACCTGTAAAAAAGTGTTCTCCTTTTACTGTCACGAACGCCCGGTCTAATTTTCTTCAAATTAACAGCTGTCAAATAATCTGACATTTAAATGAATCATAAGGGCCAAAGTAGTTGGAATAGAATACAGAAAATTGCAATTCCTTTATCCTTTTTTTTCAGTATCTAGTTTTAATAATAAAATTTCAAATTTCAACATTGTTGAAGGACTCCATTGTGTGTTGACACTGACTAGACAATTAAATATACTAGAATATCGACTAGTAAATATAAACGACAATTAATCTAACGATCACAATTTTTTCTCACAAGGGTTCTGATTGAATGAAATTATGTTACTATTAGCTAAACTCTATTTTTGGTTGGTTCACAAAATATAAACTTTTTACATTTCAAACATCCTTAGATTTTAATTTTTTCAATCATTTCGGCTGATTTTTGGGCCCTATTTTCAAATTATGTTTGTACCTTGATTTGAAGCTATGGAAAACTTGAATTTATTATTGCTTATGAAAAAAAAATACTTTTCGGCCTTATTTTCTTAAATATTTGGCTTTGCAATAAGTATTTTAAATTTGGTTGCACCTTCGGTCAGATTCTAGTGAAAATAATATAATTTCTGATTTATACATTTAATTAGTTATTTAGCTGTTGGCCTGGAGATAAATCAGTCGATAGCCGTGATTTATTTTAAATAAATAAGTGAAAGGTTTTTCTGCTTTACAGTATTAAATTATAAAATTGATTTAATATAACAGTTGGGCTATTTCATTACCATCAAAATTTGAGAAACTTTTATGTATTTAAGAAAGTATGTCATAAATGAATAAGTAATAGGTATAAGCAACGGAAATATCAAATATTGTTCAGTTTTAATTAAAAATATTTACATGACGTCTTTACGAAATGCGAAAGCCTTTTGTGTTTTTTTAAAAAAAAAGAGCGATAAGAAGTGGGAAAATTAGTGCTTTCAGAATAAAGGTCTCTATTATCTATTAGCTGAAACAAATGTGGGAAGAAAAACTAATGACAATCGTTTTTTGAAAAACGGAAGGATATTGATACTTAGTATATGCAAAGAGGATCTACAATCAGTGCAGAGTTTGGTACGATTATTCAGAACCTGAAACTGGCTCTAGAAGCGCGTCCAAATACTTGTGAACGAAAAAAAATTGCTGTTGTACGACCATTGCAAGAACAAGGATCACTAAAGGTGGGTTTATGTTCGAAAATTTAAGAATAAGGAATAAGACTTAGTTTAGTATTAAGAATAGTTTTAAGGCAGGTGTTTATGCCGCCAGTTTTAAGGAATAAAAATAGAATTAAAAATAGTAAAATTATATCTTTCAGGTTGGAGAAAAGTGGTTCTATTTATTATTCTAATAATAATTGATATTATCATATAAATAAGTTTTATTGATATTATTTATTCATGTTATTTTATAATTTATTAGTATAGAGAACACTAATATTAATTCATCTGTTGCTGGATTAGTTGTTTGCTGATATAGATTTCCATGTGTTCTCTACAGATAATTTATATCTAAACGCAGGATCTTTTTTGTTCCACAACTGCGAATATTGCTGAACAAGTTCAATTAAATTTGAGAGTAGTTCTTCCATACTTGAAAACATCGATAGTTCATATTTACAGCCTGATTTTCAGGTTATGTCCGACTAGTTTAAAACGTTTGACGTTTGTCGCACATGCGCATTTCGTTAATAAATTGAAGAATAGGCGTAAAGTTGAAAGTTAACCAACTTTAATTCTTAAACCTTATTCCTTATTCTTAATTCTGCAGCATAAACCGATCCATATATAATAACTGTTTTAACTTTAATACTATTCTTATTCTTAAATAAAGTGAGCATAAATCCACCTTAAGTGCGCAAAATTACGTTATTTGCCACCAAGCGACTTCTTTTAAATAAAAAATATAAATTGAATTCTGAGAGTGAAATTTTTTAATAAGAAACATGACGCTAAAAACTATTTTCAGTCTTTAAAAAAAAATCCATTCAAACACATCTATTCAATATTAAGGGGCGGAAATGCATCTGTCAGCATTTTTGATTTTTGTTTCTTGATTTGGTTCCAAGATAAGGGAAAATTAATGCTTCCAGAATGATGGTTGATACTAACTGCATCACTCCATAATACTCCATATTATAAGGTGACGGAACTAGATTTAAAGTTTGTGCTGGTGATAGTCAGGGCCGAGTCATAAGAACTCGAGCAGAACGTTGTTTCCGAGCTTTATGATAATTTGGGAATCTATATCAACCTGAAGGAGCAGAAAATTATATTTTGCACGCTGTGACGAAGTTAAAAAAGAACAGTGACAGGAACTATTGTAAGTTCAATGATAGCATGTCGAACTACGGATCGATTGATCCCAATTTCGAATTCCGACCGAGGATATTTACTTTTTATTTTTAATATCCATCAAAATTTCTGCAATTTCAGATTAATTTTATTAAATTTCAAGTAAGAAATGGGTTTAAATTCAGCACCATAGCCCCTGTAGAAATTGAACGACGACTCCCAGTGTTTCGATCTTGGTCTTCCTGGTCGGTTCCTAAGTAGTCTGCTGATATCGCTTGAAAGAAAGACAAGTTTTTGAACTTAATTTATCCTTCTGGTAGCCGTGGTGTTCCTGGGAACACTCCCTTCTCGTTGTAACAGGGCAGCCGTGGTTTTCCTAGCAACCGTTTCTTTTCATTGAGCTAGCGACAGCCGTAGTTTTCTTGACAGTCGTCTAGAAAATCTCTTCTGGTAGCCGTGGTTTTCGTGACTCCTTTTCAATGAGCTAGCGACAGTCGTGTTCTTCCTGGCAGTTCCTTCTGGTAACCTGTCACTAGCGACAGCCGTGGCTCTCCTGGCAGTCGAATAGAGCGTTTGTTTGTAGCCTGGCAACCTGGCCCGCTTGGAGGTCATGAGCACATTTTCTGTCTCGTTAAATACCAATGCGAATTTTGATCCATACTTATTCACAGAGGCGTAACTGTGATTGCCTGAGGCCCCGGATACGAGGGACCCCAAATGAAGATTAAGAGACAATCTGGATGAAGTTATCGACAAATTTGTCAAGACGAAGATTCGCAGAGCGAGATTCCAAATTGCTACGTAAATTTAATTGCTTGTAAATTTTAGGAGATCCTTTCTATGTTGTCACACTGGAGCTCCGGAAGACTTAGTTACGCCATTACTTATTCATCGATTGAATAGTTTTTTTTTTGTCATATTCCACAGCCCATTTGATCTCCGTCAAGATATAATTTTGCCTAGTAGCTCATTGTTGCACTTTTATTTCCATTACTACTAAATTGGATATTTCTTCATCTTTTATTTGCGCAATACATATTACTTTATCATCGGTATATATATTTTATTAATTATTTGTGTGTCCTCAAAACTCCTGACCCTCCTAAACTGCAGCAACCACTGGGTCCTCTTTTTAGTGTTCCACTGCCGAATAAAAACGTTACCGCAGAAGGCACCCGAGCACGAGCAACTGAAGAAACACTAAAAAGGGGTGAAGTATTCGTATCGTCCGGCATAAGGCTCGAGAGGTCGTCACAACATTGTTATAACCACAAATTGAATAGATGTGTTTGAATAATATCAACAAGATGATGTCCCATAATTTACAGCTGAAATCATGGAATATTAAATATTGGAAACAAATATTCCACTTTTAGAATGGATGACTAGTAATCGAAAAAATTTATCGATTAAAATTTTGTAGCATATCATAAACAAGAAGCTTCGATAACAGCCCGCAAGATACGTCCAAGTCTCAATAAAATTATAAAAAATTGTACTCTAGATGATTGTCAACATTGTTGAGTCGTATCAAGGCGGTAAATAGTTCAAAAAGCGACATTAGGCAAACAATAATCCATTTTTTTGTATTTTGGCAATATTAGGTACTGTTTCAAACTTTCCTCTTTGTTCTACTTGAAATATAAGTCAGTGTGCTAAAAGTAAATACAAGTTTTTCAAATAAATAGAAAAATTTGTTAATTTCGAACTTTGTGGTTGATTTTCTGAACATATACTGAGGCGGGGCTCGTAGTAAATTACAAGTCGGTAATACAAAGAAAAGCACCAGTTAACTTCTCGTAAAACTCCAAGAAATTGTTCTTCACGTTCTCAATTAAAATTGAAAAGTTGGAAACTACAATATGAATAAACCATTAGAATTATTACAGATATATTCAAGTACTTTTGTTTGTTTAGTAAAATACGACCAACAGCTAATATTCAATTCAAAACTGATAATACGTAGGAGATATTAAAACTAAATTAACACAGCTAGATCTGCATTTCAGATCAAGAACAAGTTGACATTACCAGTACGGTATTGGCCCAAAATATTGTTTTTACTAAATGATGTATGAACCATAAAATTTTTGTACAATTCCTAATTCATTACGTTACCTGATTAGTCAAATCTACAACAGTTCTCTGCAATTCTGAAAAAGTTATATTTGGCAGTGTTTTATTCGTGTCGATTGTGTTATTTGGGGTGGATGGAGTACTTCCCAAATCTTCAAAATCTAAAATAAAATGTCCTTTAATATATGTTTTTCCAAAAGTATTAAAATACATACCATACATTAGCCAAGTTTCTGTAGCAATCGGTTTCAAGTAAATATCATCATTCCACACCGGAATATCTGCTGCTTGATTAACAAGAACTTTTGGATCAGGCTTATGCTGTCGAATATAATTTATCATTTTAATAAAAGAATAGCAATCCATGTTGTACTTCATCTTCAAATCCAGAAGATCAAAATTGTGTTCACTGCGACAGTGATCTAAGGCTACAGCTATTGTACGAAACTGCGATGAACAAAATAAGCAGGTAGTTTGTTCTCCATTGGTTTCCATTTCATCCCAACCATCTGATTCATCTCCAGCATCTTCATCTTCCGATAAATTTGGTATGTCTTTAACATAAACAATAATATTCATAATGTAATGATAATTATATATTTGATATAATAAATAGTACCTTCAGGAACTTCCATTCTGTTGAATAAACTTATTGGACAATAATCTGTTTATATTGATTTGTTATCCCACTGTTAGCACGTGTAGTAATGTCAAGTTATAGGTGAAGTGAGCTTCAAAGCTGTCAAGTAATTCATGTTTAAATTAAAAAAATTATTATTACATGATTAATAGCGCCCTACAGATAATTCATTTTATTATATTGTTTCTTTATTCACGTAATTGCTAATTAAACTTATTTTTTGAGCTGTCATAAATTATTGATTTTGTTCCAAACGGGCTTATTGCTGCCACCTATTGAGTTTGAGTTGACTTGCAAATTGAATTGCTCAAATAATTTGACAAGTTAGATTCACAGACCGTGTATAAATCTATCTAAAATCAATATTGCAATTCTGTGCAAATTTATAAGTCTCAAATCCTTATGAAACTGATAAAAACGCATTCACTTTTGTTGATTAATGTCAATAAGCATGAGAAGTTAATTGCTATTTTGTGCATAATTTACAGATTTATAAATCCAAAAAAATAAATTGTAACACAAATTAGAACTAGATGATGTGTAAATAAAACTGATTATAAATTTCATCTATTGTGTAGTTGACTAATACGCTGTAAGATGGCAGCATCTAGCACGTTTCAGAGTTGTCATTCTGAAATAACAACTTTTTGGCAATTTTCCTGGAGTTGTCATACTATTTTTTTGAATTAGTTGAATACTACATGTATCTTTCTTGATTGGTGCCCGAGTTCAGTTGGAAATCGTTAATTTTGAAAATATGATTTCTGACGTAACGAGAGTACTAATCAAAAAGTAGGGAATAAAGTACCCCATTAATTTTTTGAAAATATTCTGAGATTACTTAAAACTTTTCTTTAGTTGTCGTACTTATTTTTGAGTAAACTGTTATAACAGTCCAGCAATTAGTTTATATTTTGCTACACAGGTGGCACCACATAGCTCATTTTGAATAAATGAAAACTAAATATCTTTTTTTTGGCCAAACGGCTGATTTTATCAAAAAAATTGTGGGGAGCTTTCAATTTTATTTTTTTATGTCTACCAGATCAGCATCTTATCCTTTGCTGTACGACATTTATTAATTATTTTCAAAATAAATAGAACAAAATTAATGTTTTATTGAAGAATTTATTTTATTATTCATACATAAATGATTTTTATGATGATTAGCACCCTTTGGACAAACAAAAAAAAGATTTCCAATTTTTAAAAAACTTGCATTGCGGATTGCCCGCCTATTTACTTATATTTAAATTTGAATTTACAAATGAATAATAAAATATTATTTATGTTTGACTGAAAAAAAGAATACAGGTTTTTAGAATAAATAAAATACATTTAATTTCGTGGGAGAGGTTTTATTTAATAATTTAAAAATAAGTTACAGAACAAGGATCATTTTAAGCCTAACTACTTCTGAAAATAATAAAAATAGGTTTTAAAAATAAAACGACTGTAAATTTTGTGGAAATGATTTTATTTTGGGAATAAGGAAAGGGTACAAAGGTTCGAAGATTAATTGTTGATTACTCGATGCTGCTGTGATGTTGGAAGTCTTATTCGCGATGCTGTTGCGTTGTTGTAAGCCTTGTTCGCCCCCAGGCAATGACTAAGGGGAAAGAGACGAACTCTTCTCCGAGAATTCTCCCTTTGGGTCTAGGGAAACCCCAGCAAAACCTAGACCAGAGAAGTGGCTTCTTCGCTCGCTGCAACTGAAAAAACAAAATAATTAATATAAGTCGGAAAATTTAAAAACAAGTTGAACTCACTTGAACTTTGCAAGCGGCGGGAAAAATTAATCAGTTGACTTCTTTGAAGTTGAGTTGAATCTGGGGCCAGGAACAGTTGCTACTGATGTGTTGATCTTCTGCAGTAACTGGAGGACTTCTTTTCTGCCGCTGCTGGAGGACTTCTTGGAAGTTTATTGGACTTTGGTTCTGCTGCTGCTGGAAGACTTCTTGGATGGCTGCTGGGCTTTGGTTCTGCTGCTGGGCTCTGATTCTGTTGCTGGGCTCTGATTTTGTTGCTGGGTTCTGATTCTGCTGCTGGGTTCTGATTCTGCTGCTGGGTTCTAATTCTGTTGCTGCGCTCTAATTTTACTGCTGGGCTCTGATCTTACTGCTGGGCTCTGGTTCTGCTGCTGGGCTCTTGCTCTGCTTCTGAAGTCTGATTCTACTGCTGGGTTCTGGTTCCGCTGCTGGATGGCCTAGAAACATAAAAAAATACAAATAAATTAATAAATTGAAGATGAGTAATTTACGTGTTTAGCATTAGTTGAAAACAGTGATGTGATGAGTAATATTATATTACCTAGCTGATGATGCGGTGATGTTATGAAGATCTACGGCCGGCGACCTGAAACAGAAACTTAAAACAAATTTTGGTGAATCACATTCAACAAAACAAATATTGTGAGTTGATTTTGGCTGCTGGGCTCATCCTCAGCTCCTCCCACGATGTCCAATCCCTCGTTGTCCACCTCATCAGCTGGGCTCATCCTCAGCAAATGATCTGAAAAAATACAAATTAATTAGGAATCTGCGACAAAGCAATACAAAATAGCTGAAAGAAAAATAGATTAGAACCTGAAAAGCAAAATTTATTAGTCAACTTACGTCCTTTTCTTGATTTGTTGGAGGTGGTAATGATGAAATGAAGAAGCTGAAAGGAAACTTTTTTTGATTAGTTGCATACATTCAACATTCGTTCAACATTCAAACGTGTTCTGTGTGTTGGTTTGTTTGTTGCGCGCCTATTTAACGAATCTAATTTTTTTTTTCGAAGAGCTAGCTACGCGATTTGTGGCTGCTGCTATACTACTTCGCGATTTTATTTTAAGAGTGCTCAGATATATTATGCAACTGTTTGACTCTACTTTACTACCCCAATGAGTGCCTGAGCGCTCAGACACCCAAGCACCGGTGTGCTCGTCGTTTGCAAAAAAAAAATACGTTGTTTGAATACGTGGCCAATGCATATTCCGAGGCCCGCGATACCGCCTAATTACGCGATATGGTAACCTTAAGTATCGGTCTCAGCTAATGTTGTTTCTTGAACTTAATCAAGGACCCCCGCCAATTACCATATTTTCCGACTTCCGATAGGTACATATCGAGAGTATGCCGTTACTCCCCAGTTAATTCGCTCGTTCGCCCTAGAACTCATTGCAAATCCACGCGGTGGTGTTCACCAGGGGGGGTGCCTCTCGTAGCGGTACCTACGTGTGCACCGATTCCCACGTTGGACCTTTCATTACAGGCCTTGGCAAAAAAATCAAGACATTTTATTTATTTATTACATAATAAAAGCAAAGACTAACATCGCAAATACGTGCCCCTAACGGACACGCAATGCGGAACAAATTCACCCCAATTTACATATTTAAAAACACAAAATTTTGATCTCTACGTTAATAAGCAAAATTCACAACCCCAAATATACCACAGAGCACTATTAAAATAATTTTTAAACGCAGTTTACGAGAGCAAAAACGATTTACAAGCAGCTTCTACGATAGCCGAGATAGAAATGAACCACACAAAATGAAACAACAAGTTTTAGAAATAAATTATACGAATTAAGAAATATATTACGTTTACAATGTGTTAAAAAGAGATAGATATGCTAAAAGGGACTAGCATTATCAAAAATCAAACAGAAGCTCTAACGTGTTGCAACCATCAATTAGTACTTGATTGAATTAACTTGCTTCGACGAAATAATTGAAAAAGAATCTTTAAAATAAAAATTTAAAAATATTGAAATAAAATTATTAAAAATATTGTAAAATTGTTGTAAATACAATAAGTTATTATTATTAATAATTGTTTAAACATTATAAAAAATAATAAAGCAGAATTTGAAAAAAAAACAATTCAAGCAGTTTTTTTAGTGCAGAAATATTGCAAAATATTCATTAAATATTGTATTAATATTATTATAAACAAATATAAATTGTAATTATTCAAATAATAAATTTAAATATTAATACAGTATAGCTACAATGAGTTAGAAAGAGTTAGAAATATTACTTCTACGTCACACACCAGACAAGCTGAAACAATTAAAACTATTATTTATATTAAGTTCGGTACTGTATTTTAATAAAAATACAAAATTTTAAAATTATATCTCAAGAACTCAACGTATTGTAAAAAATAATTCACAAATTATATTTGAATATTTATTTATCCATATCCAGAGGCGGCTCTAGCCCATTTACCGCCGGGGTACTTTTCTTTTTTATAGATTTCAATCTCAATCAACAATCCACAATTTTAATCGCAATTCACAATCTACAATTTGGATCCCAGTTCACAATTTTAATCTCAATCTACAATTTCAATCCCAATCCATAATCCACAAATTTAATCCCAATTCACAATCCACAATCCTCAATTATTAGAATCCACAATATCAATCTCAATCCGCAATCCACAATCCGTGATCCACAGTTTGGATCTCAATCCACAATCCACAATTTTAATCCCAATCCCAATTAAAAATACACAATCACAATCCTAATCTAAAATACACAATTCCAATTCACAACCCACAATTTCAATCCCAATCCAAGATCCACAATCCACAATTCCAATCCCGATCCCAATCCAAAATCCAGAGACTCAATCCTAATCCAAAATCCACAATTTCAATACCAATCCGCAATCCACAAGTTTATTCCCAATTCACAATTCACAATCCACAATTCTCAATTCGAGTCCACAATATCAATCTCAATCTGCAATCTACAATCCGTAATCCACAATTTTGATCCCAATCCACAATCCACAATTTTAATCCCAATCCCAATTGAAAATCCACAATCCAGATCCCAATCCAAAATCCACAGCTCCAATCCCAAAATCCCAATAGAAAATCCACAATCCCAATCCCAATCCGAAATCCAATGTCCAACAACCCAATCCTAATCCAAAATCCTCAATTCCTGATCCGAAATCCACAATTTTAATTCCAATCCAAAACAGAATGGTGGATTATGAATAGTGGATTAGCTCTAATAAAATATTTTGTTGAAGAAATTGGTCTTATTTTTGAAGAATTATGTTCGGGACCCAACTGGCGCCAGGGTGCCATGCACCTCTTGTACCACCGCTTGAGACGCCTCTGGATGTCCTCTTGAAACAAATTATAATTTCCTGATCAAGTCAGCGATTCAAAACTTTTTAAACTGTGAATGCTGACTGAGGAGAAATGTAGAAAAGATTTACTAGAAGAAAAATGACGCCCTGTTTTTCCTTACACAATTATAGTGTTCAAACTCAATAATTCTATCCATCCTCTTGGGATAAATTATAAATTCCTGACTATACCAGTGATTCCAAAAACTCGAAATAATGAGTGTTAATCTATTTGGATCAGTTTTTTATATAATTCAATGATATAGCATTTGCATACACTTACGTAACTGAATAATTTGAGAAAAAAGCTAATGAGGATTAAAATACTTCAATTTCAAGTTGATTGTAATGCCTGAACAGTGGAGTGTGGTTACCAGTCTTCAAGTCATGGATACTATACCCTACAAAATATATTATAATTCAGTGATAACTGACTTTTTTTTGTCCGTCGGTGGAATTCGATCCCATGACCTTTGGATAACAAAGCTTGTATATTTACTTACTTGTAAAGTACAAGTAAGTATTGTGAAACCGAAAAAATTCATCTATCGAGATTTTGATGGAAATATCCGTTTTGAGCATCCCTGGATCCATTTTGACTATTTTCGGCTTAATGTCGGTACGTACGTTCGTGCGTTCGTGCTTGCGTAACTGGTTGAATGTATAATGCTGAAATTTTGTATTTAAGACTGGTATACCTCGCATTATGGTTCCAATCGTCTGTACCGGAAGTGCACTTTACTTGAAACTTTTTTTGAATTTTTTGCATAAATATAGAATGATCCGCCATAGCATATTGGAATTTCGTATAAAGAACTTCTATAACATCTTATTGTACATCTTGCATTATGATTGCGATCGGCTAAACCGGAAGTGCACTTTATTTAAGACTTTTTTTTAATTTTCCGCATAAATCCAGAGTGATCAGCCATAGGATACTGGAATATAGCATTTAAAATTGCTGTAGCATCTCAATGGTCATATTTATTTTTGTAACAATCGGCTGAGCCGGAAGTGCACTTTATATGACAGACTTTTTGAATTTTCCGCATAAATTCTAAACAATCAGTCGTAGAATATTTAAATTTTGTATTCGGCACTTTTTTAATATCAAGTTATACATCCTGCATTGATTGCTATCGACTAAACCGGAAGAGCAATTTATTCGAAACATTTTTTGAATTTTCCGCATAAATACAAAATGATCGAGCGTAGATTGTTAGAATTCAGTATTTAGGACGATTATGCTGTCTAGATGCTCATATCCTATTTTTATTGAGATCAACCGAGCCGGAAGTGCACTTCACTTGACAGTCTTTTGGAATTTTTCGCATAAATTCGAAACGATCAGGTGTAGAATATTGAAATTTGATATTTCAGTCTGCTGTAGCATCTGAATGATTGGCTACTATTTTCATAACAATAGACTGAACCGGAAGTGCATTTCAGTAGGAATTTATTTTTTAATTTTGCGCATAAATTCAGATCTGTTGGTAGTCCTAGAATTTTGGGAATCAGTATTTAGGAATGATGTATGAGAATAATAGCCTACTGTTTCCATAGCAACCGACTTGGCTGAAAGCGCATTTTACTTGACAGATTCTTAGAATCTCTTGAGTAAATCCAAAACGATTAACTGTGGAACGATGAGATTTTGTGTTTGATTATATATATATATATATATATATATATATATATATATATATATATATATATATATATATATATATATATATATATATATATATATATCCATTGATGTACAAGTAAGTCATGTGATGTTCACGTCAGATTTTTTTGAACTATGAATGCTCACAAACGTAACTTACAAGGGTTTTCCCTCCAATTTCCACTTGCGATTCCAAATTATGTATATCGATCCAATATTTTATTAATTGTCATTATGACGGATAATTCAATGTTCCTCATTATGATTATTTAATTATTTATGAAAAACCAATTTTCACGGGCATATTGGTTTTAATCCAATCATATATTTTTTTTTTTAATACAGCATGTTTGAGGTTATCCATGATTTACGTTTTGATCTTGATCTCGAGTCGCCAATTTACTTGATATTTAGTAATTGCTCCACCTGAAGCACCAACCACAATGACAATTTAGTGGAACAGCAAAAACTTATAAATCCAAAACGAATGAACGTAGAATGTTAGAATTCAGTATTTGAGACGATAGTATAAATGCTCATATCCTATTTTTATTGCGATCGACTGAGCCGGAAGTGCACTTTACTTGACAGTCTTGGAATTTTTCGCATAAATTCGAAACGACCAGCTGTAGTGTATTGAAATTTAGTATTTGAGTCTGCTGTAGCATCTGAATGATTGCCTACTATTCTCATAGCAATCGACTGAACCGGAAGTGCACTTTACTTGACAGATTTTTACTTACTTGTGCCAAGCACAAGGAAGTATTGTGAAACCGACAAAATTCACCTATCGATATTTTGATAAAAATATCCGTTTTGAGCATCCCTGAATCCATTTTGATTATTTTCGGCTTGATGTCGATACGTTCGTGCGTTCGTTCGTAGCTTGCAAATCTCAAAACTGGTTGACCGTATAATGTTGAAATTTTGTATTTAAGACTGGTATAGGGTCTAGTTGTGCACCTCGTATTATGGTTTCAAACGTCTGTACCGGAAGTGCACTTTACTTCAAACTTTATTCGAATTTCCCTAATAAATTCAGAATGATCATCCGTTGGATGTTGAAATTCAGTATTTGAGCTTGATGTTGTATCAGAATGGTTACTTTTCATTTTTGTATGAATCGGCCAAGCCAGAAGTGCACTTTACTTGAAACTTTTTAAAATTTTTTTTACATAAATCTAGCATGATCAGCCATAGCATATTGAAATTTAGTGTTTGAACTTGTTGTAGCATCAAAATAGTTATCCCTATTTTTGTATCAATCGGTTGAACTAGAAGTGCCGCTTATATGTATAACAGACATTCAGAATTTGCCGTATAAAACAATCAGTTTAATTGAAATGATAAGGTGGGCAATGATAATCTGTTGTCAATTTTTTGATTGTTTTTTGACATTGTAGATGTCAAAATACGTTATGTCAGTAGCGTTGTGCGCGGCGCGAGCGCCGTCCTGGTGGCGAAACTTGGCATCTATTTACTAATATATTTATAATCCTGACAATCAACAAATTTTGACATACTCACGTAATTTGCAAAACTGGCACTCAGAATTAGTAGAAAGTTTGTTACAATGCCAGTAGTACTTGGATGCAGGTCTCAAGAAGTTGATTTACCTATATTTGGATCCAAAAGTTTGAGCAAAGGGAAAAAATTGGTACAAAGTTTTCATGTCAGCGACGAAGGAGAAATTAAAAATAACGAAGAAGATAGTGAGATTACGGGAGTTACTTTGTGCGAAACGCCTGGCGCATTTAGTGATAGAACAAATCTGAATTTGTATAATTTACTGGTCGAGATATGTGTAAATTATTATATGTGTAAACATAGTTTTCTACTTGACATGATAATACGTACGTTCGGGTGTACTTCTTGTATGTTTTGTTCAATTATTGTCTGAATATTGAATCGATGAACAAAACTAATTTTTTTCGTGATTTTAGATAACTTCATCTGATATTTACGAGTTATTTTTATAAATTGAAAATATTCTGTGTGACAATCATAAAAACTTCTTCATTTGGTGTATTTTCAATTCTTCATTAGGGAATCAGCATCATTCATGCCTAATGATTTGATATTTGCTTGCCAGATACGAGTTATCCGAAAACATCATTCATTTAAATGAGTGAAAATTCATGAATAAGGATTCATTTACGATATTTTGTCTTCAATCTATGATCAATGATAATATTTTATTGGGTATATAAATTCTGTATAAATTAAATAGAAACACAACGTTATATTTCTTTTCACTTGAGAAAGGCAGCACTTTGCTGTCAAAACGCTGTGTTTCTATTTAATTTATACAGAACTTATATACCCAATACAACATATTTATTTAAAAATGAGTTCTGAAAAGTTTTTTTCTCCATTAATGATAATATTATTGGAATATAATTTCAATAATTCAATATTGATACTGTACAAATATTATACAATTTAAAAAACACCAATTGCTCATTTATAAAGTTCGCTCATATAATAATAAGTCTGTGTTTTTTACATGATTGCTGTAAAAATTTATTAATACAGGTAAATTTAGGTCGAAAAATCGTTAATATTAGTTGCAACTGCAAACATACAGCTGCAGTTTGCATATAAATTAACACAGAAAATATCTGCTTCAAGACTGACCAGTCAATAATTTGGAATCGACCAGCATAGTTGAATGAATATCATAAGAGTGCAAGGATTGATAGTATGTACTATTGCATAAAAGCAAACTGAGAAGATAGCTTTTTCACAGTTTCTTACGCCCATTCGCGATTTGGAAATGAATGAAATTCCAGTTCACCATTGCGCAGTTGTGTGTGCGAACACTCAGACACACAATAAATTGAACCTTGTCCCGATTCAAAGGATTTTCCATACTTATTTGCCTCAAAAACTCAGTTTGGCTTTGTGCTCTATTATATTTGCTTTGACAGCTCTAGTCAGTATTAGTAAAGAGCTTACAACTTCTACCGCATGGAGTCGGGTTCATCGCTACTGACATAGCGTATATTATTAAAACTATATTAATTATAATCTGAAGAGATAGAAAACTGGATTGAATGAATTTGTGTATATATCAAATGATGTACAAATAAGTCACGTGATGTTCACGTTAGATTTTTAGAATTTTGTGTTTGATTGTCGTATTATTGTATGCAAAAAATATATTCAATGATGTCTACATCAGATTTTTATTTGATCATTTTCATAATGAATTAAATAATATATTGTGTGGCTAGGGACGAAACAGAACGATTTCAGCTAAGGGCTGGCATCACGCTTGGCTAAAATCGTGTTTTGTCCGTTGCCACACACTGTATTTTCCATAATACCTGCATTGAAACTTTCCATATTAAAAAGTTGTCATAACAAAGTAAATATTTTTCTTTTGATTTTGCAGGTAACAAGTTGAAAGTAACTGCTTGTGCTTTATCAATAAGATGTTGTGATGTACTTGAAATTGTCGTATTATTACATTTTCTCATGAAACTATCGTCTTTCTAATTTAATTCACAGTTACTAATACAACAACTGTCAAATTAACTGAGGTTATAATGATTTTCATTTAGAGATTGACAATTAACAAATGCGACTCTGCCAGGGATAGAACAATTTAAGAATCAAATTCAGCGGGCAGAAACAAGCTTGTTTCTCCCCTGGAAACAGGCTCATTTCTGCTCGGCTACACTTGCCTTTGGCTGAAATTGTCTTGTTTCGACTGACAAAACAGGCGTTGAAACGCGTTGTTTCAATGCAGGTATTATGAAAACAGTATTTTCAGGAATGATTGTGATTAAAAAGTTCTAAATATTTTTATTCAGCAACAAGTCTGACTCTTCAATAATCTACTCTTGAAATCAACTGGAAGAAATTGGAAAGTTATACGCCATTGTCTTTCCCGTTGTAATTTGCACAAATATTTTCCGTCACAACTGACATTAAGATTATTTGCAATTTCTACTCAAGTTTCAGTTTTTTGCTGATTTTGCAGATATCACTGATGGATTCTTTGAAATTTCCAGATTATTGAAAGATACGAATTTCTGAATATATCATTAATTTTGTATTATCATTCACGGAATTATTATCATAATGTCTTTTAAATACGATGGAAAGGTAATGACAGAATGAATTTGAGTTTTTTTGCTTTAGTGCATGGTTAACCCTCGATAGTATTGTTGATAAATAAAATTGGTTGTGAGAATATAATGCTAAAGTTAAATGATTTTAATGAATAGTAGCAGTTGAAAGCTTTGAAATTATATTTGAAATTTTGCTTTATAAAAAAACTTGTGGTGTCTTCCATGATCATCCATAAGTGCTTTCAAGTTGACGGCTAATAGCCTACATTGAGGTGTAAGTATAAAATTGTTTAAAATGATGTCAGATTTTCTATCAATAATTTATTCCATATTTTATTAATATAATGATAATAAATGCACATTAGTATTGGAGGAAAACTTTTAGTAAATATAATTTGCGTTGAAATGTATTATTAGTTCGTACCTTTTCAATATTAGATGCATTTTGCATAAGAAAAAGCATAGGAATATTTCTATTCTTGAAATGACTGAGAAAATTGTGTTGTGTAGTGAATATTCTAATAAAGAATGCATGATACAGTTTGAGCTCATTATTTGTGAGCTTACAAACTCAAAGTTGTAGTTAATAGTAAATTCATGAATACTGAAGTAAAATTTGGGAGCCAAAAAATTTGAACTCTCTGCCTTTTGATAAATGATTGCGTTTTTCTTCAACAACTTTCAAGTTCGTCTAAAAAAAATGCTTTTCCATATTTGTTACCATTCATCATTGAATATTAGTCACCTGTGATCTTCAATTCAATGTAAAACAACCAAAAATTTTCCCAATATGTATCTTTTGCATTCTCTTTAATATTCATAAATATCGTATTGTAAATAAATGACGTAAATTCGAATAAGTTTAGAGAAGTAGTGCCTGATTATAATAAAAAATAAAGAAATTTGCAAGTGTTCAAATAATTCGTATGCAAATTAATTATACGCATCGCATTTATTACATTTGCATTCTGGATTGTTATCCATATAAAGTTCGTAAAGTCAGTTTAGAGCGCAGCTCGGCTCATATCTTCGAACTGTGAAAAACAAATCAAAGTAAGTACACTTTTTGATACTTATAATATTAATCATCATTAAATACATTTTATTAAATTGGGAAAACAAAAAAGTAAAATAGGATAATAATCGAAACAGTAACGTCCAAAAATTTTACAATAATTTATGATAGTGATAGTTTTTTGCGTTATTGGCAGTGATTAGAGATATCATAAATACTTTTCATGATTATTCTAGAAAGTTTGATTTGGAATATTATTTTTAGAATATTCAAAAGTGACTTAAGTGTTATACGTGAGTTTCCAACTTGAACTGTGCAATAAAAGTGTTTCACAGAATATTTATTGTGTAATAATTTATGGAAGCCTATTT
Source organism: Dromius quadrimaculatus (assembly GCA_963989225.1). NCBI lineage: Eukaryota > Metazoa > Arthropoda > Insecta > Coleoptera > Carabidae > Dromius > Dromius quadrimaculatus. Next base: position 7,219,009 of record OZ022334.1, on the reverse strand, counting down.
TACTCGAGGAATAATATACAAAACCGTAACTTTCTGTACGATCGTAGATAAAATCTTTTAATGTAGACTTTTACTACACAGTTTCAAATAAAAGCTCTGTTAATATTAATATTAGTATTCCAAATTTCGTAAAGTTATTTTAAAACTAATATTGATTAGCTTAGTATATTTGCAACATATACGGTATGAGGAATAGGCACCCATGCCTAAAGCTAGTCGATACTGAAATATATTCAAAATACCTATGATATTATAATATGACACATACTGCCTAATTTAATAGGCCAGACGCTCGTGACAGAAAAAAGGGAACAATTTTTTACTGGCTGCCATTTCGATTCTCAAATTTTATGTTCATTCTATTATATATTTTCCCTTTTTACAGTATTATTTCAAGAGTAGTAGTCATTGAAGTCTACCAATAGAAGTGAAAACTTGAAACTATGGAATAATAGTGATTTCTTTTTTTTTCGGATATTCAAATTAATTTTATGGTAGTATCAAAAATTGAAATTTCATATTTTAAAAACCTTTTTACTGATTGAAATGCATCACAAATATAATACGCTAAATTATTGTTGAAATTCACGCACAATAAACACATTTGATAAAATTAATGAAAATATTCTTGATCTCGGGACTGAACTGTCAATACAGTGTCACAACACAGAAAGTAGTACTGTCTGGAAGATAAGAATAAAAGATACGGCCTCGCTGATCGACGTACGCGCCAGTAGTATGTCTATAACGCGAACTCATAAGATTTTACTCATCCAAAAATGTGGCAATCGAAAATTTCATGTCAAAAATCGATGTACGTACAAATAATCCAATGTACAAAAGTGTACTGCAGAATTGCAAATTGTTACATTCTTGAATTAATATTTATTGTAGAAAAAAACATGACAAAATACTGACATTGGATGTGTTTTCAAACATGTAAGAAAATTTGGAGTCCCAAACTGATTCTTGTTCTAATAGAGAGGAGCTTGATTTAAGACAATTTTGTAAAGGAATATTATCATGTGACATAAACGATCTATACTCCTTTTGGAGCGTCCTAATAAACAGTCGTCTGTGTTTTTGTGTCTACACTGAGAAAACTAGATTCCACCACTCAAGTGGTTTATTGTATAAGTGGTAAGGTTTTACAATTCAAATGATGAAGCTCAAGTGGTAAAAACCGAAGTTATAAGTAGATCGCGACTCTTTTTAAAGATGAAAACTGAATCTTAAGTACACAAAAATTGGCCACTCCTGGTATAGACTATTAGTTTGAAAACTATTTCTTGTGTTCAAATTTTGTAAAATTTAGTTTGTTGAAAAAGAAAATACTTACCCTAATCTAAAACTTTGACGTTTGACGCTTTATTTGTTTTGCAAGTGGTACCGGTTACAACTTAAGTGGTGAGATTTTACCATTCAAGCTGCAAAACTCTACCAATTACCAGTTCAAGTTGTTAGAGATATCATTCAAATTGCTATCAGTACACTTTATAGACAATTGTACCGTTCTAACTTGAATTTAATCTTTACTCAATCAAAAAATTACGAGTTGACTTATATATTTAGTTTTTCGCGCCTTTTTATATTTGGTTTTTCGGCGAGAGCCCTGTTCGAGAAAGAGAACCATAAATTACACATCGGTGAATAAGTACGTGCGGGGGCGACTCGCGATTCTTCCAATATTCAGTTTTTCATACATTTTTTCTCAAAATTCTGAGTAAGTGTAAAAAGATATTAAAAAAAGGAATATTTCTGGAAAAAAGTACCGGAACGCGTTCCGGATTTCCTAAAAACGCCCCACTACACCACTGATTTTATGGTTGAAACTCCAATTCTTTCCATTAGCATGCAATTTGAAAATACCGATAAGTTTACGCGATTTTTCAAGTCTTACTAGGATTGAAATCACTTTCAACTATTGCTCGTTACAAAGGCATGCAAAATGTTGTCACAGAGGAACCAATCTCTATAAAAAATATAATCGGAGTTTGCACTATGACCGGAAAGCGTGCATCGGTCATTAATCTCTTTATCTTTCTCATCAGGAGGAAAATTTTTAACTCTCAAAAAGGCATGCGGTATAAAATCGGACCATCCCAACTGTCACTATTTTCCGATTTATAACAATTTCCCGAATACACTCAACAAACTGCCTTTACCTTTGAAATAGGACATAATAACAGCTTCTCGTCAATCATTAGGAGCCGCAAACCCTTTCAAACAAAAACTCAGTGATAAAACATTCTTTCAGCTCCATACTTCTACGCTAATTAAACCATCCAACTTAGGAGCCATTTTTCACACGTATCAATTACAATATTATATTCAGCTTCACCTGCAATATAAATAAATAATTAATCATTTAATGAGCTTATAATGCCGACTAATATTTTGAAACATACGTCAAAGGTGCCACCTTGAAAATAGCATTAGTAATTAAGTACTACAGGATTATACGACCATGACATCATTAACGATATTTGTTTTAGTACTCTGCCAATTGCTTTTGTTTCCAAGGTGTAACTTTGAAAAAAAATTACCTTTCAGCTCAAATATTCCACTTTATCTTGTTCTAATTTCAAAAAAGGCCTTCGAAGGTCATTACCCTCAAGTAAATGAGACATTAAGTTTTCCTCTGGAAAACAAGTAATTATTATTCAAATTAATGCAATGTGAGAAGTGAATAAATGAAGCGACCTGAATACAGACAGAATTTAATTAATTAGAATAATGCTAAATCATTTATTGAAACGCAAATATTATTCTTCGATTTAGAGCATTATGGACCTTCAGAATATAACTTTATACAATTAATTCATATTAACAATCAATGTGCACATCAAATTCAGCATATCTGTAGTTAGATTGAGTGACATTTCAAATAATAACAAGATACAAAGCAGGTGATAAGCCAGTAGCCACTAAAGAATGAAAATGATTACGTCTTTTGCTGTTTTTTTTTTTCATTTTGTACATTGGAATTTGACGTCAATTAAAGCTAAAATTACTAAGATTATCATATTTATATCTTGCTCATGATAATTCTTTCAATTTCTTGATTTAATTTTCCAGATGAGTATCCAGGTGCAGACGGAGGTAGCTAAAGTGCTACCTGTAGCGTTCTTCTATCCACTGTTCGTCATCACAGCGGTTTTGTTTGCCTATTACTATTGGCAACAATCCACCAGAAAGTTCAGACTTGGAAACAAGATTCCAGGACCCGACACGACACCATTCTTCGGAAATGCCTTAGATATTGTGCATTGCAGAACTCCCTACGGTATGTGTTTATTTTTCTTTTACAAACTTACATTCCGGCTGTCTACTTTTTGTATGTAACGTGAAGAAATATGTTAATGAGATGGAAACATGAAGTTAGAATATGGATTGGGACTCTAATTCAATTTAATTTAATTCTAAGATGAAAATATGTTGATGGCTTCACAAAATTACAAATTCAGGAGTTGATATTCACACCATCGTCCTAAATGAGGCAGCAATTGTAGACACGTGTTTCGTCCTTATTAGGACTCTTCATTACAGTATAGCAAGAATACAGCCAAGGCCGCAGGTTTGAAGGAATGCATAGCACTGTAAAGTGTCCTTTGAAATTTGTCTATGAAACAGAATTTGATGAATTGTTAAGAATCAAAACCTGATATTTTCACGAAATTACAAATTTAGGAGTCGGTTTCCACACCACCGCATCGTCCTAAAAGGGATCAACACTTTATACACGCAGCCTACGAGACTATAGATATTCGTGGCTGCATCAATGCACCTGTACTTTTATGACATCATCTCCGTCGCAAAGTCTGTATTAAGAAGCATCAATCCGAAAAATTGAGAGAAAGGTGTAATGCAGGACTGCAAATTGCTACAGTTTTCAACTTAAATTTAGTAATTATAGGAAAGTGCATACAAAAATGATAATATTTGATGTGTTAAGCAAATGATGCAAAATCTAATAATTTTGTACAATGGCCGGACCCTGCTTCTACAGTCTTTTAATACTGAGTGGCACATTTTGATCTTAAACAAAAAAATATTCAAGGAGAATTTGAACATCATTAGGAATTAAAATGTATTGTGGATTTGAAGTTCATCTGTCGGCGTCACTAGAAAAAATACTAGCCACTAATAGGTTATCCCAAAATACGTTCCAACTGACAAAGTTTATTTTTGTTTGAAAGTTATTTTGAGATGTTTTAAAAGTTTGGTATTAATAATTTCAGCTATTAAAAAGATCAACGTTTTCATAGATACTTTAGTGTCTCGTGTCTTAACAATATTCACTAGTAAAATATCCAGAGGCAAAGGCGGTGGAGGTGCTGCTCCAGAAAATTCCCAGCCTTTGTTTTAAAATTGTGTGGAAGAAAACAAAAATATCTAAGAAAAAAAAAAATACTTTCAGAAATTTGATTAAATCCTAAAAGAACAAAATCGAGCATTTTTTTAATTTTCTTGCTTTAATCTGAATTGCCACAATTCACACTGCAGGAGTGACAGTGTTCTCAGTCTCTCGCAGCCCCGCATGCAGCTTCATATGTGCATATGCGCACAAAAGTTGAACAATACGTCGCTAGATTTGCGAAACTCACAGTTCCATTCACAATTTTTGCATCTTTTTCTGAAGAACATTAGGCTTAAGGATCACTACATCAATTATTATCAATAATCTAAAAAGAAAATAAGAGGTGCTGTAGCTTCACAGTGCCTATATGCGAACCGCTACTGTACAGGATTCGTCGTCTAGTTATCAAACAAGAAATAATAGTATATTATGTTGCATGATTTGAAAATGTCTTCTTAGGCACAATTGCACAGTTTTTGGTTTCTCCTAAGCCTAACTCAATTATCTTAGTGACAATTGTTTCAACAATTGTTTCCTGGGTAATTGAGCTACGCTTAGGATAAACCAAAGAATGTGTAACCGGGCCTAAAGGCCAGTATTTCAATCCTCAGTTTATCTTACCTTGGTAACAATTGTTCTACTAATAATTACTATGGAAATTAAGCTACGTCTAAGTTAAACCGTGGACCAAAATACTGGGCCTAAGTCTCGAGGATTTGGTTCTAAGGCTCGGTTGTACAATCTAAGCTTATCTACAGTTTAGTTGAACCGAGCTTATTTACTATGGTTACAATTGCTGAAATAATTGTTACCATAGGAAATAAACTTAGTTTAACTAAACTGTAGATAAACTTGTATTGTACAACCAGGCCTAAGCAAAGTGAGTGTTCAGAAAAGAATTCATTGAATGCCATCACAATCACGATTATAAAAAGATAAATCTCCAATTCCGAAAGACATGCGTCGGAAATTATTATGATTTTCATTGAATTATAATAAATTCTGTGACGTACTCAAAATGAAAGTTAAAAGTACCTGTAGTTTGATGACTAGTAACTGTATTACAATGAATCTCTCGATGTACACTGAAATATCGTCTGCCACACTTGTATGGGGTAAAGACGTGCTTGGTACTCACTAATTCTTTATTTGAGATGCGCAAACGCTGCATTTTATATGTAAGATATGATTAATGGTGCCTAGCAACATATTTATAGTATACTTTTAATCATGTATAGCATACACAGAATTTTCAAATAGTTTTACGATACTCCAGTCGTCAAACAAGTTACCAAATTTGCAATTTCCTATTTCTATGATGTTGATAAAATCAAAGATGAATTTTATTTAGAAGAACAGATTGATGAACACAAGCGCAACTGCAAAGATTAACGAAAATGATGCTCCAAAATGTGCGTTAGTAGATCATTTCCTGAACTCTGATCATTTTTTTGATATTGATTGAATATCTTCCACCTAATGGAACGATTCTAAATAGAAGACTGACACATTAGCTCTAAGCACTATTAGAGATTATTTTTGATGTTGAACTTCTGTCATGTTGCTCTGTTTTTAATTGACATCTTAGCTTCAATCTTTTTCTGTTGGTTCTACTTGTGTGATTCTGCAATATATGTTAGGCGTAGACGCACATTTTGAAGCAAATATTTACTTCTGAGTCTCCGAAACGATGAATCGTTGCAATTTATTGATGAAAAAATTTGTTGGGATATACAAGCAAAATTTTACCTCTTTTAATGATCATGAAATGATCTTTTTTACAATGGTCTGAAAAAAGTCTTAAATAAGGCGTAGTTCGCATAGATGTGTTTTTTGGACTTTTTAGCAAAACGGCTAGTTTTATGTTAAAACAAGTAGAGAGAGGTGGAAGTAGAGTGTGAATTAGTTCTAATACATTATTAATTAGTTTCCAACCCGCTCTACTGGGTCTAGTTGATTTCCAAGTCATATTTGAACCCGGTAATATACTCGATAAAAATGTTGATGAACAGAAGCCGAACCAATTCACACTCTATCTCCACCTGCACCAGAAAAGCTCCTTAATATTATTTTTGCAACTGCAAATGGGGTTTAACTCGAAATGGGGCTGCAAAAAAGTAGGACTTGTTCACCAGCTTGCACCAGCGTGTTTAAATACTGAATCTCCTTCAGAAAATGATCCTGGCATCGAAGACGAAAAAACTGATGTATCGCTATTTGAACAATTCTCGTCAATTCAGGAAGATGAAGATTAAGAAGAAGAAGAAGAAGCTGAATAAGAAGACCTAATATTAGGTTAAACTTCAATAGATAGACCGTGGAGTGGGCCTACCGGGGAAACCACATTAAAAATATATGGCGTGGAAACGTGTGTCTACTATTATTGAGTATATGACTTTAGAATGGCTTTATCTCAGAAATGGTAGATCTTAAGAAAAAAATGTGAGGATCAATTTTGTAGAGAACTGAAAGATCTACAATTTTTGTTGAAGCTATTTTTATCATAAAACTAGCTGTTTCGCTAAAAAACTCATGGGGATCGATGGGGACTTTTCCCAACTTTATTATAATGGTATCCCTAACGTTCGGTCAATTTTCAGCTTCTTGGAAATTTATGCAAGGCTGAAAATCTATTTTGGCCGGACTATTTATTCTCAATCAGTAAATATACTATTTTGGACCATTTAACACTCATAAAATATTTTTATCAGCTTAAATACGGAGTACTGAAACTTGTACGACACAAAAATCAAACTTATATTGAAGTGACCGTCTGTCTTCAATATTGTCGATATGGAAGTGTTTAAAATAGTTCTGACATCCAATTATATGTGAAAATCACAATTATATGAGTATTTATTTTGCAGATGTTATGCAGAAAGCTTTAAGTATTGCCAAACCGTACCAAAAAACGGTCAGAATTTGGCTTGGATCAAAATTAGTTGTTGCTCTTTATGATCCTGATGACGTGGAGGTATATAAAATTAGTTTTACAATTGGATAACTGAGGTAATATATTTTTTATTCTTTTACAGATTATCCTAAACAGCAATATACATCTCAAAAAATCTTCTGAATACCAGTACTTTGAACCATGGCTAGGAGATGGTCTTTTAATAAGTCATGGCGAGAAATGGCGTTCGCATCGAAAGCTGATAGCTCCCACATTTCACATGAATATTTTAAAGTCTTTCATGGATGTCTTTAACAAGAACAGTCGTGCTGTTTGCAAAGCCATCGCTGAAGAAAAAGGACGTGTTTTTGATGTTCATGATTACATGAGTGGAACTACAGTTGACATTTTGTTGGGTAAATATTTTTCTCCAATAATTGTTGGACAGATAATTTATTAATAATAATAATTACGTTGCAGAAACCGCCATGGGCATTACAAGATCAGAGCATAACAAAGCAGGATTCGATTATGCTATGGCAGTCATGAAGTAATATTCAAATATTCAGTTGAAATGATGAATTTATTATTGAACTGTTACAGGCTTTGTGAAATTATCCATATGCGCCAGTTCAAATTCTTCTTACGTCCTAACTTTATTTTCAACTGGACAAAATACAAGAAGCTTCAAGAAGGTTTTATAAAAGTTATTCACACCCTTACAAATAAAGTTGTTAAACAGAAAAAGGAAGAATATATCGCGAGAAAGAAAGCTGGAAACACAGAAACTCTTTTGAGTCAAGTCACAAGGGATGTAGAAGAGAAGGAACGTCAAGAACAAAATTTGAGGGCTAGTAATCCAGAGGCTTTTAAAGGATTGAGAGATGATTTGGATGACATCGATGAAAACGATGTTGGGCAAAAGAAGCGTTTAGCTTTCTTGGACTTTATGGTTGAAGCTAGTCATCAAGTAGGATTGAATATTAACGACACTGACATCAAAGAAGAGGTCGACACTATTATGTTTGAGGTACTTCTTGGACATCATTTATAAAAAAATATTTGATAATATTTGTTTTGCAGGGTCACGATACAACTGCAGCAGGTTCAAGTTTCACCCTTTGTATGTTGGGCGCTCATCCTGATATTCAAGAAAAAGTTATGGAAGAACTTAATTCCATTTTTGGCGATTCAAATAGGTCTTGTACATTCGCCGATACTCTTGAAATGAAATATTTAGAACGCGTTATTCTGGAGACTCTGAGGATGTATCCACCAGTACCTATGATTGCCCGTGAATTGGAACAAGATGTACCAATCAAGTCTGATAATTTGATTATTCCTGCTGGAACAACTGTACTTATAGCTCAATTTAAAATTCATCGCTGTCCGGAAACCTATCCAAATCCTGAAGTTTTTGATCCTGATAATTTCTTGCCTGAAAGATGCCAGAATCGTCACTATTACAGTTTCATTCCATTCAGCGCTGGACCAAGAAGCTGCGTAGGTAAGAGTAAAAGAAAACAAGTGAACACATTTACGAATATTTATTGTTCTCTCTTTGAACTGTCTCTATTTTATTCCAGGTCGTAAATATGCTCTCCTGAAACTGAAAGTACTCCTCTCGACAATTTTAAGAAACTTCAAAGTATTTTCGGAAGTGCCAGAAAAAGACTTCAAACTTCAGGCTGATATTATCTTGAAGAGAGCAGATGGATTCAGAATTCGCATGGAGCCAAGAACACCAATTGTTGCATAGAATTTTATTTATTTTGAAATGCTCTATTTAAGTACTTTTGTATTAGTAGATATATGTGGTGTACATATAATAGGTTTTAGGGAAAAGAAAGGATGTATTATCTAAAAAATATGTGACTTTATCTTACTTTTATATTATGTATCATCTGCTGACGACAATAAAGGATTGTCAAAAATAAATGATGAAATAATTTTTTAGTTGTACAAAGTAGAAGTATTTTAAAACCAACAAAATTAACATTTTGACATTCTAATGAAAATATCCGTTTTGAGCATCCCTGAGTCCCTTTTGACTATTTTTGGCTTGATATTGGTACGTACGTATGTATGTGCGTTCGTAATTTGCAAATCTCAAAGCCCGTCAAACGTATAGGTAATGTTGAAATTTTGTAGGTAGATAGATAGATAATAATTCATTGAATTCATACTTCTCGATTTAGAGCTCTACATTTCTGTATATATTTTATTATTATTATTAATCATTTGAATCTGCTTTATAACCTGGCGGGCGTCGCGATTAAATTGATTTTAATTCAGATTTTCTATCAGTTTTCTCCATTCTGTTCTGTTCTCTGCTTTTCTTTTTGCATCTTGATAACTGATACTGTCCTTAAAATCTCTTCTACATTGTCCTCCAATGTTTTTCTAGGTCTTCCTCTCCTTTTTCCTTTATGCTTTTTGTGTTCCATATTTGTTTTGTTTGTCGTTCTTCTGTCATTCTTATTTAGTGGCCATAGCATGTTACTTGCTTTTTGTCTGTAGTGTTATGTATGCTTTCTATTTCTAGGTTTTTTCTTATTTGATCATTTCTTATTTTATTTATCCTTGTCACTCCTTCTACTCGTCTTGAGTATCTCATTTCCGCTGCTTGGATTTTACTTTTGTGCCTTTGATTTATTGTCCACGTCTCACATCTATATATCCATTTTTGTATTTTTTGACACTTGTTTGTTATTTAATATTCTTTTGTTTATTGCATGTGAGTTTCTATTGGCTGCTAATATTTTTTGGTTGTTGATTATTATTCCCAGATATGTGAATGTATCTACTTGTTCTATTTCCTTTCCGTTTATTTCTATATTAGTTATTGTATCTTTTCTTGCTATCACCATTGTTTTTGTTTTGTCTACATTTATGATCATTTTATGCTTTTTTAGTTCATCGTTCCATATATTTATATTGTGTTACATGTCTTTCTTGTTCTTAGCTAGAATTGCTAGATCATCTGCGAAAGCAATTCACCTATTGGTGTTATTGTCAGCCGATGCTAATCAATATTCATTTTTTGTTTTATTTTATCTTTTGTATTCTTGATATTATTGTCCAAGAATATTTTAAATAGCAACGAACTTAATGCTTCTTGGCTTAGTCCTTGCGATGTGGAAAATTCTCCTGATGTTTCATTTCCGGTTCTTCTGTACACACTTTTAATTATTGCTTCTATTAGTTTTTCGTTATCTAGTCCTTCTCTTAGTATATTTACAATATAAAATTATTTCAATTAAAGGTTATTACAGTTTGAGAGACATTGATTTGACATGTTTATTTCAATTCTTATCTTCTTTTTCTGAATCTTTTGATTCACGATTCCCCACTTTCAAATTCATTTAGGACTGTGCAGATGCTGAAATTTTCTCTTGGTAGTTTTTTGACTCTCTTCCCATAATCAGCATTTCTTTCTTTCTTCTTGTAATCAATATATGTTTCTAATTATTACATTTCCTCATCGGAGTCTTGCAATGGATTTCGTATTTTTATTGTTTTCTTTTGTGATAAAATGAGCTTTATTGGTCAGACGTATTATCTAAACACGTATGATTACAATATCGCTTACAGTTATTCTTACTGAATGAATTCCTTTCCTAGCTCACGCTCTTATATACCTAAGCCGACAATGGGCCAACATTCAATTGTCTAACAGTTGATGCCTGGCAACCACCGAACATCAAGTAGCCGTAGGCTATCAATCACGTCTGACAATTGAACATCGACTTGGTCAATACTTACTGGGATTACAGTTATAGCGAATTTAAATAAATATCTATGTGATCTAGGGCGAGTTTCATCAAAGCCAGTTGAATTTATCCAGAGGTTATTTTATATGAAAACTATAATTGATGCAATTGTAACTATAGTTACTAACTCAGAATAACCTCTAGATAAATTTAACTGACTTTGATGAAACCGGGCCCTAATGACTTGAAATATTCCACATTTGTGACAATACATTATTTTTGTACTCTCGTATTTCAGTAACTTGTTCTTGTTTTTGAAGTTGATCTCTTGCTTCAAATTCTTGTTTGGTTTCAATGTTATTGTTTCTGTTCACTTCTATTTGAGTTGGCGAGTATCCTTTCCTTTCATTGTACTGTCTTTTCTTGTCTTCCCATTTATTTTCCAATGCTCTTCTTACTTCCTACCTTTCTATTTGTACCCAGCACTGATATATTATTCTATCTGGATCTTCTCTTCTTTATTTACTCCTGTCACTTTTTTCATTTTATTTGTATCTGTTTATTCCGTTTCTTCCATAATAATGTAGTGCGGTGTCTGTTTTTCCAGGCCTAGTGTCCATTTAAGATATCTGGTCTGAATTATTTTAAATTGATCAATTTCTGCCCAGCCCCATATTTGTGCCCCGTACATTAAAATACGTTTAACGATAGTATTTTGTAAATGTTCGCGAATTTTGCCCAATACTTCTCTCATTTATACTCTTTTTACTTGATTCTTTATATGTGTATCCACATTATTGTTGAATCCTAAGTACTGGAACTCTTTTATTTGTTCTCCGTTGGGCTCTCATTCCACGTCTATTTGCTATTTTTTGCCCATTCTATTCCTTTTTTAAGTTGCATTGTTTTTGGTTTCTTCTAGTTTAGCGTTTAGAGGAAGGTACGCCTATGGTATTATAGAGTGAAAGTGTTTTTAGCAAGCTCCGATAATAAAACCTAAAATATAGGAGTTATCGAGTTTATAATTTCATAGGAAGGTGTTAAAGTGAATAAGTTAAAGTGTTAAGGAATAGTATAGTTGAAATTTTGTGAGGAAATAATCTTAAAAGTTGTAAAATCAGAACTAATTTTAAGTGATAAAGACCTTGGTGTAACTTTTGACAACAAGTTTCTGCGAAGTGCGGAGATAAACGCAAAGCGCACACATCAGTGTCAACATATCACAGCGGCGTCCCAAGGAGGGTAAATGAACAGTGAATTTAGGAAAAGAAGTGATTCTCTAGACAAAAGAAGAAGAGAGGAAGGTGTAGAAGATCCATTTAGACCAAGTAAAAAAGTTTCAAGATCCCCGGCTAAGAAAGAAAATACACAAGAAATGGAAGAAATGAAAAAAATGATGGCAAATCTTACCAGTATGGTCAGTGGAATGAGAGACGTCATGGACCAAAACCATAAAGAGCTAAAAAAAGGTATCGCACAAAATAATGACATGATAGAACATTTAAAAACAGAATTGAAAGAGAGGGAAAAAATATGGAACGAGGAAAAAGAAGAGCTAAAGAAGGAGATAAAGATCCTACGTAATGAAGTTGAAAGAAAAGATAAAGATAGCAAAAGAAATAATATTATAATCAGAGGGCTTCCAATTGAAACAGCAAAGCCAAAAGAATTAGCTCAATCTATTATACAAGAGAAATTACAAATCGAATGTGAAATAAAATCGGCAACGGCAATTAAAACCAAAAAACCAGATTCTCTAATCATTGTAGAAATGGAAGACTATGAAGACAAGATTAGAATATTAAAAAGTAAGAATAAACTAAAGGGCAGTAAAGTGTACATTGACAATGATTATACGGTGAGAGAAAGAAAAATGCAAGCCACTATAAGAAGAAAAGCTAAAGAAGAAAAAGCAAAAGGAAAGAACGTAAAAATATTCTATAATAAACTGGCAATAGATGAAAAAATTCTAATTTGGAATGCAGATCTTGAATTGCTCGAGGAAAAAGAGCAGTATGTAGAAGTTTCAAAAAACTAGAAACAAGACAATGGTGTGGAGATACTAGGATGACTGCTCAAGGAAAACGGACAACGAATTCAGGTATTAAAGCAAATAGTATTAAAAACAGAAAGATTGTAACATGGAATGTGAGAGGTTTGAATGAAGAAGGAGCATGTAAAAATTTGTCAAGAGTTTTAAAAAATTACAATGTAGACATTGCAGCCCTACAAGAAACAAAATTAAAAGGCAATAGTATCTGCGAAATGGAGGAGTATATTTTCTTCAATAGTGGATGGGCTACATCTTTCCTGGGCACAGGTTTTATGGTACATAAAACACTTAAAGAAGCAGTTATAGATTTTACACCCATATCAGAGAGATTGTGTAAAATTAGAATTAAAGGAGACATTAGGAAAATAAGTATTGTAAATGTACATGCACATTCAAATGAAAAAGATAATGATGATAAAGAAGAACTATATGAAGAATTATCACGAGTATTGGAATCTATTCCTAAATTTGACATCAAAATAATAATAGGAGATTTTAACGCAAAAGTGGGAAATGAACAGTTTGTAACAGGAGGTATGAGCAAGCATCAAGAGTCAAATGAAAACGGAACAATGCTAATAGAGTTTGCAATAGAATATAATCTGAAAATATTGAGCACCTATTTTCAAAGAAAAGAAATACACAAGATAACATGGATATCGCCAAATGGAGAGGTACAAAACCAAATAGACCATGTGCTAATTGAAAAAGATCACACAAAATTGATAACAAATATACGGTCACGAAGAGGTGCGGATGTAAACTCGGATCATTTTATGGTAGAAGTGAAACTGAAATTTCCAACACATATACAGTCGAGGAATGAGCAAAACAGAAGAACAGTTCTGAGGAACTTTGCAAATGATCATGAGGGAAGAAAGTATAAAGAGAGGTTGGAAAGAAGTCTACAAAGTATGAGAATATCTGACAATATGGAGGAAAAGTGGAACAATATAGAATGTACTATAAGGTCATCAGCTCTGGCAGTGAACGATAATAAAAAAACTACAAAATCAGAATGGTTCGATGAGGCATGCAAGATTGCTCTGGAGAGGAGAAATAAAGCAAGGCTTAAGGTTTTGGAAAATCCAAACCCTCAAAATAAATGTAAGTACACAATTGAAAGAAATCGAGCAAAGGCGATGTGTAGAAAGAAGAAAAGAACTATGATAAAACATAAATTAAGATCCATAGAGGAGAATTTCAAAAACAAGGAGTTAAAGAATTTTTACCAAAATATAAAAAGCGAAAGGACTGGGAGTAACACAAGACTAGTCTATATGAAAAAAAAAGAGAGAACCTTAGTTACTGGCGGAGCGAAATTAACAAGATGGATGGAATACTTTACTGAAGAACTAAATGTGAACGAAGACTCCCAGGGAGAACTAGTAATGGAAGAAGAAAATTATGAGGAAGAAACAAGCGAATGCAGTATACCACAACTAGAAGAAATTAAGGCAATTGTGCAGAGAATGAAAAATGGAAAAAGTCCAGGAGAAAATGGCGTACCTATTGAACTAATAAAAATAGGAGGAGACAACTTAATTCAAGAGGTATATGAACTCATAAAAGATATATGGAAAGAAGAAAAAATTCCAGAAGCGTGGACAAAATCTCTAATATGCCCCATCTATAAAAAAGGTGAAAGGACAGTGTGTGGAAATTATAGGGGTATCGCACTGCTAGATACAGTATATAAAATATTTGCAACTGTATTAAGTGACCGATTGAAGAAAGAAGCAGAGAATATATTAGGAGATTATCAAGCTGGGTTTAGAACATACAGATCGACTAGCGACCAAATATTCACGTTAAAACAAATCATGGAACACAGTTATGAACACAACTTGGATCTGCATTGTCTGTTTATAGATTTTAAACAGGCATATGACAGAGTGAATAAGAATAAGATGTACGAAATTTTAAGAGATCTCAATATAACAGCGAAGCTTAGACAGCTGATTAAAAGTACTTTCATAAAGACAAGTTGTAGGGTGCTAGTAGATGGTAAAACCTCTAACAGCTTTGAAGTGAATAATGGTCTGAGGCAAGGGGATCCGTTATCACCAATTCTATTCAATTTAGTGCTTGAATGGATAGTAAGGAAGTGTGAGTTGCACAGAGGAGGAAGTATATACCATCATCGACATCAAATTCTGGCATACGCCGACGATATCACGATCCTTACTAGAAGTAAAAAAGAACTGGAAAGAACGGTAAAGAAAATTATCGAAACAGCCAAAGAGGTCGGGCTAACTATAAATGAAAGTAAAACTAAACACCTGATACTAAGAGGAGGAACGGTCCAAAACGATAAATTTTTGAGAATTACTACGGAAGAAGGAAAGATTTACAAATTTGAAGAAGTGGAGAAATTCCCATATCTAGGAGTAGTAGTCACAAATAACGGTAAGGAAGATGAGGAAATTTCGCAGAGAATTGCAAAGGCAACAAGAAGTTTTAGCGCGCTGTCAAAAATGCTCAAAAATAAGAATGTGGCAAGAACAATAAAACTCAAAGTTTATAAAACAATTATTAAACCGGTAGTGCTGTATGGGTGCGAAATGTGGACATTAAATAAAGTAAATCAAAATAAAATTGAAGTGTGGGAGAGGAAGATGCTTCGAAAAATCTTTGGTGGAATAAAGGTTAATGGAATGTGGGTGCGAAGGACCAATGCGGAAATTATGACTTTGTATGGTGAAGCGGGAATTGTAGAAACAGTAAAAATACAGCGGTTAAGATGGCTAGGGCATATTATAAGATTACCTGAGGACAGAGTGGTTAAAAGCGTTTTCGGCAAAGAATCCACAGGAGGAAGAAGAAGAGGCAGACCGAGAGATAGATGGAAGTGCGCGGTTATAAAGGACATAGAAACTTTTAAAATTACGAACTGGAAAAGTAAAGTTATGAACAAAGTGAAGTGGCGTAGTATCGTCAACAGAGTCATGGGCATTCCAGGCCTACAGTGCTAATATATATATATAGTTTAGCGTTATTTTTTTATCTTCAGGTATTTTTCCAGTCTTATTATCATCGATTTAATTTCTTCTCCATCGCCAATAATATTAAATCATCAGCATAGACTATTGTCCAAATTTTTCTATTTGTCCTCAAGCAAGGTATTGCTTTGATGTTGGGCTCATCAATGAACATCCTTGTCGCAGACCTATGTATAGCCGTTCAAAATTCTTCTGAATAATTTTCTCCAACTTTTATCATGCTTTAAGTTTCGGTATAAATGCTCGTATCCTATTTTCATTGAGATCGACTGAGCCGGAAATGCACTTTATTGGACAGCTTTTCAGAATTTTTCGCATAAATTCGAAACGATCAGCCATAGAGTATTGAAATTTGATATTTCAGTGTGCTGTAGCATCTGAATGATTGCCTACTATTCTCATAACAATCTGTTGTACCGGAAGTGCACTTCAGTTGCCATTTTTCTCTTAAATTTTGTGCATTAGTTCATATTTGTTAGGCGTAAAATCTTGGAAATCAGTATTTAGGAATGTTGTAGCACAAGAATGATGACCTACTGTTTTCAAAGCAAATAATTGACAAATTTTTAGAATTTTTTGGATAAATCCAAAACGATTAGTCATGCCAAATGAGATTTTGTGTTTGATTACGGTATTATTATATGCAAAAATATATCCATTCATGTACAAGTAGGTCACGTATAATAACGTAAGCAATGATAAAAAACATACCTAGTATCAGTTGTCAAATCCAGATTTTGTTTAGTTGGAGTAAATATTCAAATAAAGTTAAAATCAGTTATTATTATCATATGAACATACAATGTTTTCTTCTATTCAATTAATTGCCTTTCGTGCTATTACGAACAAGTCCGATCCAACTAATATGCATGCGAAATAATATATTTAAGTTAGTACAAAGTCAATATGGTTATATTGTGTCATGTTTTGATTATTTCTTGAGTGTTTTGTGTTAAAATCTTGAGAAACTTTTGACTGAATGTGCGGAACTCATGTTACTAGTGTGTGTTGGAATACTGTTGATCATTTGGACTAATTTTTGTAGAGAAATGGGTACAGGAACGCCAAATATGGACCAGAAGGTAAGTGGTACATATTTATGGTAACAATATGAATTGATCATAAGCATAGCCCTTTAAATATGTTGCTAATTATATAATTACCAACCATATGACAACCTAATCATATATATAGGGCAATATGATTCAAAGAAGATTCAATTCAAAAGATTGAGATGAAAATTTTGTACATTTTGGGCTTATTGGAATACTGTCTGTACAGAGTACAAGTATTGTGAAACCAACAAAAATCGCATTTCGAGATTTTGTTGGAAATATCCGTTTTGAGCAGCCCTGAATCCATTTTGACTATTTTTGGCATGACATCGATACGTGTGTTCGTATGTATATAACTCGCAGATCTTCGAACCCGTTGAACGTATAATGTTGAAATTTTGTATTTAAAACTGATCTAAGGTCTAGTAGTGCACCTCTCATTATGGATGCAATCGTCCTTACCGGAAGTGCATTTTACTTGAAACTGTTGTATAAATTCAAAATGGTTAGCCGTAGGATGTAGAAAAACAGTATTTGGAATAACTGCTGCATCTTAATAATCACCTTTTATTTTTGTATCAATTGGCTAAACCAGAAGTTCACTTTATATAACGGTCTTTTCGAATTTTCCGCATAAATTCAAAACAATGAGCCGTAGAATATTGAAATTTTGTATTAAATACTTCTATAACATCTAGTTGTACACCGCGCGTAATGATTGCGATTGGCTGAACCAAGAGTACAGTTTTTCGAGTTTTTCGCATATATCCAGAACGATCATGAAATTTGATATTTAAATTAATTGTAGCATTCAAATGATAACTCTATATTTTCATAGCAATCTACTGAGCTGGAAGTAGACTATATTTTACGATATTTTTAAATTTTTTGTATAAATTCGAAACTATTGGCCGTAAAATTGTAGCATTTCAACTTTTGACTACAATCGATTTTGCCTTATGTCAATGTTAGTATCAACTGTCAATCATTCACTCAAAAGGTGTACAAGTAAGTCATGTGGTGTCCACATCAGATTCTTTTTGATGATTTTTTTGTGCGTTTAATTTTTCACAGCCACAGCCAATCAGAGCAGACGATGAAATCACGTGACTACATCACTGAGTTGTATGTCGCATCAGCACGTTGTGCCTTATTAGTGCATTGTGTTTTGTGGTGTTTTGAGATACAAATTAGAAAAATTATGGCTAGTGGAAATTAGGTTATGTTTATGTACCCTAGTTCGTCAAACAACATGTTGAGAACTCTGCAGCCTTGATTCCTACTCAAAAGTCACTCTCTTGACCAAAGTTCTTTCTTCTTTTTTCTTTGTCTCGTAATTCAAATTAATTCGCAAGCTTCAACTGCAGTAAGCAGCAAATGTTTCTGCTCTTCTCTGACGATTATTTTCGGTAACATTCATATTTGCAATAAACAAGTTGACCAAGTCTACGATCTAGACACAAGTGGCGCAGCTTGCATCGTGTGATGTAAAAATAAGTGTCACACCAAGTGCAATTCAAAGCGGCCCAGTGCGCAAGAAAACTTGCTGCAAATTAGGTGTTATATTTGCATGAATCAAAAACAATTCTAATGACATCTGCACGTCAAGATTCTAATCCATCTGATAAAGAACAACACCTTATCTTATTTGAATTAATGAATCTATTATATAATCGCAGAAAATGAACAAAATGACATTAGTAATGGTCATATCTTGCAACAAGTTATTAGAAAGGTAGGTAACATTACAATAATTTATAATATTCCTTTATAGGTCTCATAAATTTACTTCACTTGAATTAATGATACAATAATAATCCTTATTTATTGCTATCTTTAAGGGAAGGAGAAAAGATAATCATTCAAATCAAATACTGAGCAGAAAAAGTATAATATTGCCTTGATTTTGAAAAATTTTTAAGCATTCAATCATGCATCTCTTGTATGTATACATACATATACGTAAATAATTTTTATGATTTCCTCAAAGATAGCAATAAATAAAGATTAATATTGACGTGAATTATTGTGTAATAAATATTCCTACTAAAATAAATTTATGAGATGTATATATCTGGAATGTAATAAATTGTTGTACAGATTTCTATCTTTCCAATAAATAATTTGTGTGAAATATGAGCACATTGTCTTATGCTAGAGCTTGCTTTTATTTCTTTCATTATAGTATACTTGCACTTGTTTATAGTGAACTTATTGATTTGAAGAATTTGGGAATGAATAAATTATTAATAGAAACGTCAGAGAATAATAAATATATAGTTTGAATTATCTATGAGCGATCAGTATGCAATTAGTTTGGAGAATATGATTTGAACAAGCAATTGGTATATTTAGAGTACGTTCCACTAGGCGATCGCAGCGATTTGTTCACGACTGCAGTTTTTGCCGAAAATATTTATCAAAATTAGATATTTATGTATGTAGTGCACGAAATTATACTTTGGTGCTTGAGAATGAAATTTTTTTGTCGAGGTGCCAGTCGAGACACAAATCATTCGAAAGCACCAAAGAAATTTCGCGTTAAAAATGTTGTATGTAACACACATGCAACATTTTTTCTACAGACGTAAAAAAATGGTGGTAAAAAATCTTTAAAATCATAGTAAAATACAAAAATTAAGATTTATTCTACTGCAATCTAGTCTTTTGTTCTGTAACTACGCAAACAAAATTTAACAAATGCTCGCATATGTCAGTTGAATTTTTCTAAACAAAGGTCAGCATCACTTTTAGAAAACCTATTTTCAATCGATGTAAATGTTGGAAATGGCAGAAGATATTAACGAAGTAGCAAATAATGCAATTGCTAACCTATTACCCGAAAAATCAAGAATACAATATGAAAATGCATACAAACAATTTAAGGATTGGTGTTCGCTCAAAAATGTATCAAGAGTAAATGAAAACGTTCTTCTCGCTTATTTTGAGGATAAATCCAAATCAGTCAAGTCTTCTACACTATGGTCACTATACTCTATGTTGAAATCTACTCTGGACATTAAAGAAAACATCAAAATTTTCGAAGCTAGTGCCGTATTTAAAGAAAAAAATCTGTAGGATATCAGGCAAAGAAGTCAAAAGTTTTAACGGGGGAACAAGTAAATCAGTTCATATCAGAAGCTAATAATGATGACTACTTATTGATGAAGGTAATTTTGTCGATTTTTCTGTAATTAACATTGAAATCATAAGATTTTTTTAAGGTTTTGCTGATTATGGGCATTTCCGGGGCGTGTCGTCGGGATGAACTTATGAAGATGACAATTGATGATGTAGACGTAGAGGATGCCGGTCGCGTATTAATAGTCAAAATAGCCTATACCAAGACAAATGTTTCACGAACATTCACAGTGACAAATCTCAATCACATTAAATTATATCGGAAGTATCTGACCCTCCGTCCTATTCACACTACAAATAAACGTTTATTCCTAAGATACTAAAAAGGTAGATGTTACAACCAAGTAGTTAGCACCATTGGTTCAGTTCCGTCAATGATCGCAAGATACCTCCAACTAACAAATGCCAAAGCCTACACCGACCACTGTTTCAGGAGGACATCTGCGACACTCCTCGCAGATGCAGGAGCAGACATAAGCTGTCTGAAGCGCCATGGAAGATGGAAATCCTCCAATGTTGTCGAAGGGTATATTGAACATTCCATAGAAAATAGAATGAAAATATAAAAAAAAATATGTGAGAATAAGATTGTCAAAGAATGTTTGGATGTTTCTACAAGTGGAATACATATAGGGACATGTAGCGGTTGCAATATTAATTTTAATATGTATAGCAATATTGATAATAGTTAATGTGTTTTCATAATATTTGAATAAAGCGATTTGTTTCATCTATTCCAATTTATTTTAAAAATATGATCATTTTCGTCGTGCACAAAATATTTTTCGCTCTAGTGCGCAAAATACTTTGTACACGTTGTCAAGATGAACAACTCCAATGCGACATTTCGCATACCAATATTGATGTACAAATGTCATCATTTTTTGACGTTTGTAGAAAAAAAAGCATAATGTCGAGGAGAGCTACTTTTTTCCACAAAAAATGACGGATCATTTATATGTACAATGAACAGGCAATAAATGAGTAATTAGAGCTCCATTTAAAAGTCTAAATTTGTATGAAAAATGGCAATAAAACAATTAATCTAGATAAAAAATATTGGAATAATTTATTACCCTTGAAACCTCATATAAATCTAATGCTAATAATACAGTAAAAAAATAACATCAGTCTTTGAACAATTTATGCAACAACTGGGTTTCTTGGTTCCATGCGAATTTTGAATCCATCTGCTCTTTTTAGGATGATGTCACCCTGAAGTTTGAAGTCTTTGGCAGGTACATCTGATATTACCTTGAAGTTTCTCAAGATGGTGGAAAGGAGTACTTTCAGCTTTAATAATGCGTACTTACGACCTGAAACAAATTTGACACCATATGAAACGATGTATTCCACTCAGTTTGAACTGTGATGTGACTAGATAAGCATTTGGAAACCTTGATTGAATGAAAATTTGTATCCAAATTATGAATTTTGGGAGAACAAAGAATGTGCTTGTTAATAGTGCTTTGGGTTATATATCGCTCTTATGACTGGGCCGTTTGAGTTGTAGTACTCAAACAAAGCTTTCGTGGTTGTCTCGGGCTCAAGGTCGGCCCCATAAGCGCGCGCAATGCAATTTAGTACTATCAATTCTAGTGCCACTAAAAAATTTAATTCTTTCACTTACCCACGCAACTCCTTGGGCCTGCACTGAAAGGGATATAGCTGTAATAATGGCGATTTTGACATCTTTCTGGTAAGAAATTGTCTGGATCAAAAACCTCAGGATTTGGATACAGATTCGGTGAGCGATGAATTTTTAGCTGAGGAATAAGCACTGTTGTTCCAGCTGGAAGCACAATATCTTGAGTTTTTATTGATACATCTTGTTCCAATTCACGAGCAATCAGAGGAACTGGTGGATACATTCTTAATGTTTCCAGAATAACACGTTCTAAGTATTTCATCTCCACAGTATCAGCAAATGTACAGGACCTATTTGATTCTCCAAAAATGGAATTGAGTTCTTCCATGACTTTCTCTTGAATGTCAGGATAAGCACCTAGAGCGCATAGGGTGAAGCTAGATCCGGCGGCAGTCGTGTCGTGACCCTACAAAAAATATAATTGTAAACTCATTTGTCGTGTACACAGCATAAATAGTACCTCAAACATGATAGTATCAACTTCTTCTTTGATGTCAGTGTCATTGATATTCGTTTCTGTTTGATGACTAGCTTCCACCATAAAGTCCAAGAAAGCTAAACGTTTTTTTTGTCCAACATCATTGTCATCAATATCATCTAAGTCGTCTCTTATTCCTTTGAAGGCTTCTGGATTGGTACTTCTTAAATTCTGCTCCCTGCGCTCCTTTTCTTCCACATCTCGTGTAACTTGTTCCAAAAGTGTTTCTGTGTTTCCAGCTTTCTTCCTTGCAGTATATTCATCCTTTTTCTGCTGCACAACTCTCTTCGTGAGAGTGTGAATGACATTAATAAAACCTTCTTGAAGTTTTTTGAATGACGTTAGGTTGTAGATGAAATCAGGACGTAAGTAAAATTTCACTTGACGCGTGTGGATAATTTCACAGAGCCTGGAAAATTTCAATATTAAATTATTGATTTAAGCTGAGTAATGAATGTTACCTCATTACTGCCATAGCATAATCGTAGCCTGCTTTGTTATGTTCTGATCTTGTAATACCCATAGCAGTTTCTGCAACAGAATTATTAGTCTGGCTACAATACTTGTCATGAAAAATAAGTTACCCAACAAAATATCGACTGTAGTTCCACTCATATAGTCGTGAACATCAAAGGTACGTCCCTTTTCTTCAGCAATCGCTTTGCAGACAGCACGGCTGTTCTTGTTAAAGACATCCATGAAAGACTTCAAAATATTCATATGAAATGTAGGAGCAATCATCTTCCGATGGGTACGCCATTTCTCGCCATGACTGATAAGAAGACCATCTCCCAGCCAGGGCTCGAAGTATTTATAGTCTTTAGATTTTTTCAGATGTACGTTGCTACCTAAAATTATCTTTTGAGAAACAGAATATATTAATCATGAATACATACGTTTAAACATTGCAATTGGTAGTGGTTTTCACATAATACATACCTCAACGTCTTCTGGATCGTAGACTGCTACCAATAATCTTGGTCCAAGCCATATTCTTGCAATTTTATCAAATGGTATGCTCAAATCTAAGGCTGTCTCTAAAATTTCTGTGAAATTTAAATTCATTATGGTTCTGCATTTGAAAAGCGTACATTATATTCATTACCATTGGGAGTCTTGCAGTGAATCACATCCAGAGCATTTCCAAAAAATGGTGTTGTTTTTGGTCCTGGTATTTTGCTTCCAAGCTTATATTTTTTAGTTGACTGAAGCCAGAGTTGGTAAGTCAATAAGACTAGTGTTACTATGACTAAGGGATAAAAAAAGCCCACTGGCAGTAATTTTACTACCGACGATTGTGCTTGAAGGCTCATCTACGACAAAAAAAAATTGTCAAAATTGTTAATCAGGTTCAAAAATACTCTCATTCAATCCTTGATGAAAGTAAACACAAGTTTATTTATTTGACATTTGGCACTTGAAGCACCACTATCCACTAATCATATGTTAGTAGAACGGCAAAAACTGCGGTCGCCTAGTGGAACGTAATCTAAATATGTTCTTACTTCGTGAATTTTAACAAAAGTTTAGTTATATTAATGAGCAAGTAGTTTGTGATGCATTTAAATTGATGAATAGGTATTTCAAAGAATGAATTTTTTTAAAAAGATAATGTGTTTTCAAATCAAATCTTCACGTAGCTAGCTCACATCAGTGTTTATCATGGAGAGGTTGGACATTGAAGTTATGTTCCACCAGGCGATTGCAACGCTCGTGTAGTCTTAATAATCGTTCCATAAGATCTTTGCGTTCAAGATTAATACGTCATAAATGATATCATTAATCGCGACCGCTTCAAGCTCACAACGCTCGCGATTAAAAGGTGGGTTAAAACAGTTGTGTTTCTTTTTTGCAGAAATCTCCAAGTAATGTTGCTTTTATTACATAAGCCATATTTTGAAGTGGATTGTATATTAATTATTCTACGATACGATAGAGAAAGAAATTTGGCAATGGTATAGAAAATAGTATATTACTTTTTTACCTAATTGTACTAAGTACAAGAAAGTATTGTGAAACCGACAAAATTCACCTATCGAGATTTTGATGGAAATATCTGTTTTGAGCATCCCTGAATCCATTTTGACTATTTCTGGCTTGATGTCGGTACGTACGTGCGTTCGTGCGTTTGTAACTCGTAGATTTCAAAACTAGTCGAACGTATAATGTTGAAATTTTGCATTTGAGACTGGTGTAGGGTCTAATTGTGCATCTCGCATTATAGTTTCAATCGTCTGTACCGGAACTGCACTTTGCTTGAAACTTTTTTCGAATTTTTCTAATAAATCCAGAATGATCAACTGTAAGATAATGAAATTCAGTATTTGAACTTAATGTTGTATCAGAATAGTTATTTACTATTTTTGTAAGAATCGGCCAAGCCAGAAGTGCACTTTACTTGAAACTTTTTTTGAATTTTTTGCATAAATCTAGAATGATCAGCCAAAGCATATTGAAATTTCGTATTGAGCACTTCTATAACATCTTATTGTACATCTTGCATCATGATTGCAATCGGCTAAACCGGAAGTGCACTTTACTTTAGACTTTTTTTATTTTTTCGCATAAATCCAGAATGATCAGCCGTAGGATACTGGAATTTAGCATTTGAAATTGAATGATCATCTACTATTTTGTAGCAATCGGTTGAGCTGAAAGTGCACTGTATATGACAGACTTTTTGAATTTTCCGCATAAATTCTAAACAATCAGTCGTAGAATATTTGAATTTTGTATTAGGCACTTCTATAATATCTAGTTGTACACCTTGCATTATGATTGCTATCGACTAAGCCAGAAGAGCTCTTTATTCGAAACATTTTTTGAATTTTCCGCTTTATTCTTACACTACAACATTCCTAAGTACTGATTTCCAAAATTCTACAACTACCAACAGATCTGATTTTATGCGCAAAGTTAAAAAATGAATTCCCACTGAAGTGCACTTCGGGTTCAGACTATATTGTTATGAAAATAGTAGGCAATCATTCAGATGCTACAGCAGACTGAAGTACCAAATTTCAATATTCTACATCTGATCGTTTCGAATTTATGCGAAAAATTCCAAAAGATTGTCAAGTAAAGGGCACTTCCGGCTTGATGGATCTCAATCAAAATAGGATATATGCATCTAGACGGTATAATCGTCCTAAATACTGAATTCTAACAATCTACGTTCAATCGTTTTGGATTTATGCGGAAAATTCAAAAAATGTTTCAAATAAAGTGCTCTTCCGGCTTAGTCGATAGCAATCATAATGCAAGGTGTACAACTAAATCTTATAAAAGTGCCTAATACAGAATTCATATATTCTCCGACTGATTGTTTAGGATTTATGCGAAAAATTCAAAAAGTCTGTCATATAAAGTGCACTTCCGGCTCATCTGATTGTTACAAAAATAGAAGATGACCATTTAAATGCTACAGCAATTTCAAATGCTGAATTCCAGTATCCTATGGCTGATCATTCTGAATTTATGCGGAAAATTAAATTTTTTTTTAAGTAAAGTGCACTTTCGGTTTAGCCGATCGCAATCATAATGCAAGATGTACAATAGAATGTTAAAGAAGTTCTTTATACAAAATTTCAATATGCTATGGCGGATAATTCTATATTTATGCAAAAAATTTAAAAAAAGTTTCAGGTAAAGTGCACTTCTGGCCTAGCCGATTCTTACAGAAATAGCAGATAACCATCCTGATACAACATCAAGTTCAAATACTTAATGTCAACATCCTACGGTTGATTATCTTGGATTTATCAGAAAAATTAGAGAAGAGTTTCAAGTAAAGTGCACTTTCGGTACAGACACTTGGAACCATAATGCGAAGTGCACAACTAGACCCTATACAAGTCTTAAATACAAAATTTCAATATTATACGTTCAACCAATTTTGAGATTTTCGAGTTACGCACGCACGCACGAACATACGTAGCGACATCAAGCCAAAAATAGTCAAAATGGATTCAGGGATGCTCAAAACGGATATATTTATCAAAATCTTGATATGTGAATTTTGTCGGTTTCACAATACTTCCTTGTACTTTGTATAAGTAAGTAAAAATGATGGAATTTTCATTTCAAATCTCTGGTCTGATGGAGAACAACGCCTACTCATCAGAATTCGCGTTAAAGATACGTCTAAGAATCCTGTGGGGAGTAAACGTGACAAAAAATTTGTAGCAGCCCTAAGAAGTGATTGTAGTGCTCTCTGGTGATAGAAAATGAAAGCTGTCTATGATAAGTCATATTCATATTTTAGAATCACTTAAAAACTCGATAATATCATTAATATTCATTTCGAATTGTTCACTATCGATCAGAAAAAAATTTTTCTCACGTTTGCACTATTTCTGTTTAAAATTGAGTTCTGATAAGCACATTTTTTGTGTAAATTCATGAGCGGTAGTAGTGACCAAGATTTACTTGATTCAAATAATGATTTGTTTATATTGCGAGATAGATTTGTCGACAAAAATGGAAGTTTATTCATGTACGGCGATTATTGGCTCGAAGGCCATTTTTGTATTTAAATTTTTGAAGAAGAAAATTATCATACAGTACTTTAAAATCTCCTCAACTAATTTCCTATCATCTGTAGTTAATTTGGTGAAATACATCATCCGTAGACTGCAGTTTTCTTTTAGACCTAGAGATATGCTCTCCACCAGGTAGGTTAATGAGTACCACTAGAGATATGCTCTTCACCAGGGTTAATGTGAATCACAATTCAAATTTAAGAAATTAATATTTTCTTCCGACTACGGATATTGAAAATCAATTTAATCACGTATTATCTTCATGAATACGATTCTTAATTAAAATTATTGTAAAGAGACTAAACGAAGACATAAAAATTCATATTTTCAAGAGACTAAATAGTAGAATGAGGAAACTTATGTCTAAGTTCAGAATACCTACCGAATAATTATGATTCAGAATTGTAATTTAATATTTTCCTCACTGCAAATTTTTTCAAAAGGAACGTTCTCGACTACAGCTATTTTAGAATTGAACCCTTTATTATTGGATGAGAGTTTGGACCTTACTCTATAATATTTTTTGCTTTTGTATAATAGGATTTTAATTTTAAAATTAAAAATATATTTAGAGTGTGTTTTTCTTTTTTATTATTTCTTCTGTATGTAGGTGAGCTTCTTGTTCAGTAAGCAATTTGGAAAATATTACTCGTCAGCATGAAATATTATGCAACACCAAATTTGAATACGATTATTTTAATCGAGTCATGACAGCAAAAATGATTGAAATAGAAAGTATTTCACGATAAAATTTTGATTGATGTACTATTTCTGAATCTATCTTTATGATCAATTCTCTGAATCAATTCAAATGTGCAGCCATAATGACAATTGAATTTGAAAGTGTACTTTGATATGTTACAGCTTGATCCAAATTGTGTTCTATTAAAAACAAAAATTACCATACATTTGATATGATGATATCCATTTGTTATTAACCACAAATATAATATCAAATGTGATATGAATTTAATAATTACTGGAAATAATTGATAATTCTAGATTGAATTGGTTTTGATTGAAATAAAATAGAGTATTGCCTTGAGTTATGAAAAATTCAATTCATTAATATGGAGAAAGCATCAGGATCAATAATTCCCAAAACTATTTTTGATTGATTATTGCTTAATTGATTGATTCTTCAAAATAACTGTTTCCTTTCAAAAATTATCTATATGATTGATAAAGGTAGTCCTTGAAATAATATAATAATCATCCACCTACTCTTCTCTATATAATTTTTTGTACTTATAGTTGGTACTCACCTTTTAAAAAATTTTCGTAACTCCAAACTAGGTTTTTAAATTTTGCACTTCTGATAAATATTTTTTTGGAACTTAATCCAGACCGTTCGAACTCAAAGAATGTAATGACTTTGCAGCAAATGAAATATGAGACTATATATTGGTGGAATGAAATTACTTTTTAATGTAATGGAAAACATTTCAGTTTGTTCCCATGCGAAGTCGAATTTGCATGTGTATATTTTCTGTAATATAAGCGTTTATTAAATTTCCATGACGCATGTATTTAGAGCAGACATTATTAAATTTTCATAGACCTGAAAAAAAAGGAACAATGTTGATCTCATTTATTAATTATTAATTTTGAAGGCTAGATTTTGGTGCTTTCTATTTTCTTTTTCAGTTTTCCTGAATAAGAATATAGCTCCTGGGGTCCTAGATTGTGACAATTTCAGATTTATGGTTGAACATCTGAATTAAATAAACTTTTTCATTTGTTTTCTGAAATTATAACTTAAGTCTATTTTCCTTGAAGTTCCTTGAGGACTTACAGGCTCTCGACTTTTCCATTTGAATATATACTAATAATGTTTATAATGATTATTTTTTGACTTGTTGTTAGCTAGTTGAAAATAATAGAATTTATAACACAAATTCAATAGTTCTATCACATAATATTCAATAATTCTGAAATACTTAGAACTGTTCTAATTTTGAGTCATGTTAATTGAAACTCACACAGAACTAGCCTCATTAATAGTTTAGACACGGGGCTCGTTATATATTACATAACGCTCTAATGCATTGGGTGTTGCTGTAATCATACTGAAATAAACTAATATATAGAGCTGCTTGTGATTCCAGAAGTTTATCAATGGAAATGGAGAAAATTATTTAAGTATCAATGATCTGTTAATTTGGAGCTTGCTACAAATTTTGAAAAATGTACAAACATTTGACATATAAAAGTTTTTCTTCAACACTGTTTCGGAATTTGCGTATTCCATAACCAAAAATTATGTTGGAACGAATGAAATTCCAATAAATCATTTAGAATGATTCCGTATGCCGTTTAGAATAATTTTGACGAATCAGAAGCTGTTAGTTTGATTACTACCATAGTTACTTCCTAACAATTCAAGTAATCGTATCAAGTTTTATGTTTGACATTTAATATTTTTTTAAGTTTCTTGTGAAATATTGGTGAGTTTCCAAAACTTTGTTAGAGAAAATATAGTCTACAACATGTTTGGAATGGCGTATTCCACACTCGCGATCCGTAATCCTCGCCTTCGCTTCGGTTTACAAACTTTTCGCTCGTTCAGAATATAGGCCATTCCAATATTTATTGTAGAATATACTATTACATTTTTCAAACGAACGATTCTTATAATTGCCACGTTATTTCAACGGCATGCTGAAAATCAGAATATGAGATACATAATAACACTGTAATAGTTGTCCCTATTCTTGCTCATCGCGCCTCATCTCAAATAACATTTTAACATTTTCTTATTTAATTTTAATCAAAGACAATTGACAATCCAGAAAAAAGTATTTGAAAATGACGTAGAAATCATTCAGACAATGACTTACATAGGTAAAATCTGAAAAATCGATGATTTTAGGTCATTCATCTGCATTAATGAATAAATCAGTTCTCATAGACGAAAGTTCATGGAAATCACGATAATTGACACGAAACAATACTAAAACATTGAGAAAAATATGCCCATGAGACTTATGGAACAAACATTTATTCAATGATTGTATACATAGTAATTGAAAATGAGAATTGGTCAAGTGTAACTTATTATGCAAGACAGGAAGTTAGGGAGATTTTTATCTTGTCAAATTTTATGTTACTAATTCTTATTCTTACCTGAATTGAGATTTTATAAATTATCGGTAAATATCATTCTGTATACATACATATTCTTGAACGAATTTGATGCTCTACAAATTTTTTCTAGAGGGGTTTTCTGTGAAACCAACGTCGGAGGAGCTATAGGAAAAAGTTTGATGAAAAACATGGAGCGAATAGCGTTTTTTTCTAGTGTTTCATCAAGACAAGAAATCTTGTCTTGATGATCTTTTCTTGTCTTGTCTTGACTTTCAAGATAAAAAATGAGAGTTTTGTCTATTTGCCATTTCTTGGTAACGCATTTCTTGCCTTGTTTCAGGAATTCTTGATATTTCTTGATCTTGACATTTAGGGGGAGTCCTCTTTCTCTATTGTCTTATCCAATCCGAACGCTCAGTTTCACGGTAATGTCTATTTTTTACCCTCTCTGCCATTTATGCTATGAACGTTTTCCAAGATTGCCACTAATAAAAATAAATGGAAAGTCTGTCATCCTCTTGTTTTAATCAGTGTTTGCAATTATTATTTGTTATATAATATAGCAATGCTGCTAAGAGTTAATTGCTTCATAGAGTATTTAGAAATCTACCTATACATCTCTACTCTACATGAACGATTTAATCACCGGAAACTAACGACTTATGCTTTCGATATGTATCAAATATTTGTTTTGAAAATCATAGTCACAGATACTTTTCACTTCCCCGACTTACATATAATATGGGAAGTATTGAAATTGTGATTTTTAGCGCATTTTTCCGAAAAAAGCACTATTATATTCACTTTGGCTATCTGGCTGGCTGGCTGGCGTGACGCTGAGTTCTCAGCAACTATACTATTTACAGACTTGAAATTGGTACTAAATAAAAGCTACTGTTTCGTAGGTTTGCACAAATTGCTCTAATTCAAGCTCAGTGATTGTGGAAGATTAAATTATTCAATTACTTGTTTCAAGTGAAACAATGCCCATTGATATATATGACATTAGGGATATGGCAGCTAAAATTTATTGAAGTAGATAAAAATTCAGTTACAACTTTAGCCGGGGGTGTCACTATTATTATCTACAGTTGTCAAATCTGTCCGAGATTTATTCAATGACTTGTTTGACGCAAATTTGAAGCTTATTAGAATGAATCACTATTATTGGTTGAAAATTTGTTTAATTTTGGTGTATTTTTTTTTTATATAGCTTTGATAAAGAGCAAATTTTATTTTTAAGGTACAGCATTTGACCTCCTGTCAGTTAGTTACTAAACAATGAAGAATAAAAGGTATTTTTGAGTTTGTACATGCATAAATTATGTACCTATCAAACTGTCAACTTGAAACTAGTACTAAATGGAAGCTGCTGTTTTGTAAGTTTGCCAAAGCTCAATAATTATGAGAGATGGTAATTTGCGAAATCTCTGAGGTAACAAGCATTCATGAGCTGTCAAAAATGCGCTTTCATCATCTAGATGATTCTTCCATTTTTTGATAGTTCGAGACTCTGATGAACTTTTGCATTTTAGACCCTACTAAACCCAAAAAACATAAGTTTCAATGAAATCGGTCGATCTGTTTGTCTGAAAGTATAATTATTTTAGAACCCGTATTAAATGCTAAGTTTAAATTTGTAAATGAGCTTTTTTAACCTGAAAATCTAGAAAAAGACTTTCCATTTTCAAAAATACTTGTATTGTGAGGACTAAAATATAATCGCCATCTGTCACCATAACAATGACAGCTGTTATTTTAACAATGACGCTGTCACTTAGAACTATCAGCTCGACTATTACAAATGTCACTTTGAAAGTTGGTATGACACTCCCAAATTCATGAAATTTATTGTCGGGAAAAAACTGTAATAGCCGCAGCAGATTTCAATATTCCAATAATAAATCAATAAATATGCAGATTTGGAAAATTAATTGTCAAGATATCAAGATTTCTTGACAAGAAGTCTTGATTCTTGATAATACTTTTTTGTTTTGTCTTGGGAAATAGAAAATACTTCTTGTCTTGGTCTTGACTTGATTTCAAGACAAGATCAAGATTATTTCTTGATTCTTGTGGAACACTAGTTTTTTCTCAAAACTTTCGAGAGCAGATATCTCCAAATCTATGCATTTTTTTTGAAGAAATACATTGTAGCAAAGCTATAGAAAATTTATCAAGCTTCAATTTTTATTCGAAAAATTTTGCGCTAGGATAAACCGTTTTTGAGTTATGAGCAGAATTTCAGAAAACGGACCTTCAATGACCTCTCCGGCGCGACGTCATGATGATTCTACTTTTGACTATTTTATTTCCACCTTCATGATATTTCGGAAACAATTAATAATTTGCCCATTTTTGATCTATTTTGTCTGGACTATTTTTAAAAATTTCGTCAAATAGCAACATCTGAGACTGAAATACTGGGCAAAAGTAATAAATATCATACTAACAATTGTACTAGCTTGTTCACAGTGTAGTCCGGCCTTCTCGGGGCTGGTTTATTCTTGGGAAAAAGAAAGTCAAGTCCTAAATTTAAGCCGTTTCTCTGTCAGATGATCCACGGCCATTCACGACCTATTGTAGTGTGTGGTATCTGTGGTTTTACTTTTGGAAATCTCAAATTAACTCAATTACGAACCATGTTATGCACTAATTTATTATTAAGGCGATGGTGTAACCAACCATGACGTATAGAGCAGAATCTGGAGCAAATATAGCAAAAACTAAACAAATAATGAAAACAGCTGGAATGAGCACAATAAGATCAATAATTGGAAGAACAAAAATGGATAGAATGAGAAACCAAGAAATTAGAAGACAGTGTTATATCACAGACATGGAAAATTTACAAAAACAAGAAGAAAAAAATAGAAGAACCATGTTGATAGATCTGGAGAAGAAAGACTAATAAAAGTATGCAGAGACCGTAAACCATCAACCAGAAGACCACCAGGACGCCCACCGAAGAGATGGAGGGAGAGTTGGGCCACATCAACGGAGGGAACATCATGAAATGTCTAATAAAACAAGAAGAAGAAGAAGACTAATTTATTAGCTTTATCATGATATTATCTCTTCACTCTCCTTATCAACATCCTGACCCTTGCAAAACTCCAAGTAATTGAAAATTAATTGAATTGTAAAACTAATAGAATAATTGAGAATTGAAGTGAAGAATTTGCTTGTGGATTCGTCCACTGGCGCTCGAGAAAAACCCTCTTAACAAGGATAAGTTTGAATAAATAAGCCGATAAATATTGACCTTGTTAATGAAATACCTAATGAAATAAAAGAGAAATGAATAGAACGATATTTATTCACAATCATTATAGTAATATGGCAATTCCTTACCTTTTGGAGATTGGGAAATATGTAACTTCCAACTGTAATGACTAGCTCACGGGTCGGAAGCGACACTTCCGTCTCTTGGGTGGGAAATATTCATGCAGAGTCGCCTAGCATCAGTCATAAATCTTTGTTGGAGTAAAATACCGATCATATTATCAAATGATTCAAATAAAACAAATCATATTGAAAAGAAGCGGATTCATTTTGCAATTCTGTGTAAATCTATGTCTTATGAATTCATAAATTTGTAAATTATGAACAAATTTGCTATGAACTCACATCCGTAGCACTTTCGTTCGATTCGGGGCAAGTGTATAACTCCATTTCACTTATTGATATCTGCATCTATCACAATTACAATGGATATACGTATTAATAACTTGATTCATAAGTCATGAGTCCATCAAAAAATGTGAAATTGAGTAAATTTTTCAAAACATTCTTGTTTTCATAGACTACTACATCAATTTACTTTGTTGAAAATAGAACGAAATTGGATCAATTATTTCTCGGGAAATTAGGGATGATTGTGAATAAAATAGTATACATACTTCGGTGAGGATTTCATATCAGCCTCGAACTATATCTGACTATGAATATAATAAGCTCTCGGCTGTGATGAAATACTTCCCACCTCAGATGTAATATACTATTACCGTACTTCTACAAGTTTTATTCCAGGAGAATATTAGGATTTCAGTTGCGTCGATTAAGAAATCAGCACATGATTCCAAATTCAGGCAAAGTACAGACTTTATTAAAATAAATACTGTAGTACCAGTAGCGTTGTGATACAGGGACTGACATCTGTCGTGAGATGCCCAAAGGTTCCTAGTGTGATCTGAATGTAATGAAATTAATTTCACGTTACAATGGATAATAGGCATCAACGATTTGTTTATAATGTAATTCAATTTCAAAGATGAACAATGCACCGCGAGGAAAGTTCAATAAATACTTTAGCAAAGTGTCAGGATGCAATGTTCAACTAAAATTCAGCATTCAAATTGACACTTGAGTGTTAAAACTACAAAAGTTAAATGAAGGCAGAGATACCTAGTTATCATCTTGTCTATTACTATGCATAAACAAATTTGAATACCCACTTTCAAGAAACTCAAACTTCGTGAAAGAGCTAATAATCAGATTTTCATTCTATTTGGATTAACATCAACTCTAGTAAACTCTAATTGGCGAAGCATAGAATATGAATCCAAACTTTTGGTTATTGTAGACAAAATTCAAATATTTTCTGCCAGGGAAAAGACTGTCAGACGTAGACACATAACTTTGAATTTGCTACAGTCGATTACCAATTGATGACAAGGTAGCTTTTTTTGAAAGGACAATATCCACAATACTGCACTACCCGAAAAGATTGAGCTGGGAATTTCAGAAGAGGGAGAAAAGACAGCAGTGATGAATACTAGGCTGAAAGTCCTGTTTGCGTGTTGATCTAAGCGAATGTTGATATTAAAGGACTCTGAATAATTCATACGGACGTGTTTTTTGCCTTGTCTGTTCTGATTTAGGTGCAAAAACGAATGAGGAACAACATCCAGTTGATTTAAAGTCTTTAAGAAAAAGATTCAGTCAACTTTTCGATCTTGTGCTCATCGTTTTGATTCACCGATACAGAAACTGTTAAAAAAGTAAAAAAAAAAAATAGTCTCGAATTCAGATACCAGCAGAAAAGTCATTTCTGCCATCATTTGGACCAAGATGGGATAAATCGTACAACATGACGAAACAGTAGCTTTATTGATAATTGAAGCTTGCAAAAGGTGCTCTAGAAAAATGTAAAGGAGAATCGTCTGTAGAGGTGATGTTTTGCCGTTGTTAGCGCTGCTGAAAATATTCGAGACATTTGAAGAATATAAGGACAGAAAATAAGTATTGTATTATAATTTGACTTCGATGCCGTAAATGTGATCAATACTGAAAGACATATCAAAAAATTGCATGTTCGTTCGATTTCTATCTTACCTGAAATATATTCGGGTCGAACAATTCCGATATCTACCTCTTATCTGTACCAACATTTACACATATTCATGAGTGAATCGTGACTCTATTGGTTGTCAGATTAAGTTCTCTGACAAATCGAATTCTGTATTGAGAACAACGTTGCTCCATTCTGTATTGAGTTAGTTTCTCGATTGTCTATTCTAATGCATAGCAGAATAGTTCATGAATTAGTTAGATAATCTCGCTGAGCGCAAAGTGCGATGGTTAACAGAATTATAATGTAAATATAAGATGCATTCTGAGACGTTGATGCAATTGTTCACTTTGATAGGATCTGCTTAATTATGGTTCGGTATCACGAGAGGTTGTTAGTGAGTTTAACACATGTGCTAATGAAACACTAAGTTTAAGCTAACTTCTGCTTTATTAGCGCGAAGAGACTTCAATTGTAATGACTGTACAGCTTCTCCGTTTTACACTAAT
Organism: Dromius quadrimaculatus; assembly: GCA_963989225.1. Taxonomy (NCBI): domain Eukaryota; kingdom Metazoa; phylum Arthropoda; class Insecta; order Coleoptera; family Carabidae; genus Dromius; species Dromius quadrimaculatus. The sequence continues at coordinate 7,183,236 of OZ022334.1, read as the reverse complement.
TCTAATGAACCTCAAGCTAATTTTACAGCTCATGCACTTTACTGAATTTGAACAGCAATAAGATAAGTTTGTAGGAGTGAGTCAAAGATATTTTAATAACTAATTTGTAGAAAGATTAATATTAGACTCTGAGACAAAGTCTAGACCCTCTCAGTGGTTGAGCCAAAGAAGCGCGTTAGGATCAGAATAACAGTAAGGCAATGTTTACTTTTTTTGATGGTGTATATGAGAGTATTAATCAATGAACAAAGAATACTACCTCAAAATCCTTAAACAATTACTGGAAGTAGTAAACAGAGAACGGCCTAGTTTTTCCAGAAGTGTTGACTGAATGCTAGCTGTATATTCATACTGCAATAGCTCTCTACGACTTTGAAAAACTTCCTGAATTGAGGATACTTTGAACGATACAAAAATTGAGGATCACTGAGGGGATAAAGAAGTGCGATGAAGTAGCAGTTAGCACTTGGACGAAGTGAATAAATTCACTGCCTTAGAAAGTAGAAAGATTGCTGAACGAAGACTGTGATTTTCGAAGAGATCCTTTAGTCTGATTTCATATACATCAAGATATTAGCTAATATAATACTGAACTTTAAATTGTTATTGTTAGAAATGGTTCAAGATACAAGGTTATCCGAATAATAGTGCTCCTAGTATTTTCATATGAATACAATCCTTGATAAAATACCTTGGAATAAATTCATTATCAATATTTACAATACACAAGTCTGCCTGAATAATTGAACAAGGAGAAATGCGTCTTTCAGTCTTCTGACATAGGTTTAACTTTGGAGAATTAAAGTCATCGTATTACGACAATTTTTTGATACAATTTTTTTGCTTCCAAATGTTATATTTATTATTTTGGGCTTGGCTATACTGTACTGAAGAGTCCTAATGAGGACGAAGCATATGTCTTCAGTTGCATTCCCAATCTAAGATGATGGTGGCCTCAGCCCTGACTCTTAGGTTTGAAATTTCTATGGAAAACAATTCTTTTTTAGAATTAATCATTTTTTTTAATGTTTCATTGCACTTCACATATTTCACATTTTTTTTTGTGTGAAATTATTATTTGTGTGATTTCTTCTTTGAATATTTATTAGTTGAGAGTTCAAAATGTGGCCTGACCCATTTGTTTAGTCTTCGGATTGCGAATAGATTCTTGACACACCCTGCTATACCTATTTGATACAAAAATCGTAGTATACACAAAGACTAGTTTCGAGTAAACAGCCCTAATCACTTCCAAGGTCAAACCATACAGGAAGCGTTTACTGCACTTTGCATCACTTTAAAGTCGAACTTTGAGCGTTCAGCATTGTTTACTTTAATTATCTGACCTTAATACTTATTATCCATCACATAATTCAATTCAATGTTGTGAATTAACTGAGAACTTATATCAATTGGTGAGTTTGTCTATCATTGAGTTTTTATGAGTTTGGTATGTTTTGCATCACAAGTGGTGACGCCACGCTAATTGTGTGTGGAGTATGATCTCTTTTCTTCGAAGTATCTGCTCACACCTTGAACGTGTGTCGGCAGTGATTGTTGGCAACCGCATGTACTTTGTATTATAACGGCAACAGGTTGTCCCAAGAGTGAAAAAATCCATCAGCCTGCGTGTGTTGCAGGCATCGGTACGGCATCACGGTACTGGTAGCCATCTTTAGGTCCAACGTTAGATAAACAGTGCGGGGAATTGATGTAAGTGACTCTCTGATGATATCTCACAGAGCATTATTGTGGCTCAAACTCTTACTCCTGACGGCTAGGCCCTCAACAGCTTATCAATCAAACATAATTTCATTTATATTATCTTTTTATATTTTATTATATCTGTTATCGATTATTACTATTAATCCCTTATCCACCTTCCGTTTTAACAAATAACTTGTATCTTTGAGGATAATAACAGAAAAAAATGTCATCACTAGAATTTAAGGGAATATAATATAATAGCGCTGTCAAAAATCTCGATTCAATGATAATATTTGGAAAAGAATAGTTTTTTAATTGTAGATTACCGCTGATAATACGCTAAAACATATCATGATAAGATTGAGTAAACTGCAGTAGGTATGATAGGAGACTTGTAATTTTTAAAAATCCAATTATGAAACTAATTTTTGCTCCAACGTAGACAAAAAGCATCTTTTTATGATGACTCTATTAAATTCAGCTATTTCTCAATGATCGATTGATATATAGCACTTCTCTTATAGAGACTCATAGACTGATTTCTTGCAGCTAAATACTCAAAAAATAATATTAGTGTCCGACTAGTTTATTATTGTTGTCATAATAAGACTGATTTAAGAGTAATTACGTAACAAATAATACCCGAAGGCATTACGAAAAATAATAAACAAGTCTCCTAGTTACAGCAAGTAACTAGAATAATTTCTCTAACAGAAATCACAATGACACGACATACATTGCTAAAAATTTTGATTGAAATACAACAAAAGTCGGACATTAAACATTGGAGGCACGACGGGAGTTGAACAGACAATAATGCCTTCAGTCAACGTACACACCTCGGGCCAGAGGCCCTCGGAAAGTACACTGTTGACCTCAGGCATTATTGTCCTTTTAACACCCTTGATACATTAATTACTATTTTCAATTGTTATGCTTACAGTTTAAGATAATCTTTGCAAGATTCGATGAGAGAAGATCCTTTCTACCGGTGACAATTTCTTTTGCCAAAATGTTGCTTTGACCTTAATCTATTTTCTGTTGTATTTATGAATCCATTGTACATTCTCTTCAAATGAGACACAAGTTGGATAATCCAGTCGACATGTACTTTGGGGTCGGAAGAAATGCGAACTTGATGAAACTTTGATATGCTAGTTTTGATCACTCAATAGTGTTATTACTATGTTTTTCGACCAAAATTTCGCAAAGCAATTTTCAGGGGGAGAAAAAAAACACGAAATTTTGGCACTTTTTTCAGTTTTTGCCATGTATCTTTTCCCCCTTTATTCTTACGACTTAGATTGTTGGGTTCAATTTCGCAGAAAACTGAATTTCCAATAAGTTTGACTCGTAAAACATGTTTCTACACCCACTACGTTCCAAGATACACCACTTCAAAAAGGTGATAGAGCCTTCAAAATCAAAAAGAACGTCAAAACATGGTGGTTTTTGTTATATATTTTTATTTTCCGATATTTTTTATGGTATTATGGTAGCTAGTTCCATTCTGACACAGCAACTATTGATCAATCATTCGATCGATTGAACCTCCTTCTTCCTCTACCTGTCTATCCATCACTTGCTTCAAGGTACGAATTCAGTAGGGAACTACGCAAAAAAAATAAATTTTCACAATCATGTGTTTCATTTTCATCAATCATTGAATATCAATAATAATAATGATAATATAAGATATTTACGATAATAATTGGAAACGTTCTGGTTGATCTTCCTCTTCAAATTTGAAGCAACTTGAATATTCAAGGGGTGAAACGCTACTGGATAATATCAGTCCCAGTAAAAGGGATTGTCCCTTCCTTCAATTCTTATAACTGAATAAAATTATTATAGATGGATAAGAGTCTTGAATGTATGCCACTAAAAACATTTTCACGGGAAATGTTGCCAAGACAAGACCATATGGCTCGCACTGTCAAAAAGTTATCAGATCTCATGTAGAGCCAAGCTTCTTACTCTAAAGCCCTAACTCTACATACTCTTAATTTACAAACTATACATCTTACTCAAAATATGTGGCTTGGTCGTTTCGTTACTACAAGTGCTATTGTATAACAGAAAAGTAGTGAACAGTAAATTAATTTTTCATCTAATGCCCATGTGAATGTAACGAATTGGCCAAGCCACATATTTTTACTATGGTGAAGAGTTTGTGAAGTTAGGGCTTGTAGAAATAGGGCGTGTAGAATTATAAGCTTAGCTCTACATAAAATCTGATAACTTTTTGAGAGTGCGAGTCATATGGTCTCGTCTTGGCAACATTTTTCATGGAAATGTTTTTGGTGAGATTGCACTTTTTTTTGTAAGTTTTTATTTTACTATTATTTTCAACAAGGAGTCTCTATATCAATTTTTACTCCTCCAGCATCAAAATTTGCGCAAGTCTCATACAAACTTCCATTCTCTAGTTTAAGGGGAAGAGAATGGGGTAGAAGTTTCAAGTTTTAGAATTTGTTGTTGTTTGTGTACTAATACCAAATTTCAGCATTCTAGGACTTCAGTAAGTATCCTAAGAATTTTGATAATCATCAGTGAGCGAGTCAGAGACGAAATCGGGGTTTTTTAGATATCAATAAAATCTGTAGTTGAGAATAATAATACCCTAAGAAATATTGAACAGTAAAAGATACTTTGCGAAAACCACCATTTTTGAGTTTTTTTAGGTTTTCAGGAATTTTTCACTTTTTTGAAGTGCGGTATCTTAGAACTTGGTGGATCTACAAACAAAAGCTCTACGAGTCTAACTTATCGGAAATTTAATGCATTACAGAATTGAACTTGATGATAAGGCGTAGAAATCAAGGAGAAAAAGTTACAGGGTGAAATAGTGCCAAAATTTCGTGGGTTTTCCCTCCCCCTGAAAATTGCTCCGCAAAATAACATGGAAATAACATCATAGGGTGATCAAAAAAAATATACTCGAATTTCATCAAGTTCGCAATTTTTCCTAATCTGCCCTAATTTTTCGACATGCCGACTGGACTAGGAGCTGTAAACCAATAGGTATGTATGTTCATGTGACTCGGGATCCAATTTAGAATTTTTCACTACATGCATATAGTTCAAGAGTCCGCTCAAAAATGCTACCTTGAATCATTAGACGATCCTCAAACGATTTGTTGTAAAAACATCACGGAGCCATTTTTAATTCTGCCAGAAGCAATTAATCTTAACATATATTTACACTCATCACTGATTCATTGATTCTGTAACGCTCTAATTGTGAACTCTTAACTGTTATAAGTTTACAATTTTTTGAATCCATACTACATCTTGAACGTTTTACTGTGGAACAAATACGATCGGATTGACAGGGTAAGATAATATCAAAAAATTTACATTTCTTGCATATTTGTTGATGTTTGAAATCTTAACATATATTCACGCTCATCACTGATTCACTGACTCCCTAACTTTTTCATCAACATTACTTACCTAAAGCATCATCATTTACATTCCCTAACCAACTAACACTCCGCCCCTCTTAAGATACTGTAGCACCAAAAATAAATGTATGCAAATTTGAATTAGACTGAGATTATGCTCGCGCGAGCGTCGATTTGATCCATGGTGCCAATGACGTCTGGCAACATGAGAGTCGACATCATTGGTTCATTGAATTCGTCAGGTCTCTGGCAACAATTTTTGTATAGGACTTTTTCGTCTTCTGGAAAAATGTGCCTAATCGATATTTCCAACCCCTTTAAAGCCACGATGTCGTGGGTTGTGGAAAAATGGGACCCGGCACCGCGAATTTATCTTTTTTAACGCATGAAAATACACGTTCCAGTATGAATTCCAAACTCCAAGTGTCTAAGATGATAAGGTTGTTTGTGCGTTCAATTTTCATAATGAATAATTGATATAAATTGCTTCTGGCCGAATTAAAATGGCATAGTTGACTTTTAACGGTGATGTTTCTATCACGAATCGTTTAAAATACGTAAGAATCGTTTAACGATTTAAGGTAGCATTTTTAAGCGGGCTTTTGGACTATTAAGAGATGAATGAATTTTGATAATAATTTCACCACTACTTCCACGTTTCATATTAAAAAACAGTTGGGAATGATGATAAAACACAGATAGTAATTAATCACAAGTCATTCACAGTATTTCAATCCATATCCAAAACTCAAAAGCAATTACATATTATCATGAAGATAGAGCACAATATCAGTATTCACATTATGATTTATCAAAATTCTTGCAAAACTATGGAAATAATTAATTACAAGAAGCTATATCATGTCACGTATCACAATAATTTCATTTAAAGACTTATCTATTTTGATTTGGAATACCTTTGTTTTGGTTTAAGACTGACGTATATTATACATATATAGTGTATAAAGAGGGCCGTTCACAGTAGATTTCGGTGGAGTTTCTAGTTTTAATCAAGTTTTCAGTTTCTCTCCCATGAAACCTTGTATTTTGTCACAATATCTGACCAACAGGATGAATAACAAGTAATTCAGTAGGGACGCTGGTATATCGACACCACATGTAACTTTGTAGAGCTACTGAGGGACAGCTTAGTAAAGTTTTAAAACAAAGTACATTACATTTACATGTGAGAATGACTTAGTTCAGAAATAAGATACTTATATACTGTTTCAGGTAATAAAAATGTACTAGTTGAAAGATTAGCTGTCATTGATAATTCGTCTTATCTTATCTTTATGTTACTTTTGCCTATATTTAAGGATTCAGGAGTGTATTGCAAATAATGATGATGAGTTTTTTTCATAGGAATCGATGATCGAACTGATAGCTCCAATTTCAATAATCCCGTATCAGCTAATTCTTCAGGATCCCACTTCTGACACTAATTTATCACAAATCTGGTATTCATATATTCTCATTTATCTCCAAATATGTTCATATATAGCTCTTTGTCTTCAGAATATAATTAAATGGAATTGACAAGTTTTCTAAATCAAGTTCTGGTACTTCTTGTGTTGAGATCCGTTGATGCAGAACTTGATCGAAAGCAGTTGTTGAGAAGATAGACAAAACACGAAACATTTCGTGTGTCTCCTCAGGCTCTGGGAGTCTGATAAGTGATCCAGAAACTTCGCAATTATGCGAAGTGCTATGCTTTCAAACAATTACAAGCAACATGGAGTCCGCGTGCATTTATCGTCTTAACATTAAACTTGTTATCACCGTAATTCTGAAACGACATGAATTTGAAGTATCATGCTCAATTTGTTTCCAAACTGGACAACAAAGACAGATAATTTGGCTTGATGTACATAAATAGTTTTTTGGAGCTATTGCATGCTCATTGCTTGAAAAAGTTAATACAATGGATAGGATATTCAGGATTTATTGAGGTTCATCTATTCAAAGACATTCGGAGTGACGTTAGTGAAATGTATCTTTTGTAGCTCAATATAATAAAGGTTCAAAAACCTGGGTGAGTTACGCAAGTAGCTGTTTTAATGAATAGTAATTGATCAAATTTTCACTTTTTCAATTGTATTCTATTAATGGAATTAATGTAATTAGAATTGCAAAAATCGGCCAAGGGCGATTTTAAATCATTACATGAACAAATTCTCAATCACGAAAGTTGTTTCAATCGGGAGCCAAACTGATAATTCTAAATGTGGAAGAGAAAAATTTGTTCAAGAAACTAAAGAAATTACCACTAGAAATAAGACCTATTTGCTTATACTAATCAATGAACCGCAAATTATTAGATTTGGGAGGATCAAAGTATACGACCATCTGCACATGAAACCGCGTAATTGAATTGAATTTTGCCAAAGTGTTCATTTTGAAACAATATTATTATGCCTCTATTCATCCACTTTAGGTTTCATGTTTCATAACTGTATCCTAGATCCACCCTTAAAGCTCAAAATCCAAACACTGTTTCATTCCACTGATGTCCGTCACAAACCACTCAATTAGACCCAATAGTGCTGATGTCTAGTTTAACTCAAGAAATGACCACGTCTTGACCAAAAGGACACGACCTCAAAGAGCAGGAAATAGATAATCAAATGACCACGTACAGTAAACATCTTTTATTGTAATTACCCTTATTCTCCGATGGCTTGTTCTTCGTTTGGTGATATGCAGATTTGATAGCATTGGCGAATGATAGCAACAGAATTAATACTAATTGAAGGTGGTTTCATTTAGTGCACAACATGTTAATTTGGATTTCGGATATTTTAAGGTATATCACTTATTCATTTTGCTTCGATTCCGTTTCAAGATATAATTTGGGCTACTACGGTCTTTGCGAAATATTCAAATTCAATCGTTTTCAATAAGTATTTCTTTTCATTAGTCTTAGATATTTTGCTATTAGTCTTTGTAATTTTTTTTTCACTCCTGCTGATTATATCAGTAGTAAGAAATATTTGTTCATAGCTGCCGCTGCTTGAGCTGCGTGCGCTGCAGATATAGTCGCGTGATAATTTTTTAATTTAGTTGCCAGGGTAGTTTTCTTTTCTCTTTCGCACTTATTTTTTTTTGTTTGAATGTTGAAGCTTATGACTTCCATTATCTTGATATACAATATCAATTCTCATTTACCCAATGTTTCGATAAATAATTTCTATTATAGACCAAGAGCCAGCGACGATCAGACCTTCCTTATTTCAAAAAAGCTGGAACTTTCTCTGTGTATGTCTCCAATACAGGTAAAAAACGATCACCCACTACGAAATTTGGGTCGTGGTAGTTTTGGCAAGTAACAGGAAGCAAAGTTGTATAAAATTGCACCTTGAATTCCTTATAGTATAGAACTCATTTCTTATATATTTTATTTGGAATAGTATTAGAAGTCACGTCATCCATTGTCAGATGCTTTGTAAGGCTCCAACCCCCTGTCAAACAACCTTAAACTATAATAAACTGTAATTAAATTAATAATCTATACATTTTTCAGAATTTTATTTAATAAAAATGACTGTTGATGATTAATTCTGTATATTTATTTAAAACTTTGACGTTCCGATCCTTTGACCAAGGATCTTCTTCAGAAAACAATGATACAAAATAAAACAAGGCAAGTAACTAGATACTAAAAATATTTAGAATACTAGATGTGATAACGTGAATATCACACCTATACAAAAAGAATAAAATCCTCTGGCATTCACCCAAGGCTTGAGGAGAACCACATGAAAACCCCAAACCGAGGAATATGTTTTATTTTGTATCATTGTTTTCTTAAGAAGATCCTTGGTCAATGGATCGTAACGTCTAAGTTTACAGAATTTAATATCAAAAGTCGTTTCTTGTAATTATATTCGTCTTAAGGCCGTATTCTCTCAAAATTATGTACATTTTTGTGTTTCAAAATTATTATCGAAAAAATGTACTGTGACATACATCAAAATACCGTCAGAAAAATTTTCAAAAAATTTTCAAAAAAATGTAGGACTCGCTCTATATTCTTACAAATTTTTCTTCAAAATGTGTGCAATACGAATGCGCATTGGCATAAATAAAGATTCTCATTTGTCTGACATTTTATGCCCAAATATGAATGGTTGTTGTAAGAGTTATGATTATTTTAGAAATATCGTGCTCCAGAGATGAAATCATAATTTTAATTGAGAAATTCCATTTCATCCATTTTGATATTTTTATTCAATCTGATATTTGTCACGTGAAGTAGCTTATGCGCAGATGCGTGAACATTCAAAATGTGCGCAATATGAATGCGTACTAGCATAAATATACATTCTAGTCTGTTTGACAGTTACTTTTTATATACATTGTTGGTTTGAGATATCGTTAGTTCCAACAATCACTATTATCTACGATATCAATAATAATTTGAATTTGTGCTCCACAAATCTTCTTTCATCCATCTTAATATTTTTGTTCAATCTGAAAGTTGTCACGTGAAGTAGCATGTGCGCAGATGCGTGAACAGATTAATGTACAAAATTTTGTAGTAGTGACATACAGGCCTTCAAAATAATGTTCAAAATATTGTAAAAATTTTTGTTAGAAATTTTGTTCAAAATTATGAACATAATTTTGAGAGAAATTATGCATCGTGTCATACAGCCTTTATAGTATAAAAGCTGAATTTTATATATATTACCTAAGGGACTATCAAAATATGATTTCTCAGTTGTCAGACAGTTTCGATAATTTTTATACCTTGTTAGACAGATTGAAAGTCTGTCAGAAGTGCGAGCATGAGGGATATACATTCATCGTTCTTACCTGTATTGTAGACATACACAGAAAAAGTCTCAGCTTTTATAAAATGAGAAATATCTGATCGTTGCTGGTTCTTGCTCTATCATCTTCATCAGGTGAACTGATAATGACTGAACTCCTTAACTACGTGCCTAACACCTAGTGATGTATGGGTGATTGACTGTTACGAGTGCTGAATCAATTGTTAGCAGATTCAATGGGCGATTATTTGTTACAGTTGTTGAGTCAGGTGTCTGATTGATTGATTGAGACTTTCTCGTCTTGATGGTAATTCCTGAGCTATCAAGGATATGCTTTCTCTGGAGGGGTCATTTCACACTTTTTGTGTTCGATGGTGACTTCTTCGGATTTTCTCGTCAGTATCCTAGCACCTTCTCATTGTATGCAGTGACGATGTGCTCAGACAAAAATATGCTAGATCAGATGTTGAAGCTTCGCTTTTTCTTTGTGTGTTGTCAGTTTTATTCAATCCTCATTTCCGAAGGACGTTTTGTTTCATATATGTAGGCTTTTCCGCACTTGTAGTTCACTTGGTGAATTCTTGTCTTCTTTTATGGCAATAGCTCTGCTTTGGTTGTTGTTAGAATCTTCTTGATTGTGGTAGTGGTTAAATATCTTTCTTGGCCTTTCTTGTTTGGTGCCTACGAACTAATTGATGGATGGTATAATCAGCATATCCATTGTGTTAAAGTGTGCTCTTGATGATCCTTCATCTGTGTTGCAATGTAACTTGACCCTATAGTCCGGGCTAATTAGCCTCTCAGATTTTGTTATTCTAACCCTAAGAAACATCCTCCTGAAGTTCTTGGGCTTTCAGATGTCGGCTTCCCAGTTTTTCAGGCCTTAAGTTTTTGAATTCCAAGTCATTCCCTGAAAAGCTCATAAAAATGAACCATCAGAGCTAAATGAAAAAAAAAGGTCAAACAAGAGATACAAACATGCAGATTCTAAAAAACGTTCACAAAAGAACGTTTGGTCACTGGTCAACGGTAGCGTTAGAGTGTAAAAAATACACGGAATTTGAATTTTTTTAGAACAGTTGCTTATAAAATACGTCCTCCAGTGACCAAAACAAGCACTAAGGATAAAATGAAATACATGAGATGAAAATACTTGATTCAACCTTTACAAGGTTTGTTTTCTCTAAACTTTAGCTCAAATAAAACGTCAGTTATAGCCAGAAGAAATTGAATTTAAAGATGATAGCTCGCGCACTCAAGTACTGTAGCATGCTCATCGGTGTTCCCTGCAACGTGTTGTCATTCTTGTCGGGACGGTGCAATACTTTTTCATCTATTAAAGAATAAAGAAGCATGAATCAAGCTATTTAAAAATGTGGAATCACATTGTTAGTGAGAAACCATTAGATAAAAATGATGTAGGGTGGTTCATGCGTTCCTTGCAAAGCTCTGAAACTGGTGATAGGGGCTCGATCCCCAAAAAGACTATAATTTTCATCTCTTTTCGTACTTCTGCTTAATATTGAGGCCAAGAACGATTGAAAAGGAATAATTCAAATGAATATATCCTTCAGTAACGAAGGAAACATTTCCTTGTAGTTTTATTCCTTTCGAATCATGGGATTGCCTGAACGGGGCCTTATTTGGTAGAGGCATTCCGTGGGCAAAAACAGGAGAAGGAACTATTTACCCATGGAGAGCCCTCGATATTTACTCTTTGTTCGTCCACAGAGCCTTTCAATATGAAAAAAGATTGTCTCTTCTGCGGAAAAATGAAGTTACATCTCGCGAAGGAAATAAAAATGAATTGAAATATATATGAGCTATTCACGAAATTCGAAAAATACCAGTCATTCAACGCATTCATGAACAAGCTTTCAAACGTGGCAATGAATGGGAAAAAGTTGTCTGTGGTCGTATGTATAGTATAATCGATCTTGTAGCTGCAGGAATCAAATATCACAAAGAATGTTACTTTCGCTTTGTTTCTAAGGGCGTTGTAGAAGGTGAAGATGCGAAGACGGGTCGTCCTGAAGACAGAAAGATAGGACGCTTTTCAAGAACTGCGTACATTTTTGCAGGAAAGTGAAGATTGTCAGTCCACGCTTAGCGATCTTTTTGATTTCTTGAGAAACCAGTGCGAAAGAAAGGATGAAACTGTCGCGAATCATAACGCGGTTTTCAAACTGTGGAATACTTTAAACAGATTTTTTAGCCCAAGTTCAGATTATAACTGGATTAATGTCTGATCTAGTTCCAACCTAACGCGCCACCCACTGATGTCGTATTAGATTGAACACTCTTACTGATTCTATAACGGAGTAAACACTCCCTCTGAGCTTACAACGGAGTAAACACTCCTTCTGAGACTACGACAGAGTTAACACTTCTTCTGTTCTGATAACGGAGTAAGCACTCCTTCTAAGCTTTGTAGCGAGGTAAACACCCACTTCTGAGACTACTACGGAGTTAACACTCCTTCTGTTTTATAATTTATACCCCAATGCTCTTAGATATGCTTATCTTCACTAATATACTAATAACTGATACTAACTACATTTACATGATTTATTGTTCAATCTGTCATTGGTTTCTGATACATCTAAAACATGTATAAATACTTATTAAAGATGGGTTAAACGCTCTGGAACCGGGAACGAACCAACTGCTCCTTACTGCCTCACACACACCACAACCTTTTTTTCCTCTCCAACTATCTCACTTCCCTTTTGCTGTGAGCGGTGCGCGCATGCACTGATCACAAATGTCAAACAACAGTCAACTTAATATACTATTTGTCAATACTATTCAAATTCTTGCATAGTATGTCATCACTGATTCTACTCTATTTCGTGACCTTTCGCGACAGAAACCAAATCTTCCCAACTGAACTATCGGTTCTAAATTCTCTTGTAGATATGAGAGAAACAGCAGAAAGTATCCAGTACGACAGATGGTATGAGGAAAGTATAGCCGCCGAGATCGACGAACATCTGCATATCGTTGAAAATGCTGCTCAAATCATTAAGGAGGACATTCGGACTTGCACATATTTCAGAGGAATACCCTCTTGCTGAAAAGCAATCTTTACAATCAGATCTTCAATCGGATACACTGACTGTTCTTCTCAATAGGGTCGAAAGATAAGAGCAGGGCATCCGCCAAGGTGAAAGCGATTTAGCAGGCTATTCTCTCAATCTGTCGGCCGCACTCATCCATTTCACCAATCTTGTTGACAGTTGTTGTGAACTTATTTTACCATGTAGGGTTCTCTGTATCGTACGGCGAAGTTTTGAGCTAACCACCATTGTAATGGACTCAGCCAAAACGTCTCTGGATGAACGGGTCTTAGTCGAAGAGCTTGTAGATATTGACCAGCTGTGCAAAGATGAGCACCGTTTTAAGGAAGAGCATGTTGACGTAGGATTCGATCAATTTTTTTTTGACAATACAGATGTTAATGTTTGAACGACGACTGATCATAGAACCTTCCACAATATTAGGGGTATCGAGATTACGACGCTAGCTTCTAGCTTCTACATTATCCTAAGAGGCAGTTTATCCTTCCCTGTGACTCCTGTGAGCGCCAACAATAGTGGATCGCGTTCAAGTTGTTGGTAAAACTGTCACTTGAAACTTTAGATTCAAATTCTTTGGGCTGTAACTGGTGCCAGGGTTGCCTTGAATTCCAAAATTGCTGCTGCCTGAAAGTCCGAGAGTTTTAGGAGGATGTTTCTCAGGATCAAAATAACGAGTTCTGGAAAAATTTCCTTTTAACAATTTCTTTAAGGTTCAAACCTTATATTACTGGGCTACTAGTAAATAGTGCATGGTTGAAGTTGTGGACAGATATCGTCCAATATGTGTTGGTTTGCAATATATAGGTATCTGCATGGATTTATTTATCCTCTTCACGAGAACATCAAAGAATGGTTTGCTGTTGTGTACAAATACTAACAAGATTCCATAATTATGTGCTTAGTTAGGTGCCTTAGATCTAGTGTTGTAGCATTATTGAACTTAAATCATTCACTCTTTTTTTATTGTCTGGCTAATATTCGCTTGGCGACTGAGTTTTTCTGAAGCTTAATTCAATTTTTCTTCCATATTTGGTTGAAGACACATGGTTTAATAAGTGACTTAGTGGTATGGAATTCACGAAGACGTTGAGTTACAAGTAAGATGTCCTCTTATAATTTTTGCTAAGCTCGAGCCAGAAGGCACAACTCAAAATTCACAATCCACAATTCACAATATCCTGAATAATGCTGGAAAAATATGACCTATGAAAAAATAGATAAATTCAAGTGATCAATTTGTATGTCAGTGTATTTTCTGGGAAACTGGAAGTCTTTCATTATTTGTTGATATGCTATCTCAATAATAAGATGTTTGTAACTGTATACATTCAAAAGAAAATCCCACCAGCGGATTTGTGAAATAAATTGCTTTCATTCAGAGTTTCCAAAGCATTATTAATCGTATTTTGCACAAATTCCATTTGCGGCGACACTTTTTGCTTACATACAAAGCAAATAATTTGCTCAGTCCCTTAATTAACTACTACATAACATTCAACAAAACATTCTTGGAAGGCAGGACTTTCATCTTGAATAACAACAAACCATAAACGACAAACTTTAGTGAGAATAGGGTTACTTGTCCGTAACAACCACAGCAGCCTAGCGTTCTTGAGTCCTAGCTACATATATGCTATCTTAAAGTGAATTCCTTTACAAGATCCTTTCTCGTAGTTCAAACACCCTGCCTTTTGCAGGTGGGCAAGTTTATTTGTAATTTAGTCCGCGAAGCAAATGGACCCCATAACCTCTGAGAATTGCTTCAGATAGCTGCTGAGCGAACAAGCGGAAGCATATTTCCAAAGGCTAAAAAGCACTCCAGAGTCCTAACATTGTTTCTCTATTCTATAAAACTTCAGATTTAATGCATCCGAAAACCTTTGGAGATCAAGGGTTGTTTATTGAATCTGTGGGTGGTATCACTTTGTAACGAAAGAAGATTAGAAGTTCCTTTTGAAAATTGGCAGAGAGCAAATGCTGTAATTTAATCCGGATAAATTGGATCAGTAATCTCATTTTAGAGTTTCATTTGTACTGTACTTTGTTTTGATTGGCCAGTAATCTCATCCGGATTAATTACACTGCTGATTATAATATGTTGCAAAAATAATAGTTTGAATAATACGTTGATATCTTTAATGCATGTATGCATCAAATTTCAAATTGAGAATGATTTCCTGATATGAGAAAGTTGGATTCTTGTTAGGATCAATATTCTGTAACTTTGAATCAATTTTGCATTATTGCTTATTGAATTGGTTATTGTTGAATGAATTCAGGTTTAAGTAGCACAATCACATACTCGCCGTATACATTACGCGGACTGAGAACATTTACAATGTTATCTGTTATTGCTTTCCGTCTGCCGTTATTATAGCACAGGAAATGGTAGATACTAGGATCCAAATAACGAAGATTCCATATTTATATATATGACCAAGATTATTACTTTGATTCATTTCTTGTGAGCCTTGAAAGACAGGAGAATTTAGGAGAACACAATAATAATAGAAACTCGTAGAACATGAGAATAATACAGTTGAATGTGATATATTGGCCACAAAAAGAAAAGTTTAGCCACGACGCCTAAAAGGTGGTCAACTACTTTTCTTGAGCAACCAAATCTTGCAAGTGTGCAATGCAACGTATCATCTAACACTTTTCTTAAAAGTCAATACAGTCATTGATAGAATCCATTAATGTGGATGATAAAGTGATAAGAATTCATTTGAGATATATATTTAAGAGTTTTATTGACAGAAAAATTATCAATATACATTGTGATGAAGCTCAAAATTTTCTACCGGGAAATCAAATTTCGTCAAAGAATTGATTTGAATAATTTTTAAACCTATTTGGATATTCAACTAGAAGGATAACAAGGATAATAATAGTCGAAGTAGAAAAATTGGAACGCTGCAAGGCCACGTCTAGCAATCAATGGGAACTGTTGTTCTTCCAACTGTCAACAAGTTCAAGGCATTGTTATTTAAATTTATTCATTAAATTGCACTTCTGCAAAAGAAATATATCGAGTTAGAAAAAACAATTAGTAAAACAAAGCAATCAGAAGAAAATACTAACTTTGAAACCGATTAGGAAGAACTAGCAAGAGAAACAAAATGGATAAGAGTGAAAGATAGGAACCGCAATAAAAAACAGAAAATGGATACATCCCTGTCGCCACCACAAAAAGAACCAGAAAAAGAGAAGCCCAAACATCATCAAATCAAGACAATGAAAGAGCCAATTCCGCCACCAGTGGTGATAAACGGCCTCATAAATTATAACGAATTACATGAAAAATTAAAAAATATAACAACCGAATTTAAAACTAGAATAATAAATAACGAAAATATTAGGATTAATGTAATGAATGGGGGCAGCTACAAAGTTCTAACCAAAATGCTGTCTGAAGATAAATACTTATGGCATTCATACGAAAACAAACAAAATAGGCCGATAAGGGTAATTGTTGAAGGTCTACACCATATCTGCGAGCCTCAAAAAATAATTGAAGAGCTGCAACAAAAAGGTCTCACAGCGCTAGAAGCCACTAATAAACTAAAATGGAAAACCAAATACCCTTTGAATATGTTTGCCTTAGCCTTCAGTCACAGTGAAGACATTAACAAAATATTTGGCATTAAAGATATCCTAGGAATTAAAATCGAAATGGAACCAATTAGAAAATCCAAATTGGTTTCACAATGCAAGAGATGCCAAGCGTATGGACATACCCAGCGGTAATTTTTCAAAAGAACCACGATGTGTGAAATGCACAGGGAAACATCTCACGAAAGATTGTGACAAACCAAAAAAGGTGACCTCAATGCAAAAAATACCCACTGGGCATCCAGACTAACTACTACTAAAGGAAAAGAGTTACTAGAAGCAATCACTGAACATAAATGCACAACCTTGTCTACTGGAAAACCCACTTACTGGCCAACCGATCCTAATAAGATCCCAGATCTCATAGATTTCTTCATTATTAAAGACATATCAACAAATTATATGCACGTTGAGGAAGGATGGGACATGAGTTCAGATCACTCACCAATAGTTCTAACTCTCAGTGATAACATAATTAAAAAAGAGGGTAGTCCAACGCTAGTGAATAAGCTAACAGACTGGAAGAGTTTTAAACTTAGCATCGAAGAAAAAATTAATCTTTCCGTCCCTATTAGAAACGAACATCAACTAGACGAAGAAGTCGAATTATTTATAATGAACATTCAAAAATCAGTTTGGGAAAATACTCCCAAAATAAAACATATAGTGACTGGAAACAGTTACCCGAAAGAAATTAGGGCCCTTATTAGAGAAAAAAGAAAATTAAGGCGAAAATGGCAGCAGACGAGAGCTCCACAGGATAAAACTATTCTGAACAATGCTAGTCAAGAGTTACGTAGAGAAATTAAAAGAATAAAAAACGAATCGATTAACGATTATCTGCAAGGCCTAACAGACGAGGAAAGTACCGACTACTCACTTTGGAAGGCTACCAAAAAACTCAAAAGGCCAATATTGCCAATTCTTCTATTAAGATCGGATGATAGAAAATGGGCAAGAAGCAACGAGCAGAAAGCAAATATATTTGCAGCTCACCTAGAAAATACATTCCAACCAAATGACGACCAGGCATATGATGCTGAATTATTAGAGCCCACGCAAGAAGATGGAGAAATCAGGTTCACATCTCCCAAAGAAGTAATAACTGAGATCAAAAAAATTAAAGCCAACAAGGCTCCAGGTTTTGACCTAGTCACCGGAGAAATATTGAGACAACTACCGCGCAAAGCGCTTGTTAAACTCACCAACCTGATTAACGCCGCGTTCAGGTTGAATTACGTCCCGAAACTGTGGAAAGTAGCAGAGATAATTATGATCCCTAAACTGGGCAAGCCACCGCATGAAGTTTCGTCTTAAAGACCTATTTCTTTGTTGGCTATAATATCAAAGTTATTTGAAAAAATATATCTCAAAAGATTAAAATCTATGATTGAGACTAAAGAATTAATCCCAACCCACCAATTCGGGTTTAGAGTGCATAGAATAACAAATATAATAGAGGAAACGCTAGAAGAAAAAAAAGTATGTGCGGCAGTCTTTTTGGATGTAGCCCAAGCCTTCGATAAGGTATGGCATGAAGGATAAAAACATAAACTCAAATGCTTTCTACATAGACAACATTCTCAAATCCTAGAGTCCTATATCTCAGACAGATACTTTAGAGTGAAACAAGAAGAAACCTACTCAAAACTTAAAAAGATAAACGCAGGTGTTCCACAAGGAAGTGAATTAGGTCCAATATTATACCTTTTATACACCTGTGATGTTCCAAAACTGGACAATAGCTTCATGGCCACATTTGCTGACGATACAGCTATTCTAGCTGTTGCAGACAGTAACGAGGAAGCAACAAAGAATTTGCAAATCTCCATTAACAAAATTTTTGAATGGACTAGAAGATGGCGCATTAAGCTTAACGAAGCTAATTCAACTCATGTTACCTTTACAAATAAATGTATACAATACGTACCTATTACTGTAAACAACAAACAAATTTCCTACTCGAACCAAGCAAAATACTTAGGTATGACATTAGACGCAAAGCTTCGTTGGAAAGCTCATGTAAAAAAGAAGAGAGATGAGCTTGACATTAAATTCAGGAAAATGTACTGGCTTATCGGAAAAAATTCGACCCTCTCCCAGTATAATAAGTTACTACTCTATAAGCAAGTACTCAGACCAGCATGGGAATATGGGTGCCAGCTTTGGGGCTGCACCAAAAAAAGTAATATTGATATAATCCAAAGATTCCAAAGCAAAGTTCTCAGGACCATAGTTGATGCTCCCTGGTATGTCAGGAACATAGATCTCCACCGGGATCTGCAAGTAGAGAACGTAGACCAATCCATCAAGAAGATCGCCAAGTGTCACGAACAACGACTCCACCAACATGTCAACTATTGGACAACACACAGATGGTAAGAAGACTGAAAAGAACTAAACCTTTTGAGTTGGTGTAAATAAGTAATAAGTGAATAAGTGAAAATCAGACCAAAAGTGCCTAGTGTAGAGTCAGTGAAAAGCAAGGCAAAAGTGCATAGTGCATAAAGTCAGAGTAAAGCAAAGTATGTTGCGATGTACACGTTAAACCTGTGTAGATATCTCGGAACCTAAGAAATGTCAATGGATAATTACTTAGTCTAAACCATGTTACCATAATAAATTAAGTCAAACAAAAATAGCTCATTAGTCTAAGACTAGATTGTTATGTAATTAAGCATTAAGCTTAATATATAAGAAAAAAAAAATTGAATTGTTCATGTTAATGAAAATCAGTGGGAAATGATTCTAATAATGAGTATGAACGAATTCATCACTACTTTTGCATATATCGTTCGGCAAATAATAGAATACTAGTAAGGTATGTAATGGTGGGGAGTGTAGTAACAAAACAGAGTCAGTTTTTTTCTATAAGATATCAGTTAAGGTAATTATTATAGAAAATACAATAAAAATTTAAAGAAACAGTTCAAATCGAATGAAACATAATTACTTGCTTCTTAAATTTTTTTTGTTAGCTCATTTGGAATTATAGCTGGTGATTTCATTTTTCTTTGAAATTTCAAAATTTCTGATCCCTAAACATCTCACAACAGTGTAGGTAGTGCTCTAACAAATAATTCGAAATACTGCAAAACTTCGGGAAATTATGACAATTTAGTAGCAAATCATTAAGAATATTATTGAAGGACAAAGATTTTTGCAATAATGCTGACATTTACTCTACAATCGAACGATTAAACTTGAATTTTGAATTGAGGTTAAGTAGCTCGGAATAGATTTCTCCGCGTTCAAATGATGTATAAAGAAATAAAAATGACATATCTGTTGGATCAGAACCCGTATCATGAAAGAATAATACAACTGGGTTCAGAACAGCCCATCATTTGCAATTATTTTATTAAATTATATTAAAGTTCACAGATCGGTAAACGGCAAACAACTGACAGTGGACTCCAAAATGGCGGACGAATCAGCTGTCCTTTATCTAGTGCTATACGCAAACCGAATGAAAACGGTACTTGCTTTGGAGCACTCCATACAGTCCTGACACTACGGGTCAGTCCAGCACTGAAATACCAGACAAAGATAATCTAACTTGTACATAGAGATGTCTGGTTTTCTTGGGGCGGACTAACTCTTGTGAAAAAAAAATTGAGCGCCAAATTTGAATCCGTTCTCACACCAGTTGAGTTGCGGCTGCTCACGACCCATTGTAAGGAGTAACCTCACCATGTTCGCGAGGAAACTATCTTGCAGTGTGTGGTTTTTTTGGTTTCATTTAATTTCGAACTATGTTATACATCAGTTTTGCACTAATAAGCTTTATCACGGTTCCGTTCAATATCCTGACCCTTGCAGAAGTCCAAGTAATGAAAAATCATAAATTATCAAATCAATAAAGAATAAATAAAAGAAGTGGAAAAAAAGACTCATTTGTGGATTCGTCCATTGGCGCTTGAGGAAACCTCTAATTAACAAAGATAAGTTCATATGGATAATAATCTGTTAAATATGAACAACGTCAATTGGAAAATAAGGCGGAATAATTGGGACTGACTGACCATCTTGAACATAACCTCTGTTCTTAAAATATCTTTTCACTTAATATGACACTAGCGGGCTACTTGACGCCGTTTTCTTTTGTGAAGTTCCTGTAATTTCATTGTTCTCTCCGGTAGTCTGAGGATGATCACCCAGTGATCGAAGCCGGTAACTTAATTAATACTAGAGAACAGTATGATTGAAAATTCTATGGGTTTCTTCTGTCAAAAAAGCCCTTACCAAATTCCTTATTTCTTAAGATCTTACATTGATACCAATTCTTGTTACTCATCCATATTCTTCCATACTTCCAATTTATTTTTCAATTTTGTTTTTCATTGGTAACAAAGTACAATATTTTCGCTTTTGTTCAGCATCAATTTACATTTTGGTATAGAACAATAAGTATTTGTCATAAATATTCAACAGTACACAATAAACATACATAATATTTATTTATAATTCTCATTTTTCGTGTGAAATGTGTGCAAAACACTTTATAACTTGAGACTCATCTATTTATTCAACTATATAGCCTTGTGCGGAAAAAGGTGATCAATCCTATGTTTGCATATTTTGCAGGCTTTATATTCTCAATTAGTGTTAATTTTTTCTTTAATATAAGTTGTAATTGGTGATATAGGAGAAAAATTATTATTGAGTTTTCAATTGAACACAACCTTGAACAAATATCTTCAGGCAACTCATTAACGTTACTTTTGTTATCATCTTTTATTTCATAAAAATCAATTTCATTCGATTTCTTGATAGGTGCAAGTCGACACTTATAACGTCACCTTAGACTATAAGTTGCTCTACCTGCTAATCTTATCTATATACATTTAAATCCAGCAATTAATAATGAGGAATCATTATTCGGAAAATAATCGTTACTTTGATTTAATCTGATCTGTCTTGCTCATTATTTTATTTCAGTGCTTCCAACAATATGCTGTGATATTGACTTTTAAGGACATATATCTAGCACCAAAGGAAAAGAATAGATGACGTAAGAGTGCTAAGAGGTTGTGAAATCGGAAGTGATCACTTCTTGACGGTAGCAAAAGTAAAAGTAGGGAAGAAAGAGGTACAGCAAAAACAGGAAACATCAAAAAATAAAAATAAAATATTAAAGCTAAAAGTAGACAAACTGAAGGACGAACAGACAAGAAAGAATTATCAAGATATCATAAAGGAAATAATAAGCAATACACCACAACAAGAAACAAACAATGTAGAAGAAATATGGAGTTATCTCAAAAATATAATGAAAGAAGCAACCAAAATAGCCTGTGGTACAATCAGCGACGAAAGCAACAGGAAACGAACACATTGGTGGAATGAAGAAATTAAAGACAACATTAAGAAGAAGAAACTGATATGGGAGAAATATTTGAAAACAGGGAACAATAGTGACTACGAAGAGTACAAGAAACAAAGGAGATTGGTTAAGGAAAGTGTTAAAAAAGCTAAAGTAAAAGCATGGGAAACATTTGGAAAGACACTAGAACAAAATTTCAACGAAAACCAAAAATTATTTTATAGAACCTTTAAGAGAAGTAAAAGAGAAAAAGTAACAATTAAAAGCCTGAAAGATAAACAAGGAAATATATTGACAGAGGATAGCGAAATAATGACAAGATGGAGAGAACATTTTAAAGACCTACTAGTAAGTGACGAAAGTACTAATGAAACAGAGAGTGAGGAGACCCCACAAACAGAAAGTATAAATGAAAGCACAGAGATGATAACTGAAGCAGAGTTAATTGGAGTACTTAAAAAACTGAAGAATGGCAAAGCACCGGGACATGACTGTATGAAGGCCGAGCAATTGAAGTATATGGGCGAAGAAGGAGAAAGATTATTGCTGCTTATATTAAACATAATCTGGAAAACAGGGAAAATACCTTCAGACTGGGAGAAAGCAGTAACATTTCTCATACATAAAAAAGGAGACAGTAAAAATTGCACAACAGCGAAAATTTACGAAGCAATACTAGAAAACAAGCTTAGAGCTGTGATAGAAACAACAATGGAAAAATCGCAAAGTGGGTTTAGGAGGGGACATTCGACACAAGATCACATATTCACTATAAGGAACTTGATAGAAAATACAATGAAAACGGACAAAAAGCTGTATATCACATTTATAGACCTGGAAAAGCGTTCGACCGAGTACCGAGGACTAAGTTGTGGAATATATTGAGAGGAAGAAAAATAGGAGAACAGTTATTAACAGCAATAAAAAGCATATACGAAACAACATCCAACTACATAAGAACTGGCAACGCAACATCAGAAGAGTCTAAAACATCCCAAGGATTAAGACAAGGAGGAGCTTTAAGCCCATTGCTATTTATTATATTTTTAGACCAAATAATGAAGAATATTAAGTATAGAATAAAAAAGGTAGAGATTGGACATTACAAGTTGAAAAGGATCTCATTATCAGAATGCGCGTTCGCAGATGACTTAGCAGTGATGGCAAAGAGTGAAGATGATATGAAACGTAATTTAGAAATATGGAACGAAGAGCTAAGGAAACATAATATGAAGATAAATGTAGAAAAAACGAAAGTAATGGTCATATCAAAGGAGAATTTAAGGATAAACATGATACTGAATGAGAAAGAATTAGAGCAAGTAGAAACATTTAAATACTAGTGGCAGCAATAAATAATAAAGGAAGCTTAGAGCAGGAAATAAATACGAGAATTCAGCAAGCAAATAGGAATTTTCATGCAATCAACCAAATAATATTGAAAAATAAACATATAACGAAGAGGACAAAAATGACTCTATTCAAAACAGTGCATAGACCTATATTAATATATGGTAGTGAATCATGGTTGATGAATAAGAGGATAAAAAGCAAAATACAGGCGGCGGAAATGAAATATTTAAGAAGAGTGGAAGGAGTCACGATAATGGATAAAATAAAGAATGAAGATACAAGAAGAAGAGTACAAATAGAGAGCATTCATAATGTCATAGAAAAGAAACAGTTGGCGTGGTATGGTCACCTATTAAGAATGCCCGAAGATAAACAAACAAAAGCAGTGTGGAATGCAAGAATACAAAACAAGAAGAAAAGGGGAAGACCAAAACAGACATGGGAAAATAATATAGAAGAGATATTAATAAAAAACAACATTAGCGGCCAAGAAGCAAAGAAGTTAGCAAGGGACAGAAAAAAATGGAAAGAGATAATCAACAAGATAGAATGGTTATCAACGCAAATAATTAAAACAAGAACAATCTCGACACCCGAAAGGGTAATAAGAGATTTAAAAAGTTTATAATAATAATAATATCTAGCAATATTTCCTTGCTATGTGTATCATTTTATTTCTTGTCTTGTCAACCAAGGCCTTCAAATTTGCATTGCTGAAAATTAGTTTATAACTGATTTTGGAAGATAATGTTATGGAATCCCCTTTTCTATATCTTCGATTGCAATTTCTTAATCTAGCTGCTAATAAGTTGAGTTGAGAGAGTATATATTCATTTATCTATTATTATCAATATATAGTTAGCCAACGCCTTCCATAGATGTCGGGTGTGGCATATGACAAGAGAAAATTTCTCTTTCTTTCTTCGTTTTTAAATATTAATATAAATTTGAACCAATGTATAACTTCAATTTTTTAAACAATAATTCATTTCGCTTTTGAGGATGGCTGAGGTGCAGCCGAAACTGTAAGGCAGAAAAGAAATAAAATTAAAATATTGACTGAAATCCCAAGAATATATCTCTTACATTATATATTTTTTAGTCAAAAGTCAACTGCCTTTTCTATAAATGTCTATGGCAAATTGACAGATGTACACGTGGCATTATAAGATGCTCCGCTCTTACTTTTTGGAGCATAGAACCACGAAAATAATGATTATTAATTTGTTATTCAAAAATTCTTCCCTCCTAAATATGTATAAATATTTTTGGGTGATTCAATAATTGATAATAGTGGTCGCCCAGTGGTCGAAATTTGACCGTGATTCAGTATATTGCTAAGTTTGAACGTTATTGAATTTAATCTTCATTTCTTACAGGTTTCAGGAAAAATTAAATTGTTATTCGACGCTCTATCCGAATCAGAAATAAAAATAGTGGCTTTCATTCAAAATTTTGAAGTGCATTTCTACCCTTAGCGTCACCCTTCGGAGGAGGGAAGAAATCATTAAACTTCTACTTCAGACATTCTTGGTGTGAGTTTCTTGATATATTCCAGTGTGAAATTATATTGTATTCAACGATAAATCAAGATGAGACACCTATATTTAATCTTGGCTTTCTGCTAACTTCAAGTATGGCAAATCTCACCTTCTTCCGTACGCGCGGTACAAGCTTTTTTGTTCACATAAAATCAGAATAAGACATACAGGATGTAATTTCAGCTCTCTGCATTCCTTCTCCATGTGATCTTTGAGTATGCCAAATCTCACATTCCTTTGTGCATGCAATATGTTCAAAGAATTTTCTCTTCACGTATTATATATAATTAAAATGGGACTCCCTATACAGGGTGGAATGCGAGATTGGAAACACCTTTTTTCTCGAAAGTTATTATAGATACCGAAAAATTGTTCGAATAAAGTTTCTAGATCTTCTAATAAGCTAACTGAATCTGTGTGAATTCAGTATAAAAAAATTAATTCTCGTATATATTGCCATATTTTTACTTTCTTCAAATGGAATATCCTGTATATTATTGCACTAATAAATAGAAAATATTTTTTGCTGTAAAAAAGTTCTAGGGTTCATACCTGCTAGACTTGATAGTTTTTGAGATATTAATGGAAATATCTAAATGCTGTTCTCAAAATCAAGTGTGCCTTGAGAATAAAATTTGTTGACAGTTGAGTTATTTTGTATCGTATTTGCGCTACAAAAAATTGTGTTGCATACATACTATTATTATTTGGTGTTAATAATGGCAGATTATTCAATCAATGAGAAGTTAGATATGATAAAATGTTTTTATCTATCAAATAATAATTTGAGACAAGCTCTGCAATTATACAGACAACAGTATCCGGAACGCTTTTATCCAAACCATTCGTATTTATTCAAATTAGAGAGGAAGCTGCGTAGGACTGGGTCAGTTTCAAGAAATTACAAAACACGTGAGATAGTAGATGAAAATTTAGAAGTTGATGTATTGGCATATTTCAATGTATAACCTAAAAATTCAATAAGAGAAGCTGCATTGGAAATAAATACCACACGTACAAAGGTTCTTAAGATTCTGAAAAAGCATAAGTACAAAGCCTATAAAATCTACAAAATTCATAATCTTCATCCTAGCGATGATGTGAGAAGATTACAATTTTGTAATTACTTAATACTGGAAAATATTGCAGAGCCTAATTTCTTAGATACAATTTTATGGTCAGATGAAACAAATTTCTCTAACAATGGAATACTAAATAGACATAATTCACATTATTGGCAATCAGTAGAAACGAATCCACGTCAAACATTTATTTCAAATTTTGAAATACGCTTTTCAATTAACGTATGGTGCGGTATGATAAACAACACTATTTTGGGTCCATATTTTTATGAGGGCATTTTGACATCACAGAGATACTTAAATTTCCTGCAAAATGAATTTCAAGATTATCTGGATGATATACCATTGGCAGTTAGACGCAGAATGATATTCCAGCAAGATGGTGCACCTCCGCATAATTCATTGGATGTAACTGCGTATTTGAATCAACAATTTCCAAATTCCTGGATTGGCAACAGAGGCCCTACATCGTGACACGCAAGATCTCCAGATCTATCACCTTTAGATTTTTTTCTATGGGGAGCTATAAAAAACAAAATTTATGTAATGTCCGTTGCTACACTTGATGAACTGAAAAACCGAATAAGACAAGCTGTTGTTGAATTGAATACAGTTATTATAAAACCAAATTTATTGAAAAGACTTTATTTATGTGTCTGAGAAAACGGTGAAAATTTTGAACATTTTGTGTAGTTCGATAACATTTATTCCGTACTTCTTTATGTTCTACTATGATGATAAAATTGTTTTTTTTGTACATTGTTTTTAATAGTAATTGAACTATGCATTTCGTTCTTGATGATGTGCAAATGTCTGAGCGCGCAAAAATATTTGAATTTAAAAAATATAAATGTTTAGCAGGTAAGAACCCTTGAACTTTTTCAAAGCAAAAATTATTTTCTATTCATTAGTGCAATAATATACAGGGATTCCATTTGAAGAAAGTACAAATATGGCAATATCTGGAAAACAGGGAAAATACCTTCAGAGTGGGAGAAAGCAGTAATATTTCCCATACATAAAAAAAGAGACAGTAAAAATTGTGAGAATTATAGGGGCATATCACTTTTATGCACAACAGCGAAAATTTACGAAGCAATACTAGAAAACAAGCTAGCTGTGATAGAAACAACAATGGAAAAATCGCAAAGTGGGTTTAGGAGGGGACATTCGACACAAGACCACATATTCACTATAAGGAACTTGATAGAAAATATAATGAAAACGGACAAAAAACTGTATATCACATTTATAGACCTGGAAAAAGCGTTCGACCGAGTACCGAGGACTAAGTTGTGGAATATATTGAGAGGAAGAAAAATAGGAGAACAGTTATTAACAGCAATAAAAAGCATATACGAAACAACATCCAACTACATAAGAACTGGCAACGCAACATCAGAAGAGTTTAAAACATCCCAAGGATTAAGACAAGGAGGAACTTTAAGCCCATTGCTATTTATTATATTTTTAGACCAAATAATGAAGAATATTAAGTATAAAATGAAAAAGGTAGAGGTTGGACATTACAAGTTGAAAAGGATCTCATTATCAGAATGCGCGTTCGCAGATGACTTAGCAGTGATGGCAAAGAGTGAAGATGATATGAAACGTAATTTACAAATATGGAACGAAGAGCTAAGGAAACATAATATGAAGATGAATGTAGAAAAAACGAAAGTAATGGTCATATCAAAGGAGAATTTAAGGATAAACATAATACTGAATGAGAAAGAAATAGAGCAAGTAGAAACATTTAAATACTTAGGGGCAGCAATAAATAATAAAGGAAGCTTAGAGCAGGAAATAAATACTAGAATTCAGCAAGCAAATAGGAATTTTCATGCAATCAACAAAATAATATTGAAAAATAAACATATAACGAAAAGGACAAAAATGGCTCTATTCAAAACAGTGCATAGACCTATATTAATATATAGTAGTGAATCATGGTTGATGAATAAGAGAATAAGTCACGATAATGGATAAAATAAAGAATGAAGATATAAGAAGGAGAGTACAAATAGAGAGCATTCATAATGTCATAGAAAAGAAACAGAGTTTTGGCGTGGTATGGTCACCTATTAAGAATGAATGAAGAAAGATAAACAAACAAAAGCAGTGTGGAATGCAAGAATACAAAACAAGAAGAAAAGGGGAAGACCAAAACAGACATGGGAAAATAATATAGAAGAGATATTAATAAAAAACAACATTAGCGGCCAAGAAGCAAAGAAGTTAGCAAGGGACAGAAAAAAATGGAAAGAGATAATCAACAAGATAGAATGGTTATCAACGCAAATAATTAAAACAAGAACAATCTCGACACCCGAAAGGGTATTAAGAGATTAAAAAAGTTTATAATAAATGAAAAAATAATATAAAACAAAATTTATTGGAAAGACTTTATTTATGTGTCCGAGAAAACAGTGGAAATTTTGAACATTTTGTGTAAGTTCGATAACATTTATTCCGTACTTCGTTATGTTCTACTATGATGATAAAATTGTTTATTTTGTACATTGTTTTTAATAGTAATTGAACTATGCATTTCGTTCTTGATGATGTGCAAATGTCTGAGCGCGCAAAAATATTTAAATTTAAAAAATATAAACGTTTAGCAGGTAAGAATCCTTGAACTTTTTCAAAGCAAAAATTATTTTCTATTCATTAGTGCAATAATATACAGGGGACTCCATTTGAAGAAAGTACAAATATGGCAATATCTACGAGAATTAGTTTTTTTTCCACCAAATTCACACAGATTTAGTTAGCTTACAAAAAGTACAAAAAATTTTATTTGAACAATTTTTTGGTATCCATAATAACTTCCGAGAAAGAAGGTGTTTCCAATTTCGCTTTCCACCCTGTATATGATTTTCCCTTTCTGCACTCCTTCTTTATATAAAATTTAAATGTGCCAAATCTCACATCAATATGCTTAGAAAGAAGTGGAAAGGGTTCTTTTCACGTATTAATATATAGATTGAAATGGGACACCTGAACATAATTCTCGCTTTCTGCACTTCTTCTCCGTATGAACTTCAAGTATGCTAAATCTTACAATCCTTCGTGCATGCAATATGCTTAGAAAGGGGATGAAAAGTTATATTTCCTCATATTAATATATAGATTATATTGACGAAGTTCTTTGAAGTTACCTGAAAATTTTTGTGGATTATACTGTATCAAAAAATCTAATTGCCTCTATTAATCTGAATCAGTTTCATGGCTTATACTCAAAATTAGTATCCTTGGTCCTTAATGACCTATTATTTGCTTGAATTAACACGTTCATATCCTTCTCTCATGAATTATGGTTAAATCCTTCCGGACAAATTAGCACTCATGCTAAATAACGTAAATCCACATCCCAGGCGTATTTTCCGTGGAAGTAATAATTGACAAAGATTTCTCGAAAGCGGTTGTCATCACAATTTGTGACACTTAAGACATTTCGACTGCTAAGGAGCGCTCGACTAATCTAATAACATTTACATCACATGATTGTTCCGAAAGGAATCTCGTAGCAATTTGAAAGGCCTGGCTTATATAGCTTAAATTGTACTTTGTCACAGGCACACCGCAGATTTCACATAAATGTTAATTTAAGATGACGCTGTCATGAGGATGGAACAAGGATGGATTTCAGAAAATGTGAAATATTGAACGTGAGGGGGTTATTAATTTAATAAGTTTTCAGAACGCTGTAGTTTCTGTAAAATGCATGGAGTATGAGGTAAAATTTAATAAATGCCTGGTTTGTAATTACCGAACAGCGAGTTAATGAACTTTATTTAATGAACTCCAATTATATTACGCAGCTTTAACCTTCTCTATGGGTGAATAATAATAAACGTGGGTTATTTCTACATCAATCAATATATGATTTTTTGATGTATCCTTAAATTTGAGGAGGATCAACTACCTTACAAAATTATTATTATATCAAACTGCAAAGTATCTTTTTAATAGAGCAAAAAATTATCTATTTTTCCTGATTCTGGAATACATTAAAACGTATTGTTGTTGGATTTTAGCTTGGATCCATCTTTTCTTTCACTTTATGAGTCTGTCAAATTTGTATTAATTATTTGATGATCGCTTGAAAAGAGTTTTGAAGGTATGAAAACAATGTGACTAGATACCACGTGTAAAACTGAAATCAAACTATTTTCATGTCAGTTGTCTTCAGCAAACTATAACAATCCTATCAAATATAAATAAGAAAAGATTATGTCTGGAAATAGTGAGAAAGCCAGGATCACAGGACAGAAACATGACAGAGAAAGTTACGATCTGTTTATAGTTTTATTTGTTCTCCATCTTAGAGACTGAACTTCTACGGAACATTTGATGAAATTTTATTGTTTTCGTAGACGATTACTTTCTCGGTGGGCGCTGTATTTTTCTTTCTTGCTGCGAAAAAAACAGTCGAGCTAAGCTTTACTTGTGTTTTATGTGTTGCCAACAGATTCTTCTCCACTGCTTTCTTATCATTTGAGGAAACAAAACTTGCAGACATGTGAGTCGTTGATAAATATTTAGATTCATCCAACTTTGCCGCAAAGTTGAGTTTATGTAACAGCTTCCTGTTTGAAACATTTTTCCCAAAAGAAATCCTAGCGAAAGTGCCTTAGAGAAAAATAATGTAATTATTCACTTGGATTTCTATGAGTCAATTTTAGAATTTGAAACAAATCTTGGGCACATCCTGATGAAAAGCAAACATAGAATGTTAGTTCAGACTCAGAGTGACAACTTTACATGATCCTCACGTATGTTACAATAATATTAAACTATAACTAATCCGCTTACGTTTAAAATACTGGCTGCCAGAAATTTTACATCACAATATTAAACAATCAAGCGGGAAACTGCACAATGTGTTATAATTTCATAAATATTCAGTGAACGGAGCCACATGTTTCAAAATTTGTTGCTATTCGTGTTCATTGTTTTGCATTTTAAATAAACTTCGCAAAAAACTAAATATGTTTAAACAGGATGATCTATTAGCCAATGATATGACAAAAAACATATTATATATAAGCTTAGATTTGACTCAGTTTAACTGGAAAGCAACAGGCTTCTGAAGATTTGGATCGATTTGATTTAAAACAAAAAAATCATTAGAGTTATTCATATTCAGTTTGAATGTTTGCCCACATCGATGGAACAAAGGTTCTCCTGGACCGGGAGACTGTGACAATTGAGGGTTCTCCGATTTTATACCGCATGCCCTTTGGAGGATTGGAAATTTATCACTTGATAAGAAAGATAAAAAGATTGTTAATCGATGTACACTTTCCGGTCATAGTGCAAACTCCGCGACAACATTTTGCATGCGTTTGTCGCTTGAAATATTTGAAAATGATTTGGAGCCTAGTGAAAGGCATGCAGTTCGCAACATGGTCAAGTGAACTTGTAAGGATGAGAAATTTTGGAGAATTCTCGAACAAATGTAAAACCAACTAGTTGGAATCTCTTTTATTATATAATTTGCCACCCTCGTGCCCACATGGAATGCATGCTGATTCTTCTTCATGTCTCTCATTGGAATGCAATTTAAAAACACGGATTTCACATAACTTTTTTACAAGTTCACTTGATTATTCGACCCTTTTGGGCTGTTGAGAATTACATGCCTTTCAGTACCAGGCATTTCACGTTACAAAGGCATGCAAATTGTTGTCATGGTTTTTCTTTTAAATACCTATAATTGGAGTTTACTCTGTGACCAGAAAGTGTGCATCGATCAATATCCTTTTTATCTTCCTTATTAGTAAGACATAAATTTTCAACCCTCAAAAAGGTATGTGATATAAAATTGAGAAGGCTCAGCTCTCACCAACTCCCAGTCTATTCGAACGATCTTGCCTTCATGAGTAAAGATATTTTGAAATCTTTCTGATATTAAAAATGAATATATCAGAGTTTTCGAGGTTCATGTGACATGATATAATATCGTACCTTCTACGAATTCATTGAAGTAGACTTGTGACGAACTCTTTCTTCAAAGTTCCGCCACATTTGCACATTCTAGAGCCTTCAGCTACCGTCTTACATTTTGATGTTAATCACCTCTAGTTTTCATATCTTGCTTACCCTATAAATTTTAAAGAGCCGTAACTCTGTTTGAACATTACACAACTACTTACCATAACGTCACCAATCATCAGCTTGAATAAACATTTTCTAATATTTCACAACATGTGGTTGAATAAGGTTATGATTTGGAAATTTCCTAAAATACAGCTCTGTAATTGTATGATCTGTATGTATCTCATGTACTCACCGTGAATGTATCCTGAATGTAACCGACCGTTCTTCTGTAAAATATTTTGTATATTTTGTTCCTGATTTTGTTTACTGTGACTTCGACCTTTGTGTTTATGATTATGATTCTAGAGACCCCGGTTTTTTAGTTTAGTTTGTTTGGTTTTTTGTTAATAATAAGAAAAAAGATCTGACAATATAGCACAATGTTTGGCTGTGTAGTGTGTATTCAAAGAATAAAGTTTATTCATACAAAAATGAAAAATACAGTCCATCTATATCAATTTTAAACATTTTGACTTAACAAATGACTAAGCTACCAACTTAGATTCATTTGCTTGTGCTGTTCTGAGCTTAGAATTATTTTGCTGATTGCTGTTCTACTTAAAGTCATTTTTGCTTGGAATAATGTAGCGTCACCGATTTGTTGATTTCACAGTGTTGAATTGATTTAACGTAGAGCCACCACTGAAGAAGTCTTCGTGATTTGCAGAGTTAGATTGATTAACGTAGCATCACCGCTGGAGAAGTCTTTGTTGACTTCACAGTGTTGAATTAACATAACGTAGCGTCGCCGCTGACGTCTTTGTGACTTCGCAGTGTTAGATTGTTTTAACGTTGAATCATCCATGAGAAGGTCATTGTTGGCTTCACAACGTTGAGCAAGTTTAACGTAGAATCACTACTTGGAAGCCAGTCTGATTTCAAAAGCGTTGAAGATAAGTTAATCCACAGTTTGGGAAATCATTCACGATTATTGTTTTAAAGTTAGTGTCGAGTGTCATGTATAGCCGTCCCGCCACCGTCAGCCTTAAGTTACACCGCCACCAGTGCTAGTTCCTGCAAAATATATGTTGTATGTTCACCGTCGTCATTATTTTTATGCAAATAAATCTGAATATGACACCTACGTCCTGATTGTTCTTTTGAAAACTCTATCCCTTTATCTCTAAGCTATCCAGCCGCCTGTCTTAGAAACTGCGTTACCGACCGCATTGAGGTCTGAGCATACCATATGCAGTTTTGACCTCGACGCCAAAGTCAACAACCTCGCCAGCAGCGAGGTGTCGTTACAAATACTGAAACAAGGCACAATTCAATGTGGGGAACCATGAGCAAAACTAAATAAATCGTACAGTATTCACTACAAAGTTGATTAAAAAGCGTTCCAATCTTCTGATTACACATCTCCGTCTCGTGGCTGGATTATTCACATTCCGCACTTGTATAGGAATATAATATTTTGAACAACATTTTACAGTCTGCCATCTTTTCGAACATAAGGCAAGCTTGTAAAATTGACTGAAAGTTTATTGACAGATGATCTACATGAGTCCAAGGGAAAATCATATTCAGGTGAAGTTGTAAAATTGCGTAGTTCGGAACAATTTTGTACAATGAGCTTTCAGTTTTTTGCAAATTTGTCTTATGTTTGAAAAAATGCTAGACTGTGCAAAGATATGTGAAGAAGCTATTTTTTGTTGTTCCCTATAAATGCAGCCTGTAGTTTTTTCTTCTGTTACGAGCGCCCGATCTATGGCGAAAAATGTCCACACCGTGAACAATGTATCAGATTTGATCCAGGGTTGACCAATATCCTAAAATTCATAATCGTTGTGTGATGTGTCAGTTAGTTTGATTTGTTGAACAAAAGAAAAACCTTGTAGGAGAAAAGCTACAATACTTGAGCGAGTAACATATGTTTTTCCAACAGATTTTATAGATAGCTGATGATGATTATGCAGATGAACTATAAATATGAATATTTTACCACAGCATTAATTTGGAATTGAATTTGAATTGTTATCTTTATTGTACGCTTGTACGCTAGTTCGAAATTTGAATGTCACAATTTAGCGGAGTAATGAATTTTATTCGGAATCGTGTACATATATAAAGTGCTGAATGTTGTAACAATTAAACTTGATTGTTCTGTAGTAGTTATCCACTATCACTGTTATGCAGACATTGTTAAATTTTGGAATATTCAGTTTATAGTCGAATCACATTTTATGACAATGTAACTTTGTGTTACACAGACCTCAAGTGAGGTATTAGTACTAATATTCTATGGGTAAAAGAAAAATCTGACTAAGTAGGGTTCCGATTAACTTCATGATTGAAAAAAAGACTTTATAGGATGATGATTTTGACATGATGAGTCCTAGACAAAATCAGTCTTGAGAACAAATAGCTACATTTTTAGTTACATAGCATATTATTCTCCAACTGTATATTGTTGTTTTATACTTGAGTGCTTCGCTTAGCTCGTTTCGATGACAACCTAGGCTAGAATATTCTAGGATAGCGATGTGAACTTCAGAGTCTGTGAGTTTAGTTACCTTTGCTTGTGCTCAGTAGTAGGTAATAGTTTTCCGTATAACATATCTAGCATGTCAATAATATATTACAAGACAAATAAGTGTTTCTCAACCATCTTGAATATGCGACCGCTTTACTAATAAAAAAATTCTGACGACCCTCTAGGACCGTAATAAAGTAATATCAGTGATTTTGAGGATGACGTATTTGTTGCGAACTCTATTGAAGGTGAAGCCTTGAGAACTCGACTATTTAGAATAATTTATGAAGATATGAGTATTCAAAGTAAAGGTATACACGAGTTCTGCTAAATCTAAATACAAGAATTATTCTTGCGACCCTGTTTGGCTATTGAAATTAGCATTACTCGCTGATCTTTTGAACCATCTGAATATTCTACCCCAGACACTTTGTTGAAGTCGGTGAAGGAAGGATTTATTTCATTTGTGAGTCAGCGAAGAGTGCTAGGAAATTGAATATTCTGATCAGCTTCATCGAGAAAAACAAAAATGAACAACTCTCTTGCTTTCTAAAACCGAGGTAACTTTTGGTAGCAAGGAATTCAATACATTTGTGACGAATCCTTGTGCTTTCTTTCAAAGCTTCGACCCACTAATTACACATCCTGGAACCTTCAGCTGCCGAATTTTGTTTCGAGGCTACTCACAACCAGTTTTCACATTTTGCTCACCCTGTAAATTTTAAAGAACCGTAATTATGTTTGCATATCACACAATCACTAACCGTAGCTCCACTAACCACTCTGAAAAAATATTTTCAATACTTTCAGTTCACAACATATTCTTGAAATATAACTCTGTGATTGTATGATCTGTGTTTATGTCATGTCCTCACCGTAAATGTATCCGACCGTTGTTTTGTAATATACTTTGTATATTTTGTTTACCGTGACTTTGACTTTGACTTGACATTTTGACAATCTCCACTCTATTAACAATTTACCGTACTAAAAGTGTAAACAAATAATTTTTTATAACACGTGCACCAAAAGTATCCTATTACTGAGCTGAATTCTGCCTCAAAAGTTTTCAATTCCAAACCAACGATTTCAATTATTCTCTGTTTACAGGGAATTAATGAATATTAATGTCCGCTGGGTGGAAATGAAAATTGTGGATCATGGATGCCGTTGGACTTTTTTATTTCATTGATATTATGTCAAATTGATATTTGAAAGTGTATTATAGAATGTGTTCGTTAGAGTGTGTGCATTAATTGTGAACGGGATAGCACAGAAAATGTGAGAAATATCAATCAATAAAATAAATCAGGAAAGTTATGTTTCATTGTATCGGTTTACTGTAATGTAATCGTATTTGCATGAATTTTTTTGCCTCGGGCTTCACCGAGTGCAGCCAAATTATTCCTGGACAAAAATGACAGTCTTCCGGTCCTTGTAGCATAATATACTATTGTTGTAATATTTTTTTAATGTCCGACTAGTTTATTATTGTTGTCATAATAACATTTTTTTCAGGGTAGTTACGTGAGAAATAATCCGCGAGGGCATTATTTTTCAAAATAATGCCCTCGGGCATCATTTTGAACCATAACAATCAAGTTTTCTAGTTACAGCAAGTAACTAGAGTAATTTCTTTGACAGAAATCACAATGACAGGTCATACATTGCTAATAATTTTGATTCAAATACAACAAAAGTCGGACATTAAACATTGAAGGCACCACGGGAGTTGAACAGACAATAATTCGTACGGTCAACGTACACACCTCGGGCCGGAGGCCCTCGGAAAGTACACTGTTGACCTCAGGCATTATTGTCCTCATTGATACCTTAATTACCAAAATGTTCTTAAATGAAATGTAATCGCAGTAAATATTTATCAAAATTGAAAAATTAGGAAATTTGTGTAAAGGAATTAGTTTTTTGAAATGATTTCTTCTTTTTCAAAGTATCTCCTGTTCATATTACTCAGACAGCGCTGAATTTTAATTAGTTTAAGAGACACTACTTATAAGTAAGGTTTTATCAGCCGATTAAAGTCACTTCTTTTGAAAGTTAGTTCTCCGAGCAATCTTCCAACGTATTCCAGTGTGTTTTTCGTTCGACGTCCGTTCCGAGTTTTGTGCAAATTTTTAAGACAAACAAGCTGTAAGTCTGATTGTTTTTTTATAAGTCCGTAAAAGGAATTTAGTAAATTTTTGCCATTTTTTGCTATATTTTGAGTTTAGAATTATTTTTGCGAAGTTCAACTTGAATGAGAGTTTCATAGTTTGGGACGTGAGCGTGCTATGAATTAGTATAATGAATAGGCTGATTGATGATGATTGGGAGTGATTCTCAGAAAAAGTTCTAAGTAAAGACTAGTTCAATAGAAAGTGGTGTTCAGTAGACATTTATTTCAAGGTCGTTCAATAAAAAAATGTTTTGGTTTGAACAAACATATCTACTATTATTATTTGTCATACGCAAATATCTAATAAACTTTTATTGTAGTGCAGGACCCACAGCCCTTGCTTTTCATTTTTACCTGAAATGGGAATGCGAACTTCCGAGCAAGACTTTGCGACCCCCACGGGGGCTTAAAGGGTCGAAAAAACATTCTATTCAATCGGGAATCTTATCTTGACTGTCAAACAAGGATTCAACACTTATTCAGCTATGTAGTGAACTACTGGACACTTGAATGGAATTATACTTCAGGAACATAAAAGTTAGAGCTATTTGATTCGCACCAAATTTTGGGACCTATCAGAACCTATTCATGCTTTCAATAAAATTTGTCAGATGAAATTTTACTTTATACTCATATTCTTAGGAACAAGTCTTCCATTATGTTTGGCACGTGAAACGTGCATTTACTCTTCTTTGTCTCCTATCCTAAAATTCCTTTTCTTGTTGCACTGTATCTCTTACACATTACATTTAATCCAATCATTTGACTCTGAACGAACAAATTTTAGAGAACAATAGATTGAATATGTCTCCTTTCTTTTATTTCGTATGGAACACTTATCTACTTCGCTATGAAAGACGCGAGAGTCCATAAATAGGTTATTCACATGGATGTTCCTTGAATATACATTCAAAAGCAAATTGAATATTGATAGTTAGTAAAGCCAATGATAAACTGAGAGCTTCAATATCAATCCTAGATGAAACCGAACGAAATTTCCAGCAGGAAGCTTACATGCACTTCAATGATGCTTACACTGCAACATCCGGGTCGCAGACAAGCTTCGCCTGCGATAACTTTCAAAAAAAAACTAAATACTGTCAGTAGCAAGAAATGTGGATCAGTGAGGACGAAACTGTAATTTATATTGCGACAATTTTTAAATTCAATAATTTACAAATATTTTTTTGCTTTCAAATTGAAGATTAACTATATGGCCTGACCCATTTTCTTTGTCTTCAGAAAGTGAATAGATTCTCGACACACCCTGTCATACCAATATGACCCAGAAACCATAGTATACACAAAGGCTAGATTCGAGTGAACAACCCCAGTCACTTTCAAGGTCAAGCCATATAGGGAGCGTGTACTGCACACATTTGCATCACTTTGAAGTCGAACTTTGAGCGTTCAGTCTATCTGTGTTGTGCATTGTTTTTTTCAATTATCTGAGCTTGATTAACCATCATATTATTCAATTGAGTGTTGTGAAGTAGCTGAGAACTTCTATCAATTGATAAGTTTGTCTGTCAATCAGTTTTATGAGCTTGGTATGTTAAGTGTCACATGTGGTGACGCAACGTCAAGTGTGCGTAGGGCTTGATCCTTTTCCTTTGAAGTGTTGGTATTCCTATCTACTTGGAGTACCAATGTCAATGGTGCTCATATCTTGACCGTGTAGCGGCGGTGATTATTGTCAACCGTATGTACTATGTATTACTACGGCAACAGTGTTGTTCCTAAAGTGGATTAATCAACCAGCCTGCGTGTGCTGCAGGCATTGGTATGGAATTACGGTACTGATAACCATCCATAGGTATCGTCTAACGTGAGATAATAAGTGCTAATGACCCAGCTATCTGGGATCTAGTACCACCGGTGCTTTACTATTCTGTCGATGCTGTGCGGGAATATGTGTATGCCAACCGCATGTACTGTGTGATATTGCGGGCGACGGAATTGTTCCAAGAGTGGGTGAATCGATCAACTCGCGTGTGTTGCGAGCATCGTGTTACATTCCCATTTCGCACCTTGTTCCTATTTCTCCATTTTCCATATCCTAGTTTCTTATTCATTCTTTTTTGCTACAATTTAAACGTAATAATACTATTATTTCAGATAAATAAAACATCTCACTTACCTCACACTTGTTGTCAATATTTGACACTTTACTAATTAATGACGTATTTTGATTTCGAATTTTCAATTCACGTAGTTGCTGCAAGATGTCAGAAGGTGACAAGACTCTGTTTCAAGACAAAAACATTTTATTTAAAACTAAAAATTACATTAAAATTACATTTGACACAACACATCACAAAATATGAACACAGTAAAATAACATAACACTCACAGTAAAATTCCCTAACCCTAATAATCCTTTCCCGCCAGTCTCTCCTCTCTACTCTCTTTGTAACTAGCTGAAACCAATGGAATAACGTAAAAGCAAAGTAAAACGTGAAGGTTGCATGCAAAATTTCCTTGAGGCAATGATTTATTCTAATCTTTGAGA
Organism: Dromius quadrimaculatus; assembly: GCA_963989225.1. Taxonomy (NCBI): domain Eukaryota; kingdom Metazoa; phylum Arthropoda; class Insecta; order Coleoptera; family Carabidae; genus Dromius; species Dromius quadrimaculatus. The sequence continues at coordinate 7,144,081 of OZ022334.1, read as the reverse complement.
GTGATCAAAGCCGCTTAGCGAAATTTATGATAAATCAGTGTCTTGCTCCGACCGAGTAACCGTGTTTCGGGTAGTGCACATCGGTCGAGCAGCCCAATTTTCGGGATTAAAAGAAACCGTTCCGCGTGTTCATAAGAAAACCGCCACTAACATCCAAGGCGAAGTGTCCGAACGTCCGCGAGCACCCAGCGACGCGAGTGCCGGTACCCAGTTCCTGAGCCCACCTCCAGGTTACTTAACCTTGACGCCTGTCCACGACCAACTCTTGGACCGATACCTCCGCAAGGTCAGGCGACGTCATCTCCACCGTTCCGGAGAACTGATGTGGACGCAGTAGTGTTTTGGCGCTATACGCTTATTCTGTACAGCGCAATCGATTGGGCTAGGCTCCTATCTCCGTGATTACTGTGAGCTTCGGCTAGTGAAGGGGCAAGGCGTATAGGCGTCAGGTTTTGCACACACTGGTGTGTTGCTGGTTGCGTGCTGTCCTCCAAGGCGTGTTATTTTGTGTATAGGGCCCTCAGCCACTGTTTGTTTATTTTACAATTATTAGCTTCATTATCTACATTTATTTTCATCGGTCAAATTTTATTTGAATTCATATTCCTTCTTGTTTAACCATTTATTTATTTTTGCATATATTAGACAGTTTAGCTGCCACAATCTCCGTTTGAGAGTGTGGCTTGTGGCGAGTACAGTGTCGCTCAAGTCGACCCCTCTGGTGGATGCTGAAGGCCGTTACGCGGTCATCCATTCCTGTAACCCCTTTCTTCGACCAATCACACCTTTATTGCAGGTACTTTCATTGTTGTGTGCACTGCGGACAAAAAGACAACATCGTGGCGCTCCGGGTATGCCCGGAGTCTAACTTTGCGACGCCTCACGTCACCTACGATCTCCCTGAGATTAAGAGCGAAGAACGTACTAGAGTCAGTTCTGAACGTTACAATCGATGTTCACTATAGTACTGGTAGCTATCTATTCGGTGATCTGAACGGTCCATCGGTTAATCTGATATCATATCCAACCTCCGATGCAGATGTATTATTTTTATATCCGTTCTAGTTAACTGAACTAAACCAGAAATGCCCCGATAGCGAGGAATTGATTTGTGTGACTCTCTGATGACATCTCACAGAGCATTGTGGTTCAAAATCATATTACTTTAAGGGGAAATCGGCTTAATTACGCCCTAATACCTGACACATAAGTTAATACATTTATCAAATTCTTCTTTCTATTTCAATACGGCTCGTGATTGCTTGAATACTGATGTTCAGTTGTACAGAATTCCGTCAAATTTGAACACTCATCCAATCACTAAATGGCTTGCTTTGCATTACTATCAAATATTAGATACGATGTTGTTCAATTTGACGAATGATTAGGTTTGATGTATGTTTATGCAATCGGATATCGGTCTTAGGCTGAATATATACGAAACTGTCATCCCGAATAACATCAGGAATATATCACTAAGCTCTGTCAAATCAAGAGGCACTTTGTAGTACGGTGAGAAGTTGATTTGTACGTTACGATATAATCAAAGAACAATTTTCTCCTCCCGATATTTTGTTAACATAATCATGAAGTGTGTGCTGCCGTACCCTGATGAATAAGAGATTATTCAAGTTTTCGTAACGAAATTCTGTCAGCAATGCCCTTTCTAAGTTCAGTAAACTGGCCAAGATAATATTTTAGAGGATCCTTCACAAAACTCTCCCAAGATTATTCTGTAATTAAAATTCCACAGTTTCAAAATGGTTTTAATTACATGTTTCATTTTGTGAGAACAATTTAAAATATATCACATTTTGAGAAACCTTATTTAATAACAAAAATTAATTCTAAATATTCACTGCTCCAAACAAAATGTTGACGGTTTGAGAGTTTTGTATCTTTCTATAGAAAATTAAATTCAAATGTAATGGAGTTCAGCTTGTTCAATTTCAAAGTTTCAAGTGAAATGTGACAGCTTATTTCTAAAATAATCAAAATATGAGGTAGATTTTATCAGAATATCACAGAATAAATTTAATATTTCAATTTGGAGTACATGAAGTTTTCGCTCTGCTTCCGAATTATATCCAATCAGTTGATCTTTTCAATCTGGCCAATGTAACTTCACTTATTTACTTTCTGAGAAACTAAAATAATTGATTATTCCGATGAGAAAGGAAACTATAGCTCTGCAGAGTTAGTGTTAGCTTGGATGACACAAAATTGCAATTAACAATTCCTGGCATCGCCTCAGTATCCAATAAGGTAACGTACGAGTTAATTCAGAGCACGTACTTATTTTACACTACGATATTTCGTTTTGTTTGTGTTAGTTCCTCACTTTTTTATTGAGTCAAGCATTATTCTGGAAAAATAAGCTTACAAAGCTTGACAAAAGCTATAATCGGAGGTATCCCATGTGGAAGAGATTAAAAAACGTCCAATCGCTTTTTCACATTCGTTGGCGTGGATGTCCGCGAGGAAATGATTGTTTTGGAATTATTTTCAAATGCTCATCCGTTCTATTTTTTATATCCGTTGAACAAAGGGAAGACAATAAACTAGAATTAGACGGTATTGTGGTGCCTCGGATTTTACTTTGAGAACAATGCATTGAAGGATTTGGAATTCGGATAAACTGAGGCTTACGTTGAAATTGATTGTAGCTGTTCATACAATAACAGGATGATAATTACCAATCCAAGACTGTGAAGTTACTTTGAGATTTAAGCTGGGAAAGTTTGTAACAGTAAGAAATCTCTACTGGGCTATTTGGCAAAATCGTAAGGTATGAAACTATAAATTTTGGAACCAACAGTGCAGTAAATACTTATATGTATCTTTCCTCTTTCCCTCAAGAATTCTAAATTACCAATCTTCGTCCCCAATCACATATAAATAACCCTCTTCTAGTACACACAGAGGCTTTGGCGGAGAGCAATTGTTCACTATCATGGCAGCACCACCGTTTGACAAAGTGGCTGGGTCGTGGGGTTTCAGGTCGAGCGCAGCACTTACATCACATTACCTCCACCCATTTTCCGAAGCCACCTACGTGTCTCTAAGTGCCTACCGTTTGTGTCAGGGTAAATAAATGTACTTCAGTTTGTTTGACAAGTACTGCCTCGGGAGAGAACGATGCGCCGAACTAACGACGATCGAGACGTGGAGATATTGTTTGCGAAGCTTTGTTTATGCATCTCAATGGATAGGGATATGTATGGAGCAGGATGCTGGTTAGTCCAGGAATTTATGCAAGCATGTGAGGCTTCAAAGGTAAATATGTACTCAGATGCAACGAAATGAGAAATATTCGATAGAAAGGAGAAACCAGAACTACTTGGATTTATGAAGTGAAGTTATACGCAATTTAGTGCAAAGTTAATATTTACCAATGTTTAAAGTGGAAAATTAATATAATACTGCCATGGAATAATGGTTTTGTGGTCTTGATTTACATACATAGATGATGATATTATAAATTGAATTTAATTCATTTGCTTATTCAATTTAGGAATCTGAGTGATAATTTTATTATCACTAAATCAGAATGGAAAACGTGACGAGTACCACAAACAATATTATTCGGGCAAATCTGGAATGCACAATTTTTTTATCCGTCGCCTCTTAAATACTGAAGAGATATTTAACAATGAGGTATTTACCCTCCTTCGGAAGCGAACAACGCTTCCAATGCACTTATCTAAACTACGCAAACTCAAGTGCTCGACAACTGAATATATTTGTTTTAACATTCGAGAACTGCGTCTTCCACAGAGAAATCTATTTCCGCCTAAGGGAATTGTGGGAAATGTTTCTCTCTGGAAAATGGAAAAGTCAAACAGGTGCTTTTTATTAAATCAGTAAAAACACGGGATTTCACATTTATATCATCTGTGTGCAATACTCCCAAGTTGTATAATGGCGTGTTTGCTTTTAAATTGAATCAATAGCTGTGTCATATCACTGAGACGTGCACTAAGGATCAAAAAGCTTCGGAGGTAAGTTTTTTTTCAGTTCGTACTCCTACTGTCTCTCTCTCTTTAGAAGATACCAAACTTATTATCAGATATATTTATACAGAGTGATCAAAAATGATTGTCTGTATCGCCTTGTTCTGAGTTTTCTTTGCCACCTGCTCAAGATAGTGAGCTTCGAGTGACAGATGACAGTTCCTCTGAAAACTCTATTCTAATCTAAAAATTTGGTAAAATAATAATAAATTTCCAAAAATCATCCAATAATACAGCTATTTATAGTACAGGTCAATTTATTTTAGCATGAGTTTACTTCGCTAATAGCATGGTGAACCGCGGCACAGCATGAAATCTGTTTATCTGTGAAAAAGGGTGGTATTAAGAATATTTTTCTTTCAAGTAAATTTCTGTATTTTTCCTAGAACATAATATTTAGATGTAAGAAAAAAGTATTTGGTAATTATTTTATATATATTTCAATTTTAAAATTTGAATTAATACTTAAACTGTAACTTTTTTTTAAATTCAAGCTAATATTAAAATAAAAGTCAAAATAATTTTAGTACAGCCCAGAAAAAAGAAAATTTATTAGCTGCTTATAGCCCCCTTACTGTGAGGATTTCCTAAAGCCATGCTAAAATAATTTGGTCTGTACTATACTAACTTCCTTGTTCTTTGGATAAATCCGTCATAAAATATGTAGATATACGGCACTGTGTTCTTGAAATGTCGGTAACGTAGTTACCAAAATGAATAAATTTATACTAACTTCATTCCATGAAGATAGTTTTGATCATAATGCGAGCTTTTGCTAGTCACGTGACAGACAGTCATTATTGATCACTCTGTACAATCGATGTTCATGAAAAACTCAGTATCTACATTAATGTTATGAATAATTAGGGAATAATAAATAGACTTCGCATTGGCAGATTGCAAGAAAATCTTATGTTTTGAACAGTGCATACATCATCAACCTAAATTCAATACATTCTACAAATTTATCCCAATTTTTAATTCATTTTTTATATCCTACAGTCGGAAAATTTATTGTTTCTACCTACATTAGATTACTGTGTGCAATTAAGCTTCAAATCTAACATTAGGTACTTTTCTCCAAGTTTTGTTACGGTGTGCTTGAAGAAAAGCATATATTTCAATACCACATCGCAGCAAATACGAAATGTACACATGGGCATTCGAATAACTCACAGTACAGCCACCTATAGCTACATGTCTTTTCAAATTATATATTTATTTTAATAAACTTGATGTATGCGTTTGGGACGTTTCGGATGTGAATCCATCCATCTTCAGTCAAAAAAAAACCCTAAAACATGGAATAGATAGTTATATAGCAAATTTGAGCTCAAGTGCAACATTGATATGAATCTGACCACCCCGATATAATGGTCTCTCATCGAGGTGGTCAGATTTGTATTATCATTTTTATTGCTTGAAGAAATAGTTTGTAATTAAAATAATAGTCACTATTCAATAATTTAAAATGAAATAAAAGTTTTATCCTTCTGGATATCACTAGCAACACTATATTATTTATTTATCACTTATTACTAATTTAAACAAAGCCGCAGATATTTATTTTTAACTATTTATATGAACTGATCACTCCACTGTTTGATATTCACTGCTCTAGAGTCACCAATAAACTACTCACTAATCGTTTGCTTGCGTTTATATATAGAAAATATCCATCTCTCGAATGTTCTACCACATTTCTGAAATATTGCTAGAGGCTTCCATCACGCGGGGCGATGTGGCGCAGTACGGCGTGAGACAACTAGGACGGAAGGCTCCGCTTATGCAAGGTCACCTTTACGAGCCTCCACACTCTCGCACGTTACAGTATGAATGTTGCACGCTTGTTGTATCGTTGTATCAAGTTCACATTTGCTGTATAATTATGTACTCCATACTTTAGAGTTTCTTTGGTTTAAGTTGAATGAATTCACAAACTAAACATTCCTCACGCATAGATCAAATTCAATAAAATGAATTTGAGACTACTACACCTATTTTTAATTCAAATCAATTCCAGCGGGAATATCTTCGTTTTGGCATGTACAATGAATGTGCAAAAAAAAAAGTGCTTCAGAAGATATCGAGGGCCAAGAATTAGAAACCCCGTTTTGGGTCAGTGCACAGTTGTGACACATTTATATACTATTTCGATTTGGGTTTTTGATCTTTGGCCTTCGATATCTCCTGAGGCACTATGATTCAAAAATATGATTTTTGCACACTTATTTTACATGCCAAAAGGAAGATATTCCCGCAAAAAAAAAAAAAAACCAGTATCAATTATTCGGTACATAAAATCTCAATTGACTGGACTAAAATAAAATATAGGGAGTGAATTGAAATGATTTATTATATTTGAAAACTATGAGAGACTAACTTGATTATAGGATTCCACGTGATACCATCTGACGATTTGTACTTTTTCTTCAATAGTATACAACATTGTAATGAAACTGATACGCTCATAGACAAATGTCAAGTCTATCTTATAGGTTTCATCCTAAAATCGACACTTAGGGTACATTCCACTGGGCAACCGCAACGCTTATGTCGCCTTAATAATCGTTCCACAAGACGATCGCGGTCTTGATACTCAAGATAAATATGTCATGGATGATGTCATTGATTGCGATCGTTTCGAGCTCCCAACGCCTGCAGTTGAAAAATAAGTCGAAGCGGTCGTTGCGTTGATTTTTGCAAAAATATCCAAAAAATTTGAATCAATTGGAAAGGTATCTCTTGAATTTGTACTTTCGAATCTAAATTATGTCGATTGATTCAAGATTTTCTATTTGTCAATATGACAGATAGTTTCACAGTCTCTCATTGTCATTACTTTTATTATTTATGCGAGATTAATTCATTAAGGCATATTGAATTCATTCCAATCATATATCCTTCTTGCTACAGGTACGTTTAATCTTACTATTGAACTACTTTTCGATCTTAAGCACGGATTGTCAGTTTATTTAACATTTGGCAGACACAAGCATCGTTTCATTCAAAGCATCAACCACAGCAATCATATGTTAGTAGAACTGCAGAAACTGCGGTCGTGGACAAATCGTTGCAGTCACCTAATGGAGCGTACTCTTAAATATATTGCTGTCAAATTCGTAATCATGGATATAGCACATCTTATACTTCACGTTAAAATAATCTCAGGATATGCACAAACACAATTCGAATGTACAAAAATTGACAGACCTTCAAATCTGACTGTCCATATTTTACTGTGATATTAGAGATTATAGTTTATTGTCGTGTTTGATCGAAATAGTATATTCCGATACAAGTGCAGAATGGAGATCATTCCATGCGAATGCGAATAATTCAGCCACGAGACGAAGTCGAGTGGCAGAATTCACATGAGCATGGTATGATCGATTCGCACGAGTGACGGATGTTATTTTTTCTACAGTCAAAGGTGTTCGCGGAAGTATTTATAACCAAAAAATGCAGTTTTTCGAGAAAGAATTTGCTTCATTGATCTCATTCCAATTCATCAAACTTTGATAAAATTACTCATATTGATATTTTTTTGGAGAGGAATGATAAGAAAATCAAAGAGAAATGAAATTATGACAGCAATGGAACAGTTTTTTCGCGTCGCCACGCGGCTCTCCTACGAACTTCTATGCGTGCGGAATGACTCCTATTCCGCACGATACAGCGTGTGGAATGGGTATCATCTTTGAAATAAGATAAACAATAATAACTTCATATTACTTGGATAAGATCTAAATTTCGGCTTTCCTAACGGGGTACTCAATTTTGTTTTTAAATTTTCCTATCTGTTATATATGCATATTACATTTGCAATAATAATATTAAAGAATATATATATATCTATTCAGAAGAAATTAGTTTTTTTTAGTATGTGTACTGAATCGACATTTGTGGATTAAATGTTCACAATAATTTGTATTGAACACAAATAAAAATTGAATGAGTTCTCAGAGTTGTCTGCTAATTGCATGAACTTTTAATACAATATCTGCAAGACAAACGAAATTCTCGTTTTGCTTTCTATATTTTTGTTGCTGATAAATCATGTCTCAAATTAAAGTCTAGTCAATTCTAATAAAAAACAAAAACAATAATACCATATTATAGATCCCTCATTCACGCGTAATCGTCTGGAGGCAATTACACGTTTATCTTTCATTACTTCGCGCATTCGGTAGAGTTGTTTCCAGTCAATAAACAATTTCTTCTTTTAAGCATGAAAAATTACAAACGGCTATTCATAATGACTACCACGTCACCATAAAGAATAGTTCTGTTAGAATTTATCCAACCTCAGTGACAATCTGTCACATCTCACACCAAGTACTCATCAGATAAATCCTTCAACCCTTCTAAAGTTTACTTGTTCGACTCTGACAACAATTACCAGCATTCCGTAAACATATTTCAGTTCCCAAACCTTAACTTCCTCACAACCCTATTTCCAGTCTGTTCTAGAAACCATAACAGGGCCAGCAGCAACAATAACACGACGACCGACGCGGCGTTGAAACATTGAACGCACAAAACAGCCGCATTGGACATTATCAGTGCTTGCCTAACGTTCTGCTCGGATTGTAGAACGTTCGTCAGGTCCAGGAAACTAATTTAGCGAATAATGGAGCTTTGTGGTCAATACAATATGGATGGAAATAGGATTGGTCAGATATGATCGAATAAATATGCATCATGTCTGTTTGGAAGCATAATATGATGATAGTTCGAAAAGCTCTCGGCCAGAGCTGAGCAAAATTTCATTAGATTTGTTGTAGCAGTGACGATAAATAAACAACTTTTGTATGTTTCATGAAATGGATGAAATAGAAATTTGTGCTGCGTAACAACTTTGTTATGAAAGGCTCAAGACCAACAGAGATGAGTAATCAGTTAGATTCTCCATTAAAAGGATCTGCTCTTCCATTTTCAATGGTTGTAAGTGAACGGCTGAATTTAAACGTGGACGTACGTCAATCCAGGATGACGAACACACGGGACGTTCAAAAACAGTTTTAGTCGACGAAATCGTCACGAAAATCCGTAATTGCATACAAGACGATCGTTGACTGACGGTTCGAGGAATTGCTGAAGCTGTAAGGAACTCGATAGACCATATCCTTCACATTTTCTGATGCTTAAACATTTCTCAAGAGTGTCTAGACTAATTTAAACGTAATCCTACTGTGTTTCTTCATAGTTTCTTTACTACTAATGAATCTTGAATTCATCATTACACGCCAGAGATAAATCATTAGTCCAAATAATGGATTTCAACATGAGTAGAACGATGCTTCTAAACTTAACACAACATTATCTGACTGTGCATTATTTATCAACTCATCATGTCAAAAAAACCAACATCCACTCTAGTACTCTCGAAATGTTTAATATTGCAACACTTCTTTCCATTTTCATTTCTCAACTAAATTAGAGGCTCCTGAGTTTAACATGAACCTGATGCTCAAGTATCACATTTATATGCATCTACTTTCCAGGAAACTCTGCGGCAGCATATTGACTACCTGCTGCACTATGCAGCTGCAATGTACTTCTAATGCAACTGTACAGCTATATGAAGTTATTTTCCTCAAGAGGATTGACGTCACAGTTTCACTGTTATGTAATATAATGGAAACTATGAGGAAATATTTGAAATACAGGATTGAGAAGGATTTAGTTCTCCAGGATGTAAAATGGTATTCAGATTGAAGCGATTCGACTAAATTGACAGTTTGTGGGACCTCGCAAAATTGCAAATACCACTTTCAAAGACATTCACAAGTTTCACAAGCACCATTCTTTCTCAAGAACAATGGCAGAATGTTAAGTAACTCCCTTTAAGTAGGTACTTGAACCCACATTTTGACCTATTCTAATTATAGTAATGTTAGCCTAATGTTCCTAAGGAGGGTCTAACGGATATATGTTTTCACACAAGGCTTCCTAAATGACATTTAGTAATTACTCCCTTGTGAGAGGAACAAAAAATATTCGAATGAGCGGATAATACCCAACTTTTGTTAGCATGCGAGCTAAGTTTGTTCAACATTGTTTTTGAGGCTATTGTTCAAAAGACATACTTTTGGTGAAATCAAACAGCTTCTCATTGAATTAACGAAGTAGTATTTGACATTTTGGAGAAGAATATTGAATCAAAGTTCGATACTTGACAAATTTGTTATTGAAAATATCAATTTCGTAGTAACTACACTGATATATGAAACACATTCTGTTGATCAGAGAAGTATAAAGGTTTGTTCATGGATTGGGCATAGAAAAAGATATGTTGGAGCGTGAGAAATAGGAAGGAATGTGTATGTTGAGGAGACTTAAGGATAAGGGATCATCAATACTGCCATGCAATAATTTATGCAGATAATTCACTGAAAATCTCTCCTTTCTCTAATAAAGATTTTTAATTTGGAACATATTTTAAAAATGAATAGATTTTATCAGACAATCAGTTCTATAATAATTAATTTATAACACGTTTCGACAGCAAATTGCTGCCTTTTTCAAGTGTAAAGAAATATGAAAATGAATGAACAGAATTGTCAAGACAACAAAAATAAAAGTACAAATAGTAACTAGATTAGTTTAAAATATTAACTCATAGGATCGTAGAGCTCTGCCTGTGGTTGATGATTCAATATCCACAGGTCTTCAGGAGATAATAATGAAGGTCTAAGTAGAGAAAATTGTCAACTCCTTGTGGCTCTAGGTCAATCTGGCTCTACTCTTTTTGGTTTGGCGCATAACTGAATCATCCACAGATCTTCAGAAGATGGTAATGAGGTAGCTCTTGCAAGTAGATTTGTAGATAAAAATAACTTGAAATTATGAACAAATGATTGATAGCCTTGATCGATTAGGTTTATAACCGGTATTCAAATTCAAATTATTCGGTGATTTATTTTATTTCAACTGCTTCACTTATAAGCCTCTTGAACCAATTGTTCTCTTTAGCCAGAAGCTTCGTATTCTTGAAGTCAATGTCATGTAATTCTTGAATAGCATGCTCAGCCACTGCAGATTTATCTGGATGGTTCAATCTTATATGACGAGAATGCTCTTTCAATCTTGTTTCTACAGTCCTCTTGGTTTGTCCAATATATACTCTGCCACATTGACAAGGAATCTTATATTAACCTGGATACTGTAGAGGAAATCTGTCTCTAACATTACCAATAAGATTTCGAATTCTGAAACTGGAAGTGTTTGAAGTTTTTGTCATATTTATGTAAAAGTCTTCCAATTTCATCCGTTATATTAGCTACGTAAGGCAACGTAATAAATATTTTCCTATTATTTGGATCTTGAACAGGAGGCGTAGAGCTCTTCTGTCTAAGTGATTTCTTGATCTGGGTTCTATTATAACCATTCTTTAAGAGAACATCATCAAAAAATTTCATCCTATCAGATAGTTTACTTGGATGACATAATGAAGAGGCTCTCTGATATGAAGTTTTAATAGTACAATTTTTTTTTAGCAGGATGGTAATTTGACGAGTCATGTAAATATTGATTTGTATGGGTCGGCTTTCTATATAAAGAATGGATCAGTTTACTATTATCTTGTTTCTCCAGGTTAACATCCAGAAAAGGAAGACAGCTATTTTCTTCTACCGTCATTACTGAATTTAAAGCCCCTATGTTGCATATTCAGATGATTCAAAAACACATTCAATTCATCTCTACCATGGGACCAAACAGCAAAGACATCATCAACGTAACGTAGCCAGACAGTAGGTTTATTCATAGCAGTGTTTAAAGCTTTTTGTTCAAAATTCTCCATGTAAAAATTAGTGATAGAAGGAGAAATAGGCGAATTCATGGCGACACCATCAATTTGCTTGTAAAAATTACCATTGAAGATGAAGAAACAAGAAGTCAAACAATGTTTGAAAAGCTTGACAATATCAGATGAAAAATGATCTTCTAATAATTTCAGAGTATCGATGATAGGTATTTTCGTGAATAAAGATGGAATGTCAAAACTGACAGGTGAATCATTATCTGTCAATGTCATGTCACTAATCAAATCCACAAAATGTCGGGAATCCTTGACATATGATGAAGTATGACCAATCATCGGCTTCAACAATCCATCCAAATATTTGGCTAATCCACTTTTTGTTGAGCGTATTGAATTGACAATCTTTTAATGAATTTTCGGAAGACCATAAAACTTGGAAATGACAGGATCTTGGAGAATAAGCTCTTCCTAAATATCTTGAGGTGAAGATGATTCGTTTAAAAGTTTAGTTGTCTGATATTTTGAAGAGCTCAGTGGATTACTATTAACTTGAAAGTATGCAGCATCATCTAGTAAGTCATTGTCTTTTTTAATGTGATCTTCTTTATTCATGATGACTGTAGCTTTGCCCTTATCAGCTGGTAAAACAACAATATCCTTATTGTTTCTTATTTCTCTTAGGCTCTGAAGTTCACTTCTTGATAAGTTGGATCTGACAGCTGGAGCCTTCTTCAAAATACGCACAGTTTCATGACGAATTTCTTGAGACTTTTCTGCAGGCAGTATATTGATAGCAGCTTCCACATTTATTAATAAAATGAGTTCTGAAAAGTTTTTTCCTTCATTATATTTTAAAAACTTTCCTAAACGTATAGAGGAACAAACTATTTTATCTTAACACAAATAAATGGGGAATTGGTGCATAAAATCAGCGGGAACAATCGGTGAAGATTAAACTTGACAATTACGACGGACACGGCTTTGACTTACGGTGCGTCAAATTTTTGGTTGTCGTCGTCAGAGGTTGTCTTGGCCCTACGTGGCAGGGACTACAACGTTGTGAATGAAATGTAGCTCTACGGCAGAGGCTACAGTTGCGGAAGGTGGATGCTATAGCCCGGCAGAGGCTACGGCTGGATGTAGGAGACTGTAGCCGTATGGCAGAGGCTACAATTGCGGAGGGTGGCGACTCTGAAGCAGGAACCACAACGGACGTCGTTTCAACGGCTCTGAAACAGTAACCACTCGACAGCAGGAGTTAAGTACCCCTGTCAACAGGACGTTACTTACGGAAATACTTTGACTCTGAAGCAGGAGCTACAACGGATGCGGAACGGCTTAGTCGGCCTGATGCAGAGCATCACTAAGATACTAGACTCAAGTCTCTCGGAAGAGTGTTTTGTTGTTCGATTTCAGCTTGTATTTATACCCAAATTTAAAAAAACTGTACTGAGCCGGTTTAAATATATGTTAGAGAAGGATGTTATTTAGATTTTGGCACATGAAATATTGACAGTTCAAAGCGGTTTTGATAAAAAGGAATTACTGCAAATGAAGGCTGATTAACTGAAACAGCGATATTTTGGTTAAGTTGAGTTATTTAGAATCTTTGCTGCTGAAGCAAATTCAGTTATTAACAGCAGTCTTCCAGATCTTTGAGAACCTTAAAAAGAGGGCACTTCATCACAATGGACTTTACTGCAATTTATTTCAACACTGTGAAATCACAATAATCTCCTCAGCGATGATGCGACTTCAGTTGATTCAAAGTTTGTTCAAAACAGCAAAAGCAAAACAAATCTATGAGAAATATTAGGACTTACAGTTCGTGTCGTACAATTATGCTAAACGGACTTAGCACAAAAACTCCTCTTGGATGGTAAAACGGTAGACTCTTCGAAGATGACACTCGGAATTGGAACTAGAAGCGCACTTTGGGACAACTATTCAGAAGACTTGACTTCCAAAGAAGTGACTTAAATCGATTACAAGCCCTTATTTATACTCAAAAATTGATAAAACATCACTCAACTTTTGCTCTTTGAACTAAATTTTATTTAGCGCAGTAGAATAATGTAGCAAAAAAAGAGAGCATTTCAAAGTACAAATCCTTCTACAAAAAATCGTCTAAATCATTTGCAGCAGTAACTTGGTATTTGCATCAGTTTATTACATTCCGAAATATCTAAATAGTATTATTAACCAAATATTTATTCACAATTAAAGCTCAGTTTCCGATCGGTAGAGTTGCGTTTGTCAAATGTCGGAAGTCAATTTTATTTATGTCATATCAGTGCGGTTCCAATAATCACAGATGAAGATATTATAGGTAAGTATATACAAGGCATGAACAATAATAATTGTGATAACATGATTGTATTTTAGATTCTTGACGTTTATGAAAATTAAGGCACATGTTCTATGAAGCAGAAAACAGAAACGGTCGGACGGTGCTCTAGTACAGTTGCGTAACTATAGGGCGGAAGGGCTGGCAAAATGCCACGGGTCCCCGACCCGAGAGGGCCCTGGTCCAAGAGGCCATGAGCTTGAAAATAACATATTGAAAAAAATTATAAGTTTTTTCAAGTATTTAAAATCAATTAATGTGAGACACAATTAAAGACCATATACAAATTAAAACTAATCATTTAGATTTCAACGCATTTAAAACAAAAAGATGTCGATCAATTTTAGAACGCATCCATTGGTTGCTTTATTTTTTGTCGCGGTACATTGGTGACCCGGGCAAGCTAATGACAGACGGGGAGTTCCCTCATTTTGTTGACCAAGAAATAACTTTTTACGTGGTGCTGGCGCAGGGGCAAACTAGCAACGCTCTCAGTGTTAGGGGAATCCCGGATTACTATTTCTTATTCACGGAGGGCTCTACTGCGCATTCTTTATTCAATTTTTATAACAATTGGTCATTTGTATCTTTGATTTCTCGTAGTTTTTGTTTCATTGAACCTGCAAATGAAGGCAAAGAGAAGTTAATTGTGAAAGTTAGATATCAACATGTATAGTTCTAGAAAATATCTAAGTGGGAGTGAAAAACGAAAGAGAAAGAGGGAGACTGAAGAAAAAAATAAAAAGTTACCTGAAATTAGTCAGCACTTTAAGAATGATGACTTTATTGATGAAAACGCGAGTAAACAGTGCTCCCAAAGTTAAGAATTGGACCTAACTAAAAGTAATAGTATAGTAGATGCAGCATCCGACACCAGTGTGTATCTGGATCCACAACCAGAGCCACAAAAACAAGGTACAAGCAAAAATCAAAGTGAATCATATTTAAGTGTGAACAATATTGCATCTTCACCATTTGTTACTGATAAGGATAATTTTAAGGAACTAAGTGATCAAGTGAAACGGTTTATGGTGGAAAACGGACATTGTGAACCTGAGGGCCCTTTCTCAAAAGATAGTGACAATAGATCTTTCCTAGGAAAACATTACTATATTGTTTCCAAGTCTGGCATGAAACTTGAACGTACATGGCCATCCTATTCTTTAATACTTCAGAAGGCATATTGTGAACCATGCTGGTTATTCGCAAATCGGGCATCTGAAAAAATACAAAATATTTGGATTGAAGGCTATGACGACTGGGAACATATTGTAAACGCCATAGAAAGACACGAGACATCCAAAATTTACCTGGACTCTTGTCTTAAGCCCGCCGCACACGAGGCAATTTTCCATGCAATTTTGTTCACTTAATTTGCAGCAAGTTTTCTTGCGCACTGGGCCACTTTGAGGTACACTTAGTGTGACACTTATTCTCGCATCACACGATGCAAGCTGCGCCACTCATTCTAACACTAGAACGTAGACTTGGTAGATTTTCACATTACAAGTATGGATGTTGCCGAAACTAATCGTCAGAGGAGAGCAGGAGCATTTGCTGCAGTTATAGCTTGCGAATTACGAGACAGAAATAAAAAAGAAGAAAAAACTTTGGTCAAGAGAGTGACTTTTGAGAAGAAATCAAGGCCGTAGAGTTTTCAACATTTTGTTTGACGAGCTAGTAGAGTGTATACCAAACGTGAAAAACCTGGAAATGTCAGGGAATTTAGATAAACTGGGAATGTCATGGAATCGTCAGGGAATTTCTGATATTTGTCTGGAAAAAATACATCATAGGATATTTATGCATTATTACTCATAAAAGTATATTTTCACTCTTTAAGATACTAGGGCCATCTGTGCAAATCTATAAGTCTTCCGGATCTATAAATTCATGAAAAAAAAATTTATTAAAGTACATTTACTTTTGTCGATTAATGTAAATTCGTTCATGATATCAAGTTCGTTGCGATTTTGTTTTTAATTCACAGATTTATAGGGTTCACACAGAATTGCAACATTTATCTCTGATTATATGGAAACTTGTATCAAACTTTTGTTTTTTACTGTCTGGAATTTTATTGAAAATAACCTGGAAAACCTGGAAGTCAGGGAATTTTCATTTAATTTTTTGGTATTCACCCTGAGCTAGGGAACGTAAACATTACCTAATTTCCACTAGCCATAATTTTCACTTATTTGTATCTTAAAACACCACAAAACACAATGTACTAATGAGGCACATACAACTCAGTGATGTAATCACGTGATTTCGTCGTCTGCTTTGATTGGCTGTAGGCAGCAGTCAGTGGCGCAGCAAGTGCGAAAAATAGCACCGAACCTATCTTGAAAAACAAGTCTCGTGGTAAGTCTAGTACCCCGCATCGCACCAAATTTCTTGCATCGGAGCAAGCGTGGCACTCAGTGCGGCGCCAAGTGAACAAAATTGCTTGAAAAATTGCATCGTGTGCGGCGAGCTTTAATTATCAACAGTGGCGGCTACACGGAACACTAGATTAAGAGCAAGAGTCCATGATCAAGAAAGAAGAATCTTTTTGGCGCCAAGTACTTTCTTGACTTCTTGATGTTACTCTGACACTTTCAACGTGTAATTTAGCCTTTCGTGGCCACAGAGAAAAGGCAGATAGCAATGATCCAAGCTCACGTGGAAACTTTTTGAGTATTGTTGAGTTATTAGGAAAATACGGTCCAATTTTACAAGAATTGTTAAGTAAACCAAAGGGCCAAATAAAATACTCAAGTCCAAAAATACAAAATGAGCTAATTTCTGTGCTGGTTCTAAAAATAGAAAATGCACTCATAAATGAAATGAATGCCGCACCATTTTACTCTATCATATTCGATACAATTCATGATATTTCAATAACTGATCAAACGTATGAACTTCACCGATATTGGAATCCCAAAGGCGCTCGTCATTGAAGAGTCATTTTTATGATTTCATGAAGTTGAGGTTCAAACTGCCTTAGCAATGTCCAACCAAATTATTAAATCTATAAATGACAAAAATATTTCTCTAAATAAGTGTCGAGGACAAGGATATGATGCACAATAAAAGGCACTTTTGGCGGAATTCAAAAACTCATGAAAGATATCGAACCAAATGCGGTATATGTTCACAGTTGTTGGAATAATTGTTATCATACAAAATAAACTTGAATCAATCAAACTGTGGAAAATCTTCGATTGAACAATCGAGTCTATGAATAAAACATTATAGTATACTATTAAAAATGAATTCTCCTCCATGCTTGTTGAATAGCACTTCCTTAGTTTCAATTTGGAAACAGACCTTGTATTCGATGGTTTCTAACTAGCTATTATCGTTTTTTGTCAAGAGATATACACTGAGAAAACTTTAATGGTATTATTTACAACTTGAGGAGGTGAGATAGATCCATGTAATGGTAAGTGGTGAAGTTTCGCACCTGGAATGGTGAAATCCAACCACTTAAGTGGTAACCTGTATCACTTGCAGTTGTCAAACAAATAAGACCTCAAAGTTTTGATGTAAGGAAACGTATTTTGATCTTCAACTATATTCGTTAGTACATAATTTGGTTACGAAATACAGTTTTTGGACTAATAGTATATACCAGAGGTGACCAACTTTTGTTTATATAAGATCTACTTTAGTTTTACCACTTAAGTGTCAAGACATTACCATTTACTTCCAACCCCGAGTGGTGTAGCTTAATTTTCTCAATGTACCTTTCCAATTTGTTGCATCTTGTGAATATTCCACATATATTTTCACAATAACAAGGTGAACTGCACATCCATTTAATGACAATTTTTGAAATTGCAAACGGATGTTGAGTATTTGGAGTAAATGGAATTTTATTAAAAATCAACGATACGCGCTTGAATAATTGAAACTGAAAAATAAATCAAGCTCGTACGTTGCGCTGTGTTCAAAAGCGACAATAGAACAAAATTAAACAGTGATTTATTCTACTGAATGCACAATACACAGCCACAAAATGGCACTCAATTAATCAAAAAAGCTCCAATATCAAATTGAAATTATTGATGCCTGACGGAACCAATTAGTCTCTTATAGTTGAAGGCTTTTCTACCCTGTGGCAGTTGAAATTTTGGAGCATCAGGTTTTTCCTGCCTTGCAAGTTTTCTAGTCGCATCACAAATTGTTGTTTAGTAATGAGAGCCATCAGAGTCTGCGATGAAGCATCAGCTTTTTTATGCACTGCATTGCTTTGTTAATTAATTACTTATAATACACAATATAATACCTAAAAGCTAATGCGATTTCAAGATTTGAATGTGAGAATAAATAAAATCTATAGTCGTATGTATGACTGACGTGCTATTTATGTATTATCAGTTTTGCTGTTTATCAACTTTTTCCTTGCGTTTTGTCTTCAGTGCTGTGTTTTTAGTGTTGAAATTACTTTAGCATACACATTTTCTCAGTACGCAGAAATGCATCTAATGTCAGACAGTTGTTACGGTAATTCTCTTCGGGTTGCTAATTTGTATGCTGGACATCTTGATCGTAACGTTTTTTGAAGACTAGATTAGCGTTTCAGAATACGCTCTTGAGGTAATGGCAACAGTGGAACTAATGAAGCTCGACAACTCCCGGGAAACTCTACCTATGCCGATTTTTGAGTTATTATAGACACATAATAGACGTATCCAAGTCTCGTGGGAAAATATAAGCTCAAATAACCTTAGCAACCGCCCAATAATTTTAATAACATTCTGCGCTACATTCTCGTTGTGAATCAGTATTTCATTATCACAGTTTGATTGTTCATTCGTACATCAACATTCATCTAATTACAAATTAGATAACGATGAGTGTTAATTAATTCCTAGCAGGTCTTTTGTTTTTAGTACATTACTGAATCTTCAACGTTAACCAATTCAAGTATTGAGACAATTGTAGTAAATGAGATTTGATTAAAAGCTGTTTGTTTGCAAAGTAAATAAGGCTTTGTTATTATCTCAACTGAGGGCAGAATTGTATTTACAGATTATTTTCACGTACATAAGTTGTGCTCGATAAATCAAAACCATCAAGTGGGCAATTGTTTTGATATTGTTTTTTCACGTCTACGGTTTATGTGCAACATGATAGAATTTGGACGACTGTAAATGTCGATTAATACGAGGATCGTTTCGTAAATCCGCAGCAGAGCTTGGACCATGATCCTAGAAATTCTAAACCAACCTATTTTTGAAATAATCGCTTGGAGCCAAATCTGGACTTTAGAGTGAATGCACCAGAATTTTAAAACCACATTCAAGCACAGCAGCTATACTTTTTTTTTATAAATGTGCAGGAGCGTTGTCTTCTAGAAGCAGGACCATTTAGGCTCGTAGTTTTTTCAAAACGATAGTGAAGAATACCTTTCCAGTCACAAAAGATCGTAATCATCACCTTTTCCGCTAATGACTGCACCTAGATCTATCTTGAGGCTGTCTCTCCTGGTCTCCCCCACTCCATTGACTCCAATTTGCTTTCTGGATTATAAACATGCACCAAAGTTCCACCCTAAGCTACGAATCAGGGTAAAATGCCTTAAGGAGAATAGTCAAACTAATTTAAAAAGTCAGTAGACGTCCGAAGAAAAATATTGCTTCATACATCAATTCTGATATATGTTTGTTCAAACGCAGCAAACAATTATCCTAGTTCAAAACAAAAATGTCTTGTTTTGTGGCTAATTTGCTACTGACGTATTTTGTATCATAAATATGAAATATAACGTACCCTTGTTCTCTTTTTGCTTGTTACCTTCAACGGAAATTGTCAGATACAGAGGTTGGTTTTTGTTGAAGTTGGACCAGAAGTAAAACGAGCATTTTGTACGTAAAGGAAAAAGGAGTCTCTGAAGTTATCACTTATTGTGTATACAAGTACAGCAAACAGAAAATGAACAATTTCTTCCAAATACTTTGTTTGCTTTTTTCCTGAGCAACAAATATATCAACTCATTTTTATTGCTTTGTAAGGTATGCAATATTCAATGAAGATTATGTTACTAACATAATGAAAGTGTCAGCTTAAAACTGCAATTCATGAACCTCATGATGTTATTTTATTTTGTTTGAGTATTTCATTTTATACATTCGGATAAAACTGTCGTATTTTGTGAAATATTATCAAATTTAGTCATTTTAAAAATCGAATGACGAGGGTATATTTTATTAAAAATGAACAAAAAAGTGACATAAAATCAATAGGTTAAATCTGTGTTATCAAAATATACAACAAAATATATTGAGGTGAATATTTTCGAACAGAGTGATCTATAGATATTTTGCGAGCTTTTTGACAGATGAAAGCAAGCAGGATTAGGACAAAAATGGTTCTCTTATCGTTCAGATTATAATATTCGTGCGTATGATGCTGTAACTAGTATTGATTGTCATAACTCCTCTTAAATACCTTTGCGTAAAATTATTGAGTACATTTTGACGTAGCAGTAAGCAGTGCATCATTCAAGGCTAACTTAAATGACGATTAAAGTTCGTATTTGCAATTATTAAAAGCAATTAATCATGGAAAAATTTGTACAAAAAAAAAGGAATTTCTATGGGACAGTCTTCATTGTTTATTTTCCAATATATTTCTCAATCGATTTCTTATCTTTGAACCGAAATGTTCATTTCCTGTGGCTGCATTACAAATCACATACGAGGCCATGTTATCTTTAAAACTGTGTCTAACATGAAAAAAATGTATATAAATTCGAAGATAAAATCAATGAAATATGCATGAGCTTGTAACGACGGAGTTCCGAAGCCTGGAAAAGGACATTTTGCTCAGACGCGGCTTTTTTCTCTACTTTAGCGAAACTGTGACGATGTCTGAATATTTTAACCATAAATGAAAATAAGTTTGAGGATATGAATTTATTCTGGAGTAAGATTACCTGCTTGAGAGATAATCTATTCGATTTATCTGGAGATGAAGCAGATGTAAGTCAAATCTCGTGCAAACATTGTGCTAAATAAAAATAATCGAAATGAATGCTTCTTGAGCATGCGCGGAGCATACTGATCCGGAAAACTGACAGTCATAGTCACACAGTACAGGTGACTGCACAGGTGAAGTTTTTGGAGAGGATCACTTTTCATTTCTGATTTTAGATGTCATTCGTTGTATCAATCCATTACTTGTTTTCTATTTCCATTTTGATACTTCCACTTTTTTCAGATCTTCTACTTCTTTTATCCATGATGATCTCAGTCTTCCTCTTCTTCTTCTTCCTGCTGGATTCCATTCCAGGATTGACTTTATTGTGTCTCATTCTCCAGCTCTCCATACGTATCCGAGCCATTTCATTCTTTGCTGTTTTATTTTCTTACTATATCTTCTTCTTCTAATTTCTTCTCCATTTCGTGATTCATTCTTGGTCTATACTTGTTTTCTAATACTTTTTCTGGCCCTAGTATTGTTCTCATGATTCTTCTTCCCATTATTCTCAAATCTTCTTCCGGCTTTTCTCGTAATTGTCATTGTTTCGGCAGCACGAAGTGCTATGGGCCTTATTATTGTCTCATATATTCTCATTTTTGTTGTTTTGACAGGACTTTACTTCTCAATAGTTTTTGCGTAGGAAGTTCTGTTTGTTGCTACTATCTTCTCTTCTATTTCTTCTTTATGTGTTATTGTGACATCTAGATATTTGAATCTGTCTACCCTTTCAAAAGTAAACTCAGCAATCTTTACTTCTTTATTCTCAGTTGTTTACTCAAATTTCATTATTTTTGTCTTATTATTATTTATTTCTTGTTCTATATTATTACTTTTCATTATTATTACTTGTAACATTTATTTCATCGTCTTCTATTTTTTGTTATGATCGCCATACCATCAGCGTATGCTATTATTTGTTTTGTTCCTAATGTTTTTTTTCTATGTTTCGTAGTCTATATTTTAATGCTGAATTGAATAGAGTTGCTCATAACGCATCTCCTTGTCTTGTTTGTTAGATCATAAGATTTTCTGTTTCTCCTTTCTGAATTATAATACTTAATTTTGTTTTTCTCACTGTCATTGCTATTAGTTTTCTCAGCTTTCCTTGTGTTTCTAGTTCTTTTAAAGCTGTTATCAGTTTTCCCTTTTGATTGAGTCAAAAACTTATTTGAAATCCACGAACAGTATCTCTGTATTCATGTTAGATTCTATGGTTGTTTCAATAATTTGTTTTACTATATGTATGGCGTCCGTTGTTTATTTTCCTTTGATAGAACCGCATTGATACTGTCCAAGAGTAGTTCTTGTTGCTAACCTTTTTTGTAGGTATTAGGCATTTTCAAAAATATAACCTAACTCTAACCACATGTTGTAAACGGTAAAACTTGAAAAAATATTCATTCGAACTGGTTAGTAGTACAACTGTATGTCACTGGGTAATATTTAAACGGAGCTACGGTTTTCCAAATTCACAGGAAGAACAAAATGTGGAAACTGATTGAGAATAACCTCAAAACAAAATACGGCAGCTGAAGGCTCCATGATGTGTAACAGTGCGCGAAGCATTGAAGATAACTGCAAGGGTTTGTCACAAATTATCTATGATGGTATAAGTAGTTTAACCATCGAATGAAAGTAGACTCTTAAATTATTTTATAGATGTGGTTTTCTTTCAAAATATTTAGCTATGACTAGAATTGTAAAGAAAACGGACCTTTACAAGTAGCCACTGGGATACTGGACTAGGAGTCCCCAGGAATCAACATCAATGTTCTCAATACCACTGACCACTGGATTACTGGAGACATTGGAAATGATCTTAGCAACAGGGTGTGTTTCATTACCAAAGTATCAGGCAGATAGATAACTTGGGTGACAATTTAAAAATGTGGCAGCCGTGTTATTCTGTTGATTCTGATAGAAATGAATCTAAATAATGAAAAATATTTTTAATGCTCCCCTGTCTTGTTCTCTGCTACCCTGTAAATATCGTAGTCATCCATCTATTTCGAGCAAGTTGTACTAATTAATGTATTTCTGGGAATTCCTAATCCAGTATTTGAGTGGGTACTTGCAAAAATTCTGGAAGCCTGAATTCTAATCTTTGCTAATCATTCCGTTATAAAGTTTAGTTTTCTTTGAAATCCGAATAATAGCTAAATGCTCTGAAAGAAAACCACATTTATAATAGTATATTATGTTACAAGGACCGAACGACTGTCATTTTTGTCCGGGATAAATTTGGCTGCATTCGGTGAAGACGAGGGCAAAGCCCGAGGCAGAGGCGAGGGCGAAGTACGAGGCGAAGGCGAGAGCGAAGCACGAGGCGAAGACGAGGACAAAGCCCAAGGCCTAGCTTCGTGCAGCCAAATTTATCCGTGACAATAATGACAGTCGTTCAGTGTCCGTGGTGCATACAATACTTTTTGTAACAAGTGCACCGAAGTACCCCCATTATTAAGCTTTTTAAATAAATTTGGATGTATCGAAACTATGTTATCGATTTGACAAACAGATTTTTGCAAATGCAATCACATTACAGTAAACTAATACAATGAAACATAACTCACATGATTTATTTTATTTATTGATATTCTTCACATTTTCTGTGCTATCCCGTTCACAATAAATGCACATTTTATAACGAATACATTCTACAATACAAATTTCTTCCAAATATCAATTGGACATATATCAATGGAATAAAAAAATCCAATGCATCCATGATCTACAATTTCATTTATACCCAGTGGGAAAAAATATCTATTCATTCCCAGTAACAGAGAATTAATGCAAATACCATGGTTTGGAATTGAGAACTTTCGAAGCAGAAATCAGCTCAGTAATAGGGTACTTTCAACTCAATCCTCGCATCAAAGTAGTCGGTATTACACAAAATTTCACCAATGATCAACTTCCAAATTATCTAATCAAACAAAATCGATCTTGCTCCGATGATAACTCCAAGTGTGAAATGCTCGATTTTTGTCCTTCGAGAAAAAAAAAAAGACGTATATCAGGTCTTGCTTCAAGTTGATCGCGCCACGTACAATAAAATTTCTGAAGCTGGGAATTTGGTAATCGGGTATGACTTCTGCACAGTATATGACGCTATTGCACTAAGACGTTGCTATAACTGTTGCGGATTCCATCACTTTGCAAATCAGTGTAACAAACCTGTGGCATGTCATCAATGTGCTGGAACCTTACTCAATCAAAGACTGTACCATAGCTCAACCAAAATGCATCAACTGTATTCGGTATAACGAATCCAACAAAAGTAATGTTAACACTCACCATAATGTATGGCACTCTAACTGCCAAGTTGATCCATTCAAAATCTTAATTGACTTGTGAACTTGAATCGTTCATTCTGTATCCACTTGGATCCTACATCTTTTTGATAATGTTATCTCACCTAAGCTTTTTGGAATCAGACGAATAGGTCTAATGTTATCATAAATTGAAATTCTACTGATCGGTTGTAGGACGTGACATTATGCAACAACAAATATTATTTATAAAACGCACGGAAGAGATTAGATATGTATACGGAATCAGGCCTCTCTATGTGCGGAATAAAATTAATATTATAATCATAGAGTTTCTGTTGGGCATAAAAATGATTTGAGCAAATTTATATTCCAAAAAAATTGAGCAGATTGAGTGATCTGTATTCTTTTTGGCTTGATGTCGGTACGTATGTTCGTGCGTGCGTGCGTTCGTACGTGCGTGCGTAACTCGCAAATCTCATAACTGGTCGAACGTATAATGTTGAAATTTTGTATTTGAGACTAGTGTAGAGTCTAGCTGTGCACCTCGCATTATGGTTCCCATCATCTGTACCAGAAGTGCACTTTACTTGAAACATCTTTCGAATTTTTTTAATAAATCCAGAATAATCAACTGCAAGATGTTGAAATTCAGTATTTGAACTTGATGTTGTATCAAAATGATCTTCTGCTATTTTTGTATGAATCGGCCAAGTCAGAAGTGCACTTTACCTGAAACCTTTTTTGAAGTTTTTACATAAATCTAGAATGATTGGCCATAGCATATTGGAATTTCGTATTAAGCACTTCTATAACATCTTATTGTACATCTTGCATTATGATTGCGATCGGCTTAACCGAAAGTGCACTTTACTTGGAGACTTTTTTTCAATTTTCCTCATAAATCCAGAATGATCTGCCATAGGATACTGGAATTCAGCATTTGAAATTGCTGTAGCATCTGAATGGTCATCTTCTATTTTTATAACAATCGGCTAAGCCGGAAGTGCACTTTATATGACAGACTTTTTGAATTCTCCGCATAAATTCTAAACAATCAGTCGTAGAGTATTCAAATTTAATATTAAGCACTTTTATAATATCTAGTTGTACACCTTGCATTATGATTGCTATCGACTGAGCCGGAAAAGCACTTTATTCGATTAAACGTAGATTGTTAGAATTCAGTATTTAGGACGACTATACCGTTTAGATGCTTACATCCTATTTCATTGAGATCCACCGAACCGGAAGTGCACTTTACTTGATAGTCTTTTCGAATATTTCGCATAAATTCGGAACGATCAGGTGTAGAATATTAAAATTAGATATTTTATTCTGCTGTAGCATCTGGATGATTGCCTTTTATTTTCATAGCAATAGACTGAACCGGAAGTGCACTTCAGTGGGAATTTATTTTTTGTCTTTGGAAGAGGAAATCCATAGAAAACTTATGTCGAAGCACATTATAGAAAAAAGTTCCAGATTTTCATTTGATGCAAACTTCTATAACTATTCTGCAAGTGTTCTCCTGTACTGCTGCTAACTCAATCAATTCTCAAACTTTATACCATTTGTTAGATATCTTTTTGAACTTAAACTTTCTCATCTATAGTTTTTTCTTGCCTTGCGTATTCAACAGTAATTTTTAAGCACATTTTCCTTCATATCTCATCAGGAAGAAACTCTAATTGCTGACAGTAGTTTTAGACCAATATGTCTTAATATCTCCTCAAGCTTCAACATTTGTACTTGGTTGATGGACATCTGAGGTGCCACGGAAAAACTGCCATCTATTAGCCAAAGGCTTGAAGTAACTTAAAATAAATGCAAATCGATATTGTGGATAAAGTTTAAGAGAGAAGAAGCTATGAATGTTTAAATTTGACAAAGATGAACAATGCTGACTTACAATCAAAAATAATTGTTTCAAAACTCGTAAAATGGGGATGATTCAAGATGAGCACATTTCTAGTGCCACTGGTCGACAGGAAATTTTTAATGTAGCTAATGGATAAGTATTGAATAACAAATTAATTAATTTTATTCTGACGTTCAATTCTTCAGAACAGCGATTAACAAACGAATACAGATATTTATCAAAATTTATTCGTTTTTATTAATGAATGGGAATATATCATGTTCCTCCTTCCATGGCCACACAAGCTCTGCAACTTCCTGAAGATGATGTCCTTATTCTTTCAAAAATGCCCGGCTTTCATTGAATTGTTTCACAGCTTTGGACAGTTCGTTGTTGCAATTCTTCTAAATTGCGTACTGATGTTGCATAGTCTAGACTTCTAAGATAACGTCTTACAAAAAAAAAAATAAAAACGGATTGAATTCGGGGATGTAGGAGGTCATTGAATAAAACCTCTTCCAATCCATCTATCAGGGAACCTGTGGTTTAAGTGCTCTTTAACACTATGCGTAAAATGAGGCGGAGCTCCATCTTCCAATCCAATAAAAATTAAATTTTCCATCTTTAGTAAAAATGGCCTCATCGGTAAAAATAATATTCGAAACGAAATCTGGACTATCGGCATTCTGGTGTAAAATCCACGGACAAAATTTCATTCTGGTTTCATAATCAGGAAGATTAAGAGCTTATACTCGTTGAGAGTACGGATGTTGAAGCTGAGAATGTAGAACTTTCCAAACAAGGGGACCACTGATACCTACTTTAGCGGCTATCCTTTTAACGCTTGTGTCGGGATTTTCTTCAATAATATCCAACACTCTTTCTTGAAATTCAGGTGTAACTACTGTCCTCGGCCGTAGACTATCGGTAGAATGTTCATGTAGTGAACCAGTATTCCACACTCGTTGGAAACTTTTTGAAGAATTTCTGGATGAAGGCAAGCGCGATTTGGATAGGCTTCTTCCTAAAGTGCGTTTCCATTAACACAAATTACATCGGCCATTTCAATATAGGAATGAAAAGGCATGTTTTATTACTTTCATAAAGAAACTACATCAATGTTCAACCATTCAATTTTATGATCGGTGACAGTGTAGGTATGATTACAAAACGCCAAGAAAAAACTGATCAATTTGTTATTCAACATTAATTACGTGATCAAAATATTCATTTATTAGCATCGTTTAAAATTTCGTGTCGACCAGTAGCACCTGAAATATACTCTTCTTGAAGCATCCCCCTAAATCTGCGTGTTTTGAAAAATTTTCTTTTGCTTGTGATAAGTTGTGTACTTACACTTAAACTTTATGATATCCAAATTTCATCAGAAACACTTGGATGTTGATGTTTAGAGCAAGCACCTTAAGGTAAATTGGGTGAATCATTCTGCAATTCATTTCCAAAAAAAACCTATTACTACTAACAGAACTGAGGAGATAGAACAACAACGTGGATAGAAATAATGCAGTGGTGCTGCAAATACGAAGAAAGATAGTCACGAAAACCGCCCAGTAAGACAGAGATAACACAAGGGTCAACATGTGCATAGAAGTGAAATGAGAACACATGATATATGAAAGGAACTGTAAGGAAGGATTTGGTCTCATGCCAACTGAAAATCGTAACTCTCCAATCCTAATTTATAATAGATTAATTCTTGTTGAAAGTGTGGCAACGCTGTAAGTCAATATTTTATTACGTTGAATTATCTTGTTGTAAAATCTCATAGACTATTTTCCAAGAAGGTGCTATTTTATTCCCGCAATAAAAGTTAGTAAAAGAAAGGATTTACTTGGAATTAGTAGCTCATGGAAATGGATATTAGGCTACTTTATTTTCGCACTTGATTAATAGAGAAGATTTAAAGAATAGTTTCAACTATTTGAATAATTGCTTGCTCGACTAAATATCTACGTCCCTTATTAATCTCCATCCATCCAGAACTCTCTTGAGCTCCTCCCGAGAGTTGAACAGGATACCGTTCCAGTTATGGACATAAATATTATAAAATCTTACACATAAAAATTGATCTCGCAGCTCAACTCTAGGGTCAAATACTGAGGCTAAAATATCAATAGTGTTTTTTGCGGTAAAACAAATATTGAATCTATTCCCAAGCAAGGACTAATAAATTTGCAGTGTCTCCTATTTCTTCAAAATACTCACTCCTGTCTCATATTTCAGTGCCCTTTGTCTGTGAACTAAGCTTGCTGTCTCTGCAGGATAGCACAGCAGGGTTGCAGGATTTGCGTCTAGCTGTCTGCATTGCACTGCTGCCGAGTGAGTTGCAGCGCCGACTTGATGCAATACAAATCCTGCAGCGTCAAGCGCCGTTGTGTGAACAGCAGGATTGTATTCTGACGTTCATATTAAAAAAGAAGTCGTTAGAGGCGTTTTGAAAGTTCAGAGTGACAAGGGAAGAGTTTTGGGAATTGTAGGAGTATTCCATTTATAATTGTTTGCAGACACTTTTGTCAGCAAATTATGTAAATTCTAGACTTTCATGAATAAGGATATTCTGTCAAGCTCTCCGCGAATGGCAATATTTTTATTTGGATGCAGAAGTTTAACGAAGTTACGAGTTCAAGTTTTACCCACATTTCATTTTTCACTGGCACTTATTTGAGCAACATTTAAATACATATAGATTACTATTCGATACATATACAGAATTATAGCTTGTAGAACGTGAGATTGCTTGTGAATGTACATTTGAAAATGGGAGAATATTCAATTTCCACCTTACTTACTAACTTGAGACTATTTGTACTCGGGCGCCAGGGTCTTCTTATTCAAAGAAAAACAAAACATTTGTGACGAATTATGCCCGAAACTCCGTCACAGTTGCACATCCCAGAGCCTTCTGCTACCGTCAAACATTTTTAAGCCCATCAAAATTAGTTTACCCCCTGCACACTCTGTAAATTTTGAATTCTGTAACTCTGCTTGAACATACAACACCGCTTACTTTAATTTTATCAGTCATCAGCTGAAATAAATCTGTTTTAATATTTCACATGTAGTGGAATGAGGTTAGGTTTCTTGAAAACGCCTGAAAGTAAATGCAACCGATATTGCTTGATCTGTATTTATGTCTTGTGCCTTACCGTTAATAAATCTGAATGTAATCAACCGTCGTTCTGTAAATATGTTGTATATTGTATATTTTGTTTGACATTCTTCGTGACTTTTGACCATAGACAAATAAACATCTGACATTTGACAGTTGACTACATTACCGACAGATAAAGAGATATTAAGGACAATTTTAATGGAAGGAAATATAATCGGGAAATGATGTATTATGACAGGAAAGTAATAGGAAAGTTGTAATTGTAAAGAAATTTGTATTTGTAAAATTACTTCTTCTTTTTCATCTGTATGTCTTCTTTACATTACTGAAAGCGCTAATATGAATTTAATTTAAAAACATGTTAAGTGAGGATTCATTACAATTTAAGTATAAATGAGGCCTTCTGGCCGACTTAAGTCAGCTCTTTGAAAATCCAGTCTTCTGAGCAGAAGTTCCAAAGTACGCTTCTAGTTCCGATACCGAGCTTCATCTTCAGAGTATTTACCGTCCAAGTGGAGTTTTTATGCTAAGTCCGTTAGTACAACTGTCTGACATGATCTGTGAGTTTATCTGTTTTTTATAAGTCCGTAAAAAGAACTCAGATTTGTTTGATTTTGCGGTTTTGAACTTGGAATATTTTTGCTGTTTTTGAACTTGGAGTAAATAGTTTACCGTAGAATCACCGCTAGCGAAGTTTGTGCCGACTTCGCAGTGCTTGAATTATCTAACGTGGAATCATCGCTGGCGGAGTCTTGGTTGACTTCACATTGTTTAACAATTTAATGTAGAAGCACCACTGGCGAAGTCCTTATTGATTTCACAGTGTTGGATTCATTCAACGTAGCGTCGCCAATGACGAAATTTTCGTGAATTCGCAGTGTTAAGATTGTTTTAACGTAGAATCACTGTTGAGGGAGCTCATCATTGGCTTCACAGCGTTGAGCAAGTTCAACGTAGAGTCACTACTTGGGAACTAGTTTGGTTTCACAAGCGTCGAAGATAAGTTATACCACCGTTTGGGAAATCGCTTTGTTTTAAAGTTTCTCGTTATCTGCAACCGCCTGGGTCCGTACTGCGACCGCTGGTGTCGGGTGTCATGTACAGCCGTTCTGTCACCGTCAGCCAAGTCATCACCGTGCAAGTCCTGAAAATTATATGTTTAATGTTCATCGTCGTCGTTTTTATGTGTAATAAATCTCATTGTAACACCTACCTCCTGATGATTATTTCGACAACCCTAAGCCTTCCTTTCTGAGCTATCCAGCCGTCTTTACAACGACGCCAGAGGTAAGAACCCTGCCATCAGCGAGGCCATATCGTTACAAAAATGGCGCCCAAGCAGGGACTGTTAAATGACATCAGTGAGGTTATCGTTACACATTGAAACTTTTAATCTTAAGAAGCACGATTCCAAGGGGTTCAAATATTTCTCCGAAATGAAATCACAGAATGAGTTTTATGGATCTAATTGAATAAATTATAAAAATACTAATTATATCTAATATTGACTATCAAGCATATTATTCACCATGAGGAAATTAGTTCTAAGAGAGATGGTGGCTGAATGAATTCAGTTGTTCCAGTAAAAATTTTGAAAAAATGGAACAAGTTATTCTTGGCTCTGGCTTATTTCGTTGTTGGACAAGAGCTTGCGGGAAGGTGATAATTCAAACCCAAAAACGTAAATCAACCAACTCATATTTGAAGGAAGAAATGATTAATCCAATGGAACAAATTTTATTTCAAGCGTCTGTGTTATTTGAAGTATGTAGAAGGTGCTTCCATAGTCAGGTAACACATAATCAAAAAGTGAAGAGAGCCTATGTTATTTCTTAGATCTCAAGATTGTCTATATAAATCTGGCAAGACAACACAACTGCAGAGCTAACAAATGCAACCAGTGCCATCTCTGTTACAGGACCACAGCTTACAAGCTTCTGCGCAGTTTGTTTCAACTTATTTCTGTTTCTTGGTGAATGAATGGTGATAAACAAATATAAAAACACTAAATATGTCTCACCAAATTACATACTATAGCTGTTGGTGTCTACGGAAGCTGCACTTTCAGGGAAAGAGGTAGAGTTTTGCTCCGTTTCAAGCTATTATCTTAGGAATTACAGCATCTTCATGTATAGTATATGAAAAGATACTTTCACAAACTTGTATTTGAATATATGTGAACTGATCATACTAAAATTACATCATGAAACATTGAGGGATTTATACAGAAAAACGGAAGCTTTCATCCATGGCTTGGTCAACCATGCGATGCTGGTCTCTGATTGGGTGTTCTTAAGACTGGCTGGTGGATTGTTCTTGAACAGGTTCAGCTATTCGATGCTGATCTGTGATTGGGTATTCGTAGATATGGCAAGAAGATTTGTCTCCAAATAGGCTTTATGTCAACACTTGATTGACTAAAAGCAAAATCTCCATTCTTCATTATAATGGTTGCCTCTTCAAATTCCCGTTAAAAAGTGTTGTCTTCTTCTCAGAGTATTCTGACCTGATCTCATTGGATGTGATGATGGTATTTCCAGATGTGTTCTGCTATTCCTGATTTGGTTGTTCCACCTCTCTCCGTATACCGTTTGTGTTCTTGACCTTCCACAGGTTTTTCTGTTTCTCCCACGTAGACTTCACCACACTCGCAGATAATTTGGTAGATTCCAGTCTTTGTTGTTGTTCAAGGTCTGGTTTTCAAAAACACATTGCCGTACTTTGGAATTTTGTTCGCACGTTGAATTTTTCGCTTACTCTTCTGATTTTGTTTGAGACCTCTTTGGTGTATGGGATGAAAAGTATGGTTTCTGCCTTGGGAGTTTCCCTGGATGAAATTCCTGAATTTTCAATGGTCTTCTTTATGAATTTTTTTTATGAGCATATTTTGGGATAGTGCAGGTGATCTTTTCCACTTCTTGTTTGTACCGATATGAGGTACTACAATGTATTGTAGCCCTAGAATGCAGTTTTCTTGCCACATCTATTTTTGTGTTTTTATAGCATGGTTTGATCCAAAATCTAAATAACGGCCTGTATGAGTAATACTGATAATTATATACTGCTGTCCTCTTTCTTTACCATGACATCCAGGAACGGAAGACAGTTGTTGGTTCTGACTTCCATAGTGAAACTGTTGAGATAGTCTAGAAACTATCGTAATTCTTGATCTCCTTGATTCCAAATGATGAAGATATCATCTACATATCTTAACCAAGCCTCGATCTTTGCTTGAGATTATTGCAGGACCAAACTTTCAGAGAACTCCAAGTAGAAATTAGGCGATCCTATGGATAGACCGTCTTTTTGTCGATAGAAATAATAATTTGCTTTAAAGGGGGGGTTTGTAGACAACATTTCACAAGCTCCATTACAACAGGCTCTGGGATGTCAGTGTGCTCAAAAAGCTCTTTGTCCTCTACTAGTCTCTTCTCGATAACTTCCATGGCTACATTTATTGAAAAATTGGTGAACAGACTTTCAACGTTGAAACTCACAGAACGATCTTTAGGCTCTAGATCGATGGTCTTTATCAAATCCAGGAGGTGCTTGGAATCTTTTACGAAACTTGAATACATTTCCATCAATAGTAATAAGATAGGTAGAAGAAACTTGGCTAGATCATAGCACGGTGCGTTTCTGGAGCTAATGATGGGTTTGAGTATTAGTTTATCGAGATGTGGTGGTTTACTATGATGTGGAGTGAGCCAGGTTCTAGTGTGATTGCTGAAGTATTCTTTGTGTTTTTTGAAAAATATATTGACTTTTGTTTCAATATTACTTGTAGAGTCTTTCTGTAGTTTGGAGTGAGATCCTTTTTGCAGGAACTCATCAATTTTCTAGTGATAACTAGAGCAATACATGATCACCGTTGCGTTTCCCCTATCAGCTGGTAGGATTTTATTACAAAAATTTTGTCGTACGTCTTTTTTGTACAATTTTTTTCTTATTTAATACCCATGTCGCCATCTGTATAACAAATTCGCACTAATTTTGTAAGTTAGTACTTGCTAATAACTCTTGATTGAAGGGCGCTAATTTGGGGAACATGCCCGTCTTCGTTCCTGAGCTGTGGTTGCAGACGTACTTGTTTTGAGCAATCTTGTAGTTTTTTCTAGTTTTTCTGAATTTTGTGGTCATTTTATTCTTCTAAAATCAGTGTTATGATTTTGTAAGTATTTTGTTTATTATCTTTGTTTACGTTATTCCAAATTTGGTATAGTTTTTGCTAGTGATTTCGTTTGAAGGCGACCCGCGTGGTTAACCTTTTGATTTCCAAATTTATCTTCTTAATCCTTAATTCTTTGTTAGTTTTTAGTGCTCAAAACTTTTTTACAACCTTGAAACTTTTATAATAAATCAATATTTTTGTTCTGAATTTAAATTTTTTTTCCGCTACCAAACGCGATCAGGCGGATATCGATTCGGTGATACGCGATTTTTTTTATATATAGACTCGAAGTGAAAAACCTACGAGATTTGTGGCTATCTCCGTTCTTTTACCTTTTCTTACCAAGTATGTTTGATGTATGAATGATTAGTGAAAGTGGTTGATAATACATAATTTAACTATATTTTGGACTCAGAGCATTGCGGATTTGTCATTCAGCAATTCGTAGTTCAGTTTCTTACGTTGTTTGTGTAGTTTATGGTTTCCAAAGCTCGAAATATTTTGTTGTGGGCTTGAGTCCTCGTTTTTAAGCTGAAAAATCCTACAAGTTTGTGAAGATTGATCCAATTTTTTAGTAACGAACCACGTTCGTTTTATCGACTCGTCGCTAATAATCCTTTTTCTTGTCTTGCTATACTTTGTATTTTCTTTGTTTTTCTCCTCTCTAATGCTTAGCGTAGTTTTCTTCTTACTTCCTAAATTTTTAGTGCACAATTTAAAATTAGGCAAATAAATTACTTTACTGATTATTTTATCCAATTTTTACTAAATTTACCGTTTAATTGTTTTTCAATTTGAATCTAAATTTATTCATTCAAGTTTAACGCTTCACGTTTGAAGAGAGCTCTCCAATTTTTTCATAGGAACCTTCTGTTTCAGTTGAATTGGATACTGGTCGAACTGTTTGTTTACAGTGTAAACTGCTAGGGATCTTAGGAGCCTGTGGCCACTTAAGACTAGTTTCTGGCCAACTTTACGTTAAGAAGAACATTAACAGGTCTACAAAATTGAGAAGAACATTAATACCTCCCGAAGTTGACTACCAGTTGCACGGCCAACCTTAACACCTTCAAGGACCGTTGGGTATTTATCAAAGCCCTATAAGACGCAAGATCAACTTTACTTAATTTAGGGAACGTTCGAAGGTTTTTGTTACGTAATTTTGAACGTCTGTGCCGTGCTCTCCAATTCTTTTTTGACTGTTTCAGTGAGATTTTTTTTTGTATTATAGCTTTAACCATTTTCGTAAGCTACCAAATTCTTTTAATTAAAATTTTTGGTATTATTTCCTTTGAATTAATAATAATTTATTTTATAATCGATTTCGACATCTATGCTTTATTTCTTTTTTGCTGTCGTTATTATCTCCCAGAATAGTACCTTTTTCTCCTTTGATCATTTCCTTGGAGTGGCGCCCATTTCTTATTTTTCAGGTAAAATATTTCCGGTGCCCTTATTATTAGCTAGCCTGGGTTTTCACTTTCAAGATAGGACATTCCAATACTTAAATTAAGTGTCAATCAGCAATAAATTGAGTTTTTGCTACCAAATAGTGAAGAAACATTACCTTTTTTAATTTCCTACTGCCACCTTGGAAATAGGAAGAGGTACAAAATGGTCTGGTGTTGTTTTAAACTTTTCATAGCTGTTAGTTTGCCTTTGGTTTTTTCGCGTTCTCTAAGGACTTCTTAATGTCCCATCGTAGCTCATTGACTTTTTCTGGAATGTGTTTGACTGCAACTGCTTCAACGGTTGCGATGATGTCGATGGTTGGTATAGTCCTAAGTGTAATAGCGTAGTTAAGTCCTTCGGATAGCACCGATGTCTCCTGAATAGATAGAATCTTCTGCGAAACATTTTTCATATTATTTTTGGATATGAAGCTCTGGAAGATTCTTCAACAACAGCTTGTTTCAGAATGAAAATATTCATATTATAAACTCTGTGATACTTAGTTGCGATTCCTCAAATAAATTTTGCAGAAGCTATAATATTTCTTCCGATAACAAATTTTGGGATAACAAAGCTTTGTCTCACGACCAAGCTGATGGTTTCGTTAGAAGTGCTTCAAAGCTATTATAGCGCAATATGGAAACCACAAAATGCTCAGTGGCTTCACAAACTCCACGGTTAATATGTTCTCTGGTCAACTATATTGTTGTGTTCATTCACACATTAATTTATTACTTGGGAAATTTTGCTTTGTGGTACATTTGGATTTATGAACAAAGCATATTAGTTACACGAAAGCGTATTTAATTATGACAAAGTTCCTGAATCTGTCGTTAAGTTATATCAGTATAGTTTGTTTAGTCATATTATATTTCTGATAAAAATGGTGGATCATCATTATTTTCTATCATTATTGAGAAGAATGCCTCCATGAAATGTTGCTTTGAGAAGAATGTGTGGATATTGATACAAAAAGCTCACATTAATTGTCATACTGATGTACTTAAGGTCTTGAAAATCGATGCAATTTTGCTTCAAGAGTTCTGTTTTGAATGAGTTTGGCAGGTTTATATAAGAATTATCAGATTACTGCTCAATATCCTTATTTTCATCTTGAATCTTACAAGTTTCCATTTTAAAGCCACAATCAAAGCATCCTTTTCTCAAGTTTCTTGGCTTCTTATCAACAAGATGTCATAATAATTCGTGTCAAGTGGAATCTCAAAATCTCCATTCAAATTCAGACGTTACTACGAACGATGCACTTAACCCGTTCACATTTCCTTCCGCCTGGCGAACTTCTTGAGACAGGAGACGGAAGCTGACTGCACCACTTGATGCGCTGCCCACCCAGTTTGAAGCTTTACCGAAGTGGCGTTGCAGTCTTAGGGTAATGTTTGTTTCGCAAATTGAAGCTGGCGAGGATTTTTGAATCTTGACTTTTTTTGTTTCAATTAATTTAAAGAATGTTCTTTGCTTGCGGTTAATTGTATGTAAAATAACATCTTTGAAGTCGCTAGTTTCTCCCGACAAATAAGAGAATAATGAGTAAATCTTTGTTTTGTCTAATTATTCTCTAGCAGATTGAGGGGATCTAATGTTTTGTTTTCTATTTCAAATGATTTCTTGTGTAATTTATTAGAGTCTAATAACTAATGAAATGATAACAATTCCAGCAAACTCGTTTCTATAACATAGAAGATTAAATCATTGCTGTAATAAAAAGTAGGCAGTATATTACAACAATTTTTGTCTGTGGACGTTGAAGAACGTCAATACATGTAATGCATAACTCAGATATTCCAATATCAGGAATTTTAGTTTCGAAGCTTCTCTCTCTCCTATAGATATTCCACGTCTAATGAATTCTCTTATGTAAGCTGAGGATAATCGTAAGATTTCTCAGAGATCACAAACTTCAATTCAGTCCATTAAACTCTGTAAAAACAAATAATTATATTTCTCATCTCGATATCTCATAATCTTTTTGCAACCAAGATCTCCGCATTGGCGCTGCTGTCACCGCAACTCTCGCAGAAATTTCTATATCTTGAGGTTATTTACCCCTTGCTGTACGCCCTTTACCCCACTTTCCGGATAAATAAATGATGCGCCGTTTGTATCACTGTGCGTGCTTCCGACTCTGGGAGCAAAAGCTGTAGAGAATCAACAACGATGTTCCTGAACTTATGTCACTGACATTGACACAATGTTTGCAGTCAGTTAATTGACAGCGAGGAAGGGTGATATGTTGACAAGTTGATTTCTGAAGGATAATTCTTGGATAAATATTGTAGAATGATGATATTTCAAGAGGAAAAATACTTTCTTGAAGTATCGGTCTTGATGTAGATCGGAACTTATGATACAGGTTGTTTACAGAGACGCAGAACATGGAAATTTGAGAGGAGATTCGGTGTCTGGAAAATATTGGGGGATTTGTAGGGATATGTATTAACATCAGGATTTGTATATCCTGACATATGTTATGGAAATTTTGCGCTGTGGATCAGCGTACAGTCACAAATATGAAATAATGTGGTAGATATCACAGCAACCATGAAACATTTATCGTGTGGTTACAACTGCGATAACTAACTAATAGTTGTTGGAAATCGATGTGTACATCAGCATCAGAGTTGGGTGTACATGTACACTAATGAGAGAGATACATTAATGAATATAGGTCACATGAGGACAAGAACTAAAAATGATACTCTCCGTGAGGTTGTGTTGGTGCCATTCTGTAACTTACTATAACGCTATAGAACTTAGTGTTTGGATTGGAGAAGAACAATTGGTTCTTAAATTGCAACATTGAAGATTTTATAGTGTTAGATGATTTTACAGCCTCATAAAACGCCCTCCCCTCTAAAAGACGATGTTCACGAGATCAAATTTTGCGTTTTATTTAGTGTTATGAATATTGAGGTATTCCAAAAACATCATCATGAAATTCTTGCAATATTTCAACGATATGAACAATACCTTATTCCAACTAGCGCTATTTGGCCGAAAATACTTGCCAAATCGATACAGGTGCTTATATTTGACTAATCCCAGTTAACCACATTACTACATTGGAATATTCAAGGATGATTTCAATCACGTAGGGAAAATATCTTACAAAATTTCTTGATATTATATTGCACGGAGCACAGTGGTGCGAAAACCCAAAAGCTGGCCAAATGTGAGAAAAAATATTACGGTCTAGAGATGTTGAGTTTGGTATTCAGTTGATCGAATTCTCCTCTCAGCTACAGTTTATGAATTATATTTAAGCTTAGAGACCATTTGAAAAATAACACTTGAGCGGTAACCATCTGACAAGCATACAAATTTTATATCTGTTCAGAAATCTTTTGATGAAAATGTGCACAGTGAACTGAATTTTGAGCCATAAAATGAGTATAATAATGGTGATAGAGCATTTACTCAGTTCGTAAATCAAATCCTATCAAAAAATATGAGTATTTGCACCAAACGAGAGTCCCTGCACTTGACCGCTGTTCTAGGTAATTCTGAGATTAATATTACGAAGGATTCTTGGAAAGACTGTAGTAAATCTAATAATATTCAAATTTCGTTTCCACTTTATTTGATATAAGTTTAAATTGAAACACATCTCATACTCACCTATGTTTTTTTGTTATAGGTAAGACTGAAGTCATTTGCTTCGTTAAAACGATAGTGTTACCATATTCACTATAACTGTTGCAGTTTCAAATTTTAGATAAGTGTTCACACAACTCAAAAAGTATTTACTTAGATTATTTCACTCATGTCAATTATACTGACAAATTTTGCATAGTTACAATGACAATTATAATAATAAGTTCCTTGCCAACGGGAATTTACCTCGGTAAATTCCCGTTGGCAAGCGATTTATCGCGGTAAACTGCCTTTGTCATGGAGAAACAATACACAGTTCTAATATAAACAAACAATCAGCTCTCGGAAATGTCAAAATTTAATCGTTTTGGAAATTCATCTTTCACCGAAAGCAATGAAATTGAAAACAAAAAGTCCAAAAATACAAGAGTATATGGGGACAATATAGTGCCTTTTTCAATAAAAAAGGTTAGTAGTTGCAACTAGCATTATTTAATAGGTATTTATAGTAACAATTTCATTCGAGAAATATTCTCCACAAATACCTCTCGCGACGTTAATTTTATCATAAATTTTTCTTTCAATCATTGATTACCTTTAAGCAACATCCTTCGAGTTACCTGCTCAGATGAAATCCCTCGAGCTACGCTCTCGTGATTTAATAGGACAGATGACTCTCACGATGTTGTTAGGTAATCAATGTTTTCAAGAATAATCTATTGATAAAATTACAGTCCCTTGTGATATTATATACGATAATTCCAGTCCAATATGAAGTAAGCCATGAGTAAAAAACGATTTTATCATTTTGACAGCGGATAAAAAAGGAGGTAACTTTTTGCAAGTGATAAAACGTTATTTACCTTTCTCCTAGCAACCAAATCAAAACATTCGCAGTATTAATGTCATTTGCATTATTTGTCCATGCTTAAACTGCAAAATTAACAGAATTTGGAGTATTTTCGAAGAAAATATAAAAGCAAATATTAAGAAAAGTGTGTCTATGAATACAAAAAACAATAAATCATGTATCTGGAGACAATTTATAGTATTTTGTAGAAGCCAGAATTATGTATTGGAAAGAGGCAAAACGGTATGCCAAATCTCAAATATTTTGCTAGATTGGACTTAAAGTATGCGGAGAATTGATGGAGAAAATCATAAAGAATACGTAGTGGAATGTGTTAAATGGAACGATGTATAATAATTGTATTCTCAATAATTGCACATTCAAATAAACTGTTTCATAAATAAAATGTCGTTAAATTATCTCGCCGAATTACACTCTGGCATTTTATTTTTCTTGGGATAAATTTCAGTTTGACAACTCAACCTTATAACCTGACAGCAATTTGACTCGAAAACTGTTCAAAAAATAAGATCCAGCAAAATAAAAAACTTGTGTAATTACTGTTGATTATTTTTACCATGCAAATTTCGACCAATAGAATTGCATCATTCAACGTCACGTGGTACAACCAACACGGTTTTCAAGTGGAAATTTTTTGGAAATTTTGTCTGTTGGTTATATATAC
Source organism: Dromius quadrimaculatus (assembly GCA_963989225.1). Taxonomy (NCBI): domain Eukaryota; kingdom Metazoa; phylum Arthropoda; class Insecta; order Coleoptera; family Carabidae; genus Dromius; species Dromius quadrimaculatus. Next base: position 7,103,945 of record OZ022334.1, on the reverse strand, counting down.
AAAACAAAGAACATTCAGCTGCGTTGATTCAGCATCTGTCAAACTGACAGACAGATTGAAAGTAAAAATGAGCAGATTCGGAGTCGAGTTTCTGGAATCTATTGATGAATTTGGATGGGAAAAATAATCTCCCGAATACCACTCAAACTTCGAAATTAATCTGATATTTCTCTCAAGGTTCCCTGCAAACAAATCAACTTGTCAAGTTCTCCAGAAAAATCACTCGTGCTACGCGCTCGTGATTTTTTAACCTGGAAAACTTGACACGTTCATTTGTTTGCAACGAACCTATCGAGAAATATCCGATAATTTCGAAGCTCTTGTGGTATTATATATGATAAATTTGAACAAATTCAAGGAAATTTCATAGATCTGTGGATCAGAATAAGGATAAAGGGAGAGCCCTTGCGGTACATTTTCTGCGTTAATTGGGAATTAATTCTTCGGTGCAGTTGATCATTTTTATTTCTATCTGGTTTCAAATGTTGGCGCAGATATCCAATGTGTTAATAAATGTATAACTGCCCTGCTACCATATCGAGTCGACATTGACATATATTTATGACGTCATCACGCATGTTGGCAATCAAAAATTAGTGCATAAGAGATAGGAACAGTGGATTAATTCGACTTAGAATAGAATTTGACACAAAATAAGTTTAGATGGGCTCGTAAAGAAGCAGTCAGATAATTTGCAAGAGGCTCACAAATTAATGACTGCTAACTCTTCCTCGAGAAGGGTTTTTTAACGCAGCTGAAACGAGTGCTGTCAAAGTTCAGAGGTGAGTCTTCATTATGTTTCTTTATTTTGACAGTATATCGTCTATTCTTCTGTGCAAAGTGTAGTAAAATATTGTTTTGGTAAGTTATTGATTTTCCACGTTATTTCGAACAACTGAAACGTCTTAGTAAATATCCAGTGTAGACCTATAGAAGTTTTGTTAATATAGCACTCAACCCTGTCATGTTCATGTCAAAGACATTTAGTAATAATGTTCATTTGGTGAAAGGGGAATACCATTTGGATTGTGTTAATTTACATTTGTGTCGTGTTACAAGAGACTGACCTAATATTCCAAATGCATACAGAATAATAAATGAAAATGTATCTTGATGGATGTTAAGTTTGTTTCCTGTTACTTGTTTTGAACTTTCATATAGTTAAACATTTTCTTGCAATCTCACAGTTCTTTAAAAATGTGATAGCTACATGGAAGGTATTTTGTTCTAGACTGGAACAATCAAAACTATTTCGAAGTTATCGATTTAACTCCGATGATAGCCAATTATTAATTATGTATACCAATTTTTGTCAATAACGTATTGAAAATATGTATTCACATCAAAATGGTCTTCACAACAAGATAGTGGTTGTATTTACCTTTTTAAGACATTTATTTAATTTGGTTCACACCCAGGTACAATGCAATAATAATTTTTCGTCTATTTTTTTTTAAGAACATAGGTTTTCTTCTGCTGACTACTGGCAACGATGCTTCAGCTGAGCGCAAATGTGCACAGTGACGTCACAGCAACATGACGATTTTTCGTGACTTTTTCAAACGTCGTTCTTTTTGAAATAGTTTTTGCGAGTCATAACGACTTTCCCTGACAAAAAAATTAGTGCCAATAGTTTTTTGATGCTCGACTAGTTTATTATTGTTTTCATAATGATACTGATTCAAATGTAATTACGTATCAAATGATATCCATGGGCATTATTTCCCAAAATGATGCCCAAGGGTATTATTTTGAGAGATAGCAATCACGTTACTCAGTTACAGCAAGTAACTCTGACAGTAATCACAATTACAGGACATACATTGCTAAAAATTTTGATTGAGATAGTACATTATTCGGACATTATGCATTGAAGGCACCACGGGAGTTGAACGGACGATAATGCCTACGGTCAACGAACACTCCTAGGGCCGGAGGCCCTCGGAAAGTACACTGCTGACCTCAGGCATTATTGTCCTTCTAACACTCTTGATACCTTAATTACTATAATGTGCTCAGATTTCATTTTTCCGAGTGGCCAGCATTTTAAGTATTCGGACCACTGTGTGACGGTGTGTGCTTTTCTAGCTTTTGTCTAGAGTTTTGGCGATAGAAGTACTCAAATTCACAAGAAATCAATTCTTGATGTAGTTCTTTGAAAAAGACAACCTGCCTTCAAGAAATTATTCATAAATTTATAGAGACCTTTGAAAAATCACATGAATCTCTATGCTCTGACTTTTTCGTATAAGGAAAAGCTGTAATTTCTCACCAATTCTGATTATCTGTTTTTCTGTCAATTGATTAGCTCTTAAAATAGGGTCTGACTAATTTCCATGATAATTTGTTCGTTGATTGCAGGATTTTTTGGTATGATAACTTATGTAAACTTATCGTATCACCTAGATATATAACGCAAAGTGGACATCTTTGGTTATGGCAATGATTTTAGAGACATTTCATCAATATGGTTTCATTTGCGAATGTTCCCAGGAAACGGCAAAAATTGCTTTTTGACTTAGGATCCTTCGACGATAATGATATTCCTGATCCAAAGTGAACTAGAAAAACATCATTATCACTGCCAAATTATTTGATGACATTATGAGTATTGTTCAGGTGTATATTTCTATTCTTATTAATATTTGGAATCCTGCATGTTTTGCAACTGAATTTTGAACATGAACAATCAATATTAATTCCAAACCTGAAGTTGGAAATGCGTTAGAGCCGTTTGAATTCCATCAATTGATACTGTATATCGCTCCGCATTCTAATGCTGAATTTCGAAGCACAAAGAAATGCAGTCTCCCATACACAAAATTCTGATTGTTGTATTGTGTCAAACGGTTTTTAAAGGATTGATTTCTCATTTTTCATTACGATTTAGTACAGTGATTATCTGTTAGTAGCTCTGATATCTACAAGTACATGCAGAAGAAATGGTGGGTACAAAAAAATTATATCCAATTGTACTGTAATAAATCAGGAATGAATGTCGTCGGCTAAGTCAATAGAAAAGCTGGAGATTGTGCTGATCTTACAAGTTTTATTCGTCCTAATTTTGCTTCGTGTAGCGTAATCAGGCTTTCTGCAAGATCATCATTCGCGTGCACGTAACGACCTTGTGATTTACTCTAACTGTTGGGATACCAATATACATTTCCAGAAAATCGATGTTATATCAGCACCAAAGTTATGTAGTTGCTGCGACCGTACTCGATCTTCAGGACACTACCACAAATAGTACACATGCCAGCAGAATACATGTATTGTGCTATACAGTAAACACTCCCTTAACTACGATTGTTCAGATGGAATAAATGGCGGTAACTGTTCTTGCACATAGTTTTTAAACTATTTTTGTTGGTAAAGAGTCGTTGACTTCACGAACGGAGCTCTAATGAGCAAAGATATCTACTTTTTGTCCCTCGAAAGATGTGTACTCATGAGTAGCAAACGAACTACTAAATCACAAACACAATTTTATCATGAATTTTTTCTGTTTATGAATGAAATTCAATATTATTGTGAAATATTGGCAACCACTAATTATATTTGTTCCACAACTGCGGTCAAATACAAGCATTACAATATTTGTGGCCACACGCGTACAAACTGTCCCCTGATAGCGGTCAGATTACTATGCTGAATTGCCAATAAATATGCTGATTGATTTGCACGCCCTAACATCAGCTGGAGTTCCGTTTGACTTTCAATGGCTTTGGTTGCTGATCGAAGGGGGCGTGGAAGCGTTTTGTTCACTCACGCAGAAAATTTCATATCAGATCTTATCTTTGTCTATGATTTTATTCAGGAAGATTTGTTTGATGTTTCAAAATAACGATTTGAACTCTTGTCCGCTTTTAGTAGCATCTAAACAGATTCAAACAATAAATTTGAGAACTATCTGTCATTTTGTCCACCAATTAAACTTCTATACACTCAATTTCCATGAAACGTGAATTGAATGATGCAGAAACGAGTGATTAAGAATGAATCAACAATTGTCTATATTTGGATACGTAATTCTAATGTTCTACTATCTAATATGCATATAACGTAGTACTGTTTTCACAACGGTAATAATAATTGCACAGATTGCTTCATCTGGGTCTAGCAGGGAAGCTCAGGAAAGCGGAATATAAGCACGAATAACTGCGCGCTATGGAGAACGTGCTGATGGTTAGATACGTGAGAATCAGAACTTGTTAACTTTTACATCATTTATAGTCGGGAAGCCAGTTGCATCTTATGCTCCCTTGTCGGACTTATGGCCAAATTGTGTATGAATTGATCGAGAATATAGTGGTCAATAGGGTACCAGACTTAAATCTAGGATTCTGTTCCAAGTGTCGAAAAAAGTCCGCTTCCGGTCAATGAAAGAATGTATGATTGGAACTAGTACCAATCGATAGCGAAGATCAAGTACTTTAAGAAAAAAACTAGATGCTACCCCTTGTCCTGTGTGCGGCAGCCACCCATTTTATTATTCAACTTTCTTGATCGAGCTCACGGTTGTTATTTTCTTTTCTGTCCCGGACAGAGTATGGATTGGCATCCTGGCTTTGTCTCAAAGTCAAGTCTTCTAGGTAGTTACTCCAAAGTGCGCTCTTAGTCCCAATCCAAAATGTCATCCTCGAAGTGTTAACCGTTTTACCGTCCAAGTGAAGTTTTTGTGCTAAGTCCGTTTTGCACAACTGTACGACATGAAATTCAAGTCCAATAATTGTTCTTTCCAAGTCCGTGGAAGGATTTTAAATTGGTTTTGCTTTTGCTGTTTTGAACTTGGAATTATTTTGCTTTTTGCTGTTTTAAATGAGTCATTTTTGATAATCTATACATTTTTGAGAATTTTATTCAATAAAAACGACTTTTGATTTCAAATTCTGTATATTTATTTGAACTTCCTCAGAAAACAATGATACAAAATAGAACAAGGCAAGTAACTATGTAGATACTAGAAATATACAAAATACTAGATGTGATAATGAGGATATCACACCTAAACAAAAAGAATAAAATCCTCTGGCATTCACCCAAGGCTTGAGGAAAACCACGTCAAAGCCCCAAGCAGAGGAATATGTCCTACTTGGAACAGCTCCGCACACTTCCCAAATCACAAAATACACGACATTTCAACAAGACAACATAGCGCTACTCTTTGCTATTGGTTTGGTTCATAACTGCAGTGTCAAATAGTCTTCAGTGTACTCTATAATTCAAAATGCACACAAAACTACACCAACCACAACATTGTCATCATATATGTGTGTCATTGATTACAGAAAGCCAAACATTTGATAATTCGAAACCATCAGTACGGTTAAAGTTATTTGGATGTTTACATAAGTACCTCAATTGCTTCTCTGACCAATCTACCATGAATCGGTGAGCATCTTGCGACTATTCTTGTTCCTTCAAACTTGATGTCATGCAAAAACTCGATGGCATGATCAGCTACAAAAGATTTATTTGAATGGTTGATTCTTATGCATCTCCTATGTTCAGCAATGCGAGTGTTCACAGTTCGGCCTGTCTGTCCAACGTAGACTTTCCTACAAGTACAAGGGATCTTATAAATGCCCGAAGATTGTAGGGGAGTTCTGTCCTTTACAGGTTTCATGAACTGCTTGATTTTCATTACCGGAGCGAAGGAAACTTTGAAATAATATCTTGACAAGATCCTTCCGATCTTCTCTGAAACATTGCTCACATAAGGTGAAGAAACATAATTTTTACTCACGCTAGTATCCTCAACAGTAGTATTAATAGACTTGGGTCGAAGAGCCTTTTTAATGGAGTGATAACTGAGGTCATTGTTCTGGGAAATCACTTCTACATTATTAATTTCACTATCAAGTTAATCAGGATTTAATATCATTAGCACTTCGGATTAGGCATTTAATTGTTCCGTAATTTTGTAGAGGATGGTGATGTGAATCAGCATGAATATATTGATTCGTGTGTGTAGCCTTTCTATAAACAGTATGTTGAAGTCTACCATCATTGGTTCGTTTTGAATTCACATCAAGAAATGGTGAAGAGCCATTATCTTCGATTTCCGATGTTAATTTGATATTTTCATGGATATTTTTCAAATGGTTCAGAAAACCATTCAAAATATCACGACCGTAGGGCCCAATGGCAAAAACATCATCTACGTAACGAAGCCATGAGGATGGTTTATGATTTCTAGTTTCTAATGCCTTCTCTTCTAAAAATTCCATGTAATAATTCGCAATTGATGGAGAAATAGGGTTCCTCATTGCAACGCCATCAATATGTCTATTATAATCACTATTAAAAATAAAGAAAAGTTCTAGGATATATTTTATTGGAACCCTCGTCAATAGAGAAGAAACATCAAAACTAACAAGGATGTCATCATCACACAACCGTATGTTATTAATCATTTCAATAAAATGTTTAGAATTTTTAACATACAAGGGAGAATTATTAATAATTGGTCTCTGTAAACTGTCAAGGTATTTTGATAATAGATGAGTTGACGAATTGACGCAATTGACTATTGGTCCAAGAGAGACATTTTGTTTATGAATCTTAGGTAAACCATAAAATCTAGGTATATGTAGGTCACTAGGAGTAAAATATCTGATAACATCCTCATCTAAAAAAGATTTTTCGAGAAGTTTAGTGGTTTGATACTTGGCCGAACTTGAAGGGTTCCTGACTTTCTCATATGCTGGATCTTCAAGCAAATCTTTAGCCTTGCTAATATAATCTTCTCTATTGAGAATGACAGTAGCTTTTCCTTTGTCAACTGGTAAGATAACAAGATCTTCATTACGACGAAAATCTCTTAATGCTTTAAATTCTTCTTTACTCAAATTTGGTTTGGGTGGCTTAGCGTTCTTCAGATTTTTCGCTGTTCCAAGATTGACCTCTGAAGCTTCATTTTCTGACAGTTTCTTAACATTTTTGTTTCACTTTGCCATATGGAAGCTAAATCTAGCTTCATAAATGTTGAATCATCTGAAGTCGCATCATCGCTGAGGAGATCCTTATGCTGTCACAGTGTTAAAATAAATTAGATTAAAGTCATAATTTGAAAATCATTGTTGATTTCACAGTGTTGATTTAAATCAACATAGAGTCACTGCTTGAAAATCATTCTGGTTTCCTGAGCGTTGATGACGATGTTAAGGTTAGTTAATCGTTTTGGGAAACGCTTCACGATTTCACGAACGTCGAACACTATTTGTTTTGATGTTCCTCGCAGTCTTCGACCGCCTGGATCCGAGCTGCGGACCGCTGGTTTCGAGTGTCTTGTACAGTCGTCACGTCACCATCAGCCTTGGGCTATTCAGCCAATAGTGGTAAAATCCTGAGAAATATATTGTATGTTCACCCTCTCCGTTATTTGTGTGTAAATAAATCTCCCAGTGACACCCACCTCCTAATTATTCTTTTGACAATCCTAGACCTTCCCTCTGAGCTATCCAGCCGTCCATTTTCAGGAGCTGCGCATTTGACCGTATTGGCGCCCGAGCATTCTATTGATCACTATATCTCCGATTGATTCGTATACAATTTGGATCGAAGTTCGATCAGGTAAGATAAGTACAGTCGGCTCCTGGACTATTATAGCTATTAAAACGTTTTTGTCGATGGATTAAAGAAATGTAATAAGAGACAAAAGTTGAACCTTCTTGTGGAGAGCTTATTTTGGAAACGATATAGTGATAAATTAATTATTTGCGACTCATTCTCATATCATGAAAATATTATTAAAGTTGAAGGCAGCTTTCTGGTGCATCATTTGCAAAATATGATTGATTCTATGCATTCCGATAGTCGTTTTTTGTTCATATTATTTGGATCCTAATTTTATCTACATTTCTGTAGAATGAAGCAGAAAAATATGATAAAAGCCAGGTTTCAGATTAATCAAGAATTCATGGAATAAATGTGAAAAGAGCAATTATTCTTTCACCACAACATCTCAATACGAAGAGTGTTCAAAAGTTTTCGGCCTGGTAAATACAACGCAAGATTTCCGGATATTATTTTCTCCCAATCTTCCTGCATAATATCCTCGCAATTCAATGCATTGAGTTCAACGAATGATCTTAGTTCTTAATACTATCAGAATAATAAGATGCGTCCGATCTCTTCATTTGCAGTGAATCTTTGCCCTTTAGCTATCTCTTCAAGTTAGAGAGAGGAAAAAAAACACTGGGCTCCAAATCTGGAGAATACGGAGCATGTGGATTTGGAAAAATCTAATCTTGTACCGTTTTGTAAGCAGGTGCATTATCATGGTAAAATAGGACTTTCTTTTTTGACAGATGGAGATGGTTAACTTTGATAACATCCTTGAATTTGTCCAATAATGAAGAGCAGAACTCTACAGTTTTTGCTCTGTCTTTTTCTCAGTAGTCTATGAGCATAATACCATGTGAATTTTACAATATTGTTGCCATGACTCTTCCGGCAGATCTAAATGCTTTTTTTAGGAACCTTTTTCCCTGCTCTAATCCATTGTTTGAACTAATTTTTTTGTTCATCCACAGTGATGGAATGTTAAAAAAATTCAGTGAGATTGCTGGTCACTCTTGAAAAATGTTTGAACAAATGCGTTTTTGATCGACTGTTACATGACGTGACACCCAGCAAGCCGTCGGCTTCTGCATACCAAAACCATCACGTAAAATATGGTGAACGCTGTCTATTGAGATGTTTAAAGCATAAGCAATTTCTTGAACATTCAGTCGACAATCGTTCAACATGAAACTGTGAATTTTTGCGGCGATTCTGTTGGTCACGATGGTTTTTGGGCGTCTCATGCATTCATCATCCTGAATTAACGTACGGCCACGAGGAAATTCCAGCCCTTTACCTATTGACAATTAAAATGAAGAAGCAGATTTTTGTCCTGTAGAATCATATTTACTTTTATCTCTGTCGGTCTTAAGCCTTTCAAAAAAAGATATGGGGGGAGATCTAGGAAAGTTGTGACATAGTCGATTTCTTGGAAACTATGACCGTTATCAAGGTGACAACAACGCGCGTTTGTTGTTTCTGAGACACGTAACGATGCAAAATAAGCGGATGTGAGTGTACGAAATCTGCATATAAGAGATTACAAAAATAAATTTTCCACCGAAATTTTGATTGCTCATACATATATCGTTACGTATTATGTTCACATTGTTATGTTATTTTTCCTTAAATGCTTTAGTTTCTCAAGTTTCATAGTGTGATATTGTTTTTACTTACTTGTACAAAGTAACAAGTATTGTGAAACCGACAAAATTCACATATCGAAATTTTGATGGATATATCCGTTTTGAGCATCCCTGAACCCATTTTGACTATTTTTGGCTTGATGTCGGTACGTATGTACGTATAAATGTGTGTATGTGCGTAACTCGCAAATCTCAGAGTTCGTCGAACGTATAATGCTGAAATTTTGTACAAAGGACTGGTATAAGATCTAGGATCTTGATGGGCACCTCGCATAATGGTTGCAATCGTCTTTACTGGGAGTGCACTTTGCCTGATACTTTTTTTGAATTCTTCGCATAAATCTAGAATGATTAGCCGTAGGATACTGGAATTCAGTATTTGAAATTGCTGTGGCATCCAAATGATCATTTCCTATTTTCGCCCCAATCGACTAAACCGGAAGTGCACTTCATATTACAGACTTTTCGAATTTTTCTCATAAATTTAAAATAATCAGTCGCAGAATATTGAGATTTCGTATTAAGCACTTTTAGAGCATCTAGTTGTACACCTCACATTATGATTGTGATCGGCTAAGACAGAAATGCAGTTTACTCAAAACATTTTTAAATTTTCCGCATAAATTCAAAACGATTGAACGTAGAACATTAGAATACAGTATTCAAGATGATAGTACTGTCTTGATGCTCATATCCTATTTTCATTGAGATCGACTGAGTCGAAAGTGCACTATACTTGACGATCTTGGAATTTTGCGCATAAATTCAGAATTGTTAGCCGTAGAGTCTTGGAAGTCAGTATTTAGGAATGTTGTGACATAAGAATGATGACATACTGTTTCCATAGCCACCGACGAGCCGTAGAATGATAAGATGTTGTGTTTGATTATATATATCCAATGATGTACAAGTAAGTCTAGGCGAGAGACGGCTCCTATTTTTGTTAATTTTTCTGGCAAGGTTCTCCTCCTGTCTTGTGGTGTGATGTTGCATACTCAAAAGCTAATTCTTCGCTTCAGAATGCCAAAGAAATATGAACGAAAGAATTTTAGGGGCATGGCTACTGTCAAAACTTATGAATTGGCCTTTGAAGAAGTCACTATTTCATGCCTGGTCTAGTCACTGATCGTATTTTGCCCAATCCAAAAATTGAGAAAAATCCAGAAGAAAGAACCCTTAATTCGAATCCAACTATAGGTTTTGTTGAAAACGATGACATTTCTGTCAAAGAATTTAATATAGAAACAAAAAAAACCCACACCGAGTTTGTCTATAGATCAGAATATAACATTTGAATAGACGCAGGATCAAATCTGCTTACTGACACACCTACCAAGGATGAATTGCTGCCATAGAAGCCAGTAGAAGCCCTCCTTGGTCTCCTCTACCTAATGGCAGCACTTACTCCAATTCAGTTCATTCCATGAGGCAGACAAAAATTGTTCACTTATTGTCATTGCTTCAACAAAACTACTGTGTACTTGGTGGAGAGAGGCCAGTTCTACTGTTTTTCTTGGCGCCCACTTCTTTCCAAAACCCTTATTTTGCTAGTCAATCCAGCTGAATCAATCGGCTGCTCACAACCCCCAACGAGCCAAATGCTGCAAAGCGACCAATTGCTGCTTTAGTAAGCTCCCGCTGCTCTCAAGCTTTGCCAGTTAGCAATTATTGTGCAACCTAGTCTTTTTGTTCATATTTTGGACCATTTTTCAGTTGCGTTTTTTTTTATGTTCTGATATTTTGATTTTTGATAAAATATTGAAAACAGTTTGTGACGATCTGATACAACAGCGACATTATTTTTTTGTAAGATCCCGACCGATTCAATGTTCACTTTTTTATCTTTTATTCTGACAATCTTTCGAATCTTTAACAAGTTCAGATCCATTTAATTGAATTTCAATTAACAAACGGGTATAAAACGAGCGTCGGAAGTCTGTGGAAGGCAGAGTCAGTGAACGGTTCAAAGTGTCTAGATCGTGATCCTTCTGATCGGTACCTGAGAAGTCCGCTAATATCGCTTGAGAGAAAGAAGCTAGAAAGGCAAGTGACTAAATCTAATTTATCCTCCTGATAGCAATGGTTCTCCTGGCAATCGTTCCTTCCCTGGTGCTAGCGTCAGTCGTGGTTTTCCTGGCAGTCGTCTAGGACGTTCCTTCTGATAGCCGTGGTTCTCCTGGTAATCATTTCTTCCCTGGTGCTAGCGGCAGCCGTGGTTCTCCTGGCAGTCGTCTGGGACATCCCTTCCGGTAGCCGTGGCTTTCCTGGCAACCCCATACCAATCCTGTCCTACCGTACTAGTGACTGCCGTGATTCTCCTAGCAGTCGACTAGAGTATCCTTTGGTGGCCTGACAACCGTGGCCCTCCTGGAGACCAGGACCACCGTTACTGACATACCCACCGCCGCAGATTTAAATGTCACCGCTAATTTTCACCGCAAAATTCACTGGATGAATAAACCTTTGTTGTTATATTTTTGTTCATTAACGTTATTGTCATATTCTCTATTTTACTTTAAGATTTCATTTTCTATTTAATTATTTTCCATTTCTTAATAATAAATAATAATTTAATATACTGCTATTGATTTATTCCTGTACCCTTAGAACTCCTGGCCTTTCTCCACTGCAGCAACCCCTAGGCTCCCTTTTTTCAGTGTTCCGCCGCCGAATGAAAAAACCGACTGTACCGCAGAAGGCGCCCGAGCAGAAGCAACCAGGGAACACTGGATAAAAGGTAGAGTGTTCGTACCGTCCGACATAAGGCTCGGAGGGGACGTCACAAGTTATCTTAAGCCTTATCAATCGACAAAACAAGAACTCTATACTTCCGTCATGACTCTTCCAGGATATCCTCTCAAAAGAAAGCGTCCGACATCAAAGTCGCCAGCTCTAGCGAAAGAGAACTTCGTACTTTGCTCAGCGCCATCTGTAGTTTTGGCTCCATAATTATGGTCATACTAGCAAAATTTATGCTTGAGGCCGAGAGCTTTTTAAACTACCCCGTAATGCTTTGAACGTTCTTGTCAATGAATTGCTGGAAAGGAAACGAATTTAATCTTCTAGTGTAGAGCCAATTCTGAGGGAAATATTGTCATGAACTAATTATTAATTGATCAATTAAAGTTAAGGATAATTTTCTGGTGCATCAATACGCATTACTTGACCACCAATTTATCATATATTTCTGGAAAGCAATTCTGTAAAGCCGACAACGCTTTCATTTATTTGACTTATCATTTTATTTGCGTTCCTGTGGAGTTAGACAGCGAAAGATATAATGAAAGCTGCGTTCGTGAAGTTATGGATCAGGTGCAAGGGAAGCAACCATTTTCTTGCTTTCAATTGATTCATCTGGAGGGACAGCAACAAGGAATGAAGTATTCTTTTACTACAATACCGTTGTCAGTCTCATTTGCTTATGACGCATATTTTCTGATGAAAAACTTTTGAGTACCTAGCTAATTGATTTCTGCATATAAAAGCTCATCTATAGATTTATTCCCATCTGTACTGTACTCAAATATACCAACAAATAAATAAAGAAGCCTGTATCAGTCGCAGACTCATTCTACAAATGGATGTCTTAGGAAGCTACATTGTGAATAATTACGTTCTTATATTCTTGATTATCAGGATGAGTAGTGTTAAAAATTTAAAGATTACAGATGCGATTCGAATCATCCTTTGGAAACAGTTTATAGACCTTAAACATGAAGGCACTTTGTTCCAATCCATTTTCACTCCTATAAAATTACTTTGTAAGAGTTCGGAAACAGATTTCTGCGTGTACGCAGTGGGAATAAATTCTTTTTTCGCATGTACTGCTCACAGAAATCTATGTTATTTGAATTTCAACAATGAATTGATTCACTTAAGAGTATTCACCGAGTTTGTTTTGCAAATTTTTCTTCTTGTTCTACTACGAACCAGCGGGGTAGAAAAATAGGAAGGTACATTAATAGAGTAAAAGCTTTCGCCTCTGTAGTTCAATGTCTAGTCCTAGTGAAAATGATTGCATTTATTCGTGACTGAATGCAATTCAATATCGAAATCCATTAGGAACTGGTGATTCGAATCCGAACTAAGAGGATAACGTGAAAGAATAGTTGAATACAAAGGTTTTTAATAGCATACGGATACTAGTTCACTACAATGTTGTCGTTGATTTGCTGCCATAAATTATTTATGATTAGTAGCAGAAATGTGGTTACCTTAAATGGAAATTCTACTTTTAAGCTGTTGTTGCTCATGAATTATGAGATTCCGGAACAATAATCCATAATCCTCCTTCAGGCCCGAAACAATTAAACTTTCTATTCATTAAAAAACTGTAATAGTTTTGAAATAATGCAATTTTCTTTCAAAATTAAGATCTTTCTCTTTTGAATAGCTTAACTTGTAGTACAACTTAAATTGTTCTTCATGTGATGTCGTTTCTTCTGCGAGTATCTCACGTGGAAGAACACGGAGATAAAGTACGTTGTTTCCGCACGGTTTCTATTGTTTCCGGTCACTTCAGAGCTCATCCAAGTTTCAGTTACAAGTTGATTGCTCCAACAGTGGGCTTAATTGCATTTTAAATGTTGGATAAGAAACAATGTTGCTTGTACTATTGGCTACGAGATACAGTCTTTGTCTGGAAATGAGCTAAATTGGAACATTGTGCAGCAGCAGGTGATGCCGATGTTCATATTTTATGACTCATTGCGTCTTAATTGCTTATTTATGTTTGTAAAATTGATTTCAAGTTAGTCTTGTCTCTGAAATAGAACTTTGTAACAATCTCTTGAATCAAACAATCCGAAAGTATAATTGATAGAATATTCAAGTTTTGAAAGCCGACACTTCCATTTTGAATATAAATGAATGCGAAACTTTGTTGTTTGAACAGGATGAGTTATGACTAAGGCCTCAAGAAAGACTCATTTGAGTTTTACATGTACTGATTTACGGAATGCTGAACTCTGTCCAGAGAAACGTTCATTCAATAAACCACAAGAATAAATTCTTCAAAAGCTATGGAAATCTCATTTACGACAAAACACAGATGGAATAGTTACCGTCCCATGCTTTCTTCTATCCTAGACTACTCTTTTAATTTTCTTGTCATGTCTTTTGCCGTATTCGTTTTCTGCTCTAAATTGTTTTCTTTGTTTGGAGAAAGCTTCTCTTGACATAGTGGAAAATTTGATTTAGATTGCAAAAGTCTTAGAATATGTTTTCCCATTTTCATTTCACTACATATCGTATTTCCTGTTTTCTGAGATTCATAATGTATATTGGATGTTTGAACTCATAAGTGAACCCAAATACACGCTGGAATGTGATGTGTTTGTGGAGGGAATGTAGTAAGAATGGATAGATTATTATAAGCAGTTATGCTTTCTTTACAAAAAAGCAGTATTCAGTCTCAATATTTAGTTGGGTGGAATCATAAGTTGCAATACGATGCGTATTGTCACAAAATTCATTATTACAGGTTACAGTGCAAATATTCATTTTGAAGACTCACACAGTTACAACATTGCTCACAGTTATTCTCGTTGAATGATAACTCTCCCGCTAGTTCTCGCGCTTTATATACCTCACTCCAACAATGGTTCGTCGTGCTCGGCGAACAAAATTTCGTTCTTGGTAGGGCCACAATCTGTCACCGCGAATGATGTTTGATCTTCCATTTTTGTGTTCCCGTATTCAGTATACGTCATTCAGGCATCTCATAATTTCGTTCAGTTCCTCCCAGTTTTTCTGTAACTTGGGACTAGTGCTTGTTATTCTCTGCTTGGAGAACTACATCAAATTGTCTAGCTGGAACTACTTGCTCTTAAATCGTATCGGATCTCTCTTCTACCGCTGGCAGCTTGAATATTCTTCCGTTCAGTAATAGGCGAAGACTCACATACATTTACAAGGATACCCTCTTTTGTATCGCTGCACCTTGATATGCTGTCAAGATGTGTCATGCTGTGTTGATTTACAATGTCCACAAGTCCTGCAGTACCGTTCAACGGCTTCTCGACAATCAACTAAGTAAAAGTGCTCTCGAACTTTTTCCAGAGTCTTCTTGATGGCCAAGTATCCAAGCATCTGCCTTATACTTTCCTTCCTAATTTTCTTGGTCCTATCAGCTTTTCCACCGCCCCATTTCCATCAGGACTTTCTCATAAACTTCATTGTGCTAAGTAGGCCTTGATAATAGTGCTCAATGCTAATGTTTCTTGGCAATTAGGCTTCTCTATGATTGACTTTAGAACGAAGTCATTCTGCTGTGCGCGTTGTGGTTCATTCAGTGATGACACAGATTCCTCTTTCCACAAAACTTTCATTAAGCTATCTTCTAGGATGTTATCTAGTTCATTCGGAATTGCCTCCTCCGAACAAGATGGGACTTGGGAATCTCGTGGAGCAACAGAATTCACCATTTCTGTTCTTCGCACTTGGATATCGATGATCTTGGGGCTCTTGATGGAGTATTCAGCCAGGTTCCGCTTTTCCAGACTGACAAACTTCATTTTTCCTAAGGATGTGTCCGCACCACAATGAACGGTGTATTTGAGGCGACAATCTGCTTGAAGATATTCTTCCTGGCCGCACTGGCAGCATCTCCTTCCAAATCTAGACAACAGTGCACTTGATACGACAATCCATTTAAATATTGCCCTCCTTGCCAAACTTTTATCCTTCTACTCACTCTCGGAAAAGTGAGTGTACAAAGAGAAGAAATCTGCTTTCCTTGCCGACTCCGTGCGATAGTCGTGATCCTTCTCTTCATGTTCCCACCACCCTATTTTCTTCGTCATTCTTGACGCTTTTATGGCAGCTTCAATTTCAAGAGCTTTTATTAGCACTTCTTTAATCGTTTTCGGATTCGCCAGCCACACAAAATCTCGTCGTATTTAACACCACCCATGAGTTTAATCACCGCCACAAATTCCTGCGTTGAGCTGGGACAATCTGCGAAAGCTTTCCTGGCCAGCCTTTGAACATCATATGCGAACGTAGTCGAATCTTACTTATGCAACTATTCCCCGAAGCGCAGCTTTGATCCAAACGTAAGCTTCCCATAATTCAAACTTTTTTGTTCAGACAATCCTGAGAGAACCGTTAATGCTATATCCCGGAGCATTGTAGCCAGTACAATATGGTTTTTTGCTTCTACTCCAGCCAATATTCTCTGCTATCAGCAGAAATTGAGCAAAATACTCATCTCAGAATCGGTTTCAAGATGGAATCAGCTGTAACTTCTCTTGGTGTAGATGCTGAAACATTTTCTATTCGCCATCACCATTGAGACTGAAGTTCTGCAGTTTCTCGGTGACAATCGAATCTAATCTTGCTTCTAAATCATGTTCAACTTGCTTGATTTGATGCTTTAATTCAGTAAACTCTTCATCTATCTCCTGGATTTTACCTGTCATTGATTCATTCTACCCCGAAATTTTCTTTAATTCTGTAGCCATTTTTTTTTGTCTTCATCTCCTCAGCTGCTGTCGCTTCCAGTGATTCAATTATCTTCTTCTCCATTGCCTTTATACCTTCCGTGGATTCGATTATTCTCTTCTTTATGGTGTTTATACCTTCCATAGATTCGGCCATCTTCTCCTTCATGGATGCCACCGACGTCTTCATGAATTTCATCATCATCTTCGTTGGTCTTTCATCTCGCTGTTGGCTATGCTTCTTGTCGTGGGCATTTACAACATTCTCAACACAATTTTAAACCCTTAACAGCACTACAATCAAATCCATATTTTCCCGTCCGGATCCAAAATTACTTATAATCCCACTTCTGACACCAATAATACACAAATTTCATTTTGAATGAATTATTTTTCTATATCACTCTTTTGGAATTTGCATATACCATAAGTAAAAACTATTATGGAACAAGTAACAATCCAAAACGTCGATTAAAATGATTCCGTATGCAGTTTATGCCCAGTTGCACCGCTATCACTTAACTTCAAGTACGGAATCATTACCATGGGAAAAATTGTCTATACAATGGTAACCATAGATATTGTTCTTCCCTTAAAGTTAAGTGACGGCGGTGTAACTGGCCATCAGAATCATTTCGACAAATCAATTTCCAAAACCTTGTTAGAAAAAGTTTAGTCTACAACATGTTTGGAATGGCTCGGATCAGAAAATTTTCGCCCGTACAGATTATAGGCCATTCTAATACCTATGATTATATATGGACTGGGAGCTAGTGACAGGTGAGGTTCTCCGATCTTATACCGCTTGCTTTTTTGAGGGTTGATAATTTACCTCTTGATAAGAAAGATAAAAAAGTTATTGAGCGATGCCCCCTTTCCGGTCATAGTTCAAATTCCAAATAAAGGTCTGGAAAAAAAGTGGTTTTTCCCGTGATATCATATTGCATGCCTTTGTGATGTTGAATAATTGAAATTAATCTAAAGCCAAGTACTGAAAGGCAAGCGATTCGCAACAGCTCAAGTGGCTCAAAGGGTTGCGTGAACTTGTGGAAAAAATATGAAGAATGCCGTGTTTCCAAATTGCATGCCAATGGAAAGAATTGAAGTTTCAGTCATAAAACCTTTGTAAAAAAAATTGGCAAGCATTCCTCGTTGGCGCAAGGGTTTGAAATTTGGGGGTTTTCTTGCATAAATTTTGCACCAATTAGCCGTGATTTGAAATTGCATGCCATTTGTTCGATGAATTGTTATTGAGGAAACTGGCATGCACCCCAGGATGTCCCAAAATGGAGGCATGCATTGAGGAAGTTGCAGAAAAAAGAAGTAAAATTTCCGTCATTTCATTTTGGATGTCATTGTGCATTTCGTTCAAAATTATTTTTTTCAGACGACATAAGAATGGCAAGCATGTTGCTCAGGCTCATCGATGATAAATTTTGGAAAAAGTATTGAGAAAAAGTGCCCGTAAATTAATTCAGTAAAATTAACAGGAATTATTCTGCGAGTTTATCTATTTGAATTTTTTGACTTATTTCAAACAATAATGGGCTGGGTGAGTCTCTTCCAAAATATTGCAGAGAGCTACAATTTAAATTATCCATAATGCTTTCATAGCAACAATTCTAAAAATATTCAATTGAAATCACTGAAAACATCAAATTTTTCCATTAATATCAGTATTAGGTCGAACTGGGTATAACATTAAATTGCAACCAATAAGGCACTAGAATAATACTATATCAAAAAGTCCAAATGAGGACAAAACACGTATGTACAGTTGACATCCCAACTTCTGAATTTGTGAAACATTAAGGTTTTGAATCTTGCTATTAATAAAATATTAATCACACATATTAACAACGAAAAAAATAATAATTACGTTCTTACTTTTTCCCCGGAATGTGAATAAGTTATGTGGATGGAATATTGTAACAAAATATAGTTTTGAAAGTTAAATTGCCTCCATCTGGAACTTAAGAGTAGGTATATCTTCATCATCATGCAAAAATATCATTATCATCATGAAAAAATAAAAAAGATAATTATCAGAAAAAAAAATTATTATCATAGAAAAATCATACTTAAATAGCCAATGGGATGTTTCATAATATAAATAAATAGGAATGGGAAGGAATCTGAAATTGGCAATAATTGCTCAAATTTTCATTTCTTCATAATTATTGTCAGTTTCAGGTTCCTCTTCAATAGTTTCACCACCTATTTGAGAATAAGTGTCGCTGTCATCATCGTCCGATTTATTCTTATCGTCTTTATTGTCGGCTTTTTTTACAATATCATGCTCTTCAATAATTGTAGGAAGAGTTAGGTTTCAATTTATGATTTTCTTTATTAATTTACGATGATCATATCGACTTTTGAAGTCATCTTCAGGTATCTTTTTTATAAAAAATATATAGATCATAAATTGAAACTTAACTCTTCCTACAATTATTAACTTAAAATGTTTCAACTTTTCCCCAATGGAAAAAAAACATGCTCTTTAACTCTATTCATTTTCATACTATTCTCCACTTATTTATGCCAAACGGAAAGCTTACTGGTATAAAAGTATTGTTTATGAACCTAATTGTATTACTTTGATTATATCACACACCTTAGCAACAACCAATGAAATCAAGTGATTTTGCATGGTAACGTGGTATACCGCGATAATATTTTCTCCTAACTCGATATACCACAGTAGCTTTTTAAAAAATAATAAAAAATATAACAATCAATAAATTTTATGGTTTGTGAAATAATCCTTGCAAATACACCTCAAGATTCGGTATATTATCGCATATACCTTGAATTTAACTCAAATACTTTTTGTCTTGGATAATTTTTTACTCGGCAAATTTGGAGATTTATAATCAACGATAATATCCCTCGAGCTAAAGCTCTCGGGTATCATCAGATTATGAATCCCCAAATTTGTCTCGTAAAAAATTCCCCAAAAGACAAAAAGTATATTCGTGAAATTCTTCGGTATATCGATAATACACCTCTCTATCGGTATATTACCGTTGAATATATAATCTGCACTATTATGAAAGATTTACCTCCTGCCATGTCTTTAATTACAAACTAAGTTGATTCTAGGCCATATTTTTTTGTTTTTTTTTTGTTTTTTTTTCATTTGTAAATGTTTGTCTTATGTCATATGCATTAAATTATTTTATTTTAATTTGAAGCATATGTATTTCTTTATTGAAATACAAAATAAAATCACGGAAATATTCTTACTTTTTATTGCCACTTTTTCCAAAGTTTTTCAATGATCGGACAGAGTTATATGCATGCCATGTTCCAAATGAATTTAAAACAGCATTTATTAATGTAATATAAAATGGCAGGCAGAATGAAGTCGGAGAAATTTTGCGTGTTTTTTATGCAACTTCCATTATCATTTAAAATATGAAGGGCTTGAGAAACATTCCCAAATTAATGTAAAACAGCATTTATTGATATAATACAAAATGGCAGGCAGAATAAAGTCGGAGAAATTTTGCCATTTTTTTATGCAACTTTCATTATTATTTAAAATATGAAGAGCTTAAGCAACATGCATGCCATTCTATATTTATAATTATTTCACTTCAAAATAAAGTTTTTGCTCCATTTGAGGTAGTTTGAAATCCCGGCTAATTGGTGCAAAATTTATGCAAGATTACCCCCAAATTTCAAACCCTTGCGCCAACGAGGAATGCTTGCCAATTTTTTTACAAGGGTTTTATGACTAAAACTTCAATTCTTTCCATTGGCATGCAATTTGGAAACACGTCATTTTTCATATTTTTTTCACAAGTTCACGCAACCCTTTGAGCCACTTGGGCTGTTGCGAATCGCTTGCCTTTCAGTACTTGGCTTTAGATTAATTTCAATTATTCAACATTACAAAGGCATGCAATATGATATCACAAAAAAAAACCACTTTTTTTCCAGACCTTTAATTGGAATTTGAACTATGACCGGAAAGCGTGCATCGCTCAATAACATTTTTATCTTTCTTATCAAGAGGTAAATTATCAACCCTCAAAAAGGCAAGCGGTATAAAATCTGAGAACCCCACCTGTCACTAGCTCCCAGTCTTATAGTATTACAGGTTAAAGTGCAAATATTTATTTTACAGACTCGCACAATTTTTGAATCGCTTCTTATGAATGAGTGATAAATAAATAGAGAAACACTCGGGATTCAATAAGAAGTGGTTGAAAAAAATAAGAAGACATTGCTTGATGCAAATAATCAGTAAGTGTAGTATGAGAGACTAATTTAAGACTCAATAATAAATAGAAATACTAAAACAAGGTTGATTTCAGTTACATAAGTGTAACTTAAGATAAAAATGAATAGGATTACCCACAAACGAGAGTTTAAATGTCGCTACAATATATTCAAGTAGATTTAAAAAGCTCAGTAATGAGATGCTTCGGTGCACTTGTTACAAAAAGTATCATATACCATACGAGTACTGAGCGTCCGTCATTATTTTCATGGGTGAAGCTGGCTGCACAAAGCTACGCCCTGAGCTTCACTCTCGTCTTCGTCGAGTAGTATAACAAACTATTCTAATCAGAAATATTTGGAAAATATTATCAATGAAGACAATATAGCCTGGGGGAACCATTTCAATTATTGTTAACAATAATTGGATTTCATGACTGCAAACATATTATTTGTATTGTTTGTTCATGTGATTCAATAAACGATGTATTTCTAATTGCGGACTGTGGACCAAATGCATAAACTATCCAAATCGCAGATAACTTTGATAACATTATCAGGCATGGAACTAATATGCAATAATTGTGGATACGGATACGTAAACAACCTTTCTTAAAGCTGTCGAAAAGTTTTCAAATCTTGTGAACAGTCAATTAAAGAATTTTACAATTGCTTTTCATCTATTTAAGTCACTGTAGTGTCAACCACAGGATGAATATTTACAAAGTAGGCAGCTACAGAATATAACAAACGATCACATTTCCGTTGTCGCGGTAACGTGACTACATACAGTCACTGACTAATGTTGTACTTACGGTCGTGGTGAAATGGGGAGATTTGCGTGATGGACATTCCTGCGTATCAACTTTATAGCAGTTTTTTTGCTTTTTAATTTCACAGAATGAGACCAAAACATGGAAGACACGTTTTCTGTCGATAATATGTTAACTCTTTGTTATTCGCGTGAGGAACATAAGTAGATAGATGCATGATTCTACTTTTGAGAGAAATCATTTGCTTGGATTAACATCGAATAGAAGATGGAAGCTTCTAAATTTATAACTGAGTTTTTCACTGTATGTCGTTACGATACATCAGAAGTACACAAATTTTGATGATACTCCTTGTCCACTTTCCTAACACCTAAAATCACACTACTCACATATATATAATTTAGCGCTGCAGGCCAAGTAGGCCCATGGCTTCTATCACAATTTTTCGCCATTTTTTACGGTCCTATGCTAATCGCTTGAAGTACGTAATCCCTAGTGTCTCTAAGTCCTTTTTCACCGCGTCATACCACCTCTCTTTTGGTCTTCCCCTTCTTTTCCTTTTCACAACACCTAACATCTTTCTTACTACTGTGTCCTCTGGTAGTCTCAGCACATGCCCTAGCCACCGTAACCTTTGTGCTTTAGCCACTTCCACTATTCCAGGCTCACTATAGAGTTCCATAAGCTTGGTATTAGTTCGTCTTATCTGCACATCACCCTCTTTTTTACCACCATAAATCTTCCTCAGAATTTGTCTTTCCGACACTTCTAGTTTATTTTGCATAGTCTTGTTTAGCACCCATATTTCACTACCGTACAGTACCACTGGGCTTATGATGATTTTATACAACCGCTTTTTTGCACTTCTTGACACACTTTTTGATTTTAATAGTTTCCCCATGGCTTCCACACCTCTGTTATCCGTGTTATAATATCCCGCTTTTTGCTATTGTTGTTTGTTACCGTAACACCTAAGTAAACAAAGTTTTTAACTTTTTCGAATGCGTAGGTTTCACCTCCTCCAACCTGTAATTTAAGAGACTCTTCTTGTGTTTCTTGATGTTTCGACTCTATCTCCATGTATTTGGTTTTGCCCTCGTTTATTTTTAATCTCATTTCTCCCACCGTTTGGACTAAACGTTCAAATATCTCCTTTAGTTCTGTTTTTGTTCTGGTTATTAACGTTATGTCATCTAGCAAACGCTAAACATTGGTGTTTTAGTTGACAAATTGTTCCTTTTGTGTGAATTCTGCTTTTCCTTATAACTCATTCTAGCGCCAAGTTGAACAGGACGGGTGATACTGGGTCTCCTTGCCTCAGTCCTCTGTTTACATCGAAGCTCTCTGATGTTTCTTCATCCAACAGGGTTCTGCATTTTGTCTCTTCATGGGTCATCTTAATTGATCTTATCAATTTTTTGGGCATTCCTAGTTCTGCGAGTGCTACATACAGTTTATGTTTATTTATTGTATCATATGCTTGTTTGAAATCTATGAACAACATTTGCAGGCTCAGATTGTGTTCATAACTATTCGCTATAGTTTGTTTCAGTGCAAATATTTGATCCGTAGTTAATCGGTTCGGTCAGAAACCAGCTTGATATTCTCCTAAGGTATTGTCCGCTTGTTTTTGTATTCTATTTCTTGAACATCCTGCTAAAATTTTGTACGCCACATCTAATAGTGCTATACCTCTGTAATTCTCACATTTCAGTCTGTCCCCATTTTTATAAATTGGGCATATCAGTGCTTTCTTTCATCTCACAGACATACGTTCAGTCCGCCATATATCCTTCATTATTTCCATAATATACTGGATTACATCGTCTCCTGCATTTTTGTATATCTCTGATGTTATTCCGTTTATTCCCGGGCTTTGATTATTTTTCAACTGGTTCAGTATTTCTCGAATTTCATTTATGTCTGGTGGGTTTTGCTCTATACTATTCCCTTCTGGTTAAGTTGTTTCCGTTTCATTTGTATTTTCCAAAGTCAGATTCCCCTCATTTAGCACTTCCTTGAAATATTCTGCCCATACATCTAGTTTATCATTGGCTGTCACCAGTTCTCCCTCTTTATTTTTACAGTAAATTAGTGGCGGTTGATACTCTGTTCTTTGTTTCTTGTCCTCCTGATAAAAATTTCTCAACTCCTTGTTTTTAAAATCTTCTCCTAATATTATCATTTTTTTTTCCATCATTTACCTTTTCTTTTGTCTATATAATTGTTTCGTTCGTCTTTTATGCATGTTGTATTTCAATTTATTTTCATTCGTTTTATTTTGTAGTAGGTTTCTTTCAGCCATATCCCTCTTCCTAATTGCACTTTTGCATTCTTCGTCGAACCATTCCTTATTTTTGTCCCTCACATCTTTGCGCAGCATTTGGTCTGAGACTTCAAGTATTGCTCCTTCCAATTTATTCCATTTTATATCAACCCTTTCCTCTGAAACTTGCTCTACTAGCTCTATCTTCTTCGACAGTAGACTTTGGAATTGCTCTCTGCTTTTCTCATTAGTTAGTGGTGAGGTGTCATATCGTTTCAAACGGTTGTGTTTATCCTGTGTTACTTTTGGCAACTCCTGTTTCATTACTATTTTTACAAGAAAATAATCTGTGTCTAGTACTGCACCTCTTTTGCTTGTGATATTTTTAATTTGTTTCGCATGCTTGCTCTCTATTAATACATGGTCTATTTGATTACATGTACGCCCATCAGGTGATATCCATGTTCCTTTATAAATATCTTTCCTTTCGAAATGTGTGCTCATGATTTTCATATTGTTGGTTACTGCAAAATCAATCAACTTTTGTCCGTTCTCATTTGCTTCAGCATGTTTGCTATGTGCACCTATTGTAGTTTTGTACATTTCCTCTTTGCCTAGTTTTGCATTGAGATCTCCAATAACTAATTTGAAGTCATATTTTGGTATCGAATTTATTATTGTCTCAAGCTCTTCATAAAATTTATCTTTTTCTTCCTCGTCCTTCTCGTTTGTTGGTGCATGTACATTTATAATGCTGATTTTTCGGTACACTTCTCTTAGTCGTATTGTACATATTCGTTCGGACACTGGTTCGAATTTTATAACTCTCTGCTTCAATTCTTTTTTTTTATCATAAGGCCCGTGCCAAAACTACTTACATATACAAGGTTATTTAGTTGATAATATATTACAGACTTAAGCTAAAATGTAATAGTGTCAAGCGTATTATGAAGATACGAAAACTTCTTCTTTCCAAAGATCTAAATAGCCACTGAACTTTCTTGTTCATCTCAACTATCGACTTATCGATAATCATGTGAAGAGGAAATGATTGATCGTCACATTATCTTCCAGCTGAGAATTCTTTTGATAAAATGATTGATTTTATCACAAACAGTCTTATTCATTCAACAACTGATGCACACCTCAACTCTCAGAGCTTCAAATAATGTGTATTCTGCATTGTTGTCACATTATGCAATTCGTATTTCCTTTTACACAAGTCATAAATAACTCCAAACTTCGTAGACGATCACTTCGCTCGGATACAAGTTCAAGAACTTGTTAACAATGCCAACGTCAGATAATACGTATCCTTGCAATTTGTGTAATAACGATGATGATAACTTACATGCAGCACCTGCACAAAACTTAGTGCAAAGAGATCTTTGGAACCAAGATTTGGAATGAATTGCATCTAAACTGTCAGGAGCGAGATACGTTTTATTGTCTTGTTTCATCATTTGTCAAGTTGATGGAAGTTGAAGTTTTCTTCTTCACCTATTTCTGATGCTGGAGATACTTTTTGCCTAAACATTTTGATGAATCATTGCCATACTCTCTGTAATTTATTATGTCATACAACATACAAGTCAAAGCAGAAGTAAGAGCAAATTTATATTAATTCCAAATCCTAATGGATTCTCCAATAGCCTCAACATTCTTAAAAATTATCGGTTTTTTATTTCAGTTCACTGTATACTCTGAAAAGAATTTCTGCTCCAATTGTTTGTCTGATAAAGTATCATGTATCCATCTTCAAGTTTGAGCGATGACGACATTAAATTAGTTACCCAATTATCCGCTAGGTGGTCCATGTGACAAGAGTCTCCAAAATGAGTTCAAGATACTATCTCTAGGAATTGGAATTAAACCTGAGAGCTAAATGACAATATTAATAATTCACTTCTTGATAAACCTGAGCAATCACAAAGCTCACAGATTTAATAAGTGCTTTTCAGAACTGAAATCATATCTCAACTTTCAAAGATACCTTCATGAATTCTCCTGATTACAAAATCATTTCATTTGAACTTGTATTTAATTCATATGAGAATCTGTCCAATGTTCTCTTTCGCAGTAGTCATTTTGATACTATATTCAGTTTCGGGAACAGTTTGTTGTTGAATAATAAATATCCCAGCGAGATTCGGAGGAATTGAATTTTCGTGGTATGCTCTACCCATTTCACAATTTATGAATTGTGAGATAATTGTATTTGTGTAATATCTCAATCGTGAATATCAAACAATTCAAAGGAATTAATTTTGTTCTACTTCTGATTACATTCGGTCCATAAATAGAAAATGTAATTAGAAGATGACAGACTGCGGACATGTTGACCGTAAGGGAAGAAGTATTATTTAGGATCATATGATGGAATTTTCGGTGGCCCCACATTGGGTGCCAATTTATTCATGTGAAAATTTGGGGGATTCCACCAAAACAGAATAACTAACTTTGATATTAAGTCGCGACATTTATTCCGGGCAGTCTAAGTGTTATTGAGGCTTGTGAACTATGTTCTAGCATAATCCGAGGTGCCGCGTAGTTGTAACTTCGTCCATAGGGTACATAACCACGAAAGTGCGTGGAAAGCAGGGTATTTGGTTGGAAGCTGGAATGAGGGACAACTTCACTGCACTCATCAAATGACCGACCTGGCAAGCACAACACATCTTCAAACGGAGTTAAGCACTGAAAAAGGAACAATAGGGCTCTACAATTTGCAAAAAGACAATGAAGCAATAAGCTATTGAATCGAACTAAATAACTCTTATGAAATGCAAAATAATCGACAAATCGCCTTAAAATAATTGAGTTAATCGACTCTACTATCGAAAATGATCAACTGATACTACGCGTGTTGAACTGCGGTACGCACTTAGAAGAAGACTCAACCAACATTACGACGTTTATACCCCTGTGTTACAGTCATAAATATCTACAGCTTCAACGTCGTCAAAAAGGCTTAGCCAGAACGATCTTGGCTAACAACAGATACGACGCCAATGAAGACTATGGCGTGCCAACAATCGCTACCCTGCGTGTGACAGGCAATATAGAAAACTCAAAGATAATATCGCCGCTAAAGAAGAGAGGGCGCCAAGTATGTATATTCCACTGTATCCCTAGCTAATCTAGGGCACCACTATAAGCTTGAATAGGCAAATAAAATGCAACTAAACTAAACCACTGGCGTCCGGAATAGTGGTGGTATTTGGACCAACCTAGTAGAGTTGTCAGCCAGTTAGCTGTGGAGAAGACGTCAAGGTATTACGTTCAAAACTGATCGCTGCTTATGGCTTACGTAATCGTTGCTCTTGATATCAGGGAGACCATAGATAGAGCGAGACGTCGTGAAATTAAGCTGTGAGCATACCCGGAGGCGCCATGTTAGTTGTATTTTCGTCCGCGAGGCACACAACAATAAAAGTACTTGTAATAAAGGGTATTGGGTCGGACAAAGGTTAATAGGACGGTGTGAACATGGATGGCCTTCAGCATCAACCAAGTGGTCGAGCTGGTAACACACTTATTTATTTATTTGAATAAATATTGCGCCTTCAAACGGAGCCAGTAGTAGCTAAATGTCTGGAAAGAGAACAAATAGGAGGTCTCTCTTCTCACAAAATGATAAAAACAATCTTCCAAATCCGTTTGACTAATAAAATATCTTTAATAATAACAATTGGAATGTTGAACAAAGTGAGAACCATTCAACTGAATTTGAACTTATTAAGGCAAATGGATATTGAATTAGTTAATAAATGGATTTGATATCGAACATAAAGAAAAAAAGCTGAAGGCCAGATATCCAAACAACGCACCTTGGCCGACAGTGTGCAATACTAGAAGGGAACAACAACAAAAAAAAAAAACAATGCCTTCATGTCTAGAGATACAATCTCCGATGCTCACAAGACAAAACGTAGATAAAGGGCCCAGCTTGATCGATTGCCATTTACAACTTCGACGTATAGCGCACGTACTAATTACTGCGCTACAACCACTGCATCCAAAGGACGTGTAACAGTAACAAAAAAATAGTATGAGATGAAGAACTAGGAGCCCCACAAATAGTCCCAGTAAATAACTAATCAACATAAACAAAAGAAAAAGGACTATACACTTAGCAGTACCACAGGGCCTCCAGAACGGTGGCGTTGAACGTAGGTTGGTCTTGGTGGAGGTGTCGGGCCATGGTTGGTCAGAGGAATAATGTCAAGTTTGAAGGTCCTGGGATAAGCAACTAGTATAGTACAGGACAAACTATTTTAGCATGACTTTAGGAAATCTTTACAGTAAGGGGGCTGTAAGCAGCTAATAAATTTTCTTTTTTCTGAGTTGTTCTTAAACTATTTTGATTTCAATTCAAATATTGGCTTGAATTTCAAATAAAGTTACTGATTCTTACAATGCGGCATTGATTCTAGTGGATTTTGTTGAGAAAAATATTGGCACGTTAAATTGTGTTTTCATATGTTTCTTGTGATTGATTCTACTTATTTTTTTGAGTGCTCGACCTGTTTGGTATTTGTATTTTTGATAATAATTGTTATTATCATCATCAATAATCTTTTAAAATCTGTTTTATACCCTTGCGGGAATCGCGATTGAACTAATTTTAGTTCAGATTTTCTATCAGTCCTCTCTATTCTGCTTTGTGTTATACTTTTCTTTTTGTATCTTGACAGTTGATACTTTCTCTCCTTGAAATCTCTTCTACATTGTCCTCTCATGTTTTCCCAGGCTTTTCTTTCTTTTTCTTCTTTGTGATCTTTGTGTCCCATACTTGTTTTGTTTGACGCTCTTCTAGCATTCTTATTAAGTGGCCGTACCATGTCACTTGCTTCTTGTCTATAGTGTTATGTATGCTTTATTTTTCCAGGTTTTTCCTTATTTGATCATTTCTTATTTCATCTATCTTTGTAACTCTTTCTACCCGTCTTGAGTATCTCATTTCCGCTGCTTGGATTTTACTTCTGTTTCTTTGATTTATTGTTAACATCTCACTTCCATTAAAAGATGGTCCATATATTGTTTTATAGACTGTCATTTTTGTATTTTTCAACATTTGTTTGTTATTTGATATTGTTGTGTTCATTTCATGTAAGGTTCTATTGGCTGCTGATATTGTTTTGTTGATTTCTTGATCTATGCTTCCTCTTGTTGTTGATTTTTATCGCCAGGTATGCGAATGTATCTTCTTGTTTCATTTCCTTTCTGTTTATTTCTATATTAGTTATTGTATCTTCTGCTATCACCATTGTTTTTGCTTTGTCTACATTTATGATCATATTATGCTTCTTCAGTTCATCATTCCATATATTCATATTGTGTTGCATGTCATTTTCACTTTTAGCTAGAAATGCTAGAACATCTGCAGAAGCACATTCGACTATTGTTGTTATTGTCAGCCGATATCCAGTCTTTCTCTTAATATTTTCTACATATGCTTTCGCGGTACTCTGTCGAATGCTTCTTCTAGATCAACAAATGTTGTATTTAATTTGCTCTCCTGATTTATAGTTTTTTCTATGAATATATTTTGAAAATAAAGGAATGAACTATCGCCTAATAGATGCCTACAGGCGTGCAATATCCAATATGAGTTGGTCTATTGCTTCTTAGAATGGATAGAGAGGCATCTGGGATGTTATCGATGAGATAAATTCACAATTATATCACGATTTGTGCGTTGTTGCAATGACGAATTTGTACACTATGGGATTGACGTTGCATTTTAATGGCGCAGTATATGAGTAGAGGACAATTTGCTAATCTGCTAATCATTCGATTAAGATAACATGAAAGATCATTCTTCTGATGCTATCAACTGTGGGGACAAGCATCTCGACATACTTCATACCATGTACATACATCAATACATATACGCACACACATACTCACATGCAAACACATTCATGTATATATATATATATATATATATATATATATATATATACAGGGTGTCACAGAAATAAGTACATTAATTTCAACCTGGGATGCAATTTGTCAAGCATAACAATTTTTCCTAATAACTTTTTTCCGTAAATCCTCTGGGTACAGAATAAGAATTCATCAAAGTTTTGTAAAAAATTTCATAGTGCGCCTATGGTTCAAACTGAATGTTGCTCATTTGTTGGAAGAATGACAGCTGTCGATTGTAAAGAGTATTTTGCAACTTTGAGCCATCGTAGTCTTGTCAATCATTCATTTGAAACTGGAAAAATATTAGTATTTTGGCAATACATTGTTATTCGCTCATCTCGATTATTCTATTTTTGTATATGTTGGAAGAAAGACTAAATTTGTCTTTGCAATCAACAATTTGGTCTTTTAGTCGTATTTCTATGTCATTTTTAAGAAGTTTGATTTTTATTTAGGGATTTCATGTATATTTTCGGATAGTACATTTCTTAAACATAAGATTGTCTGCACAAGTTCATTGCATTTGAATCAGCTGATTTGAATTGTCTGAAACTGTGTTAATGTGTCAGGAGAGTCAGACTGTGCTGCCATCCACAAGCAGTTCGAAAAGTAGTTGCTGTTCCTAACCTACTTCATCAGAAACATAAAGAGAAAATCATTCAACGATTTATTTAAAGAAAACGGTAGAATATTGAATGGAATGTGATTCTAAATTAATTAATTTACTGAATAATTCAATAGAAATATTGCTACATGAAATTTTGGAGATTCTTTTCTTGAAGAACAGAAAATATAACCTATAAATGTATCAAACTGAATTAGGTAATTGATTTTATCTAATTCCATTTTGAAAAGTCAAACTTTACATCAATTTCTGACGTTATGCAATGTCCCATTTTTCATAACTGCCATGCAACAGTTGCGTAAAGTAGCATAAAGTAGTTATGTAATGACTTTACGTAACTGGTCATGTTTCAGAGCTAATCAATCATACTTATCTTATACAATTAAAAGAAAGATTTATTATTCACAGTATGCAGCATTGGCAGAGTCTTTAATATCAAAGGATACTATATCACTCAGGATATTACTGCTTGAGCACATTTAAAAAAATCATTTTGACGTTTTGTGAAAATTCGATATTTGTTTATTTCAGTGCACTCTTGTTTCTGTAGTAACAATAGATGGTCATGAATCACAGTCATCTGAATTTTTGATATGACGTGAGAGATGTTCTCATTGAAAAATATAGTTAAAATTATTCTGACGGAATTAGATAAAATTTTGTACAGAATACGTTATGAAAAGCCATATTGTTTGACTCACGTATTTTGCAAAACTCGCTACGCTCGTTTTGGCAAATATTACATTTCGTCAAACAATATGGCACTTTTCATAACTAATTATGTAAATAACTATTAAATATTTTCTGAAATATATGATACAATATTTTGCTTATCCAGCAGATCAATTCACGGGGCATACTTTATTGAAACGACCTGAGTGTGAAGTTTATAATAATATGAGAAAAACTAATACACAGGTGCTTCATTCATAAATTGATGTATTTCATTCGTCTCATCTGCTGTTTTACGTTCCAGATAAACGTTAGGTTTTAAATATTCCATGGTATTCTCATCGTAATGTATAAGTGCATAATATTTTGACATTACATACATTACCATAACCCCAATAATTCAAGTTTTAGTGAAAAATGACAATTCGGAGATCGTTCCAAATAAATTTGCTAAGCTAATCCTAAACTGCCCATGAAATCGTATACAGAATTAATAAATTATGATCTGTTTTATTCCAGAATTTATTTGAAGGAATTGATAACTCACATCTGTCCAAATCAATTATTGTTCTATTGCAACTGCTACTAGATCCGATAACTATGCACCTGAACGACTCGTTAAATTATATATGCTGAAAAAAGATGAGAATTCGGGAAAAAGTTCCCAAGAAAAATTGTTAGGCTTGACGAGAACTATAACTGGTTAAAATTAATGTACTTATTTCTGTTACACCCTGTATAATATGCTCTCCTGGTTCATTTGAAAATAAATGAATAAACAATCGCCTCATAGATGCCTGAAGGCCTGCAATGTTCAATATGGATTGAGCTATTTCTTTTTAGAATGACAGAGAGGCATCTAGGATGTTATCGACGATTTGGTACAGTTTGTGCGTTGTTGCACTGCCGAGTTTGTACTCTGCAGGACTGATGGTGGGAGTATAACGTACGACGTTGCATTTGAAAGAGCAGAGGGCAATTTGTTAATCATTCGATTAGGACAACATGAGAGATCATTCTTCTAATGTTATCAACTGTGGGGATTGGCATCTCGACATATTTCATACCATGTATATACTTACATACATATACGCACACACACCCACACATATAAACACATTCATGTATATATATTGTCACAAATGTGGAATATTTTAAATAATTAGCACATATAATTATTTATTTGAATTCGCTGAAACTGTAAATCAGCATTGACCAAATCGATGTTCAATTGTCGGACATGATTGATAGCCTACAGTTACTAGATGTTCGGTAATTGCTAGGCACCAACTGTTAGACAATTGAATGATGGCCCGTTGTTGGCTAAGGTGTATAAGAGCGTGGGCTAGGAGAGGGATTGATTCTTTCAATGTTTCAGTACGAGTAACAGTGAGTGATATTGTGAACATACGAGTATATAAAATAAATTCTGGAACTGTAACCTGTTTCAACAAATTATTCTAAATAAAATTTGTGACAATATTATTAGGTCTTCGTATCTAGACAAAGCACTTGACACTATGACATTTTAGCTTAAGTCTGTAATATATTATCTTGAATTATTGTATATAACAAATGATCTAATTGCCTTTTGTGTCAATACCTCATGACCCACTGTGCATGCTTTCGACTACAAAATCTTGTCGAGATCCTTCTATTAGCTTCTTTTGTAGTATATTTTCTTCGGATCGGACATCTTTAAATCCTGCATGCCGTTTTATTGAATGTTTTAAATTTTAATTCCATCGTCGACTTCCATCCGATAAAGCTCATCTTCTACGCTTATTCGATTAAATTGACATTTTAACTTGTTGTTTTTGTGGATACCTGCTTTCGCAAACACTCCAACCAATCCAAGTTGTAACGTAATGAACGACAACTACTCAAAATCTATTTGCTCTAATTATGATACACCATAATCACCTCGAAAATAAAAAATTGATAATTTTCTCCACCTGTAATCTTGATTTTTGAGATTGAATATTACTCAGCATCTCATTATTGTGCCTGAATAAGAAATTGAAGCAATGAAGTACAGCACTGGGAGTCTGCGAGGCACTTTAACCCCGAGTTCAATCAACCAACACACGCCTGACAAGAGTGATGCTCCTTGTTTGACTCCGTCTGCTGTACATAACTTTTGCACTTTCTTATTTACGATAATGTATAACGTGACAAAGATGCCAAGTAATATGTAATCCCTAAAATTACTCACTAATATTAGCACGTTGATTGCCAGGGTATTTGGCAAATGTGGTGTCCTTTGATGGCTAGTCAACATAATTGACACAACCGAAGGATTCATGTACAGCTTTGATTGATTGAGCTGAAGATCACAGCGTAGTATCGCTGTTTGCAAACACATCCAGTGAGCATGGGGCTCCCTCCGAATTCGATTTTCGATAATGTACAACATTTTTCAAGATTTGAACTTCAATAAAGTCTTATATGAACTTCCCTTATTCCTACGTTCGTTTGACAATCATTTGTTGTAGTTCAAAACTTATTTCAAAACTTACAGGTTTCTCATCTGCAATGCAGTTATATATAAAAATTAATTCAAAGCAATTTTGATCTGTCCGCTACTGTTGAGTAATGAATGTAGCATTTGGAAATGAAAACCATCATTGTTTGTATTTGAGTGCTTGCTGGCAATGAATATTTTTCACTATATATGCTTTATCTCGGTGATAAAACTGTGTGACATTGATGAATTTTCTCTAAATTACCAAAAAATAGAAAAACATGACAAACTTACTGTACACCAACCTCATCGTTTATCACATACGTTTTATTCAACAATTTCTGCTCTTAAAATTTAATGCGGTTACATTTGAAAAATGACCCTGAATATTACTTTCACCATGTACGAATCGGCGAACAGAATTTTAATTCCAAATATTGTATCACGTTTCTGGTATGAAAGTTTTCGTTTAATTCGTTGACATAATAGCATTGTTCATTCCGCAAATTGGCTTTTACTGTAGTTGATGGAAGCAAAAAATTGCCAATTATACTGCCTTTTTAAATGAATGAATTCCTCCCACATTTGAGCTTTCAACGAACTCTGTTAACAATTTTCTTTATGAATTATTGGAACCAAAACCAATTTATTATTGGTTTTGATAGAATGGTTATTTATTTTTCACTTTATTTTAGTATAAAATACTTCCAAAGGATCACAGATTTTGAATATAGGTAAATTACTGTTTCACAGGATTTTTTTGACCTTTCTTATGTGAACATCTTCTTACTTTATTAATTGTGTCATCTCTGAACGACAAATGATAAAGCTACATTTCCAAAGACCTCCTAACTTAGAGTAGGAGTTTGTCAGTATCTAATGAAATATCTTGTTGGAAGAACAAATGACAGTTATAAAACAAACAAAAAGTGTTATTTCTGATCTTTTATTTTGTTTTACTTTAATTTGAACCCAATTCTTTAATGGAAGCCACAAATATTACATAGAATTTTCTCGCAGAGGGGCGAACAAAAGAGTAATAAAACAAATTGAAGTGCTGCGTACAGAACCGTTGTTACAGCAAAAAACCATAGCACATATAATTTGTTAATGAGAGTACTTTTCCTCCTTTGAAATAATTAAGGCGGTCGGAGCTTTCCAGAGATTTTTGTTTCTATAAGTACTTTGTCACAAAACATTAGCAATTAATTCAAAAATGAGCTCTCCAAAATTGAATATTCACTTGAAATAGACAGGTTTGCTATAAAATCAGATTTGCTAGACCTCCATTTTATTATTCCATCAACTCAGTAATTCCGAACGGGGGCGATTTCGCTCCCCAGTGAGCACTGGATCCTACCCAGGAGGCCGTGGCGAGTCCAGAGGCAATATTTTATCCTCCCAAATTATCAGCAGTCTCTGCAAAATAGGAAATTTCAATTATTCACATGGATACGCCGAGTTAAATTTCAGATCCTTTTGCAGAACCAGATACTGAGGATCCATCAAATTTAAAAGAGGAACTCTTTGAACTCACGACAAACCATATGGATATCAACTTTGGCTTCAATATCTCATACCAGTTCTCTACCCTGAATTGCGGGCAATAGTATAGAAGTTATTAATCGCACTTTCTCCACCCTACATGGTTGAGCGTAGATTCAGCGCATTAACTAATTTATTGTCAAAGAAGAGGAACAGGCTACACATCATTGAATATGGTGATCTGCGATTGATGTGAGCAAAATTGGAACTTGACATTAACAAATTGTTAACCAGCCTCTACAAATATTATCAATTTCTTATTTCTTTGTGTTTATTTATTGAGTTTTAATAAACAATTTTATTGTACATCTGGTTGCTGTTTTATTATTCTCTGCTTGATGGTTTTTGAAAGATGATAAATTATGTACATATAGTATGCAACAACTTCTAATATTTTACATGAAATTAACTATTATGGGCTAGGAATAGGCACTGGGAGAACGTTGGAGTTTTTTTCCCATCTAAAGGGGGCGAAGGACCAGAAAACATTGAGAATCTCTGCATTAATTCAAAACATAATGATAAGGGTGAACATGTATTAAGACATAATTTGCTTATTTCGAGGCAAGATTATTTCATATTTCAAGCTTCCCGTGTTCTGTGCAGAATTATTTGTACAGTTTCTTCTATACAAAATCCATCATCTAGAATTCTAGAGCTAGCTTTTGACCCGAGTTATAGAATCTCTCGGGAACAGAAAACCAGGGCAAAAAAACCATACGGAGAATGAAATTTAGTGGTCGCCTTCTTAAATTCATTCTTTTTGTGGGTGTTATATATATATATATAAATAGTTAGTTGAACAATTTGTAATAGGAGTTGTACTATTTCTTGAGATTTAGGTCTGATGCTCGATGGCAAAGACAAAGTGCATCAATCATACTTGATTTTTTTGCAAATTGATATTTGACAGTCTAGAATTTGGTTGCATGGGCAGGTCATATAGTGGACATTCTAAATTTGATCCAACTGGCACAGTAAAACAAATGTGAATAAATTTGTAAAATGAATAAAACTTGAATATTCATGATGAAAATACAAGCATCCCAAGGGTATTTATCAAGGATAACTTTTCCATGCAGAATATGCTAAAAAACCGTCTAATAATATAGTGAGAAGAAATCTTTGATCTTTTGTTGAAAAATATGAACCCAATTCGTCAGGATGCTGATTGCTTATTTTTCATGAATATTTAGTCTACTTATATGAATAGTAAAATTGTATCGCAAATGTTACACTTCCAGCTCCATTTTTCTTGCATAATTACTTTTTCCGGAAATTTTTTCAATGATGATTGAATAACTAATAATTTGTTCAGTATACGTGTACCTAATTTTCATCAAATGTTTATAGTCGGAGGGCCGACCGCACCTTTTCCTCCCTGATCGAACTTTCGGCCAAATTGTATATGAATCGGTCAAGAATATAATGAGCAGTAGGATGCCAGTCTTTATTGATCAAGGATCCTGTCATTAGTGTCAAAAATAGTACATTATATAACAAGGGACTCAAGTGCTTGATTTAATCCTGAGAATGAAGTTTATTGCACGAGACGAAGTCGAGGGCAATACTCACCTGAGAGATTAAAGGCACTCAAGTCATGTGTTATCTACGCTATTTTTCGCACTACCATATTAGATTGAATTACAATAGTCTGAAAACAGATTAATTAATCTTACAATTTTGACAACAACAAACTTGATTTAAAAATGTTGACTGAATTCACCATAGTAATAAATAAATTTCAAAAAGATGGTTGAAATTTGATATTGATAGGGTTGTGGAAGCGGTAACTGTGAAATTATTTTTCCAAAAATCTAGAAAAACGAACAACAATACAATACATTTGTAAAATTGTGTCAATTGCGATAATGCTATATAAATCATCAATACTATAGATTTGAATTATAATGAAAAAATTCAATTTGACATTTAGGTAAGTACTTTGATTATTTAGATGTCATAGAAAAACTTGTTCATCTTACTTTAGTCCCTTGAGATTATTGATCATTTTAGATCCCTAGAGACTGAGTTCAAACTTAAGTCCCTGAAATGAGGGATTAAATTCGTCTTTTACTCCCGAAAGTGCGAAATAGTATATTATATAACGAGGGACTTGAGTGCTTGATTTAATCCTGAGGGTGGAGTTTATTGCACGAGACGCAGTCGAGGGCAATACTCACCTGAGGGATTAAAGGCACTTAAGTCATGTGTTATCTACGCTATTTTTCGCACTACCGTATTATATTGAATCACAATAGTCTAAAGTAGATTAATTAATCTTACAATTTCGACAACTACAAACTTGATACAAAAATGTTGAGTAAATTCACCATAGAAACAAGACTGACTACAGCAGTTGTTCAATAAATAAGCTTGCTGTCAAAAAGATGAGTGAGAAAATTGATATTGATAAGGCTGCGGAACAGGTAACTGTAAAATGATTTTGCCAAAAGTCTAGAAAATTTACGAACAACAATACGAGGCATTTGTGAAATTGTGTGAATTGCAATTATGCTAATACAAATTAAGAATGAAGGTTTGAATTCTAATGATAAAATTCAATTTGACATTTAGGTAAGTACTTTGATTATTTTGTTGTCATAGAAAAATTTGTTTATTTTACTTTAGTCCCTTGAGATTCTTGATCATTTTAGATCCCGGAGGGACTAAACTCAAACTTAAGTCCCTGAAATGAGGGATTAAATTCGTTGTTTACTCCCGGGAGTGCGAAAATGCTATTTTCAGTCAACTTCCCTGATAGACCCTACGATTGAAACTAATACCAGTCGATAGCAAAAATCAAGTACTTCGAAAAAAACTCGAGTGCTACCCTCCGATTTGTCCGGGAGGGTTACAGCCACCTGTGAGTGTAGGCAATTCTCGTATTCATCTTCTCTGATCAAACTAACGATTGTTGTTTTTTTGCTATCTCGGACAGGACTGTCTTTGAGCACTTGATCCGCGCTATCGATTTATACTAGTTTCGAGTTTACTAAATATTTGAACGTACAACAAAAAAAAAAAAAAATACAGGTGGTTGTAAATGGTTGCACGTCACCCAATAAACATCACTCAAGTTCATAAAATGACTAATAAAACAACTTTCAAGCCAAATTCGACATCATCTATCAACATAGTCTCCTACAAGAATATCACAATGATTTCAACGCCCTTATAGAACAATTTATCCAATCCTTGGAAATATGCTTGAGTTTCGACGATCACCTCCTCATTGGAGCCATATTTCTTCCTGGCAAACATTTTTTTTAATTTTGCGAATAGATAATAGTCACTGAGGACTTACATCCTGCCATACCAATTAGAACACGTAGATTTTTCAATTTTTTCAAAAGTATCTGTAACAGACAATTTTTTCTTTCAACTGATTATTTTTAAGTCAGCAATCACGAAAATCACTATGCCATACCGTTCCAACGGTTCCAAATAACCACCATACCGCCGCAAAGAAGCCGATTTATTCAATAATGCAACACGATTTATTACAGCCTAGGATTTCGGTTACCAGTTATTTGTATGATTAGAAATTTAAATCTCACTCTGTCATATCCGTGGGATGGGTGAAATATGTGGAATGGTACCATTTTATACGGAGTTCAAATAATTTGTTACAGTATGGCACAAATTTTCACTGTTATAAAAACTTATGTGTCATGTACAAGTTAGGGGTCATCAATAAATTACTTCACACGTTAAAGGGGTGGGAGGGGGTCGACGAATTGTGTTATTGTATGAGAAGGGGAGGGAGAGGTCCAAAATTTTGTGACGTCACATTTCAAAATCTAATATATTCAAGTATTAAAATACGAAATTTGAACTATTGACGAGAAGCTTGAAATATCTCCAACTCTATCTGCTTTTTTGGGTGTAAAGTCGCAAAATATGTTATGTCTCACCAGGGAGGAGGGACATTCACAAATGTGACCAGCTGTGACAAGGACGAGAAGAACATCAAAAAATCATGAAATCCATGTGACGTAATTTATGGATGGCCCCTTATAGCTGAATGAAGTTGCCGAAGATCAGTTCTTCGGATATGGCATCATTAGCACTTCACCATAAGTATGGCAAAATTTTTCCGAAGCATATTATCTCATCAACTCTTGAAAATTCAAATGCCATACTGTAACAAATCGTTTTTATATATTTTTCTTTGTTTCATCGTAGCGCGAATATGATTATCTCCAGCCCAAAGAATGAGATACCTTTTCAGGTACACTCGTATTGAAATAAACTCATCATAATAATATCTTAGAAGACTTCGAAAAAATCGTATTCCAAGTATGGCACCACGTTTGCACTTCACCAAAAGTATGGCAAATATATGAATGATCTCACTGTGTTATGAACTCTCCACGATTCGAGTGCCATACTGGAACAAATCGTTTTGTATTATTCAATAAACCTGCTTCTTTGCGGCGGTATGGTAGTTATTTGGAACCGTCGGAACGGTATGGCATAGTGATTTTCGTGATTGCTTTCTCAAAAATAATAATTTGAAAAAAAAGTGTCTGTAACAAATATTTTTGAAAAAATTGAAAAATCTACGAGTTCTAATTGGCATGGCGGGATGTATGCACCACCAAAAGAGAATTGCATTTCCATGGGCCGAGTTTATCTTTCAACGACTTCTGGAGAGTACAAAAATCTTTGTGTAACGAATCATTCAATCTTATAATTCGACAAGTTGAATTAATTACCTTGCAACTACGCCCCGACGACCAGCGCTAAGGCTATCATTTTTCTTCCATCAATTACCTAATTCGACCCTTGATGGGTCGCCATACTTGTAACAAATGACGCTAAATTTTCTATCACTATCTCCCGCTCTATTTGTCTAAATGTAGTTTCATCGGTGAAATATATTTTAATACATTCATGATTTGATTAGCCTTCTCAAATAAATTCTCACACAACAAAATAATTTTTTCTTCATTGCCTGTCTCCTATGTTTGATGGAATTGAATTTTGAAGCCAAGATATTTAAGCTTCTTCAAAATTCGATGAATTTTTGTTTTACCATAGCATGTTTCGGAAGACAACGATCTCACACTAGACCACTGATCTACGGAAATCATGGCTAAAACACTCTCTTCTACTTCTGCATTTCCATCTTTATCCCTATCGATAATCTCTCTACCTAAATTGTGTGGAACGGCGCAGGCAGTACTTTTAAATTTCAAAATAATTTTTTCTACCATTTCTATATATGGAAACCAACCATTATTCATGCCAGCGGAATATTGTGAGATATCGCCTAAACTTAGTGTATTCATTTGGACGTTTCAAACATTGAGAACAAATGAAAAATCATAAACAGGCTGCTAACTTTATTCCTTGCATCTAAAAGATTATATTTCGGTTCTTAAAGTTGATTGAAGAAGGGTATTATAACAAAAAAGTGTAAAAAACTCAAATTTCTGCATTAAATTCGAGTGAAACAAAAAATTAAAGTGGTTGTTGGTTTTGCCGGTTATCAAATCCACAGCTCGCCTACCTTCTCTTGCATGTGAAGCACGTATATTAGTCACCATACAATTATAGAATATGTGATTAGAGAAACATTATACCATGATTGATCAAACAAATTATTCCATAATACATACATTTTTCAGAATTTTATTTGATAAAAACGACTTTTGATTTTAAATTCTGTATATTCCTTGGAAACTTTGACGTTTCGATCCTTTGATCAAGGATCTTCTTCAGAAAACAATGATACTAAATTAAACAAGGCAAGTAAATAGATACTTAAAATATACGGAATACTAGCTGCGATAACGTGGATATCACACCTAAACAAAAAGAATAAAATCCTTTGGCATTCACCCAAGGGTTGAGGAAAACCACGGGAAAACCCCAAATAGAGGAATATGTCCTACTTGGTACAGCTCCGCACACATCCCAAATCACAAAATACACGACATTTCAACAAGACAGCATAGCGCTACTCTTTGCTATTGGTTTGGCTCACAACTGCAGTGTCAAATAGTCTTCAGTGTATTTTATAATCCAAAATATACACAGAGCTACACCAACTACAGCATAGTAAATATATATGTGTGTCATTGATTACAGAAAGCCAAACATTTGATAATTCAAAATCATCAGTATGGTTGAGGTTATTTGGATGTTCAAGTATCTCAATTGCTTCTCTGACCAATCTACTATGAATCGATGAGCATTATGCGACTATTCTTGTTTCTTCAAACTTGATGTCATGCAGGAACTTGATGGCATTATCAGCTACAGAATATTTATTTGAGTGGTTTAATCTTATGCATCTTCTATGTTCAGCAATGCGAGTGTTCACAGTTCGGCCCGTCTGTCCAACGTAGATTTTCCCACAGGTACAAGGGATCTTATAAATACCCGAAGATTGTAGAGGAATCACGTCCTTTACAGGTTTTATGAACTGCTTGATTTTCATTACCGGAGCGAAGAAAACTTTGAAATTATATTGAGACAAGATCCTTCCGATCTTCTCTGAAACATCGCTCACATGAGGTAAAGAAAGATAATTTTTACTCACGCTAGTATTCTCAACAGTAGTATTGGTAGACTTGGGTCAAAGAGCCTTTTTAATGAAGTG
The DNA here is from genome assembly GCA_963989225.1 of Dromius quadrimaculatus. Taxonomy (NCBI): domain Eukaryota; kingdom Metazoa; phylum Arthropoda; class Insecta; order Coleoptera; family Carabidae; genus Dromius; species Dromius quadrimaculatus. The sequence goes on along the minus strand of OZ022334.1, from coordinate 7,062,172 downwards.
ACAACTGAAGCCATTCCTCTGGAAAATTACTTCTAGATTATTAATTTCATTATCAAGTTCATCAGGTTGACAAATATCATTAGCCCTTCGGAATAAGCATTTAATTGTTCCGTACTTTTGTGAAGGATGGTGATGTGAATCGGCTTGAATATATTGATTCGTCTGTGTAGGCTTTCTATAAACAGCATGCAAAAGTCTACCATCATTGGTTCGTTTCAAATTCACATCAAAAAATCGTAAAGAGCCATTATTTTCAATTCCTGATGTAAATTTCATATTTTCATGGATATTATTCGAATAATTCAAAAAACTATTCAAACTATCACGACCATGGGGTCAAATGGCAAGAATATCATTTACGTAACGAAACCATAAGGATGGTTTATGATTACCAGTTTCTAATGCCTTCTCTTCAAAAAATTCTATGTAATAATTCGCAATTGGAATGTCGTGTATTTTGTGATTTGGGATGTGTGCAGAGAAGAACATATTCTTCTGTTTGGGGTTTTCACTTGGTTTTCCTCAAGCCTTGAGTAAATGCCAAAGGATTTTATTCTTTTTGTGATATTCACGTTATCACATCTAGTATTCTATAAATTTTTAGTATGTAGTTACTTGTCTTGATTTATTTTGTATCATTGTTTTCTAAAGAAGATCCTTGGCAAAGGATCGAATCATCAAAGTTTCCAATAAATATACAGAATTTAAGATCAAATGTCGTTTTTATTGAACTATTTCATATTCAATTTTTTCTTTTCATCGAAATTTACGGGACTAATATGATAAGTGTGATGCAAAATAAGATAAAAGGATGAATTCAATAACATACTGTACAATCATGTGGCATAGTACTGATTTACCATATTAAAGTCCTATGACAACAAATACTTGGGACACACAGTATTTTGTTGCACAGGTGTATCCTGGAAATGACATTTGATGTTTGCAATGCTTTGGAAATTTGCTGTTGCCTCATGTTTACCGATTCTTAACATTCGTGTAAACTAAATATTTTGTAATTTGAATTAAGAAATCTTGAAAAAAACCGTCGATTTGGCAAACATATCCCAGCACTCTGCTTGTGGAACTTTTGTCGTCGTTAAACATTAGTTCTCTGTCAAAATTCCATAAACATTATTCTCTTGAGCTCCGAAACAAGTGCGGGACTCATACCAAATGGAATTTGGTATTTTCAAAATGGGCTTTGTTTATAACAGCGGCATTTTCTGCCGTTTACTCTTCAACCTCTTGAATAAGCTTTCGTGTGTTCATCAAGAAGTTAATCCAAGCAGATATTATTTGCTTTGAGCCCTGTGATGTTAATTTTATTATTATTGAATGAATAACTGACGTAAAAGGATATTTCGCTTCAGGGATATACCGTTATGATGATTATGAGAAAACTCGCTTTTAACATTGTATAATACTTATTTCAGCTTTTGTCTAATATGCTCTCTCAGTTCACATTTCTCAATTTTATTGTAGCATTGTCCTCCTACATATATGAGGTTCCAAAAAAATAAATCGAGCAAAAAACTCAACGTCATATAATCAGCGATAAAATGATAGTATCACAATCTTAAGTGGCTGAACACGAGAAATAAAGTTCTGCTCCCGAACGCGAGGTCAATCTGCAGTAAATTATTGTACCGGAAACATAGCGTGATGAGCACTCTGAAGTCATTTCCGGCTGGCAATGCCCGAAGGAGAGCACGCATCGCTCGATCGAACCGGAGCCTGGAAAACGGCATTGGTTACCGGTCACTGGATTACGGTTACCCGAAGGATTTCTTGCCAATGCTTTTAGCAGGACACTTGTAGTAATGTTACGGTAATGGTTTCTTCAAGTCGTGAGAATGGTGATCTAAACTCGATTTACAAGCTGATAAAAACCGCTGTTTTGTTCACGAGAAGGTAGCAAAATATTTATAGAAGACGTAGACAAGTGTTTTAATGTTATCTCACGTCAGGTATAAAGCCTTCGGCTATTAGTTCATCTTGTATTCGATTAGACCTTTTCGTTTCTGAACGACAGCCAAAAGTTCTCTTCCCCGTAATTAATGATGAAAGTTTGTACAGTTTTGAAGTTTCATCTGTCAATATATAACAAAGAGATAAACCAATTTTTCATTCAACCATCTAATATGAGTATTTATAGCATAAGGGTGAAGGAACTGACGTTATAAATCTCTGTCAGATTATGTAATTTAACTGTTGTTTACAAGCTATCCATCACATTTGACACATAGATGATACAGTTCTAGCTATTTCAATGCATGTAGTTGGCTTCCAGGGAATTCCGTGTTCTGTCGACAATGTTGTTTGGTAACAATCTAAAAAATTGTCAAATTTCCTTGTCTCATAAATCAAGCACTTGGAAATCATGTACAAGTATTTTACATTCAGATTTATTACCTGCAGACGATGATTTATGAGCTTTTTGACAAACTTCAGCAGATGGAAGTTGACAAGAGCACAAAGGTATTATATCATATAACTTCAACCTAATTGAGATACACTGAACTTCGAAGACTAGATATGAGGATGGAATTTGATTAATTGTTGTCGGTTATCTTTGAAACATTAAAATCAAAATTAAAAATGTTACACACGATTGTTGACTACAAATATGAGTACGGATCATGAATAGATCGCATGTTTTCCTCTTCAACATTAAAAGAATACTTCATCACAGATTTGCGCTTCAAGTTTACGTGGCATTCTGGAAAGGCCAATTATTTCATTCTCACTATATGTTATGCATAAGCAATGATAGCGCCTTTATTTTGTCGATGCATTTTTTGACCTCATTTTTCAAACAAACTTCCCAGAATTCCGAAGGATATGCGTTTTATTGGCTGCTGATACTTCATCCCCAAAATAAGAACAAATAAGAGAAAATAATGCAGACTGCAATGCGTTGTTCAGAAATGGAAAAGAAATGAAATTCTTCATTCAGAAATATGTGAAACTCACGAGATTCGTAGAAAGCTTTACACACATAATAATCATTATGAAATATTCATTCGGGATGTTTTACATTTGAAATATACAATTTTTTTGAAGTGTGGATATTTTTGCTCGATCTCGATTGTTATTGCTTGAAATGATAAGATTAGGCCCTAGTTATCATGATATTAATTTCTTGCTATCTTGTTACAGATCCATACAATTACCTTCAAAGCACAGAAATTATTATGCGAGAACATATTGGAAGTGGCGAGGGTTGGTTTCGATTTTGAACCATGTGTATTGTTAATCATATTATATAATTTTTTGTTATAAATCAGGCGTCGTTTTGGATATTGTATCAACCATTTTTATTGGGACGTCTAAAATTGATATTTACAAGGTAAGACTATATGTTGTTTAGAGTTCGTTGAGTTCTGTGTAGATGTGATTCACTGGCTCAGCATTCCTCTCCAGAAGAGATAAGTTTCTTGCAAAATGTGGATCATTCCTTTCTTCGACCGGAATATCATTTGGCTGGAACAAAAGTATTATTTTTAGTTTTTGATTATCCGTTACAAATAAAATGAGACTACAATCCACTATTTCTATCAATCAATATTGAATTGTAAAACCACGATTGAGTCAGTAGCTCTTTGAACTCTCTTCAAAATGAACAATACCTGCGTTTGCGGCATATGCAAGCCCAAATATAGATTTTTGAAGTTAAAAATAACTCTTTTGGTTGAGAAAGAAGCTTTGGCATTTTTTGACAGTTCGCCTATTTCTTACTCTCCATTGACTGGCGTAATCATGCGATACAATATTTTCTTACTTCATCTTAATCGATCTTTAAACTAAAGGTCAAAAGAATTATTTCTCCCATCTTTTGTTTTACTGTCCAATATTGGTCAAATAAGAATTTGAACACATACCGGTATGTGATCAATTATCGGGAAGAACTGCATGAGCAGTTCAAAGAAATGGATCATCTAATACCATGGGGATCCCAAAGTAAATAAAAATTTCAGATAATAGTTGTGTATAACAGAAAAATATGAGGCACAATCAAACTTCCGCTACTAAGTGAATGCAAACGAAATCATTTGAGTAGAGAAACCACTGATATCTTAAGGGTATAAAAATATATAAAAACATATTTTGGAGCGGAAAACTGATATAAAGAAGAAATCATGACCAAATTGAAGACAATCATAGATCAAACCCGATTCTGGAAAGCAATAAGAACGTTGAATCCAATAAACGTGAATATATGGGCACAATACAATGGCAATAAGATAGTCAACAACACAAAATTTTTTGGTAATACATTCATTTCTGGATGCTGATGTTACAATATATGGAATGAAGCATGCGTTAAGAAATCTAAAAACGAAAAAAAGTCCTGGAATTGATGGTATTATCAATGAACAACTAGAAAATTTGCTGGATATTTGGATCTTGCACCCGGAAGACCCACTAAACGACTTTCTGAGAAACGAGGACTCACCTAAAGAGCTTAAAACAGTCAAAATAACATTGGTTAATAAGAGAGAAGATAGTTTAAACACAGATAACCACAGAGCTCTTGCATTAATCAACACAATCTCAGAATTATTCAGCTTGATAATAAACAAATTATAAATCCAGGTTGAAAGCTACAATATATTTCCAGAGTCCGGGTTTAGAAAGTAACGGTCTTGCATAGATAATCTTTTCGTCATGAACACCATTGTGCTAACAACCCTATGCAGGTACAAAAAAAGGAAGCTGAGCCATATCTGTAGACTTCCAAAAAGCCTTCGACTCAATATCACACAACAAATCATTAAATAATAAATATGTTTCATTGGGTAATCAGTTCTGTATGAATTAATTTGAAACACAACGTTTTGACAGCAGACTTTAAGTGTGAAGAGGTACGAAAATAAATAAACAAAATTATCACGACAACAAAAATAAAAATACAAATAGTAACTGGATTAGTTTAACATATTAACTCCTAGGATCGTAGAGCTCTGTTTAAAATATTAACTCCTAGGATCGTAGAGCTCTGCCTATGGTTGATGATTCAACGTCCACAGATCTTCAGGAGATAAAAGCGAACGTCTAAATAGGGAAAATTGTCAACTCCTTGTGGTTCTAGGTCAATCAGGCTCTACTCTTTTTGGTTTGGCGCATAACTGAACCATCCACAGATCTTTAAAAGGTGGTGATGAAGTAACTCTTGCAAGTAGATTCGTAGATACTTCTATCTACGGATCTATTTGCAAGAGTAACTTTATTATCACCTCCTCAAGATCTGTGGATGGTTCAGTTATGCGCCAAACCAAAAAAAGTAGAGCCAGATTGACTTAGAACCGCAAGGAGTTGACAATTTTCCCTATTTAGACCTTCGTTATTATCTCCTGAAGACCTGTTGACATTGAATCATCAACCACAGGCAGAGCTCTACGATTCTAGAAGTTAATATTTTAAATTCATCTAGTTATTATTTGTATTTTAATTTTTGTTGTCTTGAAAATTTAGTTTATTAAATTTCATACATCTTTACACTTGAAAAAGGCAGCACTCTGCTGTCGAAACGTTGTGTTTCAAATCAATTCATACAGAACTGACTACCCAATAAAACATATTTATTATTAAAAATGAGTTCTGAAAATTTTTTCCCTTCATTAAACCATGAAATATAATAAATGAAGCAGGAGTCAGTGACAAAATCATCATATTTCATAGAAAAATATATATCACGCGGCCACGGTACGAATTGGAGTCAACAATATGTTAACTGAGGAAATACCCATAACCAAAGGTGTACTACAAGGTGAATGAATGTACCAGCCCTATTTTTTTTTGCTCTATACATCTTTCAGAAAAAAAAGCTCAATAGGTTTTTGCATTAACTAAAAAATAGACATAATCATACAGTACGCTGATGACATCGTGATATTCGCTAACTCGCCAGTTGATGTACATCACACAACTAAAACGCTAGAAGAAACGCACACAGAGAAAGCTTGAGATTATTACAAATAGAACCAAAATATCACACTTTCACCGCGAAAGACTATCAAGAAAAATTATAAAATATATCTGCCAAGGTGAAAAGCTGAACTCCGCTGACGAATACCTAGGTATGATTTTCAAAGCAATGGGATCCTCCAACGAAACACTCCAGCCTTAAGTAAAGCAAACCGCACAATAGGAGCTATTGAAAATAGGCTATTCAAGGCTAAAACTCATCATGGACAGTAATAAAAAAATCAGTTTTGCTTTACAGTTTTGAAATTTGGGAGCTATTCTAACTTGCGAGTATACAAAAAGGAAAATCCAATTCTATAAGGCAATCTTATGCTGGCCTAGAACAGTTCAAAATTACTGGGTCTGAAGAGAAACAGGACAGGCAAATTTAGAGTTAGATATCCACTGAATTGGTGGCTCAAGATTTTACTCATGGATGAAACTAGAAATGTCAAAATATGTTACAATAAACTTCTAACATTGAATAATGAAATCGATGCACCTGAAGAATGGGAAATTGAATTCAACTGGATGAAGAAACGTGCGTTAATGTTGAAGAAAGTCAACTTCGAGTGGGTATGGACAATCTAAAATTGTTTTTCACTGAAAGAAGAAATGGAAAACATTATCTTGGCCTACAGGGACCTTTTGTATAACACCGATACGAAACTCAAAATCAAATTCAGCTAAAACCCAAATTACCAACTGTTTAACATCAGTCACAATTACCTAACCCTCAATATCCCTTATAGGATACATACCCATTTCAAAATACGAGTCACCAATTATAAAATATGCCTTATTCACCAAGACGATATTGGCCACAAATTCACCAACGAAGAAATTTGTCAAATTTGGAACAAATATGAACCCAACAATCTACTTTATTTATTTTTTTCAATGTCTTTTGTATACTCCTCTATACAAACAGTATTTCTTAATGAATATTCACAGATAGCCAATGTGGAAATGAGGGACCTTCTGGCAAACCCTACGAAGGAAAAAATACGCGACACGCACAATTATTTTCGGAACGCCCTGAAGCTTAGAGCATTTGTTCTAGATCTTTAAAATCGAATGTATTGTTCTGTTTAAATACTTATAAATCTATAGATGTTGCAATATTTTTCTATCAAGCTTTTTTCTCATGGATAAAATAAATTATTATTACCGTTATATAGGAATAAGAACAACTGTCCAAGTTATCAGCTGCTGTTTCATGTATTTGGCGTGGAGGAGGTATTGGTACATCACTGAGTCTCTGAAAACAGACACATATATCAATTTTAATCATAAAAATTGTTATTTGAATTATAGAATGACACTCAAAATAATATGAGTTCAAGTAAATGTCATTAACACTGTCTTCTTCGATAGAGTGATAGTGGATGGAAATATATGAATATCTATCACCAATTTCACCCATTTTTAGATGTGGAATACACAAATCATGCTGCTTTTTTCAGTAGATTGATATTCAGTTACCAGCCGTTGAATCTGGGAACCCGTTGATCTTACTAAAGAGTACATTATAGAAAATATATTTTCGAACTGAAAACTGAATAGAAATCAAGTGTATTACATCGTAATTCCCTCTAGGTGATGTGATTCCAATAATTAAGTGGTATATTCTGATTATAAATGTGGAAACGAAACTGTATCCCATGATTTTGCTATCATAGAATTTTCAGTACAAAAGCCAACTGAAAGACGTGTTTGCATCAAATAAGAACACAGTATTGTCTTTGCATTCAACTATGATATCATTTTTCGGATCTGCACATGAATATAATTTGCAGTTTCAAATAGAATTTTAACTTTTGTCAATGTGATGTTGATTTGATTCATCAGTAGTCTAGACCACAAACAGGTGAATCTTATTGGACTCTAAATTTGTAAAATTTTCAAGTAAATACATACCATTTGCGGAATATTGAGTCGCTTATTTCTTCTTATACGTATTATAATGATGGTAACAAAAACAGCAACTAGAAATATGAGAATAATAAAGGAACCAATCAATATATCTAATGTTATTTTCCTATCTTTTTCATTAATAATCAAAAACACAAGTAAATAGAAAAAAGCACATATCATTTTATCACACTATTTTCTTCCGAATTTTTTGTTCAGCGCTTCAATAACAAAATGTCTCATCGAAAAGTTTTATATCAAACTAAAAAATTGTTTGTCATATACATGATAAAAAAATTCGTACTAACCACAACGAGAGGAAATGCGATTATTCCTTACAGTGTTGTACTGATGATTATATTCTGTGAGTTTTGATCTATATTAATCAAAATGAATAACCTGTTCTTGATAATCTTTCAGATCAATGAAATTCAAGGTGATGTTTAATCCGAATCTGCAAAAATCAGTGTTGATTTTCCTATGGAATTTTCTTTTCGATAAACAATCTATAACACCAAAAAACTTGATTATTAAATGAGAGAACTAATAAATATCAGAGAATGGATGAACTTCATGAGAAAAAACTCCATTTCCAATATTTCAGAAGTGAATATAGTGAGATACAATCCTGTAGAAGTTGAAGCTTTTCAAATTATTATTCTGTCAGATTCACCTCGTTACCACAGAAGTATATCTATTTTTCACTGTAGATAATATCAGATGAAAGCGAAAGAATAATTAAGACTTTTCTAAAGGGAGAAAATCCTTTCTGATTAAGATTAATGACACTGGGATCATTTAATGAGCAAACTCTTTTTCTCTTGTTTGGGTGAACAATACTAATTGTTGAGGAACATTATTATGAAGGATACTGTAATTTTTTTGAGCACTTTTTATTCTGAACGTTCATTTAATATTTGTCTTCCAGCTATGATGCATTAACTCGACGGATTCTTACATTGTTCATCACGATTTTCATATACATCCTCGAAACTTGATCATATTAATACCATGAGGTGTTCTGATTTCTTCTTCTCCACTTTTTCCTATTATTTGTTGATCTTGCATTGGAAGTTGATGGAAAAAATACTGTAGAAAATCAACTATTTGATCTATCAGTCAGGGCTATACCCCACTGTCAAATAAATTAATCTATATTCAGGAATTTCACGTAATCTTCCAGATGATATATTTTTTACAAATTAGATTGCTTGCACAAATTCATTGCACTTTCACAGATAGCGTCTGAGGAAAACAGTCAAAATCTGTGCTGTCATATATGAACGGTGAATTAGCAAACATCTAAGGCTGCGAAATCAACAATAATTTCTTCAGCGGTGACTCACCATTAAATTTGTCCAACGCTGTGAAGCCGACGATCACCTCTTCAGCGGTGATTCTACGATAAATCAATCCAACGCTGCAAAATCAACAACGACTTCTTCAGCGGTGACGCTACGTTAAATTAATTCTATGTTCGCGAAGCGGACTTATTCTCCGAATGGCAAAACAAAACAGAATGGCTCTAATTTCGAAAACAGCAAAATGATTCTAAGTTCAAAATATAGCAAAAAAACAAAGGAAACTGAATAAACTAAGTTCCTTTTACAAACTTACAGTTTGTCTCAGACACTTGCACTAAATAGGCTTAGCACAGAACTTCAAACGGACGTCCAACGAAAAACCCACTAGAACATCTTGGAAGATCACTCGAAAGTTAAACTTCCAAAGAAATGATTTTAGTCAGCTCCAAGGCTTTATTTATACTCGAAATTTATTGAAACCTCACATAACTTGTGTCCTCTTAATTAATCTCAATTTGGCGCTGTAAAAATAATCTGAAGAAGAGGCACTTCGCAAAAAAAAATCGTTTCAAAAGTACAAATTCCTCCACAATTAAATTTCCTGAATTATTTTTCAACCATGATAAGTATTCGCATTGGTTACATTCAAATAATATTGCAATAAAATTATTTATTCACATTCTTTGTTCAGTTCATGGTCGGTGGAGTAGCGTTTGTCAAAATATCGAATATTCATTTGTTGAGTCAAAGTGCACGGTAAACAAAATATACCAGGTATTTTATGAAGCAACAGTCGGAAATATCAACGATAAGTGAATGATATAAGCAAATTCTAGGTATTTGACATAAACAAAAATATAGCCACATTTTATGAACGGAATATATATATAATCTATTTCTCTTTTACCCACTGGCTGTCGAGGTTGCTTCGCTCAGATGTCTTCTATGATTTTTTTCCACACGTTCTGGTTCCTTGCCAGCTCGTGTGCTCTTCTGGTGGTTATTTTCTTCTTGGTTATTATTTCTTGTATTACATCGTCCCATGTTTTTCGTGGCCTATCTCGGTTTCTTCTCACTGTTGTTCTTGCTTCCCAAATTTTTCCTACTTTTCTCTTATCCTTGAGTTGAATTAGATGTCCATACTTCCCCAATCGTTTCTAATCTATCTTCTTTATTACTGACTGTACTTCCAATCTCTATCTAATCTTTTTATTTTTGATTTGTCTTGTTTTGTTACTCCCTTTATAGCTCCAAGACATTTCATTTCTACCGCTGTGATTTTACTCTGTTGTCTTTTATTTAGCACCCAGGTTTTTTAACTGAATAGCATTGGTAGTATCATTGTTTTTTAGATGGTCAGCTTCGTTCTGTTACTCACTGTTTTGTGTTTTAATAGTGCCTTTTTAATTAAATGGTAAGTTCCTACTGTTGCCTGTATTCTGCTATGCATTTCATCCTCGTACCCTCCTTTATCCTCGATTATACTTCCTAGATATCTAAAGCTTTAGACTTGTTGTATATTTTTGTTTTTTCTCTTCTTTGGCGTTTATCATTATCTTTGGTTTGCTGCCATTTATTTTCATATTTGCTCTGAGTAGTTCTTCGTTCCATATCTTTAAGTTCTCTTGCAGATTTTTCTCTGTATTCACAAAGATTACCATGTCGTCTGCAAAAATGCACTCTGCTATTTTTATTTGATTCAAAATTGAATATCCCATGGCAGCTTTCATCGTTCTTTGGTTCATGTATAGTATGAACAATGAAGAACTTGGAGTTTTTCCTTGTCTAAATCCTCCACCTGCTTTGAGTTCTTCTAATAATAAGTTAGCGGTTTGTACATAATTTATGTTATCTTTATATATATTTTGGATTCCTTCTAGTATTCTTATATTTTTCACAACAGTTCTCTGTTAACTCTAGCGTAAACTTTTTCAAGGTCAATAAAGCATACTAAGATTTCTTTGTTATATTTTGGTGTTTTTCTCTGTTATCTGTCGAATTGTGAATACATGGTCTTGGGTGTTGTGGCCTTTTCTAAATCCGCTTTGAGTATTCCCAATCTTGTCTTCTACGAACTTTCTTAGTTTACTTTCAAGTTTCGTTTCGTACACTTTTATTGCTGTGCATAGGAGTGAGATCTCTCGATAATTGCAACAGCTACGGCTGTCTCCTTTTTTGTATATTAGCAGTATGATTGTTTCTTCCAGTCTGAAGGTGTCTGCTTTCCATTCCAAATTTTGATCAGAAAACATTGAAAAATACTTACTCGGACTGGTTAGTGGTACTACGGTATGTGATTGGGTGAAATTTGAACAGAACTACTGCTTTTAAAATTTACAGGGATAACTTCAAAACAAATACAGTAACTGAAAGCTTCATGATGTGTAGCTCCGCACGAAGCGTTGAAAAAATTGTAAAAGTATGAGTAGACAAGATTTTGACATGGAATATTAGTCCAGTCGACACGTACTTTGAGGTCGAAAAAAATGCGAACTTAATAAAACTATGGTATGTTGTTTTTGATCACCCAATAGTGTTATATCCGTGTTTTCCGATCAAAATTTCGTACAGCAATTTTCAGGGGGAGGGAAAAACCACGAAATTTTGCCAATTTTTCCAGTTTTTGCCCTGTAACTTTTTCTCCTTCATTCCTACGCTTCAGATCATCGAGTTCAACTTTTTAGAGCATCAGATTTCCGATAAATTTGATACATGAGACTTGTTTGTAGACCCACTAAGCTCCAAGATACAGCACTTCAAAAAAGTGAAAAATTCCGGAAAATCTAAAAAAAACATGAAAAATGACGGTTTTCGCTGGATATCTTTGATTTTTCAACATTAATTATGGTATTATGGTACCTGGTTTCATTCTGACGTAGAAATCAGTCAACAACCCACTCCTTACCCTGCCTACCTATGCTACCATATCTGGAGGCACGGTAGTCCCCCGCCAAGACAAGCCAAGCAAAGCGCAACAGCACTACCTACCTTTCTCGAAGAGCTTCGTCGTTTTTTTGAGCCCTCATAACTTGGGTTTGGATTATACCAGATGAACAAAATTCTTGGGATATGATGTCAATAGTGGACTTATTAAACATATTGGCTGGTACCACAAGCTCTGTTTTAAGCTATACTAGCTATGTATATTCAAATGAATTTTGTAGAAATATGTGTTTTCCGTAATCTGTATCTGAAGATTATTTTCTAAAGTATTTAGGAAAATTTTAATTGCGTCAAAACACATCTTGACACAATGCTCCTAGTATCACCAAAAATAGAGTTCGTGGTACCAGCCATAAAGTCTCAATTGCATAGTTCTTATACTTTAAATTTCATTGATATCTAAAAAACCCCGATTTCGTCACTGACTCGCTCACTGATGATCATCAGAATTCTTAGGTTACTTTCTGAAGTCCTAGAATGCTGAAATTTGGTATGTAAGCTAGTATTGGTACAAAAACAACAAAAAAACTCTGAAAATTGGAACTTTCACCCCCCAAGCCCTAAAACTGGGGGAAGGAAATTTGTACGAGACTTCCGCAAATTTTGATGCTAGAGGTCTGAAAATTGATATAGGGACAACTTGTTATGAATAATAGTGAAATAAAAACTCACTAAAACAAGTGGAATTCCACCAAAAATATTTTTAAGTAAAATGTTGCCAAGACGAGACCATATGGCTCGCATTGTCAAAAAGTTGTCAGATTGAGAGCCAAGTCTATGATCCTACACGCTCTAATTCTACAAGCCTCCTTGTCCATCTACCTGTCGATCCACCACTCATTTAGAAGGGAACTATTAGGACTATTTTATAACAGAAAACTAATGAATAGTGAATAAATTTCTCACTTTGTGCCCATGTGAATGTATCGAAATGGCCAAGTCACATATTTTGACTGAGGTGTAGATTTGTGAAGTTATGGCTTGTAGAATTAGAGCGTGTAGAGTTAGAAGCTTGGCTCTACATGGGATCTAATAACTCTGTGACAGTGCGAGCCATATGGCTTCGTCTTGGAAACATTTTACATGAAAATGTTTTTGGTAGGATTCCACTTCTTTTAGTAAGTTTTTATTTTACTATGATTCATAACAAGGAGTCTCTGTATCAATATTCAGACCCCTAGCATCAAAATTTGTGGAAGTCTCATACACATTTCCATCCCCTAGTTTAAGTGGTTGGGAGTAGAAGTTACAAGTTTTAGAATTTCGTTGTTATTTGCGTACAAATACTAGCTTACATACTAAATTTCAGCATTCTAGGACTTCAAGAAGTAACCCAAGAATTTTGATAATCATTAGTGAGCGAGTCAGTGACGAAATCGGGGTTTTTTCAGATGTCAATAAAATTTAAAGTATAAACACTATGCAATTGAAACTTTACATGTTCAATAAGTCCACTATTGACATCATATCCCGAAAATTTTGTTTATCTGGTTGGTATAATCCAAATCCAAGTTATGACGGCTCAAAAAACGACGAAGCTATTCGAGAAAGGTATGTAGTGCTCTTGCACTTCGTTTGACTGGTCTTGGTGGGGGCACTACCGTGCCTCCAGATATAGTGGCATAGGTAGGCAGGGTGAGGGGTGAGTTGTTGATTGATTTCTGCGTCAAAATAAAACTAGATACCATAAAAAAATTGAAAAATAAAAGATATCCAGCGAAAGCCCTCATTTTGAATGTTTTTTTAGATTTTAGGAAATTTTTCACTTTCTTGAGGTGTTGAATCTTGGAACTTAGTGGATCTACAAACAAGTTTTTCAGATCAAACTTATCGAAAATTCAATGCTCTAAAAAATTGAACTTAGTGTGCTAAGGCGTAAAAATGAACGGGAAAAAGTTACAGGACGAAAACTGAAAAAAGTGCCAAAATTTCGTGGTTTCTTCCTTCCCCTGGAAATTGCTTCGCGAAATTTTGGTCAGAAAAGATACAAATAACACTATTTGGTGATCAAAAACAATATACCAAAGTTTCATCAAGTTCCCTTTTTTTCCTAATTTGCCCCTATTTTTCGACATGCCGACTGAACTATATGTTAACCTTACAGTTGAGAGAACATTCCGAATAGATTCGCTGAACTGATAAGAGCGTTTTCTCAAACTCCACCATATGACTGTAGCTACATGCCTGCGAAATTTATTTGAAGGAGTTGACAACTCATATCATATACCAAACTCAGTTCTTCAAATAATTATGAAAGCACCTGAACAACTCGTTGAATTATGTGGGAGTTAAACTGCTAAAAGGAATTGAAAATTCAGAAAAAAGTCTTGTAAAAATTGTATTTATTTCTGTTTCACCCTTATAATGCTATAATCATTTCGATAAAAGCATCAAGTCGCGGATTGTGGAAGATTTTATTTCTTTCAAGCATTTTGAACGCGAGATCAACGGAGAATGAGAGAAAAACGAGATAACTAGATTCATTACCGAAATGGCACAGTATACGACAAACGACATTCTTGGTCTCTCCAATAAGTAAGATTTCTTTTCTGATCCTTCTGATAGAATAAGTGCGTATTAATGTTACACCTGAGCTTATTGTTAATCAAGATGCTACTTCTAGAATCAAAATATTATTACATTTCTATCTCGTTTTCATAAACAAACAGCAAACATACAAAGACAAACATGCAGCAGTAATTATCAAATATATAGGACGCTAACTATTAGTAGCCACAAATCCGGAAAGTTCCTCGTTTAATGGGATATGTGCACATTAAAGGTACTATATATAATTCCTATGTTATACGTTATGCTATTTCTAGTTTATTGCTAGGTGTGGAGCTGAACAACAACATTGCCATAAGTTTAGAATGTGTGCTATCAAAATTTCGACGGAAGTTGTTTTAATATGACTGTTGAATCAGTAACGAACAGAGCCCCAAAAGAATGAATTTTTAGTTTCGTTACACTTTCGTCAGACCAGCTCCAATTCATCTACTACAAGTTTGTTAGTGTTTTTCCAATAAAAGTTATTCGTATGCATTTTGCTGCAGGGCTTTTTATGTGCAAAATCCTTCGAAGATTCGTAATTAAATGGTTATCTCACTTATATCTATCTCTAATATATTTGACAAGAAACCGGTTTATAATGCAACGGCTTTCCTCAATTGGAGGTCTAGATCATTCGACATAACTCTTAACATATTTCGAAAAGGTCACAGCATGTGAACAAAGAAGACCCCTCCGTCAGATTATTAAGTCGTTTAATCTAAATGCACACAATAAATACACAAATAAAATATTCCAAAAAGAGAGTTACAATATTTTTGTTTTCAAAAAAAGATTGCAACAAATTTCCGTGTTCATGCACCTACTATACGGTCCTGATTCAAACGGAAGGTTGGATCATTAAATCTGACACAAACATTGTGGAAATGTTCTACGTCCAGTGCAACACCAGCATCACTAGCGGCAGTCCGCGTCATTACACCGCGGAGTTTCCGAACCGAACGGAACAGCATACGGGAAATGTGGCAATGCGGTGAACCCATGAGACTATACGTGAATTTTAGTTCCAATGCAATTTTAGTTTCACACATTCCTCAGTTCTAAAGTTGATGGATTTATTAGAATGTTTTACATACTCGCACTTGGAAAATATTCCGATAGTAAAATGAGAGCTTTTACAAAGTAAGTGTATTACGTACACGACATTTTGACTCAATAAATTTTTTTGAAACAGTGTTCCTTCTTGAACATTTTGCTCAATTTTCCCAAAAAATTACTGCTTTTTGCTCAAAATTAGGTATGGTCATTGATTTGTATGCTTTAAGACGTTTTTCCACTCTATTCAGCAATTTGAAATCCTGTTGAATATTTCAAACCAAATTATAATCATAATAAAATCCCCTTGATGAAATTCAACATGAAAATAAAGCAAAATGCAACAAGTTGGCAATGGAGAGCAGAGCATCGAGCATTGAGTGCTTTGATCGATCCGCTGCCTGAACCTGAAAGCAAAAGGCAATACTCAAAGCTTTTGCGCTGAAAACTCAACTTGTAAGCTTTTAATGTTGAAATTTGAAGTAGATTTTCTGTAGACAGGTAGTTGTAACTCGAAGGGTCGTTAATTTTTTTTAATAGATGTTTTAGTGAGCTGTGAGGAAGTAAATGTATTTGGAGTGAGAACTGAATGGTCACTTTTGTCGAGTTTAGATATATAAAAGTAATTTATAGTAAATATGGTTTGTGGACTCAACTTGGGAATCTACTCTTTGGAATTTTACGTCTGCCTTGAACTCCCAATCCTTGTCATCACTATCTAGAGCTTTTCCTCCAAAGAATGACCTAATCTAGTCGCTGTGATGTCCCTATGATAAATAATATTCGAAAACATGTTCAACTTGCACAGTAAATTGACAATAATTATCAAGTCAATGTCGATGTCAATGTCAATATCAAGTCGTTGTAGTTCCACCACTGTTTTGACAATGAAATTTCATTGCTGGTATAAGTTGGATCTCGAAATGAGCGGTTGAAGCACTAAAAAAAACTGCATGACCTTTACTTTATACGGGTGTGGCAGACACTCATAGTGCACTTGGTTAAGATTTCCTTGGCTGAGGGTGCTGTTACCAGTCGTTAAGCTACGGGCACCCTTAGCTTTGGTGGAGAATACGTCACAGAGTATATTCAAATAGAAATCCGTCCGTGGGATCCGATCTCGCGATCTCCAAATCATGAGGCTAGTATATTCACACTGAGTTATGAATACTCATCCAAGCATTGGAGGCTCTGAGCATTTTTGGAATGTAAATGGAGTAGTCGGAATTAGGACAAAAATTTGAAAAACGATTAAATGCCAACTAACGTTTCGGTTTATTTGAAACCATCTTCAGTGGAAAACACTACAACAGGAAATACAATAAATACAATTCTATACAATTTGAATTTCAGAACAATAATAACAATAACCAAAAAATAATAAGATACATACTATTGTAGCATTTATGAATTACAAAAACAGTCGGAAACATATGGAAAGTTACAAAATGTACTAACTTAAATCATTCATTGGAAAGTATAAGATTACAGTACAGCGACCTTCAAGTGACAAAACTTGCTGAGTGACTGAAGATATCAGGATCGATCACTAACTAATAAAACGAACAATGTAGCCACCAATGAAACACAATAAGCAACTGGCAATGTCAATAACATCAGGGAACCAAAGTACAGATGGCAGCGGCAAACAAATAATTTAAATTTTATTTAGAATGTTGAAATCAAAGTCATGTCCTAGACTGAAATGATGAGAAGGCAAAGCCGGTTTTCTCAGTGTTTTCTTTGCTCTGCTTTGGCTCCCTGATGTTTGTACATTGCCAGTTTCTTTTTGTGTTTCATTGGTGACTACATTGTTCATTTTATTAGTTAGTGATTGATCCTGATATCTTCAGTCACTCAGCAAGTTTTGTCACTTACAGGTCGCTGTACTCTATCCTTATACTTTCCAATGTATAATTTAAGTTTGTACATTCTGTAACTTTCCATATGTTTCCGACTGTTTTTGTAATTCATAAATGCTACAATAGTATGTATCTTATTATTTTTTGGTTATTGTTATTATTGTTCTGAAATTCAAATTGTATAGTGTAAGTATCTATTGTATTCCCTGTTGTGGTGTTTTTCTCTGAGGATGGTTTGAAATGAACCGAAACGTTAGTTGGCATTTAATTGTTTTTCAACTTTTTGTCCTAATTCCGATTACTCCATTTTACATCATAACTACAAGGACACGATCTCCTCTTCATCATTTTTGGAATGTTTGAGAGTCGCTAATGGATGAAGCAGATTTATTGCTGTTGGCTGATGTTCTATAACTATTATCAGGTCGAGGTCACAAAGTAATGCAGCAAAAGTTTTTATTGTTATTCAAAAAGATGACGGAGAAGCGCTCGAACAATCTGCAATCATATGAATTTCAAGTTACATACAAACGTTTAACTTGTGAATCTGTTTTTACTTGAGCACTTTTATGCCTAGGCTGCTCAAGTACATACTTTTTTTTTAGTTGTAACTTGTCAGTCAGACTTTACTTGAGATGAAGGAAACGATGTATGAGAATTCAGTCAAAGAGTTTATCATTCCTATCATACTCTACAGTTTAGGTCCCACTTGGACCATCTTCAGGAGTGCTACATTTATACAAAAATGTGAGGATATGGGACAAAAAGACAAAGGGAAATTAAAAGTGTACTCACAATAGAATAAGTGTTTGTGTGAGTTGACATCTGTAGTATGGAAATAAATTATTTAAAGTCGTTGTGATTGAAAATAAGAAAAAACTGTAGAGTAGAATAGTAATAATGAACTCTTTGACTAAATTCTCATACATCGTTTCCTTCATTTAACATAACAGTCAGCATCATCCACTACTTTCATTCACTTAAGAAGTCGCTGGCAGGTGCTATCAATTGTAAATCCGTTCCGCCTTTCGGCACTACAGGTAGAACCTGCACATAGGCAAGAATTGATAAGTCAATCACTCTCGCCACAGACATCATATCTAGGACTTATCCTGACATGAACTCACTGGTAAGGGCGGGACACTACATACTCTACTGGCTCTCCAGGACAATGCCGAAGCTGTGATGAAACCACAACGAGCTGAAATTGACATTGACTTGATCATTAAAGACAATTCACCATGGAAACTGAACATATTTTTGATAAAAAATTATCATAGGATCAATTCAAGTTATCCAGCTATAAAATAGGAATCTAGATCAAGATGACAAGGATTGGGGGTTCAAGACAAGATAGGATTATGCCAATATGGATTCGTTGTGATACCAGTGGTGGAACTACAACGACTTGATATTGACATTGACTTGATTTTTACTGTCAATGTGCCATACAAATTGGACATGTTTCCACTTAATATTTGTAATAGGGACATTATAGGGACTAGGTCAGGTTATCCTTCTATTAAAATAAGATCTACGATAAATATTAACTGGACACATGACAAATTGACAGTAGAAATCAAGCCAATGTCAATGGCAAGTCGTTGTAGTTCCAGCTCTGGGCTGAAACTATAACGATTTAACATTGACATTGACTTGATTTTGGACATGTTTTTAGGTTATATTTATCTTAGGGACATAACAGGTACTAGTTCACGATATTCTACTGTAAAAATACGATCCAGATAATGATGACAAGGATTGGAAGATTAAGACAAGATCAGAATAAGTCAATGTCGACTTGTTGTGATACCAGCCCTGGTCTGATCTGTTATGCAGCACACTCGCAGAGATGACTTAGCACCTCTGGGCAGTCTTTTCCTATTGAAACAACTACCCTTGAGAATCCAATTTCACTCGAGTGGACTATCTTTGCAGGTGAAAACTTCTTTTTTCCTCAGTACTTGTGTCACTGTTTGACGAGTCGCCGGCGAACAGTACACGAATGTGAAACTCTACCAAACATCGTTGCTGCGACTTTGCGCTCGTTTCCCTTAGTTGAGAGATTGGGTAGCAAAATCTACAGCTTTAGAGCTAGTGGGCCGTGGTCTACCATCTACCCGCATTTTTTATGTAAGCAGAGATTTATTTCTGCTTCTATCTCCCTCGTGTCACCGTTTGACTAGTCGCCGGCGAGCAGTAACACACATCATTGCTTTGGCTTTGCACGCGTTACCCTTAGTTGAGGGATTAGGTAGCAAAATCTACAGCTTTAGGAGTAGTGGTATATGGTCTACCATCTACCCGTGTTTTTGATATGGGCAGAGACTTATCTCTGCTTCTATATTCTCGTGTAACAGCTTGACGAATATTTTACAATACTCCACCACACTTCTAATGCAAATATGATCCCGCTACCTCCAGTTGAGAAATTAAGAGGCAAGATCCACAGCTTTAGAGACCCATGGCGTGTAGTCTCGGATACTAAGCCAAGACCCGACACCTCAGGCGACTGTCTGACCATCCACCCATAGTTTCGATACGGGCAGAGACTTATCTCTGCTTGCATCTCCTCGTATAATCGTTTGACGAATGGCTGGCAAATTTTACAAGTGATACTCTACCACATATAAGGTCTTACGAATTCTTACCGTTGCCCTCAGAAAAAGGACTTGGATGGCAGAGCGCGCGGCTTTAACGCCGGTAAATCCTACCCTCAAGCGACTGCCTAGTCCACCCACCCTCATTAGGCAGGTACTAGTCTAAGCTTACAGAAGGATCAGAAATAGTTGGAAGATATTGCTATAAACAGGACCTCTACAAGTTAGACTTCCATCGCAAAACGCCAAATGAACAGGCGCCAAGGATGTAGTGAAGTCTGGTGGAGTTTCTGGAAATCCACTAGAACTTTCTAGAGGCTTCGGGAAACTCTGGGCGAGTATATAAAAACGCAAATTATTATTCTTGGTAGTCCAGATACAGAGTGAGTAAGATTGAAAATGAATAACGAACTAGTCGTTTCCTAATCAATAGATTAACGAATGTTTTAATACCATAAATCCCTTCTGGTGATTTTCAATTCGAAATACTTTGCTTGATATAACGTTTCAATCATTAATAATTAGTAAAGAAATGCAGGACACTGTGAAGTGACCTTCAAAGTTTGACCGACAGAATTTGATGAATTTTATAGAATCAAAACCTGATAAATTTCACAAAAATGCAAATTCAGAGGTCGATTCTCACACCATCATCCTGAATAGGGCATCAACCGTAGACACGTGTTTCGTCCTCATCAGGACTCTTCAGTACGGTATAGCAAGTCGCAGATAGTCGGACTTGTAGCCGCAAGGCTATTGAAAAGTAAGTTGGTGCATGGCATGCAGAGAAATGAATCTGCAGCAGTCCCATCTACCATAATACAGCCGAAGAGGCAAAGTTTGAAGAAATGCGGGACACTGTAATGTGACCTTTAAAGTTCGACCGTGAAACAGAATTTGATAGATTTTATAAAATCAAAACCTGATAAGTTTCACAAAAATACAAATACAAGTCCGACTATCTGCGGCTTGCTATACCGTACTGAAGAGTCCTAATAAGGACAAAACGCGTGTCTACGGTTGCTGCTCTATTCAGGATGAAGGTGTGAAAGCTGACTCTTGAATTTGTATTTTTGTCTAACTTATCAGGTTTTGATTTTATAGAATTCATTAATTATTGGATAGTTTTGATTATGTTACTGTAGCCTCAGCAAATGAGTTGATTTCTGTTACAGTATTTCTCTGCATACAATAAAAGGCAGTCTTCAAGTTTCTGTCTATTGTATCCGGTGAAGCTCTCTTCAGGCCCGTTCTTCTGGAAAATACCTTAGGAAATATTTGATATAATCAAGCAACACTAGTAACTCCATACACCATCTCCATGAATTATTTATTTCCTTTCGTATTATTAATAAGATGATAGTTTTCAGAATTATAATACGCTCATCAATAAATCATGAGAATTTCTACGTTGTAAACTAACATATTCAACAATTTGTTATAACTTTTGATAAGACTGTTAGGTTCTCACATCACAAGTGCAATATCATAAAAATATTATGGCAGATATTTTAGTATTCCGGAACGTATGTTAAATCATGTCTTCTGGTGCAGATGGCACCATTCCGCAGTGTCATGCTCTACGGAACTATTATTTGCATATGGCATGACAGTTTACATTACTTTTGCTTCGCCTTACATTTTTTTGATGTCTTATTGCTGTAATAACACATACAGTTTTTCTGTTGCTGACACAAAATTTGTAAGAGTTTGCTTTTTATTTAGCGATATTTCTGATGGAGAAACAGAGTATGCTCCATTTGAAGTTGTATTACATTGTTTCTTATGTTGTTGGTATTGTATAGTGTTTCAATGTCATGTTTAACTATCATTCGGTAATTGAAATTCCATATTACTTGATGCATCTTTCTCACAGTTAGCATTCCATTATGTGGCGCGTGCCCTCATTGACCAACCCTAGCTACGAATCAGCTCTTCTATGATCATGACTTAGTCATCAATCAATTATATGATCGAACATTAACGTATTGTTAGAGCCAAACTATCAAAAATACAGCGGAAAAACATTCAAAGTAATGCAGTGGTTCAAGAAATGACAAAAATTGTTTGTAGTCGATTATTTGAACAATTTTACACTAAATATAGATATGATTTACAAATATTTTTCTTGTAAATAAAGATGAATGCTGCGATGAATGATTTCGTGAAATCTACGGGATAAAATGGATCTTGGCCTTCGGGTAAACACTCTATTTGGAAAACTTATATGTCCAACTTTTTTCTTGCTGATCTGAGTCTATTTGTTTGAAGGTTACCAGCATCGCCTCGACATCGATTACAATCAGCAAGAGCCGCTGAGTGTGCCAAGAACGTCTGCCAAGATAATCTGATTGTCTCAATATGTCTATAAGAACGCTGTCTTTATTATGAGAGAAAAGGCCTTTCAGCGCTGATAAAAAAAACAAATCGACTGAAAATACCACGCGGTTGATGCTGATATTATCAATTGCAGAGCTGTACCGAAAAAATTAAGGTATAAATATAATTCGTTGATTCGAAAATCAACACATCTCATTAAATTAATTCTGTAGAATAATTTTACAGAAGGGAAGAGCCAAATTGTGCTCTGGTTACACACTAAATTGACACAGGGTACTCCTTTAATTATTCACAATAAAACTATTTCAAATGGAAGATTAACTCTAGAAATGTTACATATAAAACTTAAGTAAACATAATGTTTATAAGAAGATAGATACTATAGTGCTTAGCATAATATACCATATGAAAGGAACTCACACAAAGTTCCTAGTTTTCTATCAAAGGTTAAAAACAGTTCAATGACAAAAGTAATTTAAAATCATGTGGAATGAGTTAATTCAAGTAATTTTGATGCTTAACTTATGAGGGATGGGAATAATCATTGATTATGTTCTTGAAAAGATATCTTTTACGCGTTGAAATACGCCATTGCTATTAATGAGCTATTTGTCTTTTGAATTAATTAGAGGAAATGTGAGACACGCGATAAGATCTCATAACGCAATGTCTTTATTCCAAGCACGAGATGGAATGGCATGTTTAGGTGGGACTATATCGCTGAATAAGCTAAGCACGAAGTTTCACTCTGAATAGCTTTATTTAGAGCTTCTTAAAAAGCTGGGCTCATCAGCTGAAGTGAAATGTATACATTTAGAACAATGTAGTAGGTAGTTCTCAACTAAATAAGATCACAATGTGTACAGGTTTTTACAAGGACTCTTACACTGGTTGACCTGAGGGACATAAATAATCGATAATAATAATCTTTCTTCTTGGAGAAGATGATATTCGATAGATAGACAGAAAGAATCATACAATTGCAACGAAATTTCTCAATTAACGACTGGAACATTTGAGAAAACTAGCAAACTCTTAAAAACAAAGTAAAGCAAAGGGACTCTTTCCTTATATGAAGGACTACATCACATATAGACTGGGAGCTAGTGACAGGTGGGGTTCTCCGATTTTATTCTGCTTGCCTTTTTACCCCTTGATTAGAAAGATAAAATGTTATTGAACGATGCATGCTTTCCGGTCATAGTTCCAATTCCAATGGAAGATCTAAAAAAAATTTTTTCCGTGACATCATATTGCATGCCTTTGTAACGTGGAATAATTGAGATTGATCTAAAGTCAAATACTGAAAGGCAAGCAATTCGCAACAGCCCAAGAGGCTCAAAGGGTTGCGTGAAGTTGTAAAAGAAAATATGAGAAATGCCGTGTTTCCAAATTGCATGCCAATGAAAAAAATTGAAGCTTTAGTCATGAAACTCTTGTAAAAAAATTGGCAAGCATTCCTCGTTGGCGCAAGGGTTTGAACCAATTAGCCGTGATTTCAACTTACCTCAAATGGAGCAAAAACTTTATTTTATAGTGAAATAATTATAAATTTTAAATGGCATCCATGTTGCTTGAGCCCTTCATATTTTGAATAATAATGAAAGTTGCATAAAAAAACTCGCAAAATTTCTCTGACTTTATTCTGCCTGCCATTTTGTATCACATCAATAAATGCTGTTTTAAATTCATTTGGAAAATGGCAAGCATGTTGTTTAAGCCTTTCATATTTTAAATAATAATAAAAGTTGCATGAAAAACTCGCAAAATTTCTGTGACTTCATTTTGCCTGCCATTCTATATTACATCAATAAATGCTGTTTTAAATTCATCTGAAAAATGGCATGCATGTAACTTTGTCCGATCATTGAGAAATTTTTCGGGATTCTATTTTTCATGCTGATTTGTATTTCAATGAAGAAATATGCTCCAAGCTGAAATAAAGAATGGAGTGCATATTACATAGGACAAACATTTACAAATTCTGAAAAAATCAAGAAAATATGCCCTAGAATCAACTGAGTTTGTAATTATTCTCATGGAAGGTGAATTTTTCATAATAATGCAGATTATAGTAATACAATTAGGTTCATAAACAATACTTTTATACCAGTAAGTTTTCCGTTTGGCATAAATAAGTGAAGAATAATATGATAATGAATAGAGTTAAAGTGGATGATATTGTGAGAAGGGTCGACAATAAGGACGATAAGGATGAATCGGACGACATTCAATCTCAAATAGGTGGTGAAACTACTAAAGAGGAACCTGAAATTTGCAATAATTATGAGGAAGAAATGGTAATTTGAGCAATTATTGCCAATTTCAGATTCTTCAGAAACTTCCTATTAGCTATTTTAATATGATTTTTCTATAATAATAATGTTTTTTTCTCTGATAATTAGCTCTTTTATGTATTCATAATGATCAAAATATTTTTGCATGATATTGGAGGTATACCTACTCTTAAGCTCCAGATGGAGGCATTTTAACTTTCAAAAATATTTTCTAATATGATTTTTCTATAATTTCCAAATAATTATTTTTCTGTTACAATACTCCATCCACATAGCTTATCCACATTCCAGGAGAAAAGTAAGAGCATGATTATTATTATTTTTGTTGTTAATGTGTACGTGATTATTATATTATTAATAGCAAGATTCAAAACCTGAATGTTTCACCTAATCACCAATTCAGGAGTTGGGACGTCAACTGTACATACGTGCTTCGTCCTAATAAGGACTCTTCAGTATACTATTATTTTAGTGCCTTATTGGTTGCAATTCAATTTTATACCCAGTTAATAGAGCTAATACTAATATCCATGGGAAAATTGTATGTTCTATGATTTCAATTGGATATTTTTGGAATTGTTGCTATGAAAACATCTTTATGAATGAATTAAATTGTAGCACTCTGCAATATTTTGAAAGAGATTTACCTAAACGATTAATGTTCAGAGTTATAAAATAATTCCAGTTAATTGTAATCAATTAATTTACGGGCACTTTTTCCCAACTTTTCTCCAAAATTCATCAATGATAAGCTGAGCAACATGCTTGCAATTTTTTGTGTCGTATAAAAAAAAAATTTTTGAATGGAATACACAATTTTTTTCCAACTTCCTCAATGCATGCCACCATTTTGGGACATTCTGGAGTGCATGCTAATTTCGTCAATAACAATTCATTGAACAAATTACCTATAGTTGAAATGGCATGCAATTTGAAATCACGGCTAAATGGCCCAAAATTTATGCAAGATTACCCCAACTTTCAAACCCTTGCGCCAACGAGGAATGCTTGCCAATTTTTTTCCAAGGGTTTCATGACTAAAACTTCAATTCTTGTTATTGGTATGCAATTTGGAAACACGGCATTTCTCATATTTTCTTTTACAACTTCACGCAACCCTTTGAGCCTCTTGGGCTGTTGCGAATTGCTTGCCTTTCAGTATTTGGCTTGAGATCAATCTCAATTATTCCACGTTACAAAGGCATGCTATATATATGATGTCACGGAAAAAACAATTTTTTTTTTAGATCTTTAATTGGAATCTGAACTATAACCGGAGAGCGTGCATCGTTTAAAAACATTTTTATCTTCCTTATCAAGGGGTGAACTATCAACCCTCAAAAAGGCAAGCGGTATAAAATTGGAAAACCTCACCTGTCACTAGCTCTCAGTCTAATAGTCAAGGTCAGACTGAATCGAGTGGTTTGAGTGTAAGCAAGTCAGAGATCGAGATAAATTTAGTGTAACATGAATTTTCTAGGGAGATAAACATCAGATCATGATTATTATTGAGTATAACATAGCTATAGTTATAGTTATTAGTGTATTTTATTCAATGAAAAAGCTTTAATTTCCCATTATTCTAACATAATAGTGTTGTTTTTCTCATTGCGGTCCCTGAGAATGTTATAGTTGGTGTCAGAAGGGGGATAAAGATTTAAAAAAAAAAAAATAATAATAGTAGTATTCAGTTACACAGCTGAATTTCAGTAATTATGAGGTAAAGGTAGATAAAAATAGTAATAAAATAGCTGAGTCAAGTGAATTGGAAGTGGGTAATCGTAAACTTGGAGATAGGAACTTGAAAAAATCTGAAACAACAGCAGTTTTGCAACAGAGACTTTGTCAAGCTTTATTTGAAGTTGGATACCGAGTACGGAAAATTAGAGGAAGTTGATGGTAAACTACAGAAGGGTTTTGAAAATTTGAAAGAAGAATTGCAAAAAAACTGTAAAAGTCTAAAAGGAGAATTGGAAGAAGTTGCCAGTAAACTAGAAGATATTTCTAAAAGCCTGAAGGGAGGATTGAAAGAAGTTGGCAGTTGACATGAAGAAAGCTTCAAAATTTTCAAAGAAAAACTGGAAGGAACTTTTCATAACCAATAAGAATTTTGTAGGAAATTCAAAAACAAACTAGTAAAATACTCCAGAAAATCAGAATAAGAGTTGAAAAAAGAGATAAAAGAAGCTTTCAGCAAGCTAGAAGAAGTTGGCAAGAAATTCGAACAACAATTATTGAAAGAAACTTTTGAAATATTTAAAGACAAAATGAAGGAAGGAATCAGAGAGCAGAAAGAGAGAATAAAGAAGATTGAAACAATGTTTGTAGCAATAAACTCTAGAGTAAGTAAAAACAGTAGAAGAGCAAGGTATGAATCTATATTAATCCACCGCAGTTCGACAGCAAGGTATCGCGGCTGAATCATCTAGAACAATTTGACTGGACCCAGCTGGAGAAAGCACATTGTTACAAAAACTTCATCTTACGTCTTTTTTGTACAATTTTTTTCTCATTCCATACCTATGTCGCCATCTGTATAACAAATTTGTACTAATTTTGTGAATACGTACTTGCTAATGACTCTTGATTGAAGAGCGCTAATTTGGGGAGCATGCGCGTCTTCTTTGCTTTCTTTTATTCCTGAGCGGTTGTTGCAGACGGATTGGTTTTGAACAGTCTTGTAATTTTTCTAGTTGCTCTAAATTTTGTGGTTATTTTATTTGATTAAATTCAGTGTTATGATTTTGTAAGTATTTGTTCACATTATTCCAAATGTATCTATCTTCGTTCCTCCCTTTGCCTTTCCTTACCTAAGTATGTTTGATATATGAATGATTAGTGAAATTGGTTGATAATATATAATCTAACTATATTTTGGATCCAACGCGTTGCGGATTTGTCATTCAACAACTCGTGGTTTAGTTTCTCACGTTATTTAAGTAGTTTTTGGCTTCCAAAGCTTCAAATATTTTGTTACGGGCTTCAGTTCCCGTTTTTAAGCTGGAAAATCCTACGAGTTTGTGAAGATTGATCCAATTTTTTTAGTAACGAACCACGTTCGTAAATTCCTCGACTCGTCGCTAATAATCCTTTTTCTTGTCTCGCTAGACTTTGTATTTTCTTTGTTTTTCTTCTCTTAAATGCTCAGCGTAGCTTTCTTCCACTTCGTAAATCTTTAGTGCACAATTTAGAATTAGGCAAATAAATAACTTTACTGATTATTTCATTCAATTTTTACTAAATCTACAGTTTATTCGTTTTCCAATTTGAATATGGAATTATTTATTCAAGTTTATCGCCTCAATTTTGAAGAGAGCTTTTCTTTTTTATAGGAACCTCCTGTATCAGTTGAATTGGATACTGGTTGGGTTATTTGTTTTCAGTGTGAACTGCTAGGGATCTTAGGAGCCCGTGTCCACTTGAGACTAGTTTCTGGCCAACTTTGCGTTAAGAAGAACATTAACATGTCTACGAAATTAAGAAGAACATTATTACATCCCGAAGTTGATTACCAGGCGCACGGCCAACCTTAACACCTTTAAGGACCGTTGGGTATTATTCAAAGCCCTATAAGACGCAAGATCAACTTTACTCAATTTAGGGAACGTTCTTGTCTGACGTTGTTTCTGTGGCTAACAATTCGTCATCTACCTTGTCTACCGATACTAGTCTTGAGTTCCGCCTGGAAAGGATATTTAGCTAGTTTTTGTAATGTAATTTTGAACGTCTGTGACGTGCTCTCCAATACTCTTTTGGCTGTTGCAGTGAGATTTTCTTGTATTATAGCTTTAACCATTTTCGTAAGTTACCAAATTTTTTCAATTATATTTTTTGGAATTATTTGCTTTCAATTATTAATAATTTTATTTATAATAGATTTCGACATCTATGCTTTATTTCTTTTTTTTTGCTGTTGCTTTTGTCTGCCAGAATAGTATATTCTTCTCCTTCAATCATTTCCTGGGAGTGGCGCCCATTTCCTATTTTTCAGGTAAAATATTTCCGATGCCCTTATTAATAGGTATTAATAGCTAGCCTGGGTCTTCACTTTCAAGGTAGGATATTCCAATTCTCAAATTTAGTGTCAATCAGATGTACATTATGTTTCTGCTACCAAATGGTAAAGAAACATTACCTTTTTTTATTTCCTACTGCCACCTTGGAAATAGGAAAAGGTACAACATTGTGATGCTTTGGACATATTGCAAATAATCACACCTGTGAAACAGGATGTCTATCAATAACTGCTTAAGTGCATGGAAACACGATATGGCCTCGCACATCTGTAGCAGGTATATTATTTGCAGTTAAAGAACAGATTTCAGAAAGCAAAGGAAGGTCTGCAGTAATTTCCGTCTGATATCGATCCTTTGGTTCGTCTAGCGTATCCAGCAACACCCGATGATGTCCTGGAGCGGTTAGTAGTACAAGCATTTGTTAACGGACTTCGTTGTAATGAGACCAAGAAAGCGCTAATCTTGGTTCGTCCACAGACATGCCTTAGCTCGTGCGCTGGAGATTGAGGCAGCAAAAATGACCTCAAGGAATCAAGTTTGGGATCAAACAACTGTCACCTGATAAACTGGAACGCCATGGTTAATTTACAGAGGGAATTGTCTGCAATTAGCCATTCCCAAAGCAACCTAATGATTGAATAGACTTGATTGGAGAATAATTTGGAATATGTTACCACTAAAAACGGTTGGTTGTCATTTCCACATCACTACGCGTTGCCTTGAAGGATCCGAATGCCATTACTGACATGGAATAGATGTTGTCACGTTTTTCAAGGAGGAGGCAACGTAATAAGTCGTCCTAATCAACGTCTGGAATATTAGAGATAGACTCTAGCAATTTTTCGAAATATGGTTCAACACTTCACTTTAGTTCAAATTTCAACGTAGTACTCAGCGAAAACTAGTCTCTTCAGATGCTAATTTCAGAAAGTGCACAATACAATACAAATCAGAACAAACATTCAGCAAGTACAAGTTACAGACTCCAATAATACATAGCAATCACTTTGTAGAGGAATGTTTGGAGATTATCATTTATTGATGTGTTCTAGAAATCTCTCTACATGAATTATTGATTGATACAAGTGAAACTTCTTTCGATGGAATATGTCAAACAAATTTGTGTGTATACAGAAGAGTTTAGAACAAAAAAAAAAAGCGTTGTCAATTCGTAAAATATTCAAGTTGGAATTAATCAGAGCCAAAAGTGGAATTTCCTGTTTCTACCAGGAGCTTACTCCATGGAAAACTTTGTAGCCGCAGGAGTTTGAAACAGGCTTAGTTTAATTGGTTTAAGGATAATTAGTGCGCCGTCAGTTCCACCGATGTAGAAAGGAATCTGATAATTAGGAATTAGGGTCATCATGAACACGAATACCTATAATTCCCCAAAAAATATATCACGATGCCACTGTAAGATAGGCGAAGCGACCAGAAGGCTTTAGAAAGTGTAAGGTTAGCTTAACGTTATCTATTTAACATGCCGAAGGGTTTCCAGAATAAGGATTCTAGGGTAAGCATACAAAGAAAGGATGCTATACTTCTAAGTGTGTCAGTAAAAAAAGTAGAATAATCTTAGTGTCTAAAATATTGATAGTACATCTATTTTTTCACATAAGATGAAATTTATAGATGTCCAAACTACATTCTCATGAATCTCTTCATGAACCCTTATCAATTCGTATTCATGGCTTGCGTTGGAAACCAAATACCTGTAGCAGTATGAATAACAATAATTACTGGGATGAAATTACATATATGAAGCCATATTTGCATATTCAGGAAAACTTATTTGCTGAATAGATTAATTGTGGATATGAGAATGAGCGGGTCGAAGTTTCTAGTTAGTTATATAATGGCACTCTATTCGTAACGACATATTACATATACATTCAACACTTTGTAACTGAAACAGATTAACATTGGTTACGAGAATACAAAGGCTTCCTGATTCAATTAAAAAAGCAATTGAACCTTCAACACAATTAAAGACTCATCACCCATAACATTTTCTACAGTTCAGTGCATATCATCCCCCACACATAAAAAACGAACGCATATGATTGTTCGCAATATTCAGAATATTGTATTCTAAAGATAAGGAAATTGCATAAACAAATATGTAAGACCTCACTGATTCACATTAGTTCCATATGAAACATTTTGTGAAAATCTGTCACGAATATAAGTTTTGAAGAGAAGTTAACAAGCAGAATAAAAAAGAAACAGTCACGTTTGATGAACTTTGAGATAGTGTGGAGTATTTTGAATTTTTAATGGGAATGTTGTGTGAAACACATACAAAAAGTACTTTTACAAGCTTATGATTGCAGTTTTTAGTATTATTCACACTACAAACTTTATATTCATGCAACATCATAAAACTTCTGGTAATTTATTTCTTACAATGTAACAAGTATGTTTTCAAGAGCCAATTTGAAAATATGATGATTATACCAATGTTTTCATTCATTTGTTTCTCATTGGATTGATCACAATCGTTATCAATCGACTGGAAAGGAGTCTATGGGCAGTTCAAACCAGAGCCATTTAGCATTAGGATACTTGATGTGTTTATTAATGATGTGAAGAGAATAATTGATCAAATCTTGTAGAAAATCAAGCTTAATACTACTTTTTCATCGGTGGTGTCAACTAGACAAATCTATTTCTTCAGCACCTTTGTGAATTTCTAATTTTCTGAATCAGAGTGTCGACTGATCGATCGCGATGCCATTTTTTTCGGTAACCAACAAGAGACAATTTCAATACACAAATACAGCCCAGAGTTCAATCAGGGACGACATATACAAAGAAAAGAGCCTCCATGTGAGCAGTACGATTTTTTCTATTCAGAAACACGAAACCATACAAGTATATTGAAACATATTGCGCTCCCTGAAAACGTCTAGACGGCCAATTCTTCCACCACCGGCTCAACAGTATATTGATGATCACCACCACCGGCTCTTCTCCCAATCCTGACAATTGCGAGTATAAACATAGAGGCCAGAGCTAATAAACAAGAAATTCTAGGAGATTTCTACGTCAAAAACTACAAAGCTCAGTCAGGCTAGGCAAGGCAAATAGGTGGAAACACTAGAGACAATAGATATGACCCATAGTAGCAAAATAGCATGGATCCTGAAAGCTGGCCTCAAAAAAATTAAAGAAGCGAGCAATGTGACAGCTGATCAAGTAGCAGATATACTTCTAGAAAACGGTAAAACCAAAAAACAGGACTCCAGAGTCCAAAAACAACCTGTTAGACATACCATTCACTCTCAAAGAACTCAATTCTGCAGCTAACAACATAAAAAACGAAGAGCTACCGGAACTGATGACCTGTGCACTGAGCAAACCAAACACTTCGGGGAAAAATCAAAAGAATGGATTCTCCAGTTCATGATCATTGCTGCAACAGCTTTCAAATACCAAAATCATAGAGGAAAGCCAAAATAATAAATCTATTAAAACCGGGTAAAGACCCAAATCTACTGAATAGCTACAGACTAATTTTGCTCCTCTGTCATCAATTCAAAATATATGATTCTGACTAGAATCCAGAATCTTGTGGATGATCCACTAGTCCTACAACAAGGAGGCTTTTGATCAGGCAGATTTTGCACAGGACAAGTCCTGGCTCT
Source organism: Dromius quadrimaculatus (assembly GCA_963989225.1). Lineage (NCBI taxonomy): Eukaryota > Metazoa > Arthropoda > Insecta > Coleoptera > Carabidae > Dromius > Dromius quadrimaculatus. The sequence goes on along the minus strand of OZ022334.1, from coordinate 7,029,673 downwards.
AACCGAATTTATTGAAAGTGGTTTTGAACAAAAACTGATAGCTAGAGTGGCTTTTGTTGACTTATCTGCAGCTTATGACACTGTCAATTATAAAAAGCTACTTCTCAAGATCTATCAAACCATGGAAAATCACCATCTTACAAAAGTCTTTGAATCCACCCTATAAATCCGTGGATTCTATGTAACTCTCAAAGGTAGAAAAAGCAGACGGAGGAAACAAAAAAATGGTCTACCTCAGAGCCCAGGGTACTTACAGCAATACTTTTCAACATGACCAGCCTACACCAAGTTCCTCAGAACACTTCTTATACGCCGATGATCTAACTGTGACAGTACAAGACAAAAACTTTGGGAAGATTGAGGAGAGACTAATCAAAAACGCAAATATGAGCATTCCAAAAAAGCCAGGCGCAAACTGCAAATAAAATGGAAAGGAAGTACTGTTAAACATGTAGAAAAACCAAAATACCAAGGCGTAATCTTGGATAAGATACTCACATACAGATACCACTACCAAAAATCTAAACAAAAAGTGTCGACCAGAAACTATATCCTCAGAAAACTACGCGAAAGTAAATGGAGCGCAAGCTCTACAGTACTGAGAACAACCGCCCAGGCACTATGTTTTTTCGCTTGCGAATACGCCTCTCCCGTTTGGAATAGATCATCCCATGCAAAACAGGTTGATGTGGCCCTGAATGAGACATGCAGAATCATTTCTAGCTGATTGGAGCCATACCCCCAGGCTCAGCCTATTAGTCCGTGAGACAGGACATACATTATGCGTTGATTATATTACCGCTCACTTGAAACTTCGTGAGTGACTTCATTGTGATGAGTCCGACAGCTTTCACATTTGACGAAATTCTTGATTTGGGAGTTTTTTCCAGCGAGGGCTACTTGAACATGTCAATTTCATGAAGCCTTGAAAATGTATTACCGTCATATTGATGTTTACACCAATTGAAAGAGGTTTTGATTATAAAATGAAAAATAATATTGTCCGACATGTAAATTGGGAGCCAGTGGTGAGTCCGACAAGCCGCACTTGTCACAAGTACGTTGGTATGAAAACGGATTACCGCTAGTCTGAGACTTTGAGGACGTGTTCAATTATTTCTTCTCTAAAATTTCGTCATTTTGTCCGAAAAATTTTTGGAGGCGTTTTCTCAGTCCGGCACTGGAACGTGTAAGGATTGTAACAGCTTTTCCATCAATGACCGCTCGTCCCTATGTTTTCCATTTTTCATTCAATTAGTGTCTAGAACATCACTGTATAAATGTCCGACAATTTAAGTGGAGCAATACTTCAGAAGAAACAAAAATATGTGGTATGAATGCGGCTGCGTTCATAGGCATATACATATATGAAATGCATATCAAGTCAGTATTGTTATTAATTATAAATAATAAAAAAAGGTTTATGCAATATATTAATATTATTTCGGAATCAAATGTGTGATATGAAGTCAGTATACAGTGATAATCATCTCAAATATCATTCAAATTTTCCTTCAACTGTAATATCTATATATATGAATTCGTCGAGAGCAAACTTTCGACCTCTTCTTAAGCATATTGCATGCATGGAGGAGTGTGAGATTTGGCATACTCAAAATTTATATGGAGAAGATTTGCAGAAGGCGAAAATTATATACAGGTGTCCCATTTTAATCTTTATAATAATACGTTAAGAGAAAGCTTTGATATTCGGCATACTTGAAATTCATCTGAGTGAGTGCAGGAAGCTGGAAGTATATACAGGTGTCCCATTTTAATTTTACGACGTGAAGAGAAAACTTAGTACCACGAGGTGATGTGAAACTTGGCTTAGTTGAAGTCTGTATGGAGAATGTGAGATATGGCATATTTGAAGTATATCTGGAGAAATATGAACCGAATGGAAAAATGGCTGAAGAAAAATTTCTAAGATTTCTATTTCCTTCCAATAGTCGAGGGAGAAAGTCACTTTGAAATTTTGAATGGGAACCACTAATCCTAATTCTAGACTCGGATGGAGCATCGAATACCAATATAATTCTACCTGGAGCCCCCGGGAATGGAAGATTGAAGTTAGTAACGTTCTTACTTAGCGACATAATAATATATTTCTTTTTCTATTTTCTACTTTACTTTTTTTTTAATCATTTTGTTAGTTGATTATTCATTACTAGCTTATAAGCAACGTCCATTACTTATCTCTTGATATTAAATACATCAAAAACTGAGTTATATATGTGCGAGCGTTTTCTTGTCGGACTGACGATAAGAACCAATATTTCTGTCGGACAATATGTTTTTTGGACAGATGATATCGACACCCCCATCGAACAAGGCCGTAAGTCAACTTAAACTCATTTTGACTTTTCATTACGGGCATACATAGCAAAAAATGACGTACATGGCAGTACTACAGACGTATCTCTACACCTCACCGTTATGAAAATACGCAAAAGTACAAAGGCGTAAATCGACTTGAAAAAATTGTTCCAGCTTCAAAATGGTTGTAACATATGTACCGTCTTCTTCATTATCATTCAATTTTTGCCTTTCAGCAGTTATAAGGACGTCATACAAGATACAGCCTTGTTTCTCTCATAGCTCTTACCGTAAAGATCAAAATGCACACCGTTTCTTGAGATACAATTCATCGTCTGTCACCAGAAATCACTTCATTTGAGTTAATTTTTGTTTTGTCTAAGGTGAAACTGTTGTCAGTTCATGATTCAGCTTCGTTTGTGAAAATTGTTTTGGAGTTTCTGTAAGCTTAGATGTGAAAAAAATGAATCCATCTCAACATCAAACTGCTTATGATCCCGAGCAATGGATTACAATAATTCGCTGTGCTGAAAAATCAGATAAACCGTATACTATACATGGGATAAATCAAAGTGAAATTCTCAATTTTAAAAATTTTATCAATACACTAAGTAACTTTCAGCTAGGCACGGATAACAATAAAATCATATGGTATAAAGTTAGGCATTCAAACATCAAAAGCGAAAGTCCAAAACTGATATACCCAAGCTATGATCTTTCATCAGAAATTAATAACCTGATTGATTTGGAGGAGAAACAGCGAACACATGTCACCAGAAGATCAGTAAGCGGAGAAGAAAATTTAGTCGTCGATATTCTTATACCTTGTGCATAAAAAGGCTCAATTTCCATTCCAAAAGCAAAGTGTAAGGACTTGAACAGCCTTTGCTCCTCTAAAGCTATTCCCAATTTATACCATAATTTCTATAAAAATTTGAGTTACTCTGATTCTGCTTTACAATATTCGTTTGATTCAGAGTAAATCAAGATCTGATATTCCATTTATCTTGACTTTGAAACAAATACCAGCATTTAATAATCATTTTAATATTCTCTTCAAGTTATTTCTCAAGATTTAGTTGTTTCTTCATCTGTAGGTATGTAAGGATATTTTGTAGTGCAATAACCACTAGCATAGTATTTTTGTATTTTTATTTGAACTTACAATATGTATTCCATCAAATATTGTTATCTGTTGAAAAAAGACAAGTCTTTTCGAATGACAAAATTTGGGACTTATGCTTCTTTTGGTTTGTAATAAAGCCGTAAGTGTTAGTTACAACCTTGTTTTTCGGAGAATCCCATTACAGCATAGGGTTGTAACTCACTGAATTTCATATCCCTTTGCACTTAGAAGCGCTATAATATAATAAAGAGCGGCAAATATTCCATTTTATCGGATGCAGTTACCCAAGAAGAAATGAAACTGCATATTTTTTTATAATAAATTTTTGAATAGAGATTTTTCCGTTTTTTGGATTTTATTCAGAACTATGCAAAATGAGTTACAACCTTTTTCGATGGGGGTGTCGATATGTTCTCAAATTATGATTGTTTTGGTCCGACAAGCGGTCATTATTGAAGGAGCTGTTATAATCCTGACACGTTTTCAGTGTCGGACTGAGAAAACGTCCCCGAAAATTTGTCGGCCAAAATGACCAAATTTTAGAAAAAAAAATAATTGAACACGTCCTCCAAGTCTTAGACTAGCGGTAATCCGTTTTCATACCAACTTACTTGTAACAAGTGCGGCTTGTCGGACTCACCGCTGGCCTCCAATATTCATGTCGGACAATATTATTTTTCATTGTATAATCAAAAAATCTTTCGATCAGTGTAAACATCAATATGACGGTAATACATTTTTAAGGATTCATGAAATTGACATGTTCAATTAGCCCTCGCTGGAAAAAGCCTCCAAATCAAGAATTTATTCAAATGTGAAAGCTGTCGGACTTATCACAATGAAGTCACTCACGAAGTTCCAACTAAAAATGTATGCCCTGTCTCACGGACTATTTATAAGGCAGTTAGTTTCGCAGCCTCTGCAATACGAAGAAAAGATGCTGAATATACAATGAAGTTCCTACAATGCTTAACAACATCCACTCTATGAGATTCAAGCATCCCATAAGCGCTTGAAATCACAGAAAAGTTCCCTGTCAATAGTATCCATTGAACCTCCCATCAATTATCCCTTGAAGCAGGAACTCCCGTCCGGCATCAATATAGATTGAATTACCTAGAAGACCCAAAACAGAATCCAAATTGGAGTTGTCCCTGTGAAGACTAACCTGATAAAATAGGGGCCCAAGCAACCAGAAGATACCTCCTGCACATGTGGCAAAGTCCAATATACAGAACATCTCCTAAACTGTCGAAACTGCATGGATTCCTGCTCTCTAGGTTACCTATGGCTTGCAAGTGATAATGCAACTGACGCAGCCAGATACTGGGTCGAAAATCTGTAAATTGATCCAAACACGAAAAAGGAGTAAGCAAGTAGTTATCTGTTATTACAACAGGACTATTACAGTCTAGTCAAAAAACTTAAAAAAAAAACTCAATCTCCTAAGAAGTCTAGCAGTTTTGAAATGTTGCACATGGATTTATAAGTACTCAGGGATGAATATACCAAAAGTCCCCATGAATTTGAGGCGAGCTCCGGTGGCAATTAGCGGGAACAAGACACATAATTAAAGCTTATTAAATCTGCAACAAAATTATGATTCACACTTCTCATGTATCACTAATGATTACCGAGATAAAGGATCCTAAATGATGTCGAGGAGCGCACGATGGTGTAAATTTAAGTGGGTACCTATCGTTGTATTCAGCATTATGGTGACAACAACTGCACCTTGATGTTTGATAGTTATTCAGCCACTCCATCCAGTGCAAAGATAGCTGAACACACCGAAAGTACAAAACAAAGAGGTCAGTTGACATTGAACATTGGAGGGAAAACTGTAGTGATAGTCAAATCATGTTTGTCTTTCTAACAAAAAAAATTAATTTGGACTAATTTCATCCTTCATAGTTGCCCTTTTCAGCCATGGATTTAAATTAGAACAAGCATCCACTAACGCTGACACATTGATTGGCCGGACAACACTCGTGAAATCCTTTACTTGTGACAAAGTAGCAATAGTCCTCATGGCCTTAACTCCGACTGAAATCAAACCATGGCAAAGTGGGAAGGAAATTCAAATTAACAATTGCAAACTTTGGGAATGAAGGACAGCATACTTCTTGTGCATTTGTTCAGCGGATGCGATTCGACTTCGGCTGCATATCGGAAAAGAAAACTTTCATGTTTCAAATTGTTAAAGGAGCAAGCTGTACTGCAAGGTATTGTTGATATATTTAGCAGCCCAAGTTTATCCCGTGAGGCTGTAGCTGCTGCTAAAAACAATATAGTACAATGCGCCGAGGATGCAAACCTCTCCCAACATTCACCACTTCAATGTTTTGACCAAATCTGTATCCATTTCTATTTTGCCGCCCACAAGACAGCACGCATTTAGATTGTACCACCAAATCCAATTTTGGCTTGGGAATGAGCTTCCCCCTGTACAGTGAGCTTAGAAGTAAGGAAGCGATTGATTGATCCCTGTGACAACGTAGAATTATCTCAAATTATCTCAAAAAACGACTTTCGTGAGTGACTCTTTTATTTGCTCTACTGAATACAGAGGTGAGAAAGAAATGAGTTCCGGCTCAGCTCACACTCAAGTGAGTAAGAAGTATGTTCAGTTTGAGTCAAGAGTGAGGTGAGTGTGAGTCACGTCTCTGAGTTCGGCCCATAATATATTTTACGTGTATGTTCATCGAAATATTCAAAGAGATTTCCAGAATCTAATATCTTCTTGGAAGACGAGAAAAAGTACGTTAATCCCAGATCAACTTTAATACTTAATTTTCCATATTCAGTAACAAAAAACTACATGATCTGTTCCGTATGTAATCTAAGTTGTCTTAAATTCATCTTTTACAGAACTAGTTGTCTTTCATGTCTTATGCTAATAAGCAAACATGCAACACAATTCTGTTGTAACTCTGCAGAGCATAACTTGACTGTAATGACAGCCAGTTAGTTAACTTTAGCTTTGGGAGCCCTATAAGATGAATGTAAAAGCATGTGCTGAAGATAACAGACAGAAGTGGTCTAATTCCTACGCTTGTAATTCAGAATGTGCTGTTTAATCTAAGATTTAATACTGATCTTATAGAAGTTGGTACGCGTGTATTTTACGTGTCTGAAGGCAGTTTATTCCAAATTACACGTATATTAGTCCATTCATAAAGCAGCCCCTATAAAATTGAACATCCACATTTAATTGCTGACGTAAATTTTCTGAACATCTTATAGGATGCTTTACTTCATCACCATATTAATTTTTATTGGCCATATCCTTGAACTAGTAGAATTTATTATAGCAACTGCTTGATCTTATGTTGTACTGATATGATAACTTTGAATTCTCCATTTATATCTATTTGGAAATCAAATTGGAGTTTCAGCTGTAGAAGTGATGCATCTCATGAATAATTATAGCTTAACATATGTTTGAGGAAAAATTCATTGCATATGTGGACATTACCTCCGGAAATACAAATCAAAAAGTTTCCAAGCTCCGAATTGCAATCATTTTCGAGTAATGTAGCTAGAAAATGACGTAGTTTAGATTTTTCCGAGACATAAAAAGAAAATGAATTACTCCATTCGCTCTGCAACTTGTAATGAATTTTATTCCATCTTATCTTACGAGTAAACAGCTTTGAAACACTAGCAATTCGATTCAGAGCAAAAATAAAAACCACACGATACTGAATGAGATTTACAGCTCAAATTACCACAACATAAAAATTCCAGCTGTGACAATTTATCTTCTATTTGTTCTCATTGTGAAAATGAATGCAGGGAATTTAAGAAATTACTCTACTTGCCTGTCTCACAGATAAGTGCTTACAAAATGCATCGTACTCAACACAAATCCAATTAATTTTTAGAAGATGCTTCATAAATAATCTCAACCAATGAATTAGGTACACTTAAGACCAACAGTTGCATCATTGACTAAATAAATAGTCTACTATCTCGAGGCCCTGTAATAGAACAACAGTATTTGTTATTGTACTCTAATTCATGTTATTCCAAGTACTAATCCGTGTTTTGTTCCAAACTTCTGCTATTTATTCAACAAGGCACAACTCTTGAATGTAACTTCCGACTTTCAGATTCGCTCCTGAATCCTTTTCTTCTAACTCCATTTCAGTTTCAGTTTCAGTTTGAGATTACGTGAGCCAAGCCACACGTGATGTAATGGCATTGTAAGCCAAAACAAATGACTCAATGGGAACCATTCACAATGATTCGATTTAAATAGAATGAAGAGTCGGATTAAGTTTATTTGGACCCTCAAGTTTTTGTAATTGGCTTTCATTACACATGAATACTTGGACGTGTGTTTTGGGGATTTCTAGATTGATTATGGATAGGAGTCCAGCAGGAGACATGACGATCTGTTGTATGAATAATATCTAGAGTGTTGCAACGTCGGGCTAGTGGCTCAGTGTTTTTTGGTTTTGGTGGTTTGATTCCCGGCCGTTATGCATGATTGACCGAAAGGGTGCTACAAAGATAAGCACTTGAATCATACACGGACACTATCGTCTTACCACCAGTATTACCTGTATGTCTTAGAGATTATATTGATAGTATATACAAAAGTTGTACAGTAGGTTGACCATGAATAACCAGTCCCATATTCCTGTATATTTTTTGAGACTTTCCAACTTTTGTACTGATACTGCTCTGGGATAAAACTGCAAACAAGTCTCTTTCACATGGTTTTCACAAAGAAAAACATATGGCTGTGCATTCACGTTGTGCTTTTGCTGCATATTACATTCAGTGCTGCGTTTGTTGGTACATTGTTATGTTCCTATTATTCCGCGAAAGATTATTTTATAACTTGAACTGTTTATTACAGCTGAATGTGTTTTGTCGGCAATTTGCAGATATTCCTTTGTTGCTTCAGTAGGAGCAATTTTCCATGAGAGCATGAAGATATGGGTAATGCGAAATCTTTTCCTTCACTAATTTTGAGAGATTCAATCCCATATAAGAGCTATATGTACTAGTACTACGATATATCAATCAATATCGACTTCTTTGTCTTTACATCAATTCGGATACTCTTGCAATTCTGGAAGTTGGAGGAATCTAAGGATCGGTATTTCAGTTCTTGATTTATCTCAAGCAAAACTCAATATCCTCACTCACAATTGTTTTAGTAATCATTACTGAGGAGATTAGGCCTCGTAAGGGTGAACCAAGAACTGGAAAACTGGATCTAAGTCAAATAAAACAGAAAAGAATTAACATATTCTGAGTATCTTTGCTTTCCACGTTTACAAGGCAGAAAGCTCAGGTGGTCTTACAAGTTTCGTATTCTACGATGTTGTGTTATAGCATATTCGTGATCATTTCTTGTCCTTTTCCATTGTATTTATTTTGACCACTCTTCATTGTTACTCAAGCTCGTTTTTGTTTCCGTGGTCTTTCTCTTTTAGCCAATTCATCTTCTGATACTGATTGGTAGTTCTTCCAAAGTCTCCATAATTGCATCCGCTGATTCTTGAAGTGTTTTGAGCAGAGCCGACAGTTGAAGATATTTGAAACAGAACTTTACACTTGAGAGTGTGTCACGGATCGAGTTGAAGGTGTTTAAGACTACTTAGCCCAACTGGTAAATGTCTGCCAAAATATACCGTGGAGGTTGATGATTATATTGCCAGAAACGAGGACTTTGTTTCTTCAAGTTTGAGATTAAGGTGTTATAAGTGTGTTTAAGGATATTCTGACTGCCAGGCAGTAGATTAATCTCTCAATATTGTATAGCCTTGTCCTACAGTATTCTACAGGGGATCTTAATTGAAGGTGACTTGGCAGGGTGAGTTTTCATTCGTCAGTAGCTCATACAATATTCCAAAATTGTGATTTGATACTAAAATTCTAGTCTTGTCTGTCAAGACAGACAGCATCATCCTTTGTAAACAGTCAATCAGCATTTGTTCTTACCCCACCTTGAATTGTTTCAAAATATTAACCCAGGTAGTTTTAGTTATCTCAACACAGTTTTCAGTTACCAGCAGTCAATGCACTTGCCCATTGACCATCAGACCTAGTTGTCAGTTGACCAGCAGTTGATACACTTGTCCATTGACTATTATAATGACCCCTTACTACTGACGGGGTCGTTGACTTTGGCGTCGCTGTCGAAACTACTGACGATCTGCTTGGGCACGAATGCAGCTTCTAAAGTCTGGCTGGATAGCTTAGAGAGGGAGGATTAGGGCAGTCAAAAAAATTACCAGGAGGTAAGTGTCACTGAGAGATTTACTTTCACACAATTAACGGAGACGGTGAGCATACAACATATATTTCTCGTAAGAATCATTACGGAGGATGGAATGACTGAAGGCTGATGGTGACGTGACGGCGGTACAAATACTAGCGACGAAATAGCTGCAGGCTGTACATGATACTCGACACCAGCGGTCCGCGGTACGGACCCATGAGGTCAAAACGGCAAGAAGCTCTAAAACAAATAGTCTTCGACGTTTTTAGAATCGTGAAGCGATTCCCAAAACGGCGAATTACCATTTACATTGTCTGCAACGCTCTGAAAACCAGAATGATCTCCAAGCAGTGACCCTACGTTAATTTACCCTAACACTGTGAAATCACAAGGATTTTTTCAGCGGTGATGCGACTTCAGTTGATTCAACGTTTGTGGAGCTAGACTTAGCTCCCAGACGGCAAGATAAAACAAAACTGACTCTAGGTTAAAACAGCAAAAAGCAAAAAAAATCTAAGTTTAAAACATCAAGAGCAAAACAAATCTGAGTTTTTTCTACGGACTTAACAAAAACAATCACAGTTTGTGTCGTACAATCATGCTATACGGACCTAGCACAAATACTCTACATGGACGGTAAAACGGTAAACACTTTCAAGATGAAAATCGGAATCTAGAGGAGAATTCAACCTATAAACAGAAAATAATTATTCTAAATTGTAGGACAGTACTCTGGTAAATAAGTCAATACGTTTAATACAGAACTTGAGGGAGAAAAATAAAAAAAGAAAACTGATTGATGTAGAACGTAAATCAAAATACGGTAGCTGAAGGCTCTAGGACGTGAAATGGTGTATGAAGGGTTCGTTACACTATCAGTCAATGTTGACAATTGACCATCAGTCAGTCAAAGTGAATAACTTTATCGACATTCAGCCAATTTTATATAAGGCTGTCCTTAGAGAACCTGGATGAAGTATCTTAGCAACAGAACTCAAGAAAACTACAACATTTACAAAGAGCAGCGCAAAAAAGTCAAAAATCTAATAAAAATAGAAAAGGAGGAAAGTTGGATCACATTCGAAAATCAAATGAAAGAAAATAGCAAAGCAAATCAAAAACTATTCTACAAAGCTATAAAAACTTTAAGAAAGGAAAAAACAACAGACAATTTTCCAGTAAAAGACAAGACGGAATCCCTGATAACAGAAGAAGACCAAGTAATGGAACGATGGAAAGAGTACTTCGCAGAATTATCAGATACAACAGTCGAAGAGAGAAACATAGAACTGCAAACAAGAGGTGAATTGACTGCTACATCTACAGAAGAAATAAGTATTGAAGAAGTAAAAGAAGCCATCCAAATGCAAAAATATATAAAATCGCCTGGTCAAGGCAGAATAACTACAGAAATGCTAAAATACATGGGTGATGAAGGTAATATGTTGCTATTAAAAATATTTAATCAAGTATGGAAGAAAGATACAAAAGACTGGGAAATAGCAGTTATCTTACCGATATATGAAAAAGCAGATATCCGTGATTGTAACAACTATAGAGGAATTTCACTATTAAGTACAGCACTAAAATTATATGAAAGAGTTCTCGAAAAAAGACTGAGAGTAATAATAGAACCATCCCTAGAAGAAGCTCAAAGCGGATTCAGGAAAGGAAGAAGTGTACAAGATCATATTTTTACCATAAAACAAATAGTCCAGAAAACCTTATTGACTAAAAGAAAAGCATGCATGGCCTTCATAGATCTGGAAAAAGCATTCGACAGAGTGCAAAGACGAAGAATCTGGAACAGTTTAACAAAGGGAAGTGTGAATGGGAAATTAGTGAGTGCGATCAAAAGTTTATATAAGAAGAATTTGAACTATATTGTTAAAAGAAACCAAAAATCAGAAATATTTGAAACGAAAAATGTCCTTCGTCAAGGAGGAGTGATGAGTCCGGTTCTGTTTACAGTATTCATGGAAGATATTATAAAAGAATGCAAGCAAGAAACAACGAAGCTATTAGTAGACCACAGAAATATGCAACGTATCGAAATTGGAGAATGCGCGTTTGTGGACGATGTTGTAATATTTCCAAGAAACGAAACACAACTGCAAAGAAATTTGAATATATAGAATATTAAACTGAATATGCACGGAATGTCAATAAATGTGAAGAAAACAGAAGTAATGATAATAGGTAATGAAGAAAAGTCTATTGAGCTAAATAATGAAAATATAGAACAAGTAGAGAAATTCGAATATTTAGGAGTAATAATAACAAAAGATGGAAAAGAAGACGAAGGCATCAACAAAAGAGTAGATAAAACCGTGAAATTATTTCACAGCATAAATAACAGCTTCATAAGTAAGAAAGAAATTAACAGGAAGACAAAATTAACAGTTCACAAGACAATATTTATATCAGTTCTAACATATGGTTGTGAGTCTTGGGTTATACCGAGAAGAACCAAAAGTAAACTCCAGACATTGGAGATGAAATATTTGAGAAGAGTCAAAGGAGTAACGAGAATAGACAGAATGAGAAATCAAGATATAAGATCAGAGCTTTCAGTGAAACCTATAGTAGAATTTATTGAGCAAAGACAACTGAGCTGGTGAGGACACCTAGTCAGAATGGAGGAAAATAGACCTGTAAAGAGGACTTGGACATCAAGGAATATACCGAAGAGAGAGAACTAGGATACATCATAGAGAAACTCCTGGAGAAGAAAGAAATCACACCACGCGAAGCCAAGCAGACTGCAAAAAACAGGAAACAGTAGGCAAAGTTTGTGCACGAATAAAGAATAAAAGTGACATTCAATATCTATTCAGTGGTATACTGCAAGATGAACGGTAATGTAACATTATTGAAAGATAGATGACGTTGTGAACTAATGGTTGGCAATTCACCCTGACAATAATTAATCATCCCAATAAAGTTTTCCTGGAGAAAGTTTGATATAAACTTTTTGTGTCTCAACGACAGGTTTATAGCCTGCAATCGAGCATATTATAGGTAAATGAATTTTTTTTTTCTATAGTGATATGTCAAGAAACAACACACAAAATCGTACAATTTTCAAATTTCATCACATCATCAATAAAACGCTGTTATCAGTCAAGCACCGCTGTGACGTCATTACGCATGCTGGCGACCGGGAATCAGTGCATTGAAGATAGGGATCATGGATTACTTATTCGACTTAGCAAAGAATCAGACCTAATATGAGTTTTCATAGGTTTGTAAAGGAACAATCTGACAATTTGTCATAGATTCACGTGTAAGTGGTTGCCAACTTTTTCTTGAAAAGTGAGTACTGTGACGTCATTACGCATATCGGTAATCAGTGCATCATAGATAGTGACCGTAGATTAATTTGACCTCTAAAAGAATCAGACCTGATATATCTTCCGATATGTCCATAAAGAAACAGTCAAATAATTTGCCAGAGGTTCAAGTGTAAGTGAGTTTTCAACGCAGCTGAAGATATCAGTCAGAGGTTAGTCCTTATTGTGATTCCTTCTAAGGTAGTATAACGTCAATTTTAGTGGGCATACTATAGTGAAATACTGTGATTTATTGATTCTATCACGTTTTAATTGCCAACAGAAACGACCTGGTGGATATCCAGTGCTAGCCTATGAATGTTTTGTTGATATGGCATTTGTCTCTGCCACTTCAAGGACATCATTAAAAATTCATCGCTAATTTTTTGTTATTTGGAGAGTATCATTTTGATTGGGTGAATCTACAACAGTGTCGTATCATAAGAAATTCACCTATCAATTCAAATGCACATAGAATAATGAGGAACAATATATTTTGATGACTGTACGTTGATGGCTGTCTAGTTCGTTTCCTGTTACTTGTTTGAAAGTTTCATATAGCTAAACATTTTCTTGGAAGCTTGTAGTACTTTATGAACGTAATGATTTTATAATAAGGTATTTTGTTCTGGACTGGAGCTCTCCAAACTATTTTGAGGTCAGTTACGATAACAGCCAATTTTGTATATCAACATTGGTCAATAATGCATCAAAAATATGTACCTACCATTAAATGATCTTAACAACAATATAAGTGGGCAATAGAAAGTCAAACAAAACACTCGAAATATCACATCGGATTTGTTGTAACCTTTTTTTTATAACTTCCCTGTTGGGAAACTAATAAGCAATCTACTTGGTTCCCAATGACTTCTTTAGAACCAAGGTTCATTTTGATGGTTTCTTTGTGAGCAATGCTACAGCTGAGCACCAACGTGCGTAGTGACGTCATAAAGACAGTTCATTTAAAAATCGAGTTTGCTAATCACATCCATTATTCTTAACAATTTTTTTTTAATATGTTTAGAATTCATTTTTGAGAATTGTGAACTTGATATATGATTGAGGTATCTTCCATCAGATCAAATATGGAGATCTTGTAGCTTTATTTGAGCAAAAAGCTACTAAATTCCACCAATATTTTATTGCATACCAATATTATTTGCATAAGAGAATTCCAATGGAATTTGTAATAATATACAAACAAATATTTCTAATAACCGTAATTGATTTATGAGGCGTATTCTATTCTTTTGTTCATTCGTTTGAACAGCAAATTCTTCACATATTATCCACCTTAAATCAAGACTATTCTCAGTAATTTGATTCTACTATAATGAATTTTGCAGAGTTCGGCGAAGTGGAACATATGTTTTTATGTTAATAATGAGTATCATGAATTTCGCGAATTACAAGTTAGCTAACAGTTTGATTATATTACATATCAGAAGCATGTCTCCTCCAAATTGGATTTTACGGTGGAAACTGAGACGAATTATTCAACAAAGGGTCACTTTGTACTTCCAATGTGAATTACTGTCAGAAGTTGGTGAATGAGGATCCAACGGACCATTTAATACATTCAAGATTTTTGGATGTCCGATTGCCATTGATATCCGGAATGAAATTCTATTGAAATTATAATGGGTAATTGAATTATGCACATATAATTGCTGGTATATTTTTAATATTGATGCGTTGAGTTTATTTTAATTAAAGCCCGAAATACGAGTATTCCGCTTCAAATGTTGATTAAAACATTTTTTGGCATCCTTTGTATCTCGCGTGAAAAATGAATAGCGAAACTAATAATAAATCTTGTTGATCTATTAACCAGCTCAAAAATGGTTACTTAATTGTCCATTTATTCTTGCAAGAAGTCTTCTATAATAACAAAACACCTTAACTTCATCTTACAGACAATCTAAATATGCCGTAAATAAATAATTCGTCGTTTTATTCCAAGTTACCGTGAACACTTTCAGCATAAAACTGTACACCTGAGACTTGAAAATACACAGCTTCGCTCAACTTACATCTGCAAAATTAGCAAAAATAAAACAAATAGCAAGCAATGCAATGTTTTGCCTGAGACCAAACTGCCGTATAAATGTTGTGCATAACTTTTACAAAAGGAAATAAAGTTCATAAGATGGAAAACTGTTTTTAATTCAGAAAGCATTCACGAAATATACTCAATGTCTTTTGAAATTGTAGATATTTCCACGTATGCTTTATCTGTCGTTAATCTTATAATAAGCGTTGAATGGACGATCATCTTTCTTGTCCTAAATTTGTACTGTATCTTCGAAAACAATAAATTATTCCAAATTGGATTTCTAGTTCATCAATATATCAGTATTCATGAATATCACTTCCTGCGCATATTTTCGTTCAAATCCTTGCACGCCCTACGGATTTGTCATCCAACAATTGATAAAATCTATATTGAAGGATAAACCAATTCCTATCCATATTCACCTTCAAGAAGTCGGAATAGAAATTTAAACCAGGTCGAGTAGAAGGTATATAAACGTGATAAGAATACTTCTATATTCATAGAATTCTGTACTGCATTTACTATATGCTTCGCGGCGTCTGTCTGAGCTTTGAGCATAAATTTTCCTGTTTGAAAAAGCTTATTTAAAATGAAAATTAAATTCGTTTTTTCTTTCTTTATCTTTGTTTGTTCAACGGTGGAGAAAAACACTGAGATTTTTGTTGGAAGTATAGTTGGTTTATGGATAAACAGCACTTGGTGATGTCTAAATTTCGATGCAAAAAGCATATGCTTTACTATAAAAAAAAATGTGAGAGCTATGTCTCTCAAATATCAACTTAAAAGAAAATTCAATCCAAATAATCTATCGAAACCTTCTATACGCATGAATATTTTTGAAAATGGTGTGATGAACTCCCACAGTTTTTCAAAGCACAATGCACCATTTCACATCCTAGAGCTTTCAGCTGCCGTATTTTTATTCGAGTTTAACAACTCACTTTTGCTGTTCTGAGCTTAGAATTATTTTGCTTTTTGCTGTTTCAATTTAGAGTCATTTTTGTTTTACTTTGCCGTCTGAGAGCTAAGTTAAGCTCCGTGAACGTTGAATTAACTGAAGTTGCATCAGTGCTTAGGAGATCATTGTGATTTCACAGTGTTGAAATAAATTGAAGTCAAGTCACCATCTGGAAATCATTGTTGATTTTACAGTGTCAAAGTAAAGTAACGTAGAGTCACTGCTCGGCAATCATTCTGGTCTCCCGAGCGTTGAAGACGATGAAATATTTGATTCACCGTTATAGGAACCGCTTCACGATTCCGCAAAGGTTCAAGACTACTTGGTTTAGAGTTCCTTGCCGTCTTCGACCATCTGGGTTTATACTGCGGACTGCTGGTGACAAGTGCCTTGTACAGTCATCGTGTCACCGTCAGTCTCCAGCTATTCTATCACCAGTGCTAATTCCTACAAAATATATGTTCTTTGTGTGTAAATTGATTTTCTGGTAATACTTGATTATTCTTTTGACAACCCTTACACTTCTCTTTGAGCTATCCAGTCGTCCGTCTTCTGTGTCACCGACCGCATTGGCGCCCGAGCATTCCGTCTGCAGTTTTGACAGCCTGCCAGCAGCGCGAAATTGTTACAAGAGCTACATGATGAAAAATTTAAGAAATAATCTCCTATTCAGCTTTGAAAGCATTACAAACATATTGTCTGTTCTTGAATATTTTTGAGTATCAAAGCCAAACTTCCACGCGGTTTTTATGTTAATTCCGTGAATATCAAAGTAAAATGTAATTAAAGTACAAACTCGTTAGACTCAAGTAAGCAAAGAGTAATATAATACATGATAATGAATAACGAAATTGTATCCTTTATCCTAAAGATGAGTTTATTCAAGATTTAATTTGAATGTCACAGTCACAGCGTAGCAGAAAATTTCATTTTTAATCGAAATATTAACTAGCCCCTTATTATTTGAATTGTGAATCTTTTGCTTACTTTTGCTTAGAGAATTGCAATCGAATGATCACATTTGGAATAATCAAAAATTGTGGGATGAATACATATAATTTGATTTATACTTTTCGAGCCATCCAAATGAAAGCGCGCATATTGTGATTTTGTGGTATTATCTATGTTTTAAGCCAGTGGATACATTACTTTTGATATTATTTACTGTATATAAGACGCATAAAAGACACATAAAAGATGCAAAGGGCAACAAAATCGAGAACGACTAGCCATATGAGAAAATCTGGGAAAAATACTTTAAAAACTTGCTAAACAGGACCGCTACAAAACGTTGAGATCATAACACAAGATGAAATTGCGGACGAAGGAGTATTAGGAGAAACAACAAGAGAAGAAGCCAAAGAAATAATAAGAAGCAGGCGAAATGGGCAGACTTCAGGCAAAGATAAAATAAACACAGAACTATCAAAATATGGAGGAGATGGATTACACTAATATATATAAACTTATAATGAAGCTATGAAGAACAGAAAGAATACAAAAGGAATGGGAAAGGGGACAAATAGTCACAATTCACAAAAAAGGAGATCAACAAGCATGCAAAAATTATATAGGTATCACACTACTGAACACGACGTTAATACAAAAAAAAGTGCAGATAGAAACAGAAAACATAAAAGAGCAGCACCAGTGCGGATTCACTCAAGGCAGATCAACAACAGACGCAATACATGGAGTTAAACAGATAATAGAAAAAGCACATGGATATAAAACGAGCTTGGATTCATTATTTATTGATTTTGAACAAGCGTTTTATTCGATCAAAAGAGAAAAACTAACGATAGCCCTAGAAGAGTTTGGAATAACAGCTGAATTAAGAAGATTGATCCTAATGACATCAAGTGGAACCACAACCACAATAAGAAAACAAAAAGAAGAAACCCAGGAATTGGATATGAACAAAGGAGTAAGATGAGAAGATGCATTATTGGCAACTGTGTTTAACATAGCGTTAGAATATGTGATGAGGTATTTAAACCAAGGAACACTCAGAACTAAACGCAGACAAATAATAGCATACGCAGACGATATAGTATTGACTACAAAGAATAGAAGAATATTGGAAGAAATGGTTGAAGAAAAAGTAACAGAAGGTAACTCAATGAGCTTAAAATCAAAACAGAAATGATGAGGATAAAGGAAAGAATCAGAAAATAGGAATATAAAATATGTAACCAGCAGTTTGGGGGGTGAATAAATTCAAATACCCAGGCATTATGCTGTCCAATGAAGGAGACAGGGAATTCGAGATTCAAGAAAAGATATTAGCAGCGAACAGAGCCTTCCATGCGAAAAAAAAATTACTAAGGAATAAAATCCTAGCGAAGAAAACAAATACTAAAGTATATAGTAGAATTATCAGACCAATAATAATGTACGCTGAAGGAACAATGACAATGACAAAAAAAGATGAAGAAGATTTGCAAATAGTAGAAAAAAATGGAAGAATCATCTAAATGATGAAAGCGCATTTTTGACAGCTCATGAATGCTTGTTACTTTAGAGATTCCGCAAATTTCCATCTCCCACAATAACTGAGCTTGAAATCAAGCAGTTTGGGTAAACTAACGAAACAGCAGCTTCTATTTAGTACTAGCTTCAAGTAGACTATTTGATAGGTACATAATTTATGCATGTACAAACTCAAAAATACCTTTTAATCTTCATTGTTTAGTTATTGACTGACAGGAGGTCAAGTGCTGTAGCTTAAAATGATAATTTGATCTTTATCAAAGCTATATAAAAAAAAATACACCAAAAGTGAACAAATTTTCATCCAATAATAATAATTCATTCTAATAAGCCTCAAATTCGCGTCAAACAAGTTATTGAATGAATCCCGGACAGATTTGACAACTGTACATAATAATAGTGACACCCGCGGCGAAAGTTGTAACTAAATTTTTATCTACTTTAATAAATTTTAGTTGCCATGTCCCTAATGTCATAGATATCTATGGACATTGTTTCACTTGAAACAAGTAATTGAATAATTCAATTTTCCACAATCACTGAGCTTGAATTAAAGCAATTTGTGCAAGCCTACGAAACAGCAGCTTTTATTTAGTACCAGTTTCAAGTCTGTAAATAGTATAGTTGCTGAGATCTCAGCGTCACGCCAGCCAGCCAGCCAGCCAGCCAAAGTGAATATAATAGCGCTTTTTTCGGAAAAATGCGCTAAAAATAGTAAGAACTATTCCAAGACTAGAAAAAACGACAGAAAACGAATATAGAATACTGATGAAGCATGAAATAGAACAAGAACTGCAAAGAAAAGATAAAGTAAGAAAAATAGAACAACAAAGGATGAAATGGTTAGGACACATATTGAGAAAAAGAGAAGAAGTCACTGTGAGGGCAATTCTACAATAATAACCAGGCGGAAAGAGAAGAAGAGGCGGACCCAGGTCTAAATGACTACAAGAAGTAGAAGCAGACCTGAGTAAAGCAGAAATAAAGAAAAGGAAGTAAAAAACAGGAGATAGGAAGACATGGGAAGAAATATATCAGAAAATTTAGAACAAGGCTATGGGAACTGATCCACTTCAAATAAATGATCTAGAGATCTTCAAAGAGAAGCGACGCAACCCCACCTGGGATATCCAAGCCACTATAAATATAATATCATAATCCAATAAGATAGCAACTGTTCTATTTAACTAAACAAGTTCAAATTTGGTATATTTATCAATTTTTAATCGCAAAAGCTCCACCAAGAAGCTCTCAGATTTTTTGACACATAGAAGTTGTTTCAATTGAAATTATTGATGGTATCACATCAAATCTACATGGACCCAATCACATTTCGTCTTTAGCTCTCAATCCTTGTCATCTTGATCCAGATCTTATTTTTATAGAGAAATAGCCTGATTGGATCCTTACGTCCCAAAGATGAATTCGAATCAGGAACATGTCTAGCTGCCATTGTGAATTGACCATAATAATAAAGTCAATATCAATGTCAACTTGTTGTGGTTCCATCACAGATTTGTTTCCTGTGTGGATTCCATACCAAGATCCTAAATAGAGTTTTCTACAAGCAAACGATGCACCCTTTAAGTGTCTTAAGCAATATGAATTAAGCTGTCTAACTATCTCATTATCTTGGAAATCTAGCAATCTGTTCTCTCCGCCTGACAGCTTGCATAAATTCACCAAATTGGCAAAGTATTGAGTTTCTTCCAACTGTTATTAACGCTTGTACACATTTTTCACCAAGTCTAAAGTGGAGCTGTCCAGAAAAGACTTTCAACCATGGATAGTGATGAGAAGTAGTGGGACGCACCTGGATGCCGTTCTTCAGCTCGTTGCGGATTATTAGGAATCGAAGTTTTAAATCAAGCTGATTCTAGCAAATAGTCTACACTCCCTACCGTAGCAGGTAAACTGATTGTAGGTTACTAGTTCTATTAAGGTGATGCAGCAGACTTAAGAATTCATTAAAGAAAAATTTGATCCTATTAGCATGGAATTATACTTACAATTATGAATCTACAAGAATTGTCTGTGACTTGTGATCAGAGTTAACTCCTGACATCGAAATCGTTTTGATACTTCAGGTGCTATATTGTGAGGAATCTTCTATGCATACTTGAAATGCTGAGCACATCTTCTTACCTTTAACTTACATACATTGAGTTTACGTAATATCCTTAAATCAATCCATAGATCATTGCACCAGACTTTTAAATACACCTTATGTACCTCACCTATTGTGAATATATTTTTGGAGTCCCAAATCGTAAGACTCTTGTTACAATTGCTCCTACGCAACGATTAGTCCAGAAGTCAACCAAACCCAATATTCCTTGATCGAACTCATGACTTAATTGTATATGAATCGATCAGGAATATAGTGGTCAATAGGATGCCAGACTTTATCAATTCAATATGCTGTCCACGTATCGATCAATTTTTTGGTAGAACTAACGATAAGAACCAGTATCTATCGACAGCGAAGATCAGGTACTTTGGGACAAAATCAGAGTGCAATTTCTTGTCCTTTTCGGTGCAGGGTGAAAAATTAACAAGCTGAATACGAAAATGGGTTCCACTTAGAGATGGCTGCCGCCCTATCGTACAGAACAGAGAATGACACCCCAGTTATATTTGTAAAATGTTTCAAGCTTCAACCATGAATTAGGTGTGGAATGATCACTTAATGCCAAGCATTCCTGATAGAATATCGAAGACGATAAAAACGATCAACACCGCTTTCCAGAACTTTTTGACATGTCAATTGATTCAGTACCAATTTTTAATTGATTCTGGTACTTGTTTACTGTTTTTAGGTCTATTACAATCAACTAGGCAAACTTAGCACACTAATGTCTCCGGAAGATATTTGCTGCAGTGAGCAAGAACGATCTGTGGCGAGCCAGGATAAATAACGATGTGGAACGCATGCTGAATGACAGAAACTTAATAAACTTCATAGAAACCTAACGTATCAGATAGGTGGGACATATAATACGTATGGAAAAAAAAAGAAATGTAAGCAAAATATTCGATTCGAGTCCAGCATATACAAGGTCAAGAGCTAGACCCAAATCGAGATGGAAGGCCAATGTCGAGAGAGATATCAAGAATCTCGAGATAAAGAATTGGAAAAGAGTAACAGAAATAGAGAAGAGCGAAGGAGGATACTAAGGGAAGCCTAAATCCCAGCGGGATAGCTATGTTGAAGAAGAAAGAGAAGAAGAATGTCTGAGGCATTGATCACCTCATGAACATTCAATACAAAATAGCCAGTTTAAAGTAGGCATTTCCGTCTGTAATCGATCCTACTACTCGTTTATAATCTCCAGAATTACTACAACCTTTCTAGTTTATTTTGGAGTTAACCGGGCTTTTCTAGGAATCAAGCTCCAACTATTTCATGAAAATCAGAAATTGAGCTGTCAATTAACATCAGGTATTCCTGCAAGTCGTGAAAACATTACCCTTGAAAGTCAACGGTGCCCTTTTTAATTCTGCCAGAAGCAATTGATATTAATTATTTATTATGTGAATTTAACGCACAAACTACCTTTTTATGTTAGACACTTGAAAATTACACTGGAACATGTATTTTTATGTGTAAAACAAGAAAGACTCACGGTGCCGAGTCTCATTCTGCCACAACCCCCGGCACCGTGGCTTCAAAGTGGTTGGAAATATCGATAAAGTATCTTTTTCTGTTAGACGAAAAAGTCCTATACAAAAATTGTAGCCAGACACCTGACGAATTCAAAGAACCAACGGTGCCGACTCTCATGTTGCCAGAAGTCCTCGGCACCGTGGATCAAAGCGGTTGCTCGCGCGGCCTATTTTCAGTCTGAATAAAATTTGCATACATTTATTTATGATGCAACAGTACCTTAAAAGAATGATTAAATTTAGAGTAACTAAGTTTTTAGAATAAATGCATACCGTTTTAATTCCGGTAAACTGATAAAAGCAATCAGAGAACAAATGTATGAATGAAATGAAATCAATCAATCATCGAAGCATACCAATAGAAAAATTGAATTAGGTGAGCTTCATACTTACTTGTACAAAGTGCAAGTGAGTATAGTGAGACAGACAAAATTCACATTTCGAGATTTTGATGAAAATATTCGTATAATGTTGAATTTTTGTATTTTAGACTGGCTAAGGATCTAGTTGTGCTCCTCGCAATGTGGTTGCAATCATCTGTACCGGAACTGCACTTCACTTCAAACTTTTTTTAAATTTTCCGTATTAATCCAGAAAGATTAGCCGTGGGATACTGAAATTCAGTATTTGAAACTGCTGTAGCATTTGAATGGTTATCTCCTATTATTGTACTAATCGACTGAACCAGAAGTGCACTCTATATAACAGACTCTCCGAATTTTACACATAAATTGAAAACAATCAAAAATTCTGAAACACTCAATCATTTGCTCCACAATATTTCAAATCTAAGAATCGGTTTTGACACCATCGTCTCAGATCGGGGAGCAACTGTATACCCGTGTTTCGTACTTAATAGGACTCGTCAGTACAGTATAGTCAAGAACCCAAGATAGTCAGGGCTTGGATCCCAAAGTGTTTAAACTCATATGGATCAAAAGTAAAAATTATATTCAAATGCTACAGCAATTTTAAATACTGAATTTTAGTATCCCACGGCTAATCTTTCTGGATTAATATAGAAAATTTAGAAAAAGTCTCAGTGAAGTGCAGTTTCGGTACAGACAATTGCAACCACAATGCAAGGAGCACAACCAGATCCTAAGCCAGTCTAAAATACAAAAATTCAACATTATACAAATATTTTCATCAAAATCTCGAAATGTGAATTATGTCAGTTACACAATACTTACTTGTACTTTGTACAAGTGAGTATAAAGCTCAATTAATTCAATTTTTCTATTGGTATGCTTCGATGATTGATTGATTTCATTTCATTTATGCATTTGTTCTCTGATTGCTTTTATCAGTTTATCGGAATTGAAACGGTCTGCATTTATTCTAAAAACCTAGTTACTCTAGATTTAATCATTCTTAGATGATAGGATGGAAGTATATCAAATATTATTCTATACTACACCTTACACTCTCTCTTTTAAGGTACTGTTGCATCATACATAAATGTATGCAAATTTTATTCAGACTGAAAATAGGCCGCGCGAGCAACCGCTTTGATCCACGGTGCCGAGGACTTCTGGCAACATGAGAGTCGGCACCGTTGGTTCTTTGAATTCGTCAGGTGTCTGGCTACAATTTTTGTATAGGACTTTTTCGTCTAACAGAAAAATATACTTTATCGATATTTCCAACCACTTTGAAGCCACGGTGCCGGGGGTTGTGGCAGAATGAGACTCGGCACCGTGAGTTTTTCTTGTTTTACACATAAAAATACATGTTCCAGTGTAATTTTCAAGTGTCTAACATAAAAAGGTAGTTTGTGCGTTAAATTCACATAATAAATAATTAATATCAATTGCTTCTGGCAGAATTAAAAATGGCACCGTTGACTTTTTAAGGGTAATGTTTTCACGACGAATCGTTTAGAATACGTAAGAATCGTCTAACGATTCAAGGTAGTATTTCCGAGCGGGCTCTTGGACTATGATCCAATACTGTTTCAAATCAATTCTGACACTTGTTGACAGCCATCAAGTACCTACAGGACAATCTTCTTAACAAGTTCTAGAGTTGACTAGGTGATCTCAGGCACACCAATGTCTCAAGCATTGATCACTTCTTGGACAGTAATTACAGAATGGTCAGCATTCCTGCCAGATCTTTTGAATAGAAACGAATTTCCCTTTCATGATTATCGATTCAACTCCGACCTGCGATCGATCCTACCACTTGTTGATAGCCTGCAGAGTTGTAACAGTCTTACTAGTATCTTCTAAAGTTATCCAGGCGTTTCTAAAAATACTGACGTTCCAGGCTTTAATTACTTGATGAAAATTAGATATAGAACAGTCAATTGACATCAAGCACTCCTGCAAGTCGACAAAAACAATCAACATCGCCTGTCAATTCTTTCTTACACGTCAATCAACTCAACACAGATTTTGAATCAATCCGTACATTCGTTTATAGTCTTCAGGGTTACTGTAGCCTTACTAGTATCCTAGTGTAGATCAAATTTTACTGAATCTGAAATTTCAATTGGCTGAGAAGTTTCCAAAAAATTCAACGGAAACTTCAGCGAATAAACTTTATTCTCTTAAAATTCCCTGATCTCAAATTTATTCCAAATGCTTGAAGGGAATAACATTCATAATGTTTTTTACTCTGCATTTTTGTTGAATACTGACAAGCATCTCGCAAAAGCAAACATCTTCCAGTTTCTGACTCATTATTCCATCTTCCATGACATTTGGACAGTTCTACATTTAATTCGCTTTGTATGTTCACTGGTATTAATATTTTGCAAAATAATAAGAGATTATCTGCGAGGCATAAATCGTATGTTACACCACCAACGTTATCTCTGCGGTCGGGCGTAAATAAAAATACAGATTTGCTGTGAAATCATTTGGAAATAATATTACTCCCGGGCCTCACACTGACATAATCCAGGATTCCAGCAACATCACTCCAAATTACTCCAGCACATTGATTATCCAACAGCGGCGCTATCACTGCCATGAAGTTAGCAATTTGCAAAATTGGTTCCACAATTTGTCATTTTTTTGTATTGATTGTTTTCCATTACAGACATTCGATAACATGGGTTCAAAAATGGAAAAGCAAATTTTTTTGTCTGTTGATACGCCACTTCAAATGGGCCGTCTAGGTTAACTGTTTTACTGAATGTTCATAGGTCTGGTTTTTGTTACCACCCCTGTGAAAGCAATATTTGAGTGACGTTTGTCATTTTTTATAACCCTTTTCGGCGCTGTATTTGACAGCGATACGACTTGATTTATTGGAGAGAGTGGTGGCTCTGGAGAACTTCATGTGTGCGGGGAAAATAATAAACATTCAGTGTTTGATGGAGAGATTTCAGATTGCTACTGACACCATTTTTGCATCACATGGACAGTTGTGGAAATAGAGGAGGAGATATTTGAAATTTAACGTGTTCCAATTTATGCAAGATTATATATTCTTATCGAAATTGGATGTAGAATATACATTCACATCTGATTATCGTGCGCACTAATGGGCACATCGTGAACGTCTGCAATTCGCTCAACTCTTTTTCATGACCCAAAATTATCATATGTATTATTTGCAGACGGTTAGTCATGTTTCTCTTACTAGTACTCCTTCACATTCCTTACATATACAGACTTTGGACGTAGCTTATTTGGGATCAACATAATCATGAATACTGACCAATTATTCTTGCGGATGGTACTTGTATGATTTGAGTCTGAGTTGCAAACCATTGATGAATCCATTTCCAAATTGGTAAAACGATCTTATTTCATTCATATAACGAGTATTTTGTCTCATGAACATTATGAAATAGTTGTTGTTCAATCGCATTTCTATCGAAATGAAAAAGCTCAGTAAACTACAGTTTCAAAATCACCTATAGTTTGCTCGAGCGAAAAACACTAGTACTGATATGTCACTTGCTTGATAAACAGTTGAAATAAAACTGGGAGCATATTTTGCTTATAACACAATTACTGGTATCATAAATTATTTGAACTCTACCTCTGTCAGATTCGATTTAAGCGTCCATATTTTTTTGTTTATTTAGTACGATCATTTTTCATACATAAAATAACAGATTATGATCTTTCTTCCATGAAGGTGTTTTGTTTTCAAAGATAAATTGAAAAGTACTAGATTCTTGTGGAGCTTAGAGTAAGAATATCGAAACGTTTTAGAAATGCTCGACTACTGAGAGACGGGTGCAATAAAATGTGTCGATTGAATTCATTGATAAAATTTTGAACAATTATATCAATTGAAACTCAAGTCACTTGCTTTAATAACCCTACATAACCCTAAGCTTCATTTGATTACTGACCTCATGAAATTGGAGCATCAAATTCATATGAAATTAAAGATCTTCAAAGGGTAGGTAGTTATCATATTTCGGGTTTTAACTGTAACGATATGCCGCGGCTGGCGGAGCTGTTGACTTTGGCGTCACTGTCGAAACTGCAGACGGTATACTCGGGCGCCAACGCGGTCTGTGACGCAGTTTCTAGGGATGGACGACTGGGTAGGTCAGAGGAAAGGTTTAAGGATGTCAATAGGATAATATTTGGGAGGTAAGTGTCACTACGAGATTTATTTGCACACAAAATAGGCTGAAGGCTGATGACGACGATGCGGCGACTGCCCAAGACAATCGACATTCGTGGAATCGTGGAAAAACTTTAAAAATAGTTCTATGCTTGTAATGTCAAACTGATTTCCAAGTAATGACTCTAAGTTAAACTGTTTCACTGTGAAGCCACCAATGACCTCTCTATCAGTGATTCTATGTTAGATTAATCTAACACTGCGAAATTAACAGAGACTTAGCGTGAAGCTTCGAACATACGTCGAACGGAATACACACTGGAATACTTCGGAAGATTGCTCGAAGAAATAACTCTCAAAGAAGTGACTTGAATCGGCTACAAGGGCTTATTTTTACTCAAAATATAATGAAACTTCATTTAACTTGTGTCTTTTCAAATTAATTCCAATTTAGCGTTGTCAGAATAATGTGAAGAGTAGATACTTCACAAAAAAAAGGAATCGTTCCCAAAGTAATAATTCCTTTACAACAAAGTTCCTAAGTAACTTATTTTTCAGCTTACAATACATTTATTTTAAATCCATTTGAATTATATTGCAACAAAATTATCTGTTCACATTCTTAGTCACGGTAAACAAAACTAGTAAATAAAATATACAAAGTATTCAACAAAACTACAGTCGGATACATTCTCGGTAAGCACATGACATAAACTCAGATCATAAAATTACAGAGTTGTATTTATGTAGAAAATGTAACCTAAGTACAACCACATGTTGTGGACGTGAAGTATTAGAAATATTTCATTCGGACTGATTGGTGATGCTACGGTAAGTGATTGTGTAATATTAAAACAGAACTTCGGTTTTTAGAATTCATAGGGAGAGCTAAATGTGAAAACTGGTGAACAATTCGACTGTGAATCATTGTATTGCTACCCCCAATCCTCGAAAAGAGAAAGAAATCGTTACGTTTTTTCTCCAACCATTTGCCCATTCGGCGCATATTCCCCGATATATTCCAGCAAAAAATAATATTGTTCGCATTTTTGATGTTTTTGGTATCAAAAAAAATACTATAACTCATCTAGATCACGAAAATGGCCTTAGAATTGCTGTACGACGCGTATTTTTCGAGATTTCGACATTTTGGAAAAATGTATTTTTTATTGAAATTAGCAGTTTTTTCATGAAATTTTTTTTTTGCAATTCTCAAATATACAAATGAATAATATGACTCTTCTAGATCTCGAAAATAACCTTAGAATTGCTGTGCGATGAGCATTTTTCGAGATATGGACGTTTGAAAAAACATGTTTTTTTGCGCTAAAATGTCAAACTTTTCCAATTTTTTCTATTTCTTCCTCATTATCTCTGGAAATATGAGTGCTATGCAATTTCAAGACAATTGAGCGTTAAATATTAATTTTATAGGCAAAAGATTGAAAATTGGTCATCTCTGGAAAATAATGGCAAGGGGTACCCCTTGCGAAAAAGTCGAAATTTGATAAAAAATATTTTTTCGGTTTTTTGATGTTCGGCGGTAAATTAGAATTGAACACTCTATATATTATTGAAGATTTTTGCACTCCCTCTCCACATAAACTTCAAGCATATCAAATCTCACATTCCTTCATGCGCACGGTACAAAGTTTTCTCTACACGTGAAATTGAAATAGAGTACTCGGTATATAACTTAAGCTCTTAGCAATTCTTAATCACATGAATTTCAAGTATGTCAGATCTCACATTCTTTCGTGCGCGCGGTACAAAGTTTTTTTTTCACGTAGAATTCGAGTTATATACTTCTAGCTTAGTGCACTTCTTCATATAGACTCCAAGTATCTCAAATCTCACATTCCTTTATGCCCGTAGTAAAAAGTTTTCTCTTCACGTAAAATTAAAATGATACAGCCTGTATATAATTTTAGCTTTCTGCACTTCCTTCTCCACATGTATGTATGCCTAGTCTCATATTACTTCGTGTTTGTGCGCGCGGTACAAAGTTTTCTCTTCACGTAAAATTAAAATGGGACACCTGTATGTATATACTTTGAGGTTTTTGCACTCTTTCTCTATATAAACTTCAAATATCAAATTATCTCGTGTGCGTGGAATGAAGTTTTTTCTTCACGTCGAAAATTTGTATGTGACATCCTGTATATGCTTGCAGCTTTCTGCGTTCCTTCATATAAACTTAAAGTATGCCAAATATTACATTCTCTTGTGCACGCGGTACAAACCATCTTTTTCACGTAAAATTAAAATAGGACATTTTGTATATGATTTCAGTTTTCTGCACTCTTTTAAATAAATTTCAAGTATGCCAAATCTCACATTCTTTCGTGCGCGCAATATATTTAAAAAGGTGTACAAAGCTTTCTCTTCACGTATTGATATATAAATTGAGATGAGATATTCTGTATATAATTTTAACTTCCTGCACAATTGAATAAAAATCACTATTTAATAATTGAAAATGAAATAAAAGTAATATTCTTCTTGATATTACTGACACACTATATGATTCATTTATTACATACAACCATCAAACAAAGCCGCAGATATTCATTTTCAACTATTTATTTATTTATGACACTGACCACTCACTATTTTCACTGTTTCATTGTTCACAGTTCACTGTTCAATGTTTTACTATCCTCGTCAGGTCGCTTGCCTTTCCTTATTTACTGAAATCTGTCTCTCGAAATGTTCTAGATTTAGTCTAGCACGTTACTAGATTTTTCCAACGTGCGGGGTGGTGTGGTGCGGTGCGGTACGATACAACGAGGACGAAAGGGTCCGCCCAGACAACAGAGATTGATTCAGAACTTATTTAATTTTTGCACGTTACAATATAAACTTCAAATACATTCCTCCGTGCATGCAATATGCTTGAAGAAGGGTCGGAAGTTTTCTCTATACGTATTGAAATATAAATATGTTGCTTGCACTTTTTCGAGTTTTGTCGATTTTACACTACTTGTATTTTATACAAGTATGTAAAAACCATCAAAGCGAGGGAGGAATGCAATAAATCAAGACAACATTGATGCTGTGAGAACCATTGTTGCAGAAAATGCAAATGTATCGATAAATCGTCGTGGGGACTCTCAAGGATGACAATTTGACAAACTTTGAGGGAGGATTTAGGTTTACACTCTTACAAATTTGTGTTGAGTCAAGAATTCAAGTCACTTGACCATCATAAGCGTCGTTTGTTTTGTAATTGGGCTCAAGATAAACTTAAAAAATTATCCTGAAGGAGAATCATATCTTCTGACGTAGCTCATTTTTGGCTTAAGGATTAGGTGAACAAGCAAGTCTGTCATTTCTGTGTGAAAATAGTCCACATTAGATTCTTGAGAAGACTTTACATTTAGGACCTTATTTTGCTCAAAATGAGGATGGAAATGCGATTACAGTGAACGATAGAAGATATCGAACGATCATGAGAGATTTTTCGTGGCCTTAATTGGAATAAATGGATATGGATGGTAGGTACGTTCATCCAACTCTTCTGATGGAACCATTGACTCATTGAAAGAAAAGTTTCCTGAAACATTGATTACCCGTGATGTGAGAAATTCAAGAGAAATTGAACGACTTCGACCAGATGCTTGACCTCCAAAAAGCTGCGCTTTAACACCAATATTTTACTTTAGGGCTACATGAAGCTGTAAGTCTATTTATACAAACAAATCACAGGCAATAGAGGAATTAATGCAGATTCATCTCACAGAATTACCGAAAATTGAATTCATCGAACTCGCTCCTGCATTCGTTGAGCATTTGAGTAATATTTTGTTCGAAACGTCGAAGCTATTGATAGAACTTCCAAACAAAAATAAGTTCACAACTTGGGATGTATCTGACAGAGTTTTGGAAAAAATACATCATATATTTTCATCCACTACAGCATATAGCCTTATTCATACCTAACCCAACTCCAGAATTGTTTATATTCATTTCATAGAAAACTTTTAACTACTACAAAAAGATCCATGAGTGTCATCACGATCTGGATATCTAAGCAAAAGTAAAACAAGCAACATATATCATTAGGTCGTGTCGTGAAAACAATCGCGAAACTTTCTCGTTGTATTTTAAGCTTCGACGCCAGGCGCCGATTGTTACCGAACCTCATTCGTAAGGTTCGAACAGCGTCGGGACGTCGACAGTTAGTTCGCGATCGGCGTCGGCACAACATTGCACGAGTGTTTAACATTTTGCAGAGTTTACGCGAAAGAACAAACTAGAATTATTGTATAACATAAACTAGTATTCTAATATATTTTAAGTGAAAACTTCGAGTTTTATAGAACAAATATTTTGCTATTTTCATTACCGATCTTCTATATTTAGTGATAAAGTTTGTCAGTGGAGTGTGTCTTCTCTCATCTGTCGCCTTGGTTATTTTTATCACCGTGGAATGCAGCACTGAATTTGTGGAGGATATCACAGGCCAAATGTCCTGTTTGCTACGAGGATGCTGTAAGTTTCTGTAAGTTCGTGTAAGAAAATTTACATTTTTACAACCCTTATTGAATTTTGAAGTGGAAATGCTCGTCACGCGAAGTTTTTGCGACATTCAATTCAATTTTCGGTGCTTGTCTCTCGAAGTTTTGTAATATCCTGAAAAGTTGAAGAAGAAACGGGAACAAAATTGGCTTAAAATTGTGATGATGTTCCAACGTTTTGAGAATATGGTTATAAAATGTTATAAGGGTTCATTGCACTCGAGTACAAAATGTGCAACATGGAAGATTATTTCGATTCAAGTTCAATTCTTGTGAATTTACAAGGAGTGAATATTACTTGAATAGCGATAATTATAGATGTTCTAATTGTATGAATGCATTTATAGAGAGTTTATGTGATTGAATGGTCTTTGTGCTTATGTGAACTTGCTTTTGATTCCACCAACCAGACACCATAAATTATAGCCTTCTACTAAGTCAAAGTTTATTTTTGAACCGAATGGACGAGAGTATGACTCTTTGTAATATAAGACTTCAACATTCTAATGGTGTAAAAGAAGTATCCCTTATTCTTTGTCTATACTTAATTACTCAGGCTTCAAATACATGAAACTAACTATCCGTCAAAAATTTGTACCGTTTGGTTTCAATTAGAACTGACAGTTTGTAGGCTATGACACATTCAGCGATAAAATAAGTTTCGAGAAATCAATAGATATGTATAAATTATGTGGTGGTTTGCACTGGTCCTCCCAAGCCCAACTATTTTCAAATACCATCCGTCCAAGCTCATTTTCGGCCCAATTTCAAAGTGGAAAACTGAGGTCTGGTCTAACCTAGTCTATAGAATTTTGGAGCCTAACTTAAGCTGATCCAGATGATTCCAAGCCTCGGTTCAAAACAAACCGGACCAGTGCTTTACTTTCATGTACTCAATGTTTGGAAATCTCGGCGTTCGAGAAACACTTGCACTTCAATAACGGATGATTAGATAGCCAATATATATGCTTACAAATTGTCCAATTCTATATTGAACCTTCCAAAAGTTCTTACATCTATTGATATATAAATAGTTATTCATGTATCTAGTGCGCGAAATTATACTTTGGTGCTTAAGAATGAAAGTTTTCGAAAGCTCCAAAGAAATTTCGTGCACGTGTAGCGTACAACATTTTTTCTACAGACGTCAAAAAACTAAAAAAATATATTAAAATCATATTAAAATACAAAAATTAGTAGAATTCTTTTTCTTGACAGCGTGCACAAAGTACTTTGTGCACGTTGTCAAGATAAAATCAATGCACAAAATACTTCGTGCCCGTTGCCATGATAAACAACTCCAATGCGACATTTCGTATACTAATATTGATGTACAAATGTCATGATTTTTTGACGTTTGTAGAAAAAATCTATTCTTTTAGAAGAATGTTTTCCAACTTTGTTGAATATGCGATCTCTCCACAAGTTAAAAGATTCTAGTGACCCCCTATCATTGTAATGAAATAATATCAGTGATCCCAAAATTGACTTATTTGTTGTAAACTCTATTGAAGATGAAGCCTTGAAATCCGACTATACTGAATAATTTCTGAGGACATGGTTACGTTTCAACAAGATCTCCCTAATAACACAGAGGTCAGATGACTTTTAAAAAGAAGGGTATTCATGAGTTTTGTTAAACTTGGATACAAAAATCATTTTATGTCCGACTAGTTTATTATTGTTATCATAATAACACTGATTTCAGGGTAATTACGTAACAAATTATACTCGAGGGCGTTATATCTCAAAATAATGCCCGAGGGCAATATTTTGAAAAATAACAAACAAGTTTCCTAGTTACAGCAAGTAACTAGAGTAATTTCTCTGACAAGCATTTGCAAACAAACGCCTACGTAGAATATTAAAGATATAATATCATCCAGAAATTATATAGGTAGAATGAACGAGTTGAAGTTACAACCATAAGAACAAAATGGAACTGGATGAGACATACACTAAAAAAATGGAAGAATCATCTAGAATATCTAGATGATGGAAGCGCATTTTTGACAGCTCATGAATGCTTGTTACTTTAGAGATTTCTTAAATTACCATCTCTCACAATTACTGAGCTTGAAATCAAGCAGTTTGGGCAAACTTACGAAACAGCAGCTTCTATTTAGCACTAGTTTCAAGTTGAATATTTGATAGGTACATAATTTGTGCATGTACAAACTCAAAAATACCTTTTAATCTTCATTGTTTAGTTATTGACTGACGGGAGGTCGAGTGCTGTACCTTGAAATGATAATTTGATCTTTATCAAAGCTATATAAAAGAAATACACCAAAAGTAAACAAATTTTCATCCAATAATAATAATTCATTCTGATAAGCTTCAAATTCGCGTCAAACAAGTCATTGAATGAAGCCCGGACAGATAATAATAATAGTGACACCCGCGGCGAAAGTTGTAACTAAATTTTTATCTACTCTAATAAATTTTAGTTGCCATATCCCTAATGTCATATATATCTATGGACATTGTTTCACTTGAAACAAGTAATTGAATAATTTGATCTTGCACAATCACTGAGCGTGAATTAAAGCAATTTGTGCAAACCTACGAAATAGCAGCTTTTATTTAGTACCAGTTTCAAGTCTGTGAATAGTATAGTTGCTGAGAACTCAGCGTCACGCCAGCCAGTCAGCCAGACAGCCAAAGTGAATATAACAGCGCTTTTTTCCAAAAAATGCGCTAAAAAGGACAGACCAACATTATCAGAGAAGCACTAGAGAACAACATAAGAGGAAATAGGAAAAATGGTAGAACATCACATACATGGCAAAAACAATTCCATAGAGAACACGAAAGCATAAAAAAAGACGTGGAATGACCTAAAAGTAGAAGTCAAAGATAATTTGGAATGGAAAAAGATAGTAAAAGGAATTAGTCAGAGAACAACATGAAACTGGCAATCTTAGGAAATAATTGCCTTGAAACACCTCCAAGAAAAAGAGCAAAAATAAATAATAATAATAATTGAAATAATAGATATTTTCACCAAGACTCTTCAAGGACGAGAATAGAACATCCCAACTACCCGAACGACCAGGAATCAAATGATTTCTGAGAAGACTTAACAAGAAATCATGTATGAATCTTTCCACTGCATTCAAAAGATTGTCAGAGAAACTGCAACAGACCAACCGTTGATAGTAAGCTCTCAAACTCCTTGCATAATACAAAACTTGCATACCTTGGAACTGAATTCTGAAGCTAATAATGGGCTTCGGCGGATACTGAATCTTTGGATACGTTCGTACAACTGTCTGATCTGACCACGAAGATGAGAAAGAATCTATTTTGTAACTAATGGGATGGAATGGAATCAAATCTCGCAAGGAGGGCTCCAAAATTATCAGTGCCATTTGTTACTTTCTGCCTATGTGAACTGACGTTCATTTTAATGGTAAACATTAAAAGTAAAGGGAAAAAAAAGCTCTAATTAGAAATAGAACCACAAAACTATTAAAAAATGAGCTGCACAGCCTTCTCACTGAAAATGTTTCATCTTTATTATAGTATGGGATCTAAGACCCTTGCTTTTTCTTTTTACTCGGAATGCAACCGTGATCTTTCGAGCAAGACTTTGTGACCCTCTCGGGAGTCGCGACTTACAGATTGAAAAACACTGTTCTTGCAATGCAATCACCTTATCACTAGCCAAATTGCAAACTTTTTCAATCCAAATCAAATTTGGCAATGATAGTTTTTGACTTGATAAAGAAAACGCATTTCGGGTGACCTCTTCCAATTTCTCTACATAATATCCTTGCAATTTAGTCAGACGATGTACCAATTTTTCAATGTCATCAAAATGTTCAAGTCTGCTTGTTTATTGGAGGTCAATTTTTGCCCTCCCTCTCCTCTAGCCATTTCTTAAAGTTGAGAATAAGAAAAATCGCTATGAGCCAAATCTGGTGAATACTGGGAATGGGAAATCAAGTTCTCCGAGATTCGCCGCAACAGATGCAAATTATAGTGAAATGGCACTTTTTTGCTATAACTTCACCAAACTTTGATTGCATCATTCAATTAGTGAAGTATTGAAAATGGTGAGCCTCAGTAATAGTTCGGCCTTTTACAAAGTAGTCTATGAGCATTACAGTATGAGAATTCCAGATGACTGTTGCTAGACCGGCAGACGAGACTATTTGGGCTTGTTAGACCCACTTTCTTTTTTCCCAGTCTATTGTTTGGTCCATTACTTTGTCTGACTGGCATGTGGTGATGAATCCAAGATATTAAAGAGATTCAATGAGCTTAGACACTATTAGGAGATATTCAAATGAATCCCAGCGAGGAGGCAATGGCCACATACCTAAAACATTACATAAAAAGTGGTGAGCTTGCTCTATCGAGATGTTTATAGCCTGATCAATTTCTTGAGTCTTCAGTACACGATCGCTCAATATGAAATTATGGATTCTGCGACGATTTCGTTGGTTGAAATAGGTTTAGTGCCTCCAGTGTGTTCATCAAGGTGACCACTTTTCGGAAAATCAGAAAAAAGTCAATGAAATCCAGAGGCTCTCTGGTAAGTCAGAGAAAAAGCAGAACTTGTATACTTTCTGTGCTCCACACAAGGGATTTCTTTCCCAGAATTTTTTTTTTCAATTGTTGTCTCTCTTTCGAGCTCCTCAATGGCAGGGCTATTGGTGCTTTGGCTCAATGTTCACAAAGAGCATTCAATTTGTTCCAATAGATGATATAATTATATGGATTTGAAGTAATTTATTGTTTTTCGGTGTTTGTTGTTGTTGTGAGGCATTCTTCAAGTGTGGGTGGTAGATTGTGTCTTTCTCCCAGTTTATCGTATTTGTTGCAGTAGTATATGTTCAACTGTCAGTCAGATGTCGCATCTGTCGCATGTTTCAGAACTTCTCTTTTGAATATGTAGTCGTCAGTGACATGATTGTGGCCAATTCTCAATTTTATAGCAGTTATTCTTCCTCTTCGGTTTCCTGGTGTTACCCAAATTTTAGTATCCTTTTTTAGTTGTCTCAGATGGTTATTTTAGTTTGATCATATTTTTGAACTCGTTTGTAAAGTCATAAGTTGGTATAGGTAAGTCTAATATATTTTTCGACTTTACTGCTTCTTTTGCAATATTATCAACTTCTTCTTTGCCATTAATGCTATTGTGCGAGGGCATCCAGAGAGAGGTGATGTTTTTGGATTGAGATGTTGTTATATGCAGTTGTTGATTGATTTGCTAGATAAGTGGATCGATCTTGGATGCAGAATAAAAAATCTGTGCGGATGACGTACATGTTAGTTTTTGCTATGTGTTTCATTGTTTGTTTGATGCTGCTTTTGGTAACTGAAACGGTTTGCTAATTTCATTTGATTTCATTGCTGCCCCAGTTTTCGAATGTATTTTTGATTAATCTGTGTATGTGAAATGAAAGTCTTTAGAAGTATTATTTCCCATGTTCTAAAATTCAGATCTGTATATAAAAGGCGAAATATTCTCTCTTTCATATTTTTGTAGTTATATGTTGATTTTAGTTTGTGTTAGGGTCCATGGTGCATATGGATAATTTTTCTTTTCTTGTATTTGGGTAGTTGTATCTTGACGTTGCTAATTTTTTGTATTATCTACTCGTGTAAAATGTTTTTATTTATTATCGATATTTGATCATTTCTATTCAAGAAGATATGATCATAGGACGAATTTTCTTCATTGGAAGATAGCTTTGTAATGTATGTGAGGGGAAGCTGGTTCTTAGTGCGCCTGATATGATGTGTAGTGCTGTTTTTTGGACAGCTTCAATCTTTTTTAGGCGGACGTTTTGCTATTATATAGATGATGCTGCCATAATCTAACTTAGATCTGATTAGTCTTTTATATATCATTATAAGTGTTTCATTATCTGCTTTCCATTTTTAATAGATTTATTCTATAAAATACAATCTACTTTCAGATTTTCTATGTGATTTTTTCATATTAGTTTCATATCAAATGTTAGACCTAGGAGTTTTATTGTCTGTTCATAGGATATTGATGTATTATATAGTACTAGATTCGGATGGTTATGTTAGTTTCTTCTAATTCTGCAGTAATGTTAGCTTTGGCTTGAGTTGATGAGAATGGGGAGTCAATGTTCTCCGGCCAAATTTCTTGATTTGATGCTGTTTCTTGGAGTCTTTGTTGGATTCTTTGAGATTAATATAATACCATTATGGTCATACTAGCGACATGTACGCTTCCGTTCGAGAAATTTACATATTATTATATCTAATTTGAAACTCTGGCGAATGCATCATCAAGTGAATATTTAATATCCAAGCTCGTAAAACTCCACACATCGAGGTGAGAATTATTGTTGTTAATTT
Organism: Dromius quadrimaculatus; assembly: GCA_963989225.1. Lineage (NCBI taxonomy): Eukaryota > Metazoa > Arthropoda > Insecta > Coleoptera > Carabidae > Dromius > Dromius quadrimaculatus. The sequence continues at coordinate 6,992,075 of OZ022334.1, read as the reverse complement.
CAAAAGCCACTAGCTCCAAGTGGCGTATACGTGGGCGAATGAAATAAATTTAAAATTGAAAAGTTGCTCTAGATGTGGAATTTAATTTGGGAGAGGTAATTTATTTTGTGCTGAGTGTTTTTAATCTTCCTTAAAGCACGAAATATAAACGCTAAGCGGTTAAATTTGTCAGAAAAATTTCATACATCCATAATTAGAAATACCGGAGCTCCTACAGAAATTAAATGGCTTCTGGGACAGAAGCGTTTGTTTCATTTATGTGCAACTTTCATTTTCATAATTTTTTTCCAAATAGAGTAATCATTATTTTTCCTTGAAGCTCCTGCAGACTCAGAGCTTGAAGATACTAAAGGGAAGTTTATATCCATTTATTTTTTCACATACTAAAAATGAAATAAAGTACTAATGCGCCAAGGAACTTTGTTATTTTTATGAGAGAAAAAGTCAGATAAAAGTTGTCCTTCTGGGTTTGCGGTGTTAACACGTCCATCTAGCAAAGCACAAAAAGTCAAAAGAAAAGTCTACCAGTAAAGCGCCACAAGAACTTCAACATTTTGATTTATCTACTATAAATATAGAATGTTGTATAAATCAATACATATATCATTGCACGTCCCGCGTTTGCTGTTTCCCACCACTTCCAAGTATAAGATTTATGGTTGAATTGCCCCGTCTAGAATTGCAGCTCAAAACTGCAATTCAATTTGATTTTAATGTGTTCTCAATCATTCTTACAGACGTCTGTAGCACGATTGTTTGATATTTATTTTATTATTGAAACTTTCAGCACAGCAAAACTGAAAGGAACATATTTCAAATGAATAGTTCTATCTATAATGCAATGGATGTTCAAGGAATGTAATTCAGAATAAATATGTGGTGGATTTCATCATTGAATGATGATAGTAACAAGATGAATTCAATCAGATTTTTTTAGTAAGATTCATATCCTAATCAACAAGTCATATTCATGAAAAAATGTTCTTCTTCTGTTCCCATTACGTTTCACGTTATTCTTATGAATGTTATGGTATGTGAAATATTGAAATTTAGGCTAATATAAATCGCTTGCTTTCAAATATACATGAAATATTTTTTTCTGAAGCCTACGGAACACAAATCAAATTTTGTGAATAAATGTCATGGAATTTTACATTATAAGAGAAATATTGTTTTTCGAGGGGTGCATTCCTTCATTTCCAATTTATTCAAGAGACATAAATGATATATATACCTGGAGTGGAAAATTAAGAAATAATAAAGAAAAGGTAAATATCTTTCGCCTGTTTTAGATGACTAGTTTTTCATGAAAGATTTGCATTTATTCGTATTTATTTTCTGAATAAATTGAGGGCAGACGTTCGCTTTCTATTGCTTTATTGCTGCAGAATTGTGTTTCTGTTTTCCATATGAATTTTGTTAGCTAATTGTTGAATTTTGCGACCTATAGCACCAAATTAATGAATGTTTGTTCCAATCTGCTGCTTTCATATGAAAAATGGATTGGATGAATTATTATTGTTTCATACAGTACTGCATCAATAATTGAATAAATATTACTAATTGAACTATGAAATAATGTGTACTCCATTAGCAAAATATTCTATTTAATTTGAATATTCCGTAGTCATTGTATAAATTCATATTTTTTTGTTTGTCTACGCAAATAAACATTATTTTCCTCTTTCTCTCCTCAAAATGTTCCAAGTATTGTTCTCTTTGTACTTTTCCTTAAGGTCCAACCTCACGTTGGACCTCGATATAAAATTGTTGTTCGAACTTGGAAGCTCGCGACCCATCTTAAAATTTTAGAAAACTCCAGAGCATTCCTGCTTTTTTGGTCCCTTTGCTTATTTTTGTCTTCATTCATGTCTCTAATTATTTGAGTACCTAAGTACCTAGATACGTGAAGCTTGCCACAGCCTCAAAATTGTAACTTTTTACATCTGTCGTTTCAAATTTTCGAGCTCTGTTCTACTGCTATATGCTTTGTCTATTCTTTATTCATTCTCAGCTCTACTTCTTCTGCTTTATTCACTAGTCTCGTGAAAACGGTTTTTAGATGTGCTTTACTTCTTGTGGTGTGAAACCTGTTATATGGTTGACTTCTTTCCTCTAATAGTCCAAGATTCCAAGCTCGCCAGGCGTTACTTATTTTCTGAGAAACAAAATGTGTAGAATAGAGTAGTGTTGGTATGTACTTTTATCGTATGCATACTTGCTAGCTTGAGCCGACGGTCAATTTAGAGGTACCAAGTGCTAGAGGTACATCAAAACATTACTCACTTTTCTCAAATTCTGAATGCTGATTTTTAAGTATGTCTTGGAGAATATTGTAAAAAATTGAAAATCAACACTGCCAGACTCTTTCCATCAGCGGTAACTTTTGCTAGACGCTCTAAGGCTGGCCAAGAATAACGTAATCTCACTTATACCCTGAATTCTAATTTTCATATGTGATACTCAGAAAAAAAAAAATCAATATTTTTTGTGAACATGTCATATCAATCGCAGGGACCAAACACAATCAAAGATCATAGATATTTCGCCTACTATCAAGCATACAAATAATGACTTCGCGTTCATTCTCACAGCGTCATTCTAATTTTGCATACAAATTATTCCCTAATAAAACTAGGACTCAGACTATAATTATTGAATCACTGATTTCAGAAACAACCTAAGTCACATATGACTAACTCAGAGATAATTAGAAAAAACTTATTAACTCCCCGAATTATTTTTATATGACTTTTGAAATAGCTTATTTTTCTAATCTGCACCTTAGCTTAAGAAAAATTACAAAATATGTGAATACTAATTGTGTACAGAAAAGTTCAAAAGTAAAATGTAACCTGGACTTAAGTGGTTACTGCATTAAATGAAAAATTACTATATATTTCTTGAAAATTTAATTGAAAAGAATAAACATATCAAAAAATCAAATTAAACATATGACGTTGTACGTAACTTCAACTGAAAAATCATTCGAATTGCTCAGTTATCATTCTTTGCAACTACTGTCGGCCAGTCCAAAATCACCATCCAAAAGTTCTGGACTCTGTCATTTTCATCAACAAATTCATAAGCTTTTTTGATATGCATAATTTTTTTGTCATTCAGGACACAACCAAAATGAGCGAGATGTGCGCGAATGAGTTTAGAAACAACTCGTCATGGACTAAGGGTGTTTTAGCGCTCAGTCTATATTTTCGGATCGTGTAAAACAACTTTTGTTTGTTGAACTTAGATTGTTTATGAGCTCAATCGATAGATCTACATATTTTTCATCATTCATGCGGGATAAGTACCACTTTGCGCACATTTTTCCGGGCTCTTTGCCTTTTGAGTGCGCCAAATATAATTTGAGTGCGACAAGTTTACGCAAACCATTTACCGCCCGGAAAAACAAACGCAAAATAATACTCATCCCACATTCGTAATAAAAAATAGTATCTGCAACTCGTGCAGTGTTGTCAATTGCTCACTTGAGCGAATTAGCGTACTCGCTTCGTACGTGCGCCCAACTTCACTCTCGTGAGCAATCGACAACTTATCGCACTTGTTACACAATATACTATTAAATGCCATTTCGTGTATAACCAAAAAAATGGCCAAAAGTAGACTCAAGATGTTTCTGAAATCAGTGATTCGATTGAGGTTACGTTATTTTTTAGGCGATCATAACAGAAAAGGTGTTTATAGGGCTCCTTTTGCGGCCGTGAAGTCTTACTTTTTGGTACACATCTGTCAAATTTTACTTTCTGGGACTGATCTGTTGAATATTACTTTTTGGGACTGATCTGTCAAAAACTACTTCATAAGCATTTCATACTTACCTATATGGGCTGCTTAATGGACTCTTTAAGATACAGTTTTCGCCGAAATACATATTATATTCCTCCGTCAACTTCAATAGCTCGTGCAATTCAAGAAATTGATAAGCATTTTTTACAAACCTCACTTTGTTAGAGGACATAAAATAAAACAATTTTAACGGCAACTAAGATTTACAATTGCAATGTTTCAGAAATAAATAGATAAAGTTTTGTGGTTTGAATTATTTCGGGATGATCGCCTGAAAAAAGTTGTGTGCATCTCGGCCTACAGTTCTTTTTTGGTCTCACCTGAATTGCAGCCTCAGCTGTGCTTCAGCCGCAAACAACAGGTTCGACCAAAAGAGATAACCTTCACGGCCTTGATATACAAATAACTATTTTGCAAGCTTTAAAGCATCTAGTAGACCAGGAGTCAGAAACAGGTTCCCCTTACCAATTTCCTCCCAGCTGATAACTTGTGAAATGCTTCTTAGAGACGTTTCATACAGCATGGTGACTGTCAGCTGCGGCACCATTGGTGGGTTAACTGAGTGTAGCCTTCCACACACGTGAAAGAAAAAAAAATCTTCAATCACTTCCTCTCAATTGAAAATTCATTAAATGATAGATGATGATATACTTTCATCAGAAAAAAATGACAGCAGGCTGTGAGATGATGGTTTATACATCAGTTGGTCACAAGAACTTGAAGATAAAAATAATAATTTGAGTGACTTCCTCTTATTTGAATTTTTGTCGGATGATTGTTCAAGTAATATTTTGACCAAATAAAAACGTCAAGTTTGCGAGAACGTTGATCGCGTATTATTATACATAATACCCCGACTGACATTTTTCCCCCCAACATACTGCCAGCTGATTTTTTCCATCAATTATAGTATAATGTCAATAATTATCAGGCAAATTTTGGAGCGGGAGGAAATGGAAATGTCCAATGTTAATCGATTCTGTATCAGCTGATAGTCTTTGCCTCGATATACAGCTAGCTGATGTTTTTATTTAGTCAAAATATTACTCGAACAATCATCCGACAAAAATTCAAGTGGGAGGAGATCACTCAAATTATTATTCCTATCTTCAAGTTCTCATGACCAGCTGATGTACCTATAAACCATCACCTCACAGCCAGCTGACATTTTTTTTTTATGAAAATATATCATCACTTATCATTTGATAAATTTCCAATTGGGAGGAAATCAATGTAAATATTTTTTTTCACGTGCTTGGAAGGCTACAATCACTTCAGCCACCAATGGTGCCGCAGCTGACGGTCACCATGCTGTATGGAACATCTCTTAGAAGCATTTTACAAGTTATCACCTGGGAGGAAATGACCGACCTAAATCTGCTCCTGGCTCCTGGTCTATAGCAGGAATTACCGTCGATGGAAAGTGCCATCTGGCCATATTGATCATCAATTTTTAACAATATTATCTAAATAATACATGAAACTCAGCACTCAGATTTCAAGAGAAATGTGTAATGTTTTAACTTACCTCTAGCACCTGGTATCTTCAAATTGACCAGCGACCCAAGCTAGCAAATATGCATACGATGAAAGTACATACCAACACCACTCCATTCCACACATTTTGTTTCTCAGAAAATGAGTAACGTCTGGCGGATCTACGATCTTCCTCTATAAACACACATTTTCTTGTTCTTCACCACTTATTACCCTTATATATTCCTATCTTCATGAGCGTGAACTATTTGTCCAGTATAAAGGTTACAGTTCTTTTAGTTTTTGTCCGTCCTCTGGAATTCCACAGGGTTCCAACCTTGGCCCTCTTCTCTTTTTACTTTTTATTAATGATATCACAGATATTATTCACTCTGAAAAATTATTATTTGCAGACGAACTCAAGATATTTTATCCAGTATCTTCCTTACATGAGTGTCAAAGGTTACAAAAATAGTCTGGCGCAATGGTGTTCTCTGAACAATCTTTGTTTAAATCTCAATAAGTGTTCTGTATTATCCTTCACCAGGGGATTCTCACCCCCTGACGTACGACACTCAATTCATGGTGTCTTCTTACTCCGTGTCACTTTGGTAAGGGATCTTGGAGTCAAGTTTGATCAGAAATTGACTTTTGTTGATCATCTCCGGGATATCTATAATGCTTCAGTTAGAATGTTGGGCTTTGTTATCAGGAATATCTGCTCTTTTCGTGACATTTCGACAATATTCACTCTGAATTATTCTTTAATACGTTCCAAACTGGAATATTGTAGCATTATTTGGCATCCTATTTATGAAGCTCATCATGAGATCATTGACTCTGTTCAAAAAAAGTTCTTAAAAGTTTTTATATTTCAAGATGTATAACAATTCCGAGAGATCAGTCAGTTATAATTATCTATTAGAGTTGTTTAATCTGAAGAGTCTGTTGGAACGCAGAGAGGAGGGCTTAGTGCTTCATCTATCCAAATTGATAAATAGCTCGGTTGAAGATCCTTGCTCCCTATCTTTGCTTAATTTTCATGTTCCTTCCATCAGAACTAGATCATGCTCCAAATTTTATCTTCCATTGGCTCGATCCAATCTTCTTATGTCCTCTCCTATTTATCGGATGTGTCTTCTCTATAAGAGTAGATTTTCTCATGTTGATATTTTTCTCCTTGACTATGTGAATTTTTAAACATGTGTTTTCTACAAGTTAAGCAACTCGGTTATTGGGGTTTGCCTTTCGAGTTCTGTACTTTAAATAAATAAATAAATAAACACCGTCTGGTATTCTCTAAGTATTTAAGTTTCTGATTTGCGTCGCAAAAATCTCATATTTCTCTATAATCATCACAGAGAGTTTTGGTTCTTTTCTTGTGTACTGGATAGATTAGAGCTGTGTTCCATGCGTTTGACATTGCTTCAGTTCTTCATATTTCCTGTATTATCGCAAAGCTCTTGTTGTAATTTATTTTCACCTCTATATTTTCATTTCTATCCCGGATTCTGTCATTTTCTATTTTGGTTAGTATTTTCTCTAGTTGTTCTATTTTTGTTGTTCTATAAATTCACCATTAGTGTCGTTATTTCTCGATAGTATTATTGGTTTATATCTCTCCTTCACGTTCAGCAGATCGTTAAAATATTCCACTCATCTATTTACCCGCTTGTCTTTCGTTACTTGCCTCTTATCTTTGTAGTATGCTGTATTTGGTTGGTATTTTTTCTTTTCTTTCTTATTTTGATTAGTTGAGGAGGTGCTTTAACTTCTAGGTCATTAACACTCCGCTACATTGTATTTCCTACATTCGGTTATTTTATCTCATTGTTAAATCTGTTTTGTAATTTAAGGTATCTTCGAGTTTGTTTTTGTTTTTTTCAAGCGCTTCTACAAGTATGTTTGCTACATTAAAAATTGGTTGCCGTGTATATTTGTTACATTCTTTTATAATGTATTTTATTGTCATTGTTGCGTCACATACCTTACGTTTTTAAGGATTTTGTTCCATGTATAGATGCTCATGTGTTATTTTTGTGTTCCCTATTCTTAATTGTGTTTTTCGGTCTTCCTGATATGGTCAAACTTTGATGTCTTCTTTGACTTTGTAATTTATTGATCGTTGTTTCTTCCCAATTTGTTTTCTATTGAGCTTCAATGCCATTTGCTTTATAGTTTCTTAAATATTCAAATGGTGTTGACGTGTTTGTGTCAGGTGAGATTGATGCTTCTTTGGCTGCTTTATCCGCTTTTTCATTCTGTCTCAAGCCGACGTGTGCCGAAATCCAGATAAATATATTATGTTTTTCCATCGGTGGACTATAAGATGACTGTAAGATAACTGTAGTTTTCCAGATTTTTTTTCAATCTATGGATGTTTCGAGGTATGATGTAAAGATGTAAGGACACTAAGAGAGTCAGTATAAATTACGAAATTTGTTTTTAAAGCTTGAAATAGGCTGAAGGCTTTTACTGAATATATCGTTTTGTTTTTTGAGAGTCTGAATGTGGTTTTAGTTTCGTCCTGGATTATTGTTATCGGTTCTCAATTTTGTTGAATCAACTTCTTTAGAACTCGGAGGGTGTATCGTTTTTGTGCAGTTAGCATAGAGAGCAATTGACTAGTGGTGTTGGTTGTTCCAAGGTTGGTATTGTGCAATTATTGTAATGTGTATTTATAGTTGGTTGGGGAAGATGTTGAGCTTATTTAGAATAGAGTTTATTTCTGGTTGCAATGATTTTGTATTTTTAAATTTTTCTGGGTGAGGTGTTGCTTGAAAGATGCTGTTGTATGTGCGATTTCTAGGGTATGATGCTAGGTTGGTTGTGTGAGCTAAAGTTTGGTGGCTTTGTCTGTATTGGAGAAGTTCTATACCTGCTTCTATGTCTAAGTTATCAGTTGGGCTAGTCACATTGCTCTATTCTGTATTGTGTTAAATTTGTTGATCCATTCAGTTTTTACAGTGCTGTAGATGATACTTCCATAATTCATTATTGCTCTTATTAGGGATTTGTAAAAATTCATAAGGATATGACGATTTGCACCCAATCTTTGGTGGGCTGTTTCAGCACATTCTGTTTTCAATTGTTGGAGATGTCTTTTTGCGCTCTTCAATCTCTTAATAAAAATTTCTAATGTGTTTTGCTCAATAATGCTCTCGCTATGTCCGGCAGTATCTGTTGAACTTTTCTTGAAGCTATTAGCAGTACTTTTCAAACTTTACTCCGCTTTGGATTCCATGTCTCAAACTCCAATATTGAATGGAGTCACCAAGCTTATGTATTATACATTATTTATTAATTTCTCTGTTCTTTCAACCTCTCACCGTGGGTACATTAGATGAACAGCCCACAAAAGGCATTAAGGCTCCATTAGAAAAAAATATTGAGAAAGCAAGCCCAAGTTTTGTGTTTTCATAGCAGTAGAACCTAGTGTCATCCAATAGAATCAAGTCCAATAAATTATTCTCTGGAATGTGAGTTTTCTTTTAATACCAATACCATTACAATAAAGATATGTTGATGACACAATATCATTTGTATCGTGCTGCTGGACATAGGCCTTTTCATGATCAGACTTTAAAATGATGTCTTCTGAAAATCACATCCTTTGCTATTCATTCTTTTGTCGGCGATTTCGGGTATTGAGTGCTAACCGACGGTCTCCTACTATATTAGTGATCGCAAACTCAATCTGAGTAATACAGTGGAAACAGACCTGAAGAAATCATATTATTGGAGAATAGCGCCACTAATAAACAATCTAATGAGTACGAGCTATTATTTCAAAGCGTGATATTGCTTCATCAATCACTGACACCTTTATCCCTTTATGAAATAGTGTAGCACACTTTTCAAACTGGTTATCCCAAAAATACGCTCCAACATAACTGAGTCATTGTACTAAAAATACTTCTTTTAATAATAGAATAACAAACTTTGTCACTGTGGGATAAATTTTCCAGTAATTCGTATGCAGTCACTTATTGCTCCCGACAAAGAACGTTACTTCGGCAGATACTTGATTTTATCTTCAAGTACTCTCCTAGCGATGAAATATATTCCAGGGAGAGTGTTTCTACGAGGCTTTACTCCAATTTACGACCAAAGTTAGCGCTCTTGTTGGTTTTTTTATTAAAAAAGAATTGAGTATCTTTCTCGCCTCATATTGCAATTTAATTAAAGATGGCTGCAACTTGAGACTCGGTTCATTTGAAAATGAGAAATGTATGTGGACACTTCAAGTAGCGGAGTTAATTGAAAAGTGCTGAAGAAGTAGAGGTCACAATAAAACTAAGCAGGATTTTTGCTTTTTTCATAAGGTTCATCACTGCTATATTCAGAAAATTGAATTTGCAATTAGTATAGATTTATAAAAAGCAATGCATTGGAATTTCGAAGAGATCGTGAATGCTTGACTCATTGAATTCAGCTTTATCAGATAATGGGGAAAATCAATAAAAATATCTTCATTACGTTAGTATTCCATTAATAGTGAAACTCGATAAATAATAATATTTGAATAGTTATTTACTCGATTATTTTAATTAGCTTAATGTTGGTACCTTCACAAAGTTCAAATGTATTTGTATTGTTCTTACATATATACAGTTTACAGGCTATTATGTTTGCATTATAGACAATACATGTATCTATAGTTCTCTAGCTGAAATTACCAGGGAAACAATTGTTTCAATTTACTATACTCACACTGTTATTCACACTTAATATCCGTGTAAAGTTTGCTATTACTATGTTTATTAATGTTAATTGATATTGGATTCCTCGGCTATGGTTCTATATTAAGAAATTCATAGGTACATGAGTATTGTGCGAGATTATCTAGAGCTAAGTTTATTAATCCTTTAAGAAATAGAAGGTGTAGATAGGGACGCAATTTTTAAGATTTTTGAAGCTAATCATCTGATGGAATCTGTCTTTATATTATTTCTGTCTTTTATTATAACAAATTTCTTTAATTGACGTCTAGAGTATTTAGGATAACTCTAGCAGCCTCTCAAAATGTGGAACAACATGAACCAAAACGATTTATTATACGCAAGAAAAAAGAGCCGCTTATGGCTTACGTAATTTGTTTGCTCTGTATCTCAGGGAGACCGTGCGTAGAGTGAGGCGTCGTGAAACTGGCATATCTGGTGGCGCCACGTAATTGTATCTTCGTCTGCGAGACACACAACAACGAATGAACCTGTATTAAAGGGTGTTGGGTCGAACGGAGGGGCTACGGAATGGTGAAAACACACGATAGTTTTTAGTATCAATCAACCAAATGGTCGAGCTGGTAACTCACTTTTACCAAATACTGTTTCTTAAACGGAGCCAGTGCTGGCTAGATGTCATGAAAAAGAACAGGTAGGGTTTCCTTTATTCACAAAATAATAAAATAATCTAATAAATAATTGAATGTTAACGAATCAAACTGCTGAAGCCTGAAATATGCAATGAACGCTAACAAACAGATGATGTCTATACACCTAGCTCTAGACAAAATAAGAAGTAAAAAGAACCTGGCCCGATTGATCGCATACGTACTAATTACTTGGTTACAACCACTGTTCCCAAGTAACGATTGACAGTAACGAAGTCAGAGAGTAAATATATTATGTAATTGAGTTCTTAATGATCAGAGTAAGCTAATAATCAGAACAACAAAGGTACTGCACACTTAGCTGTACCACAGGACCTCCGGGACGGTGGCGCTGACGTCTAATAGCCTCAAAGGAGGCGTCGGGCCTAGGTTGGTTGGAAGATCGTCGTCTAGGTTTAAAATCCTGGGAAGGTTGGTAGGATCCAGATGTCGGTACTCGCGTCGCTGTATGCCTGGTAGGCGACTAGTACTTTGTCTTGATGTACGGGACGATCACCGAAACACGAAGTCGGCCCCTAAGTTGTTCGCGGATTCAATTTCACTACACTTCCCCGTTCGGCAGTACTCCCGACTTTCCTTAACTTAATTCATCTTTGCCGATTAAGTAGAGGAAAAAAAGGTTTTTACTGAACTTTGATATCATCCCATTAATTCCAGCAAAGTGGAAGGGAGAAGAGAGAAGAAAGAATGACGAAACAAGATTATTAGGGTTAAGGAGTTTTATTTTGAGTGTTATTTCAATCTATTGTTTGTATATTCCGTGATCTGTTGTGTTATTACAAGTTTCAAATAAAAATGTCTTTTTCTGAATTTGCGCGCTGTCAGCTTCTGACATTTACGTTAACTTTTACAATTGAAAATCTTGGTCTTGTCCGAATGACAATTTAATCATCAATAAATCATTTATTAATCTGTCAAACGGCAAAACAAATGTAAATTGAATAAAACATTCTAATTTATGTGAAATGATAATCATAAATAAATTAGAATTGTAGCAGAAGAAATGAGTCAAAGATTGGAGAAGTCGAAAATGAAAAAATGGACACAGGGTGCAAAACTGGAGCGTAACACACTGCAGGTGAACAATTAAGAACCGTTTGATCGAGAGATTAGATTAAATCGAACAGTTGGAGAGTAAACAAGTCAGGTCAAAATTATTTTGGTATGACATAAATATTCCACAAAAATCTGACGTTGACATCACGTGACTTACTTGTACATCATTGGATATATATAATCAAACACAACATCTCATCATTCCACGGCTAGTCGATTGCTATGGAAACAGTATGTCATCATTCTTATGTCACAACATTCCTAAATACTGATTTCCAGGATTCTACGGCTAGCAGTTCTGAATTTATGCGCAAAATTCCAAGATCGTTAAGTATAGTGCACTTTCGACTCAGTCGATTGGAATAAAAATAGGATATGAGCATCTAGACAGTACTATCATCTTGAATACTGTATTCTAATATTCTACGTTCAATCGTTTTGGATTTATGCGGAAAATCAAAAAAATATTTCGAGTAAACTGCACTCCCGGCTTAGCCGATCACAATCATAATGCAAGGTGTATAACTAGATGCTTTAAAAGTGCCTTATACGAAATCTCAATATTCTGCGACTGATTATTTCAAATTTATGAGAAAAATTCGAAAAGTCTGTAATATGAAGTGCACTTCCGGCTTAGTCGATTGGGACGGAAATAAGAGATGATCATTTGGATGCTACAGCAATTTCAAATACTGAATTCTAGTATCCTAGATTTATGCGGAAAATTCAAAAAAAGTATCAGGTTAAGTGCACTTCCAGTGAAGACGATTGCAACCATAATGTGAGGTGCACATCAAGATCCTAGATCCTATACCAGTCTTTTAGACAAAATTTCAGCATTATACGTTTGACGAACTCTGAGATTTGCGAGTTACGCACATACACACATACATACGTACATACGTACCGACATCAAGCCAAAAATAGTCAAAATGGATTCAGAGATGTTCAAAACGGATATATCCATCAAAATCTCGATATGTGAATTTTGTCGGTTTCACAATTTTTGCTTGTACTTTTAGACCGTCAGATAATCGTAGATCTCTGTGCCTCATTTTGTTTTTCATGCCATCAAGAGGTTTGATAATTATGCATATTGGGAGTTCAATAATTCTGAAATTGAAGATAGACCGTGTGACCAACATAATAAAAATTAATTTTAAATTTGTATGAAAAAGCATGTTCTGATCCAGTTTTGTAGCTTTTGTCATGCTTACGGAATTAAATTCAGGGAAATTATTTTGACATTAAGAAGAAATTTAAAAATTGACAACAGATTATCATTGCCTACCTTATCATTCCAATTAAACTGATTGTTTTATACCGCGAATTCTGAATGTCTATTATTCTCATAAACTGCGTTTCAGGCTCAGCCGATTGATACAAAAATAGTAGATAACTATTTCGATGCTACAACAAGTTCAAACAGTGAATTTCAATATGCTATGGCTAATAATTCTAGATTTATGGAAAAAATTTAAAAAAAGTTTCAAATAAAGTGCACTTCTGGCTCAGAAGATTAATACCAAAATAGCTGATAACCATTCTGATATTAGATCAAGTTCAAATACTCAATTTCAACATCCTACGGTTGATCATTCTGAATTTATTGGAAAAATTCAAAAAATTCTCCATGTAAAGTGCACTTCCGGTACAGACGATTACAACCATAATGCGAGGTGCAAATCAACACCCTATACCAGTCTTAAATATGAAATTTCAGCAAAGTGCGTTTGACATTTTTTGAGATTTGCGAGTTACGCACGTACGAACGTACTGATATCAAGCCGAAAATAGTCAAAATGGATTCAGGGATGTTCAAAACGGATATATCCATCAAAATCTCGATAAGTGAATTTTGTCGGTTTCACAATACTTGTTACTTCGTACAAGTAAGTAAGAATATTTTTATTCACAATCATTATAGTAATATGGCAATTCCTAACCTTTTGGAGGTTGGGAAGTATGTAATTTTCAACTGCAATGACTATCTCACGGGTCGGAAACGATACTTCCATCTCTTGGGTGGGAAATGTTTATACAGAGTTGCCTAGCATCAGTCATGAATCTTTGTTGGAGTAAAATAATCCGTGCTGTCAGAAATACCGATTATAATTATCTAATGATTCAAATAAAACAAATAATATTGAAAATAAGTGGCTTCATGTTGCAATTCTGTGTGAATCTATGTCTTATAAATTCATCAATTTGTAAATTATGAACAAAATCGCTATGAACTTATATCCGTAGCACTTTAGTTCGATTCGGGGCAAGTGTATAGCTCAATTTCACTGTTATAATTTATTGATATCTGCACTTATCACAATCTCAATGGATACACGTATAAATAACTTGATGTATAAATCATAAATCCAACAAATATCAAATTAATTCAATTTTTCAGAACATTCTTGTTTTCATAGACTACTACATCAATTTAATTTGTTGAAAAAAGAACGGAATTGGATCAATTATTCCTCGGAATGATTGTGAATAAAATAGTATACATACTTCGGTGTAAATTTCATATCAGCCGAGAGCTTATTATATGACCGAGAGGCGAAGCCTCGAGGATCAGATATAGACCTTACTTATTTTTTGAGAAACAAAATGTGTAGAATAGAGTAGTGTTAGTATGTACTTTGGTCATACGCATACTAACTAGTTTGTGGCGACGGCCAATTTACAGATACGATGTGCTAGCGGTACGTTAAGATATTACTCACTTTTCTCAAGGTCTTGAGTGCAGATTTTGAGGTATGTTTCAGAGAATATTGTTGAAAATTGATAATCAACACTGCTAGACTCTTTCTATCAGTGGTAATTTCTGCTAGACTTTTTAAGCTCACAAAGAATAACGTGGTCTTGCTTATAGTTTGAGTGCTAATTTTTATATATGACAGGGTATAATTTCAATACTTTTTGTTAACAGCTAGATTAATTGTGGGACTAAATATCCCCCAGACACATCTAAAATATCGCTGTGAGTAAAAACGCGAGGTCACTATTTGTAGGCTTGATAGTAAGTGAAGTATCTATGCACATCCAACTCTTCCTTGGTCTGGCTATTTATATTTATTTGAAATTGCTCACTGAGTATTATATATAAAAATTAGGACTCAGGCTATAAGTAAGATAACGATATTTTTTTGCGAGCTTTAAAGCGTTTAGCAGGAATTATTGCCGATGAGAAGTGTCTGGCAGTGTTGATTATCAATTTTCAACAATATTCTCAAGAACATATATAAAAATCAGCACTCAGACTTAAAGAAAAGTAAGTATTGATGTACCCATAACACCTCGTACCTATAAATTGGCCGTCGGCACAAACTAGTAAATATGTGTATGATCAAAGTACGGACTAACACTATTCTAATCCACAAATTCTGCTTCTCAGAAAATAAGTAAGGTCTGGCGGGTCTGGGATCTTGGACTTTATCATCCCATTGATTCCAGCAAAGTAAAAGGGAGAAGAGAGAGGGAAGAATGGCGAAAAAGGATGATTGGGGTTAAGGAATTTCATTGTGAGTGTCATTTCATCCTATTGCTCGTATATTTCGTGATGTGTTGTGTAATTTCAAGTTTTGAATGAAAATGTTTTTGATCTGAGTTTTGCGCGCTGTCAGCTTCTAACATTTACGGTAACTATTACAATTGGATAACTTGACCTTATCCAAACGACAATTCAATCATCAATAAATCATTTATCAATCTATCAAACGATAAAAACAAATGTTAATTGAGTAAAACATCACATCCCAATTTATGTGGAATAATAATCATAAATGAATTAAAATTGTAGCAAAAGAAATACACACTGCAGGTGAACAATAAAGGACCGCTCAGTCAAGAGGTCAGATTAAATCGAACAGTTGGAAAGTGAACAAGTCAGGTCATATTAAATTTGGTGCAAAATAAGTATTCTAGAAAAATGACCAATAACTGACAATAATAATTATTGAGTGCAAAATAGTTATTAGTATATTTTGATCAATAAATAAGCTCTAATTATTTGTTATTTTTGAATAATCGTGTTTATGTCTCATTGTGAACCCTGAGAACATTCCAATATTGTTCAAATGAAGTGAGCTGCCAGACTTGGTTTGGCTTGCAGGGGTCGTTCATATTCAACAAAGCAAATGAATTAATTAGCCTTAATACTTTAAATATGAAACAAAATTTTGAAATTGATGAAATTTATACAAGAAAAATGGGAAACAACCGCTTGGAGTAAAATGTTCTAATATTTGATTGATTTCAAACATAATTACGTATTATTATCATAGAATAACAATATTCACATGAACTGTTTACAAGTAATTATTTTGAATAACGGTTTACATACATTATACTATCCAACTTGTATTCAGATCAATAATATTGTCTCGTATCAAAAACTATAATAAATTGTATTTGACAATACATTATATGATAATATTTGCATGTTGATGGATATTTATATTAGGTTTTGACAACAATTTGTACTGAAAATGTATATTATACTAATCATATTTTTCATATGCTTGCGGTTATAGCAGCGGTTGTAATATGAATATTTGATATGCAAACAGAGACTGAAATAATTAATCTCGAAATATTGTGTTACGTGAATATTTGCATGTGCTTGAATGGTGGATCACGATAATTCATCAAACAATTTTGTTGTTATTTTAATTGATGTAACATGATGAATAATTTGTTGCTGTCCCAATGGATAATTTCAGCTTGCTTTGGGTAGCTTGTCTATATTTTTGTTGCATCTCTTGTGATCTTGCATTACTAATCTCAAACAAATAAACAAATAAGTTTTCCGTTTGTTCCATGAGACAAGCAAGCTAACAAAACAAAATCTTGAACTCCAGTTCCTTTGAAAGTAATAAACAACACACTAAAACAAAAACTTATGCCTTCCAGTTTCATGGAAGCGCAGATGAGAGTAATTCTAGAGTAGGTTTCAAATTGTTATGAGCTACGAGTTCTCTTCACAGTAAATATTTGCTAATAAGAGTATGAATGTTGAGGAAATTTGCTCCAAAATAACTGCTTCTTAGAGTGAATTGTGAGCGCCTCGCAATATATTTTGAGCTCATACTAATCTTATTTGAAACCATATCGGCTTTCAACTTGAATTGTGATATCTGAATCTCTAATTTCAAGAAGATTAGGGACTTACCAGATCAGTTTTGCATTTGAGCTATGTATTCATACAAGTTGAATACTATGAATTTAAAACAAGTCTGTATATAATATTTATATATATACTGAGAATCTGAACACAAAGCTAGTATGTCGTGAGGTGATAAAGTGTTCCTATTTACAGGGTCGGCATTATTCAGTTTTCAATCCTTCCACCTTCCTAATGTGAATAATAGCTCCTTTGGTCGTTGCACTTACGGGAATTCCCTGCCGCATCGCAGCCTCCTAATGCTCCACTTTCAGCCCCATTCTTCGATCCTCTGTCTTTGTCCTCGTATGTCGAGTATTCACGTTCATATGCCATCCTATTGCACGTGAATAGGATGATCTATCTTTGTCTCACATTCGAAATTGACGACTAAATGCGGTGTTTTCTTTTTTATCCCACGGAAAAGCGATGCGCAGAAGATAGCTTCAGTGAGAATTTATAGAATCTATTGTAGGTAAAGTCTCAGAAAACTCAATATTTGCTTGAATAAGTATTTTCAGAATGCATGGGTCTTCAAAAAAACTTAATCCTGATATCATTTCTCTCATTTGAGCATTTCCCCTTGAATTAAAAATTATTTGAATTCGAAACTTTGATTACTCCCGAGCTCAAGATCTTAGATCTTTACTGAACAAAGACTGGAGATATGTGAATGACATGTTTAGTCCAAAAGTTGTCGAAGCTTCTGAGGAGATGCTACGTATTTGTGGTATCATCAAATAATTGAATGCCAATTATTGAAGGGGTCATTCAAAACTCCAAGTTGTAGGCAGTGATATTCTAGTGGCGCTCAATTTGAATTTCAGGTTAGTGATACCTCACCCAGATAATTGAAAGATATTTTGGCCTGCTCCACATATTTTATTGATGTATTATTATACCTAATGATGATAAATCATCCTGATTTCGCTTATGATGTCTGTGCCAACTATTGTCCAACATAAGAACCCGCACAATTAATGAAAACAAGTTGTGAAATTATATGAATTATTGTACACTTTCATGCAAAGCTTTGGAGCTTTTGTCACGATTTTCTTTATAATCTAAAGATAGAATGTTATAACAATATATTGCAATATATCGACAGTGTTGCCGATACTTTTTTTTGCAGACTATGATTGAAGTTAATACATTAAATCCTAAATGAATATCTGGGAAGTGCAAATGTTAGCAGCGCGCTGTAAATTATCAAATACAAAAGGAAATTCATGAAAACCCACCTTAAAACATAATAATTAGTTTGCCTACTGCGATTAAAATAGAAGAAACAATTCGCTATTCTGATGCTATCACTCAAACCATGGAACATTAGTGTGTAGAAATATTTTGGGACATGACTTGTCGATTCATATAAATTGTTCTATGACCGGAGCTTTGGAGACAGGTTACATAGTGTTGACCAATATCACAGATAACAAGAACAAAGAAACAACCAGTAATAAATATCAACCGTTTCCTTCTGCAGGATCAGAAGACAAAGAAAACACGACAGCTGATGACTGATTATGAGCATTTATCAAAATAATTGATGGAGCAAATTCAGTTTGTGATGAACTGAGTGATGGAACTATAACGAATTAGCATTAACATTGACTTGATAATGACTATCAATTTTCCATGCAAGTTTGACATGTCTCCGATTAGTATTTATCTTAAGGACTTAACCCTTTCCTATTTCAAAGGTGGCAGTGGGAAATTAAAGAAATGGAAGAATCATCCAGATGATTAAAGCGCATTTTTGACAACTCATGAATGCTTGTTACCTCAAAGATTTCGCAAATTACCATCTCTCACAATTACTGAGCTTGAAATCAAGCAGTTTTGGCAAACTTACGAAACAGCAGCTTCCATTTAGTACTAGTTTCAAGTTGACAGTTTGATAGGTACATAATTTATGCATGTACAAACTCAAAAATACCTATCGTAGGAGTTACAATAATCCAGGGCGAAGTTAAGACCACATTCAGACTCTCAAAAAACACAACGATATATTCAGTAGAACCTAATTCAAAATTAAAAACAGATTTCGTAATATATACTGACTCTTTTAGTGTCCCTACATCTTTACGTCATAGTTCGAAACATCCATAGATTGAATAAAATTAAAGAATCATCTAGATGATGAAAGCACATTTTTGACAGCTCATGAATGCTTGTTACTTCAGAGATTTCGCAAATTACCATCTCTCACAATTACTGAGTTTGAAATCAAGCAGTTTGGGCAAACTTACGAAGCAGCAGCTCCCATTTAGTACTAGTTTCAAGTTGACTATCTGATAGGTACATAATTTATGCATGTACAAACTCAAAAATACCTTTTAATCTTAATTGATTAGTTATTGACTGACGGGAGATCAAGTGCTGTACCTTAAAATGATAATTTGATCTTTATCAAAGCTATATAAAGAAAATACACCAAAAGTAAACAAATTTTCATTCAATAATAATAATTAATTCCAATAAGCTTCAAATTCGCGTCAAACAAGTCATTGAAGGAGTCCCGGACAAATTTGACAACTGTACATAATAATAGTGACCATGACGGCTAAAGTTGTAACTAAATTTTTATCTACTTGAATAAACTATAGTTGCCATATCCCTAATGTCATATATATATCTATGGGCATTGTTTCACTTGAAACAAGTAATTGAATAATTTAATCTTCCGCAATCACTGAGCTTGAATTAAAGCAATTCGTGCAATCCTACAAAACAGTAGCTTTTATTTAGTACCAGTTTCATGTCTGTAAATAGTATAGTTGCTGAGAACTCAGCGTCACGTCAGCCAGCCAGCCAGCCAGCCAGACAGCCAAAGTGAATATAATAGCGCTTTTTAGCGCATTTTTTGAAAAAAAGCGCTATTATATTCACTTCGTCTGTCTGGCTGGCTGGCTGGCTGGCTGGCGTGACGCTGAGCTCTCAGCAACTATACTATTTACAGACTTGAAACTGGTACTAAATAGAAGCTACTGTTTCGTAGGTTTGCACAAATTACTTTATTTCAAGCTCAGTGATACAGATACATATGACATTAGCGATATGGCAACTGAAATTTTTTAAAGTAGATTAAAATTTAGTTACAACTTTAGCCGTGGGTGTCACTATTATTATGTACAGTTGTCAAATCTGTCCGAGATTCATTCAATGACTTGTTTGACGCGAATTTGAAGCTTATTAGAATAAATTATTATTATTGGTTGAAAATTTGTTTACTTTTGGTGTATTTTTTTTTTATATAACTTTGATAAAGATCAAATTATCATTTTAAGGTACAGCACTTGATTTCCCGTCAGTCAATAACTAAACAATGATGATTAAAGGGTATTTTTAAGTTTGTACATGCATAAATTATGTACATATCAAATAGTCAACTTGAAACTAGCACTAAATGGAAGCTGCTGTTTCGTAAGTTTGCCAAAACTGCTTGATTTCAAGCTCAGTCATTGTGAGAGATGGTAATTTGCAAAATCTCTGAAGTAACAAGCATCCATGAGCTGTCAAAAATGCGCTTTCATCATCTAGATGATTCTTGCATTTTTCCGGGAAAATGCGCTAACAGGTGATTTTTCTTCACTATTTGGTAGCAAAAACTTGATGTACTTCTGATTGACACTAAATTTAAGTATTGGAATATGCTACCTTGAAAGTGAAGACCCAAGCTAGCTATTAATAAGGGCACCGGAAATATTTTACTTGGAAAATAGGAAACGAGCGCCACTCCCAGTAAATGATCAAAAAAGAAAAAGGTGCTATTCTGGGAGACAATAGCGACAGTAAAAAAGAAATGATGCATAGACGTCGAAATCAATTATAAACAAAATTATTATCAATTTAAAGCAAATAATTCCAAAAATTGAAGTTAAAAAATGTTGGTAGCTTACGAAAATGGTTGAAGCTATAATACAAAAAAAATCTCACTGCAACAGCCAAAAGGGAACTAGGAAGCACGTCACAGACGTTCAAAATTACGTTACAAAAACTAAATAAATATCCTCTTCAGGCGGAACTCAAGAATAGTATCGGCAAAGAAGGTAGATGACGAATTGTTAGCCACAAAAACAACGTCAGACAACAACGTTTCCTGAATTAGGTAAAGTTGACGTTGCGTTTTATAGGGCTTTGATAGATACCCAACAGACCTAGAAGGTGTTAAGGTTGGCCGTGCACCTGGTAGTCAACTTCGGGACGTATTGATGTTCTTCTTAATTTCGTAAACGTGTTAATGTTCTTCTTAACGTAAAGTTGGCCAAAAACTAGTCTCAAGTCACCACGGGTTCCTAAGATCCCTAGCAGTTTACATTGGAAACAAATAACCCAACCAGTATCTAATTCAACTCAAACATGAGGCTCCTATAAAAAAATTGGAGAGCTCTCTCTAAAAGAGAAGCGTTAAACTTGAATAAATAAATTCAGATTCAAATTGAAGAACAAATAAACTGTAAATTTGATAAAAATTGAATAAAATAATCAGTAGAGTTATTTATTTGCCTAATTTTAAATTGTGCACAAAAAATTAATGGAGTGAAAAAAACTACGCTGGGCATTAAAGAGAAGAAAAACAAAGAAAATTCAAAGTCTAGCAAGACAAAAAAAAAAGGATTATTAGCGACGAGTCGACAAATTTACGAACGTGGTTCGTTACTTTAAAAATTGGATCAATCTTTACAAATTCGTAGGATTTTCCAGATTAAAAACGGGAACTAAAGCCCACAACAAAGTATTTCAAGCTTTGGAAACCAAAAACTACACAAACAACGTTAGAAACTAACTACGAGTTGTTGAATGACAAATCCGCAACGCGTTGGATCCAAAATATAGTTAAATTATGTATTATCAACCAATTTCACTAATCATTCATACATCAAACATATTTAGTTGAGGAAAGGTAAAGGGAGGGACGGGGATAGCCAAAAATCTCGTAGGTTTTTCACTTCGAATGTATATATAAAAAAATTGCGTATCACCGAATCGATATCCGCCTGATCGCGTTTAGTAGTAAAAAAATTTTAAAACAAAAATACAAAAAGTCGGTAAATTACAAAAAAAGAATGTCTACTCTTGTAGACGGAATAGTATAATAAACTAGGGTAGGTAGCAACTAAAACTTGTGTACCAAACACTCTCAATTGTAATGATTGTCAAAACGAATCTGAATATAAAAAATCAGAAATAATTAAACGTATCTTCCCGAGGAAAGACAACAAATAACAATAACCTCCTAAAGAGGAAGAAACGAATAAGTACTCACAAACGAATACCGGCCAAAAAAAAAGGAAAAAAAAAAGGTCAGCTATTCCGACCGGAACGGCTACTGCCCATGCTACTGTAAAATTTAGACAAAAAAAAATTATTAAGAACAAAGATATTGATTTAGTATATAGGTTTCAAGGTTGTAAAAAGGTTCTGAACACAAAAAACTAACAAAGAATTGAGGATGAAAGAGATAAATTTGGAAATCAAAAGGTTAAACACGCGGGTCGCCTTCAAACGAAATCACTTGCAAAACTTATACTAAATTTGGAATAACGTGAACAAATATTGAACAAAATACTTACAAAATCATAACACTGATTTTAATAAGATAAAATAATCACAAAATTCAGAACAACTAGAAAAATTACAAGACTGCTCAAAACAAATCCGTCTGCAACAACCGCTCAGGAACCAAAGAGGCCAATGGAGACGTGTATCCTTCCCAAATTAGCGCGCCTTCAATCAAGTGTCATTTGCAAGTACTTATTTACAAAATTGGTGCAAATTTGTTATACAGATGGCGATATAGGTATGGAATGAGAAAAAAATTATACAAAAAAAAGACGTAAGACGAAATTTTTGTAACTGGACATAACAGAAACCAAATCGGTCCAGATATGGTATCAAGGGTAGAGCTACAATGATTTGACATTGACATTGACTTGATTTTTATTGTCAATTTGCCATGTAAGTTGGACTTGTTCTTGATTAATATTTATCATAGGGATGTGATTTCAATAAGAACCATTCCAAGTTGTAGTATAAAACATTATAACTTGATTTTTGAATTAAAGGAAATAAAGACATCTGATCTTGTCCTCATCAGAAGATATAATCCTTTATCGTTGGGGTTGAGTTACCATCTTCATTTAAATATGGATGTTCAGGAGATAGGTAGTAGACGCTATTTTACTTTCTGCAAAAAATCTGAACTATGGAAATTTAGTTGAATAACTTGGTTTGACAAAGAAAGAAGTTTTGTGCTCTCGAATTATTTAATGCTTATTCTAAATCCCGGATATTAAATAACAATAGATTTATAATATTCATAAGCTCTTTGAACTCCGCCTTGTCTCAGTGATCTTCGTTAACTCACTTGTTGTACAAAACTTTTCCTATGGCCATCAACTTTCATATTCAGACAGTTATTGAGTATATAACTAGCAAAGGAAAGCAAAGCACAAGCTCACATTCGAACCTTGCAAATAACCAATCAAATGAACAGATAGTACAGTGTCACCAGCATTAACTCACAAAAATGCCAAATTGATTTTCACGATGTTTAAGAAATAATCATGAAAAAACTATGATCTTCCAAATGATAGCCTGATTCATGGTTCCAAAATGATATAATATTTTCATCACATTTTGGAAGGATGTACTGTGATGTACAAACAAGATTCCAAAGGTTTCTAATGTACTGTAAATATAAAACGGAATTCTATACATGTGTTCCCATCACTTATTCACTTTTGCTGAGCCCTCTGATACGTAGAATCTCTGGATTGATCAATCTGTTTATATTTGAATGAGATTTTTTATTCTTGTGACCTATTCGGGGTGTGAGTTTAAGCGCTAGATCCCCGAGCCTTTCAATCAATTATTTTGATGTAAAGTTTTGAAAAAATAAAGCTAAACACTCCTGGATAATATAATGATATAGAGCATATACTTGAAGACCTCTTGGTCCGCGAACCGCTAAAGGATCAAGAACATAACTACCTATCGAATTAAATACCGTACTTCAACAGACAAATGATATCAGATAACTTCGAATGAAAAAATATCCAATTTCTTTTGCTAATCCCATCTGAAAACTAGTGACACATTTACTTGTCAGAAATTTTCAGCACTGAGAGGCACTTAATCCAGTGACAATTCTTCGACTTGAGATGATTGGTTTTATTGCGATGTCAACCGTAGAAGTTATTGGAAGTCTTGTCATCTGGTGACATCTTACGAAAGAGTCAACTTATGTTTCAGACAATTATGAAATTATTGCTTTATTGAGTTTTGAATTGAGTTTTTGTTGCTCTGAAATAATTCAGACATCCGTAATCAATCTTGTACAACCTAAATACGATCGGACTATAAAAATTGGTGGCTTGTACACACTGAGCAAATCGAATTGTTCGCAAATGTTTTCTGATATTCGTCGGTTATTGTTCACAATCAGTGGAAAGAACAAAATATGTTTAATAACAATACTACAATCGCAAACAGAACAAAACAAAAACAGAAATTTGCTGGACCCTACAATCTCTTATCCCGAATAAACAAATGTCTATTTTGAGGTTGAAATTTAAAGCCTCTGCAATTGAAAAACATATGTTTTGACTTCACCATCATGTAGCCCGCGTGAAACTCATTAGGGACTGCGAAATTTATTTCAATTCGATCCATCCGGCACAAAGATATGAATTTTCGAAAATCGATGCTTCTTCTAAAAATAGGAGTCTGTCGTCTTCTTATCCAGTGTCACATCGTGACGTCACGCATCATGGATCACATCTCGGCTCAAATATGATTTGAAGTGGATTTGGACAAAAAAAATAATAAAAAGGGTAAGACAAAGATAGATTTGAGCTAAGAAAAATTCAACAAGCAACAGACGTCAACTCAAATGACATATTTATTGCAAAAAAAAAAAATTGGGGTGGATTTGGGCAAAAAAATAATGCAAAAGTTGCGTTATTCATATTGTTGTGGTGTTTGATTACCGCAACACACTTGAGCTCAACTTTTATCTCTGGGTATTATAATCCGAAAATAATGGGGCATGTCAAACTGTGAAAAGATCTTCTTCTGTAGGAAAACAATATGAGATTTTTGTACTAGGCCGAGACTTTTCAGTTTCACTGAATGTCTTTCGAGATTTATAAAATAACCTCACTTCTTAAGAACAGAAAAGAGTACGACGCTACTGATTTAATAAATAGCCCAAAAATAGAAATTTAACATAGACTTTTTGAGAATTTCACTTCATTTTGATTTTGTAGTCGTCGTTTGTATACTTACGTTCTCTTTCCATTCCATTGTGATTTAAGAATAGTTTATGCAAGTAATTGAGCCTCAATTTGCCTATTTTATTCTGCAACTTACTGAATGTAAATAAATTCGAAGAAGCGAACACACTAGCAACAGCGAATCGTTACACGTGCAGGGTAATGTTGTACCGTACGTATGTGTTTGTTGATGCTTGTTTAGCAAACGAATTTGTTCGTTACATATCTTTTCTTATTCCTAATGTAATTTATCTAGTCGTCTATACATTCGTTACCACACTTTTTTAAGAATAAGCTTGTCTGTCTACCCTTAGTGAAATGATCGCTTTTTTAAGAATGTTCAGTCGTTGATATTGGAAGCTCTAACCCAGATAGCAAAGAAATATTCCAAGAATAAGCAAAGAATATTTCTTCCGAATATTCAGCTATTGTTGGAATATCCTATGTTTATCGGTATATATTTGTGGGATATTGATAGAATATTCCCATGTCCCGATATTGCATATCCTATAAATATCCCAGGAATCATCCTGAAATATGCTATGAATATATGATGTTATATTCCTGGAATAATCTATGAATCTCTATGAAGTAAATGTTTAATATATGCTAAGAATATCATAGGGATAGTTGAAATCATATTCTTGGAATATTCTGGACTGGTTAATGACCATATTAAAGCTATATTTTTTTGGGAAATAAAATCATATCTGTGACAAGAAATTGAATTAATAGGAAATATTCATTCTTATATAAGTACAATTGGGAAAAAAAAATCACACTCATGAAACTCACAAAAATGTAAAAATACATTGCGTATTGCATTTACCTTCCAGAGTTGAAGAAATATATATAATATGAAAAAAATGAAACCATATTTACGATAAAAACAAGATACAAATGTAGATATGCATTATATAGTCTAATGATTTCTAATTTTCATATGTTCAGGAGCCTTGCTAAGCCGTTTGGCAATTTTCAATTTAATTTGTTTCTCTGTGACACTCAAGGCGGTATGGCTCTTCTTGGCAGATTTCTAAATGAGAAATCATTTGGAACAGATAACATTAATTATATTAAAACAATGTTTCACCAATAATTGCAGTAGTCAATTTGAATTTGTTGAATTTATAGTCCCTCCAAATATATCCAGTGGTTAATTCATTCCCTAGAATTCTTGTCATCACTCTTCTTATTAATTTGCCCACATTTTCCTCTTTAATTTGAGCCATCGGATACCTGGAAACACATTTATTCTGTATATTTACAGGGTTTCATACAAACACCAAGTGAAATGAATGAGTATTGATTCAAGAGAAGGAAATAATAATATTAATTAGTTCAGTCAAGAAATCTTTATTTTTTGTTTAATCAATAGCTAAAATGGAAATAATATAGAATACTCACATTTTTCAGAACCAATATTCACACAAACAAAGAAATATCTGATACCATGTGGCCGTGATTAATACGACACGGTGACTCACATCTTTATAACGCAGCTTCAAAACTTTCACTAATATCGGCAGAGCTTTGTGCATCTTCTACAGGTCAAGATTTAACAAAAATATTCCATACGGTTTAATATATCACGTCTTGAATGTAGTGTCTGAAAATATTATACATTCATTTATTATTATTTATTTATCTTTTTTTACTGCGTGAATGGCGTATGTACTCCACTACTATCAAAGTTTTATAAACTTTCATAAAAATATGAAAATATTGGATAAATAATAGGTATGAGTAATAAAAATTATATTGAATATTGCTTTGTTCTAATGAAAGGTCGATTTAATACTTATAGGACGTCATGATGACGTCCAAAGGTCTATTATGTTTCTCAAACAGTGGGCTTCATAGGTGTACAAATTCCTAGAAAATTTGATTTTATTCATGAAAAAATTATGTTGCGTTATAACTTGATGTACTTGTAAATCAGTGTAAATGTATGGGAAGAGTTGACATATATATCATTCATTGTATCATTTTTCGAATGCTATTTGGAAACATTCTGACAGACTTCCGAGTTTTACTGGCATGCGCAAGAAGAGAAAGCTTAGTTTCAAAGTACTGAATATTGTTTAGTCGAAAGAAGTGTTATTTTGACAAGTAAATTTGCTAAATGTATGATTTATCTAGCTCGTGATCTATCTAAAAATCTTAAAAATAGTTTAGATGATGCTTAACAAGCCAGACAATAACGCTACGTATATTCTCAAAATGTTTGATGATGAATAGGA
Organism: Dromius quadrimaculatus; assembly: GCA_963989225.1. Taxonomy (NCBI): domain Eukaryota; kingdom Metazoa; phylum Arthropoda; class Insecta; order Coleoptera; family Carabidae; genus Dromius; species Dromius quadrimaculatus. Next base: position 6,964,658 of record OZ022334.1, on the reverse strand, counting down.
CCACCGTTTGAGTGACAATAAACCTTTGGATGTCACGGAAAATTTCCAAACCTAAAAAAAATATTTCTAAATTACTACGAGACTTTTTTGATTCTCATTTTCAAAATACTTCCATTTAGTCATGTCTCAAACTACTCTGATACAGAAATCCATTTGAAAATTTTATGTGTCAATGATTTAGACTAATATTCAATCAACTATTTAAGCCATATTCCAATGATCAAGTAATAAAAACATGCATATTTAAATTAGATATATGTGAGATTTTCCTGTCTTAAATTATTTTGAATAAAGAAATTGAGTTTTTGCAGAAATGAAAGAATTAAAATCTAGACAAAAGACTTTGGGAGCATGAAAAAAATTTTGAGTATTTTCATATGCTCCTAATAATTCACTAGACAAAAATGTTAAATTCATTCCATTTATTTTTTCTTTTTTGTTCGACGAGAAATGTACATAAAGTACGAAAATAAAACTTGGATATAATTTTTCTTATAAAATTTCACGATAATTTGATCTGTTTTTATATTGGGTTTGTTGAAATCTAAATTCTTGTTTTGGTTACAATTGAAGTCGTTCATCTCTTTCATCCTAACCTGTGATAACACAATCATAAAAGTCTCCATTGGTCTCACGAACAACAATCGTTTTCAGTTATGAATAAAGTTTATAAAGCAAAGTAAAATTGAATATAACATGAATATCTATCATATATTCTACTAAGAATATACAAAATGTGATAATCTTTGAATATTTGTATCAAATATTGTAGGAATAATTTAGATAGACTATTCTCAGATGATCCATAGTACATAGGAATATGCTATGTATATTGATTATGAATATTCCAAGAATAAGCAAAATAGGATATTTCCAGAAGATTTATAGGCTGTTGGAATATACCATGAATATTTCGGATATCCAGGGCATTCACAGGACAACTAGAGAATATTCTCAGGACCTTATTGCTATCTGGGAAGTTCATGCATCTAAAAATCAAAGAATTATCCCCCAGAATATCGAAATGTGATTGTTCCAGAGTAAGACATTGTTAATAAAGTATTTTTGTTGTCTTTTCAATCGTTTTAGGAACGAAACTATTAAACGTAGTCTTCGAGATGGAATGATAGCATGAAGAACCGATCATTGCAAGAGGGAAGTATAATTCTGATTCTTGCGATTATCCTCAAGAACAAAAGTTGTTGCATATTTTTCCCTCCAAAACTCGTCCAGTATACAGAAAATTGTAGTGGGACAACATTGAGTTGATAGCTTGCCTATAGTTAAGTCTTTTCAAATAGTCGAATATATGAAGCCAAAGGATCATATTCCTCTGTATTTCACTCTTAGTTGGTATATTTATCAAATTTAGTCAAAGTATTCAGCTCCCAACTTCACAGAAACAAAATGTTGGAAAAAAAGTTCATAAATAGTTTTTCCGGAGTGCTTGAAGAACAATTTATGAACTTGACGTTGCTATTTCGTTCAACTCGATTATCGATGCTTCATTCTTCAAAGATGGAAAATATAAAAATCCTTTCAGTAACTCATGAAATCACGTTGCCGTTTGACCTACTGTTTATTTTTCGCCATTCATTGTTCGTGCTCCAGTTAACTGATTAGGAAACAAACAGTCACTTTTCACTCTTTCATTGTGGGAACTCTATTATAGTTACAGGGAAAACCAGAATGTAGTCAATCTTTAAGACAGATGCTCTCCTTGTGTTCAGTGAACGATAGTTTCGGCAGTTTAGCAACGTTGAAGTCATCATTGTTTAGCTGTCACTAGAATGGTAAGAGAGTACTTAATCGACGAAGGACTGAAGAGGAAACATGGGCCTTTGAAAAATAGTCGTAAGGTACTGAATAACATCACATGCATCAAATTTAAGCGGCTATGACAACGTTATAAATTAGGTGTAAAAGCAACGTAAATTTCAACTGCCCTTGGTCGTCAATCGATCTCTTAATTAAAGTATACTTTTCGAGGGCCTCCGGCCTGAGATGTGTACGTTTACTGTAGGTATTATCGTCCGTTAAACTCCCGTGGTGCCTTCAATAATCAATGACCGAATAATGTACTATTTCAGTGAAATTTCTCAACAATGTATGTCCTGGCATTGTCCTTTCTGTCGGAGAAACTACTCTAGTTATTTGCTATAAATAGGAAATGCGATATTCTGTTTGCTATCTTCCAAAATGATGTCCTCAGGTATTATTTGTTACATAATTTCTCTGAAAACAGTATGATTATGAAAACAAAAATAAACTAGCCGAACATTAAAGTTGATTTACTGTGAGAAATTATCTTCCACCTGTCTTCATTTGCCGTTAGATCAAACAAATAGCAGATTCCCAATCAACTGATTATTATGTTGCTATACTTCCTCAAATAATGCTTGTCTATGTTTTCAATACATAAAGTCTCTGCAAATAGCTGATTAATCTTTTAATAGATAACAAAAGAGAAGGTTAGTCTCATGATTCACTTTGACTTATTGAAGAACAGGTATAAGAACAAAGCCAGCTTAATGCCAACATTAATTATGTAAAGACTCAAAAGTTTCGATATCAAATGCTTCTGCTCCTATCAATGCAAAGCTATTATAATTTCTAATATCTGTTACATTTCAGCTTAAAAGTTCCTCACGAATTTGCATGCAAGCTATACGACTACTCAAAATATATTCGGGAAACGTATACCAACTTATTTCAGGGAACGTTTCAGGACTTTATTGTATATCCTTGTTTGCTTTCGAAGGATAAACTTATCTCTTGAACCTGGTTATTTCAGTCGAATTTTGCCACGTTTTATAATATGATGCATATGCATTAGCGAAATTCTTATTAGGTACGGAAACTCCACTGAAACTGTTCACTTTGGAACTGCTCAAATATTTATGAGCTTCGTTATTAATATTGAGCCACCTCCATACGAGAGATATTTTTGCTACAAGGAAAGATATTCAGGTAATCTACTTTTAACGCTGTGAAATTATAACTGATCGTTAGAATATTTTATTTTGAGCGTTTGTGGTGCTCGTAAGTGGATCCTAATTGAACGAGCTCAGATGTTTCTATCATCAAAACGATTACTCAGTTTCATAGTATAATTCTTCAGGTAAAATATGAATACTTCTTTCATTTCTATTATTTCAAGTGCTGGAGTGAAAAATGACCAAGTTTAGAGCAATATATCTCGTTTTTACCGTACGAATAATGTAGAATACTGCAATTTGTCTTACGTCGCATTTATACACAGAAAGAAAATTGTATGTGTGTCGCCGGAATTATATTCGTCTATTTGTCATTGTCTTTCTTATCAACTGATAAATATATCATATTTGGATAGCCTTGCGAAATAGCTGTTAACCAAAAAAGATACGAAAATATTGCTACACTGGCCACCCATCATTTCGCAGATATTCTTGTGGTAGAGGCTTCTTCGAGTTCTTTACCAACGGATCATAAATTTTTATGAAATATCTTGAGAAGGATAATATCTCTACTTTTTGGCAGTGTTATTCAGGCTTATCGATGAAGTTAAAAAATTTGCTGGACAGCTCACGACTTTCACTTCTATTTGAAAAAAGTATGATATACATCAAAGAAAAGAGATTTATGGCTCCTACCGAGCTGCAATTTGAAACCACAAGAACAAGAAAATGTCAGGGAGAATGATATTTTCTCTTGAATTCTACTGAGTGATATGGAACTTCATCTGCCTTTGACATTTGATTCTATTATTCATTTTTGTATTGTTCTATGCATTCACTTGTATTAATTGCATATTTATTCGTTTTGGACTTTCCAGTCTGTTTGAGTGGAAAAGGTTATTACAATCTACAATGATTCTACAAACAGAAACTTTACTTCAAATAAACAAAAACTCCCGCGGATATGAAAAAGTTGTTAGGTTTACGTGAAGCTGTGGAGAGCCGTAGAACAAAGTTTATACTCTAAAAGCTCGGACAAACAAATACTTCAATGCATATGAATGTTAAAATTTTGTTTCACAAAGAGTAAAATAGTAATTTAACAAAGGAGAGATACGGAGCAGTTCTATTTGGAGTTCATTTCAATAGAAAAAAACATACAGTTAGAGCACAAAACAGTGGGCTCCTTATTGAATTAAATGAAAAAATCGTGATTCAACTTGATATCATACAGAAATAGTTTATTATAAACTAAGGCTGACAAGACTATCAATATCTATTCATGCTCAAAATTTACAGAACTCACTGCTTTAAATATTCCATCCAATTGTCTTGAATCAGTAATCAGTTTGGTTTTGGTAGCTGTTTCTGAAAACCCCGTTTCGAATTTTTATTTTCAACATGTGCTGTCCTGTGACAGATCCAATTGTACATCAGTTTTAGAATTAACATTGTCTATACTTTCACTGCTACACGTTTCAAAATCACTTGACATTACAAAAATCTGGAAGCCCTTTTTCTATAGTATTTTGAGGATTTTATTACATGAACAGTCAAAACGGTTGAAATAATTGCTTACAGGCTCTCTCTATAATTTTAATGACTGGAACTATCATCTAAATGTGAATTGCAACGTTATATCATGTTTTTCATACAATTTACATACTTTATTTCGCAATGAAGAATAAAATGAACCCACAAAGGGATCTGAAAATCAACAAATCGAGCTACTAGACTGGGAGCTAGTGACAGGTGGGGTTCTCCGATTTTATACCGCTTGCCGTTTTCAGGGTTGATAATTTACCTCTTGATAAGAAAGATAAAAATGTTATTGAGCGATGCACGCTTTCCGGTCATAGTTCAAATTTCAATTAAAGGTCTGAAAAAAAAGTGTTTTTTTCCGTGATATCATATTGCATGCCTTTGTAATGTTGGATAATTGAAATTAATCTAAAGCCAAGTACTGAAAGGCAAGCGATTCGCAACAGCCCAAGTGGCTCAAAGAGTTGCGTGAACTTGTGAAAAAAAAATATGAAAAATGCCGTGGTTCCAAATTGCATGCCAATGGAAAGAATTGAAGTTTTAGTCATAAAACCCTTGTGAAATAATTGGCAAGCATTCCTCGTTGGCGCAAGGGTTTGAAATTTGGGGGTAATCTTGCATAAATTTTGCACCAATTAGCCGTGATTTCAAAATACCTCAAATGGAGCAAAAACTTCATTTTGAAGTAAAATAATTATAAATTTAAAATGGCATGCATGTTGCTTTAGCTCTTCATATTTTAAATAATAATGAAAGTTGCATAAAAAACTAGCTAAATTTCTCTGACTTCATTCTGCCTGCCATTCTGTATTACATTAATAAATGCTGTTTTAAATTAATTTGGGAAATGGCAAGCATGTTTCTCAAGCCCTTCATATTTTAAATGATGATGTAAGTTGCATAAAAGACACGCAAAATTTCTCCGATTTCATTCTGCCTGCCATTTCATATTACATTAATAAATATTGTTATAAATTCATTTGGAAAATGGCATGCATGAAACTCTGTCCGATCATTGAAAAACTTTGGAAAAAGTGGCAATAAAAAGTAAGAATATTTCCGTTATTTTATTTTGTATTTCAATAAAGAAATACTTATGCTTCAAGTTAAAATAAAAAAATTTGATGCATATAACATGAGACCAACATTTACAAATGAAAAAAAAATCAAGAAAATATGCCCTAGAATCAACTTAGTTTGTAATTATAGACATGGCAGGAGGTAAATCTTTCATAATAGTGCAGATTATATATTTAAAGTAATATAATTAGGTTCATAAACAATTCTTTTATACCAGTAAGTCTTCCGTTTGGCATAAATAAGTGAAGAATAATATGAAAATGAATAGAGTTAAAGAGCATGATTTTTTTTTATGGGGAAAAAGTTGAAACATTTCAAGTTAATAATTGTAGGAAGAGTTAAGTTTCAATTTATGATTTATATATTTTTTATAAAAAGATACCTGAAAATGACTTCAAAAGTCGAAATGATCATCGTAAATTGATAAAGAAAATCATAAATTGAAACTTAACTCTCTCTACAATTATTAAAGAGCATGATATTGTAAAAAGGGCCAACAATAAGGACGATAAGGATAAATCGGACGATGATGACAGTGACACTTACTCTCAAATAGGTGGTGAAACTACTGAAGAGGAACCTGAAATTGACAATAATTATGATGAAGAAATGGAAATTTGAGCAATTATTGCCAATTTCAGATTCCTTTCCATTCCTATTTATCTATATTATGGAACATCCCATTAGCTATCTGAGTATGATTTTTTTATGATAATAAATTTTTTCTTCTGGTAATAAGCCTTTTTATAATAATATTTTTGCCTGATAATGAAGATATACCTACTCTTAAGTTCCAGATGAAGGTAATTTAACTTTCAAAAATATATTTTGTTACAATATTCCATCCACATACTTATCCACATTCCGGGGGAAAAGTAAGAACATAATTTAATTTTTTTCGTTGTTAATATGTGTGATTATTATTTTATTGATAGCAAGATTCAGAACCTTAATGTTTCACAAATTCAGAAATTGGGATGTCAACTGTACATACGTGTTTCGTCCTTATTAGGACTCTTTGATATAGTATTATTCTAGTGCCTCATTGGTTGCAATTTAATGTTATACCCAGTTAGAGCTAATACTGATATTAATGGGAAAATTTGATGTTTCCAGTGATTTCAATTGAATATTTTTGGAATTGTTGCTATGAAAACATTATAGATAATTTGAATTGTAGCTCTCTGCAATATTTTGGAAGAGACTCACCTAGGCTATTATTGTTTGAAATAAGTCAAAAAATTAAAATAAATAAATTCGCAGAATAATTCGTGTTAATTTTACTGAATTAATTTACGGGCACTTTTTCTCAATCCTCTTTCCAAAATTTATCAATGATGAGCCTGAGCAACATGTTTGCCATTCTTTGTGTCGTCTAAAGCAAACAATTTTGAACGAAATAAACAATGGCATGCAAAATAAAATGACGGCAATTTTACTTCTTTTTTTTGCAACTTCCTCAATGCATGCCTCCATCGTGGGACATCTTGGGGTGCATGCCAATTTCCTCAATAACAATTCATCGAACAAATTACCTACAGTTGAAATGGCATGCAATTTCAAATCACGGCTAATTGGTGCAAAATTTATGCAAGATTACCCCCAAATTTCAAACCCTTGCGCCAACGAGGAATGCTTGCCAATTTGTTTACAAGGGTTTTATGACTGAAACTTCAATTCTTTCCATTGGCATGCAATTTGGAAACACGGCATTTTTCATATTTTTTTTCACAAGTTCACGCAACCCTTTGAGCCACTTGGGCTGCTGCGAATCGCTTGCCTTTCAGTACTTGGCTTTAGATTAATTTCAATTATTCAACATTACAAAGGCATGCAATATGATATCACGGAAAAAACCACTTTTTTTTTAGACCTGAGGAAATTCAAGTCTTTAAGTTAACAAATCAAACAGAATCATTCTGCAAGGGCTTGAGAAGAATACAAAACGGATACAAAGTAAGAATAAGCTATGAACACGGCAACCTCATATCAGGTACAACATATTCCAACGCACTTCCAAATTTGAATGACATAGAACTGGAACGTAATATAAATTTTGAAACAGCACAACCAGAGATAGTTTCTCCTTCAATAAATGAAATAACACAACAAATCACACATTTTAGAGATAATGGGGCCTGCGGAAGTGATCCGTATGAATGAAAACAATTTGAAGTTGTCAGACACTTCGAATATTTGGACTTCATAATTAGCAACAACAATCGTACAAAAATTTGTATCTATGGGAAAATAATTAGGTAGGTAGTCCTACATATATGACAATAAAATCTGTACATTGACAGACAGATGAGACTCGTTCAAATATTGAAAAAAATATATGGCCCAATCGGAGAGAAACCAAACTTGTGGCGAATAAGAAGAAATGAGGAGTTAAGAGAGAAATACCACGAACCAAAATTCATTGGAATAATGAATGAAAATCAGGGCTGGTACCACATCTAGTCGACATTGACATAATCCGATCTTGTCTTGATCTCCCAATCCTTGTCATCATTATCTAGATCTTATTGTTTAGAAGGATCATTGGATCTAGTCTCTGTCATGTCCCTATAATAAATATTTACTAAAAACACGTCCAACTTGCATGACAAATAGACAGTAAAAATCAAGTCAATGTCAATGTCAAGTCGTTGTAGTTCCAACCCAGGTTTCCTGGCTCTAATATCTGATATCTGATGAAACTGAATATTTGATTCAAAGTCCTAGGGAACGAGACTTCAATTGACTAGATACTATATTGATGGTCCTTATACATGACTGAAGATACAAATTGGAAGAAAAAGTGCACAACATAATTCAATGGAGGAGGACTGTGGAGTCGGCAAGAGCTCTAAGAGGTCTGCAATGCCTATAATTAATATCTAGACACACGGCAGCCATGTGTAATATACACGAACCATTTAAAGCCTCTTCTGACCCTCCTATAATTCAAAATCTGTTCAACGTGAAAACATGAAATTTGGCTCATTTATTGAAACCTCTGGGGTCAGCCAAAATCTCAAATTTCATGACTAGAGCTCGAAAAGATATTGAGGTGTTAACGTCTAAAGATCGGTATTTTTTTCACTGACTGACTGACATATAGATCAAAAACCTAATCCACTCTGCTGATCTGTAATAAAATATGCATGATAGCATCTTATACCTTGAAAATAGTAGTGTTATACTTCTATAATTGCGGCAATTTGCCTTATTACCTTTTTTGTGTATTGAAATGACGATTACTGACTCCCATTTATGAGGTATGCGTTCTCGTTTCCATATTTTCGAATGTATTGTTTGCTCGATTCAGTAGATTCAAGCCAGTATGGCTATATAATAAGCCATATACAGCTAAATTCAATCTACCGTAGCTATTCAATTCAGTAGATCAAATCTGGTCCAGTTGGTATTCAGTCCAGAAGATTGAATCCAGTGCTCGTTCTTCTTGAAGCCCTGTAGTCATGCCAGAGTGAAGGTAACGAATTAAAATCCAACTAATGTTTGTTTCACATTAAGTTGACTGAATTTAATGAAGGAAAAAACTTTTCAGAACTCATTTTATAAATAAATATGTTCTATTGGGATATAAGTTCTGTTCATTAATTAGAAACACAACGTTTCGACAGCAAAGTGCTGCCTTTTTCAAGTGAAAAGAAATATGACAATAAATGAACAAAATTGTCAAGACAACAAAAATAAAAGTACAAATAGTACTAGATTAGTTTAAAATATATTTACTCCTAGAATCGTAGAGCTCTGCCTGTGGTTGATGATTCAATATTCACAGGTCTTCAGGAGATAATAATGAAGGTCTAAATAGGGAAATTGTCAACTCCTTATGGTTCTAGGTCAATCTGGCTCTACTCTTTTTGGTTTGGCGCATAACTGAACCATCCACAGATTTTCAGGAGGTGGTGATGAAGTAACTCTTGTAAGTAGATTCGTAGATACAAATGATTTGAAATTATGAACAAATGATTGGTTGTCATGATTGACTAAGTTCATATCCGGTATTCAAATTCAAATTATTTCAATTGCTTCTCTTATAAGCCTCTTGAACCAATTGTTCTCTTTAGCCAGAAGCCTCGTATTCTTGAAGTCAATGTCATGTAATTCTTGAATAGCATGCTCAGCCACAGCAGATTTTTCCTTTATTTATCCTCTCAGTTTTTGATGTACAAGATGTGACAAAGCTGACCATTACCAACGTTTAATTACGCCAATTTGACGAATTATGTCGTTTTCCTCAAGACAAATTTCATTACTTCCCTCATTAAAAACCAAACATCATTCTATAAAAGGCAAAAAAAGCTCAAGCAAAGTTTTAATTAACACAATCGTATATGAACACGACTTGAACCCCAGTTGAATGTGAGTTTCCGAGTGAGTAAAACCACCGTGGTCAGTCTACAGCGAGCACCAGATGAGGCTTACCGTTGCCATATTGTTGAACCACTATAAGTCTCTCAATTATTATCCTTCGAATCATAAGCAGAGATTGTGAGTACACTTTTCGGAATCTTATAGAGCAGCTAATTCAATAGGATCGTAGCCAGGAGATGGTCTTTAAGTAAGGTTTGTTATGATTTTATTGCGAGTAGACCAGCATACGACTTGCTTGTTTTTCAGGTAAAGAAAGCTGAAGGACTCCCTTTTTTTACATTCAGATTAGCTCTGGAATAAAAAATTGTCATTAAAAAGAAAGGTTCCGTGGAATTTCCTTAGATTTGGCATTGAAAAACTAACATTCGCACATATTTAAGTCTTTTGATTAAAAGCAATGCGTTACTTTTCTGCGCACATCCCATCTTTATATGTTAATACAAAAAATGAGCAGAAAAAGTTTACTGTCGGCTGGAGTTTACATAGACTATTTATATTTCAATCAAAAGCAGAAGAAAGAACGAACAAAAAATTCAAATGGCCTGGAAAAAGTACGAAAGACTGCAAGACTTTAAAGCGTTGATAGAACTTTTCAAATTATTCACCCTTAGCGTAGTCAGCTGTAAATGATATAAAATGAGAATGCATTGAAGGATTTTTATCTGTCAAGCAAACAAAATTGTTTCAAAAGACCGAAGAAGCCCGATTGGAGATATAACAAGGTTGAATACATTATAGCGAATTCCAGATGGAGGCGTTGAAACTTGGGAATGCGAAGACAATCGGAAATACAACTCGTAATCTTTTTACTCCATTACGCGCAATTGTATTGAAAATTTGTTCTATAGTAATATCTTGTATCGAATTGCTCTCTTTGTAATTGGGAGTATATCGATTGTCTTCTGGAATATTCTTGTCAAATTTAGAAGAGGTTTTGTATGAAGGTATAAAACCTTCGAAAATAGCAGTTACTGCTTCTAGATCCTCAGAAAATAGCCTATAACGGTCCATTACCCTCATACATTCTCTCCACCCTGAGATTGGAAGCATGTGCTAAATGAAGGTATATCTCGAGATCTGACGGTAGATTGCACTCGTATCGGCAACAACGCGAGCTCAGCAAAAAAATTGCAAAGAGCAGCGATTCAACACGGATAAAGCGAATAGATTCCAAATGGAAGATATGTAAATTGATCGCACTTTCGAATAAATGTATGGGTTCGCAAAGTCTGTGTTAACTTCTAGATAAATTGCGATCCTATACCGACCGAAGGAAGAGCTAAGTGCGAAGAGAAAGTCACAGTAGAGGAGTTTCCGGCAACTATCATTCGATTAGATCCAACTTGGTCTGATTTTAACTGCCCCATTGAGGAAATAATTCTTATCAAAGTGAGAAATTGATTGTAGAACTCAAAATGCAATAGCACATTTGGGATTTTATCTAATTGCTATTGTCTCAGACATAGTGGGAGTAACTTTGATTTATTGTAATTGTATCTTCATTTGCAATACTATTACTTATGTTCATTAGTTTGTGTACTTAAAACTGGATATGACAGATAAAAAGAGGAATTAATCAATTCTAATGGATAAACCGAATGAGCTCGACACTTCGTGTCAATTCACCTTCACACATCTGAAGCAACTATTGAACACACAAACAGGAATACAAATGCATGCAATCCTGTTGATAAACTATTTTGAGGATTTGCCCCTAAAGTGATTTCGAAGGACCACAGGGATACCTGTCGATTGGTATGGGATTGGAACGACGAAAGCTTTTGCACCTGAATCAATTTAGAATTGATTATTGAAACAGGAGATTGTCACACTATTGAGCTTGAGTAAGCCCGGAATGATTACAATTTGGATTAGTTAATTGTGTTTGTGAATTAAGAGAGCTTATCAAGATACACATTTTGTGAATAACTAAATTGACTACGCTCCGATAGAAGACTTGAAAATTGAAGTAAGGAAGCTAGAAGATGAGCCAAAAAATAATAGAAATAAAGGTAGCACGATAAGGAAAGCATACTAGAGACTAGAAGAAAAAATCAAGCTATGAGTTGTATCAGAAAGTGAAATGCATAAATCAAAAACTGTCAGGAGGCACACTTCTTTAACGTAATAAGATCGAAGATCCATCAAGATCAGAGGAGATAGGAATACTTAATAGTAACGTTGAATAATTGACGATATATGAACAGAAGCACCTTGTATTCTTTAAACTAGAAAGATTAAAGTTGTTGGGACAGGTTGAGAGAATATAACCGCAACCCATCAAGAAGCAATCAATAGGTAAACAAAGCTGCTAGAAATGAGTACACATTGTCCATTTGTTAAACATTTGTAAATTACAACAGAATCGTGAATTATCTCCAACTCCCACAGCCAAATGTGCCAAAATTGCGAAACACATGAATTATAAGTGGCCTATTTGTATTCAGGCTGGATGAAAGCGTATATAGGCAATTAATCTTATGAATATGTGAATCTGAAGTTGTGTTATGAATGTATATTGTATAAGCTTTCCGTTTTGATTCGTTTTCCACTTTGAAGATTAAAAGAGTTATGATCAAGTGAATTGAGCTGCTATTTTCTGAGAATACTTGATTTTGCTCTTTATAATTCAACATTAGAGTAAATGAACAATTATTTTTGGGAGTTTTGATGTACATCATCAGATTTTCAGAATCGACCGATATATTTGATCTTGGCACCATAACAACAATAAATAGCGTGGAATTTAAGCCCACAAAACCTGTGGATTAAAGATGCTACTTCAAGATATTCAGACTTCAATGTAGTTATATTCTGTCTTTGAGATATTCTATAAACAAACTATTTTGGGACTCAGGGATGATTTGAGATCTATGTTAATTAACAATGACGATAAATTATACTTTGAAGACAACATTATCAACTCTGATAGATACATTGGCGACCTTTAAAAGAGTTTGAAACCACAACTTGATAGAATAATTTCTAAAGTATCTTTCAACAAGACGATGTCGCTTGTCGAACGGCAGGTGTAGTGGAAGACTAGACTTTGAGCAAAATATCCTACTTTTAAAAATCGTCTAGTAGGCTGCATCCTCGGCCTATCAAAACTTTGTAACATGTGATGAAAAAGATGCTCCGATCACAGCCCGCAACGAACGTTCCACAGTGATGCGTTTCTCTCTTAAAAATCAGGAGTAATTTCACTCTTGATGATTTTTGAATATCAGTTGACACTATGTCAGTACAATGACCTAGTATTATTATTATTATCATCTATTCAAATCTCTGGTACCCTTCCGGGTGTCTAGATTGTTCTATAATTCATATTTTGAATTAGTTCTTTTCATTGTTTTCTGTTCAATGCTGTTTCTTTTGCTTCTTGTTGGATGTCCGTACCATGCTGGTTTTCTTCTATCTATTGTTATTTGTATATTTGCAGTCTGTAGGTTCCTTTCTATTCCTTCGTTTCCTATCTAGTGTATTCTTCGTATACCTTCTATTCTCCTTAGAAATCTCATCTCAGTTGCCTGTATTTTACTTCTACATCTTTGATCTAGAACCCAAGTTCAACTTCTGTATATTAAGGTTGCTCTGTATATGGTTTTGGATACTTCTTTGTTATTTGAAATTCCTGTGTTTATAGCATGATAGTTTCTGTTCGATGCCTGGATTCTTTTGATTATTTAAGATTCCATATCCTTTATTATTTATTGTCGCTCCTTGATATGTGAACGTGTCTACTGCTCTATTTCTTCTCCATTTAGTGTTAGGTTGGTTGTTATATTTTCTTTGGTTATCATCATGGTCTTTGTTTTATCTATAATGATAATCATGTTATATTTGTGCAGTTCTTCGTTCCATACAATCTAGTTGTGCTGCATATTTTCTTCATTTTTGGCAAGAATCGTCAAGTCATTTGCAAATGCACACTCTGTCAACGTAATTCTTCCTAATTTAAAAGGACCTATTTCAGTAGTCTTTGTTTTTTTTTGTATTCTTCATGATATTGTCTAGGTATATAATAAACAGTGTCGGACTCAAGGCCTCCCCTTGTTTTAATCCTTGGGTGATCGTGAATTCATCTGTAACTTCGTTTCCTGTTCTTATGTAGTTTTTTGTTCTTCGAAAAATGCTTTTAATTGCTTGTAAGACTTGTTTACTGATATTCCTCTACGATTCTCTCTCTGTACTCTATCAAATGCCTTTTCAATATCCATGAATGTTACATATAGTTTGTCATCATGTCTCATCGTTATTTTTGTCATTCTTCTAAGCGTAGATATATAGTCTTGCACAGAGTGTCCACTTCTGAACCTGCTCTGTGTTTCCTCTTACGTTACTTCTGTAATTGTCTGACTTTATTATGTATTATGGCTTCATTAACTTTCGCCGTTGTACAAAGCAGTGATATTCCCTTATAATTGTTGCAGTTGCCACTATCCTCTTTCTAGGATATAGGAAATATTACTGCTTTTCCTCAGTCTTGAGGTATTTTGCCAGCTTTTTATACATTGTTCAGTGAGATTTGAAATACTTGTTTTTCCCCCCATTCAATATATTTTATCCGTTCAGCTATTATCATGCCATAACCTGGTGCTCTTCCATTTCTTGGTTCTTGGAGAGCAACTCTCAATTCATCGATTGTTATGTTCTCTTTTGCCCTTTCTATCGCTTGAATTCTTGGTTGATCGTTTATTTCTTCAGTAACTTCCTCATCTCCTAGCATTTTCTCATCCTCTGATAGTTCTTCAAAATGTTTTCTCCAACTGTCTATTATTTTGCTTTCCTCAATTATAATGTTGCCTTGATTGTCTCTCATTTGCTTCAGAAATACTCAGTAAATAGAGCAAAATGTGTTTTCTTTGTCTGTTTTCACGCAGTCCTTGGTGTGTCCTCCGTTGATGTGACCCAACTCTCTCCCTGTCTTCGGGGGATTTCCTGTTGGTCATCTGGTTGTCGACTCAGGATCTCTGCATACCTTTATTATCTTTTTTCCTAGCTCTGTGAACATGGTTGCTCCATTCTTTACTTCTTGTTCATGTGAATATTACTATATCTGTGATATTTGTCTTCTAATTTCTTAGTTTCTCATTCTATCCACTTTTGTTTTCCCAATTATTGATCCTGGTGTGCTGAATTCGGCTGTTTGTTGAGTTTTTGCTGTGTCTGCTTGAGATTCTGCTCTATACGTCATGATTGGTCGCACCATTGTCCTATATGAGTTATCGTGTATTTATAGTCCAGTCGAGATGTCGAAAAATAGGGGCAGATTAGGAAAAAATGCGAGCTTGATGAAACCTTGGTATATTGTTTTTGATCACCTAATAGTGTTATATGTATATTTTCCGACCAAAATTTCGCGAAGCAATTTCCAGTGGGAGGAAAAAATCACGAAATTTAGGTACTTTTTCCAGTTTTTGCCCTGTAACTTTTTCCTCTTTATTCCTACGCCTTAGATTATCAAGTTCAACTTTGTGGAGCACTAAATTTTCGATATATTTGAAACGTAAAACTGTTTAGTAGACCCACTAAGTTCCAAGATACAGCACTTCAAAAAAGTGAAAAATTTCTTAAAATCTAAAAAAAAACATCAAGAATGGTGGTTTTTGCTGGATATGTTTTATTTTTCAAATTTTTTTATTGTACCTAGTTACATTCTGACGCGAAAATCAATCAACAACCCACCCCTCACCCTGCCTACCTATGCCACTATATCTGGAGGCACGGTAGTGCCCCCACCAAGGCCAGTCGAATGAAGCGCAAGAGCACTACATACCTTTCTCGAAGAGCTTCGTCGTTTTTTTGAACCCTCATAACTTGGATTTGGATTATACCTACCAGATAAACAAAATTCCCAGGATACAATGTCAATAGTGGACTTATTAAACATATAAAGTTTCAATTGCATAGTTCTTATACTTTAAATTTTATTGATATCTGAAAAAATCCTGATTTCGTCACTGACTCGCTCAATGATGACTATCAAAATTCTTGGGTTACTTCTTAAAGTCCTAGAATGCTGAAATTTGGTACGTAAGCTAGTATTAGTACAGAAACAACAACAAAATTCTAAAACTTGAAACTTCTACTCCCAACCACTAAAACTAGGGGATGGAAATTTGTATGAGACTTCCACAAATTTTGATGCTAGAGGTCTGAATATTGATATAGGGACTCCTTGTTATAAATCATAGTGAAATGAATACTTACTAAAAGAAGTGGAATCCCACCAAAACATTTTCATGTAAAATGTTGCCAAGACGAAGTCATATGGCTCGCACTGTCAAAGAGCTATCAGATCCCATGTAGAGCCAAGCTTCTTACTCTACACGCTCTAATTCTACAAGCCATAACTTCACAATTTTACATCTCAGTCAAAATATGCGACTTGGCCATTTCGATACATTCACATGGGCTTAAAGTGAGAAATGTATCCACTATTCATTAGTTTTCTGTTATACAATAGTCCTAATAGTTCCCTTCTGAATGAGTAGTGGCTAGACAGGTAGATGGACAAGGAGGCTTGCAGAATTAGAGCGTGTAGGGTTAGAGAATTGGCTCTCAGTCTGACAACTTCTTGACAGTGCGAGCCATATGGTCTCGTCTTGGCAACATTTCATTTAAAAATATTTTTGGTGAGATTCCACTTCTTTTAGTAAGTTCTTATTTCACTATTATTTATAACAAGTAGTCCCTATATCAGTTTTCAGACCTCTAGCATCAAAATTTGCGGAGGTCTCATATAAATTTCCTTTCCCTAGTTTAAGGGATTGGGGGATGAAAGTTCCAATTTTCAGAATTTTTTTGTAGTTTGTGTACCAATACCAGCTTACATACCAAATTTCAGCATTCTAGGACATCAGGAAGTAACCTAAGAATTCTGATGATCATCAGTGAGCGAGTCAGTGACCAAATCGGGGTTTTTTTAGATATCAATAAAATTTAAAGTATGAGAACTATGCAATTGAAACTTTATGGCTGGTACCACGAGCTCTATTTTTGGCGATACTAGGAGCATTGTGTCAAGATGTGTTTTGACGCAATCAAAATTTTCTCAAATACTTCAGAAAATAATCTTCAGATACAAATTACGGAAAACACATATTTCTACAAAATTCATTTGAATATGCATAGCTAGTATAGCCTAAAACAGAGGTTGTGGTACCAGCCAATATGTTCAATAAGTGCACTATTGACATCATATCCCGAGAATTCTGTTTATCTGGTATAATCCAAGCCCAAGTTATGAGGGTTCAAAAAAAACGAAGATCTTCGAGAAAGGTAGGTATTGCTGTTGCACTGTGCTTGGCTTGTCTTGGCGAGGGCACTACCGAGCCTCCAGATATGGTGGCGCAGGTAGGCAGGATAAGAGGTGGGTTGTTGACTGATTTCTACGTCCGAATGAAACTAGGTACCATAATACCATATATAATGTTTAAAAATAAAACATATTCAGCGAAAACCACCATTTTTGATGTTTTTTTAGATTTTCAGGAATTTTTCTCTTTTTTGAAGTGCTGTATCTTGGAACTTAGTGGGTCTACTAAATAGTTTTACGTTTCAAATATATCGAAAATTTAGTGCTCCACAAAGTTGAACTTGATAATCTAAGGCGTAGGAATGAAGGGGAAAAAGTTACAGAGCAAAAACTGAAAAAAGGGCCAAAATTTAGTGGTTTTTTCCTCACCTTGAAAATTGCTTTGCGAAATTTTGGTCGGAAAACATGGAAATAACACTATTGGGTGATCAAAAGCAACATACCAAAGTTTCATTAAGTACGCATTTTTTCCGACCTCAAAGTACATGTCGACTGGACTATTATTTCTCCACGTAGCATCTTGTAGATTATTAGGTTTACAAGATGTTACGTGGAGAGATAAAGACATGACGACTGATTTAAAAATATAGATATGTGAGACAATGGCGCGACCAATCATAACGTATGGAGCAGAATTTCAAGGAGACACAGTAAAAACTAGACAAATAATGAAAACAGCCAAATTGAGCACACTAGGATCAATTATTGGGAAAACAATAGTGAAAAAAATGGGAAACTAAGAAGTTAGAAGACAGTATAATATAACAAATATAATAAAAGTCACATGAACAAGAAGAAAAGAATGAAGCAACCGTGTTCACAGAGCTGGAAAGAAAAAATAAAAAAGGTATGCGGAGACCGTAAAGGCGGGTATTTCGGTCCTTGGTTTATCTCAATATGATAATTTACCAGAGATTGACCAGTATAACTTCGGAGAAGTAAGGGAATTTACATACCTGAGCTCATTGATTACGAACAAGAACTGCGAATCCAACGAGATAAAACGTTAAATTCACCACGCTAATAAAGCTTACTTTGACTTGAGAGACCATCTAAAGTCCACGTATTCATCGCGACAAATCTACAAAACATTAATCAGGCCGATACCAACTTATGGCTTCGAAGCTTGGACACTAGCCAAATCTGACGAAAGGATTCTAGGTGCCTTTGAAAGAAAAATCCTGTCCAATATATGAGGTGGTCAATGAAAATGGTCTCTGGAGGAGGAGATATAACTTTGAACTATAAGAACTGTGGAAGGACCCAGAGGTAATTAAATTAGATACATGGACCAAATAATTGTTGACATAAGAGGACTGAACATCTCAAACTGCAAGTTCGAAGCAAAGTCTGGACCAGAATGGAGGAAGATCCTTGTTGAGGCCAAGACTTGTAACGAGTTGTAGCGCCACTGATGATGATAAACATCTCGTAGATTCCCTGATATTCTTTCTCCCTCCATCACTTGCTGTCTAACTGCTTCGTTAAAATTTTGATAACCTCAGGAGGATATTTCCTCTGTAATTTTCAAAGCTCTTGTTTATCTTTTCTTGAAAAATGGAACTGCAATACTTGTTTTCCATTCAGGAGGTACTTTTCTGTGGTATATGATTCTTTGATACAGTTTGGTGAGTTGTTATGTTGTCTTCTCCAGGAATTTTTCCATTCTCTAGTTATTTCACTGCTCTTTGTTCTTTGGTTATTGCGGTTTCATTTTGTTTTTTCTTCCTTTATATTTCACCTGAGTGTATGGGGGGTTGTCATTGCTGTATAGATTACTAAAGTATTCGTGCCATTGATTTATAGTTATGCTGCTTACTTGTGTCAACTCGCTAACCTTTTTTCTGTTCTCAGCATTTTTCAGATTTTTTGATAAATTGTTTCCAGTATTCTTCTTCCAGTTGTCTTATTCTTCTATTATATAAATTCCTACCGCTTATGTAATTGTCTCTATCTTCTTGATTGCCTCTTTCTTCATGTTCCAGGTGAGATTTCTTTTTTTCTAGTCACTTTTTTCACTTCCTTCGTAAACCATGACTTAGTATTCGGTCTGTAGGGACTATTGACTTCACATGTTCCGATGGATTCGTTTTCTGCGTGTAAGATGTGCGTTCACAGTTTCTTCCATGCTTCTTCCTTATTATTCTGTTCACTGATTGTTGTTGTTTGAGGGTGCTCCAAGTATATTTGTGTTGTCATTTGTGACCACTGATCTCTATATAAAACTGGATTGGGTTTAGACCGTATTCTGGCATCTGAAAGCGGCCCCGGTTGAACGGCGGCCTTGACAGTAAAACTGAGGTTTTGTGTCACTATTCGGCGGCAAATTCAAAACACTTATAGAAGACACTCGATGAAATTCAAAGTATAATGCAAGTAAGATGAAGAAATTATTCTCAATATATATTAAAATACATACATTAATAATCAACAAAAGTTAAAGATTGTTATAATAGTTGAAATATTTATTAATAGTTAAAAATATTTGTGAACTTTTTAGTGTAGTTTAGTATTATTTAATCCATTAAATAGTTTTATAAATTTTTGTTACCTGAAATTAAAAACTATGAATTTACCTATATGAATAAATGAAGTGCATTTCTCCGATAATATTGCCTATTCAAAACTAATAATTTTAAATATCTACTACACATGATAGGAGAATAATAATACATTTAATAATCAAGATTTCATTGTCCGTAAGTAAGCACAAATTTGCAGTCCAGCGATTGATTTTGTGAGCAAGATATTTTATATTAAATTTGATATATTACTCAAATTTGTTATCATAACTTTGTAACATTGCCCAACAATATGATTTTAGTATTCATGATATTTCCAATTTAATCTAAAATTGAAAATCAAATCGTTTGCTTACTTTAACATAATGAATTGATGTATCCTTCTAGGTCTCCATAAAACCTGTAAAAAGTAATACTTCACTGAAAATAGGAATAAGTTATATCTTCAAACTTTTTCAGTTGTGTTTTTCTAATAAAATAAAACAATAACAATATTATGTATTAATATATCTACATTTAAATAAATAAACAAAATTTATTCAGTATAAAATTGCGTCCCAACACCATACTGAACTGTCACCAATTGACACAGAACCTCAGTTTTTGCCAAGATGGCGACGCTCAATTGGGGCCGCATTCCAGCGGCCTAAACCCAATCCAGTGTTTATTAGAGATCAGTGTTTGTGACTGAGGAAGGCATTATTCATTCTAAATGTAATTTGAGTGCAGAACTTAATCGGTAATTCTTCGTTGTCATTAAAAGTATCCTTGTTGAATCATTGTTCAATTCCTGGGATACTATCCACTTTACTCTTGCAATCCTATCACTAGTATTATAATTGGATGAGTTATCAGTTTCATTAATGTGTTAATTCAAATAAATTTCACAAAAACTAGCTAAACTCCATGGAAAAACAAATATTTGTTGATTGGGCCAACTGGTATAAGACAGGTTTGTATATATCAATAAATAAAGAAAGAAAGACATGATAAACTTGTTATACGTTGCAATAGCACAAAAGTCAAGAAAATCTCTGGTTAACGAGATGATGAGATGCAGATTCAATTCTAGTGCTGCATTGCGGAATAAATTTGAAATTCTTTGTAAGACGTTCGTATTGGGTGCATACCTTTTGATCTTCAAGATTTCAAAATCTTTAATAATCTATTGAGCTTGGGAAATAAAAATAGGTTATCTTCTCCAATATCTTATTTCGCATATTTATCGAATAACTGTTCAAATACAGATTCCTCATGCACATAGCATCATATAATATTTAATATTCAGTGTCGTCTGCTTATCATTCAAGTATTCCATCTCTCTTGCATTCACCTGGAAACTGTTGTCAATAAAAAAGCAGAATCGAACAAAACACATATACTTTTTCGACAAAAATTCCAGAACACAACTTATGAAAATATTCATAGGAACAATTCCCCGTATAGAGATGTGAAATGGAGCTTCATTTATTTTATGAAGCATGAACAGTACATATCTATAAAACCAGTGCTAGGAAACTTGGTACAAAGACAACCGTAACACGAATAAAAAGATAACTACCTCAAAACAAACCAAACAAAATATATCAACAGTAAAGTCGGCGGCAAATCGAAAAGAACCATACCGTGAACAATTCCAATCCTTTCAATTACTTTCTAATACGGCTCTGTAGCTTCGCCTCTATCGGATAATCCCGTGAAGAAGAGTAGAATAAAAGACGGGAAACATTGTGGGGATGATGTAACAGACGGAGGTACATAGGCGTGCACACAATATAGGATATTCAAAATATCGTTTGAAGCTCATAAATTTGGAGTTTCACTGATAATTCGTAGGGGTGCCACCTTTAGGGAGTGAAATTCTTCACACTTTATTATCCTTCATGACTATTAATCAAGATTCTCTTTCTTCGGAAGACATGATGAAATTTGAACTAATAGTAGCTTCCGAACAGATATTTTCAAATTTCTCAATGAGATACTGAAAACATTTCTCTTTAAATGATTATCTGAAATTTCTTATCCAAGCCCTTTGTACGCCCATGAAAAGCGAAAAGCTGTTCATCCCTTTTCTCTCCCTAGTCCCTCAGGAGTCAACTTTTGTACAAGGACGACAATCCAGCTGAATTCCTCAGTTAGACAAAGATAGATAGTCGTGATATATGGTTGGTCAAGCGAAAAAGGAGTTCACGGCTTGGACTGACAATTGTTAACGTGACAATCTCGGTTTTGGCTATACATGCCTGTTGTCTAGGAGCATTTTTCAAACGGAGAAATAGTCGCATTCGCTCAACGCGAAGTTATGTTAGGGAGAGTAACATCGACGCCAGCGCAAGCAGCGGACGATTCAAGCAGTTCAGGGCGCTGTTTGATATAAAAAATAATATTTGTTTTAATATCATGCGAACCCCGAGATTCAAAGGATCTCATGGAAACTTCTGTGAGGAAATGAAGTACCCAACACATTTGTACCCTGTTCAAACAAGAAGAAAAAAATGTACACACCCCAAGAATATTCTACATACTGCCGCCGTTTGTCCTAAGCAAACACTTTATTTTGTTCGTGATGAATGTTGGCTTTCATGCTTTTACCAGAAAACTTTGTGACCGTAAATTCCTCATGCAAGAGTATTATTAATAATCTAGTTTATTTTTGTCAGTATTTTACTGGACTTCCATGAAAAAGCTCTGCCGCTTCACACCCAGAGTATGTACAACATTTGTTAAACTTCAAAAAAGTTTTTGAGTAATACTCTACTTGAATTGCTTTCAAAGGATGGCGAGGAATGAATGTTTATCTTATTCACAAATGTGTTGTACACTTTTGGTAATACATATTTAGTAGCTTGTAAAAAAGTTGTTGAATTTATACCCAGAACTTTCTAAACCTGAAAGATCTGATGCCGTACAAAACATTTGAGCTACAAAATACTTGTTGTAAGAAATATTGCAGAATAAAAATGAATCGGAAGCTATTTTAGTATGAATGGAATCTAGAGTAGATGAAAACAAATGTTGAAGTCATCGTCCCTCCAAAATAAAGCTAATTATAACAATGATGAGTTTACTACAATATGTGACTATTATCCCAAAATAAAAGATTTCATAAAATCTCAATCGATCTCTTTCCAATATCCTCTGTCGTTTAATTTTCGTACACATGTACAACGTTATAAAACCTCGTATACTAGATCAATCACCTCCCTCTCTTCAATTTATCACCGCCGAAGCAATTTATTTTCCGTAGCCCGAACCTGTCGGCCTCAAATGCCGAAGGCGTAATGATTTTGCTATCAGAAGCTGTGGACTCTTGATTCTTTTAAATGATCGTTATCAACAACGCAGCGCCCTTCTTTTTTGCTCCATTTCTTAGCAAGGTTAGTTTAACTTGGTAAAGAAATGATGAGCCATAGCGAAATGCCCTCTTCAGAAAGGACTTTGAAATTAACATTATTCAATTTAAGCTTCTTTCAGCATCTAAAACTTTGTCATTGGTTATAAGAGTCTATGATTTATGATCATTTTCAATATTATGGAATCAATGTACTAATTTCCAATTGGAATTGAAGTTGGTTGAGCTTTGCGATGTTTAACGGTGGTTGTAGAAAAAGACCATGGATCTAATGATCCATTGCAGTCAGTTTGCTATCGCCATCAGATTTGAACCTCTGCCAAAATGAATAGAAACAACCAGATATAAGCTAATAGACGCAATCCTTTATCTCAAATTGTACCAGGACTCCTCAAGCAATAAACATGTCCATAGTTTGCGGTTTATTGTGCGTTATCTGTGGAATTTATAAATAAAAAACTGGCAACGTTACTACTCTGTACGCACGCTAACGTAGGCCAACCGTAAACATTCCCAAAAAGCAGCCCTGTCGACTGGAAATATCAAAATTTATGACCGTGATGTAAATCATAATATTCTGTAACATTAGTTTCAGATCATATAAGAGGAGAATATTGGAATGAATGCAAATGGGAGAGTAAAATTTTATTCCTCGAATATTCTATGAAACTGTGAGGTTTAACTAGAAAATGATCAGAGAAATATTTAATGTTATGGACTATTTATTCAAGAGTTGCTCCAACCAACGATTAAATGGCCTCTTCGTGGAAATACATTTTTGCTACTATCCACCACCTCCATAGACTTCAACATACTGTCAAATTATGTCAGGTAATCATCTTGGGCGAGATTTCTTTCAATATTTCGGAGACGAGCACAAAACTCTGGATTTCTTGATGTAGTCTGAGATTAAAGCTTATTTTTCATGATGCTACAGGATCCAAACAGCAAGGAATTTGGTCTCCTAGACGTCATTTCAAGAGTTGTACGCTTCTTTCCAACATCCAATCTTCCATGATTCGAGGCGTCCCCACTCAAACTGTGGTTTTGAATCCATTTCGAATATCAGCACTATGTGTTTCTACAAAGTATAATTCAGAGCACTCTCTCTGGTTAGCATGGATCTTCAAATCGTCATGTAGTTAGTATGATAGATATCTGTTCGAATCGTCATCACTCAGTCTCAGCAAAAGTATTCTAAGTTCAAAACAGCATAAGCAAAAAATCTAAGTTCCTTTTACGGACTTATAAAAAAAAAAAAAAAACTCACAGATTGTGTCAGACAGTTGTGCTAACGGACTTAGCACAAAAACTTCACTTGGACGGTAAACACTCTGAAGATGACACTTAGCATCGGAACTACTAGGAGTGTACTTTGGAACGGCTACTCAGAAGACTGGACTTCCAAAGAAGTGACTTAAGTTGGCCAGAAGGCCTTATTTATACTCAAATTTCAATGAATCCTTACTTAACATAAACATTAAAATTAAATTCATATTAGTGCTTCAGTAATGTGAAGGAGACACACAGATAAAAAGAAGAAATAATTTTACACATACAAATTTCTTTACAATAACAAATTTCCTATTACTTTCCTGTTATATTTCCTTGAAATTAAAATTGTCCTAAATATCTTTCTATCTGTCGGTAACATATGTAATGCTATGTCGGTGAGTTTGAAGCTGTCAAGTGTCGGATCTTCTATTTTGTTGTGTCAAAATCGAACATAACATCACACAAAATATACAATATACAACATATTTACAGAACAACGGTTGATAACATTCAGAGTTTATTAACGGTAGGGCACAAGACATAAATACAGATCAAGCAATGTCGGTTGGATTCAATTTCAGGTGTTTTCAAGAACCTTACCTCATTCCATTACATGTAAAATATTGAAACAGATTTATTCCAGCTGATGACTGATAAAATTAAGGTAAACGGTAGTGTATGTTAAAGCAGAATTACATAATTTGAAATTTATAGGATATGCAAGATGTAAACTGATTTTTATAAACTTTTTGATGAGATGTACAACTGTGACGGAATTTTGGGACATAATTCTTCACAGCTTATCGAATTTGTTCAATTGTCTCCCAGAGATGGCTGAACATTCACATAAAATGTGCTCTGATGTGTCATCTTTCTCATTGTAGATTAGACAAGAACTAATCTTGATTAGATGGTAGTCCATGGTAGGATGGTCTGTCTAGACTCCTGTAAGGATGCCAACGTCCTTCTTTCCTATCTTGATAATTTCCTCCATTCGTTGCGAAGAGGCTTCAGGAATATTTTAGCTATAGGTTCCACCTTCTGAAGATTGCCTTTCTGTATTTTGTGAGAGCCTTCAGGAAGTAAGATTCTGATTTTGGTCCCACACAAATGAGCTTGATCCCTTCTTTTGCCAGAATGTCAGCCCATTCATTTCAATTTGAGAATTCGTGACCTGAAGCCCACCATAGTGAAATGTGGTTATGTGGACGCAGTCTCAAACTAGGTCTTGAACTATGTACAACAACTTAATATTTACATTGACTTGATTTTTACTGTCAATTTACCATGCAAGTGGGATATGTTTTCAATTAATATTTATCATAAGGACATGACAGGGAGTAGATCAGGGTATCCTTCTGAAAAAATTAAATCTATATAATGATGACAAGGATTGAGAGATCAAGACAAGATCGGAGTATGGCAATATCGACTCTATGTGGTACCAGCCCAGTTTTGATTTGTATGAACCAAGCGCTCCTTGACTGTCTGTCATTATAATAGTTGTTACTTCTCTTAGTCCTTTTCTGAGGTTAATGCAGGCTTACAGCATTATTGCGTACACCTCAGCCTAAAAGACAAATATATTGGCTCCAATGGTCTCACTTACCCTACAGCCAGGTCCATATAAACACAGACTCCTACTCCCCAACTTTATGGGCCGAATCCATCAGTATACCAGTTCAGGGACCTTGCCTTAGAGACAGGGTTATTGGCCCAGATCTTTCTGTCAGAGATGATAATCTGAAGGTGCGTCCACACTATGCCGATCGGCCTACGTCCACATTACACTGCTAGTCAGTACGCCTGGAAATGATGGGAAAAATGGCTCAATGGGTATCTAATTTTTTTTTTTTTGACTTCTTTTTTAGTGACTCCAAGAGCAGTACTTATATCCAACCAAGCATCATTACGAGTATTCCTGTTTCTATACTCTCTGAGTCGAAAGTCCTAATGTACCGGACGCTCACGGTACATATCTATCAGCTTTAAACTGTTTTCATCATTTCACCCCATCACAGGCAGAATATTTTGATAACCGAAACAGATAGACAAAATGCGCACGTTATGAATGAGGTTAGGTAAACAAATGTACTGGCTAGATATCGAATGGTCAGGCACATGCGTAGTCGTAAATGCCAAAAGGATTGTACCAACAAAGCGTCCACACTGTAGTTATTGGCTCGGCTTCGTTTGATCGAGACCGCGAACTGTCGGGTTGAGATCGGCATGCTGATAGACCCCGAACCAAAGCCAACGGTTGCGTCCCCACTACGTCGGCTTTGCCGATCGGCATGGTGTGGACGCACCTTTTTATCGTTTGTCAAAGTTGTATTTTACCTGCATGGTATCCAAAATAGGTAGATTCATGATATGCTTTTCCGATTCATTCAGTCTTTCGGAGATAACTAGACAGTCATATTTGATGTGCTCTGCTCTGTCTCATATTTTTCATTGTAGAGTCGACAACAACCAATCTTGATTAGAGTATATTCTAGAGTAGAATGGCCTGCGTGGGGTCCTGCAAGGATTTTAACGACCTCCTTTCCTAGCTGAAGGATCTCCTTTTTTAGGCTTTAGGAATATTCTATTTGTGTTAGCCCTGAAACTTCTTTCTGGTATCGAACTATAGATTTTACCTCCCAAAGATTGACTTTTAGTTCTAAGTGACTTTTAAGGATGCCACAGAAAGATTCTGGTTCTGGTCCCACAAAAAGAAGTTCGTGACCTAAAACCCACCATAGTAGAATGTGGATATGTGAAGGTTTGCGACACAGTATTAGGCTGATTTTGATTCGCATGTGAATGAACCAAATGCTTTTGACGTTCCTTGACTGTCTGTTATTATATTGATTATTGCTTCCCTTAGACCTAGTTTCACTGTCTCCGATTTATTCTAAGCCCAGCTTAATAACCTAGGTAACAATTGTTGAAACAATTGCTACTTAGGTAATTGAGCTAGCCTTAGGATAAACCCAAGTCCTTTTTTAAGGTTAATGCGGGCGCAAAGGATTATTATGTACACCTCAGACTGAAAGACAGGTATTGGCTCCAAGGGTCTGACTGACTCTATAGCCAGATCCGTATATACAAATTACTACTCTCCAACTTTCTAGTTTGGATTTATCAGTATACCAGTTCAAGGAACTTGCTTTAGAAACATGACTCTTAGCCCAGACCTCTCTGTTAGGAATAATAATCTAAAATCGTCTGTCAAACTTGGTATCCAAAATAGGTAATGATCTTCTGGATCTCCAGATCATAATAGAGTCTTACTGCAGAATAATAGTGCACTTAGCTAGCCTCCTTCTTCACTTGAATGTGGAAAGGTGTTAAGCCAAACATGGCTTCTATAGTTGTAGTGGGACATGTGCCAGACGTTGCACTTCTTGCCTCTGGTTCTATTCTATAGTTTTTAGGTTCTTTGTCATCGAATGAGTGATGTTTAGGTGACTATAGGTCTGACGATCGCCACGTATGAACAATAGGCCATATGATCCAACTGATATTGACTTGCTTCGCTGTTCTGTTTACTCGCCGACCGTTTGCTTTACTGTGTGACCTTTCAAGTGAACAACATGGTCCTTTATATAAGAGGGAGCGATCCCTTTTGCCTGCGTTAGCCTTTCGGAAGGCTGCTAGAATTATCTTAGAGTTTACCAGACAATACCACAAAGTGACGCAGTTGGAGATAATGTTTACATTGATTGTAGCCAAAATCGAATCATGAGGATTCAAGAAAGTATCTATAATATTAAGTGCTTCCGAAAGAAGATTGTTTCCTACTTCCATGATGATTTGAGGACGTATGTTGAACGGTGTAGGTGGCAAATCACACTATTTGAAGACATCGTAACAGTAAATAGATACATTCATGACCTTTTAGAATAAAATACCACAAATTGAGGAGGTGAGTTTAAATGATAGGACGATGCCGCTTGTCATATAGCTAAAATCGCGAAGGATTGGATGTTGGAGAACAAAGGACCTCTAGTAGCTTAAATCTCTTGTTTAACGGAACCTTGTAGCATATGAAAAAGAGACTTCAATCACAGCCTGCAAGAATTGTTTCAAAGTGACGTGCGTGTTTCCTTATAATTAACAGCAATTTAACCCTCGCTGATTGTTAAACCTCAGTTAATAATATGTTGAGACTTATTTAGGCAATGAATAATTTGGAAGTTATTCACCATCTATTGATTCCTAGAGATTTGGCAATATTCGAAGACTATTGGAATGCTCTGTTTTTTGTCAACATCTTATTTTGAGACAGTAATTAATGCTCAAAATATGAATACCCATCCATATAATCTTTCATACTTATGCAAAGAGTCTCCATTTCAAGTTCCCACAGAACTGTGTGGCAAATCTAATATTCAAGAAACCTCATTCTCTCACAGAATTATCAAAGGTAACTTTAGGTTAGCACCTATTAAAGTGACCACGAACACATGAGACTTGACCGAAACTTCCACTAGTCGCTTATCATGAATTAGTAAGCTCAGTACCTGATAATGTAGATTCAAATTAGGGTAAATGACCAACTGAACACTATCATACAATAATCATAATACAAATCTTCTATCATTTCGAGGACAGACTCCTGAATTTTAATCCCAGCGTATATAGCGCATAGACGTGTGGTCCAGTAATACTTATATTGGAGTAAATCGTCAGAAATCTTTCGAACAGTTTTCTCAATTGGATAAGATACTAGATATCATCTGGTTCTTCATAATTTTGTTCTACTGTTTGTAGATGGTATATAAATAATACTCCAAAATGTCAAGGTGCCGTAGTTCAAAACATATTCGTTACGCATACAGCAGTTAGTTTCAGGAAAAAAAAATACTGAAAAGCGGGCAGAATGGAGTGGATGAAACCAGTCCGTCATTTTTCGAAAAACAGCTCACAATATGGACTGGAAATTCCGGGAAAAGATCTGTTCAATTCAATTTTATTCTATTGACACATACTCTAATATTGAAGTTCATGAATTGTGTTCAGCATACACAAAAAATTACATCTAGCTATGTAATAAATGAAATAGGAGTGTTTATAACCTCATAGAATAAAATTTGACTGACAATGAAAATTAATCTTTCATACTGAATCAATCTTCAGACAACTATCACTTTTTCATGAAGGATTAACTTTTCAAGTAGTTGTGCTTGTAGTACCGGAAGTCTTTCCACATTTTAGTTTTATTTTGTGTTCCCTGTATTCTCTATGAATTATTCAATCTACTATACTGCCAATATTTGCTTTTCAATAGTTTTTGGAGTAGATTTTGATGAATTATCCATATCCTGTTACTAGCTTCATGAAAGTTGAATTGGTGTTATCACCAAAACAGTAAAACTATAATAAATTCACATATTACAACAGGAAGCTCCACTGAAATGGATTAATCTTATATGGGTCAGTAAATGTGAGTTATAAAATTGAAACATCATCATTTTTCTCTAAATACGGGCTTATAATGAATAATAGAAGACTAGGATGTGTAATAGACTTTATTACTATATTTGCTTTTGTGCCAGGTCCTTCTAATTATATATTACTTTCACGCAAATACATTTTTATATTCGATTTGTGTAGAGTCAATGCTTAAACTAAAGAATACACCTTGATACTATCTTTAGAATTATGATTTCGTTGGTTAATGTACCAGAAAAGCTCCAGAAAATATCAATGACAGGATTTGTTGGTTATCAGTGGTCTCAGTTTTCTAACATTCACTTATTGACAATAGAAAAACTGGGAGCAATGTTGGTCTACAAATCCTTCCATTCAAACTCGATACCACTTCAATTCTGGATGGCCATCGAATAATTTGAGGCAGCGGTTGATGAGCATAGAAATTATAGCTGTGTAGTACTTATTTTCGTTGAGCTGAGACACAAGATGTCAGAGACCAAAGAAAGCTTAGAGGAACCTCAAAAGGACCATTTCTCTAGAAATATGAGATACCAAAACATTGAATTAAATATTCATTTATCTTCAAATGAAACTTTGATATATTTGTGGTTTCCCCGAGCTGAGTCTTTCAAGTATTATTAGATTGTTGCTCAAGTTTTAGAGAAAATCGTGAAGCACTGCTCAATATTTCAATCAATCAATTCAACAGGATTGTGTTTCAATTATAGAGAGTGGCTTTTATGCCCGAAGTAGGATTTGAATCGTTAATCCAACATTCACAATACAGATAGCCGTAGCATTGTAAGGATTACTGAGCATAGTTTTTCATAAAAAGTTTCTTTCAGATGAATAGGTTCCATTGTGCCCTATTGCATCAGTTCACCACCTATATTGTGACAAAAATGCTTGCCTAGTACAGAAAAGAGAAATGTTTCAAAAGAATGTAATACGACTCACAATTCCCTGTTATATCGATTTTCAGAAAGCGCACGGAATTTGTGATTATTGTAATTCCTTTTAATCTATATTCAACAAGCAATCAATCTGCGTCAGGCACACCTATTCAAACAAACTCTTGTCACCTCATGCACATCAATGACTCGTTTGATAAAAGAACTTTTATTTCGCAATGGATCAACAATTCTATCAATTCACTCATATTGCGATCGGTTTTGTTTTGCCGGCAAAGAATGAATGAGGCAACTTCTTGTTTTATAGATTTCTTGATGAACGGAATCATATATTTCCAGTAAGATTCTTGCTTATCTCTTATTTTTTCCAATATAGAGATTTCTTTCAGCTTTCGGTGGCTGGATACTCTAGCAATCTTTGTTTCATGGAAGTAGCTGCTTTTGGAAGCATCGCCAGTCTCCATGAATCATATACTATGCAAAACGGACTCGACGCTGGGTACCAATTTCACAACGTGCAAAACTGACCCCACACTGGGCGTCAATTTTTAACGTGCAAAACTGACCTCATGTCTATGGACGTCAATTTTGTTTCGTCTAAACCTGCTCTTGTTCTCAGGGTAGCCATGAGTGATAGTGAGGCCTGCCGAATAAGATTTAGAACACTACCCGAGGCGCCACGTTGTTGTCTCTTCAGAAGATGTGACTGCATCAACCAAGAAGTCGACCAAATGAGAACAACACCTACCATAAACTACATTCTCTAATCTTTGTGAATCATATAACTTGGAACACTGGCTCTATACTGGGCGCTAATTTTATAACGTGCAAAGCGTGCTCTATGCTAAGCACCAATTTTATAACGTTCAAAACTGGCTCCACGTCGCTGAGCGCCAAGTTTATTTCATGCAAAATTGCCTAAATTTGCTCCTGCTCTCAGAGTAGCCGTAAGTGACAGGCCTTCCTAATAAGATTCAAAACAGTACCCGCAGCGCCACGTCATTGTCTCTCCGTCCTCAGAACATATAACAACGTAAGTACTTGGGAATTAGTTACGGAATGATCTGACTGTATCAACCAAGGGGTTGACCAAGTGAAAACAACACTTACCATAAACTAAACTCTCAAATGAATCCAGCTTCCGCCAAGTGCACTGAAAGAGAATTGGAATAGTGCCATTTCTCTAACAAAAATAGAAACACCGGCGATTAAATCCAACCAAATGATTAATTGGTGAACAAAATACTGCCAATCGACTTGACAGGTGAATTTACTGATTTATCTGCAACAACTAAACAGATTAGGCTAGTTGGTGACTCAAAAATTGGACTAAACTACAGTTGAAGGCTAATGACTCCAAAACAACGCGTCCTGAAGAGCAGCATGCAATCAAGAAGTTAAACAACAAATGCATACGATTTCCATACCCCTGTGCCAAGAATTGAAGATGTATACAAAATAAACGTAGCTAAAAAGGTACTGATCATTGCAGCCTTACAATCCTACAAGACTAGTGCGTAACAACTGTGCTGGGTCCAAGTCATGCTCAACAAGTGCCAATAATAATAATTAATGTTGGAATAATGTCTAATTAGTTCATAATCAACAATAAAACGACAGCTCACTCATCTGGAATACAGGCCTTCGGGACGGTGAAGATGATGTTGACTGACCTGGTGCAGGAAAGATTAGAGGCGGTATCAAGAACCGAATGTCAGTCCTGGGTCGCTGTACGCCCTGAGTGCGACTGGACATTGTGCCTATGATATTCGGGCTATTTTCATGAACCTAATTCATCTTACAGATTTAGACCCGTATAAAAATACCTGAGAGAAAACTACTGGAAGCCAGATCGACACGTGAATTTAACCAAAATTTGCTCGAATCTGAGTCAGTCAAGAGCCTAATCATAAATTTTACTTCGTGGAAGAGTCAAATAGATTAGCGATGAGATATGATATTCATATGCATAATAACTGCTCCGCACCTCATATTCCCAAATCGGACTTACAGCCAAATTGTATATGAATCAATAAAGGGCCAGACTTTACAAATCTAGAGTCTTTGCCTTAGTATCGAAAGAACTATTCTCGGTCTATTCATTTTGAGTCAATTTACCTGATGATAAAATAGATTAAAACTAGTACCAACCGATAGCAAAGGTCTAGTACTTTCAGAAAAAAACCAGACCTGTCCACGAGAACGGTCGCCATTCCTAAGTGTGACTCATTTTCGTATCCAACTTCCCTGATCGAACTTACGATTATTGTCCTAAAGTACTTAACATCCACTATCGATTGTTCTATCAAGGAAGTTCACGTCGAAAAATTGACAGGAAATGGCTTTTCTTCGACACTGGATTTATAAAGTCTGGCACCATATCGTCCACTATATTTCTGATAGATTCATATACGATTTGACCGTAAGTCCGATCAGGGAAGATCGGGGTCTCCTGGACTATAGCTATGCGCATGAATTTAGTTTTTTTCTTATATGACGATAATAATTCATTTTACTTACACCCATCTATGTATTGGATCAATGATTCAACTTGGAATTAAACTTCTGTTTATTCAGTTTCTTATTGAATAATGTTTCGTAAGTTGTGCACTGCTATTATAAGATATGATTTTTTTGAACTTTTCTGTTCCAAATTATGACAATTGTTGATCATTAACACCTTGTTTTCATACATTTTTTTTTTATTTGTTTATCGTGCTTCCCCCTCTGGGTATTAGCACTCAGAGTACATTGATTGTAGTCTTATATTTATGGTTATTGTTATCTTTATCTAACAATATGATGTTTATATATTCTATTGTACAATTCCTACTTTTTGTGTTCAGGGCTTCTTTGGTTGTAAGGGACTTTGGGTTTTCTCCTTTCTTCGTTATATTTTGGGCAATGCAGTAGTACATGGTCAACTGTTATAGTTGTCTTACATCTGTCGCATGTTGTGGGATCAGTTTTTTCGAAGATGCATTTATGCGTTAGCATGGTGTGACCTATTCTCATTCTTGTAAATACCACTTGTTTTTGCGATTACAGTTTGTTCTTAGATTGTAGGGCTCTATGTTTTCTTGTATTCTTTCCAATTTATTTGTGTTCTGTTGGCTCCAATGACTCTTCCACGTTTCTTGTAGTTTTTGTCTTACTATCGCTCTAGCATCGTTTATTTCTATTGGTGTTGAGGTAGTAACTTCTTGGATGGCCTCTTTTGCAGCTGTGTTAGCTTGTTCATTTCCCTGTATTCCAATATGTGAAGGGACCCAGATGAATTTGATTGAGATGTTTTCTAAGGATAGTTGATGTAGGAGATCTTGAATACTTTTAACTATTGGGTGTTTGGGATATATAGTTTGAATTTAGTGGAGTATGCTAAGGGAGTCTGTGCATAGTATATGGGATGAGTTCTCTTTTGCTTCTTCTTTTACATTTAATAATTTGTAGTATATCAGATAATCGGTACTTGTATGTTTTGTTTTGTTTTGTGTTACGATTGCTGCTCCCACACTATTTTGTATTTTGGAGGCATCCGTGAAGATGAGTATCCCGTCATTCGCTTCTTTGAATTTGTTGAATTCATTTATCATAATTTTGTGATTTGTATTTTTTTTTGCAGTAATTAGTAAGTTTTAAATTGACAGAAGGTTTCACGACAGACCAGGGAGGGGAATTTAGATGGATTGTTTCTATGTATGTTTGGTATTATGTAGTTTATTGAGTTGCTCATCTGTGTTATATAGTTCTGGAAAGGACTTTCAGTTTTTATTGTATTAATGGATCGAAGATTTGTTTGTAGCATGGATGTTCTCTTTGACTTGCTATTTTGTTGACATATGTTAACATAAGGTATTTTCTACGGTAGGATAGTGATGGTTCATTTGTTTCACAGTATAGGCTTTCTACTGGACTTGATCTAACGGCTCCTGTGATTATCCTGAGTGCAGAATGATGGATTGTATCTAACTTCCGTAGAACGTATTTTTTTGCACTTGAATATATTATTGCTCCATAATCTAATTTGGTTCTTATTAGTGATTTGTAGATTGAGTGCAGCGTCGTCATGTTCGATCCCCAGTCGTGATGAGAGAGAATCTCAAGAATATTCATTTTTCTGAAACACTCAGCACATAATTCTACGATATACTTTTTCCATGTCAGCTTTCTATCAATAATTACTCCTAATATTCTTATTTCATTTATATATTCTATGCTTTTGTTTTCTGAAAATATTCTTGGATTGTCAAGTCTTTTCCTACGTTTTGAAAAGTGAATTGCCCTGGTTTCAGCCTCTGAAAATTTAAATCCCGTGTTGTCCGACAATTTTTGTATTTCGTTTATTGATTTTTGAATTTGCTCTTGCACCGCATCAATATTTCTATTTTTGTGGTAGATAATTAAGATCATCAGCATAAAGGAGACATTTGGTAGGATTATTTATCCTTTCAGTGACGCAATTTATTGCAACAAGGAAAAGTGTGGAACTCAATGTTGATCCCTGTGGGATTCCATTTCGCTGTTCGAATTTATCTGAATAATGGTTATTTGTTTTAACTTTGAATGTTCAGTTCAATAAAAAAATTCTTATAAAATGTAGTATATGACCTTGTACGCTGGAGTTTTGTAAATTCTTTGATATATTATGTTTCCATTATGTCAAACGAGACACGACGGTGAAGTTAGCAGACGATTCGCAGCAGACGATTCGCACAGCGACAAGTGTGTAGTAGCCTTACGCAGCTGAATACTGCAATTGGTTTTTTCTTTATAATAAGAGTTTTCCGTTGCTATAAGTTTGTATATCGTATTTTTAGACATCCAAACTGATACGTGCTTTTAAGGAAATGGATAATTTTTTATATGACACGAAGACTGTGATGATAATGAGAAAACTTCAATATTCATCTACTTTGGTGAATTCAATTGTGAATTTATCAAATTAAAAATTGATGTCAGTTGATCAATTTTCGTATGCAACATTCTTGATCATATGTGATTGTTATGCACAGTGAATATATTACTTTTCCTCCGTAGGACAGTAAGGATAAAGAGAAAACTACAAGATTCACCTACTCTAGTGAATTCAATTGTTATTTTATCAAATTAAAAATTGATGTCAGTTGATCAAATTTTACATGCAACATCCTTGATCATATTATGCCGTGTGAAAATGTTACTCTACCCCCGTAGGAAATTAAGGATAAAGAGAATACTACAAGATTCACCTGCTCTAGTGTATTCAATTGTTATTTTATCAAATTAAAAATTGATGTCAGTTGATTAAATTCTACATGCAACATCCTTGATCATATTTGAGTATTATGCCGTGTGAAAATGTTACTCTACCCCCGTAGGACATCAAGGATACACAGAAACCTACAAGATTCATCCACTCTAGTGAGTTCAATTGTTATTTTATCAAATTAAAAATTGATGTAGGTTGATCAAATTTTACATGCAACATCCTTGACCATATTTGAGTATTATGCCGTGTGAAAATGTTTCTTTTCCCCCGTAGGACATTAAGGATAAAAAGAAAACTACAAGATTCACTTACTCTAGTGAATTCAATTGATAATTTATCAAATCAAAAATTTATGTCAGTTGATCAAATTCCACATGCAACATCCTCAATCATATTTGAGTATTATGCCGTGTGAAAATGTTACTCTACTCCCGTAGAAAATTAAGGATAAAGAGAAAACTACAAGATTCACCTACTCTAGTGAATTCAATTGTTATTTTATCAAATTAAAAATTGATGTCAGTTGATCAAATCTCACATGCAACATCCTTGATCATATTTGAGTATTATGCCGTGTGAAAATGTTACTCTACCTCCGTAGGACATCAAGGATAAAGAGAATACTACAAGATTCACCCACTCTAGTAAATTCAATTGTTATTTTATCAAATTAAAAATTGATGTCAGTTGATCAAATTTTACATGCAACATCCTTGATCATATTTGAGTATTATGCCGTGTGAAAATGTCACTCTACCCCCGTAGGACATTTGAATTCACTAGAGTGGGTGAATCCTGTAGTATTCTCTTTATCCTTGATGTCCTACGGGAGTAGAGTAACATATCCACACGGCATAATACTCAAATATGATCAAGGATGTTGCATGTAAAATTTGATCAACTGACATCAATTTTTAATTTGATAAAATAACAATTGAATTCACTAGAGTAGGTGAATCTTGTAGTTTTCTCTTTATCCTTACTGTCCTACGGAGGAAGAGTAATATATTCACTGTGCATAACAATCACATATGATCAAGAATGATGCATACGAAAATTGATCAACTGACATCAATTTTTAATTTGATAAATTCACAATTGAATTCACCAAAATAGATGAATATTGAAGTTTTCTCATTATCATCACAGTATTCGTGTCATATAAAAATTATCCATGTCCTTAAAAGCGCGTATCAGTTTGGATGTCTAAAAATACGATATACAGACTTACAGCAACGGAAAACTCTTATTATAAAGAAAAAACCAATTCCAGTATTCAGCTGCGTAAGGCTACTACACACTTGTCGCAATGCGAATCGTCTGCTGCGAATCGTCTGCTGCGAATTGTCTGCTAACTTCACCGTCGTAAACGAGACTGCTATATGTGCTGCTTATTTTTGAAAGCTTTTTTCACTTCAGATGTGAGTATCACAAGATTGTCCATTGTTGATTCATTTTTGTTTAAGAAGCATGAATATCATAATGTAATGAGAAATCTTGTTTTTTGCTTCAAGGAGTTGAATCTTGCTCATACTTTGGACCATCATTCTCTACTTGCTTGTAAATTTCTAGGCTTTTACTTCTCTTTTGAACGTTCGTCTCTCGAAGCTAAGAAAAGAAATGAGAAGTTTGATGAAATTCTTTCAAATAAAGGATTGGTCTGACAGTTTTTATTAATGACATCGATTACCAATAATATTTTTCTTATAATAGATTTTTAGCCGATTATTCTTGGTCTTTACATATTGGTCTGGATACTTTAACTTTATGTTTGCAGATTTCTTTGCAAGCAAACTTGATGAAACGGGACCTTAAATCTCACCATGCTTTTATTTTGTTTACTTAAGGATAAATGATATTTGACTTATTGCCAAATATAATTTTGATGCTATCTGGATATGAGAATATGTGGGAATAAGTTTCGCAGAACATAACAGCAAAATAAACCTGTTTACAATAACAAGGATGTTTCAAGAATTAACACAAATATTTGAACATGATCCAATGATCAAATTCTAGGAATTCATTTGAAAACTCTAAAAAAATTCAGTAGGATCTGGTCTCTGAATTATTGAATAACTTTATTTGGTAGATAATAAGCAAAAATTGTTGCGATAGTTATCATCTTAGTACAGAAATTCTTTTTTAGTCATAAGTGTCTTCGTTTCGATTGATCAAAAAAAGAAGAGTGTGAGAAAGAATCTATTCATTATTGAATAATCCCTGTACTACCCTAACTTCGTGTGAGAAAAACCGTTCAACCCTTCTAGGGCCATTCATATCAAATTTTACGATTCGCCATTCTATCCCGTACAGGAAGTTAAGAAATTATATTTGCCTTGTGAGCTATAAAACCCGAAGGACGGTTCATATCGCAGCAAAAATATCAGAAAAAGGTCCCCTTGTAACGATTTATAAACAAGTCTCAGAAAATAAGAGCAAACATTTGCATTACGCAGATCCTGTTTCCGTTTTCGTACGCGTGTTATCCAAGCTTTGAAACAGATATGTTGTGTGGGGAGAGTAAAGTGCGTACTCTTGTGCATATATCGCACGCATATCTGAACATTCGCGTAGGGCACGACTGCAAATATTATTTTCCTCGACTGTTTTCTCAGAATTTGGAGTAAATAATAAGGTTGTGCTTCAGAGCTGCGCAGGATTGGAATAAGGTGACTCTAAAAGGAGACTGGAAAATTGGATTATCCATCATGAATATTGTACAAGGTTTTTAGCTAATACTTTCTTCTAAGAGCATTCACTCGCCTGTGTGGCCAAGAGGACGAGAAATACTTTATCCCTTTTTTTTATCAAAGTGCATCTGATAGTATATTGAAATGTATGAACTCGGAGAATTTCAAGTTGTCCAGTCATAGAAGCATTTTCTGTTTACTCTTGAGAGTCCTCCCCCAACAACAAATATCATATTCATGGAGAAGCACACTGCAGAACTTCTGATATTATCCAGCCCTGGCTTGAATTTCATCAGCCATTTTATTCATTATTTGTTTGTTCCTGATATGAAATTTTTCTTGTTCTCTTTGCTCTCTTTTTCATGTACAATTCTCCATACAAATTTTATAACTACCAACTGTTTTTTCAGAGGAATAAGCTTTCATAAGTCATCCAGTTTCTCGTAGATTTGTTCTTCTATTTCTATATTCGTTGCGCCCTAATAACGAAGTGTCATAAACAGTTTCAGAAAAGAAAAAGGAGCTATGTTTATGAGACTCCAGGCAATACAACTGAAATGTATCTGATATTACTTTCGAATCACATGTGCATGAATTGCATCAAGGTTCTGTTCGCTACACTATTTATCCTCCACTTCTTGTTAATCGATTTTGAATTGAATTATTAATGCTCAACTTCATGAAAAAAAAATACACAATATCCGGTATGAAGTCTTCTTCGCTTAAAGACAATCTTGAGCTTCCACCCCATCTGCTTATAATAATTCTCCAATGTCCCGTGAATAATAAACAAGCTGAGTATGCACCATATCATGTTTAGAATATTTTTTCCGAAGCTCCCAAATCGCTCACGTCCAGGATGATATATTACATTCTGTTCCCTTATTCCCTTTGAGCAGGTCCTTCGCCCCTTACGTATTCAATCAAGCAAGTCCTGCAGGCAAAATCTCCTCACTGGACGATCCAATCAAATGATACCAACGGCTGAGATTGCGACTTATAGGAATGGGGTTTTTCAGGAGTATATATTTTGCTGAGTATCTATTTTATATTCAGTTTTGAATTTGTGGAGGTGAATTTTCATGAAAGATGAAGCTGAATTGAAATTTACATGTACATGTTGATCCTCAAGCCTGCTTTCAAATACGTGAGGAGAAAACTTTGTAATTATATTGCGCGCACGAAGGAATGTGAGATTTGACACACTTAAAGTTAATTTGGAGAAGGAGTGCAGAAAGCTATAATTTACCAGTGAAAACAATATTATTTTCGGCTGGAATATCTCGAAAAATATACACTGGGTAAAAACTTCACGAGTCAATGTGATAAAAGAACTCTTTCATCGTATTTCCAGATCTATATTTTTTTCTGTGATACATTTTATCAGAAAAAACCAGTCTCCATAAAAGCTTTAACACATCACATATCTCTGAGTTCTTTCCCTTATCTATTTTTCTTTCTCCTACAACACATCTCGTAATATTAACTTCATACGAGTTTGAGTAATAAATTCAGAAGGCAAGAAGAGTCTGAAAGCAGTTCAAATAATGTGTAGATGCCGCTAGCTATGTACTCGCTGCATGAGTGAGTATTTTCTGTTTGGATGGATGAAGAAATTGCATCAAACATAAAAGCGCGTATGCGCGTACGTGACTACATCCACTTTATTTCAATTATTGTTTGTCTTATATCGTATGCAAACTCACAAGAATTTTGAAACGGAAAAGGGAGATGCATTTCTACTCAACAGATGTAGAAATATTTTGTAGAAAGAGATACATTTTTCAAATTCAAATTCGAAGTTCTTTGGAATGAGTCACTACAGCCATCAAGAATTATTTACTACTCTCTTCACTTTATTCCAGTAAGAATTTGTTCGAAGAATGCAGCACAAAGTCTAAAATCTAATAAAACCTCATAATTCGTTACGAAGTGCTCGTTTATTTTATGAGGTCTTTTCCTAGCTATATATTGGAAGCACTACCTGCAGTGTTAGTATGTTGGAGTGCAACATCGATTATCCAAGCATCCATTACATGAACGACCTGCTAAGTGAACAAAATTTTCTGCTACCTCGTGTTTTCATGTGATATAAAGGTTATTGCCCTTTGTTCATTCATACTTTGATGCTATTTTTGTGCATATAATACGTCATAAGCTAATCGTTCAAAGTGGTGCCTATTGCTGTTGATTTTTATTTGGAAGTATTAAACAGTTCCTGATATTGGGATTTCTCCTGCAATCATTACATCAAGTGTTACAATACAATACAAAAAAAAATATTCATTAATTAAAAATTCATTCACATGGCCTGACTAGTTTTCTTTGTCTTCGGAAAGCGAACAGATTCTCGACACACCCTGCTATACCAATATGACCCAAAAATCGTAGTATACATAAAACCTAGTTTTGAATGAACAACCCTAATCACTTCCAAGGTCAAGCCATGCAGGAAGCGTGTACTGCACATTTTTGCATCACTTTAAACTCAAACTTTGGGCGTTCAGTCTATCTGTATTGTGCATTGTTTACTTTATTTATCTAAGCTTAATTAGCCATCATATTATTCATTCCACTGTTGTTAACTAGCTGAGTACTTCTATCAATTGGTTAGTTTGTCTTATTGAGTTCTATGAGTCTGATATGCTGAGCGGGGATGACGCCACGCTGAGTGTGCGTGGGGTATGATCTTTTTGCTTGAAGTGTTGGTATCCTTATCTATCTGGGGTACTAATTTCATCGGTGCTCACACCTTGACCGTGTAACGGCGGTATTTGTTGCTAACCGCATGTACTGTGTGTTGTTGCGGCAACGGTGTTGTTGTAATAGTTGATAAATCAACCAACCTGCTTGTGTCGCAGGTATCGGTACAGCATTACGGTACTGATAGCCATCCGTAAGTGTCGTCCAACATGCGATAAACAGTGCTAGTGACTTGACTATCTTGAAGCTAGTACCACCGCTGCCACATTATTTTGTCGGTGTTGCGCGGGAATATATATATATATATATATATATATATATATATATATATATATATATATATATATATATATATATATATATATATATATATATATATATATATATATATATATATATATATATATATATATATGCCAACCGCATGTATTTCGTGTTTTTGTAGGTAACAGGGCTGTTCCAAGAGTGGGGAAATCGACCAGCTAGCGTGTGATGCAGGCATCGATGTTCACTATAGTACTGGTAGCTATTCGATGAGCTCAATGGCCATCTGAGGCAGGTGTATCAATTCTATATCCGTTCTAGTTACGGAAACTAAACCTGAAATGCTCCGATAGCAAGGAATTGATGTGTGAGACTCTCTGATGACATCTCAAAGAGCATTGTGGCTCAAACTCATATTAATTTCAGGACGATTCGGCTTAATTGCGCCCTAATACCTGAACAGTCCCCAACTCCTGACGGCAAGACAACCAACAGCTCATCAGCCAAACATAAGTTTCTTCCTATATCTTAGATCTATTATCGAATATTATTATAATCTCATCCCTTTAACACAAAAGAAAAGTTATTGGGTAGGAATATTTCTTGTAAAAAATATGGGTCTCCAATAGATATCAGTCTATTCTCTTCTTCCTCCACATAGTCGCGAGTAATTTTGTCTTCCTCAGATGCATTCGAGATTCTCTCAAATACAGTCGATAATTTTCACGATTCTATCTAAGCTGACCTGCCTTTTTTTGGTCATTACTGAATCTCTTCATGTATCTCTCAAGGTTTGCTGATTTAAATGTGCCAATTATATGAACCTATAGCTCCAGGCTTTCCGTTGAGATGGCAAAAACGCTTTTCTTATGAAGTTCCATTGTAATCAGTCACTAAAAGTGCACATCTTCAATTGGATATCATTACTTGTTGTACAGAGTGATCAATAATGATTGTCTGACAGGTGACAGGCAAAAGTTCGCAATATGATCAAAACTATCTTCACGGAATAAAGTTAGTATAAATTTATTTATTTTGAAAACTACGTTACCGACATTTCAAAAACACAATGGCGTATATTTTGCATATTTTATTACGGATTCATCCATAATCTGTTTCAATAAACAAAAAATTAAGTAAATAGCTGTATTATTGACTGATTATTGAGAATTTATTATTATTCTACCAAATTATCAGGTTAGAGTACTATTTCTAGAGGAACTGTCATCTGTCACTCGAAGGTCACTATCTCAAGCAGGCGACAAAGAAAAAATCAGAATAAAGTGGCACGGACAATCATTTTTGATCACTCTGTACAATCATCCCCCGAACATTGATATATCACCGAGTAGAAATGAATTAGCTAATTGGATATAAATAAGATATACAAATGATTCCTTGTGATGAAGCAAATTCTCTCTCTCTCCGTTCCTAAAGTTTACAATAGTGGGTCTAGACTAAACTAAATTTCTCAAGAAATATATTTAAATGTAGTTGAAAGTTGAAGAAGATATCACATACAAAAAAATATATGAAGTATATGAAGTGCTATGGCACATTCAAAAAGATAAATGATTCTAAGAAAGAATTATTTTCCATAGAAATTTCAAGCTTAAAAGTCGGGGCTGCAGCCACCATCTTCTTGATCAGGGATGCAATTGTAGAGATATGTTTCATCCTTATCAACAATACTGAAGTAAAAAGATAGGAATCAGCAATGTTTTAGCTGGAAATTCAGTATTACTCAGTATTTAGTAGAAGTTAAAGATTTATTTAAGTAAATAAGTAAATAATTGTGATATGGAGACCGAAAAAAATTAATTGTTCAACTCTATGATAGAAATGATAATAATTATATTGTTAGCAAAATATGCAGTAATAATAGCATTTATTATTTGTAAGACTCTTCTCTAGAAATATATGAACTTGATTTAAAAATGGTACCTACTTTTTTTTGTAATTTTATTATTCTGCTAACAATATTTACATATATGGAATACAAAATGGAATATATTATAGATTATAATTCGGGATCCTAAAATGAATCTAATATAGAGCTACGATAATCTATTCCGTTAGTAGAAAATTTAGAACTGTTTGTTCATTTTGTTAATACAAAAAGTACTTCTTTTATAATAGAAGATTTTTGAACATAAAATTTAAAGAAATATAGACATGTTAACATAGAAGCAGTCACAAATAATAGAACATTTCTATAACTTGCGCTGGATAAGTCCTAATTCATATTCCAGAAATAAAGAATAATAAATTTAATTGGTAGTAGTGCTACTGGTGATGGAACAATAATTCAGAGATAAGCCTTATAGGGGCAGCTTTCATGAAAACTTGCTGTATATGTAGAGATTTTTCGTAGCAATTGCTCTATAGAGAAGTGACGAAGTGAGTACCATATTTGATGTATTAGTTCTTCAAAAGCACTTGGCAAAACTAGCTTCATATACGGAGACTTTTTCTTGACTATACAATAGTGAAGCGAAAGGTGTTCGCTTTTTTAAAAGTTTCGTAGCTGGGAAAGAATGAACATCTTCAGGGTTTTAGGAAGGTCTTTGATGGATTAAATTGTGTCAATAGGAGTTTTGGGTTCACAAAAGAGTCTTTTTCTTAGGATACCATGACGTCGTTTCAGAACAGCTTCTACCCGTTAAAATTTTTGTATCTAGCTTCTTTCGCGGCGAAAGGATGACTTTTCTTGTGGTATCCAAGTCACGCAAACGAACTGAAATAAACAACGATAAATTACTTCAATAGCACAATTGCTAATTTTCACTTGAAAATGGTAATTTGTGCATCAAGGCCGTAAAGATAATCTTTTTTGATTGAATATGTGAGACCAAAAAAGAACTTTAGGCCAAGGTGCAAACAACGTTTTCTAGGCGTTCATAACGAAAGAATTGTACCAAAAAGTAAAACTTCACGGCCGTAAAAGGGGCCGTAGAAACACCTTTTCTGTTATGATCGCCTAAAAAATATATATTTTTTAAGTAAACTGACATCTATATCTTTCTTTAGAGTTGTAGCTACAACGGCATCTTTCATATCTGACTTGATTATAGTTATAGTAGTTGTAGTAGTTGTAGTTGTAGTTACAAGGGTAATTTTCATATGTGACACGAGCTACGAAGTCGTTGTTTCAGCTGCGATGATTGGTACCGGTGGGTCCATCGGAACTACAATTTCTAATTGAGAATAACAATAATATGAATAACATAAGAGTACAATGAATCACAGGTTTTATGCATTATTA
The DNA here is from genome assembly GCA_963989225.1 of Dromius quadrimaculatus. NCBI lineage: Eukaryota > Metazoa > Arthropoda > Insecta > Coleoptera > Carabidae > Dromius > Dromius quadrimaculatus. The sequence continues at coordinate 6,919,739 of OZ022334.1, read as the reverse complement.
TGACAAATTTTATGAATTTAAAGTCTTGTGCACTACTTTGCAGTCGGATGTCGTTTGGAAGAGCATTCATGTTCAACTTTTTTCTCTCGGAAGTCCTAAATTGGTCATCCTAGAAATGCAATCTACAAACTGCGTAGCCCGTGGACCCTGTTAGCTGTGAAAAGCTTTTGCAAGACAAATTTTCTCGGTCCAATCGTCGTAGCCACTTATGCCGACTACGACCATTTGAGGGCAGATTGAAGAGCCTTGGTTTTTCTTCCCGAGGCACAAAATGAGTGGGACAGCATGCTAGTACAACTTTTAACCCTATAATCATATTGGGAGAATAAAATGTCTGCAATTTCAATTAAAATTGAGTTGAACTTACCTTAAAATTAGTCGCCGTATTTCACACTTGAAACAATAAGAGAACAACAAAAAATTATAAATCCAAAATATGACGTGTGTAGAACTCTGTCAACACAACAATGCCGATTCGAACTTCGCACTAGTTCGCCATGCGCACAATGAAACAAAATAATTTTAGTTTAGAGTGCTGTCATGTATCGCCTTTGATTGTAAGCTTAAACATTGATACAGAGCCTTCCATAAGAGTTTCCGCCGCCTGGTCCTTATTAGGACACTTCAGATAATCAAAACTTGGATCCCAGAGTCTATGAACTCATTGCGATAAATGGTCCACAGCAATAGAAATTACAAACAACACCATCTATCGGGCAGAAATGCCACTCATACAGCTGATAAAATATAGAAGATGTCACATAAAAAAAAATTGTGAAATATGTGAAGTCCTCTAGGAATTCAAGAAGATGAATGAAGAAAAATTGTTTTCCATAAAAATTTCAAATCTGAAAATCGGAGCTGCAGTCACAATCATCTTAGATTGAGGATGCAACTGTGAGCTAAATGTGTTCTAATAATTATAAAAATAATAAATTATTACTTTCATAACTGAGATCCAGTATTTCAGTTAACCACAAATGCAGCTTCATTTCTATTTCTATGATGATGATTACTAAAAAAATTGTTCAAGATGAACTGAGGACTGAAATCTGGTCCTCAGTGTTTTATAAACTTTCTGTTATATTTAATTTTATAACTGTCCAATTCAAATGTCATGCACAAATAGGCGTTACTGCGCATATGTCTGTCCGTTCAAATCTTGTTTCTTGGATGCTGGAAAATCATAGTAGAAGAGAGAGAGTAGCAAAATGTACAACAAGTTTGTATGCTCTTTCCACGTGAGTAAGGCTTAAAATATCAACTATTTGAGAGTGCTTGTTTCACTCGATGTGTGATGCTAGCAAACTGAGAGAAGTAACTTTGTTGCTTTGACTGTAGAAGCACCTTCCCGTGAACGCTACATATTTAAGTGATGTATATGTAGATGCTTGAAATTAAATTTCCTTTACTGGATTAAAGCTTCAATCATTAGTTGATTCACATTGTTGAGTGGGAATTAGCACTTTATCCTAAGCACTTGTTTAAGAACGGAATCATTCAAAGCCAAGAAGAAATTGTCTATCTCACTTTTCACCATGTCCCCCAGTTGAGGTAGAAAAGCATCTCCTGTAAGCGCTGCGTGTTGAGAAGAATAGAACCTGTTGAAATTTATGTTCTAAATTAAATTTAATGAGCGATCAAATTGATTTAGCAGTCATATTTCTCCCATAAAACAGATCTCGTTGCTGTAAATATTCTTGGTATACATCTTTGTCATTGAGTCTGTATTAGGACACAAATAGATAAATTGAGATTATAACGTAATTTTTGTTACGCGGTAAATTGTCCTCACTCGGATGAGGCTGCCGGCTTCTCAGGGAGAAGGGAGTGGTTCGAAGGTACTTACTAGGGCGCCACGTGATCTGCCAAGTTGCCAACATCCGCTAGACCACGATAGTGTGGAAAAATTCACAGCACCAACCAAAATTACGCAATAAAAAAAATAAAGTAAATAAATTTGACACCACCTGCAAAAGAATGCCCGAAAGAAAAAACAAATGAGGTGGCGAGCGCAAAAAGAAAGAATCGGAATATATAATGAATGTGAAATATATTAGACAAAAAAAATAATGAATAACACAAAATTGAAAAAAAAACCATAAGAGGTCTGCGACTATATGGCGGGACAACTTACGCAGAACCGTTGCAAACTATAGCGCAGGCGCAACTGATATAAAATGTGAAACTATATTAATTAAATATATAATTAAGGGCGTCAACCCACAAACATCTACGTTTACATGGAACAAAAAAAAAATGGAATCAAAATCCCAACAAAGGGTACAGTAATGCAATCACTGCACTTATCTGCCTTCTTCACGCGTCTCCTGCAGGTAAACAGCGATAGGAACGCCGACAGCTGTGCCAGATGACAGGGCTCCCCAGTGGTGGTGTGGTCTGCAGGGTTGGGTAGGACTCAGGAATAAAGTTACCGGAGTCTCGATTCCGGCTGAGGTCTCGCAACGGTCACTATTTTAGCGCGCCAAAAAAATCCCCTCTCGGGTGTCGGAGCGAAATATAAAAACGAAAATCGAAATTTTCACTCGCGAAAATTTAGCCAAAATTTCTCTTCCCGAACAAATCGGCGTCGAAGAACATATAAGATTCACGAAATATGAGAAAAAAATTAGCTTTTCAGCAACAAATAAAAAAAATGACCGTTAACTTTCGCAACCGGTAAAGAATTGAATTTTAACTTAAACTTGAATACTACGCGTCATCCCCTGTGGTGGCGCGTTATTTTCCGCCAAAAAAAAGTGCATTGTGGGAGAAGGAGGAAAAAAAAGGATAGAAAGTAATTCAAAAAAAACTGCGCTAGAAATGCACGGACAGCTACAAAACGAGTAAAATAGAAGGAGGACGAAAGATGCCTAAGCACATAAGAGGAAGAGAGATGGTTGAATAATCAGAGACTTCCCGAAGATGCGCGATGAATAGCGAAAGAACAAGGATAGGATATGGTAAAGATGATATGACAGAGAGAGACAAAATTTCAGCACACAAAATAACTAAATCAAGCAGGAAGAACGGTTGAAGTAAAACAAAAGTAACTAGATTCATAGATGACAGGAATAAATATTGAAGATAACCTAAAAATTGTAAATAAGGAAATAATTAACAAAAAGGACGAATTAATGAAATATGTAAGTAGAAAACAAATCTAATGAATAGACTAACGAATAGGACAACAAATCACTCATTATAGGTACAACTAGATCAAGAGGAAGAATATCAATTAAAAAAAAAGGATACGATCAAATAGACACGTAACAAGATTTTGAATTAAAATTTATTCATAGCCTATATTACTCACAGATATTGCAGCTTTCAATTGATGAAGAAATTTTGGAACTGGATCAGTAGTTCCAGAGATTTCCCTCCACATACAAACAAGCAACCGAACAAATTACACCTTTTTTTAATATTCTCCTCTGTTTCATTATCTAGTCTCATATTATCTCAATGCTTCAGTCTGCATCATTAGGACAAAAGGTTATCGACACAATCACATTAAATAGCTTCCGGAAATACGTGAGACATACGATAAAAAACTACTGTTACATGCTCAATTGAAGAAGGTTGAAGTTACAGCAAGAAACTTTTTTATTATGATCGAACTCTTTGAGCTCCCATTTGATTGCATCATTGATTGAATACGTTCAAATATTGAATCATACATTTATCTCTCCTAATAGGTACCAAAACCTTAAAATTTGTGTTCCATCTTAATATCAATAGTCCAAGTATGTCTGCTCTTGTAATTTTCATTTTCCATGATGATTTGTACCACTAGAGTGAATTTGTTGAGATAATGATGATATCTTTGATCTTAGTCAATTCAACTTTATTCGAACTGTGATCAGAAAATTTTAGATTTAGTAATTAGTAATAGAAAATGTTCAATCACAAGAGCACTACATCCTGTCGTGAAAGAAGATTCTTATTATCCCCCTTTAGACACTGAAATCGATTTAAACCATAATTTGAGCAAATTTAGGAGCATCAGCAACAAGGGACTAAATTTCAGAAAGGCAAACTATCCAGCTCTCTACAATGACCTTTCAAATGTCAACTGGGATTTTCTTGAGAATTCTTCTGACATCAATTTGGCTGTTCATGAATTTTATGCAAAATTGAACAATATATTCAGTCACAATATACCTTTTAAAAAGCAATGTACAAAATCATATCCAACATGGTACACAGGATCTATCATCAATAAAATTAGAATGAAACATAAAGCTTCCAAAAAACTGAAAAGAACTGGTAGCAGCACCGATAAAGCTATATTTATTAATTTGCGTAGAGAAATTAAAACTGAAGTGAGTACTGCCAACGTTAACTATTGTACCAAAATTCAACATGAATTGACTCTAGATCCTAAAAGTTTCTGGAATTTTGTCAATCATAAACGTAACTCGACCTCTATTGCGTCAGCATTGAGTTGCGACGGTGAATCTCTTATTGATCCTCAGGTCATAGTCGATAAATTTGCTCAAATATTCTCGTCTTCATTCAATAACATTTCTCAAAACACCAACCCAATTCGTAGTTCAGTGGTCCGTCCAACTTTAAATGTAAATTTTGTATCTGAAGATGAGGTCACTTGGGCTTTACAGAAACTCAAACCAAAAATGACCATGGGTCCTGATTTGATATCAGCTTTTATTTTGAGAGATTGTTTCCTGATTCTTGCTCCACCTTCAACTAAAATATTCAGTTCAATTCTTCGCACATCAATATTTCCCGAGGTCTGGGAGATTTCACGTGTGAATCCAATTTTTAGAAAAGGTGATAAGAATGATATTTATAATTATAGACCAGTGGCCATTATCTCGAATTTTTGTAAGATTTTTGAAACAATAATTCACGAAAGAATCTATAGTCACATTTATGGCATGATCCCTATCAACCAGCACGGTTTCATGAAAGGACGTTCGACTATCACCAACCTTATGTGTAAGACCCAATATATATCTGAAACTCTAGATCAACACGGGCAAGTTGATGTAATATATACAGACTTTAGCAAGCCATTCGATAAGTTAGATCACGCCTTGCTACTCGATAAACTAGAAACATTCGGCCTATCATCAGCACTTATTCAACTCATTGCATCATACTTACGGAATAGGCTCCAATTTGTAAGCATTAATGGTTTCAAGTCGGCATCTTTCATGCAACTATCTGGAGTACCTCAAGGATCCGTTTTAGGACCGTTGCTTTTCGTCTTGTTCATCGACGGTATTATGTCAGACATTTCTATCGAACATCTTTATGCCGATGGTTTAAAAATGTTTTGTAATATTTCATCTATCAATGACTGTGCAATTCTCCAAGATAATCTGAATAAGATTTATGTTTGGTGTTGCAATAATCGATTACCATTGAATATAGGAAAATGTGACATTATGACCTATACAAGGAAGCTATCTCCACTTAGATTCAACTATCAGATTAACAATACTCCCCTGAATAGGCCTGATACAATCATTGATCTTGGTATTCTATTTGACCCCAAATTGACATTTGTTCCGCATATCGATTCCAAAGTTTCAACCGCATTTAGGACTCTGGGATTTCTAGTTAGAAACAATGAAATGTGTAATACTCTCCATATCTTAAGACTTTTATTTATTTCGCTAGTGAGACCATATCTAGAATACGGATCTGTCATTTGGAACCCCATATCTGCCAGTGCGAGTGAGTCGATTGAAAAAGTTCAGAGGCGTTTCATGAAATCAGCTACCTTTATTTTAGAACGGGTTTATCCTGCTAGAGGAATACCTCAAAATGTATTATTAAAGAAATTTGATTTACACTTCTTGCATCAACGTCGTAGTATGAATGCTTGTATAACAATTTTTAGAATTATCAATAATCTTTCAGACTGTCCTGGATTATTGAATAAAATTGATTTTCGTATTCCTAGAATGTCATCTAGATGCATTACAACATTCCATACGGTGATTGCGAAGTCTAATATTCTACTAAAATCACCACTATACTTCATGTATAAATCATTCAGCGTAATTGAACTCCAAGTTGACATATTTCAGTCTAATGTCAATAGTATAAAGAAATGTATAGACATGTTCTAATGTTCTCTTATTTTGTCTTCTCATCCTATAATTGGGCATGTGCCTGTCGGATGAGTATTAAATAATAATAATAATCTCGAACGAAACAAGGAAACGAAACTAACAATAACAATTTTTATACTTTACTATTTTCCATGGTAATGGGACATATCTTGCTCGTAGTGCAATATAGAGAAGAGCTTCTTAAGCATAAAGCGATTTTTATGTTCACTTTTGAATGTCTTGTTTTCGGGTTTGAACGATTCAAATATTCACGTACAGAAATATTGTAACATGGAAGTTTCCTCTATTTCATTGAATATTTCCAATTCTTACATCATTGCAAATGATTCCAATCATTCGCCAATCTTTAAAATTAACTTAAACTTCAAGTATAATTAAATTCGTCCTTGGACTGAGAAATATTACGTACATACATACAAGTGAAAAAAGAAATCGCAAATCTAGTCTCTTTGCCAAAATATTCAAGCAGACGTTTCCAAATATAATCGCGTTGACTTAGTTTTGCTATGTTGGTAGACCATGGGCGCCAAACCACTGGGTCAAGGGGAATATTTTTTCATGCGATTGGAATCAGAAATAGTTCTTCTAGAAACCGAGGAGTCAATAATTATATTTCAAGTAATTATTCCAATCATTAGAATGAATGAAAACTAAATCCTATACTCAAAATCGATATTTTTCATTTGCCATCCAAGATTTTGTGTTAAATACTGGTGTATTCTTGGGAATTGATGATTCTTACGCCTATTTTGATTTCAATGACACCCTCGTCAACTCGACATACTTATTTCATCTCGTCACCCTTTAAAGTGCGTCGTTCCACATTTGAAAAGCACTTGTAACATACTAACATACATGAATCCAGGTAACAGGTAAGCACTCATAAGTTTGTCGACCTTACCATGAGCATGAGAAAACATTACAGCTTTTATCATCAAGCAAAACGTGGTGAATGTTCGCGTTATCTGTTAAAGTTATCCTGCAAGAAACAATCTTATTCCATCCAGATTTTATTTGATGTATCACCAGATATAATTCATGATGATAATAGATATTAAAAATACAAGTCTAAGAAGTCAATCTTTGATGCACGAGCGGTCGGTTGAAAATACAAGCTCCTTGAGTACATTAGAAAGTTTTCGTGTGTCTTCCAATGTTTTAACTTGAATCGTCCAATTTCTCGTAAAACAGTCCAATATTCTTTGCCTTTGACTTGTGCAACCAACTCCATACTTAATAATGGACTTAAGGAAATAAAGCATTGGAATAATGCCCGAGGTCAACGGTGTTCGTTCGTGTGTACGTTAACCGTAGGCATTATCGTCCGTTCAGCTCCTGTGGTGCCTTCAATGTTTAATGTCCGACTAATGTACAATTCCAATCAAATTTTGTTGCACTGTATGTCCTATCATTGTGATATCTGTCAGAGAAATTACTCTAGTTACTTGCTATAACTAGGAAACGTTTGTTTGTTATTTTGAAAAATAATGCCTAGTCGAACTAGCCGAACATGTCGAACATTAACGTGATCAACACAAGGTCTCAGAACATTGCTCAATATTATGGCATGTCAATATATTATGAATTATGACATTATTGTTTGAGGCACTGGAAAATCGCAGGTGTCCAATCTCCCTTCTGTCGATATTACAATTTCAGTTTTAGATACCGAAAGCGCACAACGGACGTGTTGGTATTATTTACTCACCGGATTCAATTAAACTATGTGATAGTATATAAATAGATAGAGAGACTTGGATTTGTATCCTGGAAATGGATATTTGCCAAGTTGAATATTATTTGCAAATTCATGCCATGAACACAATTGTATAATTTGAATTAGGAATGAGTATGTGAAATAGGTGGATATGACCGAATATATTACTACTCTGGAATAAATGTATATTATGATTCAATCAGTATATTCAGCATTGTGTATTATCAAAGTTATATACTGTAATTGCTTTCAGCAGAGTTATAGAAAGTTGTATTGTTAGTTCATTAAGACTCATCGCTGTATGATGACTTACCTAAGAATCTAGAAACTGCCTGAAATTACTGAAAGAGCTCATAACTTATAATGAATGATACTGTAATGTTCATTGCTTTATAATTAGATAAAAGTCATTAATAATTACAACGTCGCAGATATTTATATTTAACTATTTATATACACTGTTTGATATTCACTGCTCTAGATTCTTCACTACACCACTCTCAAATAGTTTGCTTGCGTTTTATACATAGAAATGCCCATTTCTCGAATATTCTACTTCTGGAATATTGCTAAAGGCTTTCATCGGGAGGGGTGATGTGATGCGGCGCGGCGCGACGCAAAGAGGACGTCACAATACTGATAAATAGTCTTGTGTATTGTATCATTTTCAAAGGAGCTCTTTTTTCTTGCTTTCCAGCAGTTTACTGTACAATCTTGTGATATCTTTCAATGGAAGACAATTGGATTTGCAAGAAGATAAACTCAAGTTAAGTTTGGATGAATGTTGGATTGAACACACCTAATTATGACATTTGAACGACTGATGGAGACTGCACTTCGGGAAATTTCTTGGAAGATTTGTTCGATGACATCATTGTGGTCGGTCAGAACTTCGAGAACTACATGAGCAATTTGGAGAAAGTGTGCCACCTGCTGCACAATGCCGGTTTTAAATTGAGTCCAAAGAAATGTCAGCACTTCAAGAAGGAAGTTCAGTATTTGGGACATGTGGGCCTCTCTGCACGTACTATTGGCAATACGTGCTTTGGGACTTGCCAATTGCCAAATTGTTGACGCGCCTCACAGAGAAAACGCAAAAATTTCTCTGAGAAAAGGAATGTGCAGATGCCTCCAACAACTTGCAACATGATTTAACACCAGCATCGATACCATTACCAGGAAATAAATTTATCCTGGATACTGACGCTAGAGATGCGAGAATCTTCTTCTTTTTACTATGGCTCCACTATCCAAGTAGGACACTCGCCACCCTAATCGCTTTCCTCCATTCATTTCTGTATTATCCAGTTAATTATACCTTTGGTTTTCAAATCTTCGATAATATCATCCTCTCACTAAGATTTTTTTTTTTTTGATCTTTTGAGCATTGGTCTTATAACTTCTTTGGCATATTTCCATTGCCCATGCGTAGGATGTGTCCGAACCATTCCAGATATTGTTATTCATCAAAAGATATTATGTTGGTGTCATTATATAGTTCATCTAATTTGGGGTTCATCAATATTCTTCACTCTCCACGGTGTTGGTCTTGAACTAGGCCGAAAATTATTCTCATGATTTCACGTTCAAAGCTAAGCAACATTCTCTGGTCTTCTTTTCTTATCGTCCTTGTTTCGGCACTATATATTACGAAAGGCCTACTAAATGTCTTATATATCTTGCATTTGATATTTCTAGGCTCTGATTAGGTGTAGGAGACTGAATTAGCATTTATTGCCTAATGCGGAAATGGGCACAAACTTATCACAGATCGAAGGCGGCCATTGAGAAGTCAATGGATATTTCATCAAGATGTTATCGAATCTGGGAAGAAATTACTGTGTGACCAGAAGAAAGCTGTCGTGAAATCCGTAAAACATTTCTGCAAATATCTTTACGGCACAGTTTTCCTGCTGAGAACAGACCTTTCTGCTCTGAAATGGCTTCTGCAGTTTAGGAGTCCGAAAGAACAAGTGGCTAGATGAATATAAAGGTCCAAAGAATACGACCTCGATATAGTATAGAACATCGTGTTGGACTGTAACATCAAAACGTGGATGCCTTGTCATGAGGTTCGTGTCTAGAACTGTTCCAAAGCAAAAGAGGAGTTCAACCCTTCTATCCAAATGCGACAGGAAACTAGGGTTGACAACCATCGGCTACTCAAGGAGGTGCAGCAACAGGTCATGCAATAGGAGAAGAAGTCCTGCAAGCCCACTTGAAAAGAAGTTGCACAAGAATCGCAAGATACGAAATTGTACTGGGCGCATCGAGACTCCATTGTTCTGGTAAATGATCTCTTAAAGCTTACTATGGAGAGACTTTGATGGCACAAAACAAAGAATGCAGGTCATGATTCTCGAGAGAAATTGCCTCAAGCACCCAAGAAAATTTATGGTGAAACTGATAGAGGATATTTGAGAGTGGTGAATACACTGCAGAAAGTGTGTAAGCAATTTTACTGGGTGAATTGCAAAGAATTGGTGCAAGAAATGCATGGCTTGTGCATCCAGTAATAGACCACATAAACTTTAACAGGCCTTGATGCGACAATGCAACATGGGAAGCCCGTCTGAAAGAATAGCAAATGTGTTACTGGATCATTCCCAGCAACCGATGCTGGAGATGAATATATCGTGGATCCAATGGATTTCTTCAGCAAGTAAGTGGAAAACTACTAAGTCTGGAAAGTGTCACTGTTGCGGACATTGATTTGGAGTACACATGGAGTTGCGTTCTGACTAAGTACGAGACTTCGATTCAACCTTGTTCCAGAATATGTGACAAAACAAGAACGCAGTCAGATGACATGTTCGAAAGAATGAATCAAATCTTTTACAAACATTTCTTAAAAGTTGTATTAGACTATCAGAAAGACTGGAATCGATGTCTACATTTGTTCCTGTTGGGGTATCCTTTATCCATTCATTAAACAAGAGGACAGATACTTGCCAGCATCGTCCTTTGTTTGGGAATTACGATTGCCATGTGATTCGAAATTTGGTAGCAAATCAGGTGAAAGCCCAGCCTAAAGAGACTATTTCACCAGCATGCCAAAACACAATGGATAAGACTCATAACCGAGTGTGTTTCAAGATCCAAAGTACAAGCGACAAAATGAAAGACACCTATGATATAAGAGCGGAAAATATTCTGGACCACGTTCGTAAGACGGATTAACGACGTCATCTATCGAGTCCGGAAGCAAACTGGAGGCAAAACCTAGATTAGTTGAAAATTCATGGTCTTATACGTTCAGGCTGATAAGCCTGTCATTTCGTGGTACAGGAAGAACAGTGCGACCTATTTGAAAGGCCCGCTAACTATCTATTTAAACACTGCGTAGCTGAAGACCCACGAATGTCTCATGGAATTGCCGTGGTATTCAAGAAGAAATTTGGCCAGCTTAAAAAGCTACAGAGACAGCAACACAAAATTAGAAGAAGTGTACAGCTAAATGACGTAGAACTAGATAGGCGGTGGCAGATTCAATATCCAGTCCTCAAACAAGTGTCACGTGATGAACCACTATGCAACAATAAACCCGTTTGAAAGAACAGCAACTGATGTGGTTGAAACATGCCTAGAAACCGACGCTGTAGATGAATGCATCGAGGTTTTAATAGATTACTTATGGCCAGTTGCACCACTCTGACTTGAATTTTAAGTTCCACTATAACATAAAATATCAAATCAGAGTGATTACAGCAATATTTATGTTACATTTGACTTTTAAGTCTTGATACAATATTGTTTAAGTAAGTGACACTTGAAATTCAAGGGACAGCGGTGCAACTGGCCATTAAACTGGTAAATGGCAGCTTATGCCCTGTCTAATCACGAAGCTGACATTATAGAGGACACTTTTGTTGAAGAATGGGTCTGTTGATTTGGAGTACACAGAAGTGACATTTCGACTAAGGACAAGACTTTAATTCGACCTTGTTCCAGAACATCTGTGACAAGACAAGAACGTAGTGACAAACATTTCCCAAAAGTTGTATCAGACTATCAGAGAGACTAGAATCGTTGTCTGCATTTGTTTATGTTGGCCTACCATTTAGCCGTTCATAAAACAATAGAACAAATACCCGCTAAAATCGTCTCTAGTCGAAAACTACGATTGCCATGTGATTTGAAATTTGGCAGCAAACTAGGCGAGGACTAAGCCAGGGAAGAATATGTTACCGACTTGCGGAGCAAGATGAACAAGATTCATGAACACGTGTGCTCCTAAAGAAATGTCTCTCCATCATAAAGCATGAAAGAGCAAAAAAAATGCTGGGAATCTCGTATGGCTATATAATCCTCAATACTGTCGTGGATACTCGTCGAAACTTCAGACGTCATCAAAAAGACTATATGAAATCACAGGACGGATCTATCGAGTCCGGAAGCGAACTGGGGCAAACCCAAAGTAGTATATTTCAATCGGTGGGCTCCTTTTGCTTGCAGTAATGAAGTCTACAATAATCAAGCTTTGAAAACAAACCTCGAAAAGTCCAAACAGACGCTCTAGAAACTTTATACAGTTTAGGCTGATAGGTTTGTCAAGGCGTGATACAAGAAGACAATGCGACCTGTTCGAAACGCCCGGTTACTATTTCTTGATTCACTGCGTAGCTGAAAAATTACTAATGTTGTTACAACTTGAACTCGTCTGGTGGAAATTCCCGCAGTTATTGGTTGGACACCGGCTAGAGGCTACAGTGGAGATGGGTCGGGGTAAACGAATCTATCTCAAAAATAATTTGAGCCTATTATAAAATAAAATTACGGGCGCCAGTTGACCGAACGATGTCCAACACAGGTTGGTCAACGAACCTAAACGGGGAAGACGTTAAGGAAGGTTTACCAATGATGCAAACAAAAGTAAAGTTCATCAAGTCGAACTACATGCCATTTATTCATCACAAAAAAAAAATCTGAGCATAAGCAGCATCGAATAAGTCTCGATACGGAGACAATATTTCAACGGTTGGGGGATTCTTGATATAAATGGATAGACATTCAACTCTAGCGAGCAACCAGATACGGATTCGCGTAGACCGCCAAATTAGGCGATGAGTTGGCGTCAGATTCGAGGACGATAAAACTATATTTGTGTGAACCGCACAAGCTTTCCCGGAGTGCCGCGAGTGATCGACCATTCGTCGCAGAAGGGGGCTCGTAAACTACAAATGCGCTTAATATCAACGCACTAGCGTCCTAGAAACTAAGTCCCTACCCAGAGCCCAATCGACTGTCAAAACAACACTAAATAGTTGCAGATTTCAAATATTTTTGCGAGAGCTGAATTTACAAAATAATAACATAAGTAATATCTCAAATATAGGTATAGCAATAATTTCAGTTATCAACATAAATATAGTAAGGAAGTGATCAACCAATTAGTTTCAATGGAAACATTGAAAATAATATAAAATGGAGGCTTATCTGATGTCAGGACGGACAGCGCAGGCGTAGGTTGGAATCCTGTTATCTTCGTCAGGACGTGATGTCACAAAATGGGCAGATTTTTCCGGAAGTTGGACTTCACATGGGATTGTATCCAAATTTTCCGTCCTGGTCTCAGGAAGAAACTTTTCGGGATAATTAAAACTAACTGGGACTCCAGCTACGTAAATATCTAGCGAAATTTGTGCCCAGAAATAAAAAGCCTAAAAAAACGTACTTTAATGTATGACGTCATCGCAAAAAAAGATCAAACAGCACAACAAAAATACACAGAAACGTGCGCTTGAAGAATGGCTCTGAAACCAACGTTATTTGAATTAGACAGGGACTACCTGATGCGATGTTGGGTGGCTTGAATGGTAGATTTGTCGACGCAGTGAATATTAATCCGGGAACTGCCCGTAGAAAACAATTTTCTTTATAAAGATTCCTATTAATCCCCTATTTAAAGAGGAAATGAAACTTCACAAGCTTTAGAATATCACAATAATAATTTCACATCCACAACTGGGAATCTCTAACTTTTCACCTTGCCGGACAAAATCAAAGTGACCACATTGTACCGCACAATTACCAAAAAGTAAAGAAAAGAACAAAGCAAGACATATACAAGACTAAAAGAGCTAGAGAGAGAGAAAGCCAAGCGCAGAGCGCTAGGAAAAAATTGTTGGAATCTATTTTAATGAAATCAGCAAAGCCCGATGCAAACGAAGCTATAGTAATTTCTGAGTTCATAACTTGTTTCAAATGACAAAATCTGATGATGTGATTGAAAAGTATCATCAAAGATGAGAAGGATACAATTCATGAATAACATGAGAATGAAGAATTATATAGTTTCAAATTTTCAAAGAAATAAGATGACGATTTACATCTCGATCGTGTGAAATGGCTCTTTCTTCATTCGAGGCAATTGTTAAATTTCTCCAAAATCTGAGAGATCGCCTTTGTTTGTTTTGCACGTAACAATGTATACTTGAAAAACTGTGGCCAGCTTGTAAAGCTACGGAGATAGAACCACAAAATCGAATAAAGTGCTACAGCTCAATGATGGAGAACTAGATATGCAGCGGCAGATCTTCTATCTAATGACAAAACAACTGTCACGTGATAATTCCAGTTATCACACCATCCGGAACGTCTTCGTTGAATTTTAGAAGTAATTATAGGCCATGGACACCGGAAAACTAGCAATTCCGGAAAAAGCCTGTGACTTGGATGGACTTGATTGAAGAATTATTTAAGAATATACTGGGAATAAACTGTGGGGATATTGTGGCGAGGACTCTTGTCATAATTCCAAGAGATGGACTGGATCGCCAAAAACAGTAGATTACTACAAGTTGCCTCGAAGGATTAGAATGCCGGGGATAATGTAACAAATCTTCTCAATAAAAATCTGTAACATTCGAGATGAACTCTAGAAACCTTTGAAATAAGATTGTACACTTCCAAGCCATTGCAGGTAAACAAAGGTCATATTGACACCTATAAGGAATTTAATCATTCCTCACAATCAACCATTTAATATATAAGTGTTGATGGAACTTCCAATTTGTTCTAAAGTAGAAGAAAATTTACATCTTTCTCCCTTCTGCTATAAAACCGTGATTCAGCATTTTTGTCCTATTTGCTTCTTATTTCCAAATGAATCCCAAATTTCTCATTCAATACATGTACTTCATCAGAACAGTGTTTCAATTCCATGTCAAAAATCAGGCTTCCAATTCATTCTGGATGAAATTTTATTTCCAGTTAATAATAGATCGTAGAATTGATGATTAAAAAGTTGGAAAAGGGTGATATTTGGCTTTTTTTCATAAGTATATCACAATGGCCATTACCATTTGTTTAGCAGGATTTGAATGAGCTTGTAAATGAATAAAAGCCTACACCGCATTGTGTACTGCATGCGATTCTTGATTTCGATTCGCAATTAAGTGAAAACGGACCCAAAACATGGAACAAAATCACAAACACCCGATAGCATTATCCATAAAAAAGGCATTAAATGTCCTGCTATTAAATACGAGTGGGGAATGACATCAAATGTGTATGGAATTGAACAGATTTGTGTGCAAATTGAAATAATTGTTTGCTAAATGCCTGCCATTTGGATTAAAAATGGAAAAGCGCGACGTTCTGCATGCACGGTAAACGATAGGTAGTTTATGTTTCAAGCGCACTTCAA
Organism: Dromius quadrimaculatus; assembly: GCA_963989225.1. Lineage (NCBI taxonomy): Eukaryota > Metazoa > Arthropoda > Insecta > Coleoptera > Carabidae > Dromius > Dromius quadrimaculatus. The sequence goes on along the minus strand of OZ022334.1, from coordinate 6,904,267 downwards.
GGCAAATGGCAGGAATAAATTCCTATTACTGTAATTGGAATGTACTAGGCGTTCCAATATGCTCTAGTTCCAGTGAAAAATCAAATGAGTTTGTTTTCAGAGACCCGCACAGAAATCGATTCATTCCAATTTGCAGAGAGAGATTCACAATAATTCTCCATATTAAATTCGCCTTCTATGGTTTTGATTCTCATGAATGTGATTTCTTTGGAAATATGCTGAACTGAAAGCTTTCATTATTTCTGATTGCTCAATGGGTGACAGGCATTGAGGTAATTTTTATAATTATAATGCTCCTTCCTGAGTACTTTTAGCCGAATTGTTACATTATTAAAACAAAATTATCATAAAATAACCTTCACATTTAGGCCGGTCCTGATGGTGGGATAATAGCCAAGAATCCCTCGATTCATTATAATTTATAACAGTCTCTGTAATCCTTCCATTTGAATGAATCGCAAAAATATTATTCAAGCAGAAATATTCACGGAGATTCATAAAAACCCTCAAATTCTTTGAATAGTCCAACTGGCAACCATCCAGAAAAAAAAGCAACAAAAATCTATTCAGTAACGGAACACGCATTGAGCTATTTGTCTCAAATCTGCTCACTTGATTCGTAGAAAATTTTTGTTATTCTTCCGCTGTTTCGTTATTTAATCTTTTAAGTGACCAGGACCACAAAAAGATGGTAAAAAGATTCTTCCACAAGAAATTGATTTAATATTAAATTCAACTCACTAGGAAAACAAGAGAGGGTTATCTTTCCATTCCGAATTGTGTTGGATTAGGATTGAGTGATGAAAATATCTTCAGAACGAAATTTTGAAGATTCGTCTGCTTCGTTCCTAACGTAGTTATTCATTTGGATTATATAAAGTGAGCCTCATCTATTTATGAATGTGTAACCATTTCTGATAAATCAAATATACATTGAAAGGTCGATAACGCGTAAGGTAGTAGTTACAGGAGGTTTTAAGTAGAAAATATCAAATTCGCAATATAATTCAAAGGTCAAAAATGCAAGCAATCGATGACTCAAATGTAGAGAAAGATCGATTTACCTCTGAAATATCGACTTCAGAAGTTATTTAATTTGTGTTTAACATGTATTTTCTCTTGTTCAGCTTCGGTCATTAACATTAAACTTATTGTAACGATCCAGAAAGACTATAAAAGATGTTTATTTTATTGCAAGACATTATAACGCCGTTAGGCGCATAGTTTATTACCTACCTATTAGTTACCTAGGTCTGCTCTGGCTCTCAGGGTAACCATGAGTGTTAGTGAAGCCTTTCGAATAAGATTTGTAGGACTACCCGAGGCGCCACGTCATTGTCTTTTCGTTTGCAGAGCACACAATAGTACCCAAGAAGGAAAATGTAGGGTTCAACGATGAATTACGCAATGATGTGAACGCTCGATGGCCTTTTGCATCAATCGAGAAATCAGATGGACACAAAATTCACTATGAACTGCACTCTTGAATGATGCTCATGTTCGCCAAGTGCACTGAAAGAAAATCCAACTAAAATAAGAACACAAGCTATTGAATCTAACTAAAGAATTGAATTTAATAAAAACAAAATGATAAATAGACTTTTTTGGTTTCAATTCTGTATATATATTCTTATTTTTGATGTTTCGGCTCACTATTCTAACTGTCTATTTTTTTCTGGACTATAATAATTAATCCAAGTTTCATTTGAAGTCATTGTATAACCCAAAATGTTTCACAAATATTTTTTTTGCTGATTTTCGTACGCTAGACTCTTCTGGTTGTGCTAAACTAGTATTCTTTCTCTCTTCCGACTGTCTTTTTGCTTGTGGACCATAATAATGAACCCAAGTTCCATTTGAAGTCATTATTTAACTCAAGAAATCCCACAAAAATTTCCCCTGTACTAAAAAATGACGGAATTTCGATTCTGAGGTTTTCTGGTTGAGTTAAACTAGCATCCCCCCACTATTTTGACTTTCTTCCTTCTTCTGGTGCATAATAATGAACCCAAGTTCCATTTGAAGTCATTATACAACCCAAAAAGCTCCACAAATAATTTTTTGCCGATTTTTGTACGCTTAACTCTTCTGGTTGTGCCAAACCAGCATCCTTCCACTCTTTCGACTGTTTTTTCTTTTCTAGACCATAATAATGAACTCAAGTTTCATTTGAAGTCATTATTTGACCCAAAAAGTTCCACAGATACTTTTTCTGTACCAAAGGATTGATGATTGATGCTCATTTTTGTACCTGAAGTCTTCTGGTTGTGATAAACTAGCTTCCTTCCACTCTTTCGATTGTCTTGTTGTTTTCAGACCATAATAATGAACCCAAGCTCCACATTAGTCATTATATGATCCAAAAAGTTCCACATTCACTTTTCACGTTTTAAAAAAATTGATGGAATAACTTTTTTTGCTGATTTTTGTACCTGAAGTATCCAGGTTGTGCTAAACCAGTATCCTTTTACTATTTTGACTGTCTTATTTTTTCTGGACCATAATAATGAACCCAAGTTCCATTCAAGGTCATTAAATTACCCAAAAAGTCTCAAAAATTTCTTGTTTGTACCAAAAAACTTGCGGAACAACTTTTTCTGCTGATTTTTGTACACTGATTCTTTTGGTTGTGTTAAACTAACAACCTTCCACTCTTTGGACTGTCTTTTTTTTCTGGATAATAATAATGAACTCAAGTTCCATTTGAAGTTCTTATATGATCTAGTTTTGGGACTGCAACAACAAAATCTTGAAAGACAGATACCTTCTTGCCTTGTTTATTTTTGTATAATTTTTTCTGAAGAAGACTTTCGGTTAGAGAGTCAAAACGTCAAAAATAAAAATATATATACAGAATTGAGACCAAAAGAGTCTATTTATCATAATATAACTCTGAAAGCATGTATAGGTCATTAAAAACAAAATAGTCAATGAATGAAGGCTGATTGCTTTAAAACAACGCGCCTAGAAGGGCAGCACGCAGCCAAGAAGCTGAACAACAAACAAATACGATACCTTCACGCCTGTACCAAAAATGGTAGATGTACACAAAATGAACGTAGTTAAAAAGGCTCTAGCCGAATCAATCCAGCCTCACAATTTGACGGAAAGCGCACCAGCAAGACTAGTGCGTCACAAATTTTGCGTTCAAGTCACGCTCGACAAGTGTCAAAAATAATCAAAGTTAGAATGTCGTCAAACGTAAAACACCCTTACTTCACAATTAACAGAAAAAAGCAACAGTCTACTTGGCTGAACCACATGTTTCCGGAACGGTGAAGATGTCGTCGATTGATCTGGTCAGGCGTCAGATCAACGGCTGATGGTGAAAAGGCATTAAAGTTGATGGTCAGTTTCGCGTCGCTGTACACTTCGCCTTAAATATTCGAATGTTTTATATACAAATCAACACAATTGGGTTTCTCGGTCGCGCAGTTAGTTCGAAACCATGCTCGAAATACTTTTAGTTGATCAGAGCAAGACTCAGATATATTATACTCTCACCAACCGCAACCACTCTGTTCTAGAAGCTTTTTATCCGACCTCCTAGCTCAACTTGAGTCGTACCACAAAAAAACAATTTTCCACCTAGAGACCTTACAAAAAATGTGATATTTGAGAAAAAACCGAAAGCTTAAATGACACGTAACAACATTCGCGATAACATCAAGTTGAAGAATCTCCAGTCGCAGTGAATTGAATTTACTTTTGCTCCAGATTGAGTTTTATATTTGAGTCAAAGGCTCCAGCTCTCTCTATAAATGTATCAGAAGATAGAGTAGGCTACGAGTTGGTGAATTTCTTGAGTTATCAAATTTTGAGTTGTTGATTGATGACTGTATAGCCATTTTAGTTCACAACCTCCGATAACTCAATAGCATGTGACCATATAATAGAATTATCTCTTGAATCTTCTGTTCTTTGAATGCTCAGTAGTTCAATAAGTTTTTTTTCATTTGCAGTTGGCGTGCTCCTTTTAGTCATCCAGATATGCTCCAGCCACTATCTTTTGTTGGGTAAGCATTGAATTTTAATTACTTATCTTAAAAAAATATGTTCTATTGTGTAATCAGTTCCGTATTAACTAATTTGAAATGCAACGTTTCGACAGCAAAGTGATGCTTTTTTCAAGTGTAAAGAAATATGTAAATAAATAAACAAAATTGTCAAGACAACAAAAATAAAAATAGTAACTGGATTAGTTTAAAATATTGACTCCTAGGATCGTAGAGCTCTGCCTGTGGTTGATGATTCAATATCCACAGGTCTTCAGGAGATAATAATGAAGGTCTAAATAGAGAAAATTGTCAACTCCTTGTGGTTCTAGGTCAATCTGGCTCTACTCTTTTTGGTTTGGCGCATAACTAAACCATCCACAGATCTTCAGGAGGTGGTGATGAATAAGTAGCTCTTGCAAGTAGATTCGTAGATAGAAATCACTTGAAATTATGAACAAATGATTGGTATCCATGATCGATTAAGCTCATAACCAGTATTAAAATTCAAATTATTCGGTGATTTTCTTATTTCAATTGCTTCTCTTATAATCCTCTTGAACCAATTGTTCTCTTTAGCCAGGAGTTTCGTATTCTAGAATTCAATGCCAGGTAAATCTTGAATAGCATGCTCAGCCACTGCAGATTTTTCTGGATGGTTTAATCTTACATGACGAGAATGCTCTTACAATCTTGTTTCTACAGTCCTCTTGGTTTGTCCAGCATATACTTTGCCACATTGACAAGGAATCTTGTGTATAGCTGGATACTGTAGAGGAAATCTATCTTCAACATTACCAATAAGATTTCGAATTTTCAAACTGCAAGTGTATGAAGTTTTTATGTCATATTTATGTAAAAGTCTTCCAATTTTATCCGTTATATTAGCTACGTAAGGCAATGTAACAAATATTTTCTTATTATTTGGATCTTGAACAGAAGGCGTGGAATTCTTCTGCACAAGTGCTTTCTTGATCTGTGTTCTATTATAACCATTCTTCAAGAAAACATCATCCAAAAATTTGATTTCACCAGAAAGTTTACTTGGATGAAATAATGAAGAGGCTCTCTGATATAAAGTTTTAATAGTACAAAATTTTTGAGCAGGATGGTGATTTGATGACTCATGTAAATATTGATTTGTATGGGTCGGCTTTCTATATACAGAATGGATAAGTTTACCATTATCTTGTTTCTCCAGGTAAACGTCCAGAAAAGGAAGACAATTATTTTCTTCAACCTCAATACTGAATTTAATGTTCCTATGTTGCATGCTTAGATGATTCAAAAACACATTCAATTCATCTCTACCATGAGGCCAAACAGCAAAGACATCATCAACGTAACGTAGCCAGACAGTAGGTTTCTTCATAGCAGTGTTTAAAGCTTTTTGTTCAAAATAGGCTCTTTGCGCAAACGTTGGAGAGCGACACTAGCGCTCGGAGTGTTTAATTTTGAAAGTAGCTGCAGGAAAAAATTTGAATTGTCATTACGTGGAATAAGTGAATAAAAGCTAAAAAGTTTATATTGAAGCTTGAAATAAGTTTAAAAACACAAGTGAATGATGACTAATGGAGTTATAATAGGAACAGGATTCCAATTCATATAACCTGGTTGTATCCGGAGTACAATATTAGAAAGAGGAAAATTAGTGCAAGAAATAAGCATGTGTTTAATGTTGAAGAAAAACTGTTTTTGGATAAGAGTTAGATTTCTGCGCTTGTTGTAGAGCAAATGTCGATTAATTCTTGTCCGCTTAAAGTTTTTATCGAAGTAAGATGTGTTATTTTGAAGTAATTAATTATAGGCTGCTATATGTCTGTCAAACGAATCAAAATATGTCACATGAAAGTATATTTTTTCACATTGTCTTAGGTTGATGAAACGCGAGATATTTTGCATGAATTTCCAAAAACTTATCCGATACATAAAAATAATACATACAAAATTGCTATAGCTTACAATGGTTTAACCTAACTTCTTACATAAATTTTCTAATTTCATCAAGTAATTTCTACATTTAATACATATTCTATAATTATTATTGACTTCTTTTTACTTTTTTTACTCGTTTAATAGCCTGAATCCATTTTTTCCCATTCCTATTTCATGTTCTCTGGATGGAAACTTGTAGAAATGTTTATGTTTTTTTGTATTTCCGTAATTGTTTCACAGTTTGAAACTCAACAATTTGTATAACCAACAAGTAATCTTTCAATTTATTGTTAAACTGGCTTATAAATTGCTCTATAATTCAAATTTGGTACATATATTCTGAAATCATGTACAATGATAACGTTTTGTTTTCCTGCTAGTACTGTCAAAATTAACCACTACTGGCGCTGCAATCTATTCGCAAAGAGCCTATTGTCCATATAAAAATTAGCGATAGAAGGAGAAATAGGGGAACCCATGGCGACACCATCAATTTGCTTGTAAAAATTACCATTGAAGATGGAGAAACAAGAAGTCAAACAATGTTTAAAAAGATTGACAATATCAGATGAAAAATGATCTTTTAATAATTTCAGAGTATCGATGATAGGTACTTAATAAAGATGAAACGTCAGAACTGACAAGTAAATCATTATCTGTCAATGTCATATCACTAATCAAATCCACAAAATGTCGGGAATCCTTGACTAAATAGATTGATGTGCAATTTGTTTCAATTTTTTCTTTGATATAGGCTATGTGCAAGGGGGCGGAGTTTGAACAAATATCGATGCGAGCGCTCATTGTGAGCACCATTGTAACCATTGAACTCCTTTTCTCAGAATACATCAATGAGCTGTCATTGAGCATTGTAGTTTAAAAGTGAAAATAATTGCATATAAAACATGGGAAACCGTTTGTTCTGTTTCAGGCTGTTGTGTTAAGGATGATTCAAGTGAAATATAGTTTCATAGATTTCATGTACCCAGTTATAACATAAAAAAACGAGTGAAGTGAATCAAAGCGGTAAATAGAGTATTGTCTGTCTCTCATTATTAATCTATATAACAAATATGTTTGTAATTCAATTGTGAAATTAGAAATATTCATCATCGATTTGGGATTCATGAATTCACCTCTATCTCTGACTTGTAAGATGTTTCAGTGATAGAAGCTTGTCAGATGCACTTCGCAATAATTTTGTTGTTAATATTGTCAGCAACATATTCTTCGACATGTTTAATATGGCAAAACTAATTTCACGCTTTTCTTCAATGCTTCCTCGGTAAAAGGGATACAGTGTTTGATGAATACAAACCCAATCTGCAAGATCATCCGCGTCATAATTTGAGGTTATCCTGTCAATTTGGACGAATTAGGACGTTTTCTTCATAATAGATACGTTATAATTGAAGAAAAAATACTCCAAATGAATAATTTCAACGTACCTTTTATGCTATGCAAGTTATATTATACGCACAAAGCTGAATTAAATAATATTAGTACATTTAAAAAATTATAGGTATGAAACAGTGATAAAATGGAGTTCAATCGTTCTCCATTGCCCGCTAGAGGCGCTAGTAGACTTCATGCACGTAGCCTATAGTTCATTAAAGTTGAAGAAGAAATCGTAATAATTCTCAAAAATAGAGGAAATTCACGACACAAATATATACAAAAGAAATGAGGAAGCTTTTGAAATTTATTTTCCAATTTATAATATATCCTTCAATGCAAATTTGCTGATTGTTGATTCTTTTTAGTCTGAAAATATAAGATAATCATTTTGTCACAACGAATTAACATTACTTCGAATTGATATTTGACGTCAATTTATCATGAGAACTGCAAATGTTTCCGATTAAAATTTATCATAGATACTTAACAAGGCCCAAATCGGGACATCCTTCTATAAAAATAAGATCTGGATCAAGTTTGGAGACTCAAGTTAAAATTGGATTATGTCAATGTCAAGTCGGTGTAATATCACCACAGGGTTGATGAGACAAGAAAGTTATTACATCAATCTTAATGCTATGAAGGCAAGCAAATTGAAAACTTTTGTTGGCAGTTTTATATTTTTTTCTTGATTCACATGTTCATTCAATTATTTGCTGACGGTAACTTAAAAGAATGCATGATAATATCAAATATCACTAGATGATATGCATAGGAAGAAGAAGCTGATCCAAAGTTCATAGAACAAGTTCTTCTCCCAATGCGATACTCTAGTCTTTCATGGAAATTATCAGTTTCATTCTACAAAAAAGTCTTAAAAACTATTACTATTTCATTCTAATTGATTTTGATATGCCTCCAAATATTCTTCTAGTTTAGGAAATGAATAAAAGTCTGGTGTACAAAATGAATATAATGTGAAGAATTGCGGATAAATTCAAATCCTGATCCGTGAACAAAGAGTTGTAACAAAAACAACAAACCTTTCCAAAAGAACCCTTTTTCCGTCCTTCTGTATATTTCCGCTGACTTCAGCTTAAGACTAGGTACAATATGTCTTTCTCACTCCCCTGTTCTCAGAGAATCAAAAGGGTTACCTATCTGTCACGAAGTATAGCAGCAAAGACTTTCTTGCTGATTTCTGTTCCCGAATATTCTCAGACCTACCAAATCAGTATTCTTTTTCTCTCACGACTGTTTTTTGATACATGGAGAATCAAATAAGCTCCGCAAAATCGACTAATTTGATCAACATTACTCTGAAATCAGCCTTACGAGTGTTTTCAGTTACTGAACAATCAAGTGACATTCCAATACACTATTTTGCATGTAATATCAATTTATAGCACCAAAAAATCACCAAAACTGTCAAAATTATACCATAATTATCAATGATCCAAGCATTTCTCCATGCCTAGATCAGAATGGACAATGTGAAAAGGATCTTATAAAGCATACAGATCCATTGCCCAATTTTTTTATATTAGGAATTATAATGTGAGTGATGTATTATTGGGATTTCAGTCAAATTTAATATTATTTCTTTTCTGCTTTACAGTTTCGGCTGCACCTCAGCCATCCTCAAAAGCGCTACAATTTTATGTTATTACTAATTATGTGTTTATGAATGTTAAAATACTTACAAATGAATTATTGTTCAAAAAAATTGAAGTTATACATAATGTTAAAATTGATATTAATATTAATAAGCGGAAAAAAGAGAAATTTTCTTTTGTCCTTTGCCACACCCGACATCTATGGAAGGCGTTGGCTAACTAAATTTAGTGTGCCGTTTGAAATGAATCAATTACCTCTTTTTCAATTAATTGCAGATGTGGAGTATGTTATCTGTCAAATGGATGACATTGAGATTAAGAACCAATACAGAGCGCACATTGCCAATATAGTTACCAATTGTAAACATAAAATTCACCAAAACAAAACTAACAGTGATATAATTAAAAAAATATATTGAAACTAAACAATTTTTTAAACAAAATCAAGACCTTCTTATCATCAAAGCTGACAAATCAAATTTAACCGTTGCAATTAGTAAAAATGATTATATTAGTAAAATGGAAGATTTATTGGATGATAGTAGCACATACATGAAAATAAATAAAGATCTTACAACAAAAATTCAAAATGCAAACAACAAAATAGTGAATAATTTATTTGAAAAACAATATATTGACGTAGCAACAAAGAAAAGCCTTACATCTGATAATGCGATTCCTCCTAGAATTTATGGTCTTGTTAAATTGCATAAAGATAACAAACCGCTCCGCCCTATCGTCTCTGGAATTAATTCCCCAACAGATAAATTATCTAAATATTCAACTCGCTTACTGAGTGACTATGATTATGTTCTTATTTCATCAGATGTTGTTTCTTTATACACTAATATTCCAATAAGCCTGGTACTGCAAGCTGTAGAACAAAAATATAATATCATATCTCAACGTACAAACATACCACTAGATAATTGTTGAATTTAATTACATTTTGTTTTGAAAGTTGTTACTTCAAATTTAATGGTGAGCTTTATAGACAGATATTTGGTGCAGCGATGGGAAATTCGATGTCTCCTGTGGTGGCTAATTTGGTTATGGATTTGGTTCTAAAAGAGGTTATTGCAAAGTTGTCTTTTGAAATTCCGTTGATAAAAAAGTATGTGGATGATTTATTTACAGCTGTGCCAAGATCTAAAATAGATGAGATTGTAACTATTTTCAATAGCTTTAATGCTCACATACAATTCACAGTAGAAACAGAGGAAAAAAACAGCTTACCTTTTCTTGATATGGTACTAATTAGAGAAGAATGTGGCAACATTACCACCAAATGGTGCAAAAAGCCCTCAGAAAGTACCAGATACTTAAGTTTTCAATCCAATCATCCCAAAAGTCAACTTCTCAATGTGGCTAGAAATATGTTCAGCAGGGCACTTAAATTGACCTCTGAAAAATATCATACTGAAGTAATCAACACAGTTACTAGCTTACTTCGTTCCAATAAATATCCATGTGGCATTATAAACGGTATCAGAAATCAAATCATAACTCATTCACCTAGTTTAAATGACAATGACAAAAGGAAGAACAAATCTTTGACTGATAAATATTTCACAATTCCTTACATAGATAGCGTTAGTTACATGATTAAACGAGTATTCGAAAATAAAGAGGGAATTGAAATTTGTTTCAAACAGTACAGAACAGTGGGCAATTTATTCTCCAAAATAAAAGATGAAACTGACAAAAACTTAAGATCTAATTTAATCTACAAAATACCGTGTAATGATTGTGATGCACAATACACAGGACAAACTAAAAGATATTTAAAAACAAGACTGGATGAACACAAACGAAATAGTAAGAAATTGAATAAAAATACGCCAAAATGTGCGCTAGTCACACATTGCATTGATTCAGGTCATACATTCAATTTTGATGAAACTAGTATTATTCATGATGAAGTGAACCTGAATAAAAGACTTACATTAGAGATGTTGTATATAAAACAGGACAAACATAATATTAATGAAAAGACAGATACTATAGCGCTTAGCACGATTTACAACAATATCCTTCAGATCTAGGCTCATGTTACTTCTTGATTTTGTTTATATTTTTGACACCTTGCGTGATGCACAATTTTAATTGATTGACACCACAATTGACAAACTTCTACCAGTGTCAATATGTATTTTTTTGAAAATGCGTGCACGCACGATTTTTAACATGCAGTTAGCCAACGCCTTCCATAGATGTCGGGTGTGGCAAAGGACAAGAGAAAATTTCTCTTTTTTCCGCTTATTGATATTAATATCAATTTTAACATTATGTATAACTTCAATTTTTTTAAACAATAATTCATCTGTAAGTATTTTAACATTCATAAACACATAATTAGTAATAACATAAAATTGTAGCGCTTTTGAGGATGGCTGAGGTGCAGCCGAAACTGTAAAGCAGAAAAGAAATTATATTAAATTTGACTGAAATCCCAATAATACATCACTCACATTATTTACAAATCCAGTCAGCATTTTATCCAATTAGGAATCATATCATAAGCAATAGCTTAGTAATTGGTTAGTCGCACCGCTGTCCCTTGAATTTTAGATGTCTCTTAACTAACAATAACGTATCAAAATGTGACATAAAGATTGCTGTCATCATTCTGAACCGATATTTTATGTTTGCGGCTCCAAATTCAGGTTAAAGCAGTGAAGGAAAATCTTCAGCAAGATGCCTGCAAACATCCGAATTTATAGACAGTGTCGGATTCTTACCGTCCAAAAACCTCCATCGCATACCGTTCGGGCAAGGCTCTGGAACCGCTAATATGCATTTCACCGCCAGCCATCTCGTTTTCTTTCCTATTCCTACTCCCTTCGTTGCTGCCTCGTGTCTGCCTCCTAGCAGTAGTTGCATATTGGGCTTTCCGCTTTCTCAAAGCGGTGTTAATAGTGCTGGAAATATCCGTGTCCGCTATATTCCTGCGCGATATGGTAATCCATGTTTCCGAGACATCTTCCCAACCACGGGATGATATATGAAAGCTGCCGGTGAAGCCAGCTGTTCCCTTTATCCTCCAGTTATTCCAGTTGTCATTCTTTGATGAACCTGATCTGCAAGTTTCTCTCCTCTCTTGAGGCGCCAAAACCCAGCATTCTCTCCTTGACAGCTATGATGAGCGGGGTAATTTTTGCTAGTATCTGACTGTCTCAAAGGACACCGTTCGGTAGGCCCTATAGACTCCCAGTACCACCTCCCTATTTAACTGGTTCAGTAACGGCCTATACTAGTTGTATTTAAGTGCTTCCCGCCAGAGAAAGACCATGCTTTCTACTACCGAGGCCAGCAAACGTCTTTTGAATGCTGTAGATCCAAGACTCTGAGATACAGACGTCGACGACGCTTTCTAGATTACTATTCGAACATGCGGCAGGAAGATCATGTCTCTGTCGAAATTTGAGCCGAGGTATTTTATGGACTGTTTAGGTGCAATGCCCTCTTCACCGATGTTAAAAGCTATTGGGCCGCACCTCTTCCTTTCTATTAACATCACTGTTTGTGTCTTCTAGCTTGCGATCTCAAATCCTTTACTTTCCACTTATCTTCTGATCAGCAAAATAGAGTCGTTCACCTTATTTCCTATCTCAATCTTGGTTTCTGTCGTGGCTTGCCAGGTCATGGACGTATGCCAGAAGATGTACGTCTCTGGGTACTCCCAATTTCAGAACTTCATTGTAGAATATATTCCAAAGTATTGGTCCTATAATAGAACCTTGTGGTACCCTGGAAGTCATTTTGTAGTTGAAGTTCCTATATTCGATGTTCCTGCTGCTCAAGTAAGAGACCATTATGCTGATCAGGTCCTCCATAGCTTGTATAATTTGATCCCAAGGCACTGAATTCATGACATTCTTGATGTCTATTGTGACCAGTGCGCAAAGTTCTCTATCCTTTTCTTTACTCATCCTCGCCCTGGCTCTGTCTCGCACCATGCTGAGCGTTGGATCCTCCTTGCTATGACCTGCTCAAAGAACTTGCCCACCGTATCTAGGAGACACAGCGGCCTGTATGCTGCTGGACTCCTATTAGGATCTGATTCATCTGACTTTGGGATAAACACAAGCCCCGCATTCTTCCAGCTGGTTCCCAGGTTGTGATTAAACGTTGCCAAGAACCATTCTGGTTTGCTTGCTATCATTGTTTTGACTATCTCAGGGAGGATCCCGTCCAATCCTGCAGCTTTCCGGCTTGTCATCCTTCGACCTTCGCCTGCGTAACGGGAGGGAAAACCAAAACTCCTCGCCTTCTCGTCTTCGCTAGGTAATGAGTACCCTGGCAGCAAAGAGTTGTTACGTTCGCAGCGGACGTGACGGTAAACGCTTGCTTCGTGCGTTTGGCGATAATTTGATATGACCTGCCCTAGATATCTTCTCCCACTGCAACTATCATATCGTTCCATCTACGTTTTTTCTCCCCCTGTATTCACAGGCTCAGAATTCACTTGGCTAGTTCATACTGCGCTAATACCACATCCACCAACTTGTTTCCTGCGTTGCGTCCCCTTAGACTCATATAGGATTCATCCTGTATCTAGTAAATGTCAAACTATCATTGAAAGTAGTTAAGACCGACTATTTATCAATATATTTTCGAATATAAACGTCTATAGGCTAGACACGTCCCAATTAAGAGGACACAGGTCTTGAAAGGACCACGTACAAACTTTATTGGAACGGTTTCCTTCGAATGGACCTAAATTCAATTAAGTACCTACGTAATTCTGATTGAATGCGTCCATAGGCACAAAGCTTCATTCCTGCAGTTTTGTTGGTACTGTCATCCAAAGTGATAGTAATATAATTACTATACTTTTCACAATTTTTTATTGAGAGGACACGGAACTAGTTATCTTTATCCACTTTAATCTGATTTTGGAGTGAATCATCGGCAGAAATATCTAATAATGACAATATAAAGTTCATAAAATAAGTAAATTTGGCAGAAAATAGGTTTCAAATTGAAAATTGTCAATTTTTCATTGATTCATGAAGTGTACTGTACAAAGGTTATGCATGGAATATCAAATAAAGCAAACTGTTTCCACAGCTTTGCTGGCACACTCGCACTCATTTGTAATAAATAACCATGACAATTTTGCATAAATGTGACTGAATTTTGTTGATGCAACGCTCGAATCCTAATCTTCAGGCGTATGGTGGTTGTAGGCTTATTGGCATGAAATGGATCCTTAAAAAAATAGATAGAAAAAATTATCCATATCTGCAAGCTCTTTTCATGTTACAATAATATTTTCTTCCTTTCAGATAACGATGATAATGACGGCCTGGAGCCGATGTCTCAAAGGCGAATGGTTCGACAAGCACTTTTACCACCGGAGCCTCGTCCTCCAGCTTGTCTACCCTTTGAGGAAGGCGATGAAGAACATCAGGAGTTTTATAGCCCAGGCTGGCCTAATCCCTATCCTAACCACACGGAATGCTATAGAATATTGGAGGGTGAGTTGATATTGAATTGAAACTTTCTATGAAACATCACAAGTTTTAAGATTGAAACTTATTTCGGTTGCTTTTATTGAATGTGCTACAGCAATACGAATTATTATGAACAATCAATCCTTGTGTGCCTGACGCCCGGAAACCATGCAACTAGCAGATACCTATTTTTGTATCTCTAGTACAACCCAGTAATGAAATCATCCATTCACTGACTTCATCTTCTCTTCTAATTGAAAGTATTCGAACCAACATCCAAAGTTATCGAACTCCTCAGTATCTCTTAGCTCTGAGCTCAATGTCCTTTTATAAAGACTAATTGAATTTTCTGTTATATCTTCAAAGTCACTTGTAGGAATCACCCGCAGATCAAGTCCAGGAATCAACATTTAATTAGTCCATTAGTGTGCTCTGATCTGAAAGAACTGGACTGATTGGAAACTTATTTGTAGAGACGAAATTAGAAAGTAAGATCGATACCTATCTCGCCTTTGGGCAATTAAAAACTAATTAGGAGTTTATCACATGGAGTTGATTAACTAAAATCGATTTCTTTACCACGTATTATTTCAAAACTCTAGTTTCCCACGTTTATTGTACATATATGATAATCACGTCTTCCAATAAAACACTTTTACATTATTACACCATATGATGCAACTACGTTGCCTTAAAATGCATCAAGGCGTAATTAGAGAGATTTGTTCTCTGTCATACTGCTTCCATCCTCTCTACGAAATTCAGGTTCGTGTTTTTGTTAAGGTAAACTAACTATGCATCCAATCACACCGTAGATACATTATCTGTTGATATTGTAGTTAGTTTGTTTATTTAGTTAAGCTTGAAATTTAGTTCAACGTTTCGAATGATAATCCATCCATTTCTAGCTTATTGAATTAGTGTTGACTCTATAAATACATAGTTGTACACAAATAAAGTTGACTAATGGAATTTGAGGTTGAATACAAGTACAACCATCCCTTATTTCCATATTTTCCATATGAACTTACTTGGATACTCAGTTTATATTAACTGCCACGTGTTATATTGTTATAGAGTTCAAATGCGTATGTCCGTAAAATATTATATATTTTTCGAAAGTGCCCGTGTTCAATTTACAATAGTCGTGCACTTCAACAGAATCAAAGAAACGATCGGTACCTAAATGTTCCATTATAAAATGCCTGGCTTTGTCTAATGTATATCAGATAGAACGTTGATGAATACTGAACTATTAACCTGAAAATAATACATTGAGCTTTTCTCGATACGAAAGCTCTATAAAAATGAAGCTCTGCAACTTCGAACTGAATATAAATCGAGCTTAAAACTATTCACAGTATTGAAATAATAGAAGAAAGTTCATTTGTAATTCTAGGAACATAATTCTTGCGCGCAAATGGTTTCAGTGAATAGAATAAAATTTCTAAAAGGGTGTTATATTCCACATTCAAGTGATGCATATGAAAATCCAGTGCAGCAAACGATATCATGGAATATGCTCTGATGAAGATATAGAATTCTAGAATATAATTCATCACAATAGTCATAATGATCCATTGTTCATTTATTCATTTTCTAATATGAATAAAAATAGATAAAAATATTATCAGGTAGAATAATTTTATTGAAAATCATTAACTGTACACAAAAACTAGAGAATAATCAGGACACAAACCATCCAAGTTTTCGAGATTCTGATGTTTGGTAAGAAATCGTGCAATACTAGCAGTGCTGTTTTCCAGAATCGGATGTCAAGGGGCAATTTGTGCCGCTGCTTCAGCGAAATATAAAATAGTGTGGGACTTCTAGCAGCCTAAAATAAAAATGTAGAGTGCGTTTGGAATATTTCTTTCAGTGGGACAAGAAACATTTTTCTTGATAAGTCGTTCTTATTCAATCACACAGTCGTTATACTGGTTTTCATACGCCTTACATTTTTATTTTAGTAAGTTAAAAGTCGCAGATCATTACTTATTCTATTGGCGCAGCGACATAAAATATTCCTTGGCATCCAATGCGTGAAGATAGCACTGCTAGTATTGTACGATTTCTTACCAGACGTCAGAATCTCAGGAAATCAAGGTTTATGTCCTAATTACTTTCAGCTTTTGATACAGCTGATGATCCCAAATAAAATCATTTTACTTGAAAGTTCTTCCACCTGTTCTTACTTTTTAGTTTTTAGTCTGTTCATTGGCTCGAGTCATTACACAAACACCTCATGCTTTTGAACTCTGTTATGCAGTAAGAGCCAATGCGGGAGGGCTCTAAAGCGCCGCCTCCACTACTATTAAATAGGAAAAAAAATTATGACAAGGACAAATATCCCGATAATCCAACTCTATATGATATTCTAAAGTAAATAGTAGAAAACAAACGGCCTTTACTTGTGTTGTCATCAACGTGACCATACGCTGAAGCAGGCTCTACATATTCCGCCCAATATTGATACGGTGGTCGTCATACCAGAGGCAGTGAAGCAACTAGTAACATGCTCAGCTTGTGAGCTCTGCTTACTCCGCCCTAGAGAATAATGAGTGTTATTTTATACGTTTTTGATTAGTTTTATTACTTAATTGAACATAACACTAGACTTCAATCTCTACGCCCTTTTAGGTCTATGCATCATAAGCCGTCACTGCCATTATTGCAACTTTGTTGCACGGTTCCTTACCTTTTAATTTCTCACAGTCAAGCTGCTCAATACATAGCTCTTATCGAAAGGGTTACTAGTAACTGTTGAAGAGTCCCACTGTCCACTTCTTGACTTTATCATCAAATCCTCATCACCAAGTGTATCTCATGGAACACTCAATCAAACAAATGAGCTCAATTCCGCAGAGTTCCACTATCCTCCTCCTGACTCCTATCTTAAACCTCAGTTACAAAGTTAAAATTATCATAATGTAACGAACAGAACTCCCTCAGGATGAGCTTCTACTATGACACGCCGCTGAAAAAGATGACAAACGCAGAGGACGTGGTGACGTTTGGTGGAGCTGCTGGAAACCACTTGAACTTTTCTGAGGCTTCGAGAAACTTTAGGCAGAGATATAAAAACCTCGACAAAATTGAGCCAAGCTACTATTCTAGTGAACTATTGCCAGTGTTATCTATGAATCAATAGCTTTGTAGTTATTCTTTCTTCAGCTTAAGTCAAAGACAGTGTAAACCACTAGAACTTAAGAGGCTTCGGGAAACTTCAGGCAGGAATATAGAAGCCGGATCAGGTCAAGTCAAATTGATATTATATCTCAGATACGAAGCGAGTGAGATCAAGCTCAAAAAAGTTCTTGTACCTATCTTCATTTTCTAGTTTTTGGATTGTTTTTGGCTCAAATGATTATGCAAACTTCTCATCCTTCTCAACTTTCTCATTGCATCTTTGTTGCACGATTTCTTAGCTGCCAAATTATCACAGTCAAGCTTTTCAATACATAGCCCTTTTCGAAGGGGTTACTAGTAAACGTTGAAGAATTCCTCTGTCAACCTCTTGGCTTTATCATCAGATCCTTGTCACTGACTTTATTTTATGGGGCACTCGTCCGAACCAACCTAATGAGCTCAAACTTGTGAAGTTTATTAGTTACCGTTGAAGAGTTCTACTGTCCATCTCCTGACTCCATCATGAGACCCTAGTTACTAAGTTAAAATATTATTAAGATGTAACGAACAGAACGCTCACAAAATAGGCATTCATCGCGACGCAACGCATTAACAACTTACAAACGCAACTAAGTCATATGGCACTAAGGACATGGTGACGTCTGATAGAATTTCTTGAAACTACTAGAACTTTCTAGAAGCTTCGAGAAACTTCAGGCAGAGATTCAAAAGTCCGGACAAGGTCTAGCCAAGTTATTATTCCAGTGAACTATTTTTATTGTTATCTTTGAATCAATAACTTAGTAATAATTTTTGTCTTAAGCTCAAGACAAAGACAGTGATTCGTTCAACTAATTCTGAACGCAATTTGTTCAATTATAAGACTAATGTAGAACAAATACTTCCATTCTTGTTGTATATGTAATTTTTCTGCGTACTAATATTGATGAATTCGTAGCTCAGCCGAAAAATTACACGACGCGGTGACGTCTGGTGGAGTTTCTGGGAACCACTTGAACTTTCTAGAGGCTTCGAGAAACTTCAGGTAGGGATACATAAAGCCGGATCAGGTCGGGTCAATTAAATATTATAGCTGAGACAGGAAGCGAGTAAGATTGAGAATAAATAAGTGAACTAGTCGA
Source organism: Dromius quadrimaculatus (assembly GCA_963989225.1). Classification (NCBI taxonomy): domain Eukaryota; kingdom Metazoa; phylum Arthropoda; class Insecta; order Coleoptera; family Carabidae; genus Dromius; species Dromius quadrimaculatus. Next base: position 6,885,593 of record OZ022334.1, on the reverse strand, counting down.
GATAAGTTACAAGCTGTGTAAATAATAAATAAGAGTAGAGTTAGTGTCTAATTCAGCGTCCACTATAAATAAAAAAATTTATCAGTGGATATTTCCAGTTATATTATTGTAGTCTCAAGTGAAACAGATCTACAAACCCACAAACGAGTTCAGTATCGTAACAATGATGTTGTATTGTCACAGGAACTTAATATAAAGCAAATGTAGTAACAAATACACACAGTGAAAACCGTTTAACGAGTAATAAAACTTATATTTTTTAGTAGAGTTCTATAGCCCTCAAAAATACGTAGCTTTTCAGCGTTAATAGTTCAATTTGAAATTTTCAAATACAAATGTGAATCAATAGAAAACATTTCCTCAAGATATTCCTGAAGGTTGCTGAACATCTGGTGAAAGAATATCTCCTCTTTTACAATAATAAATCAAACAACAGCTTCTCGTTCCGTCAGTAAATCTGTAGAAAAATGTATACTTTCATCTCTCTTGTGAATCTGTCTGCAGACGTTCCAGAATCCACGAACTAAAAGACTTGTTATCTTTAAACTGGAAGACTAGATTTGCAACGCTGAGTCCTAACAAGCCGTAGGCACTATTTTTTGTGAAGTAATGAGCTTCATTTGTTTGAAAAGTTTCTAGTTACTGGTATGAAGGACTAACTTCAAGATAGTTATTCATGGAGTAAAGTATGTTTTTAGTTATTCTGGAGCTATATGCAATAGAAAAGAATATTGCTGTGTAGTCATATTTCACTTTTGGAAACTATCGTCCTTCTATTGGACATTAAACATAATTTGTTCTGTATCTCTATTAGATTAGACACATAAATCAAATTTATTAAAATTACATACATCAATCTATTATTATCAGAAAGTACAGTTACGATGTATAAGTTCAGTTACAGTCTTAACATTGTAGATTCAAGAGAGTACGTCATTCAGTTGGATATCTACATATGTATCATACCGCTCTATCGCCCTAATAACTTCCTAACTTAATCGCTTCCCCTTGTCATCCGTTCCCAATATTCAATATATAACCCGTTTATGTTTAAGGCATTCGCTTACAGAAACGTATAACATAACTCTATACAATGTTCACGCTTCGGAACGCGTGCAATACAATATTGCAATATAGGAAATGAGTCTATTCCGCAGCCTATTTTCTCCTGACAACTGGACTGGAGATGTGTCTCCATATATTCATAGGATGATTTACACGCTGCCTGAAGCGGCTGAAATCTGGCCGCAATGTAGAGCATGGAACATATGTTGATGCCCACTAAAATAACCAAACTGGAACGAATGGAGATGAAATATATTTGTTTTTGGACAAAACTTTTGGAGCTTCGTATTATGCACTCATCCAAAATATGTTTGGAGGCTTATAAATTTATGATAGATAAATGAAAGATTTGTGACTTGTTTGTAATCTTGTACCAATACAAAGTTTTTTGCAATGTTTTATCTTGATCTTCCCTGATCGAGTAACACAACTAATTTTGCTTTTTGTCTCTTTATCCCCTCAGAGACTTTTTCTCGATTCGTTAGACTCCATAGTTTCTGGATTGAGATCATACGAAAATAGAAATTCTGCGCAGGTATCTTGAATAATTCATCTATTTTTTGTTCATAATAAATTTTGTTGTTTGACAAATTTGACTAGCGTAGAGGAGAATAGACATAACATTTGTTATAAATAGCTAATCATCGAATAAGACAAGATCTCACAGTGCATTCCACATCTTTTCGTAGTTTTATAGTTTGGCTTTTCTACCACCTCGTTCATCTAGAATATAACTGAAACTGTCGACTCCCTCTATTGTTGTTCATTGATTTCGAAGCTAGAGGTATAAGACATATTGATTCATAGTTCTTCCTATATCAATTAGAGTTTCACTAAACCTTCTCATATTACGAGTGTATTCAGTTTCTCTTACATCTCATGATACGTATGCAAGAGAAAGTATATGTCGTCTCCGTAATCTAGGTTACTAAATGATGCCTTTGTTATTTGATAACCAATCTAAAGTAATGTTGAAGAGCAGAGGACATAATGGGCGTCCTTGTTTCTCCCTGATTTGGCACAGTTTTCCACTAAGTAGAGTACAACGATCTGTGTTGTCATGTAACTCTTTTGAATGATCATCAGTTCAATTGTGAAACCTTGAAAAAAAAAAAGATTTTCCAGATAGTTTAGTCGAACGCTTATCAGAAATCAATTAATTTTATTGTTTTAATCGTTGTAGTATGATCAAGAAGATGTTCATTAGGTCTTTACAGGAACTGTTGGATCTGAAGCCTACTTGCTCTTTTCTGAGTTTTAGTTCTATTTATCTAAAGAGCTAATTGAGTATTGACCTGATTCAATATTATTTAGGATAAACCGTAGGTCAATCTTGAGTAATTCGCAGTTAGTCGTTAGGATAGAACTACTTGGTCAAGTCATGCGTCTTGAATATAAAAGACGATACAATGCACTTTGTTCGACATTCAGGCGAAAGCTGAATTCTCTATCTTAGTATATTCGTTGAGACCTGTTGATATGTTGGAGAGCTACTGCCATAAGAATGGAAAAATATAGTACAAATGAGCTAGCTAGCTTTGTTTCCATTTATCAACTATGTGTCCGTAAAGTCATGATACATATTTGCCTGTCTAAAAAGACAGAAACGTGACATCCTCACCAAATTAAAGAAAAACTTTGCAAGTCTCACTCATATATAGTTCAGTCTGATGTGGCTGCTATTTGTTGCCCTACACACATCTAAACGATGTTCAAGCTCTTCCCACACATGGTGTAGCCATCTGGTGTAACAGAGTGAATATAATAATCAAGGTATGAATGGTGTTCAAAGAAAAATAATTCCTGAGGCCAACAGACTATTTTCCGAGGGCCTCCGGCCCAAGATATGTACGTTGACCGTAGGTATTATCGTCCATTTAACTCCCGTGGTGCATTCAATGTTTAATGTCCGACTAATGTACTATACTATTTCAATCAAAATTTTTAGCACTGTATGTCCTGTCATTGTGATATCTGTCAGAGAAATTACTCCAGTTACTTGCCGTGACTAGGGAACATGATATCCTTGTTTGTTATCTTCTAAAATAATGCCCTTGGGAAATATTTTGGAAAATAATGCCTTGGGGTATTATTTGTTATGTATTATGTTACGTATTATGTTTAGTCGGACATTTACGTCTTTTACTCTCTGTTTGAAATTATTAATGACATTGATACGTTCACTGTTCACAGAGATGAGTATTTGGTGATGATTTCTATCTTCTTTTATTGCTTTTCGGTGACTGATCAGAGGTACACCGTGATTATTCGGATATATGTCATTATTTTTATTATTGTCTCCTAGATGTGTTGTATAATCACCCTAAGTAATTTCTCTTCTCACTATACGTCAATTTATCTTAAGTTAATTGGTATGCCAAAATATAATAATTTGTATCCAACAGTATTATTCTCTAATTGAAACAAATTTGGGTACTCCGATTTCCCCGATCTTGAAAACACCTGTATAATATTGTCACATTCGGAATAGTTATGTATATTTTTAGTAAACATTATGTCATATTCTACCTTCAATCACATTATATATTCTATTTGTTATGTTGATTTCTATTGAATATTTGACTATATTATCCACTGTTTTGTCGTTCTCTCTTAGTGTTTGTGGTAACATTTGCAGTATACTCTATTTTTGTTTTTGTACTGTGTATTTTGTGCAATGGGTAAGGATATGTTCCACTATTATGTCCGTGTTGCATGAGTCACATTGTTTTGGTTCTGACTATTGTAGGAGGTGTTCATGTGTATATTATATGTGTCCTATTCTGAATCTTCTGATCATAGCTTGCTTACTCCGACATTTAGATATTTTTATGTTCAAAATATCTTCTTTCATGGTTTGACGTTTGTTTTTTGTCGTTTCTAGCAATTTTTTTCTCTAATCATTTTTAATGCTGGTTTTTAGTTGGTTTATCAAGTCATTTGTTGGAGTGGGTGATTCTACATGTGTTGGCTTTGAACATGCTTCTTTTGCTGCACAGTCAGCTTTTTATTACCTTCTATGCGTCTGTGTGATGGAGCTCATATTATTATTATTTCTTTTCTTTGTTGTCCTATTGCTCTGTGGTTGTTACCTTGCATGTCTTGGATTATATTTTTCTTACTCTATAGGTCTCGTATGCTCTTGAGGATGGTTACAAATTCTTTGTTATTGCTACCTAGAATATTTAGTTGCTGGTATGGTCTGGGAATTTATATTTTTTACTGTCATCACCTGATACTATACTCGCGCCTGTTTTGTTTTGTAGTTGGGATCCGTCTTTTTGAATATATGTATGTTTTGTGTGTTAACTTTTTAGTTCAAGGAAAAGTCTCTGGAAGATCTCTCGAGATATGTGAGATGTGGGATATATGGATAATTAAAGAAGTTATAATGATTGCTATTGAAAATTTAAGGATAGAGAAAGCAGCTGAATATGATGCGATGAAACCAGAGCAGCTAAAATACATGAGAAAGGAAGGAGCCAAAATACTGCACACATTAGTAAATAAAATTTGGGATAGAGAGCAGATACCTACAGACTGGAGAAAAGCAATCATACTGCCAATATACAAAAAAGTAGACAGTCGTAACTGTCGCAATTATCGAGAGATCTCATTCCTATGCACAGCAGTAGAATGTACGAAACGATACTTGAAAGTGAACTAAGAAAGTTGATAGAAGACAAGATTGGTAATAATCTAAGCGGATTTAGAGAAATCACAGCACCCAAGACCATGTATTTACAATGCGACAGATAACGGAAAAAACATCAAGACACAACAAAGGAATCTTTCCATGTTTATAGACCTTGAGCAATCTTTCGATAGAGTTAACAGAGAGCTGTTGTGAGAAATATTGAAAAGGAGAAATATAGGACAGAAGCTATTAGAAGGAACCGAAAACATATATGAAGATAACATAAACTATGAACCAACCGCTCACTTATTACCAGAAGAATTCAGAGCAGGTGCAGGATTGAGACAAGGAGGAACTCTAAGTCCTTTATTGTTCATACTATACATGTATGGAATTAATATTAGAGCGAACAAATGAACAATAAAAGTTGTCATAAGATATTCAAATTTAAAACAAATAAAAGTAGCAGAGTGCATTTGAAGAACCACTCAGAACTAGAAAGGAAATAAATGCCAATAACAAAAGTAACAATAAAAACCAGAAAAAAAAAACAATTGAAAATACGAATAGATAATAGAAACATACAACAAGTCCAAACGTTTAGATATCTAGGAAGTATAATCGAAAATAAAGGAGGTTACGAAGACTAAATAAATAGCAGGATACAGGTAATAATAGGAACTTACCATTCAATCAACAAGACACTATTAAAGCACAAAACAACCCAGAATTCTGAGTACTAAAAAAAAGACAACAAAGCAGAATCACAGCTGTAGAAATGAAATGTTTTAGAGCTATACAGAGGATAACAAAACTAAACAAAATTAGAGATGAGGAGATTAAACAGAGATTAGAAGTACAGTCAGTAATGAAACAATTGGAGTGATATGTACATCTAATTCGACTTGAGGATGAAAAAAAAAGTAAAAGAAATATGGAAAATAAGAACAACAGGAGAAAGAAACCGCAACAGGCTACAGAAAACATGCAATACAAGAAATAATAGCCAAAAAGAAAATAACAACTAGAAGAGTACACGAGTTAGCAAGGAACCGGAACTACTGGAGAAAATTCATGGAAGATATCTAAGCGAAGCAGCCTTGACACCCAGTGGGTAAAAGAGAAATAGATTATATATTGTTGGAGCAATTTTTACCAAAGACTTCGTTGAATTCTTTTTGTGATATTTGGAATCGATTGATGTTAGTTGAACTAATTGTGAGTGAGAGATTTTCTGTAGTTGGATGATTTTTAATGTTGTAGTTGTGTTGTTGCTCAGTTAGAAGAGTGTTTGTTGTTTAGTCTGAAAAATTGTTTGTAGGTTTGGTCTGTGGGGTTGACTCTCAAATTTTGTCAGGAAGGGTGTCGTGAGCTGTTCTCGTTAGGTTTGTCTGATAGGCTCCGGTGGCGATGCGTGTCGCTGTATTGTGAATGGGGTCGATAATTTTTAGCGCCCTTGGATTGGTTGTTTGGTATGCTTTGCTATCGTAATCAATTTTTGTGGGTGATAAGAAGCTGCTTCTTCTGTGCCTTTAGAAAGTATTTCTCAGTGATCTCATGATATTCAGTCGTTGGTAGTATTCTTGTTTTGAATTTTTCAGGTGAGGGATCCATGTTAGCATTGCATTTGGAATTGCTCTTCAAAAGTGATTTCTGTATCGTTGATTGTCAATTGGGGATGGGAGTTTTCTAAGGCAGTAAAAATGACCTGCTTTTGTTCTGTGGTTAGAGAATTTGAATCTGGTGTATAGTAACCATTTTTCTAGGTTTGAAAGTGTCTTCAACAATCTTTCAGATCATCTATCGTGATTTTCGCCAGTGGTGGAACTACAACGACTCGACATAGACATTGACTTGATGATTATTGTCAATTTACCAGACAAGTTGAACATGTTTCCGATTAGTCTTAATCATAGGGACATGACAGGGACTAGATCAAGTTATCCTTCCTTGAAAATAAGATCTATGTAGATAATGGTGACTGATGACAAGGATTAGGAGCTCAGGACAAGATGGGAATATGTAAATGTCGACTGGATGTGATACCAGTGGTGGAACTACAACGACTTGGCGTTGACATTGACTTGATACTTATTGTCAATTTTCTATGTAAGTTGGACATGTTTCCTGTTAATATTTATCGTAGGGACATGACAGGGACTACGTCAAGCGATCTTTCGATGGAAATAAGATCTAGATAATGATGACAAGAACTGAAAACTCAAGACAAGTCAATGTCGACTCAATGTAGTACCAGGGCTGATCTTAAAAGTTTCAAGCTATGGCTGTGAGGAGATAAAACCATAAATGTCGGTAGAACTAGGGTATTCCCACGAACAGAAGAACTATTCCCCAATGAGAGGCTTCTCCAAAACTGGAAAATCAACTGGTCGACAATATACTTTGACGTAGTTAATTGCGCCATTTTGTAGTGCTAAATTTGTTGTAATGTAAACGCGAACAAATTTTCATCAAATCAAACAAACCTATCAACAAATATTATAACTGTTACAAAGTAATTAAAATGATAATTGGAAATTGATGTGAAAAACAAAGCCGATGGTGTCAATACAAGCTCAACAGGATAATATTTTAACGTATTTTCAATGAGCCGAAGAGAATAACAGGCTTAAATATTCATACAGGGGCAATACAGTATTCATAAAAGCTTTTTGTTGACAGAACATGAGAAAGCAGTCAACTCACTCCTCAAGAAGTTTGATCCCCATATCATCCTTATTTTCGTAAAACTGAGAAGTCTCACCCTAGAACAAAGCTATTATTCTGTTGCCTTGACTATCGCTCGCCAACTTGCTTCAAGTCTTCATGTAGTTCAGTGCTAATTATAACGTCGATGGCTCTTCAGCCGGTCTTCCACTACACCTGTCGTTATCATTAGCTGCTTCATTGTCTCTCGATCTTTGTTCCGTCATATCACTGAGCGTCAAAGTTGGCCGTGTTCCATACACTCGAACTACCACGATGTTGTAGTCATATCATATAACAGTGATTCCCAAAACATAGAGCTTTAAACACTCATTCAAATATAAATCTTTTGAAATATATTCCTCCTCGAAGTGTCTTCAACTTTTCTAACGAACGTCATTAGAGTCTCGGTTATCTCCTCATTATTCGTAGCTCAAGCTCACGTTTTGAGAAGTACTGTTCTAGCGCAACTGATGGTGCATTTTCAGAAAATCAATTCCTTCGTGGCTCTTGTCTTTCTCCGCTTCGTATCTGAAATACGGCGTAATGAACGCGAGTTGCTCTGAAATATAGGGAGTTCATTGGCGGGATCTGTGCCATAGTTAGTACATTGGAGAAAAGCCAAATAAGTTCGTAACTTGATATAGATATTGCAAAGAATCTATTCATAGATTCTCAAAGTTTTTGTTTACTGTTGATTTTTCCAAAATTTCAACACTTTTATGGACTGGAATACAATTGGTAGATAGAATAACTGGAAGAAGACCGAAAGGATATTTGAATTATTGGCGTGTAAAATTGAGAAAAGTATTCTTTGTGGTATAGATTGTCCAGTACCAGAATAAGCGAAGCATTTGAGCTTTCGCCCACACACCATCAATTTATGAATGAGTTGTGTATCATCATCATTTATGGAACTGCAAAATGTTCACCATCGATTGAAAGATTATTTGATGAAAACATCTTTCAAACTGTTTGGTTCACGAAAGAGAAGTGTACACAAGAATTTACAAAAAACATCTATCTGCTGCCAATAAAAATATTTATTACTTTTTCCTTTGAGAACTATTTTTACAGCATAAACATCCGAAAGAGTTTGAATAAATAAAAAAGTGAATTCACACGCCTGAGCCTCTTTAGAGTGTTCAAAATTTATAGAATCGCTACCAGAGTTTCAACTTTTATGACCTGTTTTCCGTACGATATTTCTGAATTTTTAATTGCTGTACATTATACAGAAGCGTTGAAATATGGTGCATAGTAAATGAGGATACTTTGGAGAACGATATGGATTTAGTCGAAAGGGAAAGAGGTGCTGCCTGAAAAAGTCGTCAGGAGAGATGAATAATTTGTGGTACCATGAATATTGCAGCCATTCGTCTTCTTTCCATTGATTTCTGCTTTGGAAGTATTTGAAGTTCTAATGCTGTCAGTTTTTGACTGATGCACAGTTTTCTCCCAATTCTTTTATTACTTTCTCGGTTTTCCTAGAAGGGTAGATATTGTAATTCTCTATTTGTTAACTGAGTGATCTTCGCATTCGTGTTGCTCAAAAAAAAGATTTAGTTCTTGTGAATAAGAACGAATAACTACTAAACACAATTCGAGTTCGAATTTGAATTCAAATTGAAGTTATGCAATGAATCCTTCATTTCTATTGACTTTTTTCTGAATCTGTTCAATGAGTTATTTTCTTTAGTTAGGTACTTTGAACTTTTGATGTCAATCTCTTTCACTTCTTGAATGACATGATTATTGTAGCAGACTTCTCTGGGTAATTCAATCTAATGTAATAATCATGTTTCTCGAAACTTGTTTCCAAGTACTGTCAGTTTAGCCGATGTGAGCTTGATCACACAGACAAATAGTTCTATGAATAACAGGTTTGTTGCCAACAGAATTTTTGGTATTTGTATGTCGTTTGTATGTTATAATTTTCCAATTATGACAGTTACATTTAATTGCATTAGTGTATCTCAGAAGAAAAAAGTCCGACGTAAACATCACGTGACTTACTTGTACATCATTGGATATATATATATATATATATATATATATATATATATATATATATATATATATATATATATATATATATAATACGATGTGATTTTGTGTTTGATCGTATATATCATTGGATATGTATAATAAAACACAAAATCTCATCGTACCACAGTTAATCGTTTTGGATTTACCCAAAAAATTCTAAGAATCTGTCAAGTGGAATGCGCTTCCAGCCAAGTCGGTAGCTATGGAAATAGTAGGCCATTATTCTAATACTAAACATTCCTAAATACTGATTTCCAAAATTCTACGACTACCAACAGATTTGAATTTATGCGCAAAATTAAAAGAAAGAAACCTACTGAAATGCACTTTCGGTTCAGTCTATTGTTATGAAAATAGTAGTCAGTCATACCGATGCTACAGCAGACTGAAATACCAGATTTCAATATTCTGCACCTGATCGTTTCGAATTTATGCGAAAAATTCCAAAAGACTGTCAAGTAAAGTGCACTTCCGGCTCGGTGGATCTCAATAAAAATAGGATATGAGCATCAGAACGGTATAATCGTCCTAAATACTGAATTCTAACAATCTATGTTCAATCGTTTTGGATTTATGCGAAAAATTCAAAAAATGTTTGGGATAAAGTGCTCTTCCGACTTAGTCGATAGCATTCATAATGCAGGATGTACAACTAGATATTATAAAAGTGCCTAATACAAAATTTGAATATTCTACGACTGATTGTTTAAAATTTATGCGGAATTGTTACAAAAATAGAAGATGAGCATTTAAATGCTACAGCAATTACTAATACTAATTTCCAGTATCCTACGGCTGATTATTCTGGATTTATGCAGAAAATTTAAAAAAGTCTCAAGTAAAGTGCACTTCTGGTTTAGCCGATCGCAATCATAATAGAAAGATGTACAATAACATGTTATAGAAGTGCTTAATACGAAATTTCAATATGCTATGGCTTATCATTCTAGATTTATGCAAAAAATCTAAATAAAGTTCCGAGGAAAGTGCACCTCAGGCTTAGCCAATTTATATCAAAATAGCAGAGAGCCGTTCTGATACAACATCAAGTTTAAATACTGGATTTCAACATCCTACGGTTGATCATACTGGATTTATTAGAAAAATTCGAAAAAAGTTTCAAGTAAAGTGCATTTCCGGTACGGACGATTGGAACCATAATGCAAGGTGCACGACTAGACACTATACCAGTCTTAAATACAAAATTTCAACATTATACGTTCAACCAGTTTTGAGATTTGCGAGTTACGAACGCACGTACGCACGCACGAACGCACGCACGCACGAACATACGTACCGAAATCCAGCCAAAAATAGTCGAAATGGATTCAGGAATGCTCGAAACGGATATTTCCATCAGAATCTCAATAGGTGAATTTTGTCGGTTCCACAAGACTTACTTGTACTTTACAAGTAAAAAAAAAAATGAATATAAAAAATTAGAATCGAAATAATGGTAATCACAGTCAAAATGACATTAATATAATTTGTCAATATCTCGGTTTCGCTATCTATTTTTATTAATTATTTTATAATATCATTCCATCAACTACCAGCTTGGTGCTTTTGAGATCAATTCCATGTTATTTTTGGATGGCATTATTAGCTACAACAGACTTTTCCAAGTGCTTCAAACCACGGTCATACGACAATCTTGCTCTCAATATTCTACCATTTGGTCATGGTGGAGTGGCAAAGAATCCTATGAATAACAGAAGAGGACCTTGATTCACATATCCAAGAAGATCTTGAGTTTTCAGGAAGGATTTATATGGCATTTGTAAGATATATCTTCAATAAATTATTTTGATTATGATATTTACATAAGCTACATAAGGCAAAATAATAGTTAATTCAACTTGTAACAAACGGAGCTCCTACAGAATAGACATCCATTGTTACATGCCGATTGAACAGTTGATATGAGTTAGCCAACGCAACTGACTGATATGCGAATTGGAGTGGCAGAGAATAGAAGTAATAGTCGGAACACGTAGAAGTAATAGTGGTTGTCAGGTTGGTTACAGAGCGCGCAGAAGTAAACTGAGAAAAGTGAGAAATAAATAGAAAACAGTGTTGATGCAAAAGTAATGAATAAGTGTAGTGTTAGTGTCACTTATAGGTAGAAACATAAATTAGTAAATATTTTTGGTTAAATTATTGTACCCTCAAGTAAAAATTAATGAAACAAGTTTAAGTTTCATGCAAACTAAAGGAACTAGTGCATTTAAGCGGTACTCAATTGTATGGAACAATATAATGCAGTTGAAACTTTATTGGTGGCTGAAGATGCAAAAGAAATTTAGTAGAATGTAGTACAGAACGATTTGATGTATTTTCAAGGAAAAGTGAGCCCAACGCAGTAAGGGAGTACATATTGTAGCAATAGAAGTGTTGTAAAGTAGTAGAAGCTAGTAAGTAACAGTAAAGCAAGTATAACATGACAATAAAAGCAGTTTCTGGCTATAAGAGGAAAAATAGTTCAATTGTAAGTCAGTTTGAGACAAAAAGTGCAAAATAAGTACAGTAACATGTAGTACACAGCAATTCGATGCAGTTTGAAGAACGATTCAATTCAAACCAGTGAAGAAGTACATATTGATATTGTAGTAATAGAAGTGTTGTAAAGTGGTAGAAGCATAATATGGCAATAAGAGCAATATCTGGCTATAAGTGGCAAAATAATCCATTTAAGAGAAGGCTCGAGACAAGAGGAGCAAAATAAGTACAATAGAAAGTAGTACAGACTACTTTAATGCAGTTTAAAGAAAGACTTAATCCAAAGCAGTAAAGAAGTACATATTGTAGCAAACTAAGTGTTGTAAAATAGTACAAGGTAGTAATTTAAGTTAAATTGTGCATAATATAGTAATCAAAGCAGTATATGGCTGTATAAGGTAGTATAATCAAATTGAAAACAATTAGCGACAGTCGATGCATGATAAATACAGTAAAATGAAGTACAGAGTAATCTAATGCGCTTTGATTTGAGAGTGAGTCCAAGGCAAAAATTTGTACATATTGTAGCAATAGAAGTGATGTAAAGTAGTTAAAAGGAAGTAATGCACAGCAATAAAATCACTATTTGGCTGTATGAGGCAATATAATCCGATTGAAAGTCACTTGGAGGCCGAAGATGCAAAGGATGTGAAATCGAAGAGCGCTTCAATGAAGTTTTAAGAAAGAGCTATTTGACGACAGTGATGGAATACATACTGTAGTAATAAAAGGGCTTAAAATCAGTAGAAGGTAGTAAATATCAGTAAAATGTGCACAACATACTTAGAAAAGCAATATCTGGCTGGATGAAGCAATATGATTCAGTCGAAAGTCATTTTGAGACAGAAGGTGCAAAAAAAGTACAGTAAAAGTTAGTACAAAGCACTTCAATGTGACTCAAATACGAAGTTGATTCAAGACAATAATATAGTAAAACTCAGTAAAAACAATCTTATTGCATTCTAAAGGCAATAGAACTCCAAGGCCGTGAGAAAGTACATATTGATATTGTAGTAATAAAAGTGTTGTAAAGTAGTAGAAGCATAATATGGCAATAAAAGCAATATTTGGCTGTATGTGGCAAAATAGTCCATTTGAGAGTTAGCTCGAGACAAAAGCAGCAAAATAATTACAATAAGAAGTAGTACAGAGTACTTTAATGCAGTTTAAAGAAAGTGTTAATCCAAAGCAGTAAAGAAGTATATATTGTAGCAAACGAAGTGCTGTAAAATAGTAGAAGGTAGTAATTTTAGTTGAATTGTTGTTAAATTGTGCGTGATTAGCGATAGTAGATGCAAGAGAAATGCAGTAAAATGAAGTTCAGAGCAATATAATGGCACTTTGTTGTAAAAGTGAGTCCAAGGCAGAAATGTGTACATATTGTAGGAATAGAAATGATGTAAAGTTGTGAAAAGGATGTAATGCACAGCAATAAAATCAGTATTTGGCTGTGTGAGGCAATATAGTCCGATTGAAAGTCACTTGAAGACCAAGGATGCAAAAGAAGTAAAGTCGAAGGTAGTGAGGAGCACTTCAATGCAGTTTTAGGGAAGAATTAGCCAAAGACAGTAATGGAGTTGATATTGTAGTAATAAAAGTGTTAAAAATTAGTATAAGGTAGTAAATATCAGTAAAATGTGCACAACATACCTATAAAAGCAATATCTAGCTGTATGAAGCAATTTGATTCAGTTGAAAGTCATTTTGAGAAAAAAGGTGCAAAAAAAGTACAGTAAAAAGTAATACAAAGCACTTCAATGTGATTCAAATAGGAAGTTGATTCAAGACAGTAAAGAAGTATATATTGTAGTAGTAGAAGTGTTGTAAAATGATGAGAAGTGATAGGTATTATTAAAATATTCATAATAGAGCAATAAATGCAGTATCTGGCTGTGTAAGGCAATTTAGTCCAAATAAAAGACAGCTAGAGGCAATAAATGTGTGAATAATACAGTAAAACGCGGTAAAAACAATCTTATCGCATTTTGAAGGCAATAAAAGTCCAAGGCAGTGAAGCAGCACACATTGTAGCAATAAATGTGCTGTAAAGTAGTAAAAGGTGGCAAGTATTAGTAAAGTGCGGAATGAAAAAGTGACCAACAGGCAGAAGAACCGATACCCCCGAATGAAACAAACAATAAAAGAGCAATTCAAAGAAATTAGACAACAGGAAACAACAAGCTGAGAGAAATAAAATAATCTGTCGAACAATGCAATGAAAATGAAAGACAACAAACAAAGCCAAATAACCAACACCAGACTTTGATTAGGACACATGAAAATAACCCACAAACATCCATTTGATAGAGTTTCCTCACCAGATTGCAACGTATGCAACAAGACAATAACAGTCAAACACACAATCATACACTGCATTAGATATTCGCAACAAAGAATAGCATACAATTTTCCAAACGACATCAAGGATACTTTGAAAGAAGACCAAGATGAAGCCCCAAAAATACTAGAACTCATAAAACACATAACCCTGTACGAACACATGGTAAAATGCAGTATGAAGCAATCTTATTGAATTTTGAAGGCAGTAGAAGTCCAAAACAGTGAAGCAGTACACATTGTAGCAATAAATGTAATGTAAAATAGTAAAAGATAGCAAATATTAATAAAGTGCGGAATGAGAGAGCCGACCAACAGGCGAAAGAAGCAATGAATCTTGAAATGACCAGCAATCTACATACTCTTGAATATGATATCAAACAAACAATAAAAAATCAATTTAAAGAAATCAGACAACAAGCATGAATCGAAAAAGAAAACAACAAGCTAAGAGGAATAATAGAGTCTATCGAACCATGGAAAATGAAAGACAACAGACGAAGCCAAAAAACTTACACAAGATTTTGTTTAGGACACACGAAAATAATCTACAAACATCTGTTTGATAGAGCTCCCTCACCGGATTGCGACGTATGCACACGATAATAACAGTCAACACACACACTCATAGATTGCATTAAATACTCGCAGCAAAGAGTAGCATACAATATTTCAAATGACATCAAGTAAGCCCTGGAAGACGACAAAGATGAAGCCAGAAAAATAATGAATTATATAAATCACATAAACCAATACGAACACATATAAAAATGAAATAAATATGCAAGATGTAGCTATAAATACTAACTAAGCGCCATGACCTCTGTAGTTAAAGCGATCAAAACAAATGAAAAAAAGCAGTTTCGGGGCAATAGGAGTGTGGAAAATATAATATGGAGCAATCCTATCGCGCTTTGAAGGCAGTAGAAGTCTAAGACAGTGAAGCAGTACACATTGTAGCAATAAATGTGCTGTAAAGTATTAAAAGACAGCAAGTGTCAGTGAAGTGCGTACAATATAGCAATAAGAGCAGTATGTGAGAAAATATAATTCAGTAGGAAGTCATTTGGAGAAGATGCAGAAAAAGTAGAGTAAAAGATAGTAGAGAGTACTTCAGTGCAGTTTGAATGAAGAATTGATTTAAAGCAGTAAAGAAGTATATGTTGTTGCGATAGAAATGTTGTAGAGTAGTAGAGGGTAGTTAATATCAGTAAATTGTGTATAACGTAGTAATAAGGACAGTATCTGGCTGAATGAGGCAATATAATTTAGTTAAAAGTCTGCCAAAGACGAAAGGTGCGAGAGAAGTACAGTAAAATATATTACAGAGCAATTCAATACAGTTGAAAGAAAGAATTAGCGGAAGAAGTAGTACCTGGCAAAATGTGGCAGTTGAAAATCAGTTGGAAACAGAAGGTGCAAAAAAAGTACAGGAAAAGATCATACAGAGCACTTCAATATAGTTTAATAAAAACGCTAGTTGAAGACCGTATACTTTGTTGCCCAAATAGTTTTATAATTTATTTATCTCATAAAGAAGAAGAGAAGGAATGAATAGTACCGAAGACGTATAGCTGGTATTAAAGATTTATTTTATTGAGCATAAAACCAGTATTAAATTGAAATGATCTGTTGATTTATTGATTTCTGTAGTTTCTTCAATCAATCCATCTATTCCATTTAGCTAGTAACTTGTTGCTTTGAAAATCAATTCAATGTTATTCTTGAATGGCATGATGATCGACAGGAGACGTCACCGGGTGATTTAATCGGATATGGTCCATCAATCTTTTTTACTAATTCTACTTATTTGGCAATGTGAACAATCAAACTGACAAGAAAAACTTGAATTCCTAAACAGGATTTGTATGACGTTTGTATTTATATCTTCTAATTCAGTCAGTCACATTGGCTTCATTAGCTACAGGAACAACTTGAGGAAGAAGACCTCTACCTATGCTGTCTCTCCACCTGTTACTTAAAACAAATATTTCTGAAAGTACCATCCTTGAAAAAATTAATTTCATCTTTCTGAATAATTGAGATCTGATTCTCAACAAATTGAAATATTAAAAATTGATTATCAAAACCGCAGATAATTCACAACAATTTCTTGAACATCAATTTAATGTCATATCTTGTTGATCAGAGATCAGCCCAATATTAAATATTGATAAAATAAATAAATAACCACACAAGACGTCATAAATCCAAACACTGACATTACAAATATTTGCTGTAAAATTTCCTGACACGTCAGCAAGAATCCGTTCTATGCACACATTCGCGGACATAAATCTCCTGAAAAGACAACTACAACAAAACGGTTAGAAAGTTCGCTTGCTCCCAGTTCGGAATAAAATTTGTGGCTAGCCACCAAATGGTGTAAAGTTGAAGTGGACGATATTGTTTGCATGAACGACTGTTGGTTATAATTGCTGAAAGTTTGTGTTTACAACAGCGAATCGAGTTCAAAGACTTGCAAAGTTGCATTTCAATGTTTTGATAGTGAATTGAAGTTTGTTTGAGGATGCTTGAGTGTGTTGCATTGAAGCTTCATGCACTTTTCTTTGTGTATTATGAATACCTACGATTTGTAACGGAATAATGCAATCGTGTTTAATATTCTTTGTTGTTTTGTTTGTTATACTTCCAAGTCTTCAGCCACAACAAGGGCTGGAAGTGAATAAAGACTGTTATCCGTAGTTGATCAGTTTTCAATTCCGAATTTCGGATAATTACCAAAAATAATCGAATACGTTTCTTTCTCAAAAGATAAAAGTCCAAAATTAAATATGCAACGGGCGTGGAAAGCGTGTATAAAATTAGTGTAAAACAAAGGATAAAAAATACAGACCAGTTGTACGTAATGTATTACATACTTATTTTTTAATGGACTTCATGTAATGTGCAATATGCTCACAGTAAAAATAAACAATGAATAAAACCAGATACTTTAGTGCAAAGAACTTGTAAATCTTCACACACTTTTATTTTTATGTTGAAACTATTTTTACATTCTTCATTTTGCTGCGCCATAAAAATAAACTTTGCGTTTCGCGTACTTCCAAGATACTAACTGAACGTGAAGCATAGCAAAACAAAATACATTACTCTTGAACAGGAAATTAAAAAAGTGAGGTTATGTTGTACTCAGTAAACCATAAGAAAACATATTACGTAAAAGCTGAGGCAAGGTATTCATGAAATCAGCTATTCGTAATTTATTTATTCTTTCGCTCCATAAAATATGAAAACATTGTACTAATGATGATAAAGGTAGATTTCAAACATCATGAGAAAATAACTGACTTTCAATATACCGGACTACAGTTGTTATATATTTCTAATGGTATATCTCAACTAGCTTAACGAATGCAGAATGATACATCTCAGGGCACTAACTTTTTGTTGAGGCAAATCGTTCTGATTATCTAACACGGCTCTAAAATAAAAGGCGTCTGAAAATCTCACGGAAAACAAACCACCATGTGAGTATGACGTCACTATGCACGTTGGCAGTCAGCTGTAGCATCGCTTACAATGGAGCTAGCGGAAGAAAACCCCAGTTCGAGAAAATAGGACCGACAAATCAGTACAATATCAACAGTATTGTATTAGATTATCTATCAAAGTAGGTATAGCGTTTTTTATTATTTTGTAAGCATTTGAAATGTTGGTTGGTTTCTTGTGTCATGACACTATTGTGAATTAACACAATCGAAATGGGATACTCCAAGTTCCAACAAATAAATATTGCATCATTAATAACGTTCTTAACGTGACACAGTTAATTTCTATGGCAACAAAATATTCATTGGTTAAGATTATTATTATGTATTCAAATCTCTGGTACCCTTTGGGTGTCGAGACTGTTCTTTGATTTATACTTTGAATCAGTTCTTTCCATTGTTTTCTGTTCAATACTCTTTCCTTTGCCTCGTTAGTGTTGGTGCTATTCCTTCTTAATACTTTTTTCTTCTATATAACTTCCCCAATTTTTTCTTGGTCTGCGGCTTCTTTTTTTTGTACCTCTTGCATTCCACACCTGTTTGGTTTGTCTATTTTTTGGCATTCTCATCAGATATCTTTACCACGCTAATTATCTTCTATCTCTTGTAATTTGTATACTTCCAATCTGTAAGTTCCTTCTTGTTTCTTCGTTTCTTATCTTGTCTATTCTTCGTACCTCTTCTATTCTTCTTAGAAGTCTCACTTCCGTCGCCTGTATTTTTCTTCTACTTCTTTGATCCAGAGCCCAAGTTCAACTTCTTTATATCAAAGTTGGTCTGTATATATTTTTATACACAGCCAACTTTGTGGTTTGAAATACATTTTTTTTAATTCAAAATTAATGTGCTCATAGCATGATAGTTTCTGTTCGCCGCCTGGATTCTTTTATTCATTTCTGGTTACATTCTTCTTTTATTATTTACTGTTGCTATTAGGTATGCGAACGTGTCTACTTGCTCTATTTCTTTTCCATTTAGTGTTAGGCTGTTTTTTTTATATTCTTTGGTTATTACCATGGTCTTTGTCTTATCTTTGTTGATATTTATGTTACATTCCATACGTTAAAATATAGTCTAATTCCCTTCTACCGTTAACTGTGGGAATTTTAGTCTTTATTCTTTATTCGTGCACAAACTTTGCCCATTGTTTCCTGTTTTTTGCAGTCTGCTTGGCTTCGTGTAGTGAGATTCCTCTTTTCTCTAAGAGTTTCTCTATGATGTTATCCCAGCTCTTTCTCGGTCTTCCTCGGCTTCCCTTCGGTATATTTTTTGATGTCCATGTTCACTTTCCAGGTCTATTTTCCTCCATTCTGACCAGGTGTCCCCACCAGCTTAGTTGTCTCTGCTCCATGAATTCTACTATAGGTTTCACTGAAAGTTCTGATCTTATATCTTGATTTCTTATTCTGTCCATTCTCGTTATTCCTTTGACCCTTCTCAAATATTCCATTTCTAATGTCTGGATTCTACTTTTGACTCTTCTTGGTATAACCCACGACTCACAACCATATGTTCTGATCTAAATATTGTATTGCAAACTGTTAATTTGGTCTTCCTGCTAATTTTGTTTTTACTTATGAAGCTGTTATTTATGTAGTGAAATAAAATCACTGCTTTCTCTACTCTTTTGTTAATATCTTCGTCCTGTCTTCCAATATTCGAATTTCTCTACTTGTTCTATGTTTTCATTATTTAGCTTGATAGATTTTTGTTAATTACCTATTACCATTCCTTTTGTTTTCTTCATATTTATTGACCTTCCGTGCATATTTAGTTTATTATTTCATATATTCAAATTTCTTTGCAGTTGTGTTTCGTTTCTTGCGAATATTACAACATCGTTCCCAAAAGCGCATTCTCCAATTTCGATACGTTGCATATTTCTGTGGCCTACTAATAGCTTCGTTGTTTCTTGCTTGCATTCTTTTAAAATATCATCCATGAATACTGTAAACAGAATCGGACTCATAGCTCCTCCTTGGCGAAGGCCATTTTTCGTTTCAAATATTTCTGATTTTCGGTTTCTTTTAACAATATAGTTCAAAGTTTTCTTATTTAAACTGTTTCAGATTCTTTGTCTTTGCACTCTGTCGAATGCTTTTTTCAGATCTATGAAGGCCATGCATGCTTCACTTTTAGTCAATAAGGTTTTCTGGACTATTTGTTTCATGGTAAAAATCGGATCTTGTACACTTCTTCCTTTCCTGAGTATCGCTTTGAGCTCCTTCTAGGGATGGTTCTATTATTACTCCCAGTCTTTTTCCAGAACTCTTTCATATAATTTTAGGGCTGTACTTAACAGTGAAATTCCTCTATAATTGTTACATTCATGGATATCTCCTTTTCTATATATCGATAAGATAACTGCTATTTCCCAGTCTTTTGGTATTGTATCTTTCTTCCATACTTGACTAAATATTTTCAATTGCAACATATCACCTTCATCACCCATGTATTTCAGCATTTCTGTAGTTATTCTGTCATGACCAGGCGATTTTCCACATTTTTGCATTTGAATGGCTTCTCTTATTTCTTCAATACTAATTTCTTCAGTAGATGTTGCAGTCAATTCACCTCTTGTTTGCAGTTCTATGTTTCTTTCTTCGACTTGTCTTTTACTGGGAAGTTGTCTGTTGTCTTTCCCTTTCTTGAAGTTTCCATTGCTTTTTAAAATAGTTTTTGATTTGCTTTGCTATTTTCTTCCATTTGATTTCCGAATGTGAACCAACTTTTCTCCTTCTCTATTATTATTAGATTTTCAACTTTTTTGCGCTACTCTTTGTAAATGTTGTAGTTTTCTTGAGCTCTGTCGCTAAGGTACTTCATCCTGGTTCTCTTTTTGCATTTTATTTCTTCTTTGATTCCTTGGTTCCACCATGATGTCTGCTTCTTATTACTTTTGACTTTGAAAGCTCCGCAAACTTATCTTGCCACGTTTGTTAGAATTGCTTTGAGCGTTAACCAATTTTGTTCAATATCAGTTTCACTATCCATTGTGAGTTCTTTTATTTGTTCTGTTACCTCTTTTTCGTACCTTGTTGCTGTTTCCTGCGATTTAAGTTTGTAGGTTCTTATTGTTTAATACGACGTTTCTCTCTTACATACATTTTCTCTCACATTTCCTTGCTCGTTGTATTCTTTCTTTATTTTCGCTACTACCAAAAAATGATCACTATATATTTCTGGCCCTCTTCTAGCTCTGGCATCTTTTATCAATTTTCTGTTCCCTCTTTCTGCTAGTATGTAGTCTAACAACGATCCGTCCTCTGGTTTGTGTCTCGTGTATGTGTGAATTAATTTGTGTTGAAAAAATGTATCTGCTACTATTAAATCATTCAAAATTAAAGTATATATTTTTGCTTTTGGCAAAAATTGTCAGGTCATCTGCAAATGCACATTCTATCAACGTAGTTCTTTCTAATTTGTAGTGTATTATTTCAGTTGTCTTTGTTTTGTTTTTTGTATTCTTAATGATATTGTACAAGTTTATAATAAACATCAACAGACTTAAGGCTCTCCCTCGTCTTAATCCTTGGGTATCTGTAACTTCGTTTCCTGTTCTTATCTAGTTTTTTGTTCTTCTATAAATGCTTTCATTTGCTTGTAAAATTTGTTTACTCATATTCCTCTTTTCTAAGATTTCTCTACATTTTCTCCCTCTGTACTCTATCAAATATTCACTATCTATCTACTAATTATAACGTATTCGAATTGATATTATTATTGAAACAGTATTTCACAATACTATGCACCAAAAATATGTGATACCACTAAAAAAAGAACCATAGTATGGACTTAACTTTGGACTTTGACACCAGTCGTTTCAGCTGCATTGATCAACTTGATTTTCGTCGGCAACCTTCAACACGTGAACCTCAGGTAAATTACCTAAGTGTTGCTTTTCGAACCCATCAGAAATCATTTTGTGTCTGATTCTATTTTAAGTCAAATTCATATACGGTTTCTATATCTTATGCACTAGCTTCTGATCGCCAACATGCGTTATGACGTCACAGCAGCGCTTGGATTAAGCTCACGTTACATGGCGCTTGTTCCGCAGTTGATTTACACGACTGATTTTGCAGATATTTCCGAAACGCGCACAGTGACAATAATAACAATATAAACGTCAAAAAACTGAGCAAAATTAATAATACATCTTTTTTATTCAAAAATCATTGCAAAAGAATGGATTTGAAGTGACAATAATAGTTCCAAAAATTAAAGTGATCAATCTGAATCATTCGTTTCATTCGGAATGTTGTTTTATGGGTATAATACTTTTTTATCATCTCAAGAACTTAAGCTCCTTTATTACTTTTAGAATTATCCGATCATCGCTGTGTCTTGAATCATAATTACCCAATAATGTAGACATTCATCCTATTTACAACCTATTTTCAATTATTTCCGTGAAATCAGCAAAGAAACTATGGTTTGAACGGCTCTATTTTCAGCCATAAACTTTTTATATTCTCTTAAAGCGGAATATTATCCACCATTAAATGAATTAAAGTACATCCTCCCTACTGGTTCTAAATCGACAATTTAGTTTCAAATTCAAACTTCTTTCTAGTTTCAAGCAGTTTTCTTCTTGAAATATCTCTTGGCACTTAGAGTATCCGGCAAACTATTTTTGACTTCAGGAATGAAATCTAACGACTGAAATGAACATAATTCATATGTTTTTCAGTACAGTGGTGTTCAATTTTCATTTAGAATTGCAGGTTTTGAAATTTTAAAAGATTTGCTGGGGCATTATCGGGAATGAAGACCATTCAAGTATTACTAATCGCATTACCTACTTGAATGCATTTGTAAGCGGACGCGTATCTACTACTTAAATTTTCTGTAAATTAGTGTAATATTCATTGCTTGAAGAAATAGTTTATTATTAAATCAAAGTCACTATTCAATAATTAAAAATGAAATGAAAGTTTAATCTTCTGGTTATCACTAACAACACCATATTATCCATTTATCACTTGATACTAAGTTTAACAAAGTCGCAAATATTTATATTCAACTATTTATATCCACTGATCACTTCACTGTTTGATATTCACTGCTCTAACTTCACCATCACACTACAACCTCTCAAATCGTTCGCTTGCGTTTATATATAGAAATATCCATTTCTTGGATTTTCTACCACATTGCTGGAATATTGCTAGAGGCTTCCATCGGGAGGAGTGATGTGATGCAGCGCAGTGCGGCGCAACGAGGACAAAAGGCTCCGCCCATGCAAGGCTACTTTTACCAGCCTCCACACTCTCGCACGTTACACTACGTTAGAATTGCGATTGGAAATAACATTTCAAATTATTGTACTGAAAGTTCAGTACTTCTGTACTCAATTTGCGAAATCACGGTGGGTATTTTGGGACAATGTTAATTTTTCCATCAAGGTACTGTAATTTGGTGACTGGTTGAAATCTAAAAGCAAGATGTTTTTTCGAACCAGATAGCTATTGCAGATTATCTTTGTCAAACTTTGAAGGTATGGTAAAATCGGTATCTAGAATATACTAAAATTGTTTTCATACTATCAAGAAGTCCTTCGAATCAAACTAAGAATAATCACAATCAGAATTTCAAGGATCCAGTGCATATTTATTTATATCTTATTGTCAGAGAGCTTACAGAACAGATTGAAATGTCAATTGGATTAGGCTATGAGATTTTGACAAGAAATATTGCTTCATCTCGTCTGTTTCTCGTTTGATGGTCCGAGAGCTGGAGGAACGTAAAGTGAGCGTTCTTCAGAAGCTCATTGAGAAAACAGATGATGATAAGACATTAATTCGAAGGATTGTCAAAGATTGTAACGATCCCTTGCTGCTGGAGAGATCGTTGCCTTTGGCGTCGCTGTTGAAAGTGCTGACGGCATGCCCGGGCGCCAATTCGATTGGTGACGCAGATTCTAAAAACGGACGGCTGGATAGCTCAGAGGGAAAAGTCAAAAGAATAATCAGGAGATAGGTGTTAGTAAGAGATGCATTTGCACACAAATAACGGAGGCGGGGAACATACAACATATATTTTTCAGGAATTATTACTGGTGACTGAATAATTAAAGGCTGACGGTAACAGGACGACTGTACAAGACACTCGACACCAGCGGTCCGCAGTACAGACCCAGGCGGTCGAAAACGGCGAGAAATTTCTAAAAATAGTTTTTGATGTTTGCGGAATCGTAAAGCGATGCTCCTTTTTCACGAACTTGCAGTTCGTGTCGTACAATTGTGCTAAGCGGACTTCACTCGGACGGCAAAACTGTAAACACTTCGAAGATGACATTCGGAGTCGGGAAATTCACAGAAAGTCACCACAGTAGTCGAGACGAAACAACACTTTATTCCGTAATCTGATACTTTCAATTTGAATGTATTAAAGTTAGCACATTGGAAGAGAATATTTGATATCAAAAATAGATCACAATAAATAATAATGCTTGTCATTCAGTCAAAAAATTTATTGCATCTCAATAGAATATCAATTATTGATGAATTGCAATTTTGTTCATCCAATTGTTTCCGTATTTAGAATTTCGCATGGAATAACTTTGATGTGAACATATTTTTGATTGAATGTTTTTAATCTGCATGTAGTATATTATTCAATCATTTAATGCATCAATTGAATGAAATAATCAAAACGAAATATTGTAAATATGTAAATTGAATAGAATAGTGAATATGCGTTGGAATAAATTTCGCTCTGCTCATATTATTCTCAAATTATAATGCCTTCATTTATATTCCGATTGTTTTAGAATGAATATATCAGAACGTGAATAGTCGGAAATATCTTGATCTTCAAAGAAATTATGATCAAGAATACTAATACATAAGAGAATGATTCCAGATATCAATAAACACGCAAGTAGTTTATTTGATTTCTGATGCGAACTCAGCCCAATATAGCTGACTAATTCATTATATAGACCTTGGTGCTCTCTGTAGCATATCAAGTACTTTTGAAGTTTTTCTTGTATATCTATTGATCAAAAATCATGCTTCGTCGCTCAGTGTAGCTCTGTGGCAAGAATATTTCTCGCACAAATCGGCAGATTCATCCAATATTTACTGAAAGCTACCTGAAGAGGAGTTTAATAATTCAATGTGGTTTAATGGAGACCAGTGGAAGAACAAGACATCCACCTTAATAAATCGAAGAAAAGCTGTTTTACAGCAGATGCTGAACGTGCCTATTCTGTACTTCTACTTCAACTGTCAGCTTGAGTTTCAGAAGTGATTTTGTTTTCTAATTCGTTAATATTCAACTCAGTGTCTGGCAACTTTGGCTACAAACTTTATTTTGTACTGTGAATGTATTTATCAGAATCATCATATATTCATGAACTCTGGAATCAGTGAAAATAGCTTCGTATATCATCTATAGGATGTTTTTTCAACACTTTGGCGGTATATCATTTCATTTTATGACTCAAAAGTGTTGTTCTAATACCAATTCTAGAGGATATGGGGCTGGTTAGGTGTAAGGGCATAATTGAGCCGAATTCACCTGAAAGTAATACGAGTTTGAGCCACAATGCTCCATAAGAAGTCACACACATCATTTCAAATTAAGTTTAGGTAACTCTGGCGAATATAAAAATGATACATCTGCCTCAGAGGTTGGATAGCATATTTGATTACAATTAGGCTGCTAAGTACATCAAATTGATAGCTATCAGTACTACAGTGAACATCGATGCCCGAGATGAACGCAAGTTGGTCGATTTACCCACTCTTAGAACAACTTCCGTTGCTCGCAATAACACACAGTTTATGCGGTTAGCATACATATATTTCCGCGCAGCATTGACAATATAATGTAGCATCGGTGGTATTGGCACCCAGATAGCTAAGTCACCAGCATTGTTTATCTTACGTCAGATGATACCAACGGATGATCATCAGTACCGTAATGCTGTACCAATGCCTGCAACACACGCAAGTTGGTTGATTTACCCACTCTTGGAACAATCACCGCTGTCACACGGTCAAGGTGTCTGCGCCGATGGCATTGGCACCCCAGGTAACCAAAGATTCCGACACTTCAAAGGTAGAAGATTATACCCCACGCACACTCAGCGTGGCGTCACCACATGTGACACTAAACATACCAAACTCATGAAACTGAATGACTGACAAATTCACAAATTGAGAGAAGTTCTCAGCTACTTCACAACACTGAATTGAATAATATGATGGCTAATTAAGCTAAAATAATTAGAGTAAAGAATGCAAAACACAGATAAACTGAACGTTCAAAGTTCGATTAAAGTGATGCAAACGTGTGCAGTACACGCCTTCTGTTTGGCTTGACCTTGGAAGTGATTAGGGCTGCTCACTGAAAACTAGGTTTTATGTATATCACAATTTTTGGGTCATATTGGTATAGCGAGATGTGTCGAGAATTCTGAAGAAAAATCTACAGCTATTTTAGGTTCAAGATAAATTTATTCATCATGTCGACCGCCCCTAGATTTTTCAAATAATTTCAATAATTCTCCACCCAAAAATATTCTTTGCAGTGTCGCCATCATGGGTATCACTTAATGATTGGCAATCGCACTTACAATTCAAAATATCAGTTTACCGAAGCAGTTAACATGACATGTATGTGTCAAGCTCAGGACTTGTTGAAAAACCTATTTAAACAAACATAAAAGCACCATGGCACAAGAAATACCAGAGAACTGTGAAATCTAATTTTTTAGAATACTTTATTCATACCAGTGATCGCTAAGTGATCGAAATTCAACCGTGAATCATTATGTTGCAAAGTTTGTACACCTTCAGGTGTTCCAGGTGAAATTAACTTGATATTCGACGCTCCATCCGAGTATAAAATTAGGATTAGTTGTTTTCATTCAAGATTTTAAAATATCTTTCTTTCCCAAATCCTTGGCAGGGGAAAGAAATCATTACGTTTTCTCCAGCTATTTTCTTATTCGGTGCATATTTTTCGATATATTCCAGCAAAAAATAATATTGTTCTCAGTGATAGCGTAGAATTAAACATCTTGTATATAATAAGAGCTTTCTGCAC
This sequence comes from Dromius quadrimaculatus, assembly GCA_963989225.1. Taxonomy (NCBI): domain Eukaryota; kingdom Metazoa; phylum Arthropoda; class Insecta; order Coleoptera; family Carabidae; genus Dromius; species Dromius quadrimaculatus. The sequence continues at coordinate 6,858,728 of OZ022334.1, read as the reverse complement.
TCCTTCTCCACATAAACTTCAAGAATGTCAACTCTCACATTTCGTCGTGCGTACGATACAAAGTTTTATCTTCACGTAAAATTGAATATAGGATATTTTGTATATGATTTTAGTTCCCAGCACTTCCCCACATGAACTTCAAGTCTGCTAAATCCCACATTCCTTCGTGCGCGTCACAAAGTATTAAAAAAAAATTATTTGAATGGGCCACCTGTATATAATTTCAGCATTCTGCAATCCTCCTCTAGAAAGTATGCCATATCTCATATTTCTTTATGTACGCGGTACAAAGTTTTCTCTTCACGTAGAATTGGAATAGGACATCCTGTAGATACTTGTAGCTTTCTGCACTCCTTTTCCATATGAACTTCAAGTAAGTATGTAAAACTTCACATTTCTTTATGCGCGCAGTACAAAATTATCTCTCCTTGTGAAATCAAAATAGGACACCATGTATATAATTTCACACAGACTGCAAATATGCTAAGTCTCATATTACTTCGTGTTCGTACTTGCGGTACTTAGTTTGATCATCATGTGAAATTGAATTGGGACATCTTCATATGCTTCTACCCTTCTGCACTTCTTCTCCACATAAATAAGTATGATAAATCTCACATCTGATCATGCGCGCTGTACAAAATTTTCTCTGCACGTAAAATTAAAATAGGACATTTTGTACAAAATTTTGGCTCTCTGCACTTCCTTCTCCAGACTTGGGAAAATGCGAACTTAATGAAACTTCGGTATGTTGTTTTTGATCACCCAATAGTGTTATTCCCATGTTTTCCGACCAAAATTTCGCCTGAGATTATCAAGTTCAACTTTGTAGAGAATCAAATTTCCGATAAATTTGATACGTGAAACTTGTTTGTAGACCCACTAAGTTCCAAGATACAGCACATCAAAAAAGTCAAATGCCTGAAAATCTAGAAAAAACATCAAAAATAGGGGTTTTCGCTAAATATCTTTTATTTTTCAACATTATTTATGGTATTATGGTAGTTAATTCCATTCTGACGTAGGAATCAGTCAACAACCCACCTCTTACCCTGCCTACCTATGCCGCCATATCTGGAGGCATGGTAGTGCCCCCGCCAAGACAAGACAAGCAAAGCGCAAGCAAAGCGCAACAGCACGACCTACCTTTCTCGAAGAGTTTTTTGAACCCTCATAACTTGGGTTTGGATTATACCAGATAAACAAAATTCTCGGGATAAGATGTTAACAGTGGACTAATTAAACATATTGGCTGGTACCACAAGCTCTGTTTCAGGCTATACTAGCTATGTATATTTAAATAAATTTTGTTGAAATATGTGTTTTCCGTAATTTGTATCTGAAGATTATTTTTTAGAGTATTTGGAAAAATTTTAATTGCGTCAAAACACATCTCGGCACAATGCTCCTACTATCGCCAAAAATAGAGCTCGTGGTACCAGCCATAAAGATTCAATTGCATAGTTCTTATACGTTAAATTTTATTGATATCTAAAAAAAATCCCGATTTCGTCACTGACTCGCTCACTGATGATCATCAGAATTCTTAGGTTACTTCCTGAAGTCCTAGAATGCTGAAATTTGGTATGTGAGCTAGTATTAGTACACAAAAAACAAAAAAATTCTAAAAATTGGAACTTTCACGCCCCAATCCTTTAAACTAGGGGAAGAAAATTTGTATGAGACTTCCGCAAATTTTGATGCTAGAGGTCTGAAAATTGATATAGGGACTACTTGTTATGAATGATAGTAATTTAAAAACTTATTAGAAGAAGTGGAATATCACCAAAAATATTTTTAAGTAAAATGTTGCCAAGACGAGACATTATGGCTCGCACTGTCAAAAAGTTGTCAGATTGAGAGCCAAGTCTCTAACCCTACACGATCTAATTCTATAAGCCTCCATGTCCATCTACCTGTCTAGCCACTACTCATTCATAAGGGAACTACAAGAACTATTGTATAACAGAAAACTAATGAATAGTGAATAAATTTCTTACCTTATGCCCATGTGAATGTATCGAAATGGCCAAGTCGCATATTTTGACTGAGGTGTAGAATTGTAAAGTTATGGCTTGTACAATTAGAGCGTGTAGAGTTGGAAGCTTGGCTCTACATGGGATCTGATAACTCTTTGACAGTGCGAGCCATATGGCTTCGTCTTGGCAACATTTTACATGAAAATGTTTTTGGTGGGATTCCACTTCTTTTAGTGAGTTTGTATTTCACTATGATTTATAACAAGGAGTCCTTATATCAATATTCAGACCTCTAGCATCAAAATTTGTGGAAGTCTCATACAAATTTCCATCCTCTAGTTTAAGTGGTTGGAAGTAGAAGTTTCAAGTTTTAGAATTTTTTTATTGCTTGTGTACTAATACTAGCTCACATACCAAATTCCAGCATTCTAGGACTTCAGGAAGTAACCCAAGAGTTTTGATAATCATCAGTGAGCGAGTCAGTGACGAAATCGAGTTTTTTTCAGATGTCAATAAAATTTAAAGTATAAGAACTATGCAATTGAAACTTTATATGTTTATCCAACACATGACAGTTATGATTGTCATTATCAATGTCATTTCAGACAAGTAAACTATCAAATAACACACTAGTGAGTTATAACCCATAACTCACTAGTGAATTATGGAATATAACTCACGTTCATATTTAAAGTGGTATTCTATTTATTTATTACTATTACAAGCAGAGTTCACATTGATATTGAAATCAAAGGAAAACACTAACGGTTTTCTCGAGTTTGAAGTCATTGTAAAATTCGTTGGTTCATTGGAACCAGACGCTCCCATATCGGTACAGCTGCTGATAGTGCTAGAAGATACCGACACATTAGAACCTTGTATTTTTTCTGCAATTTGTATTTTGTTATGCACTAATTCTTGTAAGTATCCTTCTGCTACCGTCGAGGATTTCCATCCTCCGTGACGCTTCAAAGTAGTCATGTTAGCCCCTGCATTGGCCAAAAGAGTCGCCCAAGACCTTCTCAGGCAGTGACCGGTGTAGAACGCTGGTTTCTCCAATTTCAAAAACATTGCAATTCTTGAAGGTATCTTTGACAACGTATTTATTTCCACACACTGGCTGGTACACCTCCCATTTTTGTAAAAAGCAGAAAAGCGGCTAGAACTAGTATTATAAAGATGAATAGTCGAGCGAAGGATCGAGTATCTGGTCCATAGCGACGATGGGGCTAATTTTTTTTGCAAATGTAAAAAATAAGCCAATAGTACATTTTCATCGATACCTTTTATCTTCCGTGAATTCATCCAAGACTCAAAAATTTTGAACTCCTTGTCGTAAGCATCTCGGGACTTTTCTGGCAGAATCTGCATCGCTGCTTCTTCCGCTTCTGTAAGGATATCATCAGGAACGTAATTTTCTTCGGTTTTCTCCATTTTCTATAGGTTTTTTTCTTCAAAAAAGCTTCCCTTTTCTGCAGGGAAAACTGACAAGTGCAAAATTTATTTAAACATTTGCTAACAATGTATCATGCAATTAAACAACCAACTTTGACCAAAATGTAAAAAATTCACTGTCAAGTCATTCTGACATTTATAATGTACTAAGACGCAGATAGCTTGGATTTGGTCACGAAACTTATTGATTATTATCTCATAAAAAAAACGATTTCTTCCACTTTTTGGATAAAACATTGTATGCCACTCGTGGGTTATGTTTCCAAAGTCACTTGAGAATTTATAACCACTCGGCCTGACGGCCTCGTGGTATAAATCTTTCTCGCGTGACTTATTTTCAACATAACACACTAGTACCATAAATAACTATTAATAAGTCCACTATTGACATTATATCCCGAGAATTTTGTTCATCCGGTAGGTATAATCCAAGTCCAAGTTATGAGGGTTTGAAAAAACGACGAAGCTCTTCGAGAAAGGTATGTTGTGCTCTTGCGCTTCATTTGACTGGTCTTGGTGGGGACACTACCGTGCCTCCAGATATAGTGGCATGAGTAGGCAGGGTGAAGAATGGATTTCTGATTGATTTCTGCGTCAGAATGAAACTAGGTACCATCAAAAAATTTGAAAAATAAAAGATATCTAGCGAAAACCTCTATTTTTGATGCTTTTTTTAGATTTTCAGAAATTTTTCACTTTTTCGAGGTGCTGTATTTTAGAACTTAGTGGGTCTGCAAACAAGTTTAACAAATCAAACTTATCAAAAATTTAATGTTCTACGAAATTGAACTTGATGATCTAGGGCGTAGGAATGAAGGGAAAAAGTTACAGGGTGAGAGCTGAAAAAATTGCCAAAATTTCATGGTTTTTTTCTTCCCCCTGGAAATTGCACCGCAAAATTTTGGTCGGAAAATATACATATAACACTATTAGGTGATCAAAAACAATATACCAAAGTTTCATTGAGTTCGCATTTTTTCCTAATCTGCCCCTATTTTTTGACATGCCGACTGAACTACATCGTTCCGTCAGCCTTCAACCAATTTATCTCTGTGAAAACCCCTGCAATATATGTGTATGCTCGACAGTTTCATTCTTGTGTGTAAATAAATATCGTAATGACACTTACCTCCTCAATATTATTCTCTTGAACATCCTGACCCTTTCCTCTGAGCTACTCAGCGGTCCATCGCTAGAAGCTGCGTCAACGATCGCATTGGCGCCCGAGTATACCGTCGGCAGTTTCGACAGCGACGCCAGAGTTAACAACACCGTCAGCAGCGAGGTATCGTTACAAAATTGGCCAAGACTCACTTATTTCATGTGAGCGTTACAAAGTTTTGTCTTCACGTCGTAAAATTAAAATGGAACACCCTAAATATGCCTTTAGCTTTCTGTATTCCTTCATATAAACATCAGGTAGGCCAAATTTCACATTATTTCGTGCGCGCAATATGCATAGAAAGCTTGCTTTTCACGTATCAATATATAGATTGAAATGGGACACCTGTATATAATTTTTGCTTTATGTACATCTTTCCCATACAAACTTCAAGTATGCTGAATCTCACATTCCTTCGTGCAAGCAATATGCTTAAAAAGGAGGCCGAAATATTTCTCTCGACGTATTAATATATAGATGGATCATCGGAATTGCCTTTGTAAACCAAATTTAGATAATAGACCATGAGATGATGATAGTTAGTACTTTCTGATTTCATACCGCATCCCTTAATAAGATAAGAAATATGAAGAAGTAATCTACAGATGCACGCTTTCTGGTTATAGTGTAAGCTCCAATTAGATATATTTTTTAAATTGGATTTTTTCGCACCCACATTTTGCATGCATTTCGCAACAACCCAAAAGGCTCAAACGGTCAAATGAACATGTGTAAACAATAAGAAGAATGAAAGTTCCAGCCTCAAAACTCTTGTGTAAATTAGGATGCACCACTTGTTGTCAAAAGGGTGAGAAATTTTGGAGAAATCTTGCACAAATGTGAAACCAATAAACCGGAATCTCTTTTATTATATCATTTTCCACCCTCGTGTCAACGAGGAATGCATGTCAATTTTTTCACAAGGATTTTATGACCGAAACTTAAATTTTTTTCATTAGCATACAAATTGAGAGCACGGAATTTCACATTTTATATTTTATAAGTTCACTTGACCGTTCGAGTCTTTTGGCTGTTGCGAATTACATGCCTTCAAGTACTGGGCCTCACTTTAACATATTTCACGTTACAAAGACATGCAAAATGTTGCCACGGAATAACCCAATTTTTCTTTCAAATTTTAATTGGAATTTGCTTTATGCGGTAAGCATGCATTGGTCAATAGCCTTTTCATCTTTCCTATCAAAGGGTAAATTTCAACCATCAAAAAGGCATGTAGTATGAAATCGAAAAGCACCAAGTGTTACTATCTCTTGGTCTTTGCGGGTCTTCCGTTCAAACATGAACTGATTTTGTTCAAATCACGATCTAATTATGCAAAATTATAACTCAGTTTGCACTTGTATACTTGTATACAGACTAACAGGGCGACTTCATTTTCTTCCTAAATCGTAGTCTGTACAATTATTGTCTTACATAGGTATGTGACATTTGAAATTTGAGTTCCTGAAACCGTCGGCTTTCAGAATCAGGAAAGACAGTGAGAAATTAAATTCAAGCTTTCAAAATAATGTAAAAAATTGATTCAATTTTCACTGTCCTACATAAAAGAAAAGCTTCCCTGCGTAACATAATTGCTACTCACAAATCTTTCCCTTAAATCATATTTTCCACTCACGTTTCGGATCTTTTACCTAATCTCAACCTTTTATCTTTCCAATTTCTGTATTTGATCTTCTTTTTACTCCAAATTCTTTTAAAGTGAGAGCATTAATGTTTCAGAATAATTTTACGAATAATACCGCCATTACTTAGCCAAATGCGTTAAGACGAATAATTATGGAAGCTTTAGGTTTTATTTTGTACAATACAGTAATGAGAATTTTAGGTAATTATCCACCTGCAGAATCAAATAGGCCGTAAGTCTTTTGACAATGAAAAATTGAGACCATACGCTCAAGCACACTTTCGTAGACACAAATTAAATGTTAATTATTTTTTTAAGTGCCTTTTGACTCCCGCTGTATAATGCCGGACTCAAAGTGACAAAAAAATCCTTTTCATGGTGGATCTTTGCCAAAATATTATGTAATATTGCCAATATTCATCTTACGATTTGATTAAACCCAAATATAATTACACGCACGGGTACAAAGATTCCGTATGTGAGCTTGAATAAATTCCGGTATTTCCAACCCTCGTTAACTAGAATATAATTATATAACCTCACCTTCCTTTTCACTATTTGGTAATCTCCTATACGCAAACCGAAATCAAAGTTGACGTCTCCCTAAAATTGGACTGAATTGCAAGTCCAACCGTTTGCATCTTTGGAAGCAAAATAAATTCCAGGTCGTATCGATCAAGGGTGAAGGTGGTTCTGACCGCGTCGTTTGAATCTGAAAGTGAATGGTGGGGATGACCTCACTTCCGGTCCGTGCTCTGATCAGTCAATAAATATGCTGATTGATTTGAATTCCTTCGTGTCAGGGCAAAACACAGCTGAGAAATTGGATGGAGTCGAGATGCAAAAACATTTCCCTCCGGCAGTGTTTTTTTAAGATAGAATCACGAATGTCTGCTTTCTTGCAGGATTGCGAAGCGAGATGCTCGTGTTATCCTTTGTTTTTTAGATGTTTTCTGTATTTTTGAGTTTGATTAATTTTTCATAGTCTAAAATACTCACGAAATCGATTTATCACTGTTTTAAAAGTGATAAAGGAACCTTGAGTTGTTGATTGATTATCAGCTGATAATTACAATATCAAAACAAGTTCAATATATTGAATATTGAAGGAATATTTTTAATCTGATAAAACTTATTTCACGTTTTTGTCATGTCTATTCGGATTCATGAGATGCATGTTGAAGCATTTTTCAATAACATAACTACAATAATGAATAGAAGTAAGTACAAAATAGTCCAATTCATATACAAATTGGAGCAAATAATGCAACGTTGTGACTATTTTGACATCTAAATATTTGATTTTGTGTCCCACAGAAATTGGTAATTCAAAATCGGTTTATTAATCAGCAATTGAAGACAAGTGTCCCGTTCTCTTTCGGAATCCTAAAGTTTAACCAAGTCATAGGCTATGTGCAAGGGGGCGGAGTTTGAACAAATATTGATGCGAGCGCTCATGGTGAGCACCATTGTAACCATTGAACTCCATTTCTCAGAATACGTCAATGAGCTGTCATTGAGCATTGTAGTATAGAAGTGAAAATAATTGCATATAAAACATGAGAAAACGTTTGTTCTGTTTCAGGCTGTTGTGTTAAGGATGATTCAAGTGAGATATAGTTTCATAGATTTCATGTACCCAGTTATAGCATAAAAAAACGAGTGAAGTGAATCAAAGCGGTAAATAGAGTATTGTCTGTCTTTCATTATTAATCTATTTAACAAATATGTTTGTAATTCAATTGTGTAATTAGAAATATTCATCATCGATTTGGGATTAATGAATCTACCTCTATCTCTAATTTGTAAGATGTTTCAGTGATAGAAGTTTGACAGGTGCACTTCGCAATAATTTTGTTGTTAATATTGTAAGCAACATATTCTTCAACATGTTTAATATGGCAAAACTAATTTCACGCTTTTCTCCAATGCTTCCTCGGTAGAAGGTATACAGTGTTTGATAAATACAAACCCGATCTGCAAGATCATCGACGTCAAAATTTGAGGTTATCCTGTCAATTTGGACAAATTAAGACATTTTCTCTATGATAGGTACCTTATAATTGAAGAAAAAAGTACTCAAAATAAATAATTTCAACGTACCTTTTATGCTATGCAAGTTATATTGTACGCACACAGCTGAATTAAGTAATATTAGTACATTAAAAAAATTATAGGTATGAAACAATGATAAAATGGGAGTTCAATCGTTCTCCATTGCTCGCTAGAGGCGCTAGTAGACTTCATGCACGTAGCCTATAGATATCTGGAACTTGGGTGTCAAAAGTATTTCCATATATGCTGGTAAACATGCAGAAACATTAATCGATCAAAAAGTCTATTCTGGCAAGAATATAAAACCAGTATCACAAAATTGATAATATGAAAACAAAAAGACAGGTTATTGGTGAAATACGGAAGTGTCAAATACAATTTCTAAGGAATATGATAAGGGACAAGGGTATGGAATAAGATATGTGAGCCGGGATGTAAAATGGCCACAAAGGAAAGGAGAGAAAGAAATGTTACTTTATTGGAGATATGATAAAAGTGATGGACAAAGACAGTTTCATGCAGTTAATAAGATGACGCTCACAAAATTGACAGTCCGTGGGACATTGCAATAGAAATTAAGATTGAAATACTTGACAATACAATTATTGGCGCGTCACTGGAATCTCTTTGACATACTTATTTATCACTGTCAGTCAATCCCAAACGGGGTCTAGTACATTTCTATCACCTGAAACAGGTAAACCACGAGAAGGAAGCCATCGTTTAAAATCCCAAACAAGATGATCTTGTACTTTTCTGTATTTTAATTTTGCTCCAGATACATCAACTTCCGTTAATTCCATTTTAATTAGGTACTTCTAATGTTACTGCTAATAGGAGAATCCAAATATGTGTACTTTCCGACGACAAATGCTGCCTCTGGTTAATCTTTCTTGAATCTTTCGTAGAAAAAGACTGACAGGTAGCTATTGCTTCATGAAACATTACCTCTGAATATTATCTACCAACATAGGGTATAAACTCCATGCAGGCACCCAAGTCTCAACTGTCTGTAGTTTGAAAAATCAATATTTGGTCTTGAATTATTGTGCAACATAATGTCACTTGTTTAAATTTTGATTAATTAATAACATACGAGAGTGTGGAGGTTCGTAAAAGTGACCTTGTTTGGGCGTGTCCTTTCGTCCTTGTTGTATCGCACCACATCATCCTGCCCGATGGAAGCCTCTAGCAATATTCCAGAAATGTGGAAGAACATTGGAGGAATGGATATTTCTATATATAAACGCAAGCAAACGATTTGAAGAGTAGTGTAATGGTGGTTCTAGAACAGTGAATATCAAACAGTGAAGTAAACAGTGTATATGAATAGTTAAATATAAATATCTCCGGCTTTGTTTAAGATAGTAGAATTAAGCTTTTATTTTCAATTATTGAATATTGATTTTTATTTAATTATAAACTATTTCTTTGAGCAATAGACATTACAATACTATATTCCTCAAAATCGAACTAGCTGTAATGATGCTGATTGACTGCTTTTCATGATTCATCTGTTTATAAACTTGGAATATTGTGTACGAACCAATTCCAAATCTTATTCTAGAGATCATGAATACGATAGGTTAATTCCATGGTATAATAAAATTGGCTTATGCATTTTTTTGTACGACAATTGTGAAAGTCTCGTCAAACTTACCACAGAATACTTTTATGGCAGTTCACTTACTACCTGAATGGTTGTAATTTATGATTACACAGAAGCTAAGACTTCTAGTGACTCTTGTCAAAGCTTATGGTAGTCAGTGTTAGGATAACAATTGTTTTCCGAATCATATTTTAATTAAACATTGGGAATCCATAATCTGTTGATATTTTTGACATTGAATCTTAATGCAGATTGTGTGAAACCGCTCTTTGAAATTCTCTTGGTTGATTTAAATTGTATTTCTGTATACATACAAGGGCAAGGCAAAAATGAAAAAAAAAAATGATTTATTTGGTCAGAATTCATTTCATTTCTCATGTTCTTCTTGTAGCTTGATGCATTTTGTCCAACGTTTTTCTAATTGTTCAATCTTATTCGAATAATGAGATTTTTCAATCCTTCAAAAAAGGCGTTTGTTCCAGTGATGACCTTATCGTTGCAGCCAAATCTCTTTTCAGCTATTTCCTCAAGTATGGAAATAGATTAAGTCGCAGTTAGCCAAATCTGGAGTATATGGTGGATGAAGAACCAATTCATAGCGCAATTCATGCAATTTTGCCATTGCGAGTGCAGATTGTTCGCCGTTGCGTTTTCTTCACCAAATGCGGCCGCTTTTGCTTCAAATCAGCGTGGAATCGATCCAACAACTTTGCATGATATTCACCGCTGATTGTTTTACTCTTTTTAAGATAGTCGGTATGGACGATTTATCGTGTGTGTTCCAAAAAACTACCGCTATGAATTTGTCGACCCTTTTCGGCTTTGATTCACCAGGACAAGTCCAATGCTTCAAATGTTTTTTGGTCATTGGTGTATTGTGATGGATCCATTTTCATCAACGGTTACGAAACAATGCGAAAAGTCTTTTACAATGCGCTTGACATAGCCAAACACACGGTCGCGTTTGTTGTCAACAGAAAGCAAATGCGGCACTCACCTAGCAAATAGCTTTCTCATATCCAAGAATTCATGCATATTATTTCGTACCCATTTGGTTAATAGCCGATCATCAAGTATCATACTGTGAATTTGATCAACGATTTCTGGTGTTGTAACCTCAATAAGACATCAGAACGTACGGCGTCCTTCGTGCTCATACTATCATAACGAAAATCACTTGCGAATCGTTCCAATCGGTGGTTTAACAACGATGCTCTGGTTTGCGTCAAGGTCCGTAAACTATACAGGTTACCTCAATGGGCCAACTCTGCTTCAATTGGTTAGTCGAGAATACGTCACCGCTAGCCCTCCGAGGCCACGCCCACCGCTGTCTTTGCATTGCTACAGCAGTATTCTTTCTTTTTTTGACAAATTTGTTCTAATTTTATCAATAACAGAAACTATTTCCATAATGGAAGAATTACTGACTCCTAGGCACGAAATTATAAACTGCCTAAATAGCAGATCATATTATAAGGAGCAAAAATTAGGCCTTATGAGCTGGAATTTGCAGTTTGACTGCCTCATTACGTTCGGCAGTCAAAGTAATCGAAGCACATAAAGCCATTTTTGCTCCGAATTATATGTACCATTTTTTTCTTCAAACGAGTACCTGAATTGTGACACATAAAGTTGATATATTGATTTTCAGTGCGATGCAATTAGCTCTAAGATCAAGCTGAATCATAATGCCTAATACAATTTTGTCATTGTTACGATATGAACAAACACAAATTCAAATTTGAAAAGAAATTAGAAGTATCATATGTGTCATCATCAGCTGATATTAATAATCACCCAGGCGAAGTGAGTGCGAATGGTTTATTTCAAAACTCAATTTTTCAATAACTGTAGGTACATTCACAATGGATATAACTAAATTATTTTGCTGAAATATTAGATTATTTGGAAATAATCAGAAAAAATATAGACGTTATCTATGCGTCGAAAATAAAACCTCAAATGTATCTCACCTTTATTTCAAGAGATGATAAATTTGTGTTTAGAAAAAATGCACAGTAGAAAAAAATAACACAGGATGTGAAGAGCGAAGCTCGAATAGTTCTAAATTGCGAAATATCACTTTTGCATTCGAGAATGCTACGCTCACTAAAAAAATATTCGAGAATGCAAAAGAATTTCGCAATCATGAATCTAACAACGTTCTCTCGAAAACCAGGTCTCAAAATTGATGGAAATGGAAAGACAAAAATCAATCAATGTCATTTTTAATGTTGCTATGATACCAATACAGTTCATAAATACTTCGCGTCCTGACTGCAAAAGATTTTGCGTCCTGTAAACAAGATAACCATTCCTAATGCTCTAAGTTGCCTTGTAAATGCTCACTTTCGATGACAGTTCTCGAAAAATGAACATTTCAGATATATATCAACGTTTACAAAAACGTAGTGTTTAGCGAAATAAAAATCTGAAGAAAGTAGTATAAAGTAGGTAAGTGATACTAAGCAAAATTTGATTCGAATTTATATTATCACGCGACAAACGCTGAAGCAAGATATAGACTAAGAGAAGACAGGGCTAGCAGTGACGTAGTGCTCCCTCTGTACACCGCTCAGCGATACCCACAAGCTAACTGATTGAGGTAACCTGTATAGTCTACGGACCTTGGGTTTGCGTAGGATTTTTTCAAGCAAGAAATAATATTTGATCAAGACCCGAAATTACTTTCTTCCATGTTACTTGCCTTCGACAGATGTCAAAACAGAACTGAGTGACATATCAATCTGGAAATTTTAATGCGTTCCAGTTAAAAATAGCACTCCACAAATGTAATCTGCGATTGTGGCACCATAGGTTCAATTTTTCAGAGACTTTTCACATTATCTTTGCATATATTCAATCAATTTTTTCTGATAAAAAAAAAAAAATGAAGATGTAAAAAGTTAAAGGTAATATGCAAGCTTCACTCTTCCATTCTACATGTTGCTATTACACAGTTCGGACTGTAATTCATACAAATTCAGTCTCAGATGGAACAAGGTTATATGATTTTATCCATTCGAAGCAATCGTCAACTTTTATGCAATGCTGATATATCGCTCTGTATAACAAATTATTTTAGTTCAAAGAAGTTGAAATCGTGAAGGACATCTTTGTTTTGCTGAGGCTGCAGTTCACTTCATCGTGGAGAAAGACAATTGATTCAATGCCAGAACACAATAAACAAGCTGAAATACAATTTGGCAGAGAATAGAAAAAATTGAATAGTTTATTGCTGTCCTTGTATTCAATCACTTTTAAATACTACAAAATTAATTTTTTCATCCAATCCGATTCATAATTTGATAGCCAATTCAAAATACGTTTCCAAAGCACAGAAGCATGGAAAACAAAACCTTTCCATTCAATATAGGTATTGAAACCTGTAAAAGTATACAATACTGAGCAATGCATTTTTTGGTATTGTTCCATTTTCTGTTCTACTACGTCAATTAATTTAATTGGTCGACACATAATTTGATATTCGTAGCTTGACGACTAACAATCGCTCCCTAAGTGCACTATAAGTGTCTGCCACGCCTGCAGTGGGTGAAAGACATGATTGATATTCCCTTTTATTTTTTTAAGATACAGTATTTCACTTCCAGCTGTCTTAAAGATTGAATTTGGCAACAAAGATTTAAGAACGAAACCTTCTTGATATACCTATCACACTTTCAATTATGTAAAGTTCCATTTACAAAATCAAATTAATTAATTTTGTAATGAAGCCCTAGTATTCAAAATTTAGTTTCAAAGAGACAGAACATGAGGAATTATTCATTTCCATTTAGGTTAAAGCACGCAGTTTCCTTTCATAAGGCCATAAAAACATCTTTAATCTTATGAGATGCTTTGAAAATTTGAGTAGAAACATACTAAATAAGCAAAAGTTTAATCTTGTCACCAACGATGGATGTTTTGTTAGTAGTAATCCCTAGAAACCTCTGAAAGGTTCACTTGGTATGACAATATTTGATGGATGAAGAAGATCATGTGGATTGTGTTAAGATATGAAATTACAGAGAATAATTGCTTCCCTTGTAGGAAATAGTAGAAGTGACGAAATTCAATCATAATTTGTCTTCATTTGAACCTCACTGTTGTTGCATTCCGAAAAACAACAAAAAAACTTGTTAAATATTCAATTCTCAAAATATTACCTCTTCAACCAACAATCGGTGATTTCATATATGATTTGCTATTGATTAAAGTAAACCCGAGCTGAGGTTCTTGCATGAAGAATCTGTTGCTCATTCTGTGTTCAATGGCAGCTATGGAATTTTATAGTCTGACAGAGCTTATCTTTCGTGCCATCAACCCCAAATGTAATTATGCTGCTAATTCTAGATCTTAGAAGATATAATCCGCCAATTAACAAGAAATATTGCACGTGACACAAATTCCACTCTTGATAAAGTGTAGAACAATTACGAACCGTGCAAGTCAGGATTAGTGAGCAATGTAAACCTAGGATTATCCGCATGCAAGAAAAATCACGAACGGGGCCCTCAGTTTTCCTGGCTGCATCAGTTAAATAATTATTATATTTTAAAACGGAGTACTGCAGTTTCTTTGCTTATTTTTCCGGTGAATCCACAAACTAATCGCCTGATTTCAATCAAAATCAGTTGAAACAATTAAAAACTTTCAAGGCAGTTCATAATAACAGCGTTCTTCATAAATCAACCCCATCAAGCGCAGGATCTGCTTCTTCAGCAAAAACAAATTTTTGGCAAATATTTTGTTCCTTGATGACCACATTAAAGTACAAGAGAAAGTTAATTCTCCGAAAAGTTGAGTTGCCTCGCAGGATTATTTACCCAAGGGACATGTAAGCACCGTTCCGAATTCAACATTAAAAAGACAATTAAAATTTTCCGGCTACGATGTAAACACCGACAACAGTGCCTTCCTTAGGGCCGTGTGAACATTATCAACTACAACGAAGGCATATCGATCTCTAGGGAGAGCTGGATCTTTGTGGGGATTTTTGTTAGGGTAGATTCATCTCTCGTCCTCTGTAATTTGATAATATTTTGTGCGCTGGAATCTCTATACACGACAGAATTAATTAAGGGCGTATATACCAAATTGGAGAGCTTAAGAATCTGCAATGTAATAATAGTATGGAGGATGAATGTTGTAAGCACATAATTATCTGGGAGTATCAGATTTTTTATATCTTCTTCAGTTCTTTCATCAAATTATCATTATTTCTTAATATATCCTTTCGTCTCTACATATAAAACTTTGATGAAGCTCTTACAATTAATCACATTCGCTTATAGGTGTTCCAGAATTTGATGCTACACAACAAGCTTCTGGAATATGTTAATATATAATTTTTTATTTCAACTTTTTCTGGTTTTGAATTAGCTTGGTGTACAACTTTTTCAAAAGGCATATTTGATAATTACTCACCCTCCCAGCGTCTGTAGCAACTACATCATCTACTAATGCAAAAATGATTATATTTATTTGTGCAAGCTTTCAGGTTCAATGTATCAACAAATATTTTATTGCTATGTGCAGGGCTATAGTAGAGGTCTAGATATTGTAGAACGGTCGTGATTAACTTTATCAACAGGTTTTCCGCAAGAGGGTCGTAAACTTTCAATTTCCAGGACTAGAGGATATGAAAAGCGTTTATATTTCAATAGAATTTTATCACATATACGTCTTTCCATAATTATATGATAAACATGGAATTAAGGAAACCAAAATTAGTAGATTTGTTGTAGCAATGACGATAAGTGAACGATTTTTGTCTGTTTTATGGAATGGATTGAATTAAAGTTCATGCTGAGATTGAATGCTCTGTTTTGGAAGGCGTAAGATCGACAAAGATGAAAAACAGGTGAGATTCTACATTAAAAGAAGCTACTTCTCCATTTTTTATGATTATGGTTATGGATATGTCAATCGTCACAGAAATCTACAATTCCATACCAGACGATCGCCGACTAAAGGTTCGAGAAATTTCTGAGACTGTGAACATCTCGATAAACCGCGTCCTCTACATTTTATGCTATATTTTGGATATGCCAAAGCTAACAGTCAATCTCAAGGATATCTAGACTTATTCCAACATGGCTCCACTTAGTTTTTTCGATCTTTCATCACTGTAAATAGATTTTGGACTCATCATTACACATCAGAGACAAATCAGCATTTCAAAAAATGGATTGTAGCAGGAGAAAGTGCCCCAAAAATAGCCAAAACAGTTCCATCAGCCGAAAGAGTCATGGCAACGATCTTCTGAAATTCTCATGGTGTAGTGCTCGTAGACTACTTGGAAAAAGTCAGAACTATCACTGGGGCCTACTGCTCTTCATTACTGGACGAATTGAATGATGCAATCAAAGTTAAATGCTCCCATCTGTAGAAAACGAAGTTGTTAAGCCATCATGATAATTTACCTGCGCACAAGTCCCGCATCTAAAGAAACTTTTCAAAAGTGCTTCTATCCGCCAGATTTGGCTACCAGCGATTTTTTTCTTCTCCACAACTTGAAAAAATGACGAGGGGCGAATAATGAGACCGAAGCTGAGTCCAACGCTTAGTTTGCAGACTTGGAAACATCTTATTATTCTGATGGTATTGAATCGTTGAACCTAATATTTCAAAAAATAGAATTCGGAGATCTTGCTTTTTCTTCATCAAACCAGGAGCTTTTCGAGCTATCCTTGTATTTCAGTTTAGGTGCACACTTGTTCCACGTCATGGATTTGAAAGGAAAAATTTGATGAGTTGAGGTTTCAACTGGATTTAGATAGATCTGAAGACACCGAACTGACGATTATGTTAGTCTTTTAACACCTGCATTTGACGCAGAAGATTTCGTTGCCCCATATTCAGGGTTTGAATGAATAAATAATGAATATCTATCACGCCTTTTACCTGCTACGGGTGTGGCAGATATTTATAATGCACTCGACAGATTGATTGATACTTTTTCAGCCGTAGGGTGCGATTACCAGTCGTCAAGCTACAAGTTTTCTTAGTTTTTGTGTAGAATACGACACAAAATATGTATATGTATATAATATTGACTTTCTGTACGTCGGTGGGATTCGACCTTGCGATCGCCAGATTATAGAGCCAGTATATTAGCAGTTTTATATTTAAAAGAATAGGGGAGGAGATATCAACATCAAGACAATGAAATTAATATTTCATACTCATATTTAAACATTACATGCAAATGTTCGTTTTTTTTTTTTTTCAAACCAAGTAATTTGATTCAATTGTGTTTGGTATCAAATGGAAGCTCCTGCGGAAATAACAGTAGTAAAAGTGTCACTCGTAAATACAGCAGCCAAAGTGTTTGCAGAATATTAAAGAACAAACTAAGGATCCAGGTAGAAGAATTTCTAGAAGATAACCAATATGGCTTGAGACCTAACAGAGGAGTTAACGATGCAATGAGTATAATTGGACAAGTGAGCAAGAAAACAATAAAACAAGGAGACAAGGTACACCTGTGCTTAATAGGTCTAGAAAACGCCTCCGACAGAATAGATAGGAAATACATATGAAAGACACTAGGACAAAAATAAGTAGATACTAGCATAATAAGAGGTATACAAAGCTTATACAAAAAGACAAAAAACTACATAAGAACACAGAATGAAATATCAGACATGTTCAAATCTACAAAAGGCGTGAGGCAAGGCTGCATATTAAGCCCATTACTCTTCATATTAGTGATCGACGAAGCAACAAAGAAGCAAAAAAGGAAGCGAAAGAGTACCTTATAGGAAAGAGGAAAATGAAAAACGTAAAAGTGAGCCGACATGATAGTAATAGAAAAAGACGAAGACACACTAAACAAGAATGTAGAAATATTGGAAAGACACCTGGAAAAAATAAGCATGAAGATAAACCGCAATAAAACCAAGTCGATGGTCATGAGCAGAAACAAGGCGAATCACACAATCAAGGTAGAAGGAAAAGTTCTAGAACAAATCAACAAGTTCAAATATCTTGCAACAATACTGACCTATAACGGAAAACTGGATGAAGAAATAAGGGAAAGGACAGGAGAGGGTAGACTATTTAACGCGCTGAAGAGCACCATACTAACAAATAAACAAATATCAAAGAAAATCAAAGCACAAGTATACAAAAAATGAAAAAAAATGAAGAATCATCTGGATGATAAGAGCAATTTTTGACAGCTCATGAATGCTTGTAACTTCAGAGATTCCGCAAATTACCATCTCCCTTAATTACTGAGCTTGAAATCAAGCAGTTCAGGCAAACTTACGAAACAGCAGCTTCCATTTAGTACCAGTTTCAAGTTGACTATTTAATAGGTACATAATTTATGCATGTACAAACTCTAAAATACCTTTTAATCTTTATTGTTCAGTTTTTGACTGACGGAAGGTCATGTGTTGTACCTTATAATAATAATTTGATCTTTATCAAGGCTATATGAAAGAATTTTCACTCTAGGACAAGTACACTGCAATTGTTTATTTGATGAGGGAAATGACACTATGCTGCGAGCTCATTTGAGAATGAAAAATTGTTATTGAAGTAGTATATGGAACGTTTGAGGTCTTATCGTGAATTTGCTATGAACTTGCACGATAGCCTCATCTGTAAATAATATGTATCAAAGCTGACACAGGCTCTTCTATCCACTCTATCGACTTCCATTTATAACTGTCACAAATAGGTAATCTAAAATTTCAACGAATTACTTTTTCAGAGATAGATAAATCGCTTATTTGTCCCAAGATCACAACATAAATTCTGTACGAGTAGCACAGTCAATTATCACTGACATAATCCCAGTTTACATAATCAAGCTTTGAATTATTAAAATCTAATACATATTTAGAGAGCTATATCAACTTCAATCTAGAATGAGCATTTTTTTATATATACTCTACAATTGCTGCATTCAAACTTCTTAGCCTCATTAAAAATGGGTAAGTGTAATTCAGTGGGTCACTTACTTGTATTGGTATCTTTTGGTGAGCCAAATATTGCAAAAGTAAACAAATTTTCATCCAATAATAATAATTCATTCTAATAAGCTTCAAATTTGCGTCAAACAAGTCATTGAATAAATCCCGGACAGACTTGACAACTGTACATAATGGTAGTGACACGGACGGCGAAAGTTGTAACTAAATTTTTATCCACTTGAATAAACTTTAGTTGCCATGCCCCTAATGTCATATATATTTATGGGCACTGTTTCGCCTGAAACAAGTAATTGAATAATTGAATCTTCCACAATCACTGAGCTTGAATTAAAGCAATTTGTGCAAACCTACGAAACAGCAGTTTTTATTTAGTACCAGTTTCAAGTCTGTAAATAGTACAGTTGCTGAGAACTCAGCGCCACGCCAGCCAGCCAGTCAGACAGCCAAAGTGAATATAATAGCGCTTTTTTACAAAAAATGCTCTAAAAGTAGCTGTATCTATTCTGACATACGGACCAGAATCCTGGACAACAGAAAAACAACACAATTAATTAAACAGCACAGAAATGAGAGTCCTGAGAAGAATAGCAAGGATAACAGTCTTAGACAGGATAAGAAACAAGAAATATGGAGAGATACTTAATATGAAACCGATAGAAAACATAATAGAGAAGGGACAATTAATGTGGTGAGGACATATATAAAGAATGGAAGAAGAAAGAACAACAAGAAAAGAATACGAAGCAAGAGCAGCAAAAACAAACAGAAAGGAAGACCCAGAAAATATGGAAAGATGTAAATGGGAAAAAGCAGGTCACCCAAGCAAAATAAGAGAGAAATAGAAGTAGGTATGGGAGCGGATACCAAAAGAAGAAGAAGCAGAATGAACAAGAAAAGTAACAACCACCAGCCTCACACCTTGAAAGGTGGATAGGATTAATAATAAGAAGAAAGGTATCAAAACTGAACATGAAATGATGGCCATTGTGAAATGAAATAGTATTTCCATATAACCGTCATCAGTCACTTCGAAAATGCCAGCTGTCACTTTGAAATATGCAATTAATTGATATGACACTCCAAATCAATGGAACAGCAAAGAAAGTAACCATATAACTTTGACTGTTCATCACCTAGATGAAATTTTAAATGATTGATATGAATGTTACCAATGATAGTTCAAATCTTTAATGTGGTACAAATTATTTAAAAAGTTCAGGACCTCACAATTTTCAAATTATTCATCGTCAACAATAATTCAAATTGACTTGAACAAATATTTTCACTCATTTTATGAATTGCATGAGAATTTCCATTTTTCCGTCTATCTATCTCGCACATCCATATATGCATCAGCAGAGAAAACTACTTTTATCCAAACTTCAATAAAACAGTCTATTGTGAATAATTTTCATATAACACGTGTGCCTTCACTCCCACAGTAATCCTTTTTATGAAAGTTTTGGAACTTTTGCTTGAATTCTCTAGGAAATGATGCAGAATTAGTTTGGATTTAGTTTTGAGTATGTGAATGCATCTCCTAGATAAAATTATCACCGCAGATGCAGACATATACTTTGGTGAATTTTGTTTATTCACGTCAAAATGGATTTATCCTCCAGTTGCGAGACGAATCTCTTTGTATTTTACGAGCACGAAATGAAGTTTCACAATTTGAATATATTAAATAAAATTGACATCAGAACAAGCGTGGGAAAATAATACTGATTTGAAGCATGCTAAATTCAACAAAATAAATCACAAGCAGTATTATTCCAGCGAATAGAGAATCAAACAACACATTCCACTTTATTCCATCTTGAGCATTTGAGCTCCTGATTTATTCTAGAAGAATCAACTTGTCAAATAATAATAGTTTCCAAAGAAATGTCATTAAATCACAATTCAGAAGATTCTACTTCTCATAACTAGTCTTACAAGCTCTGTTTTTGAAAACTGAGTCGCGAATCGACTGACAACTCTTTTTAGAGTGATTATGTATAATTCCCCCGATATTTTTTCCTCTTGGACTATCTAAAGAGATCCCTCTGCTCTTTTAGACTGGGAGCTAGTGACAGGTGGGATTCTCCGATTTTATACCGCTTGCCTTTTTGAGGGTTGATAATTTACCTCTTGAAAAGAAAGATAAAAATGTTATTGAGCGATGCACGCTTTCCGGTCATAGTTCAAATTTCAATTAAAGGTCTGAAAAAAAAGTGTTTTTTTCCGTGATATCATAATGCATGCCTTTGTAATGTTGAATAATTGGAATAAATCTAAAGCCAAGTACTGAAAGGCAAGCGATTCGCAACAGCCCAAGTGGCTCAAAGGGTTGCGTGAACTTGTGAAAAAAAAATGGAAAATGCCGTGTTTCCAAATTGCATGCCAATGGAAAGAATTGAAGTTTTAGTCATAAAACCCTTGTAAAAAAATTGGCAAGCATTCCTCGCTGGCGCAAGGGTTTGAAATTTGGGAGTAATATTGCATAAATTTTGCATACCAATTAGCCGTGATTTCAAATTACCTCAAATGGAGCATAAACTTTATTTTGAAGTGAAATAATCATAAATTCAGAATGGCATGCATGTTGCTTAAGCCCTTCATATTTTAAATAATAATGAAAGTTGCATAAAAAACTCGCAAAATTTCTCTGACTTTATTCTGCTTGCCATTTTGTATTACATCAATAAATGCTGTTTCAAATTAATTTGGGAAATGGCAAGCATGTTTCTCAAGCCCTTCATATTTTAAATGATAATGGAAGTTGCATAAAAAACACGCAAAATTTCTCCGACTTCATTCTGCCTGCCATTTTATATTACATTAATAAATGCTGTTCTGAATTCATTTAAAAAATGGCATGCATGTAACTCTGTCCGATCATTGAAAAACTTTGGAAAAAGTGGCAATAAAAAGTAAGAATATTTCCGTGATATTATTTTGTATTTCAATAAAGAAATACTTATGCTTCAAGTTAAAATAAAAAAATCTAATGCTTATGACATTAGACGAACATTTACAAATGAAAAAAAAAATCAAGAAAATATGCCCTAGAATCAACTTAGTTTGTATTTATAGACATGGCAGGAGGTAAATCTTCCATAATAGTGCAGATTATAAATTCAAAGTAATACAATTAGCTTCATAAACAATACTTTTATACCAGTAAGTTTTCCGTTCGGCATAAATAAGTGAAGAATAGTATGAAAATGAATAGAGTTAAAGAGCATGATTTTTTTTCATTGGGGAAAAGTTGAAACATTTTGAGTTAATAATTGTAGGAAGAGTTAAGTTTCAATTTATGATTTATGTATTTTTTATAAAAAAATATACCTGAAGATGACTTCAAAAGTCGAAATGGTCATCGTAAATCAATAAAGAAAATCATAAATTGAAACCTAATTCTTCCTACAATTATTAAAGAGCATGATATTGTAAAAAGGGCCGAAAATAAGGACGATAAGGATGAATTGGACGATGATGACAGCGACACTTATTCTCAAATAGGTGGTGAAACTACTGAAGAGGAACCTGGAATTGACAATAATTATGATGAAGAAATGGAAATTTGAGCAATTATTGCCAATTTCAGATTCCTATTTATTTATATTATGAAACATCCCATTAGCTATTTAAGTATGATTTTTCTATAATAATAATTTTTTTCTCTGATAATTAGCTTTTTGATTTTTTCATGATGATAATAATATTTTTGCATGATAATGAAGATATACCTACTCCTAAGTTCCAGATGAAGGCAATTTAACTTTCAAAAATATATTTTGTAACAATATCCCATCCACATAACTTATTTACATTCCGGGGGAAAAGTAAGAACGTAATTATTATTTTTTTCGTTGTTAATATGTGTGATTATTATTTTTTCAATAGCATGATTCAAAGCTTAATGTTTCACAAATTCATAAGTTGGGATGTCAACTGTACATACGTGTTTTGTCCTTATTTGGACTCTTTAAAATAGTATTATTCTAGTGTCTTATTGGTTGCAATTTAATGTTATACCCAGTTAGAGCTGATACTGATATTAATGGGAAAATTTGATGTTTCCAGTGATTTCAATTGAATATTTTTGGAATTGTTGCTATGAAAACATTATGGATAATTTAAATTGTAGCTCTCTGCAATATTTTGGAAGGGACTCACCTAGGCCATTATTGTTTGAAATGAATCAAAAAATTTAAATAAATAAATTCGCAGAATAATTCCTGTTAATTTTACAGAATTAATTTACGGGCACTTTTTCTCAATCCTTTTTCCAAAATTTATCAGTGATGAGCCTGAGCAACATGCTTGCCATTCTTTGTGTCTTTTGAAAAAAATAATTTTGAACGAAATACACAATGGCATGCAAAATAAAATGACGGAAATTTTACGTCTTTGCTTTGCAGCTTCCTCAATGCATGCCTCCATTTTGGGACATCCTGGAGTGCATGCCAATTTCCTCAATAACAATTCATCGAACAAATCACCTATGGTTGAAATGGCATGCAATTTCAAATCACGGCTAATTGGTGCAAAATTTATGCAAGATTATCCCCAAATTTCAAACCCTTGCGCCAACAAGGAGTGCTTGCCAATTTTTTTACAAGGGTTTTATAACTAAAACTTCAATTCTTCCCATTGGCATGCAATTTGGAATCACGGCATTTTTCATATTTTTTTTTCACGAGTTCACGCAACCCTTTGAGCCCCTTGGGCTATTGCGAATCGCTTGCCTCTCAGTACTTGGCTTTAGATTAATTTCAATCATTCAACATTACAAAGGCATGCAATATGATATCACGGAAAACAACACTTTTTTTCAGACCTTCAATTGGAATTTTAACTAGGACCGGAAAGCATGCATCGTTCAATAACATTTTTATCTTTCTTATCAAGAGGTAAATTATCAACCCTTAGAAAGGCAAGCGGTATGAAATCGGAGAACC
This sequence comes from Dromius quadrimaculatus, assembly GCA_963989225.1. Taxonomy (NCBI): domain Eukaryota; kingdom Metazoa; phylum Arthropoda; class Insecta; order Coleoptera; family Carabidae; genus Dromius; species Dromius quadrimaculatus. The sequence continues at coordinate 6,834,926 of OZ022334.1, read as the reverse complement.
CCACCTGTCTCTAGCTCCCAGTCTATTTCTAAGTGCTGATCAGACCACATCATCTCTCCTTCAAATTCTTTACACCTGTGGTGAATCTTAGTCATTTGTACATCTAAGGTGGATATACAATAAGGTCGTATTACCGATGCCATTACCAGTCTCTGTCAATATAATAAGTAGATCGATATTCCAAACGTCACACATCATCTTGAAAGTCACCGGAAATAAGTTTTTGAAGTCTTTTGGTCCATTGGAAATGGATCGGAACTCGTCCAAATTCGTACGAATGATCCAAATATTTTGTTTAAATTACATTAGGCGACTAATTGGAAAACTGTAGTGCTTCTGATCGATTGGTTCCATATCATACTTCTCATAATTTGATGGACATGTGTCATACTTGATGCTGCGCACTGTGCTCGTATCAACTAATGAAGATAACTTTATAGATGAAAACTCATCTAAATTCTTGTTGCCTGAAATTAACAAGCTTTTTCTTTGCTCCTAATTTTTGTTTTGAACAAGAATTCCATTAAAAGTTTAATTAATCCACAGAGTAATTAGATACTAATTGGCAGTTCAATTGGTAATTATGAATAGACCGAGAAGTTTCTAGAGACGCATCTCAAATATTTTACTTAGGAGTAAGATTTGCATTGAAAATAATGAAGGCATAAAATCATAACAGAGGTCTTCAGCAAGAGTAGTAATCAAGATACACCTTTATAGTTATGAATAGGAGCTCGTTACTTGTTCCGTTTTACAAGACTTTTTTTCGTCTGTTAAATAAACTAGAGCGTGCAAATTGATTTTCTGTAGCTAATTGATTACACTGGGCAACACAAAGAAATTTTCTAGAATTCTGTTGATCGTTTTTAGTTAAATTGAGGGTGCTGATTTCGAAACTAGCACTAGTTTTTTTCTAGCAGCTCTTGTTTTTGAATTACATGCAGGCTATAAATTCTTTAAAAATGTATACTTTTACACACTTAAGTTGATTTGAATCCATACAATATTGTCTTTTATAGGACCTTCTGAAATAAGGAGCTTGCTCAAGGTCCCGACATGTCCTGTACCAATTGTAAATAGTTTTCTGACTTTTTGGATTTTTAAAACGAATTATTTCCATATCATCTTTTCGAGCTCATATATACTCAACAAAATTTTAGATTCCTGATCAACAGTCCAATTTGTGGACCATCAAGAATTCCTACTTTCAATTTTTCTGCACTTAGCTTAGGAGATTTGATAGGTGAGCAGAACATTCACCATCTTTGTTAAGGACCTTGATAAATTGTATCCTAATGCCGAGTTTATTATGAAACGGTGGTAATATAATTCGATCTCGATTCACTAAATGGAGATTCATCACATTTTGATTATCAATAACTAGTGATCCTCTCGATGGCCGCATTCTTGGAGTCCAAAGGATTTTTTTATTTGTAATATATTCACGATACTGTATTAAGATATATCCACCACAAATTCTCCTCTCTTCTCCGTAATATTCACTATCAAATCAACAGATGTGCTAGGTGCAACAGGAAAAAAAGTCTACTTCCTAAATGTTAATGAATGTGAAGAATTTAAATATCTCAAAAACTAGAGCTGCCAAGGAAGATTTAGTATGATATATGGAATCACCACATCAAAATATATTGAAATTGACACCAATATTCTTGGAAAATTTAATAAAGTCGTAAATTGTTGACCAGTGTTACAGTTCCCAGCATTGCAACAATAATACAAACACGAATTGACATACAAGCAGCTCAAAACATTCAGTTTCTTCACTCCAAATATCTATTAGTATTTGTGCTCCCTTACTGTGTGCTTATAAATGGTCAAAATTATTGATAGAATTCGAAATGAGCACCTTGTGTTTTATACTTATATATCCAAGTGAAATAAGATTTTCTTCCTAAAGAGATATTTCAAAAATCGATTGTATATCTACCTGTGTTATAACGACCCCAGCCACAAAAAGATATCGCAATGTATGAAAAGCTAATTCCAATTCCCAATAGCTCAAATTTTGGGCGTACACGAGTTCGACACCAAGAACATGGGGCAACTCCCAACTGGGCACATTTAATCTCCGGATGGGACATCAATCAAGGGTTGGTGGTAATCTGTATGACCAACTCGGCACATCTTAAACAAGAGTATGCAGGAACTCACCCCTATTATCGGCTTAACACCTAAGAAAATTTTAAATTGAAATATTTTGCTTAGTAGCTATTCATGATCAATCTAACATTTCAATCAATAACATCATAGATATCAATTCACGAGATAACTAGCCGACGTGGTAAAATACTACTGATTATACAGCAACATAAATTCAGTGAATCAAATGGAAAGCAGTTCTCCATACCATGAGCGAGTCCAGTTAATCCACGATTACGCTGAAATTATTATTTTTATTTTATGATGCAACCTACGTATTTTATGATTTTGTATGTCAAATTTTGTATGATAATAAAAAAGAGAGTATAAAATTGATTTTATTCAATTTAAAAAACATAGTCCTCCTTTTGTTCAGGTACCTGAGTCATTTCATTATCATCAGAGACTACCTGCAAGTGTGCCAAGTTGTATAGCGCTACAGGTACCTGATATACTCGTATGTGACGAGTCGGGGAGTCATTAGCAGAGACTGCCTGTAAATGTGCCGAGTTGGGGATCACCGAGAACATGAACTTAGCGCGAGGCGCACATAAACTCGGCACTGTCAATTTTAAGTAAAATCCACGATCACCCTGGAAGATTTAGTTGTATAAGTGAGTACAACTTTAGAATCACTCATGTTGGGCTGAAATACTGTCTATAACAATGATTGTAGGCTAGCTCGCTACGATTTAATTATCACCACATTACGCTGCGCGCGCCTGAAGGACAGAACTTGAGCCCGAGACAGCCGAGAAGGGTGCACTGAGCTTATGTTGGGTCGAAATTCAGTTTATGAATGAGTGTTCAAATGTACGGCTAAATTTGAGTCTGATTTATTATTGATATAGAATCGCATGTGTCCAGAGAATCTCACTAAGGTAGAAAGATTAAGTCATTAGTCCTAATCCATAGTATAGTGCCAAGTTCGAGTAGGGGATTAAAGATCCAGGTGGATTTGTGCCGAGATCAAGACCACCCCAAATTTTCCAGGATAATTTTAATATTCACTAGGAAAAATGAATGTCCAATTACTGTGATTTATTTTTGTTACTGCACATACAGTAGATACAGTAATTTGGTTCTAAAAAAACCCTAGCAAGTTTGCTGGGAGCCTCAAAAATAGGTAATTGTATCAATTTTAATGTGCAATTTCCGAATTTTAACTTTGCCACTTCGTATCTTTGCCGTTTGCGCCACTATAGCAGATTTTTGACAGTATCTCCTTTCCGAGTAATTTCACGATAAAAGCATCCAAATACAAAATGAAACTAGAGAAAATTTCTTACAATTTATGTTATACCCTCTTTTTTCGTAAAATCAATAGTTTTGGCGTACGAGCGCCGCAAACTATCATACATCTACGCCAACCCGTGACTTTTAATTTTAACTGGAATTTGTGAATTATAAAATTAACTTGAATCTAAAAACTATACTAACAATGAATATTTTACTATGCGTTGATATATCGACGTACTAGAGTCCGTTCTTCGCAGTTATAAAAGAATGCGTCGTCTTTGTATCAGGTGCTTTTCAATTTCATTCAATTGCATTCATAGAGCCACGACTTTTAATAAAGTAAATTGTTTTATTTGTGTTAATCCATTGAATAAAAGTGAACTGATTGAAGTGGAAAAAAATGATTGAGACTTTTTGTAAGTCAAATATTAAAAGAAAGGACAACAAGGATAAACGATATAATAATAGTTGATCGCTGCATCTTCGCTTAGAGGAAGCTATGTCACGACTTCTCATCCACAAATGCGATCTACGCGGCCAACTACACTTTGCGGCGCTCGTACGCTAAAACTATTGATTTTACGAAAAGAAAAGTCACCACATAAATTGTGCAAAATTTTCTCTAGCTCTATTTCTTATATTGTTAAATGGGACGGAAAGGAGATGTTGTCAAAAAGCTGCTTTCAGGCGTAATTTCTCCAAAATAGCGGCGCGAGCGGTAAAGATACGAGGTGGCAAAGTTGAAATTCGGAAAAAGCACATCGATCTCTATAAAGTTACCTATTTTCAAAACTTTACAGATAAAACCACCAAATGACTGTACTAATATAGGGTTGGAGTTTTATCAAAACGGATTATAGATCCTTTCATCCATTCTTTTTATATAAGGAAAGACAAACAGAGTACTACTCCAGTAAAATCAATTCAATTTGTGGCTGTCATGGCACTTTGGCAATCACAAGCAGTATATGAATTGTTGGACAAAAACACTTTGGAATAAAATCTAAAATGCATGTTTTATTCTCTCGCACAAATGTTCAATCAGGTGATTTATTACCAAAAATAAAAAACTAGTTTATAATAATTGAATTTTGCCAAAATATACACATCAGTTTTTCACGTATAGATGACAGTCCAAACTCGTGATTCAAATCTATTTGTATTCAAATGACCTATCAAATAATTAGTTCAATTTGCTCACTGGCATCTCTTTGAAGATAAAATTATCATTGTTTGCTTCATTAAATCTCCTATCGAAGTAATCAAAGTGGGCCAAATAGTAAGAGACATCAAATACAATAATTTACAAATATTTTTCTTATCTAAAAAATATATTGGTCAGTTAGGAATTCACTATATGGCCTAACCCAGTTTTTTGTCTACAGAATGCGAACAGATTCTCGACACATCCTATTACACCAATATGACCCAAAAACCGTAGTATAAATAAGACATAGTTTCAAATAAACACCCCTGATCACTTCCAAGGTCAAACCTAACAGGAAGCGTGTGATGCGAACACATTTGCATCACTTTAAAGTCGAACTTTAAGTGGTTCAGTTTATTTGTGTGGTGCATTGTTCACTCTAATTATCTTAGCTTAATTAGCCATCATATTATCCAATTTATTGTTGTGAAGTAGCTGAAAACTTCTATTAATTGGTGAGTTTGTTCGTCATTGAGTTTTATGAGTTGGGTATGTTTAGCATCACATGTGGTGACGCCACGCTAAGTGTGCACGAGGTATCCTTTTCCTTTGAAGTGTTGGTATCCTTAGCTACCTGTGGTACCAGTGCACACACATTGATTGTTTGATGGCGGTGATTGTTGCAACCGCATATATTTCATGTTATTGCGGTAACAGTGTTGTTCCAAGAGTGGATAAATCAGTCAGCCTGCGTGTGTCGCAGGCATCGGTACTGATATCCATGAATAGGTGTCATCCCACGTGAAATAAACAGTGCTATCTGGGAGCTAGTACCACTGGAGCTACATTATCAGTGTTGCGCGGGAATATGTGCATGTACTGTTGGGATTATTTCAAGAGTGGATAAATCGACCAACTCGCGTGTGCCGCGGGCATCAATGTCTACTATAGTACTGGTAGCCAAATCTGTTAATCAGATATCCCATCCAACCTCTAAGACAGGTGTATCATTTTTATATCCGTTCTAGTTACCTAAACTATGCCTGAAATGCCCCGACGGCAAGAAGTTGACGTGTGTGACTCAATGATGACATCTCACTGAGCATTGTGGCTTAAACTCATATTACTTTGAGGAGAATTCGACTCAATTACGCCCTAACACCCAAACAAAACAACATGATTCTCCCTATTTTCTTCTTATATTTTATTATATTGTCACAAATATGAAATACTTGTAGTAATTATGTCACATAATTATTCAATTGAATTCACTGTAACTGTTACCCCAGTTAGTATTTACAAGGTCGATGTTCAATTTTCGGACATGATTGACAAGCTATGGTCACTAGATGTTCGGTGGTTACCAGGCAACAACTATTAGAAAATAGTAGTAGAAATTAAGTATATAAGAGTGTGAACTAGGGGAAGAATCCACGCATTTATTGCTACCAAGAATTCCATTTCTGTATTACTTCTTTAGAATAATTTGGCCAATCAAAGAACAGTATTCGACCTCATCAATTTCATATTCAAGATTCAAAGTAGACTTATGGAACGAACATAGCCTAGGTTTGTATGACATCTGGCTGATGAGCTGATTTACCAAAATAAAGGTGAAATAAAATTCGAGGAGCAACATTATTAACAATTTTTTACCAATCACTGAACATAAAATTGTAAAAGAGAGATGGTAAATAGTAGAGCTCCATTTTTTATATTCATGCCAGCATTGCAATCAAAATATTCCCATTTTAAAGTAAATAACAGTTTGTTTGATATTCATTTGTTTTTAATTTCAGCTTATTTACTTTGACAGCATGCTGAATTTTCAGCTTTTGATCGTTTCCTAATAAATTCAAAAATCCACATATCATTTTGTTTGAACGAGAACCTCCAATCTACTCTAAAACCCTCATACCGAACGAACTGGTCTCGATGAAGCTATAAAATTTAATTATATAAAATAATAAGAAACTTGGTTCTGCACTAAATATTGAAGAAGTGTTGTGAAGTAGCTGGAAACTTCTATTCATTGGTGAATTTGTCTATCATTGTGTTTTATGAGCTTAGTATGTTTAGCGTCACATGGGGGGACGCCATGCTAAGTGTGCGTGGAAGTGTTGGTGTCCTTAACTACCTGGGGTATCAATGCCATCGGTACACACACCTTGACTGTGTGAAGGCGGTGATTGTTGCCAGCCGCATATACTTTGTGTTATTGCGGAAACGATGTTGTTCCAATAGTGGATAAATCAAGCAACCTGCATGAGTTGCAGACATCGATACGGCATTACGGTACTGATAGCCATTCGTAGGTGTCGTCCAACGTGAGATAACAGTGCTAGTGACTTAGCTATATGGAAGCTAGTACCACCGGTGCTACATTATTCTGTTGGTGTTGCGCGGGAATATGTGCGTGCCAGCCACATGTACTATCTTGATACAGTTATATCCAACGACTTTAGGATCAAAATAATTGATGTAATGATAATACTTCTCACTGTATTGATGTTGGAGGTCCGAAGATAAGAAATGTCGCCAGTTTCATCCTAATTTTCCAAATTCAGGCCCTAAGGACTACAGAGAAATACGTGGAATATTCAAATTTTATGTTTTAAATACATTATTCTAATGTCTCCCAGGCGACCCATTACTCCCTCTATAATCATACGATACATTTTTTTTTTATTCAGACTAATGCATTCTCCGTGGAGAAAAAGAACAGAATTTGGTAATTAAGTTAATTAAATGATAATTTATAAAAGATAATATGCATCAAGGGACTCGTGAATCCTCTTAACGTGACTTGAACAGTCACATCAAACAGAAACAAAAGCTGAATATACATTTGCATATGTTTGTCACATCCTAATATCCCTAGATGTCACTACGTGAAACGTAGGAAATTGTAACAGGTGCATGTGCTGAAAATCGTGCCGTGTAATTTGCATATTACCACATTAGCAACTAATTTCTGCAAATGATTTAGCTTTCTGTGCTTATTCTTAGAATCTCAAGCAGAGCATGTGAATTTATATATTAGTAGTGACAAAATACTATTCTTCAATTACAGGATTCTAAACTAGTGTTTTTTTTATGCTAAAGTAGGCACGGAACCATTTATTGCGTTTTTTATGATGCATTCAAGTATTTACAATTCTGAACTCTCGAAATATAGAATTATTATCACAAATTGCATTTTAATGCAATTGAAAAATGATTTCACTTGTAATAACATCGAACTGAATTCAATTAAACGTTGTTCATTATCAATTTTGTATTTGTTCGTTGCGAATACACAATCATGATTAAAACAGAATTCATTTATTACAAATATCAATCATTGTATGATCAAACAAAGGATGATTAACTATTTCCAGTATATTTTATTGATCAATAATTCAAAGTTATGAATAATCCGGTCAGAATAGACATTCACCCTTGCATAAATTCCCAAGAAGCTGAAAATTGACAAAAACGTTAGAGATGCCATTATAATGATGCAAAAATTTTATGCGAAGTCAAAGTTCGCAGAAATGAGTTAGTTGGATTTTTCAGTGAAACGGTTAGTTTTGTGATAAAAATAGTTACAACAAAGATCTTTCAATTTTCTACAAAAATAGTCCGTACACTTCTTCTCCTAAGAATCACCATTTCTCAGGAAAAGCCATTCTAATGTTTTAGGAAAAAAATTTTTTAGGTATTGCAGTCCACTTAATTCTATTCATGTTGCTATTCAATTTCGGACGTTTCGGATGTGCACCCATCCATCTTCAGCATTCTTAGAAAGTATTAAAATCCTATAAACTTCTATACCAGCCACCTTGGTTGGTGGTAGCCTCAAAATTACATCCACACATTTTTTGTGATTTTTGAGTTAATTGTTATTTTCCTACTGTTATCAATGAATATTAGAAGTTAATCTTCACAACTATGCTGTAAACAAGGTTATAGGATTGTAATACTTTCTAAGAATGCTGAAGATGGATGGGTGCACATCCGAAACGTCCGAAATTGAATAGCAACATGAATAAAATTATGTGGACTGCAATACCTAAAAAATTTTTTACCTAATCCATATTTGGGTCCTTCAATCTGCATTAAAACCATTCTAATGTTATATCCTCCATAATATACACACGTTTCCACGCCATCTATTTTGCATGTTCTAACGTAGTTTCCCCGGTCTTCTTATTGAAGTTCAATATAATAGTAGGTCTTTGTATCCAACTTCTTCTACTTCTTCTTCATCATCTTCATCTTCCAGAGTTTGCATAAATTGCTTAAACAGCGATACATCAGTTGTTTCGTCGTTGATGTGAGGATCATCTTCTGTTGTAGATTCAGTATGTAAACACGACTGGCCTTGACAACTGGTGTATACTGGTGAACAAAGTAAATTCACGTTTTTACGACCGTATTTCGAATCACACTCCTTTTTGCTGTTGCAAAAAATAGTATTGAGAAGCTTTTCTGGAGCAGGTGGAAGTTGATTGTGTATTGGCTCCAATACATTATTCATTAGCTTCCATCCCTATTCTTCTGCATGCAGTTGATTACCAAGCCACTTTTGAACCTGGTAATATACTCGACAAACGATAAGTTGAGTGACGCCATGCTATATGCAATATAGCAGCCACCTTAATATGGCGGATCAACTATTTCTTCACAATCACCTTGAAATTTGGTAACAATATGGAAGTGATCAATATCTTCAAGTTGTAATTAAGAAAATCTTATAATAACACAGAGGAGCTAAGACGCATCAAAAAAATTCGAGTGTAGTTCGAAGAGATTTTGAGTGGTAGCATAGATGTCGCTAGTATAACAATAGAGTAGAAAGCTTCAGACTTGTGTGTCTAATAGATTTGTTTTAACAGGGACAATAAGTCGCTTCAAATAGATTGAATTGAAGTTCGTGCTGTGATTCTACATTGAAAGAATCTGCTTCTTCATTTTCGATGATTAAAAAAAGAGTAGCTAAATATGACTGTGGTCGTACGTCAATCCAGGGGGATGAGCGCACAGGACGCCTAAAAACCGTCGTACTTGACGACATCGTTATTAAAATCCACAATTCCATGCTAGATAATTGTCGAATGGGAGTTTGAGAAATTGCTGAGGCTGTAAACATCTCGATGAAGCGCGTCCACCACATTTCATATGATGTTTTGGGTGTGCGAAAGCTGACGCTTGCTGTGTGCCACGTCCATCAATAGCCTATTGAAAAAATATTCGTCTTAACATTCTCCAAGAGTGTCTAGACTTACCGAGTTTCTTTGAATAATAATGAACCCACACAAAAATCATCGTGACCGACGAAATCGCCGTGAAAATGCGCAATACTAGAAGATTTTTGATGCCGTTTCGAGAAATTTCTGAGGCTGTGAACAGCACGATAGTCTGCGTCCATCACATTTCACGTAATTTTTTAGATATGCGGAAGCTAACTGCTTGCTGGGTGCCGCATCGTTTAAGAGTCCATCAAAAAAACATTCGTTTGAACATCTCCCAAGAGTATCTAGAATTATTTAAACGCAATCTTATTGAGCTTCTTCGACGTTTTATTACTGTAGATGAGTCTTGGATTCATCACTTTACACCAAAGACAAAGCAGTAGTCTAAACAATAGATTGGAGTCCGAGAAAGTGCACCTAAAAAGGCCAAAAGATCTCCATATGCCGAAAAAAATCAAAGCGGCGATCTTCTAGGATTCTTTTGGTTCTTAAAAAAAAGAAGATCTATTACCACTACTTTTCAAATTGGATGATGTAAAGTTAAACATCCTCATCTGGTGAAAAAAAAGAAAAGAACTCGAGGAACTGCAATTTCAAGTGCTTTCACATACCTCAGATTTTTTATCTTCCTCAACTTGAAAGATTCACTTCAAATGCAGACTTGGACGCAATTAATAATTCTGATGGTATTCTGCAAGACTCAACTCATTTGTAGGTTCAGCAGATTAATTTTTACTTGGGACTATATAGTCCGTGAAACAGGGAATAAATTTTTCGTTGATTACCGTTCACTTGAAACTTCGTGAGTGACTTCATTGTGATGAGTCCGACATCTTTCACATTTGACAAAATTCTTGATTTTGGGGCGTTTTTCAGTGAGGGCTAATTGAACATGTCAATTTTATGAAGTCTTAAAAATGTATTACCGTCATATCGATGTTTACACTAATCGAAAGATTTTTTGATTATAAAATGAAAAATAATGATATTGGTGGCCAGCGGTGAGTCCGACAAGCTGCACTTGTCACAAGTACGTTGGTATGAGAATTATCGCTAATCTGAGACTTTGAGGACGTGTTCAATCATTTTTTTTCTGAAATTTGGTAATTTTGTCCGGGAGCGTTTTCGCAGTCCGATACTGAAAACGTGTCAGAATTATAACAGTTCCTTCATCAATGACCGCTTGTTGGGCCAAAACAGTCATTATTTGAAAACATATTATATGTCCAAAAAACATATTGTCCGACAGAAATATTGGTTCTTATCGTCAGTCCGACAAGAAAACGCTCGCACATATATAACTCAGGCTTTGATGTATTTGATATCAAGAGATAAGTAATGGACGTTGTTTATAAGCTAGTAATGAATAATTCATTAACAAAATAATTGGAAAAAAGTAAAGTACAGAATAGAGAAAGAAATATATTATTATATCGCTAAGTTAAAACGTTACTCACTTCAATCTTCCATCCCTGGGGTTCCAAGTAGAATTAAATTGGTGTTCGATGCTCCATCCGAATATAAAATTAGGATTAATGGTTCCCATTCAAGATTTTAAAATTACTTTCTCCCCCGACTATAGGAAGGGAAGAAAAATCTTTGAAATTTTTTATCAGTCATTTTCCCATTCGGTGCATATTTCTCCAGATATACTCCAAATATGCCATGTCTCACATTCTCCACACAGACTTCAACTAAGCCAAGTTTCACATCACCTCGTGTGCGCGGTACAAAGTTTTCTCTACACATCGTAAAATTAAAATGGGACACCTGTATATCTTCCAGTTTTCTGCACTCGAACATATAAACTTCAAGTATGCCAAATATCAAATTTTTTCGTGCGCGCAATATGCTTTAAAAGGGATACAAAGCTTCCTCTTCACGTATTAATATGTAGATTAAAATGGGACTCCTGTATACAATTTTCGCTTTCTGCACATCTTCTCCATATAAGTTTTGAGTATACCAAATCTCACACTCCTCCGTGCAAGCAATATGCTCAATAAGAGGTCGAGAGTTTGCTTTTGACGTAGTAATATATAGATATCACAGTTGAAGATAAATTTGAATGGTATTTGAGCTGATTATTACAGTATACTGACTTTATATCACACATTTGATTCCAAAATAATATAATTTATTTTGATACTTGATATGCATTTCATATATGTATATGCCTATGAACGCAGCCGCATTTGTACCACATATTTTTGCTTCTTCTGAAGTATTGCCTCACTTAAATTGTCGGACATGTGCACAGTAATACACTATTTGAATGGAAAATAAGAAACATAGGGATGAGCGGTCATTCATGAAGAAACTGTTATAATCCTGACACGTTTTCAGCGTCGGATTGAGAAAACGCCCCCAAAAATTTGTCGGACAAAATTACCAAATTGTAGAAAAAAAATATTGAACACGTCTTCAAAGTCGGACCATAATATTTTCCATTTTATAATCAAAAAATCTTTTGAACAGTGTAAATATCAATATGAAGGTAATACATTTTTAAGGCTTCATGAAATTGACATGATCAATTAGCCTTCGGTGAAAAACGTCCCCAAATCAAGAATTTCGTCAAATATGAAAGCTGTCGGACTTATCCCAATAAAGTCACTCACGAAGTTTCAAGTGAGCGGTAATCAACGAAAAATGTATGCCCTGTCTCACGGACTAACAATAATCCATTAACAAATACTTTTACTCATCACCGACGTTGAACTAGATGCTATCACAACACTCAATCTTTTATTTATGCAGTAATACTATCTGCTATTTACTTTCACTACTTCTGATTTATCTCAACTGGTTCACTATTCATTCTCAATCTCATCCGCTTTGTATCTAGACTATCAATAATCAAAGGGCGGTAAGGTTTTCAACAAATAATTGAAAAAATCTTGTCTATACCGTTCTATTTTAGCTTAAATTGCTGACCGGTTTCGATTCTTGAAAGAATCATCTTCAGAGCCGGTTAGACTACAACGAAACGAGAAAACAATCACATACAAATTTTCTGTAAATCTACAGCAATGTACAAAAATCACATAAATAAACAAATATTCAAAAAATACTTACACTGTACAACTACAGAAGAAAAACTACGTCGACTAGATATATATAGGAAAAAACAACCGTGTAAAAATTGTAATAAAATATGTTTCATGATGTATGAAAAAATTTTTATTTGGATCTGAGCCTTGAGTACGCACGACTGTGCAAAAAATTCAATAACATTTCTAAAAGTGCGCTATTTTTCAAATTCAATTGGTCATTCAAATTTAGCGCTCTGTTTGCTGCAATAGATCTTTTTATTTCTAAGTTTTCTAAAAAGTCAAGTGTTTTCCCATTGTTCTTAATGTGTAATATTTCTACGTTGTTATCAATGTTAAAATCATGTCCTGTATCTAATATATGTTCTGCAAAACTAGATTGGTTGTTATTATTTTTGATACAGCGCACATGTTCCTTTACCCTAGTGACAAATTGCCGCCCAGTCTTGCCAATATAATTGCTGCCGCATGCGCACCTTAACCGATATACAAAGTTGTGTACAAAAATTGACAGGAAGCCACAACTTGAGAAGTCGTTTCATTGTAGTCTAACCGGCTCTGAAGATGATTCTTTGAAGAATCGAAACTGGTCAACAATTTAAGCTAAAATAGAACAGTGTAGACAAGACTTTTTCAATTATTTGTTGAAAGCCTTACCATCCTTCATTCATTTCTACACTTGGGCGTTTCCCCTCTTTCAATTATCAATAATTAGTTTGACTCGACCGAGCGTCGATTTACTCGAAACCTCTAGAATGTTCTAATAAGTTTCCAGAAATTCCACCAGACGTCACTACGTCCTTGACATATATGACCCAAATTCGTTCATCTGGAAGTCTATGCTGTAGGGCCTCTGTTCGTTGAAATATTAAAAAGTTGGAACATCGTTGAACTCAATGTATTGAATTGTACAGTGATCAGGTATCAGGCCGATAACTTTATTAACAATACTCATAATATCAAGAGGCTATTAATATATCTCACTTGTATCAAAATGCACAAGAAATAAGATAATATTTTCTCCTGGTTCTCTATAACTAAAAGCGTGGAGCGCCTACGGAAGTATGTCAATAAAATTCAGCGTTACATTAAATTGTAGATACTTTTTTGGTTATTCATCGACTAGAATATCGAAAGGGATCTCAAAAGAGGGGATGAATGAATCCAAACAGCGGGTCCGAAAATCTCTTTGATAATAATAATCAGATCAACTGACAATAATTTGATTTCAATCCAATGGATTCAATGAAGTAGCTGAAATTTTAATCTATTCGATTATATTAAACGAATCTCGGTTCAATATCTGTGATTAAATTCAGTAATTAATAGATCAGACTTGGAGTTAGAAGTCACTGAACATATATGACCTATGACCAACAATTTCGACTAAGCTGCAAAGCTTATTCTGAGGTTTCAAGCTAAAGCTCTGTGACGGTTCTAGTGAATGCTTACTGCCAACTTTGTATCTAAAATAAGATCTAGCAGCTTCATACATACTTGTAAGTTATTCACAATCAAACAAATTGCTGAAAATGATGAATTTTAAACTTCAAACTCATAAAAGATATCCAAACAAGATATATAAGTTAGTTCAATTTATTGCATTCTTGAATACAATCTCATTTTCAACTATAAACCCTTTAATACCCAATCTAGTTGAGACCAAACTAAAGCAAGAGCTGTAATAAATCGTTATTTCAGTGAGAGAAGGTGACATATATTAAATCACAGAAACTTGAAATCTAGGATTTGCCTAACCACTATCGCGCTCTCAGCTAAAATCCATTAGTTGCTTGTACTCCCTCTGTGGTATTGCAGTCCAATAATGTCACGTGATATGGTCCCAAAGCCCGATAAAGACTTCACGGAGCCATCTTGACGTGTGTCACTTGTCAAGAGATGAAAACTAGGTTAAAGTCTGCATTCTACAAGATATCCTCAGGAAATTTAAAATATGATTGTTTTTAATAAAATAAACCAAATGGTTGCTCCGGATGTTGGAGTTTTATTTTTCATAAAGCGTATTACCAACTTAAAACTTGACAGGAGGCAGATGTGAAGGATATTATATTATTTTTTATAGTTTGTATGTAGAATGCAACATTTCATGAGAGATTCTGGAATGTTACAGGAAACTTATTTCACATACGAAAGGATGAACTTTGCTGTGAAGTCACTTATTATTCGTATGATGTAAATTACTTTTCTTTCATAATTCTCATACCTTAGCCTTTCTAGATTATCTTTTATGTAGATAAAATTGTCTTTGTGACTAAAACTCATTCCAAATTGGAATGGAATTAAAATTTTACAACCATACTTTTCGTATTTCGTATTTTGCATTGAGATGTTGGCTATAGATTACTTCACACTTAAACGAGGGTGAGAAGATTGTGAATCAAATAAGTGTGACAAAGTGAGATATGGTGATGAGGGCTGCTATGGCTTCACATTGTTCGGAACTTTTTTTTAATTACATTTAGGCAGTATTAACAAGTTAATGGAAAGGCACTCCAACAAGAAGGATTCAGTAATTCAGAGGTCAAAATATTTGCAGATTACACATTCTTTAAATTTTTATACTACCCTGTGGGATTATTTTACATGACGTCAGATGGTAGAAGGCCTTCAGGATGTGACAAAATACGGCAAAGAGATAGGCAAAAATATGAAAGCCACTAAATTTGTGTGACGTAATATTTGGACGATCTTTAATATTTGCTGATAAGAATGGGATTCCAAAGCTTTTCATTGATCATGATATCTTGATTAGGCTCCAATAGACTCTCATCTTCATTTAGAATAAAGTAACAACATAATGATAACTCCAGAGAACAGTGATTTTGCAGTGAAAGGTTTGAAAACCAATTTGAGGTCATTCTAGTATATTGAACACTAATTTAATATCAGAGTCTTTGACTTTGCTTCAGTCTTAGAGATGAAGACAGCACTTTAATTAGGACGAAAAATCAGAAAGAAAAACTTTAATGTACAATAACCTTTAAATTTTGATCTGAAATCGGAAATTCTTGGTCTTACATAAATTACATATAAAAAACTTACTGGGAAGAACGTTTTTTGTATGACTTTTTATTGTATTCTTATTCAGAGCAATCTTATTGTGAGTTCCAACAGTGAGCGGCCATCATTTGATGATCCCTTCGGCCTTGGTACCTTCCTTATCTTAGATAGATAGATAGAGAGGGGGAGGGTGAAGAACACGCGCACCGAGGCCACTTTAAGGGCCCATTGTGATGCCTCCGGGTGCACAGCTACATGCTACTGGTCTTGAAGCCAGTCAACGCTGAGGAAGAAGGCTAACAAGTCAGCAGCAGGAGTTGTGCTAAGTGCAGCCATGGAAGGCCATGCTTCCCCCAGTATGGATCTTCTTTTACGAGATAGAGCGGAGCATTCACAAAGAATATGCTCCACTGTTTCATCGTCGTCCTTGCAGCCTCTACAAAGAGGACTGCTCGAAATTTTTATTCGGTGCATGTATTTATTAAAGCGACCCTGCCCGGTAAGGACCTCTGTGAGAAGTTTAAGATTCCTCCTTGAAAGCCTTAGGAGATAATTGGCCAGCTCGGTGGATGGCTTGAGGATAAGATTTCTCGTTTGTAAGTTGAAGTGTTCCAGCTGCTGGAGAATTTCTCAAAAGTAATTCTGTGGATTATGTTGTGAAAAACAGTTTTTGATAGGGGCAACATTGGTTCTGGACCATAGGGTCGAACTGACGAGCCTTGTTTAGCAAGGTTATCTGCACAGATGTTGCCTTCATTTCCATCGTGCCCTCTTACCCAAATAAGTTCCACAACGTTGTGTTGAGATATATTTGACAATGCAAGGTGACAGAGTTCGACAAGCCTAGATGTGAATTTGCATCCACTTAGGCTGCGAAGAGCAGCTTCACTGTCTGTATATATCTTTATATTTCTATTTATAAATTTGCGTTCTTTGATCAATGTCGCGGAATGCAAAATTGCAAAGATCTCTGTTTGGAAGACGCTGGGGTACTGTCCTAAGGGTATACTGACATACAAGTTCATTTGGTCTGAAAAGATACCAGAACCAGAACCTTTTCCTTTCTTGGAACCGTCAGTAAATATTTTAATATCAGAGGTTGAGTATATCTGACCATCTAATATGATTTGATAAGATTTATCAAAGTAGAATTTTGGAAGAATGGAGTCGGTACTCATCTCTAGGAGAGGAGCTCCCGATGTTGCCTCCCTTAAGATGGAGCAATGCCTGGTATTAGCTCCAGTTTTAGGATACAAACCTAAGTGTAGGAGGCGAAGATTTCCTTTCGTAGCAACCTCCTCTAAGTGGAGATTCAGAGGGGTAAGACATAGAAGGACTTCCATCGCTGCTGTTGGAGCTGTGCGCATGGCACCTGTAATTGCTGGACATGATAACCGTAGTATATGTTCTAGTTTTGATCGTGCAGTTGATTGTCTGACTCTAGGCCACCAAACGAATGCACCATAGGATATCATTGGCCTAATAATAGCAGTGTAGAGCCTTAAAGTAAGCTTTGGGCTAAGACTCCAAGTTTGACCTAAGGTTCGACGACATTGCCAAAAGGCTATACAGGCTTTTTCAACTTTGAAGTTCAGGTGTAAACTTCAGTTGAGTTTGCTGTCAAGTATAATGCCCAGGTACTTGACGAACTTAGACAAACTTAGTGTTTGGTTGAAGATTTTTGGCATATTCAGTGTGCCAATCTTTCGTTTCCTTGTGAAAAGGACTACTTCCGTCTTGGTTCGGTTGACCAAAAGAGAATGTTCTTTACACCAGTGTTCAGTGAGTTTGAGAGCATCACCTGCTATACAGGCAAGAGTGGTCTCGAATCTACCGTTGAGCAGAATTGCAATATCATCCGCGTATCCGATGGTATGATAACCGTTATTGTTAAGGAGTTCCAGAAGACTGTTAACAACAATCGCCCACAGAAGAGGTGAGAGTACACCTCCTTGAGGGCATCCTCTAGTAACGTAGCCTTTGTTATTTGATTCCCCAGTGGGAAATTGTATAGCTCTATGTTCTAGCATGAAATGAATCCATTTAACAAGAGGTGCTTCGACTCCATGCTTTTCGAGAGCATGGACAATGGAGAAGAATGTTGCTTTGTCAAAAGCTCCTTCTATATCAATGAATATACCCAGGGCGGAATTTTTATATTCCAGAGATTTCTCGATGTTGTTGATCACGGCGTGAAGAGCAGTCTCGATAGATCTGCCCTGGATATAGGCATGTTGGTTGGAGTGTAGCGGGTTGGTAGTCAGAGCCGTATCTCTTATGTGTCTATCGCCAAGTCTCTCCAAGGTTTTGAGAAAGACAGAGGTAAGACTTATAGGGCGATAGGATTTTGGTGTAAAGTAGTCTACACGCCCGGGTTTTGGAATATAGACTACTTTTACTTCCCTCCATAGGTGTGGAACATAAGTGAGGGTAATGCAGGCTCTAAAAATCCAAACCAGGTGATGCATTAACAGATTGCACCCCCACCGAAGAAGGGCTGGTACAATCCCATCTGAGCCTGGGGATTTATATGGCTTCAGGTTTTCTATTGCCCAGGCTATGCGACTCTCATCAACGACTACGCAGGAGAACCTGAGCGCCTCCTCTGAGATAGAGTGCTCACGAGCTACCCACGGAGAGCTTTGCGAAATTACACAGCCTGGGAAATGAGTTTTTAGCAGAATCTGATAGTTTTCTGCAATGGAAGTAGCGTGAGAGCCGTCCTCACGTCTGAGGCAGCTAAGTTGTTGATTTGGTTCTTTCGAAAGAACTTTTTTCAGTCGAGCTACAGGAGTGGTTGACTCAAAACTACTTACGTAGTTGCGTCAAGCAGTTCTCTGTTTCTGTCGAATAGCTCTTTCGTATAAAGCTTTTTCCTTATGTTATTTTGATGTCTGAATAGAATTGTTCTTTCTAAGCTTCACTACTACCATAATGAATTTTTTGAAATCTAACAAAATGGTTGCGTAAAGCCTGTATGATAATGGATCTAATTCAAATATTTACATTTGGAAGTTTAGATTTATAATTCGTGAATCTTGTACTGTGATCTATTCTCCAAATCAGGAATGGAAATAAGGTGAGTGGATTCTATCTTATTGTCAGTGTGGATTCATCATATTCTACTACTACATTTGACGATCCAGTATAGGTGACAATCGATATCTATTTGTGAATAATATTTCAAATGTAAATACCTAAATTGAGTCCATCATAAACTAGTATATAGGTTGTTTTTCTTCCTATTTTTCCAATTGTAAAGTTCTAAATGTAAATTCTCCAATAAAATCCATTATAAACTAGCCTCAAGAAGTTGATCTTGATAATAAAATTGAATCCTAATTACTTGGAGTTTTCTTCGGAATTTTCTATCAATTTTCCAACTCTTCTACGATGTCTTTCTGTTTTGAAATTCCTCAATAAATTTTTCACAACCGATGTTCAAGATACGTCTCGTAAAATTTCATTTATGGGAGTATGAATTTGTGGCATGTCAAAAATACCTGATTTCAAATTTTCCATTAAAATCCGGGTAAAATTCAGCAAATATATTCAAATCAATCGCTTCTCTTATCCAAGTTCTTAACAAACTGATTCATGAGTTCAAGCTTAATAAGAAATAGTGAAAGAATGACTTTTTTATGTATCTATGATCATGATTGATATAAGCTTGTTCAATGACATATAACAAATAACAGAAGTCTGATACGCTTATGTTAATTTGGAGCTCTTTAATTATCCAAGTTTTGGTGGTTCAATTGAATAAAAATGAAATTTATGCTAGAACTAGGGCCAATTTAACTGAACCAATATCAGATGTTCGGTTGCAGGTATAATAATCATTGACGAACTCAATGCCGCAAAAAAAATTTTTTTTTGTGTAATTTATGCAACAAGAATGTCAAGTTGAGCAATATAACATGATACCAAATATTTGGAGACAAGCAGTGGCGGCAGGAGCCACCTCCTCGGTCAAATTGGAAAAAAATTGAAGAACAGTAATAAATAGCCCAATAATCCAGCTTCACGAAATATTTTTGAGTGAATAATAGAGAATAGAGAGGTGTTTTCCTTTGCTCGCCTTGCAGTCAATCGAATTCAACTTGCGAACTATATTACATGAGAATACGCTAAAATAAGCTCTACATATTCAGCCCAGAATCGATGCGGCAGTCGTCATGTCAATCACCGTTCTAGAGTTAGTGCCAAATTTGTTATATGCTTAACTTATGATAGCAGTGATATTTTGTGCGATTTTTATTAGTTTTGGTAGACATTATGCTGAAGTCTCGCCCTCTCAGGTACATAAGTCACATATGTCATCATACTCATGTATATAATGTGAGTGATATATTCTTGGAATTTCAGTCAATTTAATTTTATTTCTTTTCTGCTTTACAGTTTTGGCTGCACCTCAGCCATCCTCGAAAGCGCTACAATTTTATTCTATTACTAATTATATGTATATGAATGTCAAAATACTTACAAAGGAATTATTGTTTGAAAAAATTGAAGATATACATTTGTTTAAATAGATATTAATATTAAAAAGCGGAAAATAGAGAAATTTTCTCTTGTCCTTTGCCACACCTGATATCTATGGAAGGCATTGGCTAACTGCATGCTGAAAATCGTGCGTGCACGCATTGTCAAAAAAATACATATTGACACTGGTAGAAGTTTGTCAATTGTGGTGCCAATCAATTAAAATTGTGCATCCCGCAAGGTGTCAAAAATATGAACAAAAATCAAAAAGTAACATGAGCCTAGATCTGAAGGATATTGTTGTAAATCGTGCTAAGCGCTATAGTATCTGTCTTTTCATTAATATTTTGTTTGTCCTGTTTTATATACAACATCTCTGATGCAAGTCTTCTATTTAAGTTTCCCTAATCATGAATAATACTACGTTCATCAAAATTGAATGTATGACCTGAATCAATGCAATCACATCTCGGCGTATTTTCATTCAATTTTTTACTATTTCGTTTGTGTTCATCCAGCCTTGTTTTTAAATATCTTTTAGTTTATCCTGTGTATTTTGCATCACAATCATTACACGGTATTTTGTACAATCCTTGTGTATGTACACTTATGGACTTGTGTTGCATAAAATATTTTTCAACACTCCTAAATAACAACTTCCAAAACAAATCTGGAGCACATGAAAGAACTCTTGACATTGAGACCTTATAGAGATGACCTAGATTATGGGCTGATAGCCAAGATAAAGAAAGGAGTAAGTTTGCAATTTCTTCGTTATTTTTTTTTTTTTATATCATCTACTTCCTCATTTTGACGCGTATCAAAAGCCATCAACACTGCAAAAAGCACCAAATATGCTGAAAATTTGACAGTTGAATAAAAACAGATGCAGAAATACATAAATGATAGACTACTAAACAGTGAAAGAAAGTCATAACTGATAATCTATCGTCTACAAGTAGAATTGATCAGTATTTTAGTATAAAATAAGCCCAATTGAGTCACTCCCAAAATTTGTACGCATTCATGAATCTTGGAATGAAAATTGTAAAAGAAAATATCGTTTACTGTCTGCAAAAAATACAGATAACAAGTTGGACTCTGAACTGCAAACATTAGTAAAACAAGAAATACTTTCCACAAAAAATTGTGGAGGTATTGTATCATTTGGCTTGTGACAAAGTTTTTGGTTTATATGTTCTTTTCTTGGATGAAATTCATACAGGTTCGTACAAAATGGATATTTGTGATACAATTGTATAAATTTATTCCTCAATGCACGAGCGACTTGGTTAAAAACACGAGCAAAGTGAGTGTTTTTGAAAGCTTCATGAGTGCATAACGGACTTTTTACACGTATATCTTACAATCTTTTAGTTCCGTAAAACAGTCAATCATGATCATTTTCTTCTTACTGTAATGTTTATTGCTTAAAAGGAGATAGTTTATAAGTAAATATAAATCACTATTCAATAATTGGAAATGAAATAGAAGTTTCATTCTTTATATCACTAACAAACACTATATTATTTATTTATCACTTACTACTATCTTAAACAAAGCCGCAGATATTCATTTCTAACTATTTATATATACTGATTACTTCACTGTTTGGTATTCACTGCTCTAGACTCACCATTACACTATCCTCTTCAAATCGTTTGCTTGCGTTTATATATGGAATCCAGTTTTCTCGAAAGTACGTTACATTACTTACATTTCGGTCCATTTGGCATCTCGCATTATGTTGCAATCGTCTGTATCGGAGGTGCGTTTTATTTGGAACTATTATTGAATTTTTTGCCTAAATCCAAAATGATTAGCCGTAACATGTTGAAATTCAGTAATGAAATTTCTGTAGCATTTCGATTTTGAAGCTGGAAGCACTTTATATAACAGTCTTTTCGAATTTTTTGCGTAAAGTCAGAACAATCAACCGTAGTATATTGAAATTGTGTATCAGTCATTTTTATAACATATAGCTGTAATCTTAAAAAAAAATAGCCTATTGCATTTCCTATTCCGTTGTCCGATTTACTGTCATTTCAGACAAAATATTGAATATATTAAAAATACGTCTACAAAATTAATAATGAAGAAACCGCTACAGCCTTACTGGATACCCCGACCAAAGAAAAGATGTATGATATTCATAAATTCGTCCAATCATCTCTGAAAATATGAGCATTAATTTTAAATGTATAATGTACCAGAAAAATAATGAACTTTCAAGCATATACTCAATTCTCAAACAAATTATATAAACAGGTAGTCTATAAGAAAAAAAAAATGTAATGAAATTGTCAATATGATCAATCTGTTTGTACAAAGTTATATCTTCAAGCAAATTAATCTATTATTATTGATAATATTAGTAGTACATCTGCGTTATGATTGCGCAGTTTTTTGAGTTTTTCGTATGAATCTAGAATAATCAGCTGTAGAACGCAATAGTAGCATACGAATAATAACTTTATATTTTCATAGCAATCTATTGAGCCGAAAGTAAACTTTATTTGACAATATTTTCAATATTCCGCATAAATTCAAAGCAATAAAATGATAAAAGTTAGTATTCGAGACTGCTACAGCCTACAACATTTTAATGAATTGTATCATCTGAATGATGACCTCAAATTTTGGTTACAATCGGTCTTGCCTAATTCAATGTTAATGTCAACTGTCAATTATACAGTCAAAATGTGTACAAGTAGGTCGTGTGGTGTCCACATCAGATTTTTTTATAAATGCCACTTTGAAGGCTCTATTGGAAATGAGTATTCAAATTATAATGGCCAGAAGTGTTTATAGTGTTTCAGATGAGTTTCTGAACACACTCCAGTCGTTTAAAATACTAATAATTGGAAATGATGGATTCTCCCACTTTCACACAGTTTTTCATAGAAGCTTTTTCTACTTTTGAAATCATTTGAAAAACTATTATTCTTTGTACGATCGTAGATTGGAGTGCGCTTAACTCGTCAGTACTAAAGAAATTTTAATGAAGTAATTACAATTATAGTTAACTTAATGAACAGAGTCAAGTAAAAACTTAATTTCTGTTCCAATTATAAGTTCTAATATTTGCCGAGTTTTTTGTAGATTTTTTATTGCATCAGCTTTGTGCAGAAATATCCTCACATATACCATTGTATGTATTCAACGTATACATAACTGCTCGTATATATGTATTGATTCTTCAAAAGTTATTAACCTTAACTTGGAGTTGAACATTATTAGCGTATTGTTCTTGTTATTGATATCTCAGCCATATTGAAAATCCTGAAATGAAGCTATTCAGATAGGAACTCCAGCATGAATGTGCTGAAGAAAGTTCTGGAAGTATATTCAGGATTGTGAAAGTTTGTGAAGATGTATTCAGAATTTATTCCAATAGGCCCTGAAGGAATAACCCATTAATGTTTCACGGTATTTTTTCTGTAGTGAATACATTGATCTACACTTCAAGAGTATTGGAATACTTTTCGAAAATTGATTATTCTAATTTATTATAAGATTTTATCATTAAAAATACAAATTATTTCTTGAGGAGAATGAACAATTTTTTTTTCTTTCCAGCACCAAAAGGCAATCTCCTGCGACTTGACTTCAGGGACTTTTTTGACCTGGAACCAGCTGATGATTGCAAGTTTGACTTCCTGGAAGTTCGAGATGGAGCACATGGCTACGGTAAATTATTGGGCAAATTCTGCGGAAAGAAATTTCCTCCGATGATCGTCAGTACTGATCGATATTTGTGGCTACACTTCAAGAGTGATGAGAATATTGAATACTCTGGGTTCAAAGCTGTGTATGAATTCGTTGAGAGACCCACAAGTCGTGAGTATCTGAAAGTTATAATTCCTCAGATTAAATTACTCAAAACAAGTTGTCATCTATGTTTTATTATTTGGAGAGACATATTTTTACTTTTACATATTGCTCCTGTCTCGAATAATTTCATTCCACTCATTCCTGCTGGAAACACTGTAGCCCCAACCCACATAGCATAGTACAGAAAATAACTCATTTATAACAGAAACCAGCGCATTCCGCTTCAAAAGAACACAAGTCAAAATTAAAAACTATTTCTCTGTTATTTACACATTACACGAGAGAGCTGTTTTGTTCTTGCTACGGTCACTGGCTGAATTCTCTGAAAGCTCCAATTTAGACCGATGTTTTCTGTTTGTCAATAACGACCAAGAATCAAACCCAAATACCAGAGACATTGCCGCGTATTTATTGGAAGTTTAAAGTGGAGATTTCGGGTTGAATTCAAACGTTTCGATAGAACCCTCGAATTTCATCAGGAGGGATTATTCTCGTGAACTCAAAGTTTTTTCGTTTTATCAACTTTTATTTGATAATAAGACAAATGAGAAAAGAAGAAATGAAAGGATGTCAAATAATATGTACATAAATGATGAGACATTATTCAAATACCAATCATACGAGTTTTTTCCAATTTTCACACACCAGCCTCACTCTCGCCCCAATCCACGTCATCAGCCCCTCTCCCCATTCACACCACAGGCTTGTTAGTGACATATGTCTTCACTTGGTTGACTGCACTCGTTTCTCCATATTTGTTCCAGCCTCATTCACACCGGAACTAGAGACATGCCTGTTACCCATCAACGGAAGTGAGGGTATCTTCTCTTCGTCAGATATCCCGAAGGATCGCCGTGAGTTGGTGGAAAAGTACGGCATTGCCCTCGATTGCATGTGGGTTATTACCGTCAAAAAAGGCTGGAAGGTAAGTTATATTCATCAGGAAAACTTCAACCAGTTTTTGGGTCGAAGCATGAATGATGAATTTTAGCGAAATAAAGCTTTGGAGACTGGAAGGGAAATATTTTGTTAGACAAAATATGTGTCGGACGAACAATGAAAGAACATTTTATGATAAAAGTAGATGAGTCATTGTAATTTATAGTTGATTAATTATTCACAATAACACTTTAATTTAATAAATATGTTTTATTTGTAGAAGTTCTGTACATAAAAGTGATTAGAAACAAAAGGTTTTGACAGCAAAGTGCTGCCTTTTCCAAGAGTAAGCAAATATGAAACAAATACAAACTAGATTAGTTCAAAATATTAACTCCTAGGATCGTAAAGCTCTGCCTGTGGTTGATGATTCAATATCCACAGGTCTTCAGGAAATAATAATGAAGGTCCAAATAGAGAAATTGTCAACTCCTTGTGGTTCTAGGTCAATCTGGCTCTACTCTTTTTGGTTTGGCGCATAACTGAACCATCCACAGATCTTCAGGAGGTGGTGATGAAGTTACTCTTGCAAGTAGATTCGTAGATAAAAATAACTTGAAATTATGAACAAATGTTTGGTAGCCATGATCGATTAAGTTCATAACCGGTATTTAAATTCAAATTATTCGGAATTTTTTAATTTCAATTGCGTCTCTTATAAGCCTCTTGAACCAATTGTTCTCTTCAGCCAGAAGCTTCGTATTCTTAAAGTCAATGCCATGTAATTCTTGAATAGCATGCTCAGCCACAGCAGATTTTTCTGGATGGTTCAATCTTATGTGACGAGAATGCTCTATCAATCTTGTTTCTATAGTCCTCTTAGTTTGTCCAATATATACTTTGCCACATTGACAAGGAATATTGTATATACCTGGATACTGAAGAGGAAATCTGCTTTAATAATACCAATAAGATTTCGAATTTTTAAGCTGGAAATGTATGAAGTTTTTATGTCATATTTATGTAAAAGCCTTCCAATTTTATCCGTTATATTAGCTACGTAAGGCAACGTAACAAATATTTTCTTATTATTTGGATCTTGAACAGGAGGTGTAGAATTCTTTTGTCTAAGTGCTTTCTCAATCTGTGTTCTATTATAACCATTCTTCAAGAAAACATCATACAAAATTTTTATTTCATCTGATAGTTTACTTGGATGACATAATAAAGAGGTTCTCTGATATAAAGTTTTAATAGTACAAAATTCTAGAGCAGGATGGTGATTTGATGTCTCATGTGAATATTGATTTGTATGGGCCGGCTTCCTATATACAGAATGGATAAGTTTACCTTTATCTTGTTTCTCCAGGTAAACGTCCAGAAAAGGAAGACGGTTATTTTTTTCAACCCAATACTGAATTCAATGTTCCTACATTGCATGTTTAGATGATTCAAAAACACTTTCAATTCTCTACCATGAGGCCAAACAGCAAAGATATCATCAACGTAACGTAGCCAGACAGTAGGTTTCTTCATAGTAGTGTTTAAAGCTTTTTGTTCAAAATTCTCATTATACAATATCAGATGAAAAATTATCTTCTAATAATTTCAGAGTATCAATGATAGGTACTTTCGTGAATGGAGATCAAACGTCTAAACTGACAAGTTAATCATTATCTGTCAATGTCATATCACTAGTCAAATCCACAAAATGTCGGGAATCCTTGACATATGATGAAGTATGACTAATCATCGACTTCAACAAACCATTCAAATATTTGGCTAGTCCATATTAGACCGCGGTACAGAACCCCTTTCTCCGGATTATTAACACTTTCTTGAAACTTTGTGAGTGGCTTCATTTTTATGAGTCCGACAACTTTTTTATCTGCGAAAATCTTTGAAACTGCTGCATTTTCCATCGAACAGTCTAAAAAGACGTCGATTTTATGATTTATTCTTGATCAATCACATCACTTTCTTTTATAGTTTAATCGTAAGATAATAATAGCAAAAACACACACAATATTTTGTCCGACAAAAATATTGCGGCGCTCGGCGTAACCCCCATCTCCAACATGTCAAAATTACAAGTTCTGTTGGAATTCTCAGTACTATCAAATAAACATCGGTAAAGTTAAGTGGTGATATTGTCCGATAAAATTTCTACTGCATATTTTTAGTCCGAAGCTCTGAAAATGTCAATTCTATGAGTTTGGTTTGCTGATTAACACTCATTTATTTCAAATGTTTTTCCCTTTGGAATGATATACAGAAAACATTGGTATGATTGTCCGACAAAATATCTGCTGCATATTAATAAATAATTCAGAAAACTTATTTCGCAAATTGTCACTAATGATATGTTGAAATCGATTTCTAAAGATAAGTACTGTAATATTCTCCAATGTAATACCATAGAAGGTGGAAGGAATAATCTTCTTTTACCTGGCAATAGTCTCTATACCTACGCTTTCCATCTTTTTCATATTTGAAACATATCTGCAAGTGTCATCGAGATTGATGATTCGGACTCCATGTGATCTTATTATTAGTTCATAGATATACTTCACTTCATTTGAATATATATTTTAGATTTTATTACAGACTCAGATAATAATGAGGATGAGGATGACAGTAGCACTACTGAAGACAATGAATATGGCTTTCGTGCAGATGGTGAAAATTCATCAACGGATGAATCTGATACTGAATGAATTGAATATTTGCTTTAAAAATAATTTTCTTTCAAAGCATGTATTCTTTCATATAAATTATGAAAACTTCATTTCAAATTTTCCCATTATTCTTGAAAATTTTTGAGGTATCAATATCTTAGAATCGTATGGAAAATATCATTTCGATAGGTTTTCTAATGTTGAAACAATTTTTTCTAAGCATGTTTTTATGTTTCTTGTTTCACATCTGCCTCAGATTTTCCGCTTTCCTCTGAAAATTTTCTCTATAATAATGATATTTTCAAATTGTATGTTCAGTTTTACATCAATATATTTTTTCAATTTCTTTTTTTACATGTTGCACTATATTGTGGAGAAAACATGAAAAAAAATTTTTGCGAATAAAAAATCGCTATGGATCAAGTTATAGAAATAAAGATGTAGAAATTCAGAGGATATTATTTTTGATCTCACAAATAGATGTACAAAATTTGGTTCAAAGGTAGATTCAATATTGTGCGCATAAAAACACAGAAAATGCTACTTCTTATCTCTTTATTTTCGGACTGGCAAAACATCGCACTATTTTTGTTGAACAATATATTGTTTGATCAAGAAATATTCTCACCTATATGTATGATTTTTGTCCGACAAGTGTTAATCAGCAAACCAAACTCATAGAATTGACATTTTCAGAGCTTCGGACTGAAAATATGCAGCAGAAATTTTATCGGACAATATCACCACACAACTTCACTAATGTTTATTTAAGAGTACTGAGAATTCCAACACAATGTTAATAATCTAACAAAACTTATAATTTTGACATGTTGGAGATGAGGGTTACGTCGAACGCCGCAATATTTTTGTCGGACAAAATATTGTGTGTGTTTTTGCTATTATTACCTTACGATTGAACTATGAAAAAAAAGTGATGTTATTGATCAAGAATAAATCATAAAATCGACGTCTTTTTGGGCTGTTCGATGGAAAATGCAACAGTTTCAAAGATTTTCGCAGATAAAAAAGTTGTCGGACTCATCAAAATGAGGCTACTTACAAAGTTTCAGAAGAGTGTTAATAATCCAGAGAAAGGGGTTCTGTACCGCGGTCTATATGTTGTTGAGCCTATTAAATTGACAATAGGTCTCAGGGGAACATGCTAACATGGTTAAATCTAAACCCAATTAGTTCTTTCTTATTGTAGTTTCTTAGGTCTTCGATTGATTCGTTGAGATGAATAGATAGTGGACGTAGATGAGAGAAGAATCTGTTGATACTGGAATAATATAAAATTTCAATCCATTATAAGGACTATACTCAAGAACAACAATAAATTTGATAGATGGAACATTAATGAAAATCTGTATCCTCAAAAAGCATCAATAATTTTCCACTAATTGATAAATAAATGACGAATTGTATTATATCAGGGAGCAAACTTCATTGTAGTGTGAAATAATCGATATAAGATATAATAAAAAATAAGAAGAAAATTAAAAAAAAATAATGTTTGGTTGTCTTGCTGTCAGGATTAAGGAGCTGGTCAGGTGTTAGGACGTAATTCAGCCTAATTCTCCTGTAAGCAATAGAAGTTTGAATCACAATGCTCCGTATGATGTCATCATAGAGTCACACATATCAATTTCCCGCCATCGAGGTCTTTCAGGTTTAGTTTAGGTAACTAGAACGGATATAAAATGATACACCTGCCTCAGAGGTTGGATAGGATATCTGGTCAACAGATAGGCCGTTGAGTTCACCGGTACTATAGTGAACATCAAAGCTCACGAAACACGTGAATGGTCGATTTACCCACTGTTGGAACAACCTTGCTGCCGCAATAACACATAGTACATGCGGTTGACATACACATATTCCCGCGCAATACCGACAGAATAATGTAGTACCGGTGGCACTAGCTCCCAGATAGCTAAGTCACTAGCATTGTTTATCGCACGTTGAACGACACCTACGGATGGCTATCAGTACCGTAATACCGTGATGATACCTGCAACGCACGTCAGTTCAATCTTGGAACAACCCTGTGGCCGCAATAACACAAGGTACATGCGGTTGGCAACAATCACTTTCATCACACAGTCAAGGTGTGAGCACCGTTGGCATTGGTATCCCAGGTAGGTAAGGATACCAACGCACACTTAGCGTTATCAAACTCATGAAACTCAATGACAGCCAAACTTACCAATTAATACAAGCTATCAGCTACTTCACAACAGTGAATTGAATAATATGATGGCTAATCAAGCTCAGATAATTAAAGTAAACAATGTACCACATAGATAAACTGAACGCTCAAAGTTCGACTTTAAAGTGATGCAAATGTGCGCAGTTCACGCTCCCTGTTTGGCTTGACCTTGCAAGTGATTAGGGTTGTTCACTCAAAACTAGGTTTTCTGTATACTTCGGTCTTTGGGTCATATTGGTATAGCAGGGTGTTTCAAGAACCTGTTAGCATTTTGAAGACAAATAAATGGGTCAGGCCATATGGTGAATTTTTAACTAATGAATATTTCTTCTAAAAGTAGAAAAATATTCGTTAATTATGCTCAATTTTGTCATGCAACCAATAAATCACTTTCAGTCAAGTAATATTTTGTGACAGAAACCAAAATTATATGCACATGTAATGTAGTACAAGTAATAAAATGAGATGATTAAACACATCTGAACATAAACATAGACAGCACATTAGGTAACTTGTAAAACTTAACCTAGTTTTTGCAATCTATTTGATCTATATAAATAAATATGGGTTGATAGGTCTAGGTTGCAGTTAGTAAATGAATTTCTATAATTATCATCAAGTTTGTTTTTCAAAGATTGCTATGTTGATATAATTAAAATAGACTTCAGACCTCTGAGCATTTTACGGTTAATCTTATGTTTATATGAACTTCAAAAGTGCAATAAGTATGTCTATGTTAGCATTTCGAAGAATTTATTTTCATTTATATTCATGCTCAGGCTTTGAGAATTTTATAAAACTTCCTACCCAGAAAAAAAACATGTACAACAGTTTTTCAGATTGAAATCTGTCTCTTCCTCCAATTTAACTCTATGATAATATAGTACTGCATAGTCCTATAACTATATTTATCAATTTATAAGTGTATATATAAGTATAAGTCTTTGTTCAACATATAGAAGAGCTTATTTTTTATTCAGATGTTGAAAAAGTGTGTGAAATATTCGAAAAGGTAATAGTATGAAAAAAGAAGCAGAAAAGTCTCGATAAACAATTATTTATTTCTTATTTATCATGTACTGAGGTGATTATGGTATATCATGAAAGAAACAAAAATATTTTGTGTAGTTGTCGTTCATTACTTCACGACTCGGGTTGGTTCAAATAATAGCGCAAAGCAAATACCCGCAAACGCCGCAAGTCGAAAAGTCAACACAATCGGATAAGCGTAAAAAATGAACTTTATCGGATGGGAGTCGAGGATGGACTGATTTGAAAACATTAGAGAGAACAGCATGCACGAACAAGAGGAAATATACTACAAAAGAATCTAAATAGTTTGCACATGTTACTATTCAGAAAATCTAGAGGATCTTGACAGGTTTTTTGTAGTCGGAAGCATGCAAAGTGAGCCATAGAGTATTCACACAAAAGACAACTAGAACATTCGGAATTTACAATTCTTAGAAATAATATATTACAGACTTAGGCTGAAATGTCATAGTGTCAAGAATTTTGTGTAGATACGAGAACCTAATAATATATATACATGAATGTGTTTGTGTGTGTGTGGGTGTGCGTATATGTATATATGTATGTAATCGAGTGTTGAATGTTGACTCTTAAATTATTTTATAGATGTGGGTTTCCTTCAGAACATTTAGCTATTATTCAAGTTTCAAAGGAAACTGATCTTTACATCGGAATGGTTAGCAAAGATTAGAATTCAGGCCCTGATAATTTTTGCAAGTACCCACTCAAATACTGGATTAAGAGTTTCCAGAAATACATCAATATAACTTGCTTGAAATAGATGGATGACTATAATATTTACAAGATAGTAGAGAAAAAGACAGGGGTGCATTAGAAATATTTCCCATTATTTATCTTGATTCTAACAGAATATGTTGTATATGTCTTCTAGAAATGGTTTAAAAGAATAAATATTACCATCGGAATCACCAGATTCTCACGGTGGCCTGAGTTATCTATTTGCCGAATACTTTGTTGCTAAGATCATTTTCGATGTCTTCAGTAATCCAGTCGTATTAAGAACATTGAGTAGAGTTATGAAGTTCAAAGTGTGAAGACGTGTGACTTTTTTCTATCCGATTTTGTTTCCTAATCAGGGCTAATGGATCAGATCTTTCTCATCTATGGAAAAATAGGTATAAATAATCAAGCTATTCTAGAAGAAAGTGAAAACGAGTGGAACTCCGCCTCTATCTTAGGAATTAGTGTGGCGGAATAGTGAATTAATTGTAAAAATAATAACAAAAAAAAAATACTTGCGAAGAACGTGCAATAAAATTTATATCGTCATATTATTCACCTGTGGCATGAAAAAATTGTAGTGTGAGTATTGGTCCAAAGAACACATTATCTGACATCTGAGGTGACCTACCTACGTCACGAAGGCCATACGAGGTGAGTGACTTGGTATCAAATATCAGCGGCTGCTGCTGACGTAGCGTAGGGTGAGTAAGCAAGCAACAACTGTAAAGAGGGTCAAGCAACAACAGGCGATGCCAAAACAAGGAAATGAATCGGACGAATCTTCAACAGAAGGAAGTCGGAAATACAAAATACGAGTGAATTATTTGGAAGGTGCAAGAAAACACCGAGATCCCTCACTAAAGTCATCCAACAAACTGCAGGAACGAAGGACTTAAAAAATATGATGTTAGAAATGATGAGGAAAATTAAACGAATGAGATCGGAACAAGCTGAACATTTTACAGTTATAGAGAAAGTAAATGAAGAAATTGAAGAGCTTAGGAAAGAGAATAGAGAACTAAAAGAAAGAATTGCGCTAGTTGAAGAGAAGGTAGATAGAGGAAAAAAATAGCAGAAGAAAAATAATATTGTCATAAAAGGGAAAGACTTTAAAAATAATAGACAAGAAATAGAAAAATTCTGCAAGGAGTTAGTCGAAGTACAAGTAAAGATTGAGTCGGCTCAAGGAGGGAATGTAGGAGCAACAAACAATTTCATGATAGTAGTAAATTAAGCAGTTGAAAGGAAAAAGAACTAATTATGAAGAATAAAAACAAACTTAAAGGCAGCAAGATATACATAGACAATGACCCAACTAAAAAAGAAAAAGCAATACAAAAAATTCTTAGGAAAAGAGCTGGAAAAGAGAGAAAGGAAGGAAAAACAGCTAAAGTAGGTTATAAGAAAATATACATCAAAGAGCAATGCTGGATATGGAACAGCAAAAGCAGGGCAATTGGAAGAGCAAAGAACTGAAGCATGGCAACAAAGAAACGTACGTAATAGGAAATGACCAATAATGACCAAGGATAAAAGAATTTAAGAATTATTTGAGAGACATAAAAATGAAACGCTAATATTAGGAACATGGAATGTAAAAGATACAAATGAATCGGGAACACTCAAAAATCTATCAATGTGCTCAACACAATATAAGATTGACATACTGGCACTTCAAGAAACAAAGCAAAAATCAAACGACATAATAGCAGTAGATGATTATGTGAAAACGACACCAAATATTTTGGCACAGGTTTTATGATAAAAAAAGAATTGAAGCTGAAAGTTATAAAATTCGATCCAGTGTCCGAACGGATATGTGCCATACGACTAAGAGGAGTATACCGAAAAATCAGTATTATAAATGTACATGCATCAACAAACGAAAAGGGCGAAGAAGAAATAGATAACTACCGAGGACAGAGTAGTGAGAAAGATGTTAGACGGAGATGTTGTGAAAAAGAAAAGAAGGGGAAGACCATAGAGAGGTGGTATGATGCAATGAAGAAGGACTTAGAGACACTAGGGATCACGAACGTCAAGCGATTAGCACAGGACCGTAAAAAATGGCGAAAAATCGTTAGAGAAGCCATGGGCCTACTTGACCTGCAGCGCTAAATTTTATATATCAAGAACATTCATGTTGATGTATTTCTGGGAATTCCTGGTGCAGTATTCCATTGGGTCAGTTTTCTTTACAATTCTAGTTATAGCTAAATGTTTTGAAAGAAAACCACATCTATAAAATAATTTAGGAGTCAACTTTCATTCGATGGTTGAACTATACATTCATATATATGAAGTATGTGCAGATATTAATCCCCACAATACAAACAAAAAAATCTTCTAACAAAAACAAAACAAAATAACTTATGTTCGAAATGTCCTTCTTCCATTTTTAAGCAGGCATGACATCTTTGTCTGAAGGATATTTTTAAAACCCCCAATCGTAAAATGAGCTAGAGCACCATCATGCTGGAATCAAATTTGTAGCCTCTGGTCCAAAGGACAGGTAGGAAGGCTGGTATCTTGGTGTTTTCGTAGTCAGGAAGGTTCCAGTTCCAATTAAAAAGAAATAACTATCGTAAGCTCGATCAGGGAAGCTCAATACAAAAATGGATTCTACTTTGGGGTGATTGCCGCCCTCCTGGACAGACCAGAGGGTAGCACCATGGTCTCTTCCTGAAGAACTTGATCGTCGCTATCTATTGGTACCAGTTTCAATCGTATGTTATATCAGGAAAGCTGCGTCAAAAGACTTGATTAGATTTGGCCTTTTTTTGACACTTAGGACAAGATCCTGCATAAATAAGGTTTGATCACCAAATACTCAATTGTTTTATATGAAGTTTGGCCGTAAATTCGATTAGGGAACATAAGGTGCGGCCGACTCCCCAACTACAATATTTCCGAGCTCGGATTATGAAAACTGCAGATAAAAAAAAAGAATAAAATCCTCTGGCATTCACCCAAGGCTTGAGGAAAACCACGTGAAAATCCCAAACAGAGGGATATGTTCTATTTGGTACAGCTCCGCACACATCCCAAATCACAAAATACACGACATTCCAACAAGACAGCGTAGCGCTACTCTTTGCTATTGGTTTGGCTCACAACTGCAGCGTCAAATAGTCTTCAATGTACTCTATAATCCAAAATGTACACAGAACTACACCAACTAAAACATAGTCATTATATATGTGTGTTATTGTTTGCAGAAAGCTGAACATTCGATAAATCAAAACCATCAGTAGGGTTAAAGTTATTTGGATGTTTAAGTATCTCAATTGCTTCTCTGACCAATCTACCATGAATTGATGAGCATATTGCGACTATTCTTGCTTCTTCAAACTTGATGTCATGCAAAAACCCGATGGCAAGATCAGCTACAGAAGATTTATTTGGATGGTTTAATCTTATGCATCTCCTATGTTCAGCAATGCATGTGTTCACAGTTCGACCCGTCTGTCCAACGTAGACTTTCCCACAGGTACAAGGGATCTTATAAATGCTCGAAGATTGTAGGAGAATCACGTCTTTTATAGGTCTCATGAACTGCTTGATTTCCATTATCGGAGCGAAGGAAACTGTGGAATTATATCTTGACAAGATCCTTCCGATCTTCTCTGAAACATTGCTCGCATAAGGTAAAGAAACATAATTTTTACTCACGCTAGTATCCTTGATAGTAGTATTGGTAGACTTGGGTCGAAGAGCCTTTTTTGATGGAGTGATAACTGAGGCCATTTTTCTGGAAAATCACTTTTAGATTATTGATTCCATTATCAAGTTCATCAAGATGACAAATATCATTAGCCCTTCGGAATAAGCATTTAATTGTTCCGTACTTTTGTGAATGATGGTGATGTGAATTATCATGAATATATTGATTCGTGTGTGTAGGCTTTCTATGAACAGTATGCAAAAGTCTACCATAATTGGTTCGTTTCAAATCCACATCAGGAAATGTTAAAGAGCCATTATTTTCGATTTCTGATGTGAATTTAATATTTTCATGGGTATTATTCAAATGGTTCAAAAAACCATTCAAATTATCACGACCATGGGGCCAAATGACAGAAACATCATCTACGTAAAGAAACCATAAGGATGGTTTATGATTACTAGTTTCTAATGCTTTCTCTTCAAAAAATTCCATGTAATAATTCGCAATTGATGGAGAAATAGGGTTTCCCATTGCAACACCATCATTTTGTTTATGATAATCATTATTAAAAATGGAGAAACTGGACGTCAAACAATGGTGGAATAATTTAATAATATCTAGAGAGAAACTCCTTTTCAAAAGTTCTAGGGTATTTTTTATTGGAACCTTCGTAAATAAGAATGTCATCATTAAATTTAAAACGTACCAATGATGGTAGACTTTTGCATACTGTTTATAGAAAGCCTACACACACGAATCAATATATTCATGATAATTCACATCACCATCCTTCACAAAAGTAGGAATAATTAAATGCTTATTTCGAAGGGCTAATGATATATGTCATCTTGATAAACTTGATAATGAAATCAATAATCTAAAAGTGATTTTCCAGAAAGATAGCTTCAGTTATCACTCCATCAAAAAGGCTCTTCGACCCAAGTCTACCAATACTACTGTCAAGGATACTAGCGTGAGTAAAAATTATGTTTCTTTACCTTATGTGAGCAATGTTTCAGAGAAGATCGGAAGGATCTTGTCAAGATATAATTCCAAAGTTTCTTTCGTTCCGGTAATGAAAATCAAGCAGTTCATGAGACCTATAAAGGACGTGATTCCCCTACAATCTTCGGGCATTTATAAGATCCCTTGTACCTGTGGGAAAGTCCACGTTGGACAGACGGGTCGAACTGTGAACACTTGCATTGCTGAACATAGTAGATGCATGAGATTAAACCATCCAAATAAATCTTCTGTATCTGATCATACCATCGAGTTTTCGCATGACATCAAGTTTGAAGAAACAAGAATAGTCGCAATATGCTCATCGATTAATGGTAGATTGGTCAGAGAAGCAATTGAGATACTTGAACATCCAAATAACTTCAACCCTACTGATGGTTTTGAATCATCAAATGTTTGGCTTTCTGTAATCAATAACACACATATATAATGACTATGTTCTAGTTGGTATATTTCGGATTATAGAGTACATTGAAAACTATTTGACACTGCAGTTGTGAGCCAAACCAATAGCAAAGAGTAGCGCTACGCTGTCTTGTTGAGATGTCGTGTATTTTGTGATTTGGGAGGTGTGCGGAGCTGTACCAAGTAGGACATATTCCTCTGTTTGGGATTTTCACGTGGTTTTCCTCAAGCCTTGGGTGAATGCCAGAGGATTCTATTCTTTTTATTAAGGTGTGATATCCACGTTATCATATCTAGTATTCTGTATATTTTTAGTATCTAGTTACTTGCCTTGTTTTATTTCGTATCATTGTTTTCTGAAGAAGATCCTTGGTCAAAGGATCGGAACCTTAAGGTTTCCAATAAATATATAGAATTTGAAATCAAAAGTCGTTTTTATTAAACAATTTTGAAAAATATATAGATTATTGATCATAATCATGATAACTAAGTATAGTTCAACTGTTCTATGGATTGAAATGGACCTGAAATACTGAGCCTGAGTGAAATTAAATGTAATAAGACTCCGTACTACTTAAATTATTACCAAATTTATTTATTATATAAATCACGGAATATTATTTGATTTCTAGTTTAAAAAAGTGCAAAACATTGGCAAATGTTAGAGCACCGAAAAATTAATAGGATCAAAACTCATTTCATCTTGAAGTAATTCAGACAAACTGAGCAATAAGTGACTTCTTTAATGATTAATCTGGATAATAAACCATTCCACTTAGTATTTCGTGCATTGCATAACAAATTCCTCTGAAACTAATTACTTAAAAGAGTTCTTTTTTCATTCACTTAACCATGCGCCGTGCGATGAAGTATTACAATGGACCTCGACTGCATTCAGCTCTTAATCCAGAAATAGAAGACGTAGAAACATGAAAGGAGCACAGTTCCTGAATTATAATCCCAACTCAAGAATCCGGCAAAAACCACATCCTGGAAAACTGTGCAAGACTTTAATATTGCTGGGAATAAATTCGGTTGTTGGAAGCTATGATTACCTGAGTTTTTCATAAGCAATTTTGCTGGCATTTGAATTTCTATTTGATAGCTTCATTTCACATACGAATAAGAATAAGGCCCCTGGATCAACTAATGGATTTTATAATGAAGAACTTCATGTATTAGTTCAATAATTCATTCAATAATGAGGAAAATCACATCACAGCATCATAAATAGTATCTAATATTGTTCTGTATCCAGAAGATGATGACTGTTGCAATTATCTTCACGGTTGTTGATATAGTCGGATAATCCTAGCATGAAATAATAAAGAGAATCACCTGTACTTTATGAGCCTTTTATCTGAAAAAATAGACCACAATTCTACTAACAAATGATACTTCATTACTTCTTGGCCAATTACAATTTATCTGCCTTGTACTTCCCGCAAATTATCCACTTTTATGTGAGCTTCCGCTGGTGCCTGGTTACCGCACGGAAGCTTGCACTGTTTCCGTAGTTGCTATTCTCTCAGCCTTTAGTCACTTTGTAATCATCTACTGCAGTTGCTTTTTCAAAGCTTTGCAGTTATTCTCGTAATAGACAATTTTCCATCGAAGTAGTGCACTTCGCACGTATTCTTCGACGTTCTAAGAACATACATTATTCTTACAACGACTGGTTGAGCGAATCTTTTACTGAGAGAATACTTCACTGTGATTTTATCTGGCTCACAATAATTATAGTCTCAACCAAACTCGATTGCAGTTCGAAAATGTACAAGTGGTTGTATGCAATAGTTTCGCGGATGCGTAATTTAATTTAATTCGATATTCGCTTAGTTTGTTCCAAATTAAACTTTCCCAGAACATAAAAGCTGTTAGCATCATTGCCTGTAATAGTATTAATTGGAACGCTTGATGAGTGCTTCACTGTAATAATATGATAATAATATGTTCATAATTTCAAACTATTCCTACAATGTTATTGTTAGGCACCAAATATGAGCAAACGTTTAATCTGGTGTAGACAATAATGCCATTACAATTTGTGATGTACTAGTTGAATGGCCGTCAAATTAAATTACAGTTGGATTCAATTATAGTTAATTCATTGGAGTTGAAAATGTTTCAACCTGACTACAGGTAAGCTGGAATAAAACAATTACTTTCAGTAACCTTGTAACTAGCAAGCCAAATTTACAATTTAAATGTAATAGTAGGATGAGATATCCGGCAATTTACTTTCATTATTTCACAATAAATATAAAAATAACCGGAAAAAACTCAGGATGTGACTAAAAGTACACAAAACGGAATCAGGAACGTTAAAAATGACAACCTCTACAAGAGCTTGTGTTCTTAAAAGTTTCTCGTATCAACTTTTAGGAATTGTATTTAGGACAACAACAAATTTTACTTCCAATTGATTCAGCAAAAGTGAATGCATATCTTCTTGCTGCATTTTCAAATTCACTTTTCTGTCATTGATCTTCTAGGTCTATTATTTGAGACTCATTCCATTCGATGCGGTGATATTCTGACAGCGCAACATACTTCTGTGAAATTTGGTAGATACAATTCTTTTTGTTTGCTTGTTTCTTCCATCAAGACATCCAGAAACAACACTTTATTCTGTACTCCTTTTCTTCATGGTGGAGTTGATTTACAAATCAATATTTTCTCGTCCTTCTTTACAGAATGTTGTTGTTGTTCTAACGATGATTCTTCTATTAGTTTAATCGATGTATCGCAGTCTTGGCAAGGAATTTCGTACACTTCTTGGCTGTCAAGGTTGATCTTGATCTTTGGTTTAGGCTTTTTTTGTCTGTGGTCTTTCTTCAGTACTCTGCTTGTTTTATCGGTGGTGCCTTTAACGTATGGAAAATAGGTTAAGAAAGTAGTTTTTATTCTTCTTCTGCAGTTTCTCGTAGTCCCAGAGGCAATAAATGCTCCTCTGGCTGTAACTGTTTCGAGTAGTGCAGTCTTGATGGTTCCTATTACTTTTCATTGGTTTTCGTTGTGCGCTAATTGTTTTGATCCTTGTGGTAAATGTTTTTACTACCGAATAGCTGAGCTAGATAGTGATGAGAGTCAGCATTTAGATAGCTTTCCTGTATACTGTGTGGTTCAGGCTTCCGTTTGTTTTTTTCTTCACAAGTACATCTAGGAGACAGTACCTGGTGTTCTCACCCTACTTCCATGGTAAATTTGATGTTGAAATGGACGCCGTTGAGATGATCCAGAAATAGTTTTAGCTGCTCCCTTCCGTGGTTCCAGATCACGAAAGTGCTATCAACGTATCGTAGCTATAGCTTCGGCTTCTGGTTGGCGGATCAGAGTGTCTCAGAGCCAATTTTATGTTCCTCTAGCTGTAACCGTTTCGAAGTAATGTGGTCTCGATGGTTTCCATCACTTTTTGTTGGTTCTCATTGCCCGCCAATCGTTTTGATCTTGTGATGAGCGTCTCTACTACTGACTAGCTAAGCTGGATAGTGATGAGAGTCAGCATATAGATAGCTTTCCTGTCTACTATCTGGTTCAGGCTTCTGTCTTTTCGTTTCTTCACAAGTACATCTAAGAGCAGAAGCTGGCTTTCTTCTTCTATTTCTATGTTATACTTGATGTTGAGATGGATTCCGTTGAGATAGTCCAGGAATAAGTTCAAAGCTCCGTTTCGTGGTTCCAAATTATGAAGGTGAGAACGACATATCGTGACCATAGCTTCGGCTTCTGGCTAGCAGATTAGAGGGTCTCAATATGCGGTCTTGCTAGTTCCCATTACTTTTTGTTGGTTTACGTTGTCCGCTAATCGCTTTGATATTGTGATGAGCGTTTTCACTATTAACTAACTGAGCTGGATGGTGATGTGAGTCAGCATTTAGAAAGCGATTAGTATGTGCTGCTTTCCTGTATATTGTGTGGTTCAGGTCTTCGTCTGTTCGTTCCTTTACAAGTACATCTAGAAACAGGAGTTTGCTTTCTTCTCCTACTTCTATGTCATAATTGATGTTGAGATAAATTCCGCTGAGATGGTCCAAAAATAAGTTCAACTGCTGCCTTCAGTGGTTCCAGATTACGAAGGTGTCGTCGATGTATCGTAACTATAGCTTTGGCTTCTGATTAGTGGATTGGAGGATCTTGAGCCAATTTTGTTTTCCTCTGGCTGTAACCGTTCTAAAGTAGTGCGGTCTTAATGGTTTCCATTACTTTTTGTCGGTTTTTGTTGTCCGCTATTCGTTTCGATCTTGTAACTAGTGTTTCCACTATTGATCAGCTTAGTTAAATGGTGATGACAGTCAGCATACAGATAGCGATTAGTATGTGTTGCTTTTCTATATACTGTGTTTCAGGCTTTTATCTTTTCGTTTCTTCACAAGTGCATCTAGAAAGTTAGTTCTCTTTTCCTATTCCCATGGTAACCTTGATGATGAGATGATTGCCGTTGAGATGGTCTAGAAATAAGTTTAGCTGCTCCCTTCCGTGCTTCCAAATTACGAAGGTGTCATTGACATATCGTAGCCATAATTTCAGCTTCTGGCTAGCGAATCAAAGGATCTCAGAGCCAATTTTATATTTCTTTGGCTGTAACCGTTTTGAAATAGTGTGGTCTTGATGGCTTCCATTACTTTTCTTTGGTTTTTATCGTTCGCTAATCGTTTTGATCTAGTGGTGAGTGTTTCCACTACTGACTAGCCACCATCCAAGGTGATGAAAGTCAGCATTTAGATATTTTTTTATATTGTGTGGTTGAGGCTTCCATCTGTTAGTTTCTTTACAAGTACGTCTAGAAACGGCAGTTGGCTTTCTTTTCCTACTTGCATGATAAACTTGGGGTTGAAATGGATTCCAATGAGATGGTCCAGCTGTTCTTTTCTGTGGCTCCAGATTACGAAGAGGTCATCGACGTATCGTAATTATAACTTCGGCTTCTGGTTAGCTGACTGGAGAGCTCTAATTTAGAAGTCTCTCATGAATATGTTCGCCAGGACTAGTGAGAGTGGAGTTCCCATAGGGACACCTGCAATTTGTTTGTACTGCTGAATTGCTGACTAATTTGTCTTCCGATTGAAGTATGATGGCGTTCAAAATATCATCAAAATGCGAGGAATACTTCCCATATGTGTATGTATCGTCTTGGACTGGTTGTATGATTGATAAAAAATAAAATTTGTTCTTAAGCTTGAAATTTTATATCATATCCCAAGAATGCGCCTATTAAAAACTGGTATAAGCTACCCTTCAGTAAACTACAATTACCAGTACTCTCCTTGTTATTCAGTTGTCTTGAGTCTATATTGAGAGCGA
This sequence comes from Dromius quadrimaculatus, assembly GCA_963989225.1. NCBI lineage: Eukaryota > Metazoa > Arthropoda > Insecta > Coleoptera > Carabidae > Dromius > Dromius quadrimaculatus. The sequence continues at coordinate 6,792,809 of OZ022334.1, read as the reverse complement.
CAAAAAATCAGTATTTTGCCATCAACATGTAAGCCTTAGAAGATATTAAAGAAATCAGAACAATCTTTGTGTCGTCCCTCCAATGTGCACAAATTTTCTTATTCACCTGAAATCGTAGCTCTTTTAGAGGAGACGTTATCCATGTAATTCAATCGAAATATGCTTGAATGCCAAGATGCAGCTACGTATCTCCATGCGAATCATAAGAATTCAGGGCACTGAAAAGGTTCATCTAAACATTTATAAAATTCTACATATGAACGCTGTTTCAACGAAAATAAAAATTTTGGACGGACATAGGTTGACTTGTCTTGATAAAGGACTCACAAACCTTTGCTGGTTTAAAATAAAAAACCATAATAACAATGGTTGAAGAAAAAAACGGTTGCTGTGATGAAAGCTGAAAACTGCCATGATATGTATGATTATTTCTTGCATAATTTTAGGAATATCTTCAAACTATAACAATACGACTAATAATGATATGCCCGCGAACTGTAAAATCGAATGAATGAAATGTGTATGGTATTGACAAAGTTTACTTTAGAATCTTGAGGTCATTGACCTGGAAGCCTATATTTTCAGAACAAAATGTTTGACTCTCAAACTATCAGCTGTTCAAAATCAGACAAATTCACACTCATATGAATAGAAGAAAAAGTAAGGAATAATCACAATCGCAAGAGATTCGGAATCATGTAGGTGTAGGCTAAAGTGCTTATCAAATAAAATAGAACTCATTCTTAGAGCTTAGTCTATAGAGCAATTTCTAGAATGAGGAAAAACTCTCGCTCACACTGTTCCCATATTAAAACAATAAATTCCAGACCACGAGGAAAATTCTCTGAGGTCTAGAAATTATGCCTTTTAAAATAAATCCTAGCGCCAAAAGCCGCAATATTTGCTCCAGCATGTAATGTGATGAAAAGTTTATATTAAAATTTAATAGAATTGTGTTAACATGGGTTAAACTACTACGTTGAGTGTTGAGCTACGGTCGGCATGTCAAATTAATTACTCTGGCACTTTTGCTTGTTCTAATTTTGAATATTGGAATAAAGTTCAAAGTTGAAGTCTTGTTTGAAAAATACAACTAATATTACATCATCCTTCATTCTTAAACGATTCGTTTTTCAATTGATGGCGATGGAATAAAATAAAACTCGAATTGCAGAAGAGTTCTGAAGGATGAAAGAGAATATTTTCCGTAATAAACATGACATAAATTAGTAAGAGCTTAGTAATATATTCATATTGAGGTTAACTTCAAGAAACTTGATTACAAAGCTTGGACATTCGGCTCGGCGCTTGTCTTAATGTCATACCGATGCCAGCGACAAACGCAGGCTGATTGATTTATCCACTCTTGGCATAACACCGTTGCCACAACAGGCGGTTGGCAACAATCGCCGCCGTTCCACGTATATTACGGTTTTTGGGTCATATTGATAGAGCCAAGGGTATTAAGAAATATGCGAGCTCAAATACGTGATACCAATACCAGAGAAAAGAGACAGAAAGTCTTAATCGGTGCCAATATATCATTAGAATTATCAACTTTAATATAAACTATCTAATTTCAAGAACATGGAAATGCAATCATCCGAAACATGATCCAACTCCTGAAAAATATCTTTCTTTGTTTGTAATCTTTTATCAAGCAATATTTTTGTTGCAATTTTCTCAGCCAGTAACCAGTGCGCTTTTTCCACTTCCTGATATTTTTGCAGCAATGAAGTGACTACATTTTCTGATAAATTCTGCCACAATTTTTTTTGCTACAATGCGCTTGTCTATTATTTTTCTACTTCAAAGGACAACTCGCAGTGCATAGTATTGATTTTCAAAGTCTTGTTAAAACGTTTTGTGAATATTTGTTTAGCAAATTTCGGAATGTTTATTGAAGCTATTGTGTTTGTATTTCGAGCAATGAAATCAAATAAACATTAGAGCGGAGGTCACGTTTGATGCTGGACGTATAATTTTGGACTATTGTACAAGCTGTTCCATCTGAATTTATTGAATTGAAACATGCAGTATTATGAAGTTACTGATTCTTTAAATCAATCATATTCAGGCACAAATAAAATTTATTTATCTCAATAGTACGATTAGAAGTTGATGTGGGTATAGTTACTTTTTCAATCTTTATCATCAGCAACATTCGACCATAACATGAAATTTGTCATGTTTCGTAATCCTCAGCAAACTTATCGTATTTTAGTTCTCGGTTGGTCATTCCATTCGTCAGCAATGTTCGTGATGTTTAACCTGTAACCTATTTCTGTGTTTGCAGATCCAGCTGTCGTTTCCCGTGTTCAAGTTGGACAAGCCGAACGACTGTGACGTCAACTTTGTGGATGTGTTCAGTGACAGTACTGACATCCCTTCGCGCCAGAGTAACTACTGCGGATCAATCGCAGATCCCGTCACCTCCAAGAACCACACCATGTACGTGAGGTTTTTAGCTGAGTCCAACGCCATCAGTTCCAAGTTTCAAGCCTTGTTCACAGCCTTCAGAGAGAAAAAAAGTAATGAAGGTGAGTAAGGAAAGATTAATCATTAGAAATACATTCTTGTTCCTCCCAAATTGTATGCTTCATAAATATGGGATATCAGTTTTCTGCGAACAAGTCTTCGGAAGAATAAATTTGGGGTCTACAAATAAAACGGAGTTAAAAAAAAAATTATGTATTCAAGGTAATCTCTTTGCCACTCTATGCACTTAGTGTGAAAGTTTTAAAATATATGTTATCAAAGGCTCAAAGATGCAGGCTTAGAACTCCAAACTTTCAATTGAAAATAGATTATGTAACATTCCACATACGAAAATTAGGTACTTTCACAAGTAAAAACATCAGCAGAAACATGCTTGGAAAAACAAAAAAAAAAAACGTACACAGGAATAAATAGCTTGTAACACTGAGATTTTTTTTTTTTTTTAATATTTGTCATAGTTTCATTAATGAATGGATTGTTCACAAATTCAAAATGCAAAATAATAATCACAGAGAATTCTATATTTTCATATTCCATAAAAATAAAATTCATGAATTGCAAATAAAAGAAAAACATTAAAGTCCATACTTAAACAAATGAATTCTCATTATTTATTCATTCGAATAATTTTTTCAGGTTAGTGAATTGCAAATAATTTCACAATAGCATTCGAATATTATAAATATTATTTTTAGCATTCAATTTTTATTTCTTCCATATATTTATATACTAGCTTTGTAATCCGGGGGTCGCAGGGTCGAATCCCACTGGCAGACAAAAAGATTAGATTCTCACTCAATCATAAAATACTGTACTCCCCACAAAAACTACATTGAAACGTCTATTTCATCAACAAGTATAGAAAAATTCAGCAAATATCTGCAGAATACAGAAAAAAAATCGAATTAGAAAGAATTTAAATCACTCAGCTCATCACCGTCAAAATTTTGTGCCCCAACTGCACGAAATTGCGTTTCCACTTTACAAGAAATTAACGGAAGCGACCGTACACGGTCACAAACTAATTTTCAATTGGCCGTCGTGTGGCAATCCAACAAAAAAAAATGCAATTACACGTTCATTCCAGTTCTATGATGAGTTTTCTACCTTGAATTTACTGCATATTGCTGAAAGCTCAACTGTGGGGCATTTCTCTGCAAATAGCAAATGTATGTTTTTGCAAAATTGGATGATACTGTGCAGAATTTCTGTTGTATCACACATTCAAAATTAATCTCAGTTTTTGATCATAGATATACAATCACATCTCTTTTGTTTCAGCTTGTGCTGACGACGAATATGATTGCGAAGACGCCACTTGTATTTCAGCAGACCTGAAATGCAATGATCGTATAAACTGCCGCTTTCGTTGGGATGAAGATGACTGCGATGTAAGTAAATCATTCAATCCATTTCATAACTATTATTTTCAATCACACAATAGTTCAGATATGTCCTAAGATCTAGAAATAAAGTACGAGAAGCATATACTACAGATAAAGAATTAGATCCCCGAATAGCACTGCATAAATACCCATTTTATAAAAAAAGTCATAATAGAGAAGTTTTGATCTGCTTCATAAGTCTAAATCCATAACTTCACAGTTAGTTGGCAAGATCGCCTGGTAGAACAATAATAATTTCTTCAAAATACACTTTTCTTCGCTTATCTATTCATAATTTTTCTTAATTCTTATAACAGAAGCCAGTTAATCCTTTTCAATCGGAAATCTCGTTCCAAGAAAAATTCGTGGCACCTGACAGATAAGTTCCAAAAGTTCTTGATTCAATATTATGTGTCCAACTAGGCTATAACTTATCAATACTATCAGAATAATGAAGTGCATCCAAATCTGAAAATAAGCGTTCGTCTCAGCTTCCACCTCTTCATTCGAAGTGAATCTTCGCCTGTCTAGTCATCTCTTCAATTTGCGGAGAAAAGAATAATCTGACAAATTCGGGGCATGTGGAAGCACTTTGAATTAAAGTTTCTCAAGTTTTGCTACAAAATCTTGTGCGCAGGTGCATTATCATTGTCAGATGGGGACATCCAACTTTGATTGCATCATTCAATTTGTCCAGTAATGAAGAGTGGAAGACCGCAAAGAGAGTTTTGTCATTTTCTAAGTTGTCTGTGAGCACTAAGCCCGGAGAGTTCCAGAAGATTGTTGCCATGGCTTTAGCGGCAGATAAAACTATTTAGAATTTTTCAGACACACTTTTCCCTACTCCAATTCATTGTTTAGAATGCTGCTCATATATTTGTGTAAGTTAATTGTATCTCTCCATTTACATCTATAGTTTTGATAACATAGCCCGTTGATTCTTTCCAATCGATATTCCTGTCTCAGAAACACCTAAGAGGATATTTCGGGAAGTACTCGGCCTCATGAAGAAAACGGAAGATTTCCAGGAGATTTAATCAAGATTTTTCTTCATGATCTCCTTGCAATTCAATACATCCAGCCCAACGATGTTATAACTTTCTGATGTCTAACTAGTTTGTTATTATTGTCATAATAACACTGATTTCTGGGTGATTACGTGACGATTAGTACCGGAGGGGCACAAAAATAACAAACAAGAATATCACGTTCCCTAGTTACAACAAGTAACTAGAGTAATTTCTCTGACAGAAATCACAATGACAGGACATACATTGCTGAAAATTTTGATTGAAATAGTACATTAGTCGAACATTGAACATTGGAAATTGAGAAGGGATGAACAGAATGGATCATCAACATTCAAATAATCCTTTCAAATTCAACACAGAAAGAAGAAGAACATAGGAAATAGTACGGTCTTTATTTATGTTGAACAGTTTCTATAGAGTCCTGACGGACCTCATAGTTAGAATAAACGAAATTGGAGTACTCAATTTCAGATCGAACAAATGAGACTAAGGTATCCTGGAAAGTACGAGTACTTCCAATTACGAAGCCCAACACACATAATGCTAGGTACCTATTCTAATTGTAGCGACACTTAGGTCTTGATACCTAAGATGTCATAATGACGTCATGTGACTTTACTAAGATTATCAACATCTAGTTATTTTAAGTTTATAGGTTGGTACAAATGAATAAGTTGCTAGTAAAAAAGCGCGCTTATGAATTTATTTTTGAAAAAAAATATCCATCTACGCATCAAATACCAAATCATGACATTCGCCACGTCTTTAATGCTCATAAAATCATGTTTTTTCTTATATTGTATCCAATATATGAGAGTATCATTACCCAAAAATGCGCTGGCACACGATTGCAATATATGTCAGTATGTTTATTTATCCTTTTCACAATATACAAACAGCATTCCTTGCTAAGCCGAAAATTTGCAAGAAATTCTGCGTTCGCAATTCCAAAAGGATCTTGCTCATCCCTTATTAATCTTCGCGTAGTTCTATTCTCTTCGTTCTTCAAATTTTATAGCCTCAACCAATAATTGAAGTAAACAAAACGTCATATCAATCAAAATCAAAAGAACTCCAAAACAGTCGAGAAGTAAACAATTCCAAGAAAAATGTCAGAGTTATCAAGTTGATAAGTTGAATTAGAATAGGCCTCCTGTATTGCAAGTATCCCAAATATGAAATATAAAATTCATCTAAAGCCCGCCGTACAAGATGCAATATTTCACGAAATTTTATTCATTCGGAGCCGCGCTAGCTGCCACGCTTGCTCCGATGCTAGAAACTTGGTCCGCAGCTGGGTGCTAGACTTGCCACAAGACTTTTTATACAAGTGCTATTTGTCGCACTTGCTGCGCCGCTGGCTGCTGTCCGCAGCCAATCAGAACGAACGACGAAATCATATAACCATGTCACTGAGTTATAAGTCGCTTTAGCACGCTGCATTGTACTGTGCTTTGTGGTGTTTTGAGGTACAAATCAGTAGAAATTATGGCTTATGGAAACGGAGTGAAATGAGAAAGAGCAGAAGTGGAAGCTCTCATTGAGGCATACAAGAATGAGCCGTGTCTGTACGCGGTAAAATTCCTCCTCAAAAGCCACTTTCTTGATCAAAGTTTTCTCTCCTTTTTCTCCGTCTCGTAATTCTAATTGATTGGCAAGCTATAATTGCAGCAAATGCCTCTGCTCTCCTTCGACAATTATTTCCGGCAACATCCATATTTGTAATAAGCAAGTCTACCAAGTCTACGTTATGGAGTCAGAATGGTCTCGCATCAAGCGCAGCTCAAAGTGGCCCATTGTTTTGTATGCGGCGGGCTTTATTGTCAAATTTTACTGCTAGATCCAAGATAAGTTCAGTGCACGATATTATTGAATAATCGTAAGTCAATGGTGTGAGTTCCCTTGTGTAAGACAATGTGAAGCATTTAGTAGTATTTAGATGTAAATTGTTGTTTGAGCATCATTAACTTGGACTATTCAAGTAGTAATTCTGTAACAAATAATAGTCGTTGATGGAGTTGACAGGATAAAAAAGTTTTAGGCCGTAAAAACAGAGTAATAAATCGCAGCTTAGTAAGTCTGTTACATCGTTTATAATAATAACAGCAAAGAATTTGGGTTGGATCCTCGAGGAATGCCGAAGGGAGGACAAAATTTGGATGAACCGGAGCCTTGAAAGTTGACGAACATTTCATGTTGGTCAAAGTACGAAGTTGAAAGTGATATGAGAAGAAATTAGAAAGAGAAGGACTCCAGTTTATTGATCACTTACAGTGATGAAACGTCGAAACACTCAAAGGAATTGCATTCAAATAAGTCTAGACAATTTTGAGAAATGTCCAGACGGATGCATTTCTGATCGACTCTCAAAAGACGCAGCACCTAGAGAAAACATCACGTAAAATGTGGTGGACGCAATCTATCGATATGTTTACAGTCTCAGAAGTTTCTTGAACCTTCAGTCGACAATTTTCTAGTATAAATTGTGGATTTTCATGACGATTTTGTAGGTCATGACGGTTTTTGGGCGTCCCGTACGGTCGTCATCCTGGATTGATATGTACAGTTACGTTTTAACTCAGCCTATCATTTATTAACGTCGAAATTAGATGAACACATTCTCTTAATATAGAATCTAACAAATTTTTCATCTTTGTTGGTTTTGAGCCTTCCAAAATAAAGTACTTAATACAGCACGAACTTCAATTTTATCCATGAGACAGACAAAACACATAAGTCTGAAGCTTCGCACAGCACCATTTGAAACCTTCTACTCATTTAATATAATAGCTTAAGAGTCATTTTTGCGACAACTATTTTTACGGTCAAGAACTTTTCAAACTACTCTTGTATAAGCACTAACAGAGCATCGTTGCCAGAGATGTTGCAAGAAATTCTATCGAAGTTCTTTTGAAGATGATTAGAACAAATTATCGATTGTTGTCTTATTTCTACCTTACGTCACTCAATTCTTTGTTCTGATTGACCACTTACAATTTTCTCATGAACATAGATTTACTCACTGTTTCAAGCATAATAAATTCAACCCACTTCCTCATTCTGAATTACGGTTTCCTTTTAAAAAAGAAGATATTACAGAAGTTCCTTTTAATAATGAGACATAAATATATATTCATGAAAAACTCCCACGGAAGAAAAAAGATATTCAGTTAATGAATTATTATTATTACTGTAGTATTTCTTCTGTTCTCCAGCAATTTAAAACAGTCAAGTTGAAATTTTCCACTGAGTTCACTCAAATTAATTCTATTCTTTCATTAAGAGAAATGTACATCACTTAAAATAATTAATATTTGTCTCTTGATCCCCTTATTCATTTTGGTGAGCCTTTCAGTTGATGAAGAAGTCAAAAAAGTGTATATTAGTAGCTAAAATTAAATAAAATTTGAAGCTCCACGATTTTCCGTTTGTCTTTGATTTCCCATTAAGATCAGCCTTGAACTGTTTGTGTGAAGTTTACTCGTATTCATTCCGTCATGAAATTATCAGTTTCTCCTAGCGGGAAATCGGAAATCCACTTGCTCTCACATTACGTTCGGTGTTAAATCGCTCACAATAACCCTAAGCGCCGCTCGTAATCACCCGCAAGTGGCACAAAAGAATCGCCGTAACTCTTACGATCTGTCACTCTAATTCGCGGCCGTCCGCAGTGCGGCGCTCTGCTCTACATTAATTTTTATTATCCTGAAGCCCGAAGCACTGATCTTTTGCTGTATCATCATGCAGAACATTAATTACAATTTAAGCGTAATTACGAATAATGGACACCAAAAAGTTGGAGCTAGTATTCCAATGAACTGGAACATTTCATTATACGCTTGATTGAACACAACACGAATTATTTTATAATAGGGTGCAAGCCATTATTAAACTTCAACAAAAATTGAATCAGCAGGATGGGAAATTGGTCATTAACACAATAACTACAAAAAACAAATATTTTCATCTCTGTTTTCATTCTTAAATGGACAAATATTTGTTTGGAGAACTCTCATTATTCGACTAGTTGATTACATGATTAAACTCTCTCCCTTGTATTGTGGTTCAGGATAGGGGGTCAGTAAATGTCAGCGGGATGGATAATGTGCGGTATATATCTCTGTAAGTTTTGGAGGAAGTGAAACATTAGAAGAGGAAAGCGAACATTCCCTTTCTCTAAAAAGTGACGCAGTTTTTTGCTAGCGCTGGCATTTACTGAATTTTCCACAATGGCAACCACTAAAATGTATTTTAAACTGGTCTTTGTTGTTGGTGAGATAAATAAATTAATAAATTATTTTGTGGAAGAGCTTTTATCCTCAGAGGGAGGAGCTTGCTTTGTTATAATTTCCGTTTTATATTAGTTAATTTATATGAACGATGACTTCATAATAGCTTTTATTATACATTTGATCATATTTATATCGTTGTCACACTAAAGGCCCTATAATGCAGAAAATATAGAGGAGTATTTCTGAATTTGAAATTGGGGCAGCTAGGATAGGAGTATTTGTAGAATTTGTGATTTCTAAAGAAAACGGGTGATTGCCAACTGTATCAAACCAGGTATAAATTTCTTATCACATTGGACATCTGCTCCAACGCTTAGAACCATGCTAGAATCAGAAATGACCAACTGCACCAAGGGATCAATTCCTAGTAAACGCAGAATATATACCATAAGAGCCTTCCCTTTACATAAATTCTAGTCCACAATCCAATTTCCACTACCTTTTTTTTATTTTTTTAAATAGGAAATCTATTATTATGTATTCTCCTTATATTATTATGTTATTTGGACGGCATGCGTGACTTCACTTCCATGTTCGCACACATAGATACATTTACCCTCATCCCTTTACCTTTATCGCCTCATGAAATTTTGCTGTAAGATTCGCATACAATTAGCCTGATATGGTGTACCCACATAGTAAATGATGATAAAAGTACCTTCAAAAATACTCAGACTGTCATCATGATTATGTCAGTACAAAAAATGTCCCAAACATTTCGAGAAGGTAGTATAAATGAAAGTCGGTCTTGACAGTTAATTTAATAGATACTTTTCTACACAACAAATGATCTTTCTGATAGGAATTTTTTGTTTCAGAAAAAGAAGAAAAATCTTCTGAATTCTGAACATATCGTCATCATCATGGTGATTTTCTCGCTGATCTTATCAGGAATGTGTATCACATTTTTCTACAATTGTATCAGGAAGCTCATCAGAGATCATCACACTATACAGGTATGTAGATACCAGCTCAAAAAAAAATTGTACCGATGGCATCATGATCACAAAATAAAAACATACTTTCGAAACCATATACAGAGTGATCAAAAATGATTGTCCGTGCCGCTTTGTTCTGATTTTTTCTTTGCCGCCTGGTTGAGATAGTGACCTTCAAGTGACAGATGACAGTTCCTCTGAAAACACTATTCTAACCTAATAATTTGGTAGAATAATAATAAATTCTCAATAATCAGTGAATAATACAGCTATTTACTTACTTTTTTGTTTATTGAATCTGAATATGGATGAATCCGTCATAAAATATGCAAAATATACGCCATTGTGTTTTTGAAATGTCGGTAATGTAGTTTTCAAAATAAATAAATTTATACTAATTTTATTCCATGAAGATAGTTTTGATCATAATGCGAACTTTTGCCTGTCACCTGTCAGACAATCATTATTGATCACTCTGTAGAATACAACTAGATATAAATTGAAGTTTCATCTACAAATATCAACTAAAAATAATGACAGATACATCTGGGTTTGATTATGTGCATTAATATTGCATTCGATTCCAGTCATGTATAATTATTGATAAAGTGTATTGAATGTTCCCTTTGTTTATAGTTGCTAATGTAAATGGAATTCATTTGTTTATGATTAACGGGTTTTGAATATTCAGTTCAATCTGATGTGGTATTCGAAATAAATGATGATATGTATTGAAATAGATACATCCAATCTGCTCCAAATTTACAGTGTACGATTTTACATGATTGGATAAGCAGGGAGAAACTAATCTTTCGACTATAATTTTTTTCAAATGAATGTATTCGGTCATTCTACAGAGTGATCAATAATGATTGACCGTCACGTGACTTGCAAAATATCGCATTATGATCAAAACTATCTTCATGGAATAAAGTTAGTATAAATTTGTTTTTGTAACACGCACACTGAAAGTACCCTATTACTGAGCTGACTTCTGCTTCGAAAGTTCTCAATTCCAAACAATGGTAACAATTTTCAATAATTCTCTGTTGACTGGGAATTAATGGATATTTTTTCCCGCTGGATAAAAATGAAATTGTAGGTCATGGATCATGGATGCGTTGGATTTTTTCATTTCATTAATATATGTCAAATTGATATTTTGAAAGAAATTTGTATTATGGAATGTGTTCGTTAGAGTGTGTGCATTTATTGTGAACGGGATAGCACAGAAAATGTGAAAAATATCAATCAATAGAATAAATCATGTAAGTTATATTTCATTGTATTAGTTTACTGTAATGTGATTGCATTTGCAAAAATCTATTTGTCAAATCGATAAGATAGTTTCGATACATCCAAATTTATTTAAAAAGCTCATTAATGGGGGTACTTCGGTGCACTTGTTACAAAAAGTATCTTATGCAACACGGACACTGAACGACTGTCATTATTGTCACGGATGAATTTGGCTGCACGGAGCTACGCCTTGGGCTTTGCCCTTGTCTTCACCGAATGCAACCAAATTCATCCAGGACAAAAATGACAGTCATTCGGTCTTTGTAGCATAATATACTATTATTTTGATAACTACGTTACCAACATTTCAAGAACACAGTGGCTTATATTTTGCATATTTTATGACAGATTTATCCATAATCTGATTCAAGAAACAAAAAAGTAGGTACATAACTGTATTATTGTATGATTATTGAAGATTCATTATTCTTCTATCAAATTATTAGGCTAGAAAAGTGTTTTCAGAGGAGCTGTCATCTGTCACTTGTAGCTCACTATCTCAAGCAAGCGGCAAAGAAAAAATCAGAGCAAGGCAGCACAGTCAATCATTTTTGATCTCTCGTAGAAATTCACCCATTATATTAAAAGACTTCAGCTGATACTAATCAAATTTTGCTTCACAGCTAGTCAGTATTATAAATCTAACACTTGTTTTATTATGTGAGGTGTGAGGAGTGAAAATTGTTATTTCAGGATCAAGTACAGAAATACATGATAGTTCAACAGTTAAAATTGAATGGCGGAATTATTGCTTGTGGGTACGCAATCTAATCCGAGAGGTAGCGTTACAAATGAAAATGTCAGCTGATTTTGATAGCGATAATTGATTTCGTACAACTAATCAGTGAACCGATCCTCAGCTGCTCAAGTACCGGTGTAGAGAGGGTGAAAAGTTGCGAAAGTGATGGAAAAAATTCATCTTCAAGTAATAGTATGCCAACTGGAGCATTTTTTTTTAAACAGTTGACATCATAATGAGTTGCAAAGAAATCGCATGAACCTTTTTTAAAGAAAAACGTCAAGTAAAGTTATAGTACTTTATAAGCTGGATGGAGGCAAGCGGGTTTTCTGACAGCTGGACCCTGAAAAATATCGTGCATTAGTCGTATAGTCTTCATCTTTACTTTGCGTTTGGTGACAGCCTCTCAACCGCTACACACGCAGCTGATAGTTGTTTTCATGTTTTTATAATATAAACAATCACTTGGTTGAATTTAATCCTGAGTAGTTTTACTATATCTGACGAGTTTTTTTTTTTTTAGAAGTCCATGCGAGCTGCTGATGCCTAATCCTCTTTTCACGACGCAGCTGTCTATGATATCAACTGTTTATATAAAAAAAGGTCCAGCCGAAGTTTTATTACTCAAATAGTATATTATGTAACATGTTTTATAAACGTCTCATTAGACACGAGTTTCTTAGGCACGAGCGAAGCGAGTGCTTAAAGAACCGCGTGTCTGAAGAGTTTTAAAAACAAGAAACATGTTATACTTTTTCTACAGCCGCAAATTAAAACCATCAAAGCTTAAGATTTGAAAAATTTTGATAGCAGTTCAAGGGAATCATAAATTTTTTCGTATATATTTTTGTGTCATCATTCATTTCATTAAATATTTTTCCGTCAATATAAGTTTTTGCGGAGTTCTCAGAATTAAGATTTTCAGCTATTTCGATTTTATCAGTTTCACTTTTTTCGACCGTTTGCAAAATTTGTTGTTGCTAACGCTGCTGCCTGTGTAATCTCGGGTGGAGTACCCATGAGACTTTTTTCGTCAGTTTCATTATATTCTTGATTAATATTTCTCAAAAATTAACTTTATTTTACAAATAATTTTAACGCAGCTCTCACTAAATTTGTATGCTTCATCGGTTATGCACGATTTCAGATTCGGATGAAGAAATCTACGTAAAGCAAGCTTCAGTCCGTGCTGAATACGGCTGTGCTAACTTCAGGTCGTGCTTAAACTGATGGAAGTCACGGGTTTGTCAAGTTGTGTTCAAAATGTTATTTAGAGCCATGGAAACCAGTACCATTTTAATTACGGCTCTAGGAAAGATTATTATTTTACTGCTCTCGCAGCCTCTCACACCCACACCCACCGCGAGTGCGTCAGCTGACGCTTGGTTCATTGACTTATCACACCAGCTCTATCAAAATAGATGATAATACCTAAAATGCCACGCTACCTCTCGGATCAATATCCTATTTCACATATAAAATACTTGAACGGGAATTTAGATCGAGATTAAGCTCTGCAGAAGGACGTTATTATAACATACCCTACTTCAAACGATTAAACTGGAAAGTGTCACCAATCCCACAAAATTTTGAGTAGTACAAAAACAGCTGCGATCTCAACTTATATTTTTTAGGCGATCATAACAAAAAAATGTCTCTTTGGCTCCTTTCGCGGGACACATCTGTCAAATTTCACTTCTTGGGACTGCTCTGTCAGATACTACTTTTTTGGGACAGATCTGTCAAAAACTACTTCATAAGCATTCCATACTTACTTATATGGTCTTGATGAACTCTTTAAGATACAATTTTTGCCGAAATACATATTATATTCCTCCGTCAACCTTAATAATTCGTGCAATTCAAGAAATAGATACGCATTTTTTACAAATGTCACTTCGCTAGAAGACAATCAAATAAAACAGTTCCAATGGCAACTAAGATTTACAATTGCAATGTTTTAGAACTAAATAGATAGAATTTTGTGGTTTTGCATTATTTCGTGATGTTCGCCTAAAAAACGTTGTATGCACCTTGGCCTACAGTTCTTTTTTGGTCTCACCTGAATTCAGATTCGTCCAAAAAAGATAATTTTTCTACGGCCTTGATACACAAATAACTATTAAATACTTGTTCTCCATATTCTTTGGAACATATTTAATAACATCATTTTCTCATGCATTTTCTAAAAATCATTAGTTTTTCTGAAAGATCATAATATGTAACTTCAACAAGTTCCTCTCAACATCCTGAAAAAAATATTTGTTTAGTCTGAAACGGTACATGTTCCATTTTCGTTCAAATTCTTGCGATTTATCTTGGAAAATAAATCATATTCGCTTTTTCTTCCCTTCTACGTTCGTATGGATTAAAGTGCAGGAAAGAGGTCGCCGTAGAAGTCTTGTACACAACGCCAGTATTACTGAAGTCGCTGCTGCTAAAATTCAATATTATTGGCTGAATTTTTGCGTAATATAATCTCATAATATCTATTCATCCAACACTGTCACTGTGGTTGTTTGTAATAGATATTTTCATTCATCAATCTCTTAGTGAGAGAATAATAAAGAAATTACAAAAATAGAAGGTCCAAAATTATTTCAGGGCTTCTTTGTAGTTTCTAGAATCTACTGATAGAATGTTTTGTCAATTTTAAACAATAAAGAAACATAAAAAGATTTGAAGATGTTAAAAATGTACTATTCTCGTTAAATCATCTGGTTGATACTCCCAGAGCAATATGCAATAGAAAAACTGTAATTACTAGGTCACTTTCGACTGGACGACACCAGTTGAGATTCAAAGAATATAAATCAATATCCAAGCTCAATACTAGGACTTGCTAGTGGATTTTATTCCGTTTTGAAGCTCGTTCACGTTTCCTTCCTACCGATACATTAAAACATTAGCAAAGCGATCAGATATACTCCTGGCCATTTGTTAACTCCAGCAAAGTATTTTACGTTTGTAACAGAATTGCTGTACATACATCCACCTCGTTTTTGCCATAAATTGCTCAATTTGTACGTATTAAAACATTTATATCCATTCTCCTCCTAATATGCTTCTCATATGAAGTTTTCAAAAAATAATCCGCAGTTTGGATTCGCCGAACACAACAGCTAATCTGTCTAATGGAGATAAATCGTGTGCAAATGAACACCATTAGTGACACGTGATGGACTTGGATGCTTTGGATATTTAGCACGTGGCATGTAAACTGAGAGTTAAATTTTCGCAGACATACATTTGCAGATAGAATTTCTTTTTTCTCAAGAATTTTGTCAAATTAGAGAATTCAAAAGAAAGCAAATCTAACTCGAGAAAAACAAATCCCAATTATATAAAAAAACTGTCTCGATGATACACATCATCAAATTCATACAAATCTAATCCAACAGATATCTTTCTGCCAACTATTTCCTGAGAAGCTTTAATTTTATTAAAATCTTCATTTAATCTTGTTATAGAATGTCTCATTTTATATTTTAAAAATCTTCCTGGATAAGCTCTGAGTATCATAACGTCAAGCCAGTATTAAAAATTTCTCTTTGTGATAATATTTAATTTAGCTCATAATAGAAATATGAAACATTAAATTGAATTTTATTTTCTCTCTTGTCTGCAAGTAAAGACGGTAAGAAAATACATTCATGATATAGTTATTATGAATAAATAATATATACGTTACAATTTAATTAACGATATAACTTGATTCTTGTCAGGTACTGGCTGAATTTGAGCTACAGTTTCTGAAGACACCTCCAGAAGATTTAGAAAGAATTGCTTGAAAATCCACACCAAAATATTAAGAATATTCTATTCACAATATAAGTTTATTACTGCGGAGAACTTCTTATTTATTTTTATTTAATATACTATTCACTGTTTTTGTTTTATTATAAGTTTTATTGTCATGATATGATTTGTGCTTATGAATATAAACTTTTTATAGGTATTCAATTGACATGAACATATCAAAAAGCACAATTTGAGTATACTCCGAAACTGATGCACATAATGAATAAATATTAATTAGATCTTTTATCCGATACGGGTGTGACAGATACTTATAGTGCACTTCATCAACTGAAACGTGCGGTAACCAGTCGTCACTCTATACGGGGGCTCTCAGTTTTTGAGGACACTAAAATTATTGTTGTAGAGTGTTGGAGTCCTATTTTATCTGTTGCCTGGATGTTTGTCAATGATGATGGCACCACAACGGATTGACATTAAAATTGACTTGAAAATTGAAGTCAATTAATCATGGAAGCTGGATAAGTTTCCGGAGAGAACTTATCATACGGACTTAACAAGGATTAAATCAGATAATCCTTCTATAAAAATAAGATCTGGATCAAGGTGATACGGATTGGAGCTTCAAGAAGAGATGGAAACGCCTACACTTAAATAGCGTTTGAATCAGGAATAAGAAAATTATTCAAGTGGGATATATTTTCCTGCGCCTTTGATATCTGCCCTCCCTTTCGCATCTTCTAAATTCTAAATGGTCTGTCCTCATGTTCTCCATTATTTGTTGAATATTACCTTATAATAGTTTAAAAAAAAAAAATAAGGAATGGAAAAGCACCTGGACATGACTATATAAGAGGAGAACAGCTAAAGTATATGGGGGAAGAAGGTGAAAAAATGCTACTAACGATGCTAAATAGAATATGGAGAAAAGGATCAATACCAAAAGATTGGAAAAAATTGAAGAATCATCTAGATGATGAAAGCGCATTTTTGACAGCTCATGAATGCTTGTTACTTCAGAGATTCCGCAAATTACCATCTCTCACAATTACTGAGCTTGAAATCAAGCAGTTTAGGCAAACTTACGAAACAGCAGCTTCCATTTAGTACTAGTTTCAAGTTGACTATTTAATAGGTATATAATTTATGCATGTACAAACTCAAAAATACCTTTTAATCTTCATTGTTTAGTTATTGACTGACGGGAGGTCAAGTGCTGTACCTTAAAATGATAATTTGATCTTTATCAAAGCTATATAAAAAAAAATACACCAAAAGTGAACAAATTTTCATCCAATAATAATAATTCATTCTAATAAGCTTCAAATTCGCGTCAAACAAGTCATTGAATGAATCCCGGACAGATTTGACAACTGTAGATAATAATAGTGACACCCGCGGCGAAAGTTGTAACTAAATTTTTATCTACTTTAATAAATTTTAGTTGGCATATCGCTAATGTCACATTTATCTATGGGCATTGTTTCACTTGAAATAAGTAATTGAATAATTCAATCTTCCACAATCACTGAGCTTGAATCAAAGCAATTTGTGCGAACCTACGAAACAGCAGTTTTTATTTAGTACCAGTTTCAAGTCTGTAAATAGTATAGTTACTGAGAACGCAGCGTCACGCCAGCCAGCCAGCCAGCCAGACAGCCAAAGTG
This sequence comes from Dromius quadrimaculatus, assembly GCA_963989225.1. NCBI lineage: Eukaryota > Metazoa > Arthropoda > Insecta > Coleoptera > Carabidae > Dromius > Dromius quadrimaculatus. Next base: position 6,775,200 of record OZ022334.1, on the reverse strand, counting down.
AATATAATAGCGCTTTTTTAAAAAAAAATGCGCTAAAAATTTGTGGGCTAACACTGATGTGATTGAATGAACTAAAAACTAAAAAGCAAAATACAAGCGGCCGAGATGAGGTTCTTGAGAATAATAGAGGGATTAAAAAGGATAGATGAGATAAGGAACGACCACTTAAGAAATGATATAGAGTGTATACAGAAGACAATAGAGAAAATAGTCATCATGATATGGTCACTTAAAAAGAATGCCCGACAATAGATAAACAAGAATAATATGGAATGCCAGAGCAGCGAAAGTAAGAAAAAGGGAAAGACAAGCAAAAAACATAAAGAAACAACATAGAAGAAATACTACGCAGGAAAAACATTAGCCCGCAAAAAGCAGGAAATAAGGCACTAAACAGAAAAGAATGAAAGGACATGGTAAACGTAATAAGTTAAACTAAAAGTCCAATCTCGACGCTTGAAAGGGTATTAAGAGATTCAAATTGATATTTTAATGCAGATTGAAGGACCCAAATATGGATTAGGAAAAAATTTTTTAGGTATTGAAGTCCACTTAATTTTATTCATGTTACTATTCAATTTTTGGACGTTTCGGATGTGCACCCATCCATCTTCAGCGTTCTTATGAAATATTACAATCTTATAACCTCGTTCGTTTACAGCATAGTTCTGAAGATAAACTTCCAATAATAATTGATAACAATAGAAAAATAGCAATTAACTCAAAAATCACAAAAAATGTGTGGATGTAACTTTGAGGCTACCACCAACCAAGGTGGCTGGTGATAGAATGACCACCAGCCACCTTGGTTCGACTGATTCATATCCCTAGATTCATCTACAATGATAAAACGTCGAAGAGACTCAGTGAGGCGGCGTTTACATAGTTTAGAAACTTTTGAGAAATGTTCGAACGAATACATTCCTGAATACCTAAAATATCACGTTATATGTGAAAGACCGCCTTTCGGGATGTTTGCAGTCTCAACAATTTCTAGAACTTTCAGTCAACGATCGTCCAGTATTGTAGACTTTCGCGATTTCGTCGGTCACGCCGGTTTTTTGGCGTTCAGTCTATTCATCATCCTGAATTAACATACGGCCACGTTCAAATTCAACCACTTTTTTTCAAGCATCGAGAGTGGAGAAGCAGAATTGTTTATATGTAAGATCTTAATATCTTTCATGTCTGGCGGTCTTTAGCCCTGCAAAACGAAGTTTTATTCACACTAAATGCAATTTTATTTATTCCATAAAATCGTTAGCTTTTTGTCGTTGCTACAACAAATCTACAGAATACACAAGTCTAAAATTTTGCACAACATCATCTGAAGGTTCTCGCTTGATTAATTAATTATGGTCAAGTTAGTGACATCAATGCTTCCAGTTGAATACTTTTTAAACAATCCCCGTATAAAAAAACATTATATGGCACCTTTCCTTATTATCAACTTATTGTCTGAAAGACTAATAGTCGTGTGGAGCACCATAAATAAAAATAAAGATAATGTAAGAAGTTCTCCTTAGTATCGTAACATTTTTGTAACAATCTAAATTAGTAGTTTTTATAAGAAAATATGAGCAAAAAAGATTCAGAATTATTTTATTGGTCATCGCAATTGCCTCTTCTCGCCTAATTGAAGCTCTACGCCCTTTTGAAGTGCCATATTCGAACTGTAAGTGGCAGTTTGATGTGAATATAACATAACATCTTTTTGATTTTCTTAATAACTTGGAACAAATTCACTTTTACAAAGTTGTACTTCACAACAAGCTCTAATAACTTACAGTTTTGCCAGTTTTACTACTGTTGTTATGTGATACCACAAACAGAATGTTATTTTACTAGCGGTTTGTTTCTAACACTACAAATAAGTTACAATGTGTTTCCATGTAACTTATATCTCTGATAAGTGCTTCTTGCCTAGTTTCAAAGAACACAGTGCAAGTAGAAATTTGTTTCAAAGTGATAAGATAAATTTTCTGGAGGATTCATGCACATATTTTTAACTTTATTTTGAAGAAGCAAAGAGGAGTTACAATAAATTCTGACTCGTTGTTAAAATGAAGGATGAATCTAGTATAAAAAATATGACAACAACTTTGCCGGAACATTACATACTTCAGAACAATATTTTTATCACAAAGAGTAATTTATTTCAAGCATGAATATGGAAATTATGATTTCGACTTGTTACCCTGATTCAAATTTCAGCACACAGTTTAAAAATTTAAATTAAATCTGAATATGCAAATTCCGTTATTCTGAAAGTTAGCAACTATATTTTATGATCCTAAAAAAATAAATATAACAGCGCATTATTGTGTCGGAATTTGTGCCTCGTACACGAGTATGGATTAAACGTATAGATTCTTTGCTGGATCACTCATTTGTTATCCTGGTTTATTTAACGTACACAACTTTTTTCTGATAAATTTTTGTGAATTTTTCGTTAATAATGTATTCATCTATACCACGAAGAGAACTAAGATTTTAGAGACTCTCGACGTACGTACCACCTAGCTAACAATTGAAGAATTGATTGTTTTTTTTTTTGTACGTACAAACAAGAATCAGGCAATGAGAATATGTTTCCTTCCTCTTGCAGGAACACATCCGCCAGTCTCGTGAGCAACAGCTCAATGTTCTGGGTCATAAGGCTCTTGAGGAAGCAGCCATTTCAGCCGAGGGTAAGAAGGTGATGACCGATCGGTCCTTATCCAACAGCTCACATAGCTCCCCTTCACAAAAGTTCGAAGCTAATGCCAAAGAGAATACCCCTTGCTACGTCCCTGGAGGAGAGCTGCTGCCCATTTTAATCAAAGGGAACGACCATAGGTAAGTTGAATGAAACATTTTACAATCGATATCATAGTCCACACGATATGAACTTTTCAGTTTGTATTAATTCCTAATAAGCTGGATTTACATCGATCCCGCTTGTGCATTGTTTCTTATCCGAGGCTAAAGGTCACAAATTTTCATTCTTTGCGTATATCTCTAAAATGATGAGAGCTACCGGAAAAATAGCTAAGAAAAAGTTTGTAGATCGTGAAATTCTCTATAAAAAATGTGTCAATACTTCTCTCTCTACGAAGCACTGTTCTTAAGTTATTGCGTTTTCAGACCGTGAGTATGCACACATTTTCGCACCAACTTTGAGAAAGTGTACTCGTCCCTTTATTCTAGCGTGGTTTTCCCAATGAAAATACTCCAGGATATATTTTGATCAAGGAAATTTAATGGGACAATGTTTCATTATACTTACTTACTTAACTTACCTAATCCTAAAGCCTATCTACCTTTTCAGGTGTAAGGCTGGTGGTTTTTACTTTTCTTGTTCATTCTTCTTCTTCTATTGGTATCCGCTTCCAGATCTCCTTCCATTTTTCTCTCTTTTTGCTTAAGTTGCCTGCTTCCTCCCATTTACAGCCCCTCTTTTTCAGTGCTTTCTTCACTTCTTTTTTCCATGTTTTTCTCTGTTTTGTTTTTGCTGTTCTTGCTTCGTACACTTTTTTTGTCGTTCTATCCTCTTCCATTATTTGTATATGTCCCCACTATCTTAATTGTCCCTCTTCTATTATGTTTTCTATCGGTTTTAAATTTATTGTCTCTCTATATACCTTGTTTCTTATTTTGTCCAATACTGTTTTCCCTTCTATTTTTCTCAGGAATCTCATCTCTGTATTGTTCAATTTACTACGTTGTCTTTCTGTTGTTGTCCAGATTTCTGATCCGTAGGACAGGATAGGCACAGCTACTTTTTTGTACATTTGTGCTTTGGTTTCCTTCGGTATTCCTTTATTTGTTAGTATAGTATTCTTCAAAGCGGTCAAAAGTCTACCTGTGGCTCCTGTTCTTTCGTTTATTTCATCATCTAGTTTTCCATCATAAGTCAGTATTGTTCCTAGGTATTTAATCTTCTTGACTTGTTCTAAAGTTTCTCCTTCTAACTTAATTGTGTGTTTTTCCTCGTTTCTGCGTATGACCATCGATTTGGTTTTATTGCGGTTAATCTTCATGTTAATTTTTTCAAGATGTCTTCTGAATATTTCTAAGTTCTTGTTTAGTGTGTCTTCGTCTTTTCCTATTATTACCATGTCATCTGCATAACATGTCTCTATTATTTTTACGTTTTCCATTTTCCACTTTCCTATTATGTATTCTTTCGCTTCCTTTCTTGCTTCTTTTATTGCTTTGTCAATCACTAGTGTAAAGAGTAACGGACTTAATATGCAGCCTTGTCTTATTCCTTTTGTAGCTTCGAACATGTCTGATGTTTCTTTCTTTGTTCTTACATAATTTTTGGTCTTTTTGTATAAACTTTGTATACCCATTATTATGTTAGTATTATAATTAAAATTGTAGCAACAAGAAAATTACATTATTCATCATCAGATTCTACATGATCACTCTTTTCTTTTTTTTCGCTCTCTTCTTCCTCTTCTTGCTTAATTTGTGTTGAATGCCCTAAAAGAGATATATCAGTTAGCTCCTTATCGATTTGGAAAGGATCTTCACCTGATGCATTAGTGCAAGAGTGGCCTTGACAATCAGCACAGAGTGGTCAACAAAACTTCTTTGCACCCACAATTGTCCGTGCAGCCTTTCTTACAATTGTATTCAGCAGTTTCTCTGGAGCAGGTGAAAGTGAAGTCTGAACTGCCTCCAAACTATTATTCATCAATTTCCAGCCTCAGCATTCAGGATTCAGTTCATTGTTCAGTCACACTTGCATTTGTTACTTAGAACACACGAAGCAAATGTTGATGAGCAGAATCAGATAACTGCACTCTTCTATCCAACCTGCAATTGAAGCAAACTTCTCTCATTTTTATAAAACTAGTAACGATACAGTTTAAAATGGAATATCATCTACAAATACATCTATTTATTAGGAAAAATCGTTCAAAACTGACTGGATTGTTAATATTACTAAAGGCCAACCGACTGATGGAATTAGGGACGGCTGTTGACTCACTCATAATCGTATGGTATTTGAATGCATTAGTCACAAAAACCAGTATTCCAATATTTCTTTCTTCAAAGAGCCACATATAAATGCATATTCGTATTTTCTAGGTTTGAAATCGCAATAATTTGAGAACAGAGCCTTGTAGAGAAAAGAGTGTTGACACCTTCTTTGTAGAAAATTTCAAGATCTACTAGCTTTTTCCACCAATTTTTTCAATAGCTCTAATCATTCTAGAGATATACAAAAAAAAAAGAAAATTTGTGACCTTTGATCTCGAATTAAGAACATCGCACAAGCAGAAATGATGAAAACTTTTAACATAGCACTTGTAATGACGCATTCAAGATCTGTACAAAAATCTAGCCTATTGATAATTTATACAAACTCAGAACTTTTATTCATCTATTTTGTCTGAATTAAAGTTGAAACTTTGCACAGCGCTTTGTGGTCATATTATCGATATCTCTGCTTTCGTCGAGTACTTTTTGAGCTACTCTCGTTCGTTAAGATTTAAAGCTATCTTTGAGGGCTTTACACCATTTGGAGAATCTTCTCGATAAATTTTTCCAGGAGAATTCTGGTCCTCAACTATATGTAAATGAATTCTTGCATTTCTAAGGACCGTCATTATAGTCGAGGATGAAGTTTGCGAGGGCAAAACCCAAAGAAAAGGCGTCGGCGAAGCAAGAGGCGAAGATGAGGACGAAGCCTAAGGCGTATCAAACAGTCGATATTTCACATTCTTAATTTAAATGATAGAACCAGCGTTTGTGTTCATTCAGTTGTGATAACAGTTTATTATGCTACAAGGACCAAACGACCGTCATTATTGTCCAGAATGAAGCTGACTACATTCGGTGTAAGCAAGGGTAAAGCCGAGTGCTGAGACCAAAGCGTAGCTTCGTGCAGTCAACTTCATCAGAAACAATAACAACGGTCTTTAAGTGTTCGTGTGGCATACGATACTTTTTGTAACAACTTCATTGATTTCTTGTCTACAGGATTATTGCTTCCATAGTTTGGAGTTCAGTAACAGGGTATTTTCAATGCAGGTGTTACAACAAATATATTTTCTCTTCCAGATACAACGGCGAACTGTACGGAATGATCTCTCGTGAAGAAGCAACCTTCCCAGAGCGGGAAGAAAAGTACGAACAGTTCGAGATGTGTGACTCTGCGTGTCAAACTCGAGAAAGTTTGTTTGATCCTCCAATTCAACAGATGAACCATCAACCTACACCAGTACCAATGACTATGCCACATCCATCACCTCCAGCGCCATTTTCCACTTTCGGGTACAAAAAAGAAGATAAGTATAGGACAGAAGGGAGGATCCATATTGAGAAACTACCTGACAAACAGCGAGGACCCTACAGGTAGGAAAATAATGACATTATTGTTATTTTGTGATTCTTATTTATCTCTCTCAGCATTCAATCAACTAAGTCAGCCCCTGATGTGATTGTCACCCACTGACGATCGCATTCTGCCGAGTGGGAGCCGTACAAACGGCGCCACCCTCGGCATTTCCTGCGCACCAGTTCGCGTGTTGTGGAGGAACGTAGTGTTCTTGTAATGAATGCGCAAACGCAGACCTATGATGTAGACTTTGATCTAGATCCTGATCCGGACACGTGATATGAAGACGAGGGACAAAATTTGTGCGTGTTTGTGTGCGTGAAGAACTCTAGGTGTGTTGAAAGAGGCACAGGTGCTTAAGGTTGGTCTTCCTCATACATCGGTCCCTCAGTTTGAGAAGGAAATTATTATGATGCGAATTAACTGGATTTTCGATGTATTCTATTCTGTAGATCTCCTAAAGTTCCTTTTCCAAATTATTTCTCTAAACTGAGGGTACCATACATATATTTTGATTTTCTCTTATCTATCTTGATGAACCACGGACCAAATTAGAGACTATTTTTCACGATTGTACATTCTGCTTCACCTAAAAAATCTAATCTATATCAATGCCTGTTCAAAAATATGGATCGTAGAGTTCAGGAGTAAATGTGAAATTCACGTTATATCAAACTAAGATGTAATCATTAAGATTTCAGTGTAAAAAATCCATGTTAATCAAGGAACAAAATTAATTATATACAATTTTTATACCAAGTATTCAACAGTATGTTCAATACCATGATATGAGAGAAGTGAGTGATTACCAATTTTGATAAGGTACTAACTTCAAACTTTATTGACAATGTAAATAGTTAAAATTTTAATGACTTTAATGTAAGATGAGAATGTTAATAAAACTGTGGTATTCAAAGACTTTTCTCCTCCTCATTAGCATTCAAGTTGGTTGTCTCTGCTCTTGAACTGTTCCTTGTCCTAAATTAATTAGCGACATGACAAAACTGCGTACGACAATGAAGGGGCGTGGTACGACATTGCGGTGAGACGACATTAAGGTAGGTGGATATACCAACGCACAATGTTTTTGAATCTAAAAGGTACTCAAGCTTAATTAATAATTGCATACAGAATCCCAAATTTTATCTCTAGAACATCGCATGTGGGATGAAGTGGATGAAGTTGTAATACAGAATCAATAAAGGTTTTCTATAAAAAATATTATCTTTTCGCGCTTCTTCTTAGTGTTAGAGCAAGCAATGATTGAAATAAGATAATTCAGACGAATATATCCCCCAGACACGAGTCGTTGGATTGCCAGATGAAGATATCTATCTATGAAGAGCTCCCGAAAACTACTCTTCGTTCAACATAAGAGAAGATTATCTCTTCTGCGATGAATGGAGAAAAGTTACCTGCAGTCGTATTGAAAGTAATGCGTTTGTTCATAAATGGATATAGCTATTTTATATGTGTTTAATCCAAGATTGAAAAATACAATTTATGTTTGCTATTTCAAATATGACAGTATATCAAAATATATTTTGTTATTCATGAGCTCTTGATACTTTTCTCGACGAATGATGTCGGCGACTTGATCTGCCACAGTACTCTCCCCCGTTCGAAGATATCTTAGTGAGTAAATCAAACGTGACATCCAGCTGACGAGGTAGTTATAGTTACGTCTTCAGATCTTGTTGGCGTTGTAAACTCTGTAGGTAGAAGGTGAAAAGCTTTAACTCGGTCTTTGGAGACTAATGTAGGCTTCGTATTGACGTCAATTGTCAAATGTTTTTCATTTCGACTCAGCACACGATACGGTCCATCGTATGGGGCATGTAGAGGGGGACGGACTGAGTCAACTCTAAGGAAAAGGTGAGTTGTCTTGTCAATGTTTTCATCCACAAATACTCGATGCTGACGATGTTTCCTGGGCGGAGTTGGTCGACAAACAGACATGGCCAAACGAAGTTGTTGAAGATATTGTGTTTGCGGTAGATCTGATTTTGAAATTTCAAAGAATTCACCAGGCAAATGAAGTGTTTGTCCAAAACTAGTTGCCTATCTTGATCTGTGGTAACAATTGACGGAACACCGTATCTTGAAATCCATTCCCGATAAAAATGTTTAGCTACCGTATTCGCAGTGATGTCGATGAGGGGTATTGCTTCCATCTATCTGGTATACCTGTCAATCATTGTCAATATATATCTGAAACCTTGGGAGGGAGCCAGTGGACCAACAATATCCAAATGAATAATTTCAAATTTCGTCTTGGGGAGCTCAAATTTTTGTAGTGGAGTGACATTGTGTCGGTTGATTTTACTGCGTTGACAGGGGAGACAACATCGGCTCAATTGTCTCACATCTCGACGAATTGCAGGCCATACATAGCGAGAGACTATTAATTTGGTTGTGGCACGAATTCCAGGATGAGATTGATTGTGCAGCATGTCAAACACTTGTCGTCTTATAGAAGCTGGTAGATAAGGTCTGTTTGAAGAAGTACTAGTATCACAAATAATCTTCCAATTCGAGCCATGAATGGGAATCTCACGGAGATGCAGCGATGTTGTATTTGATGATAACATACGTTGTAGTTCAGAATCAGACTGCTGAGCTTCCGAAAGGTCATTGAAAAAACCAATATCAGATATTGTTAGGGCAGATATTCGGGAAAGTGCATCAGCAACAAAGTTCTCGCGGCCAGGTATGAATTTTATATCAGTTGAAAACTGACCAATAAAATCCAAATGTCGTTGTTGGCGAGGTGTTGCTTTATCTAGTGCTTGATTGAAGACTGTAGTTAGCGGGCGATGATCTGTAAATATAGTGAACATCCTGCCTTCAAGCATTGTACGAAAATATTTAACTGACGAATATATTCCCAAAAGTTCTCTGTCATACGTTGAATATTTCTTTTGAGCTGAGGTGAGCTTTTTGGAGAAGAAAGCAAGTGGAACAAGTTTATGTCCTTGCTTCTGCTGCAAAGAAGCACCTATAGCAGTTAATGAGGCATCTGTAGTCAATTGAAGAGGTTGTGAAGGATCTGGATGAGCAAGTAAGGCGGCCTGACTTATACTTAACTTGTTCGAAAGCAGTTTTTGAAGTTTCTGTCCAATTTACAGCACCAGATTTATTATTACTGTTTGGTATGAGACTATAAAGCACGTCCTGAATAGCTGCAGCGTGAGGAATACAGCGACGATAGAAATTTACAATTCCTAAAAATCTTCGAAGCTCTTGTACTTCCTTTGGAAGTGGAAACTCTAATATTGCATGCACTTTATCTTTTTGGGGGCGAATACCCTCTGAACTGACAGTGTAACCAAGAAAGTCCAATTCTTGAACACCGAAAACACATTTGTTTATATTCACAGTTAATCCATACTTGGTAAGGATGTCGAATAAAGCATTAAGGTGTTGTTTGTGCTGCTCTTCAGTTTTAGATGCTACCAAAATGTCGTCCAAATATGAAAAAGTAAAAGATAAATCTTGAAGAACGTTATGTATGAAACGTTGAAATGTTTGGGCAGCATTTCTCAAACCAAAAGGCATTTTTAGTAATTCAAATAGTCCAAAAGGTGTTGTAACTGCAGTTTTTTGGATGTCTTCCTCGGCTACTGGTATCTGATCATAAGCTTTTATCAAATCAATCTTGCTAAATATTTTGCATCCTGCTAAATTTGAGTTGAAATCCAAAATATTAGGAATCGGATACCTATCAGGAACTGTAACATTGTTGAGAGCTCTATAATCACCGCATGGTCTCCAGGTGCCATCTTTCTTCTTTACCATATGTAATGGTGAAGCCCAAGGACTTTTAGAGGGTTGACAGATGCCTTGCTGACACATGGTCTGAAATTCTAGCCGTGCATCAGCTAGTTTGTCTGGAGGAAGACGTCGTGGCTTGGAGAAAACAGGAGGACCTTTGGTGCTTATACAATGACGAACAAATATTTTTCACTTGAAAACGGACAAGTGGTAAATAGATGAGAAAAACTCTGAAGAAGTTCTTCATATTTTTCTTCTGGCGATATGGTCTGTATTGAACCAATAGTAGGCAGCTTGGTCAGCGTTCCATTTGAAGTCAATCTAGTCGTGGAATCAACAAGTCGTTTACGATTCAAATCTACTAATAAATTAAAATTGTGCAGAAAATCAGCGCCAAGGATTGGAGCAGTAACCTCAGCGAGAAGAAAAGGCCATATCATTGCTCGGCGTAATCCTACATTAACAGATAAGAGTTTTGTGCCAAATGTTGGGATAGAAGAACCTGAAGCAGTGAAAAAACAGGTTGAAGCTAGCCCACTACGGCGATCAGAAGCTGATGGAGGTATGACAGATACTGCTGCGCCAGTGTCGACGAGGTATCTAATTCTATTAATTTTATCTTCAACATATAGACACACTGGGCGGCTGGTATTGATGTGGCCACCATCGCACACCGCCACTAGCGATGGCTGGTCTCGTTTCCCTGTTTACTTAATCCAATAGCGCAGGGCGCCGTGCATTTTCTGGCTTTATCACCATAACGGCGATGATACCAACATTGATTTGGCTGTGGTGGCGATCTGGAGTCATCTTGGTTACTGTTGCTGCTGCGAGATCAGCTTCTCCGTCGTTGGTAGCCACGAGCCTGGAAAATAGCTGCAATGGTTACCTGCAAATCCTTCATTTGTTGTTGCAGAGCTAGGATGGCGGGATCACTGCGTTGTTGTGGAAGAGATTGCTATAGAGAAGGATGTTCAACAGCAAAAATAGATGTAGGCTGCATCACTTCCATAATTCTATCTGCCATAGTTGCCATCTCTGCGAGACCATCCTTACTGACTGACAGGACAGCTTGAACTTGTGTCGTGAGACGCTGAAGCCATAAAGATTTCAACACGTCGTCTTGGATACTGTTTTTGGCCAAATCTTTCATGACTCTTAAGAGCTGAGATGGTTTGCGATCACCCAGGTGAAGATCTGTTAGTAATTTTCTTAATTTCTGCTCACCACTGTCTGACAAGTGATTTATAAGGACTGTTTTTAGAGTATTGTACCGGTCGTTGGTTGAAGGAGAAGTTATAATGTCTATTACCTCGTTAAGTGTATCAATGTCAAGCGCTGACACTACATGATGTAATTTAGTAGCATCTAGCTTTATACCAGCAAGCTCAAAACTACTTTCTGCTGTGATGAACCAAAGTTCTGGTTTTGTTCTCCAAAATGATGGTAGTTTTATCGCTACTTTCGCTATAGTAGAAAGAATTTCGTTCTCGTTATCTGTCATCTTGAAGAATTACATGAATTGCACTGCACCATTTAACGTCGGGGTCACCAATTTAATGCGTTTGTTCATAAATGGATATAGCTATTTTATATGTGTTTAATTCAAGATTGAAAAATACAATTCATGTTTGCTATTTTAAATATGACAGTATATCAAAATATATTTTGTTATTCATGAGCTCTTGATACTTTTCTCGACGAATGATGTCGACGACTTGATCTGCCACAATAGTATCATCGATCTTGTAGCTGCAGAAGCCAAATAACAGAAAGAATTTTATCCTCGCTTCTTTTTGGAGGCGTTGTAGAAAGTGATGGTCTTAAGGACACCGAAACTTTGTACACTTTTGGAGAAAAGTGAAGATTGTCAGTTCACGCTTAGTGACTTTAATGATTTTTTGACGAACCACTTTGGCCACCGAATCTTCATTACTTAACTACCAGGTCTAAATTCTCCCGTAAATATAAGAGAAACGGCAGAAAGTATCGTGTACGAAAGATGGAGAAACGTGGAGCTTTCAAAACCGACGAACATCTGCATATTGTTGAAAAGGCTGCCCAAGTCATCAAGAAGAACATTTAGATCCGTGCATATGATTTAGAGGAATACCCTCCTACCGAGAAGCAGTCTTTACAATTCGATCTTCAACTGGATACACTGGCTCTTTTCCTCAATAGGATCATCTCAACTAAGACAAAAGTTAACAGCAGGGCATCCGTCAAGACGGAAGCGATAAGGCAGGCTATTACCTCAGCCTGTCAGCCGGAGTCATCCATACCATCAATTTTGTTGGCAAAAGAAGTTCTCCGATACGACCACTGTAAAGGACTCAACCTGGATGAACAGGTCTCAGTTGAAAAGCTTGTAGATGTCGACCAGCTGTGCAAACATAAGCACCGTTTTGATGAAAAGCACCTTACCATGAGTTTCGCTCAGTTTTCTCTTGACAGCATAGACCTTAATGTACGGACGACGACTACTTATGAGACCTTCCACAATATAAAAGGTGTTAGGATGACTATGCTTGTTCCTATATCACCTCAAGAGGCAGTCCTCTCATTCCTATGGATAGCAACAATTGTGGATTGCGTTCAAGTCGTTGATACTTTGGACTTTACTCCTTTTGGCTGTGACTGGTTCGTCATTAGAGGTAGAGTCAACCACCTCTGTGAAGGTCGAATCAAGCCTTTTTATGTCATATATTTCATTTTATCCTTGGTGCTTGTCTTGGTCCGTGGAGCAGGTGTAGAAAATGACCTTGAAATCCAAATCCCCAGGCCTGAAAAAAAGGAAAGCCGGCACCTGAAAGTCCAAGAATTTTGGGTCTAAATTACAAGACTGCAAGAAATTATCATATATAATATCATAAGGGACTGATTTTTATCAATAAATTTTTCTTGAAAACTTTTTTTACCTAGCAACATTGTGAGAGTCATCTGTCCGATTAAATCACGAGAGCGAAGCTCGAGGGTTTAATCTGAGCAGATGACTCGAAGGATGTTGCTTAAAGGTAAAAATATGTCTGAAAGAAAAATGTATGATAAAATTAAAGTCGCGAGTTGTATTTATAAAGAATATTTCACAAATGAAATTGCTATTATGAGTACCTAATGAATGATGTTGGATACAACTACTGATCTTTTTTTATTGCAAAATGCATTAAATTTTGACATTTTTCTTGTATTTTCAGATCTCTTGTCTACTATTTCATTACAAATTTCCGCGAAAAATGCATTTCCAAAATTATTAAATTTTGATATTTCAAAAACTGATTGTTTTTTTTATATTGCAACTATGTATTGTTTCTCCATGGCAAAGGCAATTCATCGCGATAAATCGCTTGCCAAAAGGATTTTACTGCGGTAAATTTCCGTTGGCAAGCGATTTGTTACTATAAATGTCATTGTAACTATGCAGAATTTTTCAGTATAATTGACAATCCACAATTCATAAGTCACAAGTCACAATCCAGGAGTCAAAATCCACAATTCACAATTGATTGTATGAATTTCGAGATTTGAACCTATTGGCTATGTTCATAAGTTGAAAGTTCACCATATTGCCTAACCAATTTCTCAGTCTTCGGAATGCGAACAAAACTTTAAAGTCGAGCTTTAAGCGTTTAGTTTATTTGTGTTGTGCATTGTTAACTTTAATCATCTGAACTTGATTAGCCATCATATTATTAAGTTCAGTGTTGTGAAGTAGCTGAGAACTTCTATCAATTGGTGAGTTTGTTTGTCACTGAATTTCATGAGTTTGATCACATGTGGTGACGCCATGCTAAGTATGCGTGGAATATGAATATTTTCCCTATAGTCCAAGAAAATAGGTAATGAAATACGAATTTTGAGCTTAAAACTTGAATTTTTGATATAAGGTACTTTGAAGAATCTAAAAACGGACAGTGAGAGTTGTTTTTAAATTCACCTCCGAGAAGGGGTAGAAAAAAAATAAAAGAACCGTTTTTTTGAAATTTCGGGGAAATGGTAAGTATTAGGGAAAAAAACTTCGGATAAAAGTTGTAGAGCGTAAAATTTTACATAAAAATCTTCTCAATTTTTTTTTCTAGGATTGAAACTAACTGAGATAGGGTAGCTAGAAGCTAGGGTATGATAACAGCAACTTTAAAATTATCTAATATATGTTTGATTAGTAATTATGTGTAATATATATATGTCATAATATATGTATATTTAAAATACAATATTATGGATGAACTTATTATTGTGGTTTTTATATTCTAAATATTACAGTATAAAATAATAATATAAAAATTACATAATATTTATAAGTTCTTATTATTTGAATTGTATCTATTAAAAAATGACATATATATAAATTATTATAACTATCAAACATAACATTAATAATGCTTTTTATATTAGACATTATATTATATTAAAAAGAAATAAAAAGCTTATAAAATCACCCTGAACAGTGGATCACTTGGTTCGCAGATCGATGAAGAACGCAGCTAATTGCGCGTCAACTTGTGAACTGCAGGACACATGAACATTGATATTTCGAACGCACATTGCGGTCTTGGAATAACTATTTCCAGACCACGCCTGACTGAGGGTCGTGTTCTATTTGAACTAGACTGATTGTTTTTTTTTTAATGAAAAATAATCGTTTATAGAGTTATTCAGTACATATAATATATAAATAATTTTATATATTTTGTATTGTGCTCTTAAATATGTTAATAGTGTCACTGGTAAAGTATTGTTATATTATTATGTTATCTATTATATTATATTAATAATACTAAACCGTACACGTTTATGAAAAATAAATCATATTGTTTTACCAATATAATAATAGTATATTTCAAAACAAAATAATATTGATTATTTCGTTAATGCATATATATAATTTATATTGGCAACAAATTGATGTATCCATGAATTGTTTTATATAACATTTTAAGGTATAATAATTATATTAAGACATCAATATGTAATAGTTGCATCAAATATGTAGAAATTTTCATTATTCTATTAATTGAAATATACACAAATAATATAATTATTATTTTTTTTTTTTTTTGGTAAAATAGTTTTATTTTTCATTATATTAAAGTATGTTGTATAATTTTATTTATTATCAGCATGTAAAATAACATAACTATGCGACCTCAGGTTAGGTGAGATTACCCGCTAAATTTAAGCATATTATTAAGCGGAGGAAAAGAAACTAACTAGGATTCCCTTAGTAGCGGCGAGCGAACAGGGAAGAGCCCAGCACTGAATTGAGAATAGATGAAAATTAAATTCCAACGCTTATGGTTAACTTTTTGACATATTAATCTATTAAAAAAATATATATATATATATTTTCATTTGTTTAAGTTGATTTGATTTGTAAATAAAAGTTTTGAATTGTTATAACTTCGTTATAAGCATTGAAAAAAAAAAATTTGTTTCTCTTGGATTGAAGTTCATAATTATTTAAGTGATTTGAAAAAAAAAAAAACGAGTTCTTTCAATTTTCCAACGACTTATGATTTTTTTAAATTGCTGTTATCATACCCTCGCTTCTAGCTACCCTATCTCTCTTAATTTCAATTTTAGAAAAAAAAAATTGAGCACCTTTTTTTGTAAAATTCTACGCTCTACAACTTTTAAGTGAGGTTTTTTTTTCTAACACTCACCGTTTCCTCAAAATTTCAAAAAAACTACTTTTTTAATTTTTTTTTACCCCTTCTCGGGGGTGAATTTGAAAACAACTTTCACAGTTCGTTTTTAGATCCTTCAAAGTACCTTATATCAAAAATTCAAGTTTTAAGCTCTAAATTCGTATTTCATTACCTATTTTCTTGGACTACTAGAAGTGTTGGTATCCTTAGCTACCTGGGGTACCAATGCTATCAGTGCTCACACTTTGATCATGTAACGGCAGTGATTGTTGCCAACCGCATGTACTGTGTATTATTGCGACAACGGTGTTGCGCCAAGAGTGGATAAATCAACCAACCTGCGTGTGTCGCTAAAGAGTTTGGGTCCCGGGACGTCTTGTGTCTCGAAGTCCCGGAATTTTTTGTAAATTTAGTTGTTCCGGGTCTCGAGACTTTCGGGTCGAGACTGGAGACACGGTTGTCAAAATTATACTGTAATATAACTCTATTTTTAAAAAGCCATAATAAACTTGATGAGCTTCCTGCACTGTGTCATTGAAAGCGCCATTCATTATCTTGACAAATGATGCTCTACTGTTGAGGCCGGTGAAGGAAAAGTTTATTACTTTCTTTAATCTAGTGTGTTTTGGGTTATATACTTTGAATCAACACATCTATTTGGAAAACATAAAAATTACAATGTAAACGTAACTATGGGAGGTCACTTGTAAAACAAGGGATATTAACAAGTTAGTTTCAATACACTAGTCGAAGAAGCAGGACGTAGTTCGACAGCTGCTACATTTTGGTGTCTATCCGTTTTTGGAGAGGCAGTGGATTGGGATTCGTTGAATTCACTGCATTGAACTTAAATAAAGAAGAAATTTGTTATCAAATTGGAAAAAATTACATGGTGGAAATTTAGCTCTTTTTGGAAGTAACATCGAAATTCTGGATTTGGATATTGTTGGTAAATTGGTATCAAGAAATAAGGTCGAAATTTTGGTTTAAAAAAAGGTAACAAACTTATACTAATAGGCGATTTTAATGCGCGTGTAGGGAACAACAATGCAGGAATAGAACATGTGATGGGGAAGAATGGCGAGAAAATGATAAACAATAATGGAAATAGATTAATAGACTTCTGTATAGTTAACGAACTAGTGATGATGAATACAGTGTTCACACATAAAGAAATACATAAATACACCAGAGAAGTAGAGAGTAGAAAAGAAAAATCAATAATCGATTATGTGATAGCTGGTTATAGCTACAGAGAGAAAATCAAAGATGTGCGAGTAAAAAGAGGGAAGGAAATAGGGAGTGATCATTACCTGGTGGAAGCAAAAATCAAAACCGAAAACAAATCTGACGCCCATAAATACAAAGAGAGGAGAAGGATCAGTAAAGAAACATTAAAAGTCTACAAATTAAAAAACGATGAGCACAAGGATAAATACCAACAGAAGATAGAAGAGAATATATTAAAACTAGGGGACTACGGAAGATTTAGTGTAGAAAAAATATGGAATTATTTCAAGAACATTGTACAGGGAACTGCGAGAGTAGTGTGTGGTACAAGTACAATACCCATAAACAAAAAACGAATGCATTAGTGGAACGAGGAAATTAAAGAAGAAATTAAAATTAAAAAACAAAAATGGAAAGCATATATTAACAATAAGAATCAACTGAACTACGAATCATATAGAATGCAGAGGAAAAAAGTGAAGGAAATAATACAAACAGAAAAGAAGAAGGAATGGGATGAGTTTGGCAGTCAAATGGAGAAGAATTACAAGGAAAATAGAAAATTATTTTTCAAAACGACCAAAAACCTAAGTCAAGAAAAAGATCCACCTTTGAAACAAATAAAGGATAAAAATGACCAGATTCTAATAAAGGATGAAGAAATTATGAAAGGTGGAAAGAACACTTTGAAGAGCTACTGGAGGTCGAAGATAGTAAACAGGAACAAGAAATTCAAGGTGAAGAAGAAATAGCATTTAATGAAATAACAGATGCAATGAAAAAAATAAAAATTGGTAAAGCAGCAGGCTTTGACGAAATCAAACCGGAACAAATAAAATATTTAGGCGTATCGGAGATAGGTACGTTATACCAGTTGTTGAATGAAATCTGGAAAGGGGATAACATACCACAAGATTGGGAAAAGACAATAACTACAGAGGAATTTCACTCTTGTGTGTAGCTGCTGAATTGTACGAGACAATGATAGAAACAAAATTAAGAAGAGAAATTGGAGAGGATATAGGAAAGGCACAAAGTGGATTCAGATCAGGATATTGCACACAGGACCACATATTCAGTATCCGCCAATTGATAGAGAGAACCTTGTAATTCAACAAAAAACTGTTCATATGCTCTATCGATCTAGAAAAGGCATTTGATCGAGTAGATAGAGAACTACTGTGGGATATTCTGGAAAGGAGAGAAGTAGACCATAAATTACTGGATGCGGTACGAACACTTTACAAAACCAGCAGGAATTATGTGCGCACCGGTATATCCGAAGAATTCAGGACTACTAAAGGGCTAAGGCAAGGGGGAAATATGAGTCCATTTCTATTTGTGGTATACATCGACGAGATATTGAAAAATGCGTACCCAAGGATTAAAAAAACATAAGTGAGGAACTTGAACCTGTATATCATTAAAATATCAGAAACCCTATTTGCTGGCAACACGGCAATATTCGGTACAACAGAGGAAAAACTACAAACAAATTTAGAGGTGTGGAACGGGGAATTGGGGAAAGCAAATATGATAATTAATATTGAAAGAACAAAAGTGCTGGCAGTTTCCAGAGAAGATGAAATAATAAAAATTAAATTGAATGAAAAAGAAATCGAACAAGTAACAAGTTTCAAATATTTGGGAAGCATAATTGAAAGCAAAAAGGGATATAATGAAAAAGTAAATAATAGGGTACAAGCGGCGTCAAGAACTTATTATTCTCTGAGAACAGCGATATTCGGACATAAAAGTATAAGTAAAATTACCAAACTAACAGAATACAAAACTATTGTATTACCAATCCTGATATATGGAAGCGAGTCTTGGGTACTAAATCAAAGGGAAAAGAGCAAAATACAGGCGGTAGAAATGAAGTGCCTTAGGCGGATAGAAGGAGTCACCAAATGGGATAAAATAAGAAACGAAGAAATTAGAAAAAGACTCGACATAAAATCAGCTCAAAAGTCGATAGAGACCAGACAGCTACAATGGTACGGCCATCTTATCAGACTTCCAGATAGTAGGCAGGTGAAAACAGTATGGAAAGCTCGAACTACAGGAAAAAGAACGAGAAGGAGACCACGGAAAACATGGGAAGATACGATGAATAGCATACTGAATGAGAAGAAGATCGCAAATCGAGATGCACATGAATTGGCACAGGACAGGGAAAAGTGGAAGATATTTATAGATGAATAAGAGAAATGGGATATAACAGCCTCAACACCTCACGGGTAGAAGAGGATTTTAATATATATATATATATATATATATATATATATATATATATATATATATATATATATATATATATATATATATATATATATATATATATATATATATATATATATATATATATATACAGGGTGTAACAGAAATAAGTACATTAATTTTAACCACTGATAGAACCCGTCAAGCATAACAATTTTTCTTAATAACTTTTTCTCGAATTCTCATCTTTTTTCAGCATTTTTTAACCCCTATAATTCAACGAGTCGTTCAGGTGCATAATTATCGGATCCAGTAGTAGTTACAACCCTGGTTACAACGAAACAATTGATTTCGACATATGTGAACTATCAATTCCAGATCAATTCCTTCAAATAAATTTTGGAAAAAATCGTCTAATTATTATTGTCACAAGAGTTGAAACCTGTGAAAATGTCAAGCTCTTCTATCTGCGGTTTCGCAGGCAGTGTAGGATTAGTTCGGCGAATTTATTTGTAACGATTTCAGAAATGTCATTTTTCACTAAAAATTGAATTATTGTGGTTATGCTCATGTATTTAATGTCAAAATATTGTGCACTTATACATAATGATGAGAATACTATGAGATATTGAGAACTTATCGTTTACCTGAAACGTAAAACACCAGATGAAATAAATAAAATACATTAATTTATAAATGAAGCAGCTGTGAATTAGTTTTTTCTCATATTATTACAAACTTCACAGTCAGGTCGTTTCAATGAAGTATGCCTCATAAATTGATCTGTTGGACAAATAAAATATTGTATCTCATATTTTAAAAAATATTTAAAATCAATTACCAAATTCAGTGTGATACATTTGTAGGTTAGGTTTTCTGTTTTTCGAGAATAAGCTCTCACAATTATTGCGGGAATATTTCCAGTTGAATTATTCATTAAATTAATTATTTTAAAATTGCATTCCATTTCATATTTCACCGTTCACTTTAAATAAATCGTTGAATGATTTTCTCTTTATGTTTGAGAGCCAACACTAATGAAATAAGCTGAGAGCTGCCACTACTTTTCAAGTTGATCGTAGATGGCAGCCCAATCTGACCCATATTCTAACTGTGTTACAGGCTGTATTCAGACTATTCAGATCAGCTGATCCAAATGCAATGAACTCGTGCTGACAATCTAATGTTTAAGAAATGTACCAACTATTTGAAAATATACGTGAAATTTCTAAATAGAAATAAAACTTCACAACAATAACATATAAATACGACCAATATAACAAATTGTTGGTTTCAGAGATGAATTTGATCTTTCTTGCAGCATATACAAAAATAGAATAATCGAGGTGAGCGAATATCAGTGTATTATTGAAATACTGTTATTCTTTCAGTTTCAAATGGATGATTGATAAGACTATGATGATTTGAAGTTTCAAAATAATCATTTAAATCGACAGCTGTCATTCTTCCAACAAATGACGAACATTCAGTTCTAAACATAGGCGCACTATGAAATTTTTGACCAAACTTTGATGAATTTTCACTCGATATCCAGGAGACTTACAGAAAAAAGTTATCAAGAAAAATTGTTAGGCTTGAAGAGATCTATTGCAGGTTAAAATTAATGTACTTATTTCTGTTACACCCTGTATGTTGGAAGAAAGACTGAATTTGTCGCTGCAATCAACAATTTGGTCTTCTAGTCGTATTTTTATGTCATTTTTAAGAAGTTTGATTTTTATTAAGGGATTTCACGTATATTTTCGGATAGTACATTTCTTGAACATAAGATTGTCTGCACAAGTTCATTGCATTTGAATCAGCTGATTTGAATTGTCTGAAACTGTGTCACTGTGTCAGGAGAGTCAGACTGTGCTGCCATCTACAAGCAGTTCGAGAATTAGTTGCTGTTCCTAACCTACTTCATCAAAAACATAAAGAGTAAATCATTCAACGATTTATTTAAAGAAAACGGTAGAATATTGAATAGAATGTAATTCTAAATCAATTAATTCACTGAATAATTCGATAGAAATATTGCTACATGAAATTTTGGAGATTTGTTTTCTCGAAGAACAGAAAATATAACCTATAAATGTATCAAACGGAATTTGGTAATTGATTTTAAATATTTTCTGAAATATATGACACAATATTTTATTCATTCAGCAGATCAATTCACGAGGCATACTTTATTAAAACGACCTGAGTCTGAAGTTTGTAATAATATGAGAAAAACTAATACACAGATGCTTCATTTATAATTTAATGTATTTCATTCATTTCACCTGCTGTTTTACGTTCCAGATAAACGATAAGTTTTAAATATCCCGTGGTATTCTCATCGTAATGTATAAGTGCATAATATTTTGACATTAAATACATTACCATAACCACAATAATTCAATTTTTAGTGAAAAATGACAATTCGGAGATCGTTCCAAATAAATTAGCTAAGCTAATCCTAAACTGCCCATGAAATCGTACACAGAATTAATAAATTATAATCTGTTTTATTCCAGAATTTATTTGAAGGAATTGATAACTCACACATGTCAAAATCAATTATTGTTCTATTGCAACTGCTACTAGATCCGATAACTATGCACCTGAACGACTCGTTGAATTATAGGGGATAAAAAATGCTAAAAAAAGATGAGAATTCGGAAAAATGTTACTAAGAAAAATTGTTAGGCTTGACGAGAACTATAACTGGTTAAAATTAATGTACTTATTTCTGTTACACCCTGTATACAAAAATAGAATAATCGAGGTGAGCGAATAACATGTATTGCCAAAATACTAATATTTTTCCAGTTTCAAATGAATGATTGACAAGACTACGATGGCTCAAAGTTGCCAAATACTCCTTACAATCGACAGCTGTCATTCTTCCGACAAATGAAGAACATTCAGTTTGAACCATAGGCGCACTATGAAATTTTTGACAAAACTTTGATGAATTTTCACTCTGTATCCAGAGGATTTACGGAAAAAAGTTATTAGGGAAAATTGTTATGCTTGACAAATTGCATCACAGGTTAAAATTAATGTACTTATTTCTATTACACCCTGTATATATATATATATATATATATATATATATATATATATATATATATATATATATATATAACAATCTATTTTCTTTTATCATAGACAAATTTCTCCCACTGTCGTATCGCGAAATATATACAGTCCATTTAAATTTGGAATTGTGGCTGATTTAATATAAGGTACACTATTTCTGGTTCTTATTGAGCCAGATTATTCGAACTATATAATTGAGGCTCATTTGGAGGACTATCTACTGTTCATACACAATAAATGCGCTCGCCGCCATGTAGTTGTTTTAAAGTCGAATAGAACGGGCAATCAACTATCAATATGAAGACTCGATTTTGTGTTCAATAATGTTGAATTTACTAAAATTTCTTTCTTCATTAATAAATCTCGTCAAAAATGAACTCGATTCTCGAGAAATCTCTGAAGTCCCGGGACATCTCGAGGCTATGTTCTTGGGTTGTCTTGTATCCCGGAACATTGAAATTGTCAAGACTTCCCAAACTTTAGTCGCAGGCATCAGCACGGTATTATGGTACTGGAAGTCATTCGTAGGAGTCATCCAACGAGAGATATACAGTGCTAGTTACTTAGTTATCTGAGAACTACATTATTCTGTCGGTGTGGCACAGGAATATAGATGTACTGTGTGTTATTGTGGGCAACGGGGTTGTTCCAAGAGTGGATAAATCGACGTGTGTCGCGGGCATCTGGTAGCTATCTATTCGGTGAGCTTAACGGCCTATCTGTTATATCCTATCCAACTTCTGAGGCAGATGTTTTATTCTTATATCTGTTCTAGTTACCTAAACTAAATCTGAAATTCCCTGAGGTGTGTGACTATTTATTATAAATGATTTGTCACAAAAATTGATCGTATCTATCAATTTCATATAGACTGAAATATTACTGAGCATCGCAATATATTGTATGATACAATTAGCTTTTTCATTCAATTCACACTATCAATAATTTCAGGTTACATCACAAAAAGAGCCGAAAAATAATTGAATGAATACTTTTAATTGAATCAATCAATCGTATATATCCACTTATTCATTTAAATTTCTATCTAAAATGCACATCCATGAATCCAGCAAGTAATAATGTTGGTCAGCGATTTAATTGGATTTGCTTCAACGTTATGTATTTAGGACCTAACTTTATCAGCGGAATTCAGTAGATTTGTTGATATACTCATTTAATATTTTCATGTAACATCCAGAAAGCGCGTTTAGGAAGTAATCATAATAAATGATCTATTCAAGAGTGTTCATATAACAAAGTTATTTTATGTGCCATCAATTTAATGCTGATGTGGATTTATCGATGTATAAGCATTATAGAAATCACGAACGCAGTTAAATTCACAAAAGGGGCTTGAATTCCTGAAAGGTTCACATAAATTTTGAAGCGTAGCTTCCATTTAGATTCCAAATGCTACAGAATACTTGACCCTCATTATTTCGAGCCTTTCGCAGATCTATTATCGTGATTTTAACGCTGATGCTGGATTTTCGTTGATAGGGAATACATTTCCCTGAAAAGTATTCTTTGTTAAACGTTGAAACATGATAAGGCGCGTGTGGAGTAGCACTGCTCAAACATCACATTGCTTTATCATTTATTCAAAAAAGTTTAGAGGTACTCACGGTATTTGAAGTTAAAAAACAAAAGGGGGTGTTTGGAGTCATTTTAATAAAATGATTTCATCGTCATCTAGCCTAAATTTGATAAAATAATCCTGGTGGAGCAAGTGACCAGGTAACGTTGCAAGTGGGATTGAAGATGGAGGCTCATAGAATTACAAATTAATGTGCAGTTAGCAGGGTGTTACGGTAACCAAAGTAGTTTGAATTCATTATAAACGGGGTAAGGTCACCAATATTAAACAAAACTCACTGCATTAATGCATGACATGAAGTTTGAATTGCTAATTATATGTAATATGTACATACTAACTCGGCTCTAACATGCACCAGGCTCTTGCTGAAATATAGCTAAAGATAAATATTCACTGCATACATAGACTACTGAAGGTTACTAGAGTTCTCTTTGTACTTTGCTTGTAAATAGCCAGAGCTCCTGAACTATAACATTATTAATTGATAATGCCTATTGTTTGACTATCCAAGGTAGTATCTTACGATTCTCATATTACCTGAATAATAATCTATTTGGATTCGCTTATATCCTGTTTTGTACTCCAACTGAACTACTTCGTATTCATTTACAACCGTAACTATTTCATCAGAAGATGGCTCAGGCAAATTACCCCTGAAAGAACGTACGAATAATCTTTCTAAGGTGGAATATGTATCACTTGATACTTTTGAATGATATATTATAAAACAAATTGATGTAATTTCAGTTTTCTTCAATGAAATCTCTGGATATCCAATGAAAATGTATTGTTTTGTCTGAATTTTTGACATTTGCTAGACGAATGATATGACAACTGTCGATAAAAATGAGTATTTGTATAGCTTTGAACCATCGTGGTCATGACATTCTTTCAAATTGAAATCTTAGCTCACCTCGGAAATTCTATTTCTGCATGAGTTGTACGATAATTTAAATTTGGTCTATCAGTCATATTCATATCACACTGTCAAATAAATTGATTTTTATCTAGGGGTTTCACGTATTTTTCCAAATAGTGCATTTCTTACAAATCAGATCGTCTGTATAAGTTCATTGCACTCTCACAGATAACAGCTGTGAAAACAGTCAAAATAATTGCTGTCATTTATAAGTGACGAATAATTATTATTATTATCTTTTTACTTCCGCTATTACCCTCTCGGGTGTCGGAACTTAGTTTGAATTAGCTCAAATTGTTCAATAAATATTTTCAAACTTCCCTATTTTGTGCTACTCTCTTTGCTTTTTTACAACTAATGTTATTTTCCTCCAAAATTTCATGTATTGTGTTTTATCATGTTTTTATTGGTGATTCTTGTATCCTATACCTTCTTGCATTCTTGAAAAATATTCGTATCATGCTATTTGTTTCTTCTATGAATATTTTCGACATCTAGAATTTTCTTTATTTGTTCATTTCTAACCTTTTCTCAAGATTCTCATTGCAGCTGCTTGAATTTTGCTTTTATTCCTCTGGTTTAATGTCCATGATTCACTCCCATATATCAGCGTTGGTCTATATATTGTAGCGAATTCAAGTCTATAAATTAGTCATTTCGGTTTTACTGGTGCTTAGAATGATTGTGGAATTATTTTACATTAAGAAATAGAAGCAAATTTATTTGTTTTCTGGAAAACTGCTGGCACCTTCTAGCGTTTTCCTAGAAATACCTGGACGTTTGCGGGAAGAACGTAGTGTACTGAAGTGGTGGATTAATAATGTTAGACCAGCTTGGGAAGATGTTGCACTACACTCTCAGAATGTAAAATCATATTGGGCGCAGTGGAATTCCATCGTGGTTGAAGAGGGCCTCCTGAAACGCGTCGTAGAGAGTACGGACGGAGAAGAGAGCAGGACGCAGTTGATAATGATGAAGCTGGTGGAGGCCACTTTGGAATCAGTAAAACATTGGAAAAATTACGCCAGCGATTTTACTGGATAAATTGTAAGAAGGATGCTAAAGAGTGGTGCGGGAAATGCGTGGTCTGCGCTAGTAGTAACGGGCCACAGAGAAAAAGAAGAGCTCCAATGCGTCAGTACAATGTGGGAAGTGCTTTCAAGTACATTGCAATCGATGTGGCCGGACCGTTTCCAGAAACTAACAACGGAAATAAATACATAATCGTTGTGATGGACTACTTCAGTAAATGGGTGGAGGCGTACGCTCTACCCAACCAGGAAGGTGTCATTGTCGCTGAAGTTTTGGTGAAAGAATGTATCTGTCGATTTGGAGTACCACGCGAACTTCATTCGGATCAGAAAAGAAATTTCGAGTCGGCCGTCTCCCAAAACATTCGTAAAATCTTAGGAATCCACAAAGCCAGGACCACTGCATAACATCCGCAGTTGTTGAATGGATGAACAGAACAATAAATCGATATCTGGCAAAGGTTGTCTCTGACCATTAGCCAGACTGGAACCAGCACCTTTATCTGTTTCTGTTAGCATACCGCTCAGCAGCACATGAAACTACTGGGCAGACACCTGCGAACATCTTATTTGAACGAGAGTTGCGCTTGCCATGCGACCTGATATTTGGTAGTAAACCAGGTGAAGATCTAGCAGGAGAAGACTACGTTACCAACCTCCGAAGAAGAATGGACGACATTCATGGCCCAGTTCGTTCAAACATCCAAAACTCCAGCGATCAAATGAAGGAGAATTATGACATCAAGGCTGAGAAAGGTGGTTATCAACCCGGGGATTTTGTGTGGCTTTATAACCCCCAGAAGCGCCGAGGGCTGTCACAAAAACTTCAGCGGAACTGGGAAGGTCCATATAAAGTGATGAAGAGCATTAACGACGTCGTCTACCGAATACGCAAAGCTCCAAACGGAAAGCCGAGAGTCGTCCACTTTAATCGGCTAGCCTTATTATTCGTCCGCGATAACCATGAAGACCGACATGGAGCCACGGTCCAACAAATTGTTGAGCAAGAACCAACCTTTGAAGTGTTCATGGCCAACTATTCCAACGGTCGTAAAGTGCGGTATGGCATGACGAAAGAAGAACAACAAGACCTGTTGGCAGTGCCTTTGAACCATTCCCTGGCTCACTGTGTGGCGAGTGACTTGAAGATGTCCCGAGGAATAGCGTTTGTTTTCAAGGAGAATTATGGAAGATTAGAAAAACTGACCAACCAAAATCCATCAATCGGGAAAACACTACACCTAAAGGACATTCGCACGGAGCACGAACGATACCTGTACTATATGGTGACTAAGTCATGCTCCTACCAGAAACTGACATACCGCACTACGACCTCCGGAAGCACCTATTGGACAACGACGTGATGAAGCTGGCAGTACCGAAGTTGGTTTGTGGACTAGATAAACTGGATTGGAGGGTAGTAAGAAATATGTTGGAAACCCTCTTCTGATCTACCGGAATAGAAATCCTCGTCTGTAGCTACAACCCTAAACAGCAGACGAAGAATGGACAGACCATCGACTGCTACTTCTACAAAACATCCCGATGTACCAAGGGTAACCAATGCAGATTTCGACATGACTCTTCAGAAATTCGCGAAGAACCGTTTCGGGACGAAACAGTCCTAAGGAGGGGGCAGTGTAGCGAACTTAAGTCTTCAAATTAGTCATTTCGGCTTTACTGGTGCTTCGAATTATTGTGGAATTATTTTACATTAAGAAATAGAAGCGAATATATTTGTTTACTGGAAAACTGCTGGCACCTTCTAGCGTTTTTCTGAAAATGCCTGAACGTTTGCGGGAAGAACGTAGTGGGGAGAGACCCGAGGTATAAATATGCGACTGACAGCCAGGAGATGATTGATTTTTTAGCACAGTGACCTTATAAGATGTACTGTTGAAATAAGTTGTGAAAAAAAAAATTTTAAATAAATCAACATTGACATAAATGATTAAAGTTAAGTTATAGTGTTGTGTATAATAATCTTTAGTTTAAATTAGATTTAGTTATTAGAAAAAGTGTTAGTTCATTTTAATAAATCATAAAAATTAATAGTAGTGTTAAGTAACAGTTTCTCCCTAAATTAAAATAAATAACGTTACAATATTATTTTATATAGTATCATTTTGGTTCCTTTTGCTACGTGTTTGTTACTAAGAATTATCTTGTTCATTGGAAAATATCTTCTATTTGCTACCAGTAATCTTCTATTTATTTCTTGCTCCTTATCTTCTCTGTTTTCTAATGTCACACCTAAGTAAGTAAATTCCTTACTTGTTTTATTTCAATTCCATTGTTTGTCATGTTAGTTATTGTATATTCTTTCTATATCACCATCAATTTTTTTTTAAATTTTCATATTGTGCTTTTCTAGTTCATTGTCCCAGACAATTAATAACCATTATTGTCAGATCGTTTGCAAGGGCACACTCAGATACAGATGTGGCTGCTGGATCATGATACCCAATTTCTTTTTTCTTTATTTCATTGTTGACCCTTTTTACTTACTTGTATTAAGTGCAAGGAAGTATTGTGAAACTGACAAAATTCACCAATCAAGATTTTGATGGAAATATCCGTTTTAAGCTGCGCACACATTTAGACGACGAGAAGAGAAGAGAAGCGTCGATTTAGTAGAGTCCGCACAGAGCGAAGAAAAGCGAAGTGAAATAATCATGAAAGCTTATACGCATGGCCATT
Source organism: Dromius quadrimaculatus (assembly GCA_963989225.1). Classification (NCBI taxonomy): domain Eukaryota; kingdom Metazoa; phylum Arthropoda; class Insecta; order Coleoptera; family Carabidae; genus Dromius; species Dromius quadrimaculatus. The sequence goes on along the minus strand of OZ022334.1, from coordinate 6,746,660 downwards.
ACATAATTCCACAATAGCAAAACTTATGTGCTCTAGTTTTGTTTGCATTTTGGAGGTATGAGCGTGAGTTGATTGTTGTATAGAATAAGTAGTTCCTCATCTGAATAAGATCTATTTGATTTTGGCGTAATTGCCAGTATGAAAGAAGAGTAGAAACCTGATAGAAAAGTCTGAGGGCATGAAATTAATCAAAAGAAGGACACTATTGGTGAATTTCGTCACCTATCTCCGGATTTATGGAAATACAAGAAGATATTTTTCAAATATGAGTCTGTCGACTTCATCCGAAAGTGTCCGGAAAGTGACGACGCTAGAATATTTGGCTCTTCGTTTCTTCTACCCACCGTACACTGGCGCGGCGCGAAGAGAATAGTGAGGAGCGACTTCGCCTGAATACTCTGAAAACCATTCGCGCGACGGCTCTTCGCTTCGCTTCTCTTCGGGTCGCGCCAGTGTGCGGTGTCCCATTTGATAACATGTACTTCAATCAGGCGGCAAAACTTCTTTTCTCGTAGCTTCGCTTCGCCGCGCCTCAGTGTGCGGGCACCTTCAAGCATCCCCGAATTCATTTTGACTATTTTCGGCTTGATGTCGGTACGTATATTCGTGCGTAACTCGCAAATCTCAAAACTGACTGAATGTATAATGTTGAAATTTTGTAGTTGAGGCTGGTATAGGGCCTAGTTGTGCACCTTGCATTATGGTTTCAATCGTCTGTACCGGAAGTGCACTTTACTTGAAACTTTTTTCGAATTTTTCTAATAAATCCAGAATGATCAACCGTAAGATGTTGAAATTCAATATTTGAACATGATGTTGTATCAGAATGGTAATCTGCTATTTTTGTATGAATCAACCAAGCCAGAAATGCACTTTACTTAAAATATTTTCTAATTTTTTGCATAAATCTAGAATGATCAGCCATAACATATTGAAATTCAGTGTTTGAACTTGTTGTAGCATCAAAAAAGTTATCTACTATTTTTGTATCAATCGGCCAAGCCGGAAGTGCAGTTTATGAGTATAGCAGATATTCAGAATTTGACGTATATAACAATCAGTTTAATTGGAATGATAAGGTAGGCAATGATAATCTGTTGTCAATTTTTTGATTTTTCTTGACATTGAACATGTCAAAATAGTATTAAAATTATACTAATTATAATCTGAAGTGACAGAAAAATTTATTGAATAAATTTGTGTATATATCTAATGATGTACAAGTAAGTCACGTGATGTTCACGTCAGATTTTTCAGATAGTATCTTGAAGTATCATAAAGAGTAAAGGGCTTATGGCTACCCCTTGTTTTAGTCCCTGTGTAGTGGTAAATTCTTCTGAGACTTTGCTACCGGTTCTTTCCTAATTTGTGGTGTTATTATATATACTTTTGTTTGCATTTATCTCTTCATATCTCAGCATCTCCAACAATTGATTCCTTGGTACCTTATCAAAAACTTTTTTTAAATCGACAAATGTAATTGAAAGTTTACCATTTTGTTGTAGTGTTTTTTCTATAAGTGTTTGAATAGTGACTATTCCATTCGTAGTATTTATAAAAAGGTTAACAATGCTAAATCGCCATAGAAACGGTGCATATCAGTGGGTATTTGGACGTGTAGAAATACCATCGGGTATTACACTAGTGGTCAGAGTGAGTATTTTACTCAAAGATATGGATACCTCCAATTTGTGCTTTCTTCGTATTTAATGGAATATTTCTCTGAATATCTTCATCAATTTTCTCTTCTGATCTATCACCAAACCTTTCTGAACTAGATTCCATATCAAGACGCAATATATTTCTCTATTATTCGTCAAAGAAAATGCAAGAAATTCTAATTTTTCAGTTTGACAGAAGTTTGTTATGTGCTTGTGAATACCACTCGTGCTGCACACTCGTGGCACTCAAACGCAAGCACAATAAACATTTTTGATAGCACCACAAAAATAATCGATAATACTTCAACTACTTATGGTATAATAAATGAAAATTTGATTTTGCGTTGAATGTTCCTCCCTGAATCCATTTTGTTCTGACTCTTGTTTTGATTCTATTTATTGTCTTGGTTCAATATCCAGTATTGCTTTATAAATGTGGTGTGCCTCTATAATTGTTGCAATTCCTAGTATCTTTCTTTTTATGAATAGGAAATATTTCTTCTTTTTCCCAATCATTTGGTATTTTTTCTGTTCTCCACATTTTATTCAGCATATTCAGTAATATTTGTTATTTTTCTTACCCCATGTACTTCTATTGTTTTGTTCTCATCATGTCATGTCCCGGCGCTTTACCATTTCTATATTCATTAGGTACTGTCCCTAGTTTGTTTTTTATCTTCTATATTGTTTTTAGTACTAATGATCGATTCCTGGTGTACTCTGGTATTTGTATTCTGATTTTCCTTTAGTAGTTTCTTGAAATAATCTTTCCATCTTTGCATTATTTGTTCTCCCTCTTTTAGTATACTTCTCCATATGTCATTTATTTGCTTTAATCGTATCTGTATGTAGGTATATTTTTTTTCATTTCTGTCTCTTCTTTTTTACTTCTTCTTTAATTATTTCACACCACCAATGTGTTTGTCTGTTATTCTTTATGTTTTTAACTGTCCGGCAAGCTTGTTTTGTTGCTTCTTCTATAATGTATCCGAAAACAGTCCACAATTTAGCATTAATGGACTTGTTTCAATTAAATTATCTCACCTTGCTTCGGTATTTTTTAATAAACTAATTGTTATTCTCAAACATTGAAAGTAAATCAATCAGCGGTTTGTTTGAGGAAGACGGTAGAATTTTGAATGATGAAATAATGAATTCAGTATTTGATTGAAAACATTGCCGCAATTCTTAAAGCTTCTATTCTCATAGTTCAGAGAATACTTAACCTACAAATGTAAGCAAACCTGATTTGATAATTGAATTCTACAATATCAGGTACAATATAACGTACTTTTTATTTATTTAGCTGATCAATTCACAAGGCAAAATTCATTGAAATGACCTGAGTGTGAAACATGTAATAATGTGAGAAAGAACTACACATTCAATTTCCTATCAGGTGCTTGATTTATAATTTATCTTTTTTGTCTATCGCTTGAATAAGACGCTATATTGTAACACTACAATACATACAAAAGTGGTTTTTTTGGGTATCTCAACCAGTTGCCATGGCAACTGTACAAAAAGTATTTTGATTTCTTTTGGACTAATACAAAGAATAAATAATAATTCACATAGCTTGTATCTCCTTCAAGGATTATTATTTAATAAAATATTATTTTGATGCATCAGTCATTTCAGCGAAATTTGCTATCCCATGTTAGTAGCTCTGACACTCTTATCCCCGATTCCAAGTTCGTTGACATTCAACATTCAGTTATATATGGATATACAAGCTTTATCACTATGAAGTTGACATAAACAACAAGAGTATATTTTCGAATGGAATTTAGCCAGTTTTTGAGTAAATTATTGAAGCTGACAAGATTCCAAATCATCAAGAAGGTCAGAGCCCGGAAATAAGCCTCTTTTGAAAGCTGTTCGTATGATAGATTTCTGCTTTGTTGATTCATAGTGAGAAAAAAAAGTCTCTTAAAGTTGATGCGTCTTGATGGCTGGAACCGAGTCATGAGGAATCTAGAAAGAATCTATCACATTGAATGCCTTTAAAAAAAACGTTGTTGCCGGTCTCGAGGATGATTTGGGGTTTCACATCCACAAAAAGAGTCTACAATTGCACTTTGTAGACGACATAATGAACGCTGATAGTAAGTTTGCTATAAATTGAGCGAAGCAATAGTTGAGAAAAAAAAATTATGACTAGTTGCACTGCTGTAGCCCAAAGCTTAGGACTTCTTTGAATGAAAAATATGGAATCAAAATGATGATAGAATTGTTCATGTCACATGTGATTTCTTTTGTTCAATTGAGCGCCATTTGGAAATCAAAATATATATATATATATATATATATATATATATATATATATATATATATATATATATATATATATATATATATATATATATGTATATATATATATATATATATATATATATATATATATATATATATATATATATATATATATATATATATACTCAATTTAAATCTCATTTTACCCTTTCGTAGTTAGTTTCCGTATCCTTTGTTATTTCATGTTATTTGTGAAATCTTTCCATTCTTTCCTGTTTAATGCTATTCTTTTAGCTTCTTGACAGCTGATATTGTTCTTTCTTTTTCAGTATTTCTTGTATATTATTTTCCCATGTCTTCTGTAGTCTTCCTCTACTCTTCTTTTTTGTCGTCTTAGCCTTCCATGCTATTTTTGTTTGGCTATCATCTGGCATTCTTATAAGATGGCCGTACCAAGCAAGTTGTTTTTTCTCCATGGTAGTATGTAAATTATGTTATACTAGTTTTCATACTTTGCTATTGCGCATGATTACCCCCTCCTAGGATGTAGGTGTGACTTATGGTAGTCAGAACTTATAAATGATTGTAAAATGGGGAAAAAAGGCAATCACTACTTTGTCGAGCTGTTATCAACTAATTAGAGAAGTTCATGTAACTCAATTGTATCTGAAGACAGAAAATAAATTTATACTTTTAAAAATTAAAAGTCCTTAAAACTTAATTGGCGCAGTCGGTAGGATATTGAAGACACAGAGAAATTAAGTACAAAAATTTCATTTGTGGCACTTTTTCAAAAGTCTTACTTCAATATATTCAAAAACCTACAAGAACTTCAAACCGGCTTCAACCTGAGCCCATCAGGGTCTAACCACGACCCATCTTTAACGGACGACTACACCAAATCGACAACTTGCTGCTCAGGTAACCAGACCACGTCCTCATCGTAAGGAAGAGTACTTGCTGATCGGTACCAGTTCACGTCGTCGAAGAGAACAGTCATCCGCAGAGGTACAACTCATATGACAACTTGTAAGATTCCGGAGATGTCCGTCAAACTCACGATATTGTTAGCTATTCTACAGTAAGTAATTATAAGCAACAAATACACAAAGGGGTAAATCTAACAAAAGTTAGTAATAAATTTACCGAGAGACCGGCACAGTCTCACACACACACATTCACACTTATTTGTTAGACTTTGTACTAATTGAAATAAGATTTTGAAAAATTTATGAGTAATAACTCATCAGAATCAGAAGATTCACAGGAATTAGACTCCGATCTAGAAATAGGAATTTCCAATCCTATTCAAATAAAGTTAAGACCAAGTCAACTTTCAAAAACCATAGCAATGGCAAATATTACATTAGCCGAATTGAAAACTTTTACTGATGTAATTCCTCAATATGAAGGAAACATAAAATTGCTCAGTAATTTTATTAAAACCATTGATGAAGTCTATGCGACCACAAACACTTTAGCTTTATCTCCTTTACAAACAACATATTTATTTGGAATAATTAAAACAAAGTTAGTCCATAAAGCTGCAGAACTTCTTTCTGAAAATAATTTCCAGAATTGGCTAGAGTTGAGATTATATTTAACAAATAATTTCACAGATAAATTATCAGCAGAAACTATACTTTTGGACATAATCAATAGTAAATTCAAAACAAATGCAGAAATTACTTTGAAATATATGTTGGACAAATTCTTGCAATATAAATCAAAAATACTCTTAACCGAATATAGTTTAGCTCAGAAAAGTGCAATTATAATTGAGGTACAAAAATTAATAGTAAAACATTTCATATCTTTACTACCTACTAATATAAGAGGTTCATTTGTTGTTAAGAATCCTGACACTTTAGAACAATGTGAATTATTGATAAGAAATGAATTTAATTTTATTAATCAAAACCAACATACCTCACCACTTCTACGAAACGTAACTAATAATAAAATACCACCGCGGAAATTCCCAGCTGACAATTTCCCCTTACATGCTGTAGACATTAAACCAAATTTCTATAGAAATAATATCCCTTTTGCACCCAAACAAAATGTTAAAAACGCCGTACAAACTAGACAACGTTTTAACCAACAGCCTATGTCAATTCAGACCAGACAACAGCCCATATCGACTCAAACCAGACAGACTCAACCTATGTCGTTTCAAACCATAAGACAAAATTATAATATAGACTCAGTTGAACAGACAAACGAAGACGAAGACGAAGAGATTAATGACCAAGAAATTGACCCAAATAATGATTTTTTAGATTTAGGAACAATGATAGACGAGAATACTAAATAATGTCATCCTTAACAAACGATTTACCTTCATTACAGCAACACTATTTTAATATACTTCTCGACACAGGATCTTCAATCAATTTAATGCACCCAGATTTAGCTGAAAAATTAAAATTGCAACAAAAAGATATAAAATTGACATTTAAAACAGTAAATGGTAAATCTACCTGTAACAAATATGTAGAATTTAAAATTAATAAAAAATTAATCAAATGTTATATATATAAATTTCATAAAAATTATAATTTATTATTCGGAATGGAAGCATTTCGCATACTCAACATAAAATTGGATTTTGAAAATAATAACGTAATAATGAATGACAAACAGTATAAATTACAGGATAATAAAAATGTATCAGAAATAAATTCAATAGAAATTCGAAATTCTCATTTGAATCCCGTAGAAAAACGAAAATTAGATGTACTACTTAAAAATTATGAAGATTTATTTCCAAAAGATAATGAACCTTTATCGCACACAAATGTTCTCAGACATAAAATAATAATGTCTGATGAAACACCCATTTATACGAAAAATTATCGTTTACCACAAGTATATGAAAAAGAAATCGAATTACATGTAAATAAATTATTAGAAGAAAAAGTTATTCAAAAATCATTTAGCCCCTGGTCCAGTCCTATCTGGATCGTTCCAAAGAAAGCAGATGCGTCTAATAAAGAGAAAACTAGAATGGTTATCGATTTTAGGAAAATCAATACACGAACAAAAGATGATAAATTTCCTATCCCAAATATTGATACACTTTTTGATCACATTGGTAAATCAAAATATTTCACAACTTTAGATTTACACTCGGGATTTCATCAAATAGTCATGGATGAATCAGATAGAGAAAAAACAGCTTTTTCCACACCATCAGGACATTACGAGTTTTTGAGAATGCCTTTCGGCTTAAAAAATGCCCCAGCAACGTTTCAGAGAATGATTAATACAGTTTTAGGAGAATTGGTAAATGATATTTGTCTTGTATATTTGGATGATATAATAATTTTCGGAGAAACTTTAGAAGAGCACATAATAAATGTAGGACGAGTATTTGAAAAATTACGAAAAGCAAATTTAAAAATTCAAAAAGATAAGTCAGAGTTTTTGCGACCCGAAGCGAAATATCTAGGTTACATCATAAATCAGAATGGACTTAACACTGACGAAAGAAAAATTGAAAGTATTAAAAAATTGAATATCCCTAAGACAAAAAAAGAGATAAAACAATTTTTAGGAACCTTGGGATGGTACAGAAGGTTCATTCCAAATTTCGCGAAATTAACAAAACCGTTTACTAAGTGTTTAAAGAAAGATTCTCATATTGACATTTATGATCACGAATATCGTGCTGCATTTGAAAACAGTAAGAAGATAATAGCTGAATCATCATTGCTACAAATACCAGACTTTAACAAAGAATTTATACTGACAACTGATGCTTCGGATTATGCAATCGGAGCCGTATTAACTCAAACACATGAGAATCAAGAAAAACCAATCTGTTACGCTTCAAAAACTCTAAATTCAGCTGAACAAAATTATTCAACGATAGAGAAAGAGTTAAAATCAATCGTTTGGGCTATCAAAAACTTTAGACCATATTTATATGGAAGGAAATTCAAAATTAAAACGGATCATAAGCCTTTAGTATGGCTTTTTCATATGAAAAATCCAAATCAAAAACTAATGCGTTGGAAGATTGAGTTAGGAGAATATAATTTTGAAATAGAGTATTTAAATGGGAAACAAAATGTAATAGCTGACCTCTTATCAAGACAGCGCGCAGAAACAAAGATAACAGAAGTAATTGGAGACGTGGTAGAAAGAAAGATTATAGCACATTGTGTGTCACGCGACTTCGAAATGTCAAAAGGATTTGCTAGACAAATAGTAGAGAAATATGATAGTAAAAATTATTGTAAGAATTATGATTCATCAAATAAACATTTAGTTGTACAGAAATTAGGTGATAAAACAATAATCCATTTAATAACAAAACAAAATTATTTTGATCAACCTTCCCTTAAGAATTTGGATAAGCCCTTGAAAGAATTGAGAGATTATTTAATATTGAATGATTTATATGAAATTAATATCCCTAAATTAGGTTGCGGTTTAGATAGATTATCATGGACAGATGTTAAACAAAAATTATATAAAATATTTGAGGACACTAATATCCAGATAAATGTTTTCAGTCTACCAGAAAATTATCATGTAGAAAATGTTAGTGAAAAACCAAATAGTGAACAAGATGATATTAATACAGTGCATTCAGACAATGAGAATATTATAGCAGGAATTAAATATATGAATAATCGTTTGAATATAGCAGATAACCAACTTATATTTGACTCACATAAGCAGGAAACAAGTATCCAAATTACAAGATTATTTAATCATAAAAAACAGAGAATACATGTGAAAATTAACGAAGATAATTTTGAGGAAGAAACGTTAAAATTTTTAAAAGATTATATTATCCCAAAAATTAGATATTTTGGTATTTTCAATAAAGATCTTGACAAGAAGGTAACAAAAGTTATATCTGAAAATTTTGTTCCGGATTCAATTAATATAATTGCAGTAGATAAATTGGTTTCTGATATCGAACAGGAAGAAGAACAAGTAGAAATTATTCACGATTTTCACAACGGCATTACAAACCATAGAGGAATTAATGCTACTATTCAAGCATTGAAAGAAAAATATTATTGGCCTAAAATGAATAAAGATATTATAGAATATATTAATAAATGTGAGTTATGTAAATTAAACAAATATGATAGAAAACCGATACCCGCAATAGATAATATTACCCCAACTCCTGAAAAACCTTTTCAAATAATTAATTTAGATTTATTAACTTTAGAAGGTAAATATTTTTTGACTATTATGGATCAGTTTTCAAAACATGCGCAAGCATATTTTCTTGATAACAAAACAGCCAAAACTATTTGCGATGTTTTAATCAAATATCTTCAAACTTACAGGATACCTGATAAAATAATAACGGATAGTGGAGGAGAATTTAAAAATAAATTATTACAAGATTTATTGAAAAGATACGGAATTAATATTCATTTTATTTGCGTGAATAATCCAAAGAGTAATGCAATCGAAAGATTCCATTCTACAATAATAGAATCATTACGGATAATTAATCAAAAAGAGCGGATAAAAGATAAAAATTTAATTCAAAAGGTAGATTTAGCGTTGATAGCATATAACAATACAAAACACAATACTACCAAATTAACACCCAATGAGACAGTATTCGGGCCTGATCAGAATAAATATTTCAAACAAGAAACCACATTAGAACAAGTATTGAATGAACATCAAGATAATATTAATATAGTAAATGAATTGGTGAAAATTAGAATTATGAATGAGAAATTGAGTAGATTCAAAGAAAATGATAACCCATTGCAATTGAAGAAAAAAATATTTATCAAACAGAACCCAAGATTAATTGGTAGAGTCAAAAAACCTTTGTATAAGAAACATTTTGTAAAAGCTTACGACCCGTTATTAGGAAAAATAAAAATTAGTGACGAACATGGTGAGAAAAATATAAGAATAAATAAAATCAAACAATAAAATAATATTGACCACTATTACAGACTATGCCATGGACAACTGACTGACATTTCCAAAAATAATGGATTCCATTTAATTGAATTAGGCGAATGCAAAATAAAAGAGTCTGAACAATTAATTTATTATAATTATGATATATCCCAAGTAGAAATAGAATTTACTAAGGTTACAAATACTTTTATTAAGATGCAAGAGCAATTAAAGAGTAAAGAACATTTTGTCCAAAATATGTTAAATATATTAAAATTTAATTATGATGATTTGAAGGATCAAGTTATGAAATTATTTATGAGGAATAATAAGAGATTTAAACGAGGTTTGATAAACGGACTTGGATCCGTGATAAAAGCAATTACTGGGAATTTGGATTCGAATGATGAAGAACATTACAAAAACAGAATGAAATAAATTTACAAATTTCAACTAATATGTCTAAACAATTCAACCAACAATTAGAAAATATTAAGCACAATGAAGAGCATCTTCAAGAGAAATTATCAATAGTTATATATAAATTAAATAAGAATCAAGATTGGCAGAGTATGATGGGAGTGAATAATCAATTATTAGAGTTAATATTGATAATAAAAAATCTCAATGAATTTTGTAAACAAATTGAAGTAAGTCTTACTTTTTGTTCTTTGAATAAAATACATCCTAGTATTATCACGTATGACAATTTGAGGAAAATTTCCCAGAATAAAAATATATGGAATTTCAATGAATTAATTGAAACTCATTGTAAATTCGAAAATAAGCAGATTCATTTTTTAATTACGATACCAAACTTTTCAAACCATTTTTATTCATTATTTCAGTTAAGTCCTATTTCCACATATGATAAAGAACAGAAATTGATAACAATAAATGAAAATCAAAAATTATTTTTCAAATCTGGGAAAGAAAATTATGTAATTAATAAATGTATATTGATAGACAATAAATATATGTGTATTACCCAATATTTTGAAATAAGTAAATGTATTTTGAATTTAATTGATAAGAAAAAGGATGATAATTGTTTGTATCATTATATAAGTATGAAGAATGATATTGAACAAATAAAAAATACGAATGATATTATAATCATTAGCCCTAATAAACAGCAAATACAAATTAATTGTTTGAATAAAAATATACATAAAGAAATTGAAGGAATTTTTAAAATGAAAACAGATGAGAATTGTCAAATAAATAAGAATATTTTCGAAATTGTGAACCAACAATATAAAGAAATACAAATTCAGAATTTGGAGATAAATTATGAAAATAAAGTTAATGGCACAATGAATTTGATGAAAGTAGATAGAATAATAGAGCCTGTAGCTCTTTTACCCAAGATAGAGAATTTGGAGTTAAACCACAATTATCATTCTTATATGTTATATGTTTTAATAATTATAGTTGTTATGATATGTATTTGTAAAATAATATTTAAGTATAAGAGAAATTTTTGTAGAAGTAGAAAAATAGAAGAGAATAAAATGGAATTAAATCCTTTAGCCTGAAATTATGCGATATAGCAAAGTCTTGCAAGGGAGGAATTATGTTATACTAGTTTTCATACTTTGCTATTGCGCATGATTACCCCCTCCTAGGATGTAGGTGTGACTTATGGTAGTCAGAACTTATAAATGATTGCAAAATGGGGAAAAAAGGCAATCACTACTTTGTCGAGCTGTTATCAACTAATTAGAGAAGTTCATGTAACTCAATTGTATCTGAAGACAGAAAATAAATTTATACTTTTAAAAATTAAAAGTCCTTAAAACTTAATTTGTATACTCTCTATTTGTAACCTTTTTCGTATATCTTTGTTTCTTATTCTATCTAGTCTTGTTACCCCTTCTACTTTTCTCAGGTATCTCATTTCCGCAGCTTGTATTCTACTCTTTGTTATCTGGTTCGTCGTCCATGTTTCATTCCCATATAACAGTATTGGTCTGTATAATACTTTGAATAGTGTCAATTTGGTCTTTTTCTCAACTTGTTCATTGCTTAGGATGATTTTGTTCATTGTTGCTACAAGCTTCATAATCGTGAATGAATCAGAGTAAAAGTTTTTGTTGTGATCGTTCATCGTTTTGATGTTAATTTTATTCAGAAGCACATAATATGGAAAGATGGTGATTGGGCACGGATCTTTCAGTCCATTGTAGGGCAGCTTTTATAGGAGATTTTATTAAATCATTCTTTTATTGCATTACTTCAAGAAACGCACTTATGTGGTTTAGTGCCAGTATATTTGGCCCGTAAAACATAATATAAACCCAAATATACAACATCTATAAAAATTTTATGACTTTTTTTCTGAATTTACTACTGCTAAAACTGAAAATAAATACACTATAAACCCTTTATCTATTTGCTATAAGTGACCATAATTTCATAAAAATTCTCTTCAGACATGTCACAAATCGAAATATAAATCTACAAGTTTATTTGTGAGCCAATCGTGAAATAAATTCCAAGATACATCAGCGACTCATAAACTTCTTATAATACCATATGAAAGTAATATAAAATAAGTGAGTACCCTGGAGCCCATATGCGTTCGACGCCTCTGTCGCCTCCATAAAATCTAACAGCGATTGTAAAAATATACGAGCACGTGACGTCGATATTGCGGTTTGTAAAATTTCCCGGGTCAACTCGTTTTACTACCCGGGTGGGTATCTTAGTAGCTAGGGCATTCGATGGAGCAGTCGATGTCGGAGTAGATGTCGTTGTGTTGCCTTGCCAACTTCGCCGTATCTCAACTCATGCGTGAAATAATATCTGCGATTGTGTTACATGATATCGAGGAGCTAGATGGCTTGGGAGTTACTTTTTGCCCTCTAAATGCGAACCTTTTGCGAAAAAGTTTCGGGGAAAAAACTTATTGGGGAAATAAAAGTGTTCCATATCAAGTATCGTTCACATCTTTCTTATGAACCGTTTTTTTCGCGAGATTGCACGAGAATTGATACTTTGAGAAGAAATAAGGTAAGTTTGAATGAAGACTCTCAATTTGATATAAGTTTGAAGCTTTAACTACTTCAACTACTTTCGGATTGGGTTTACATTAGTTAATTTGATAATCGCACTTTCTTACTATCGGCTCTTGGACTGGAAGAGATGTAAGACTCTGCTCGACGTAAATTAAATGATAACGGCTGAGAGGAGTGCCTAAATATTTGACCTTGAATTGGAATATCTCTAATGAATTGTACATTGAGACACGAGAAATATACAAATCAATATTTGTGAAAGGCAGGTGCGAAAGTCTGACATCCACATTGCCTCTAATCCCTCTTTGCAAAATTAACGTAAGCTCAATTCTCTATTGGCAAAATGAAACGTCACTAACGAGCAACAACACCCACCGCCAGCGTGCGGCATCTGTTTACTCGATACAATAACCAGACACGGATTAATTTGGTATTAGTTTCATATTGACGGACTTAACTGATGTTCTTCACTTCCCATCTGTTACGATTACGTAATTTGTTACGAGAATTGAAGCGCTTGTGACATTCTGTGACAATATTGTCCTATATATAATGACGAGGACAATAAATTGGCCTAATGAAATATTGAGGACCTTGACAGGCTTTGTGCTAGATTATTGATAATTCTTGTATTTCAAACCAGTGGAAAGAAAACAATTCGTCGATAATAACTCATCTTTCAATATAAGTTTGACAAGAAAATTTTAAATTGACATGCTAAATATACTTCCGTTTTCGAGTCTGTTACAACATCCCTCGATAGTCTGACGAGCGCTCTACCGGTTTGCAAAGTTTTCCATCTACTATTGCCCCTAAGAGACCTCGGGTGATAAAACCTACTCTATGTGTATTCGAAAAGTAAGCGCTAGTAAATTGTAGGAGGGTTTTATGAACTATCTAGGTTCAAAACTCATTCCAAACATATATATTGTCAAAAATTTAATTGTGAATAATTTATTATAACAAGTTAAAGTGCAAATATTCATGTTACAAACGCTCACAATGACAAAATTGCTCACTTACTGAATGACTCACTCTCTCGTTAGCTCGCGTGCCTTATATACCCTACTCCAACAATGGGTCAACACTCAAATATCTCACAGATGGACAACAATGAACCAGCATTCATCTAGTAATCATAGATTGTCAATCATCAATTACAATAAATTATTGTGAACTTAAAATATTTCACATTTGTGACACTGCTGTCCCCTCTTGGTTTGTCGTCTTCAGCGAACTCGGTATGGTCACAACCTGTTTCCATGAACAACTTTTGGTTATCCATTTCTGCTCATCCGTATCCGGAATACAACGTCTTCCAAGCATTTTATGACCTCGTATGGTCCCTCCCAGTCCCTCTGCAATTTGGGACACTTTCTTCTTCTTCTCCTTGGGTTGTAGAAGCACACCCTATCGCCTTGCTGGAACCTGGAACTGTTTGCTTGCAAGTCATATCGGGCCTTCATTCTGTCGCTGGCAGCTTGTATGTTCTCCCGTGCAAACTCATGGACGCTCCACAAGTTGTCCTGAAGATGGCTGACCCTTTTCGGCAACTGTTGTTCGTTATCTTTAGGCTGGGAGGATTAATTGACTGCTGACCTGTACGCTAGTAGGCACAGGTGAATCATCTTATCTCAATAACTTTGGTGTTCGTTAACAAATTGTGATAAGTAATACAAAATTGTTTTGTTGAAACGTTCTACCATGCCATCAGACTGTGGGTGTAGCGCCGTAGTTCTCGTCTTGCTAATGCTCAAAACTCTCATTACGTATTTGAAAACTTCGGACTCTAATTTCTGCCTTGATCGGAGTGTAACTCCAATGGCATTCCGAATATTGATAGCACGCTCTCAATAAGGGCTTTCGCAACTGTTTCAGCTACTTGATTCCGTACTGGTATCACTTCCAACCACTTGGTTGAATAATCCATGATAACAACCAAGTATTTGTTTCCCCATTCAATAATAGAAAAAGGTCCAGATATGTACACGGCAATCCTCTCAAACGGAGAGCCCACGTTGTACTGCTGCATCTTAGCGCGCTGTAGTGAGCCCTTTTCTTCAGTTACAGCGTTCACAAGTCTTGCAATATTGTTTACGTCTTCTCGACCGTCAGCCCAGTAGAAACGTCCACTGACTTTTGTGATGTACTATGCCCCGAAACTCCGTCACAGTTGCACAGCCCAGAGCCTTCTGCTACCGTCAAACATTTTAACGTCTATCAAAATTAGTTTTCCTCTTGCACATCATGTAAACTTCAAACTCTGTAATTCTGCTTGAACATAAAACTACGCTTACCTTAATTTTATCAGTCATCAACTGCAATATATCTGTTTAAATATTCCACATTTGGTGGAATGAGGTTAGGTTTATTGAAAATACCTAAAATTAAATGCAACCGATATTGCTTGATCTGTAATTATGTCTTATGCCTTACCTTCAATAAATCTGAATGTATTCAACCGTTGTTCTGTGAATATGTTGTATATTGTAGATTTTGTTTGATGTTCTTGGTGACCTTTGACCATACACAAATAAACATCTGACATTTGACAGTTGACTACATTACCGACCGATAAAAGGATATCTAGGACAATTTTTATTTCAAGGAAATATAATCATGGAAGGATGGATTTAACAGGAAAGAAATAGGAAAGTTGTTGTTGTGAAGAAATTTATATTTGTAAAATTACTTCTTTTTATCTATATGTCTTCTTTACATTACTAAAAGCACCAATATGAATTCAATTTGAAAACATGTTGAGTAAGGATTCATTGAAATTCAAGCATAAATAAGGCCTCCTGGCCGACTCAAGTCACTACTTTGAAAGTCCAGTCTTCTGAGCAGCCGTTCCAAAGTACGCTTCTAGTTCCGATACCAAGTGTCATCTTCAGAGTGTTTACCGTCCAAGTGAAGTTTTTGTGCCAAGTTCGTTAGCACATCTGTCTGACACAATCCGTGAGTTTATGAAAGGAACTTAGATTTGTTTGCTTTCGCTGTTTTGAACTTGGAATATTTTTGCTGTTCTTGAACTTGGAATATTTTTTGAATAATTTACCGTAGAATCACCGCTAGCTGAGTCTTTTTCGACTTCGCAATGTTTGAATAATTTAACATAGAATCACCGCTGGTGAAGTCTTGGTTGACTTCACAGTGTTTGATTAATTTAACGTAGAAGCACCACTGGCGAAGTCCTTGTTGATTTCACAGTGTTGGATTAACTTAACGTAGCGTCGCCCCTGTTGAAGATTTCGCAATGTTAGATTGTTTTAACGTAGAATCACCGTTGAGGGAGTCATCATTGGCTTCACAGCGTTGAGTAACTTTAACGTAGAGTCACTACTTGGGAGCCAGTTTGGTTTCACAAGCGTCGAAGATAAGTTAATCCACCGTTTGGGAAATCGCTTCACGATTTGTTAGTTTTGAAGTTTCTTGTCATCTGCGACCGTTGGTGTCTAGTGTCATGTACCACCGTTCCGTCACCGATAGCCAAGTCATCACCGTGCAAGTCCTAAAAAATATATGTTCTATGTTCATCGTCGTCGTTTTTATGTGTAATAAATCTCATTGTGACACCCACCTCCTGGTAATTATTTTGACAACCCTAACCCTTCCCTTCTTAGCTATCCAGCCGTCTGCCTTAGAAACTGCGTCACCGACCGTATTGGCGCCCTAGCACACCATCAGCAGTTTTGATCGCGACGTCAAAGGTAACTGCTGTTACCTTCCTGCAGTTGCTCCAAAATTCGATCTTTTAGATTCCTCGGCACTATTAATCTTTCGTTTGTTTCCTTCCAATCGGAATTGTCCCATAGTCTGTATAGTAAGTCGTTTCTGACTCTCAGAGAACTGCATTGTGCCAAATAGGTCTTGGTGATCAGATCCATAGCTGACGTTTCTTGAAAACCAGGCTTCTGACCGGTCTTTTTCCACTCTGCGATCGACTACAGGACGAAGCCATCCTCCTATGTGCCCTGTAGTCCAGTCAGTTGCCAAAATTCTTCAATTCTGGCTGGGTTTCCAAATTTATCTCTAGAAACATTTTGCTCTTGAATTGGAATCACCTCTTCGACGCCGAAGTTTCTTAGAGCATCAAGATCAGTCACTTCCATTCTACAATAAGGAGATAGTTCTTCTTCAATACCAATTTGAAAAGAGACACTATACTGTGTTGGGGAACGATTGACAGTGATAAATCAACATGTCAAAGATATCCCAATGTCTTGCCAATAATTGTTTGCTCAGGGATAATCGGAAAGACTAGGTTTCGGTATAGATCTAATGTTTCAATCTTCAGCTATTTTTCTGGAGTTAAGGTGAAGTAAGATTGAAAGATAGCAACAGTGACAACTGTTAGTCCTTCTCTGGCTTAGTGGAAGCATTTCAAACTACGGAACCTATAGACCCCAAGCTCGAATCCCGACAGAATCAAGAATCATTGAATGACTCAAAGGCCCGGAGTCAGAACGCAGTTTTAAACACAGGCCTGAGTCTATCTTATATATAACCATGACGACGTTTAAAAATCGATTAGGTTATAACACTGTTTCAACATGTTGTCATGGTTATACATAAGCCAGACCTAGAACCGGGTTTAAAACTGTGACCTGACTACAAGCCAAAGTGTCTTGATCATGATCTTCCTAGTAGATTCCTAAGCAGTCTGCTGATATTGCTTGAGAACAACAAGAGAGGCAAGTGTCTGAATTGAATTTATCCGCCTGGTACCAGTAGTATCCCTGACAACCGTCCCTTTCAGTTATGATAGCGACAACCGTGGTTCTCCTGGCAGTCTACTGATAGATGTGGTTACCTGGCAACCGTTTCTTTTCATTGAATTAGCGACAGCCGTGGTTCTCCTGGCAGTCATCTAATACGCCCTTTCTGGTAGCCGTAGTCCTCCTGGCTACCGTTCTTTTCCATTTTTCTAGCAACCGCCGTGGTTTTCCTGGCAGTCGTCTAGAACGTCCCGTGATATTTATGGAAAACATAGACCTGTCAATTTCCGTTGCACTAGCGTCAGCCTTGATCCTCCTGATGTTACACCCTAAATTGGATATAACAAAGAATAAATGGGTTCTTGCTGGATGGAGGGTAAAGGTTATTGTAAATATAAAGTATGCCAAATTTGTATAACAAATAAATATATTAAAGATTAGATAACAAGATATGAAATAACAAGATATATTAACAATGATAAATGAGACCAAATATAAAAGATGTAACTTACTACTAGACGGCTAGGTGCGGGTGGAGCTTTAATGTTCTTCGACTTCTCGTACTCTACGTTCTACTTAACTGCCCTACCTTACATATATTACTCTATATATATATATATACTAAACAAGCGCTGAGTCCGGCACACAATGTCACCTTGCAAGTGTTGCAATTATAATGTTTACTATTAATACAAATACAAATTGGTTAATTTAGAATACTGATTATGCATTTTATATGTTATGGCCTGGCAACCGTAGTCCTCCTGGCAGGATAGCATTTCGAGCAACGGATCGATGGATCATAAGCTCGAATCCCAATAAAATCAAGAATCACTGAACGACTCAGAGTATGTTGATCGTGGTCTTTCTGGCAGATTCCTGAGCAGTCTGCTGATACTACTTGAGAGTTGAGTGGAAGTCTACAAGAACGTCTATCTCTGATAGCCATGGTTACCTGGCAACCGTTCCTTTCCATTGAATTAGCGACAGTCGTGGTCTTCTGATCACTCGTCTAGAGCGTTTCTTCTGGTAGCCGTGGTTCTCCTGATGACCATTTCTTTCCATTATTCTAGCAACCGCCGTGGTTTTCCTGGCAATCGTCTAGAACGTCCTTTTTCCTAACAAACATAAACCTGTCCTTTTCCGTTGCACTAACGTCAGCCATGATTCTTCTGGCAGTCGAACAGAGCGTCCGTTCATGGCCTAGCGGTCGTGGTTCTCGGCTACCTGGCAACCGTCCCTGTTCATTGAGTTAGGGACAGCCGTAGTTTTTTTGGCAGCCGTCTAGAACGTCCCTTCTGGTAACCGTGGCTCTCCTGGTTACCGTTTCTTTCCATTATTCTAGTGACCGCCGTGGTTTCCTGGCAGTCTTCTGGAACGTCCTTTCTAGTAGCTGTGATTTCCCTGGAAAATATCAACTTCTGAAGAAAAGCAACACTTTTGGGACTACTTCCTGCTAATATTTTTGAACGACTCTTTACATCAGAGAATAATATTTCTGTTCTTATAATTACAGTAGATATATGTTATTCTATTGTACTATAATCCTAGTATAAGAAGACAAGCATATTTATCAGCAGTTACGTCGTATAACGTTTTTTACTCTTACTAACATCTCGTCATGCAACAAACTTGTCAACACTCAAGAAAGCAAGTAAGTTACGAACTAACTTAAAATCAGACAGGGTCATAACCTGAATGAGACATTAATTCAAATAAAGTTTAGTGGGCCATGTGCATCTTGTACCACCTAAAACAACATGGAATATCTAATGTGTCGTAAGTTGATAACAAAATTTCCATAGCTACTTTGCAGCAGGTTGAGGTTCCGGTGGAAGTCCCCTATGTCTTTAAAGCTCATTTTATTATTATTACGTCGCTTCTGGCAGAAACCATTTCTAAACGCTTTCATCTTAAGCTTTAATCAGCAAAAGAAAATGTTAAGAAACTGTTTAGTAATTATTAAAGAGTCTGGAGAGCTCTGAGAAAAATTGTTATTTTGCATTTAAACTTTTTTGATGGTTTGTGAACGCCTATGTTTTTTAATCAACAAGTAGTGGAAGTTTGTTGAATTGTTCTAGAAACTACATTTAAAATAATTCGCAGAATTATATGTACAGGATGTAGCAAGCAATAGAGAACGATTGCATAAAGCTATGAGAATAAATACATAGATGGCTTTGGATACTTCTTTGTTATTCAAAATTACTGTGGTCATAGCTTGATAGTTTTTGTTTGCCGTCTGGATTCTTTCATTTATTTCAGGTTCCATACTTCCTCTGTTATTTGTTGTCGCTCCTAGGTATGTAAACGTGTCTACATATTATATTTCTCTTCCATTTGGTGTTAGGCTGATTGTTATATTTTGTTGGATTATCACCATTATCTTTGTCTTATCTATGTTGATACTCATGTTATATTTGTGCAGTTCTTTGTTCCATAATTTAAGTTGTACTAGATATTTTCTTCACTTTTGATGGAAATTGCCAAGTCATCTGTAAATGTACATTGTGTCAACGGAGTTCTTTCCTGTTTATAATGTCCTATTTCAGCTGTCTTTGTTTTGTTTTTTGTATTCTTTATGATATTGCCTAGGTATTTGATGGACAATATCGGACTCAAGGCTTCCTCTTGTCTTAATCCTTGGGTAGTCATGAATTTGTCTGTAACATCGTTTTTTGCTCTTATGTAGTTCATTGTTCTTCTATAAATGCTTTTAATAGCTTGTTAAAGTTATTTATTCACATTTCTGTTTTCTAAGATTCTCCACATTATCTTCCTCTGTACTCTATCAAATGCTTTCTCAATATTTATGAATGTGACATATGGTTTGTTATCATCTCTCATCGTTAATTTTTTCATTCGTCTAAGCGTGAATATATGGTCTTGCACAGAGTGTCCGCTTCTGAATCTGCTCTGAGCTTCATAAACTTTCGCTGATGTACACAGCAGTGATATTCCCCTATATAATTGTTGCAGTTGCCACTATCTCCTTTCTTGAATATAGGAAATATTACTGCTTTTTCCAAGTCTTGAGGAATTTTGTCAGCTTTCCATATCCTTTTTAGTATGATAAGCACTATTTATTCTCCCTCTTCACCTATATATTTTATCTGTTCGGCTTTTATCATGTCATGTCCTGATGCTTCTCCATTTTTCAGTTTTTCTCCCAATTCATCGATTGTTATGTTCTCTTTTGCTCTTTCTACCGCTTTGTTTCTCGGCTGATTGTTCTCTTCTCCACCAACTTCCTCGTCTCTTATTTTTTTTATCCTCCAATAGTTCTTCAACATGTTCCTTTCATCAGACCATTATTTCGCTTCTCTCAATTATAATGCTCCCTTGCTTGTCTTTCATTCTTTTAGTTGTACTTGTTTTTTCTCCTTCCCTTACTTCCTCAATCTACCAATATGTTTGCTTCATGTTTTCTCTATTTCTGGTCCTTCCACATGCTTGTTTTGTTGCTTTTATTATTATATGTTCAAATTTACTCCACATATCTTTCACATTGTTGCAGTCCGGCTTCGGCGTAACTTTAATCATTTCTTTAATATTCTCTTGATATTTTTGTATTATTTTTGTGTCTTTTAATCGATCTATTCTATATTCTATTATTTCAGTGTCATTTATGGGTATTTTTACCTTTTCATGTCTTTTATTTTCAATTTTGCTACCTATTTCGTTATATCGTTCACTTTCTTCATTAGATTCTTTCGAATCGGGAAATAATCTATCATCATATTTCTATACAGCATATAATTTCTTTTGTCCACGACTACCTTATAATATATACTTTATAAATCAGATTTCTGAAACAAAACGATAGTCATTTTTCACAGAGTGAATAATAGCAGTGAATAATCATTATTCACTGGTGTTGAGTTCCTAGGCCACGCGGTATATTTATGAATCTGGCAAGCATTTATCAGTACGACTAGGCAATAACCAGCCACTTTGATTAGCTAACTTTATACAAATCACAAAAATCTTGTTAAAATATTACTTTCATCTATTTTCTAATCCACTTGAAAAAAAAGTTGACATTAAATAAACTATATCAAGTAAGCCATTGATATGACATGACAAGCGAAGCATAAATTGTTGTCAATTTGAAAACGTCATAATTTCGATCCAGAATACGTAAAAAATTTAAATTGATAGTAAGAAAGAGATATTGTCTACTTGTACTCCACCGGAGATAACAGAAGCTGCAAAAGTCACCTCCCTGAATTTGTTGCCTGAGAAATCCCGAAATCTTTACATTCTTGTGTACAACATCTTTATGGACTGAAGGGCGATCAAGAAAATTAATTCATTCTCAGGGTCAGTTTTATTGATATATTTACGGAATTAACTGCAAAATATAAACCATCCACATTATGGACACATTTCTCTATGCATAGGAGTACGCTTAATATAAATCAAGGAGTCGATATAGAAGTCTATGCAAAACTGCGGTCACTTTTAAAATGGAGATCTCAGGGCTTTCATCCGAAAAAAGCTAATACATTTCCTTCCGAAAGAAATTTACAAATTTCTTATTCAAGCATGTGATGAAAAATATTTTGCAATAAAGGTAAGAAATTAGGAACATTTAAGAACTAGTTTGAAAAAAAAAATTATGGAATTAAAGTCAATGGTAGTCGTGGACAAAGTATAGTATTCTACTCACATATAATAAGCTATGATTCACTCAGGTTAATTATGCCACTCGCTACGCTCGTGACATAAATTTAACCTTCGTGAATAATAGCCTTCATTATATGCTCGTATAATAATATACTATTATTACACGGCTTATGAGGGTCTAATAAAATAGTCTTGGATAAATTATAAGTGTTTGACTCGCGCATGCCATTACTTCTTCAATAATTGTCAAGCAAAATTACACAAAAAAAATTACTTACAGATTCATATCCTTTTCGATTCCGTATTTCTTTCACTCTAAGAAATGACTAGCATTCAGTGCACTTGAAATAAATCGTATTTTTCCATCAGAGTCCTCTGGAGTTTCTATTTTCCACTAAAGGATGCATTCTGGTATTACATCTGAGAGAATTCTCTGGTGCTCTTTCGAATCATCTTTGATTGGTGTGCCGTATGCTTCACATTTAAATGTAAACAAGTGAATGAAAAATTCATGAACAACTCGGAAATTTACATTACTGTACAATTTTTTATTGTTGCTTTGCTTTTGAATAGTGGCTACATTATTGAATCAAACAAGTAATTTCATTAACTCTAACTATGAACGTACTGCATCCAATGAATTAAGTTTTTGATGTTGTGTTCAATTAAAAACATGCTCTGAAAGTTTTTATGATATTAAAATATTTTTGCAACATCCTGTGGATATTTTTACTGGCACAATAATGTCATTAAATGGAGTGGCCTCCGCCCTGTAGCCTCAGAGAAAAGATGAGTTCACAACAAGCGGAAAACAAATCTCACTGAACGTTGCAAGCAGAAATTATTTAATAGAAATATATCAGATGGGTCATTATTCGATGTATATTGATTACTTCAAAGAAATTTGCTTACACATACCCAAAGTTTTCAATACACTCCAAATGAATATCAAACAAACTAATTCTCAGAGTTCTATTATTCGAAACACAGCCCGAAATAATAGATGAGACTTTGATTACCTATCGTGATTGGATACGAGATTCATTAACAATCAAAACAATAAATACTAGAGAAAATAGTCCAATCACACTTGGCTTAATTATGTTTCAGTATATTCAAATTAATGGCTTTATTATTCCAATTTAATTTACCTCAACTAGAATGATAAGGATTTCAAAATCGCTATTCAATGTAATATAATCGAGATTTTAATTCACTTATTTATGCAATCTTGATTGAATAATACGTAAAATCACGTCACATTAAATTCTGTGAGCAGACAGTAATAAAATAATGCAGGAGGAATGAAAATCGGCTGAACTTAAGCCAAAGAGCAGACAGAAGCAGATTGTTTCGAATAAAGGTCTTGGGGTGTAGCCCCTATTGTATTCAATATCTTTTCTTGTGATAGAAACTTCAACGAATACACTGAAGGATTTTGTGAAGCAAATAAAACTCTGGTGACGGACAAAAACATTTTCTCACTGTATACCCAACAGATTTCAACTAAATTGAATCTTGTCACGGATACTTATTATTTTTTTCTTCGGCGAATAAATAGGGAATAAATATCAGTAGTATTGAAATTATCTACTGTGAGATATATTGAGTTAGCTCATTGAACCTAATTATTACGAATAATCTCATTACTTTTTACATTATTTGAAAGAAGCAGAGCTTGACTAATTCAGATGTTAAAATCTAAATTGAAGTGCATGAACGTTTAAAACTGATACAACCATAAACAATCCCACCCCCCACGAACATTGTGTCAACCAGAAGGAAATGAAATAGAAGTGAAATTCAATCTAGTTTTGCAAGAATTCTCCTAAATTCACTGAATAACAACAAGGAAGATATCCAAACTGATTAAAATTGATTGTGGTGAACACAACATGAGTAAGACACAGTGGCGTAAATAGGGTCCGCAAAACCCCGCAATGCGGGGGGGCCGCGCAGTTAAGGGGGCACAACACAATTTGCCCCGGAATTATTATATACCATTTGGATATGAATAAAATATCTCCCAACCAAGTTACATTTGAGTCATAATTATTGCGATTGTTGTACGCAAATGATAATGTACTTAGTTTATTACTGCTGCCAATTATACCTGATTTGAAAAAATATTTGACTATCTATTGCCAATTGTCGTTGCCGATGCTTCATATATGCTAACTCTGATTTCTTGGGTATTTGTGAGGTACTTATTACATAATTTATTATCCCAAATTAATTATGCGTTTTAATCAAATATTCATTTATCGAAAATGATTTATGTGAGATTTGCACTGCTTTATTACTATTTTTATGCATTCCTGTCACTGTGGCGCAGCAGAATAGTATATTCCGATACAAGTGCGGAGTGAAGATCATTCCATGCGAATGTGAATAATTCAGCCACGAGACTAAGTCGAGTGGCAGAATTCACATGAGCATGGTATGATCGATTCGCACGAGTGACGGATGATATTTTTTCTACAGTCAAAAGTGTCCGCGTGACTGTAGCAAAAAATCTTTCAGCAAATTGAAAATAATTAAATCCTATCTTAGAAACAGCATGAATCAAGATAGATTGAGTAATCTCGCTCTTTTGGCAATAGAACATCAGGCAGCACAAAATTTGAATTTAAAAATTCTTATAACAGATTTTGCAGATAAAAAAGCCCGATGAACTGATATTCAATTTAATTTCATATAATATATGTGAAATATAATTTTTTTGGTAATTATTTTTTTATCTTTAAGAATTATAAAAAATATTGCATTCATGACTATTTTCTTGCATCTAATCACTGAATTTTCAAAAGTTTATTGGGGTCTACATTTTGTTTCGCGGGGGGGCCACCAAATCCTAGTTACGCCACTGGTAAGACATGAGAACACTAATGTATGTAACTCATTTTACTTGATAGCTTCACAAGGTTGACCCTAAGCAATTAGGGATCAGTTTTCCAAATTCTAAGTCCTTTATAAACCAAAATAGACACTAAAACCACAAACTGTTAATTCCTCCAAACAGCTACTTGCTTTGAAAATGAGAAGGATAGGCTAGGGAAACGAAGCGAAGCGTAACGGTGTATAATGTATTCTAAACAGTATGGATTGGACTTCAACTCGTAAAGTCATATTGCTATTTCATGCTAATCTATGAGACTCACAAATCTATACATATAAAAGAAAAAGATGAGAACGTATCGATTTTATCTAATAATACAAATGTATTCATAATAGTCCATGAGAAAGGGCATACATTTTTCGTTGATTACCGCTTACCTTCATTGTGATGAGTCCGACAGCTTTCACATTTCACGAAATTCTTGATCTGGGAGCGTCTTTCAGCGAGGGTTGATTGAACATGTCAATTTCATGAAGCCTTGAAAATTTATTACCGTCATATTGATGTTTACACTAATCGAAAGATGTTTTGGTTATAAAATGGAAAATAATATTGCCCGACATGAATATTGGAGGCCAGCGATGAGTCCGACAAGCCGCACTTGTCACAAGTGCGTTGGTATGAAAACGGATTACCGCTAGTCTAAGACTTTACGGAGGTGTTCAATTATTTTTTTTTTTAAATTTGGTCATTTTGTCCGACAAATTTTTGGGGGCGTTTTCTCAGTCCGACACTGAAAACGTGTCAGGATCATATTAGCTCCTTCATCAATGACCGCTCATCCCTATGTTATTTATTCTCCATTAAAATAGTGCCTAGAACATTACTGTATACTTGTCCTACAATTTAAGAGGGGCAATTCTTCAGAAAAAGCAAAAATATGTGGGATGAATGTGGCTCTGTTCATAGGCATATACATATATGAAATTCATATCAAGTCAGTATGATTATTGATCATGAATAATAAAAAAAAGGCTTGTGCACCAATATATTAATATTATTTTGGGATCAAATGTGATATAAAGTCAGTATACTGTGATAATCACCTCAAATATCATTCAAATTTACCTTCAACTGTGATATCTATATATTAATACGTCAAGAACAAACTCTCGACCTTTTTTAAGCATATTGCATGCACGGAGGAGTGTGAGATTTGGCATACTCAAAATTTATATGGAGAAGATGTGCAGAAAGCGAAAATTATATACAGGTGTCCCATTTTGATCTATATATTAATACGTGAAGAGGAAGCTTTGTATACCTTTTCAAGCATATTGCAAGCACGAAAAAATTTTATATTTGGCATACTTGAAGTTTATATGATCGAGTGCAGAGAGCTGAAAGTATATATAAGTGTCCCATTTTAATTTTACGATGTGAAGAGAAAACTTTGTACCGCGCACACGAGGTGATTTGAAACTTGGCTTAGTTGAAGTCTGTGTGGAGAATGTGAGATGGCATATTTGAAGTATATCTGGAGAAATATGCACCGAGTGAGAAAATGGCTGAAGAAAAATTTCGAAGATTTCTCTTCCCTTTCTATAGTCGGGGAGAAAGTCACTTCAAAATCTTGAATGGGAACCACTAATCCTAATTTAAGACTCGGATGGAGCATCGAATACCAATTTAATTCTTCTTGGAGCCCCCAGGGATGAAAGATTGAAGTGAGTAACGTTCTTACCTGGCGACATAATGATATATTTCTTCTTCTATTTTCTACTTTACTTTTTTTCAATTATTTTGTCAATTAATTATCCATTACTAACTTATAAACAACGTCCATTACTTATCTCTTGATATTAAATACGTCAAAAACTGAGTTACATATGTGCGAGCGTCTTCTTGTCGGACTGATGATAAGAACCAATATTTCTGTCGGACAACATGCTCTTTGGACAGATAATATGTTTTCAAATTATGACTGTTTTGGTCCGACAAGCGGTCATTGATGAAGGAGCTGTTATAATCCTGACACGTTTCCAGTGTCGGACTGAGAAAACGCTCCCAAAAATTTGTCGAACAAAATAACCAAATTTTAGGAAAAAAATAATTGAACACGTCCTCAAAGTCTCAGACTAGCGGTAATCCGTTTTCATACCAACGTACTTGTAACAAGTGTGGCTTGTCGGACTCATCGCTGGCCCCCAATATTCATGTCGGACAATATTATTTTTCATTTTATAATCAAAAAATCGTTCGATTAGTGTAAACATCAATATGACGGTAATACATTTTTAAGGCTTCATGAAATTGACATGTTCAATTAGCCCCTCGCTGAAAAACGTCCCGAAATCAAGCATTTCGTTAAATGTGAAAGCTGTCGGACTCATCACAACGAAGTCACTCACGAAGTTTCAAGTGAGCGGTAATCAACGAAAAATGTATGCTCTGTCGCACGGACTATAAGGATGGCGAGTCAATTGCAAAACTTCCTGGTCTGCAAATATTTGAAAACCTAATTTTTCTATACAGTGCTCTGCATTTCTTCAAACCTGCTACCTCGGCTGCAATATGGTAGATGGCACTGCTGCAGATTCATATTTCTGCCTGCCATGTATTAACTCAATTTCAATTAACTTTGCGGCTACAAGTTCGACTATCTGAGGGTTGCTATATTGTACTAAAAAGTCCTAATGGGGAAAAAACACGTGCCTACAGTTGCTGCTCTATTTAGGACCCCCGAATTTGCAATTTTGTGAAACAGTCGAGTTTTTATTTTGAAAAATTCATTCATTCAGTTCAAAATATCCAAAGTTCAAACATGTAACCAAATAGATTATAATAATGTCAAATAAAGATTTAGAGGAGCAAATACGAACACTGACCATCACCTAGTGATGGCAAAAATAGAACACCCTTCTACAAGAAAATATTACATAATAGCTCAAGAAAGAAAGAGAATTGGAATACAGGCCTACTAGAAGACACAGAAATTCGAAAGATATTCGAGAAATGACTAACAGAAGAACTACTAAAGCAAATTATCGAACCAAACAGTATCGAAGAGAAATGGAGGGAAATAAAAAAAATATAACACAAATAAGTAACGAAATCTTAGGGAAACAGCAATGCAAAGTACCCAATGAGGAAACTGCGATTTTGCAAGGGAAAACAAAAATGTGGCGAAATTAGGATGGCTAAACTCAAGAACAGAACAATCAAAAAATGAATATCAAGTAGCAAGAAACAGAGCAAACGCAATCTACAAAAGTGAGAAAAATTAATGGATCAATCAAAAACAAGAGAAAAACAAACAAAATAAGAATCTAAAACAGTTTTACAGTCAGATTGAAGCAAGAACTAATAAATCAAGAGTTATTTTGAGGAGAATTAGAAATGCCAATGGCAAAACGGAATACGATCCTAAACAAATTAGGTGAATATGGGTGGATTATCACGAAAAAGTATTGAAAACAGACCAAATTGACACGAACAACCATCCGATAGGTGACGAAAACGAGGAACACCCCAGAGAGTATTTACGAACAACAAGAAAACCAAACGATACAGATAATTTCGAGCATCCATCTGAAACGGAGGTAAAAAAAAAAAAGAAATAAAAAGACTCAAAGCCGAAAAGGCAGTCAGAGAGGACCAAATTGTAGCAGAGTTGATAAAACATGGAGGAATTTGAATTCAACAAGTATTTCCCGAGCAGTGGAACAAAGGAGTTATTATCCTTATCTACAAAAAAGGGGACAAAGAAGAGTGCAAGAATTATAGACCTATAATATTATCAAGCATCACTTATAAAATTTTTGCAAACCTAGTAAACGCGAAACTCAATGACCAGGCCCAAAAAATAATGGGCAACTATCAGAATGGATTCAGACCAGGAAGATCAACAATTAGCACGATAAATATAGCCGAACAACTATTTCAAAAATCTCGGGAATTCAATAAAGACCTGCACATTGTCTTTATAGACCTCAAAGTCGCTTTTGATCCAATAAGCGGAATCAAAATGCTAGAATAACTAGAAGTATTCAAAAACTAATAGAATTTGTAGATATAAGCTTCAAAGGTACATAAGCAAGAGTAAGATTCAAAAAAATTGCAACCAGAAAATTTGAAATGAAAAGGGAAGTCAGACCAGAAGATCCAATATCACCTACACTATTCAATTTATTTCTAACAAACAAGAATATTATGACAAACCAAGTGCAACCAATAGCGTACGCAGATGATGTAATGATAGCAGCAAACACAAAAAAACTATTATTAAAATCTGAGGAAATAGATAACGCAGCAAGGAAAATAGGCCTTATAAAAAATAAGAACAAAACGAAGTATATAACTTTAACAAAAGATGAAAACACAAGCACACACTTAATAACAAATTCATACAAATTTTAATCCGTATCTGCATTTAACTACCTAGGAGCATCAATAGGGAAGAACGATGAAAGAAGAATAGCAGAGCGAATTCAAAAAGGAAATCAAGCCTACGGGAGAACCAAAACCCTACTAAAAAGTACTAGATTTAGCAAGAAAACAAAGATACATATTTACAAGACACTAATAAGACCAGTTGTCACATACGGCATGGAAATAATAACAATGAATAGAAAAGGAGAAGAAGATCTAGAAAAATTTGAAAGAAAAGTAATGAGAACCATACTCAGACCCAACGTAACGATAGAAGGAGAAAGAAGATTGAAAACAAACGCAGAAATAGAAGAACTTCTGGAAGGTGAGAATATTGCTGAATACATAAAAACGATAAGACTGGAATGGTACGGCCACATAATGAGAAGAACATCCGCAGAATTAATCAAAAAAATAACTATCTGGATACTATTAGGACTAAGAAACAGACGAAGATCCCGGAAGAGATGGCTGGAAGAAATAGGAGAAGAAATGAAAGCAATGAATATCAAGAAATGGAGAAGCAAATGTGAAAACCGAAAACTATAGAAAGAAATAATAACCAACGAGAAAAAACATGAAAATCTATAAAGCAAAAGAGAAGTAATCCACCTCAAAAATAGATTCGGACGCTTGAGCGTCTTGCAATAACTCTTTGAATTGGAACTCGATGATGATGATAGTTGAAAATACTCCAACTGTAGTGATAAAATCAGTTCTTGTTTTTTTTCCGAAAGAATTTCTTCTTCCTACATGTTGAAGATATTGTCAGGATAAACTGCGCATCTATCCGTTCATACATTGCCCATCTTTTCTTTCTCTTCTTTCTATCAAAAACAGTACAGCCTGAATCTTCATTTTATTCCATTCATTGCTGCTCTCTTCCAGATGAGGATGCCTACAATCTTCGTGTCTTTCGCAAGGCTGTCTTCCTTTCTCTGCCGAAGTCTCTTGCTATTTAAAACACTTTTGGGGCTAATTTTCCATATACAAATGTCAAGTTTCATTGCTTAAGTTGTCTTCTGTCGGAGACTCCTTTTCAAGAGTCAACCTCAAGTTCAACCCTTTTTCGAAGGACTTCTTCATTTGGCCTTGTCTGCCTTGATCCAATTTTTCAATAAAATTGTCTATACCATCTCTAACTGGATTGCGCAGCTTTCCAGGGTTGTAGGTGAGAATCAAATTTAAATAGGAAAGGCTGTGTCTTTGAAAATATGTTGCCAAGCTTTTCAAATCCTTGAGCAAATTTGTTGCTCCAATATTGGAGATTACTTTCCAAATATCGGTGTGATCCTTATGCTGTAAATATGCAAAGTTTTCGATGCATTTGGTTTCATATAAATTCATTTCAATAAAAACTCCCAGTTTTCTGACAAAGATGTGAAATGCATTTTCGAGAAGCCTTGATGTGATGTCATCAACCTAGCGTTCAATTCTGGCAGTTTTCATGAACGTTGGGAGAAGTCACGAATCACATCAAAGAAAGGAGATGAATGTTGTATCACGAATTATCTATCAATACTTATTTTTCCAAAGTATTCGAAACTCTGTTGCATGAATTGATCTTAATAAAAACGCCTTTGACGTTTCGATCTTTTGACCAAGGTTCTTCAGGAAACAATGATACAAAATAAAACAAGGCAAGTAACTAGATACGTAAAATATACAAAATACTAGATGTGATAACGAGGATATCACACCTAAACAAAAAGAATAAAATCCTCTGACATTCACCCAAGGCTTGAGGAAAACCAAGTGAAAACCCCAAAAAGGTGAATATGTCCTACTTGGTACAGCTCCGCACACATCTCAAATCACAAAATACACGACATTTCAACAAGATAGCGTAGCGCTACTCTTTGCTATTGGTTTGGCTCACAACTGCAGTGTCAAATAGTCTTCAGTGTACTTTATAATCCAAAATATACACAGAGCTACACCAACTAAAACATAGTCATTATATATGTGTGTTATTGATTACAGAAAGTCAAACATTTGATAATTCAAAACCATGGTTAAAGTTATTTAGATTTTTAAGTATCTCACTTGCTTCTCTGACCAATCTTCCATGAATCGATGATTTGCATCTCCTATGTTCATTTTTACTCACGCCAGTAATCTCAACAGTAGTATTGGTAGACTTGAGTCGAAGAGCCTTTTTTATAGGAGTGATAACTGAAGCCATTCTTCTGGAAAATCACTTCTAGATTAATAATTTCATTATCAATACTACTGTTGAGGATACTAGAGTGAGTAAAAATTATGTTTCTCTACCTTATGCGAACAATGTTTCAGAGAAGATCGGAAGGATCTTGTCTAAATATAATTTCAAAGTTTCCTTCAATCCGGTAATAAAAATCAAGCATTTCATGAGATCTGTAAAGGACGTGATTCCTCTACAATCTTCGGGCATTTACAAGATACGTTGTACCTGTGGAAAGGCTACGTTGGACAGACGGGTCGAACTGTAAACACTTGCATTGCTGCACATAGGAGATGCATAAGATTAAACCATCCAAATAAATCTTCTGTAGCTGATCATGCCATCAAGTTTTTGCATGACATCAAGTTTGAAGAAACAAGAATGGTCAAAGAAGTAAGTGAGATACTTAAACATCCAAATAACTTTAACCATACTGATGGTTTTGAATAATCAAATGTTTGACTTTCTGTAATCAATAACACACATATATAATGACTATGTTTTAGTTAGCGTAGCTCTGTGTATATTTTGGATTATAAAGTACACTGAAGACTATTTGACACTGCAGTTGTGAGCCAAATCAATAGCAAAGAGTAGCGCTACGCTGTCTTGTCAGTCTTGTTGAAATGTCGTGTATTTTGTGATTTGGGATGTGTGCGCGGAGCTGTATAGTACAGGACAAATTATTTTAGCATGGCTTAAGGAAATCATCATAGTAAGGGGGCTATAAGCAGCTAATAAATTTTATTTTTTCTGGGCTGTACTAAAATTATTTTGACTTTTATTTTAATATTAGCTTGAATTTAAAATAAAGTTACAGTTTAAGTATTAATTCAAATTTTAAAATTGAAATATATATAAAATAATTACCAAATACTTTTTTCTTACATCTAAATATTATGTTCTAGGAAAAATACAGAAATTTACTCAAAAGAAAAATATTCTTAATACCACCCTTTTTCACAGGTAAACACACTTCATGCTGTGCCGCGGTTTACGAAGTAAAGTCATGCTAAAATAAATTGACCTGTACTATACCAACTAGGACATATTCACCTGTTGGGGGTTTTCACGTGGTTTGTCTCAAGCCTTGGGTGAATGCCAGAGGATTTTATTCTTTTTGTTTAGGTGTGATATCCACGTTATCACATCTAGTATTCTGTATATTTTTAGTATCTAGTTACTCGCCTTGTTTTATTTTGTATCATTGTTTTCTGAAGAAGATCCTTGGTCAAAAGATCGAAATGTAAAAGTTTCAAATAAATATACAGAATTCAAAGTCAAAAGTCGTTTTTATTGAATAAAATTATGAAAAATGTATAGATTATTAAATTGATCTTTTCTGCAGCAATACAATATCTGTCATTTCAGAAAATCAGCATGATTTTATTGGAGAAAGATCTCCTTTCTCACAGTTTATGTCAGAAATTGTTAATGTTTGTGGACAGGTATGTTGTTGCGGCACTTGCCAAATGTTTATCTAAAATATCCTCATTTCATTTACTTCTGGCGCCTTCGGCTGTTTCTCTATAAATTTTTGGATTATTGTTTGTCCTAACTCCCTTTAAAATCGCTTCTGTCTGAACTGAAAAATACGTTTTGCTTTTTCTTTGGTAACTTTCCATATATTTTTTTGATCTTGCTGCTGTGGCCGCTAACCTCTGTCTTAGCCTATCGACTATTATGTATATATTAGATTGAGGGAGAATCATCGATGAATTCAGGCAGAATTTGAATGACACTCAAATAATATTCAATTTGATGTGGGTTATGAGCTCTAAAAACATTTGACTAATTGAACAACTCATCAAGGGAAATGAACGACTATCTGTTAGAGATAAGGTTGAGAAAGATATTTCTGAATTTCCATTGTCTTCATATTTCACGCGACATTTCTAATAGTATAAATTTTCAACCGTTTTCAAATAACACTTTTGCTGTTAGATTGAATTAAAGAGAGTCGACGTAATCAATTTCTTATGAAATTTCATGATCTCTTACAGTTCTGAACTTCAGCAAATCCATTACCCTCGAAATATCTCTTCCACAATATTCAATTTTTAATCTAAACTCCTAAGATATATCCAAAGGAAACGAACAATTAAATTCAAGCCTTTGCTTTAGGAGCCTCTTAACCTGCATACTAAAGTTTAAAACTTTTGTTTCAAATGAAACTTTTCGAAGCATTTAACCACGTATTCTCAATTCGTTACAATTTCTATAGCAACATAAACACTGAAAACTTCAAGCAACAAAAACGTGCCTTGAATTGGAATTCTTTGAGGTTTCACATTGTATCTTGTTCTTTTCAATCTTATGTCAGTGCTATCTTCCTTATTTCACCTGTTGTTATTGTTTTTTGTGCAAATTTGGGAGGAATTGTTGTTGATTCAATTGCCAGAACTTGAGCTGTCTCTTAATGTTATATAATGTTCAAGAAAAGCACTTTTAAGATACCAAAATCGGGAACAAAATGTAATGACATTCTAATATCAGATTTTATTTCAAACTGCAACTGCATTTGGGTTAATGTTGGTCAAAACATGAATTGCGCGATTAGTTTTGTGATTATTGATATCACAAGCTACCTCACTACTACAATAACAATTCGAAACATTGAAATTATAGCAACGATCTAATAGAACCATATCAGAGCCGTATTGGAGTGTTAATAGCATTGTTGGCACCATTCACATTATTCACTCCATCCATATCCTATTCTTATATCCAAATTTTATACAATTAATGTATTTGTTTTTCCAAGAATAATATACCATTCCAAATGATTCTTGAAAGATTACTAGTAATATTGATTGAATTGGTGCGTATTAGGAATCATACTGAGTCCATTCCTAATGATTTAACCACACAAACAGCGAAGATAGCATACAAATATCTAAATAAAGGATATCGTTGGCACGTTTCGTGACATTATCAGCCCGCGGTTTGAGTAACGATGCGAGAATATTACCCCAAACGCATCTATTTCTAATACATTGATGTCAACGATTATATCTGATGATAGTTAATGCTTCAAATGGCCCCACAAATTGTGAAATATTGCCTCATGAACTATGAGTTGAAAACTGACCAACTCGATGAATGAATGTAAAATGTTATCGTGATGGCTTATCTGCTTAAAGTTGTAGTAATTAACAGATGTTATATTTTGTGAATTATGATGGAAACTTCGTATCACTATTTTCCGCTATCAATCATATTTGGTTGCTATATCATCATCGACGGTGTACTAAGATATAAACTTCCGTGATCTAATTTGGGATAATATACTTCTAAGAGAAAGAATATGTTTCGTCCTTATTAGGACTCTTCAGCAGCAAGTCCATGTCGAAAAATATGGGTAAATTAGGAAAAAATGCGAACTTGATGAAACTTGAGTATATTATTTTTGACCACCTAATAGTGTTATATGTATATTTTTCGACCAAAATTTCGCGGAGCAATTTCCAGGGGGAGGAAAAAAACACGAGATTTTGGCACTTTTTTCAGTTTTCGTCCTGTAACTTTTTCTCGTTCATTCCTACGCCTTAGCTCATTGAGCTCAATTTCGTAGAGCATTAAATTTTCGATTAGTTTGATCCAAAAAACTTGCTTGTAGACTCACTAAGTTTCAAGATACAGCACTTCAAAAAAGTGAAAAATTTCTTAATATCTAAAAAAAACATTAGGAATGGGGGTTTTTGCTGGATATCTTTTAATTTTTAAATTTTTTCATGGTACCTAGTTTCATTCTGACGCAGAAATCAATCAACAACCCACCCCTCACCCTGCCCACCTATACCACTATATCTGGAGGCACAGTAGTGCCCCCACCAAGACCAGTCAAATGAAGCGCAAGAGCACTACATGCCTTTCGCGAAGAGCTTCGTCGTTTTTTTGAACCCTCATAACTTGGATTTGGATTATACCTACCAGATGAATAAAATTCTCGGGATATAATGTCAGTAGTGGACTTATCAAACATATCAAGTTTCAATTGCATAGTTCTTATACTTTAAATTTTATTGACATCTGAAAAAACCCCGATTTCATCACTGACTCACTCACTGATGATTAACAAAACCCTTGGGTTACTTCTTGAAGTCCTAGAATGCTGAAATTTGGTATGTAAGCTAGTATTAGTACACAAGCAACAACAAAATTCTGAAACTTGAAACTTCTACTTCCAACCACTTAAACTAGGGGATGGAAATTTGTATGAGACTTCCACAAATTTTGATGCTAGAGGTCTGAATATTGATACAGAGACTCCTTGTCATGAATCATAGTAAAATAAAAACTTACTAAAAGAAGTGGAATCCCACCAAAAACATTATCATGTAAAATGTTGTCAGGACAAAGCCATATGGCTCGCACTGTCAAAGAGTTATTAGAACCCATGTAGAGCCAAGCTTCTAACTCTACACGCTCTAATTCTACAAGCCATAACTTCACAATTCTTCACCTCAGTCAAAATATGCGACTTGGCCATTTCGATACATTCACATGGGCATGAAGTGAGAAATTTATTCAGTATTCATTAGTTTTCTGTTATATAATAGTCCTAATAGTTCCCTTCTAAATAAGTGGTGGCTAGACAGGTAGATGGACATGGAGGCTTGTAGAATTAGAGCGTGTAGGATTAGAGACTTCGCTCTCAATCTGACAATTTTTTGACAGTGCGAGCCATATGGTCTCGTATTGGTAACATTTTCCTTGAAAATATTTCTGGTGGGACTCCACTTCTTTTAGTAAGTTTTTATTTTACTATTATTTATAACAAGTAGTCTTTATATCAATTTTCAGACCTCTAGCATCAAAATTTGCGGAAGTCTCGTACAAATTTCCTTCCCCTGGTTTAAGGGATTGGCAGGTGAAAGTTCCAATTTACAGAATTTTTTTGTTGTTTGTGTACCAATACTGGCTTACATACCAAATTTTAGCATTCTAGGACTTCAGGAAGTAACCTAAGAATTCTGATGATCATCAGTGAGCGAGTCAGTGACGAAATCGGGTTTTTCTTCAGATATCAATAAAATTTAAAGTAGAAGAACTATGCAATTGAAACTTCATGGCTGGTACCACGAGCTCTATTTTTGATGACACTAGGAGCATTGTTTCAAGATGTGTTTTGACGCAATTAAAATTTTTCTAAATACTTTGGAAAATAATCTTCAAATACAAATTACGGAAAACACATATTTCTACAAAATTTATTTTTATATACATAGCTAGTATAGCCTAGAACAGAGCTTGTGGTACCAGCCAATATGTTTGATAAGTCCACTATTGACATCATATCCCGAGAATTTTGTTTATCTGGTATAATCTACATCCAAGTTATGAGAGTTCAAAAAAACGACGAAACTCTTCGAGAAAGGTAGGTAGTGCTGTTGCGCTTTGCTTGGCTTGTCTTGGCGAGGGCACTACCGTGCCTCCAGATATGGTGGCATAGGTAGGCAGGGTAAGAAGTGGGTTGTTGACTGATTTCCACGTCAGAATGAAACCAGGTACCATAATACCATAAGTATTGTTGAAAAATCAAAGATATTTAGCGAAATCCGCCATTTCTCATGTTTTTTAAGATTTTCAGGAATTCATCACCTTTTGGAAGTGCTGTATCTTGGAATTTACAGATCTACAAACAAGTTTTACGTATCAAATTTATCGGAAATTTGATGTTCTACAAAAATGAACTTCACAATCTAAGGCGTAGAAATGGAGGGGAAAAAGTTACAGGGCAAAAACTGAAAAAGTGGCA
The DNA here is from genome assembly GCA_963989225.1 of Dromius quadrimaculatus. Classification (NCBI taxonomy): domain Eukaryota; kingdom Metazoa; phylum Arthropoda; class Insecta; order Coleoptera; family Carabidae; genus Dromius; species Dromius quadrimaculatus. Next base: position 6,709,244 of record OZ022334.1, on the reverse strand, counting down.
AAATTCGTGGTTTTTCCCTCTCCCTGAAAATTGCATCGCGAAATTGTGGTTGAAAAATATGGAAATAACACTATTGGGTGATCAGAAACAACATGCCAAAGTTTAATTAACATGTCAACTGGACTAATAGTCAGATTTGCGAACTGTGAAGCTATGAAAATGAAGTTGATAAATAGCATGCAGATATATAAATCTGTAGCAGTGCCATCTACCATAATGCAGCCGAAGTGGCAGCTCTAAATTAATACAGGACACTGTGAAGTGACCTTTGAAGAATGTCCGTAGAACAGAATTTATAGGACAGCAACTGTAGAAATATTTGGACTCTTCAGTACAGTGATCAATAATCTAATAACACAAAACCTGAAAATAGAAAGCATAGAAAAAGAGAGAAAGACCTAGAACAACATGAAAAAACAATGTAGAATTTTTTTTAGGGAGAAACAGTATCAGCTGTCGAAGTGTAAAAAAAAAGCAGAGAACAGAGCAGAATGCAGAGAACTGATGTAAAATCTTAACTAAAATTAATTTATTCGCGACATCTACAAGAGTACAGAGCAGATTCTAATATAACTAATAAAGTACAATATTGCAAGCCTCAGATAGTCTGACGTGTACTTTTATGCAGCAATCAGGTTTTGATTTTGAACAATTTATCAAATTCTGTTCCACGAACATTTTTTGAAGGTCACTTCTCAGTGTCCTGTATTCTTTCAAACCTGCTACTTCGGCTGTATCATGCTAAATGGCACTGCTGCAGATTTATATCTCCGCATGCCATTTGTCAACTCCATTTTCATAGCTTCACGATTCACTATCTCAGACTTGCTATACTGTATTAAAAAGTCCTAACTTCAAATTACATTCTGTACATGAGGTCACAGCTGTTATTAAATGGTGGCTTGTGAAGAAGTTGAAACATTATTATATTATTCACGTTTTAAATCCTCTTATACTCTTTCGGGTGTCGGGTTTCTTCTTATTCTACTCTTTATTCTTTGGCTCATTATCCACGTTTCACATCCGTACAATGATGTTAGCCCATATATTGTTTTGTATAGCGTGATTTTTGTGTTTGTGGACACTTGTTTATTGCTCAATATTGTTTTTTTAATCGCAAAAAAGCTATCACTTGCTGTGCGAATTCTCCTATTTATTTCATTTTCCATTTCTCCTTTACTATCTATGTCTGTTCCTAGGTAAGTATATATATATATATATCTATCTGTTCTACTTCTTTTCCATTCAGTGTTACGTTTACTGTTATATTAGCCTTGGATATCACCATGATTTTTGTTTTGTCTGCATTTATTCTCATTTGGTGTTTCTCTAGTTTTCCATTCCATATGTTTAGATTGTGCTGCATATCTTCTTCATTTTTCGCCAGGATTGCAAGGTCGTCTGCTAAAGCACATTCTGTTATTGTTGTTATGGCCAATTTGTAATACCCAACTTCTACTTTTCTTGTTTCATTCTTTATCTCTTTTAGGATATCATCTGAAAATATTATAAATAATAGTGGGCTTAGTGATCCTCCTTGTCTTAGTCCTTGTGTGGTGTCAAATACTTCATTTCCAGTCCGTATATGTAGTTAGTTGTTCTTTTGTATGAACTTTTTATTGATTCTAATAGTTGTTCATGTATTCCCTTTTTCCTCAGTATTTCTTACATCATTTCCCGTGGTACCCTATCGAAGGCTTTCTCCATATCTATAAAAAAAAATGTGAAGTTTGCCATCTAGTTTCATCGTTTTCTCTATGAGTTCCCTGATTGTGAATATGTCTTGCGTGGAGTGTCCTTTCATAAAACCACTTTGAGATTTTTCCAGAAGTGATACCAGTTCCTGTCATAATTTGTTTTCCAGAATCGCTTTGTACACTCTAGTAGCTGTGCACAACAAAGAACTTCCTCTATAGCTATTGTATATTCTACTACTTCCTTTCTTATAAATTTTTCTCTCCTTCTTCGCCCATGTATTTCAGTTGCTCGAGTTTGATTTTGTCGTGCTCTGGCGCTTTTCCATTCCTCAGCTTTTCAAGTACTGTTTTCATTTCATCAATGGTCATAGCTTCAAACTCATTTTGTATGTTTCCCTTGGATGAATGATTCTCGTCTTCTACAATCTCCTTTATTGTTCATTTTTCTTCCAGCAGTTTTTCAAAGTGCTGTTTCCATCTTTCGATTATTTCTTTCCTCACATTTATCATCTTACCTGTTTTATTTTTAAATAATTTCAGTGTCATCTGTTTCCTTTTTTTGCAATTTTTGAGTGTTCGGTAGAATAATTTCTGATTTCCTTTGAAATTTGCTTCATATTTGTTCCCAAATTCATCCCACGTTCTCAGTTTTGATTTTTCAACTGTTTCTTTCGCTTTGTTTCTTATATATGATCATTTATCTAAAATATAAGAGATATATTGAATTATTTGTACGTAGCTGAGAATATCGACAATTTGTTGCACGAATATTTTCGAAATGAATTAGAGTTTGAAGCATATTATCAAATTTAGATTATGTATCTATACCAATGCTAGCCAATTATGATAATATTTTAAAACCAATGGATTACATTGCCTTTGTATATATTGTAATACACAAAATGTGCTACACCAGTTCAATCACATTATTCACAAAGATTATCCTTCAATTAAATTGATATCATCACCATAATTGATCAATATCCATAATATATATTGTAATTAAAAATTGTAATACTGATTAAATTGATGCTTAATACGTTGCTCCAATTCAGGATAATCAAATAATTGAATCATAATTATTCCACATGTTCAAAACACTGACTATGTGTAGTTAATTTTTCACATTATTAAAGTAGGTATGGATTACCTTAAATCAAGGTGCAAAATGCAGTGTCAGAATGAATATAGTATAAATCGTCAAAAATCAAAGCCTGGATAATTCACAAAAGTACAATTTCAAGAGTCAGATTTTGCACCACTGTCCTGATTAGGGCAGCAACTGTAGACATGTGTTTCGTCCTTATTAGGACTCTTCTCTACAGAATAGCAAGTCGAACTTGTTGCCACAAAGCTAATGAAAATCAAGTTGATACATGACATGCAGAGATATAAATCTGCAACAGTGCCATCTACCATAATACAACCGAAGTGGCAGTGTCTTGTATTTCTTGAATATATAATTCAAAAAATTTTGCGTCGGTCAAAAACTTGAGGAGTTAGATGAAAAAATTTCATGAAGTACACCTGCATCTGCATCTGAGTGATTTTTCTCAATCATTATAATAAAAAGAAATACATACTTCCAGCTTTAATATCTTTGGCTGCAATAAAATTTACGTTTTCTACGACTTTTTGTCATAACTTCCCAAAGGATTTTCAGATGTATCTTCAACACGACCTCTGATAATTAGGCATTGTTCTTCATCAGACCGATCAAAATCTTACGATGCATGTCATTGGATTTTTTTTTCCATTTGTTTCAAAACTCGAAGAGCTCTTCTTATGGTTTGGCTTATAATTCCATTGTCCACAGTTCTTCAGAAAGTGAAGATAGAGGTCTGTATAGGGTAATTGTCAACTCCCAGTGGTTCTAGGTCAATCTGGCTCAACTCGTTTTAGATTGGCGCATAACTGAACCATCCACAGATCTTCAGGAGGTGGCGATGAAGTATCTTCCAAACAGTAGAACCATGGTCAACTGAGCTCATAACCAGTATTCAAATTCAAATTATTCAGTGATTTTTTTGATAGTTTCGCCAAGCTTCGGGAAAGAATTTAGTTTATTAGATAAGAAATTGTTCGTCTGGACAAAAAATGTTGCTCTCTTCACCTATATCTGCCTTCAGTTCTGGTACCAAGAGAATGGATAGTTTTGGTTGGTATACTTACTCTTCATTCAACAGATCAACAACAAAGTTGAGGAATTTACAGAAAACAACAAATTGAGGAACATAACTTGGAAATTGACATCCACTCACTACCGAAAAATAGATGAGCGATCAATTTCAGTGATCATTCTTTACAGATATGTAAAGTTTTGAGCTATTGAATAATTATAACAAATGTGGAAGATCAATACGCTACCTGCAGAGAAATCTCAAGAATTTCGTTATGGAACTGTGTCAAACTGCTGTTAAACCCAACATATCAAGAAGTAAATTTCAATGCCCAAGAGAAATAAGAAATAATAAGGACATTCTGTTTCACCAGCTGATAAGGACAAAGCTACAGTCATCCTTAATAAGAAAGATCACATTGAAGAAGCAATTGACTTACTCAATGATGGAGCATATTTAAAGTTAATAGTAATCCGATAAGCTCTTCAAAATATGGAACAATAAGACTTTTGAAAGAATCGTCTTTGCCTCAAGATATTCCGAAAGAGCCCATTACTCAAGAACTTGTCATTAGCTTTATAGCATCAAAAAATTCATGGAAAAGGTGTTCCATTAAGACCTATTGTCAATTCAATAGGTTCAACAACTTATAAATCAGCCAAATATTTGGATAGTTTATTGAAACCGATGATTGGCCATACTTCATCATATGTCATGGATTCTCGACATTTGGGTACGTTCCACTAGACGACCGCAACGCTCTTGTTGCCTCATTGATCGTTCCACAAGACGATCGCGGTCTTGACGTTTATGATAAATACGTCATAGATGACGACATTGATCTCGAACACCTCAAGCTCAAAACGCCCGCGATTGAAAGGTGGGTCGAAGCGTTCGTTGCGTTCATTTTTGCAAAAATCATCAAAAAGTTTAAATTAAAATAAGAAGATGCTTCTGCAATTTGTACTCTCGATTTCAAATTATGTCAATTGATTCAAGGTTTTCCATTTGTCAATAATATGACAAATAATTTCTTGGTCTCCCATCATCATTATTTATTATTTTCATTATTTATTATTTCATTCCATCCGTATATCTTCTTTGCTACAGGTTAGTTTGATCTTATTAATAATTTACTTTTTGATTCCAACCACAAATTAACAGTTTATTGGTCATTGAAAAGACACTTGCATCGTTCCACTTGAAGCACCAGTCACATCAACTATGAGTTACTAGAACAGCAAAAACCGCGGTCGTGAGCGTGAGCGTTACGGTCATCTAGTGGAATGTACTCTTTGTGGATTTGGTTAGTGTTATGACATTACCAGCTAATGACCCACTTGTCAGTTTTGACGTTTCATCTTCAACCACGAAAGTACCTGCCATTAAAATGATTAGAAAATCATTCTTTAACTAATATTGTCAAACTTTTTGATCATTGTTTGATTTCTTGTATCTTTATATTCAATGGTAATTTTTACAAGCAAATTGATGATGCCGACATGGGTTCTTCTATATTTCCTCCTATCGCTAATTTTCCCGTAGAGAATTTGGAACAAAATGCTTTAAACCTACTATTTGGCTGTTCTATGTTGATGATGTGTTTGCTGTTTGGCCTCGGTATTGAGGTTGAAGAAAATAACCGTCTTCCTCTGCTCAAAAACCAAATTGATTGTTATTAATTATTCTATTGATCTTTAAAATCTATTGGGAGAACACCATTCAAATACTTTGTTGAAATCAGAAAAAAAGTCGGTATTGATTGATGTAATAAAAAATATGTGCTGTTATTTAAAATAAAAAAAAATTGAGAGCCGTCAGTAAGAACAAAAATTGTTTCAGCTCATTAAAATAGTCTTTTGATATCAAAATTGTTTGCTAATTAAACCAACTTTGTATCTCCTATAATCCTACAACTTAAAATAAACATTATATTGCAGTACACAAAATATGCTACACCAGTTTGATCAAATTATCCACAAAGCATTTCCTTTAATTAAATTAATATATTCACAATAGCTGGTAGCTATTCACAATATAGATTATAATTGAAAAATCTGCCATATTGTATTGATACTAATCAAATTAATGCTTACTGAGTCGCTCCCATTCAGGACAATCGAATAATCAAATCAAAACTAATCCACATGTTCACAGCACGCAGTCATAATTGATTTTCCATATTATCAAAATGGGTATGGATTCTTTTAAATTCAGATACAAAATGCAGTGACATGAATATTCAAATAACTCATTTTCTTCTAAACAATGGCTGCATTTGGTTTCTTGATGGTTTCAATAAACTCCATAATCTTACGGTAAATTGTATTGCAAAAAAAATTATACTTTAGATTCCCTGGAAAAATCTTCAATGTGCGAACTTGTGAATTGAGGCACTCTATCTAAATAGTTGACTCAAAAGGTCCAAGTCCTTCAACAACACTTTGAAGTTGTATGATTGATTTCGAATCGGTGCTTGGATCGCTTTATGAACAGAAAAAATCGGGAAAACGATGCTCTTGTGATAGTAAGTTCGTAGGTCTTTGTGTTGACACTACTTTTTTTCCCAATGAAAACTATTACAGTGTACTTTAAACCATACTCAAAGACTGGCTTGGTGTTCTACAACTCTTGACTATCAAGCAGAAATTATCTGGATAAACAACACATTGACCCCGTAGAAAATGACTACCTTCGTTCTATGTTTACAAATGGATATTAATCCTGACATCACTGACTTATGTCATTGGAAAAATGTTATATAACTGTAGGGAAATTATTAAGTACAATGTATTTCTTACTTTGTGCAATGATTTTCCTGCAATTTATCCAGAATATTATTAATATATTTGAGTTGCGAAATGCTTTTAGCATGACATATATCCAATATAATAGTCTAATTCATATCAATATGAACAGGTTGTCAGATTCTATATCAAATAATACCATGCTGAAAAGAATAGTTTGTGGCGCAGATAAGCTTGCATTCCCCTGCTGATACAATCTTCGAAGGTAAGTGCCAGTATTCTTTGTAGCTGTACTTGAAAAGACCTCTTCAACAAATCTTGATATATCGATACTTGAGTAGTTATCCAAGAGGCTACGGAATTAATTAACTTTCTCCTTCGTTGATGATAAAATATTACGTATCAGATGAGTAAGTAGATTAATATTCAATGCAGGAACATTTGCTCAACGAAAACAAAAATATTTCTGACTATTAGTCCGTGAGACAGGGCATAGATTTTTCGTTGAGTTGGGCATTGTACCTGAGATAGTTCCTTACAACCGAAAGGGTAGGCGTAATAAGCTCTTTCAGTTGGGCATTTCTCCACCTGTATTTTTCTGTACATAAGATAGTGAGTTTGAACTGCTTTTATTTGTATTTCATCAAATTTCGATTATCATAAGAGACTCTAAAGTTATGATACTATTAACTTCTTTCAAACACCAAACGAATCAGTTTGGATGGTTTTTCGATAAGGTCGGAGACTGCTTTTCTTTCGACAATATTACTTAGCGCCTGCTGTTCAACGTTTAATTCTTCTTCGTGATTATGAACCAAGTCACTGTTTATTATTTTAAACTCGCGATTTGTATATACTTTAGCGGTACACGACAATTTTTATTTGTACAACACCATTTCATTCTGTCGTTTGTTGTCGAAGATACGCAAAACTTAAAATTGTCAATAACTAATGATTCATTATTCTTTTCACTAACTATGCGATTCATTTCCATGATCACTGAATATTAAATAACTGATGGAACGCAAATATTATATTTTCTTCATTTTCATTTGTTGATGAAAGCAAAGCTACCAATTTGAATACAATTTTTTCTAGAACTTTTTAACTCTTGAAGCTATACATACAATTAAGAAAATGACCAATCAGTACATAGTATTAGCAATAGGCGAAGTTAAAAACTAAATGTTATCGAAAATGTAAAATGTATAAATATTTTGCAAACATTATAATCATACAGTCATGGAGTGGGGGCGAATATGTACTTGACACAGATAAATCCGATATCTGCATTGTAAGGGATTAAAATGCCCAACTGGAATACTCAGATTAAGGTACCCTTTACCGAATGCCCAACTAGACTACAGCGCTTGAAACTTCGTGAGTGACTTCATTGTGATGAGTCCGACAGCTTTCACATTAGACGAAATTCTTGATTTGGGGGCGTTTTTCAGCGAGGGCTAATTGAACATGTCAATTTCATGAAGCCTTAAAAATGTTTTACCGTCATATTGATGTTTACACTAATCGAAAGATTTTTTGATTAAAAAAAGGAAAAATATTGGGGGCCAGTGGTGAGTCCGACAAGCCACACTTGTCAAAAGTACGTTGGTTGAAAACGGATTACCGCTAGTCTGAGACTTTGAAGACGTGTTCAATAATTTTTTTTCTAAGATTTGGTCATTTGTTCCGACAAATTTTCGGGGGCATTTTCTTAGTCCGACACTGAAAACGTGTCAGGATTATAACAGTTCCCTCATCAATGACTGCTCATCTCTATGTTTTTTTTCCATTCGAATAGTGTCTAGAACATTACTGTATACAGTCCGACAATTTAAGTGGGGCAATACTTCAGAAAATCCAAAATATTTTCTATGAATGCGGCTGCGTTCATAGACATATACATATAGGAAATGCATATCAAGTCAGTATGAATATTGATTATAAATAAAAACAAAAAGGCTTGTCCATTATATTAATATTATTTTGGAGTCAAATGTGTGATATAAAGTCAATATATCGTGATTATCACCTCAAATATCATTCAAATTTACCTTTAACTGTGATATCTATATATTAATAGGTCAAGAGCAAACTTTTGACCGTTTTTTAAGCATATTGCATGCACGGAGGAGTGTGAGATTTGACATACTCAAAATTTATATGGAGAAAATGTGCAGAAAGCGAAAACTATATACAGGTGTTCCATTTTATTCTATATATTAATACGTGAAGAGGAAGCTTTGTATACCTTTTCAAGCATATTGCACGCACGAAATAATTTGATATTTAGCATACTTGAAGTTTATATGATCGAGTGCAGAGAGCTGAAAGTATATACAGGTGTCCCATTTTAATTTTACCACGTGAAGAGGAAACATTGTACCGCGCACACGGGGTGATGTAAAACTTGGCTTAGTTGAAGTCTGTGTGGAGAATGTGAGATATGGCATATTTGAAGTATATCTGGAGAAATATGCACCGGATGGGAGAATGGCTGAAGAAATATTTCAAAGATTTCTCTTCCCTTCCTATAGTCGCGGGAGAAAGTCACTTTAAAATCTTGAATGGGAACCACTTATCACAATTTTAGATTCGAATGGAGCATCGAATACCAATTTAATCCTACTGGGAACCCCCGGAAACGGAAGATTAAAGTGACTAACGTTCTAACTTAGCGACATAATACCATATTTCTTGTTCTATTTTCTACTTTACTTTTCAATTCTTTTGTTAATGAATTATTCATTACTAGCTTATAAACAACGTCCATTACTTATCTCTTGATGTTAAATACGTCAAAGACTTAGTTATATATGTGCGAGCGTTTTCTTGTCGGACTGACGATAAAAACCAATATTTCTGTCGGACAATATGTTTTTTGGACAGATAATATGTTTTCAAATTATGACTGTTTTGGTCCGACAAGCGGTCATTGATGAAGGAACTGTTATAATCCTGACACGTTTTCAGTATCGGACTGAGAAAACGTCCTCAAAAATTTGTCGAACAAAATGACCAAATTTTAGAGAGAAAAAAATTGAACACGTCCTCAAACTCTCAGACTAGCAGTAATCCGTTTTTATACCAACGTACTTGTGACAAGTGCGGCTTGTCGGACTCACAGCTGGCCACCAATATTCATGTCGGACAATATTATTTTCCATTTTATAATCGAAAATCTTTCGATTAGTGTAAACATCAATATGACGGTAATACATTTTCAAGACTTCATGAAATTGACATGTTCAATTAGCTCTCGCTGGAAAACGCCCCCAAATCAAGAATTTCGTCAAATGTGAGAGCTGTCGGACTCATCACAATGAAGTTTCAAGTGAGCGGTTATTAACGAACAATTTATGCTCTGTCTTACGGACTAATAAGAAGTAGCCAAAAAATGTATTCTTCGACAATGGCAACCAATAATGACAATAGTTAGTGTTTGTTAATCTCTACTATTTAAATGTTCTAATTGACCAAAATGCAGTCACGATTCATTTACATTACACACAGTGCTCCAGACAAGCTTTTTTTATTTCATTTGTCTGTTATGAATAGAAAATAGACTTTCATTTTGATTCTTTTTTGTAATTTAAAAATCAGATCAGATAGTATTATGAAGTGATTTTTTTTTACGTCATCTTATTCTGTGAAAGGCAGGAAAAAATTAATTCAGACACACAATCCTTAGAATTGAAACGAGAGACATTCAAATTTTAAGCAGTTTTTTAGAAATTTTCAATTGAAATTCAAAAGAATAATTGCTCCTGAATAGAAAGCTTGTGATTCATATTTCAGAATCAACAGCAAATTAGAGTCCAAAATTCATTATTCCAGAATAAGGTACACAATGACAAAATACCCATTTAGAAATTCCATTTCGCAGAATATATTTTCACAGCATGAAGTTGATCCAATATACAGCTCCATATCTTTTTCGCAGGATTACTGCGTCCTGTTCCTTTATTCCTTTTCAAATCCATCGCGGGGAATAAATAATAAACGTGATGGGAATTACAGAATTATGCAAGCTTACTGAAAAAGTAGAATACGCCGAGATAATCGAACTCGGATTATTGAATTGAACACAAAATCTTGTGGTTCATGAAATACCGCCCGTCAGATCATAATATTCATCATTCATCCGTTTATAGAATTAATAAAATTCTATATAGAAATATATATCAATATAATTACGAAATTTCTTGCCCATTTACAGTCATTGATTGGTTATGGATGTTGATCATATAACTACTGATATCTGATTACGCCTTCCACCTAAATAATGATTAATTATGGCAATCCGACAAGTGAATATGACTGCTGAAATTATTAGATACAAAAGCTCATGTGTTATAGTATGTAGTACTCTCAATAGCATTATAATTGGATATCACTAATAAGAGTACAGGAAAATGTATCAGTGTAAGCCAGAAGATAGAGTAGGCATTTATAATAGATAATGAGTTTTGGAACAATACAAGCAATGGATTATGTTCAATTAATTACAAAAGCTCATCAATTATAGTACATTATGCTGTTAATTGCATTATAATTGAATATTACTGATGAGATCATAGGAAAATGTATTACTAAAAACTGGAAAGTTGGATTAATAGATACCAACAAATAATGAAATTTGTTATAAAATACAAGTATTCTACGAACTAATAGTACTAGAAGTACAGCTGCGGAATTGGGACCTAAAAATCGGATAGACTTTAAGAGTGGCTGCTATCCTATATCGGACAGGGTGGGAGACAGCATTTCGGTATTGTCGTGTTCAGGAAGGCTCAAATTATAATTAGAAAAAATAATCGTTCATTCGATGAGAGAAGTACAGCTGTGTACGAAATTTGGTCCTGAAAATCGAATAATTCCAAGTGTGGCTGCCGCCCTCCTGGACAAAAAAGTAGGTAGTCTTGTTTACCTATTGCTTCATCTTCCTATTGAATCTAGTCTTGAACTCACCCCCTGATATCAATTTTCCTCCAATTATTAAACAAGTATTTATTCTGCTCATTTCTCTAAATTTCTGTACGAATGATTTAAAATTTATTAATTCCATTCAATGTGTAATTGATTCACCGATCAATTGAAAGCATGTTTTCCCTGAATTCACTCTTATTATCCACTCAAGTGATCCTTAAACAGCTAAACACCTGTAGCCTTTTAATTTAAACCTCTCACGCAATGGACTAAAGTTTGAGACATTCATTTTCCATTGACAATTAAATTTAAACTCTCGTCCTCATGTTCCAACATTCGATAGCCAGCAGCTAAAAGTCGCTTTAATCTAACTTCATAGAAAAAGAAACAATACTTTGGCTTGTTTAAAGTCTTGAGAGCTTTGGATTGAGATGTGGGTGGAATATTTGAATTAACTAAACTCTAGAAGTTTTGTACTGAATCTTTTAGATTTATTGCTATTCTCATGTGTTGAAGGGGTGCGATAATAATAATAATCGACAGTAGATGTAATAAAATATGAGGAGAGAATATAAAAAAAAAACTCATGTTTTGCTGATGAGCTGTTGGTCGCCTTGCCATCAGGAGTAAGGAGCTGGTCAGGCGTTAGGGTGTAATTTAATCGAATTCTTCTAGAAGTAATATGAGTTTGGGCCACAGTGCTCTGTGAGATGTCATCATATACATCAATTCCTCGTCATCGGGGCATCTTAGATCTAGTTTAGGTAGCTAGAATGGATATAAAAATGATACACCTACCTCAGAGTTTGAATAGGATATCTGGCTAAAAGGTAGGCCGTTCAGTTCGCCGAATAGATAGCTACCTGCAATATAGTGAAGATCGGTGTCCGCGACAAATGCGAGTTGATCGATTTACCCACTGTTGGAACAACTCCGTTGCTCGCAATAACACACAGTACATGTGGTTGGCAAACACATATTTCCGCGCAACATCGACAGAATAATGTAGCTCCCAGATAGCTGAGTCACTAGCATTCTTCAATCTACGTTGTATACGACACCTACGAATGGTTATCAGTACCGTAATGCCGTACCGAGGACTACGACACACGCAGACTGGTTGATTCATCCACTCCTTGGAGCAACATCGCTGTCGCAACAACACAGGGTACATGCGGTTGGCATCAATCACTGCCGTTACACGACCAAGTTGTGAGGATCGATGACATTGGTACCCCAGGTAGTTGAGGATACCTACATATCAAAGGGAAAGGATCATACCCACGCGCACATATCGTGACGTCATCACATGTGATGCTAAACATAAAAATACCAAACTCATAATACTCAGACAGACAAATTCACCAGTTGATAGAAGCTCTCCGCTACTTCACAACACTGAATTTAATAATACTTACTTACTTAATCCTAAAACCTATATTCCTTTCACGGTGTAAGGCTGGTGGTTGTTACTTCTCTTGTTTATTCTGCTTCCTTTTCTTTTGGTATCCGCTTTCATACATCCTTCCATTTTTCTCTCATTTTGCTTAGGTAGCCCGCTTCTGCCCATTTACATCCCCTCTTTTCCAGAGCTTTTTCACCTCTTCTTTCCATATTCTCCTAGGTCTTCCTTTCTGCTTTGTTCTTGCTGTTCTTGCTTCGTACACTTTTATTGTTGTTCTCTGTTCTCCTATTATTTGTATATGTCCCCACCATCTTAATTGTTCCTCCTCTATGATGTTTCCTATCGGTTTTACATTCGGTGTCTCTCTATATTCCTTGTTTTTTATCCTGTCCAAGATTGTTTCCCCCTCTATTTTCCTCTGTGCTGTTTAATTTACTGCGTTGTTTTTCTCTTGTTGTCCAGGTTTCTGATCCGTATGTCAGGATATGCACAGCTACTTTCTTGTATACTTGTGTTTTGATTTCCTCAGGTTTTTCTTTATTTGTTAGTATGGGGCTCTTTAACGCATTAAATAGTCATAGGTTAGCACTGTTCTCAGATACTTGAACTTCTTGACTTGTTCTACAGCTTCTCTTTCTATCTTGATTTTGTGATTGTCCTCGTTTTTGCTTATGACCATCGACTTGGTTTTATCGCGGTTTATCTTCATGTTCATTTTTTCCAGGTGTCTTCTAAATAATTCTACATTCTTGTTTCTCTTTTCCTATTATTGTCATGCCGTCTGCATAACATTCCTCTGTTACATTTACGTTTTCCATTTTTCACTTTCCTATTACGTACTCTTTCGCTTTCTTTTTTGTTTTTCCTATTGCTTTGTCGAGCACTAGTGTGAGGAATAACGGGCTTAATATGCAGCCTTGCCTTACGCCTTCCGTAGTTTCGAGTATATCTGATATTTTGTTCTTTGTTCTAATGTAGTTTTTGGTCTTTTTGTATAAGCTTTGTATACCTCTCAATATGCTAGTATCTACTTCTCTCTCCTAGCGTCTTCCATATGTCTTTCCCATCTATTCTGTCAAATGTCTTTTCTAGGTCTATGGAGCACAGGTGTATCTTGTCTCCTTGTTTTATTGTTTTGTAACTCACTTGTCTCATTATACTTTATGCATCATCAACTCCTCTGTTAGGTCTGAAGCTATATTGGTTATCTTCTAGCAATTTTTTTATTTGGATCTTCACTTTCTTCAGTAATATTCTTGCAAACACTTTGGCTGCTGTACTTAGGAGTGTTATTCCTCGGTAATTTTGACAATCCTTAATGTCACTTTTCTGTTTATATATGGGGCATATTATACCTGTTTGCCAGTCTCCTGGTGCAATTTCTGTGCTTACTACTTTATTGTATACTTTCTCCAATCTTTCTATTGCTGTCGAAAGCATTTTCGCCGTAATCTTATCATGTCCTGGAGCTATACTTACTTTGGTTTTCTTTAGTGCTTCTTTCATCTTATCTAATGTTATTTCCTCCTCTTGCTTAAGCTTTTTCTCCTGTGACATGAATTTTTTCTTTTCCTCTATATATTCGTTTAGCTTATCTCTCCTCCTTTTAATAGCTCGCTAAAGTATTGTTTGCACGTTTCCATTACTTCTTCCTTTTTTGTCCTCAGTTCTCCAAACTTGTTTTTAATGTTATATAACATAGAGGAGCAGACTTGCGAAATGCATTTTGTCCAAAATTCCCATTTTTGAACCAAAGGTGGCGTTGCCTTCTCAAAGTCTCCTTCTTGTGTATTGTTATGTTCTATATAGTCAGAACGCATTTTATCCCATAGAAAATAAATTGGAAAAATCACCTAGACAATCAAATAGAATTTTGTCCGGTGATAATAAACGTACAAAATGCATTTTGTCCATAAACATTGGACATAATGCGTAATACTGGGAGCTTTATTCAAAAGTCGGAGAAGCTAGAAAAATAGGGACTGATTGGCCTCTGATTGATATTAAAAAAGCTTCAAGATGTTTAAAAAAAGTCACAGGAATCAGTTTGAGTGAGCGAACTTCCATAAAAAGGGGAAAAAGCGCACTCTCAGTCATGGTGAAAACAGAAACTCTATATAGAACTGACGACATATCCAAAAAATATGAGACCTTATTAAAATCTCGTTAGAGGCTGGATCAAGTTGTAACTCCTGAATTAATCCTTGGACATGCAATTAAAAAGAAGAAGTTAGATAGTTTGAAATAGCTACTCATTGCATTATCTGGAGAGGAATGGTATAATGATCCAGAGTTGAAATGGATGACTCCCATTTTCGACGAAGTAGGTGATGGAAATAGTGAAGAAGAAGTGGATGAAGAATGTGATTGTACAGAACCGGATGAAAATCATTTTCTTTGAAAAGTAATTTTATAGTCGTAGGTTTCATCTGTAGTTTAGTTTTTCATAATGTTATTTTTTCATTCCATTTTTTACATAAGCATTATTGAAATATTCATTTTTCCACTGTATCCATTTAGCATATGATTCTGAATTTAAAAAATGTTTGAAATCAGTTCTACCCTTAATTTCATGTATCAATTGACATTTTTAATGCAATTTGTATATGATGGTGCAGTTTGCATGTCTCTAATGGACAATTAGAGACATGCAAACTGCACCATGTCCAGAGGTTTTTTTTTTAATTAGGGTAACTCTCATCCTTCCAGTACCCAAACGTGTATTTCTGAATGCTGTTCCCGATATGTGAATTACCAATCAAGCAAGTTGGGCTTGCTGCTGTAGTTTTCATGTAATTGTTTTTTCGTCATCCTGTAAAATTGTAAAAATGGACATAATGCATTCTGCAAGTCTGGTCCTCAATGTGTCTTTCTCTTTCTGGCTTTCTTTATAGTCCTTATACGCTGTTTTCATTATTACTCCAAATTCTGTCCATGAGTTTTTTTTCGCCTCTATCACCGTATTCTTTGCCTTTTTTCTGTCCGCTTTAATAATCTTTTCCATTTCTCGTATTTATTAATATCTTTCATTCCTCTTTCTTCTTCTGAATTGCTTCTTTTACTATTTCATTCCACCAATGCTTTTGTTTCATCTCTTTGTTCGTGATTTTTGTTGTTCCACAACACTCTTCTACCGCTATTGAGATGTTTTCCTCAGATTTTTTTCACATTTCTTCTATTTCTTCGTGTATGCATGTTCCTCTTAGATTCTGGCCTAACTGTTTTTGGTACTCTATATTGCCTTTCTTTTCTTTTGCTCTAAATTGCATACCAAACGCATAAAACTCAATAACAGACAAACCTACCAATTGATAGACGTTCTCAGCTACGTCACAACACTAAATTAAATAATATGATGGCCTATTAAGCTCGAATAATTAAAATAAACAATGCACAACACAGATGAACTGAACGCTTGAAGTTCGACTTCAAAGTGATGCAAATTTCTGCGGTACACGCTTCCTATATGGCTTGACCTTGAAAGTGATTAGGGTTGTCCACTCAAAACTAGGTTTTATGTATACAATAGTTTTTGGGTCATATTGGTATAGCAGGGTGTGTCAAGAATCTGTTCGCATTCCGAAGAATATTTGTAAATTATTGTATTAAAAAATTGTTGTAGCACATGCTATATTTTAATCTCAAATTTTGTGCATAAATCTATCATTGATCTGAAAGTTCTAACTTATAATTATTCAAGAAGAAAGTATCCAAGTTATCAAGTTGCAAAGTTGCCAGATTTTATTCATAATAAAGTATTACAAAGTATCTTACATCCACAGCACTTTTCTCGCAATTTATTGCGATCTCTGCAGAATCTCCTCCCGAGATTCCCCAGGGTCGGAATGATTTAAAGATCAATACCCAGAACGTTGATTATTCCCAATGATCGTTCCTCTTTCTCGCCGTAGGCTTGGAGCTAAGATGGCTTGAATCGCCTGAATTGCTGGCATTTTTAACGTCGCTAAAGACGTTCTGAAAAGATTGCAGTAATGGTGGAAGTCTATGAGCTCCTTCAAGAAGCTTTGTGATTGGGAGTGCGGAAGTTGAGACAGACAAGACCATCTGATCGAATAGTGAGAATATAAGAAATATTCGAATATTTTGGTGTTCATGAAATGAGAAACACGTCTTCCACTTTAATGAAAGCTTAATCTGAGTTCCCTTTCCCAAGTTTCTGCAGTAATAAGCATTCAAGCAGTGTAATCAAACACTTAAAGTTTAGCACCTGTCATTTGCAGGCAATAAATCAAAATTAATCATTAACCTTGACATGTAGAAGACTAGAGTGTTTGCAGCATCCAATATGATACGGGGCCATATTCTGTCCAAATTTTGAAGGGTCTGCTTCATAATTATCCCAAATTACACTGCAGTTAAATCGGAAGTCTTGAATATTAATTATCTTGTTCACACACTTGATATTGTTCAGCTATACCCTCACAAAAAAGTTATTAGATATTAATTATACTAAATATCAACAAAACCATTTCCTGCACGCTGCACGTTATTACAAAATTTAATATGAGGGCATTAAATGTATGCTCGCCAAAACATTTTATTGTTCATGGAGGATATACTGAACTATACGAGTATAGTTTTATTAAAAAATTTGAAGAGGATTTCCGAAATTGAATTAAAGTTGGAACGACAAGGATTTGTTAGGATGGAAGTAATTTCTCAAGGAGATTTGGGTTATTACATTTAAAGAAGCTTTCACATTTTACATTTCCAGCTCTATAAGAGACTCTACGGTAACAAGCTCCGCAAAATCAATTTCCGAATTAAGAAATGCACTTTAGATAGTGGCAGATCAATCCTTCAAACGCGCAAGGCTTTCTTGGCAGTAATATTCCAAAATGAATGGAGCAAACAATCAAAAATAAATATCTGTAGATGCCTGAAGATTCGTAGTAACCAAAAACCGTCGGATATAAAGGCTAATGATTTAATAGACACGGCTCACTGCTTCCGGTTGAAAAAGTTGGTGAAGACCGATAAGTGAAGTAATGAACTCTCTGAAGGAAATATATGTGAAAGTTTCAAGCGGAAAGTGTAAAAATACGGCGCTTAACTTTCGTAAATAGCCAACAAATCGATATCGACACACTTTTATTGTGGATACTCCGGAAACTCCCGCCTTGTTTTGTCTCCATTTCCTGCAATCTCATGGAAAACAATCAGTTGCTTTATCCAACGATTCCAAGGGAAAACTGACATTATTGTCCAGTTGAGGGAACATTCAATGATTCACATTGGTAATCATCTAGAAACGAAATGTTTTGTTTGTAATTGTTTTTCTCTCATCGAGTTTATAGCCTCACGCATAATTTTTAATCATAAAAACTGTATCAAATATCCCTCAAATCTTTCTTATGGATGATCAAACCTAATTCAACTATCTATTATTCCATTCGTTCTTTCTCTGCAAAGTTTTCTTCTGCGGTAGCTCCATTTGAAAGCCACAAATACCAGTTTTATTCATGCCTATAAAAAAAAAAGGATGTGATACTTTAAACCGCTACCAGACCGGCCAGAGACCAGTATAATACAAGCTTTTTTTCTCTATTTGAGTCGAGCCCGCATTGAAATACATCGATGTATATCCGAGTTTTCCATTGTAACGCGACTCCGAACGTAAAGTATGCATAAGAATTTCATACCCTGGATTTAAATGCAACGCTCTTGATACAACAGACAGCTAAAACTCTTTTAGTACCACTGGGAGTATTACTGTGGAAGCTGTATGAAAGCAAATATGCAATTTCCCTAGGAAGTGATTATTTGGGGATTCATATTTGCAGTGGACTCGTTATTGAATTTTTCTGTCATTACTTCATAAATTGTGATGATTCATCCAATCATTCCTGATCATATTTTACAGTATATTGTTGGTATTGATATTAGTATTTTACACCGTGAACGATCCTTTACGGCAGGTTCTTATCAAATCAGATAATCAAGAACTAAAAATGTACTCAACACTATACTTCAAACAGTCAAAATGATGAAAGGAGTCGAAATCCCGAAGAAAGCTGAAGCAACTTAGGGCCGGTATTCAAATCCTCAGTTGATCTTAAGTGAATCTCAATTATTTAAAATGAACCATGGGCTAAAATACTAGACCTTAGTTGATAAAATAAACTGATGACAGTTTTCAAGATTCCAATAACACTAACATATGAGTTTATCTGAGCGAAGGTTGAATCTAGATACTTTTAAAACATCGGACGTTGTCTATACCAAAACATTTACTTTAAACCAGAGACTAATAGGATACACTGTCAAAGAAAGTGTTGTCTTTTCGAATTACCCTACGTTCGGCGCGTTGATTTTGACGACATTGGGCGTGTGGGCTACAATCGTAGCCCATCTCAATCATGTTTTTTTTTCAGGAAATTTCATACAAATCTAAACAAATGCTTCAAATATAGAACGTTCCACTTTCAAACGAGTAGGAAAAGTGAAAATTCCTCAATAAAATATACTCGTAGTTAGAAAAAAATAGTATTCAATATTCCAGCTCCAAAATTCAAACGGAATATAGCAGTGAAATCCAAAAGTCTGTAAAAATGTAGAATCTGATTCTTTTTCAATTTGTTTATTTTTTAATAGTACGGAGTAGCTCTTCAGATCATCTTATAATTGAGAAAGAAGACTTACTTGTACATCATTGAATATATATATACTCAAACACCACATCTCATCATTCCACGGCTAGTCGATTGCTATGAAAACAGTAGGGCATCATTCTTATGCTACAGCATTCCTAAATACTGATTTCCAGCCTTCCAGGGTTCTACGGCTGACAGTTCTGAATTTATGCGCAAAATTCCAAGATCGTCAATGAAAATAGGATATGAGCATCTAGACAGTACTGTCATCTTGAATACTGTATTCTAATATTCTACGTTCAATCGTTTTGGATTTATGCGGAAAATTAAAAAATGTTTCGAGTTAACTGAAACCCAGCTTAGCCGATCACAATCATTATGCAAGGTGCACAACTAGATGCTATAAAAGTGCTTAATACGAAATCTCAATATTCTGCTACTGATTATTTTAAATTTATGAGAAAAACTCGAAAAGTCTGTAATATGAAGTGCACTTCCGGCTTAGTCGATTGGGACGAAAATAGGAGATGATCATTTGGATGCTACAGCAATTTCAAATACTGAATTTCAGTATCCTACGGCTAATCATTCTAGATTTAGGCGGAGAATTCAATAGAAGTATCAAGTAAAGTGTATTTCTAGTACAGACGACTGCAACCATAATGGGAAGTACACATCAAGATCCTGGATCCTATTCCAGTCTTTCATACAAAATTTCAGCATTATACGTTTGACGAATTCTGAGATTTGCAAGTTACGCACATACATACATACATACGTACATACGTACCGACATCAAGCCAAAAATAGTCAAAATGGATTCAGGGATGCTCAAAACGGATTTATCCATCAAAATCTCGATATGTGAATTTTGTCGGTTTTACAATTCTTTCTTGTACTTAGTGAAAGTAAGTAAAAATGGACTCATCACTATAATTTAAACAGTCAAAATGATGAAAGGAGTCGGAATCCCAAGGAAAGCTGAAGCAACGGTCGTTATTCAAATCCTCGATTTATCTTAAGCGAAGCTCAATTACGTTCAAAATAAAACATGGAGTGGAGTACTGGACTTTAGTTGATAAAATAAACTGATGACAGTTTCCAAGACTCCAATAACACTGACATATAATAAAAATAATCAAAAAAAGAAACACTCAGTCCAGTCTCAAAATTGATATTATATTAATTAATTTATACGTATTTCGGTTTTTGTACTTCTGATGATGATGTAAAAACCGAAATACGTATAAAGTAATTAATATAATATCAGTTTTGGGACTTAACCAAGTGTTTTTTATTATTTTCATTCAATATGTTTCAACAAGTGTCAACAGCTTACTCACTAAATATTACTAACATATGAGTTTGTCTGTACGAAGGTTGAATCTAGATACTTTTAAAACATCGGACGTTGCCTATGTCGAAACGTTCACTGTAAACCAGAAACTACTAGAATACACTGTCAAATAAAGTGTTGTCTTCTCGACTAACTTATTTGTTTTGAAAAAACTTCTAAGATCAAAATTCCTTATTAGGAATAATCTCAATTAACGGTGAGTATTCTGAAGAATCTGAAGAGTAGATAATTCTCTTAAAGTGAAATGAAATAACTAGGAATGTTAGAATCAAGCTTGAGGGAAATGATTTACTATTCAAACCAACTCGCATTGCAAAACTACTTTCATCAAACAATCGATAAATGAAAATCAAAACGGAGAAAATGAAGAAGGAAACCTGATGGTAAAGGCTTCATGCAAACGTTCGTTTCTGTATTCGCTGCAACACATAAGCTAGCATTTTACAGTTTCGATATGAATCGTGAAATTGTCAAAATTCTGTTTCAAAGAAGTCTAAAGGATTAAAATCATTCTGGGAAACATTGAAGTACGTAATCTCATTTCTCGAATTTGTCAGTACAAACAAGAAGCAAAATTTTGACTGACACATATAAAATATGTATTGAAAATTCATTTGCATGATATTCATATCACAACGCTCGTCTGAAAAGCCTATGCAAAAATTATAAGCTCTCAATTTCTTCGGATCAACAATTTTCATCTGCCTACATAATCTCCTCTTAGCCTCATACATGTCGAGTAATGCTGCTTCAGTTAGTTGATTCATTTTGCATTTTTTAAATTTTCTAGACAGAAAGGAGAATGTGGAACGATTTGAAACCCTAATTTGATCAATTCTACTAGCACAACTTCAGAGGAATGAGCAAATGCTTGTGTTGATGGTAAAGAACTTTTTTGTGGACTAATCATGTTCAAAAAGATCTTTATCTTCTCGTGGTATGGTATAGTGCTATCTCATAACATACCAACTCCACCAAATGACTTCATCCTGCTAACTAGGAACAGACACTTAATTAGTACGAACTCCTAAACAGAGACCTATGTGCAAAATTCCGAGTCTCTAACCCAGTAGTTCATTCTTTCGTATGTACACAATAAATCCTAACTAATATTATAAATGCGAATGTGAGTTCGTTTGTTCGTTTGCCTGTTTGTTTGTTACGCTTTCACGCGTAAACTGCTCATCAGGTCATCTTGAAATTGTGTACACATATTCAAGACATTTGATTAGTTAATATAGGATATTTAATTTGGACGATCTATATGATATTCTAGGAGACCTGATAAAGAAGATCTGGAAGAAAGAGAAGGTGCCGGAAGACTGGAGGATGGCCCTGATCTGCCCTATATACAAAAAAGAGAGCAGGACAAAATGTGAAAACTACCGGGGCATCAGCTTACTCAACGTAACATATAAAATCCTAACACATCTCATACTAAAACGCATTACACAATACACAAAGTGTACCCTATCATCATTCGAAGCCGGCTTCATTGAAGGTAAATCAACAACCGATCAGATATTCTCCCTAAGGCAAATCGAAGGAAAAACTTGGAAGTATGGTCAGAACACACATGAAATATACATCGATTTTAAGAGAGCATACGATTTGATACACCATGCAGCAGTATGGAACGAGATGAGAGAGCTTGGGATACCAGAAAAATTGATTAGGCGGACAAAAGAGACAATAAAAGATAATAGATACAAAGTCAAAGTAGGACGTAACAAATCTGAACCCTTTGGTTCTAACACAGGGTTAAAACAGGGAGACGCCCTGTCACCAACGCTTTTCAATATTGTCCTGGATGGTATCATTAAAAAGAGAGTTGAAAATAGTGAAGCATATCTGTTTCGAAATAAGTACCAGATACTGGGCTATGCCGATGACATAGCGATAATCTTCACGGACCAAGATAAGGTCATGGCAATATTTGAGAGCATTGAAATAGAAGCGAGAAAAGTAGGGCTAGAAATAAACATGGAAAGAACCAAATACTTACTTCAAAGTCAAGATACAAATACTAACAAGAAGAGGACTACAGAAAAATTGAATATAAACGAAGGCAATGATTTCAAGTACCTAGGATCCATCGTAAATGATACCAATGACATAACGGAGGAAATAGACAACCGTATAGTAGCGGCTAACAGAGCTCACCACAGTCTACAAAATATACTAAAATCAAAACTGATAAACAGAAAAACCAAGTTTAGGATATATAAGTCAACTATTAAGCCAATTTTAACTTACAACTGTGAAACATGGGCTTTAACTAGCACGATACTGGACAAACTGTCAATATTCGATTGGAAAGTACTGACGAGAATAATAGACCCAGTTAAAGAAGGAGACATGTGGCGAACAAGGATGAATATGGAACTGTACGAAGAGTATCAAGACACGGATGTAATTGGTATCGTGAAAAGTCATAGAATCAGATGGATAGGACATGTGGAAAAAGATCATGCTGAGAGGAAGACCGAGAACTAGATACGTGGATAATGTTTTCAAAGACTTACAAAAGATTGGAATAAAGAACTGGAAGAGAGACGCAAAGGCCCAAAAAAAATGGAGGCAAATAGTTGAGGAGGCAAAGACCCACTTGAGGGGATATTAAGCCTAAGAAGAAGATTTAATTTTAAAGTGGAACTTCATTTGGGACGTTTAAGGTCGGGACACACAATACCGCACCGTATCCGATCCGGTTAACTGTAAGCTGCCGTGCTACCGAAACGATCTTGCTTAACTGTCAAGACATTTTTTTTTTCATAGAAAGCGAGCTCGGTTATTTGTAAGCAGCCATGCAAGCGAAACAAGCTTGGTTAATGGTAGGCCGCCGTGCGAGCATCGCGAGCTCGGTAAACGTTAAGACGTTATTATATTTTTTTGCATAGATTTCACAAAGTATATTTATATGCGAGTAGAAAATGAATAAAAGATAGAAGATGGAAGTTCGTTGGTCTAGGATTCTCTCGAGTGAATCTAGTCATGAATATTATTGCATATTGATTCACCAGAATGCAAAAACAATTTGAACGTCATATTCCTTCATCCAGATCTCATAAATCTGAAGTTGTGACAAGAAGAAACCACTTTATTATTCTTGAACGGAAATACAATTCTATATTTTCTTATAAAGAAATTGAAGTTGTTTTATTACAAACAGAAATTTATTTGAAATGCATGTCTCTAGATTATGAATTATGTATAATTTCAGTGTTAATTTATGTTCTGTTTGAGTATCAGAGGAACGAAATGGAGCCGAAAACTTTTGCGATCAAACTAAATTGAAAAGTTTGCTTCAATATAAATCTTAAATCACAATATCCGATCGATAAATAGCACTCGCAAAGTGCTGTGGTAGTATTTAACGACCATAAAATGTAATATTATTTGAATTAATTTGCAGGAACATTTCTCATACATCCTCAATAACTTTCTCGAATTGTATCCTGATTCAGTCCTTTCTTGAGTATCCTGATCGGTTTTTGTTTCGTGTAGCAGTTCTTATTAATTTTTTTAGTTCTTTTGAACTCTTCTCTGCGACTTGAATGCAATTTAAGTTTGTCCTTTCACTAATTAGGAGTAGGTAATTAATACTGGGATGGAAAGAAACAAATATCTTCTAATTCTGCAGCTTAAATAGCACTGGGAAATAAATTAGCTTTTTGTGTGTAGCTATGCCAATTACTTTGAACATCATGCTGAGGTAATAAATATCCACATCGCAATGAAGGGGAAGTACAATTAATTTTGCCATTTACCATTCTGTTCTTGAATATTATCAGGTTTACAAGAAAACGGACAGTATACAAGCACAGGAACTTTGTAAATTCTTCATACAAATGTATTATCTTATGGTATTTCATAACATGCTCTACAGATCAGTCGAAACAGATTTCCATATGCTCAATGCTAAACTTAAAATAATGGTAACATGGTAATTTTGTAGTATTGTTTCTTGTTTTATTGATAATAGGATGATAAAAGAGTGAATTTGCTTAGACCGTTTTGAAGAACGATTGCTCAAGACTTCACACGTGCAATCGGTTTTTCAATATCTCAAGGCGGATTCATGCAGCTATTTACATTCACATTTAATTTTAATTTAATTTCATTTAAAAGATAAATGTGTGTAACTGAATGGAACCATACATGCACCATTCTAATTTACATTTTCATTTATCTATCATTTTCATTTAATTTATAAGATGACCAACTTTTATCTTTTTAAATTAAATGAGAATGTGCAGTGAAGAGTATTCAAGGTTGTAGCTGTCAAACGTCGCATCTTTTAAAATTTCATCGTATTGCTATTGTTCAAAATTAATAGAGACAGAGGAATATGAACTTTGACAAACACACACCTTCTACTATTTGACGCTTCAGAAATACAGTGATATTCTAGATGACAAGAAATCGATATGCGCATGCGTTCATTTCTCATTTAATTTATATTTGTGCGTCTGCCTGAATGCTACATTTAAAAATAGATAAATGAGAATTAAATGAAGATGAAAATTAAATGTAAACGTGAATGTAAATGGCTGCATGAATCCGCCTTCAGATACGTAGTGCAGCCTATGTAATTCTATATTTCCAAATAATCATCTATTCTGACTATTAATTTGCCTTCATGTGATGCAAATACATCTTGTGTGAACAGAAGTAGATTTAAAATGTGGTCAGTATATTTAAACCACCCTCTATTATTGCATTCCAGCAAATTTATTCTTTCTTTTTTATTGCAAACTGATGTTATTGATCTTCTAGAACCAATAATAGTGGTAAATACATGGACATTTCCTTCCTCGCTACAATCTCTTTAAAAATAAACCCACGGTCGTTTCACCTATATTCTCTTATTCTATTTGCATATTACTTTGTTTATTTTGGATGTTCAATCGCCTCCAGCGAAGAATAAAATGGGATGTTTTTGTACAATAATCGTAGATTCGAGTGTGAATTCTTTGTTGCGGAGAATTCTATCCAATTGGACCCATCTATACCTGAAATGAGTTCTGAAAAATCAAAAATAGTTCAATCATTCAATCAATCTAAAGCACTGTCAAACGCTTTGTTTCGCTAATGATTTCTTTGCACGGAATTGTGATACAACTTTTCGGCAGGAGTTTTCAACTTTATTTCAATATTCAAGTATCTTGATAAAAAATAAGAATTTCCGTTATTTGGAATATATAAGGAATTTAATTCTGGAACAAAATATCTCGGAGGAAACTATCAGAATGATAATATGATCTAAATTAATTCCTGCTGTCAAATTTACCTGAATCATGAAAAACTAAAGCTCGAAATTTAAAAGAATTGAAAACCTAATCTTCTTGTTCGTCTGCTCTGATTTCCTGAAAGCTCCATTCAAGTCACGTGTTGCTTTCATATCTCATTCTTGCTTTCTTCATCTCTTTCTAGGTGCGCTTTTATAAAGCTATTTCTCAAGAGATGATTAATTAAATATGAAATTTGTACGAAACAAGAATAAATCTTTCTCGACAAGATTATAAAACAGATGCAACTGCAGTGCTACACATGTTCTAGATACTTCTATTCGGACAAAAGATAATGATAAATATAAATGTGCAGACTATTATTCATACTTTTTTTGGACTTAAGTTTCCATTATGAATTGGAGCTTTGTTCAAGAACAAATTATAGTTTTTATTAAAACAGATATTTAAATGCAAGTCCCGTACCATCCTCAAAATAATTATATGCTCAAAGGATATGAATGATTCATGTACATAAAGATAAAAATTTGTTTTATCGTCAATCTCATTTGGAATTACTGAGGTCCATGAAAGATAAAACCAGTAAAATTCGAAATAAAAATGTCTCTTAAATAGATTACACTACTCGCATTTTGAATCCTTCAAGCTTTGAAGTACATAAAGCATACTGGAAATTGAAACCTTTACTTACCCAAATTAAGTTAGAAGCAGACATTATCTTCCCTGTATAGAACAGCGAATAAATGGATTTCTGAAGGAGTAAATATTTCCTTTTGGTCGACAGTGGAAGTAGAATTTCACTAACAGTTCAAGGGCAATACAAAAGTAAACTATTAAAAATCAAAACCTGATTGTCTCACAGAATAATGAATTCAGGAGTTGATACCATCGTCCTGAATAGACACATGTTTTGTCTCTACTAAAGCTCCCCAGTACATCTAGCAAGCCTAAGATAGCCGGACTTGTGAATCGCAAAGCTATGAAAATGTAGTTGACACATGGCATGCAGAAATATGAATTGTCAGCAGTGCCATCTACCGTAATGCAGTCGAAGTAAAGCGAATTTTCAAGAAAGAGTTACAAAATCCATATCTACATTTTAGAGTCGGCAAGTCACGATAAAGTGGCCTTTTGTATGAATTTCCACAAAAATTCAAATCCAATTAGGTTTTCGCTCAGAAAGGTCACTCCTTCTCTATTCGAAGATCCTCTAATGTAAGTTTTGATTGTGAGTTACCGCAAAGTGTTTATTGAGTTTAAAAGTGTTTGTTATAGTATTGTTTCAGTGTAGTAAGTTTCTTCCACAAATCAAGAATAGCCGGGATTCCTTTCTATATTTGCTGCCTGGAATTCATTTATTGATCCCTCAGATATTGAAACATTTTCGAATTCGTTAGCTGCTGGACTTGCATCACGATTCCCCAGTGTTGTGTTTAGTATTCATTTATTGATCTCCCAGACGTTGAAGTATTTTCGAATCTTTCAGTATTGAGTTTCACCGTAAATTCAGTTATCCCTTCACGCCTACCATCAGCCTTCAGCACCCAGAAACGGCCGTACTTCTTTCTAAAAAAAAAACCGATGTGTCACTATTGCTACCAATTGACAAGCGTGTAAATAAATCTCCTGAGTTATCTTTTGTGAAACCTTCTAAGTTATCCAGCCGCCCGATTTTAGGAACTGTACCGTTGACTTATTAACGCTCGAACATACCGTCTACAGCTCCGATATCGACGTCAAGAGCAACGACACCGCCGGCTAGTTTAGTGTAACACTGCCTAGGCTGGAAAGTAAAATGTCAGTTGAATCCTATTTCGCAAGCGAATAGAAGTGAATCTGAAATGTGATATTTCTCTCGCTAAAATTAATAATTACATCGAGGCGAATTGATTCTTTCAATTTTAGGGTAAATAATTTTATTTACACCCTGAAAGATAATGTTCACAAAATGCATTCTTCCTCCCGTTGCAACTTCCTTAGAAATGAATTAAAGAAGTTTCAACCATTCTTCTTTTCTATTTACGTAATTACCTTAGATCGTGGTGAATTCTCAGCAGCGTGATCGTTGAGGTTCATATATCCTGGTTCAATTTATTAATTCTTCTTGATTGAAACTGTAGTGGATGTTTTTGGCTCAGACTTTATCTCAGCCCTTTTGAGAAAGTAGATTTCAGCCTATTGGCCTTGATAGTCCAAGAGCCCACTCAGAAATGCCACGTTGAATCGTTAGACAATTTTCACATATTTTGAACGATTCGTTGTAGGAACATTACCCTTAGAAGTCAATGATGCCATTTTCAATTCTGCCAGAAGCAGTGATAAAGAAAACGAAATGTGGGAATTCAGTCAAGAGTTTTATTATAATCTACTCTACAGTTTCGGTCTCACCTGGACCATTCCCAGGAGTGCTACATTTTACAAAAGTGTGAACATGAGGGATAAAATGACGAAGTGAAACAGTGTACTTACAATAAAATTAATGTGTGTATGTGTTGACATCTGTGTGTAATAATAAGTTGAATAAAAGTCGGAGTGATAAAAATGGGGAAAACAACCATGTTTTTGGTCACAAATTTTAAAATGAAATATTTAAAATATTTAAAAAAAAACTGTGCTTGGCAACAACTGACCATTATGAAAGACCAAGATTAAGTGCTTGTTGAATAAGGTATTTGCCCGCTTAATGCGGAAAAGCAAAATCACACAGGTCGATAAC
The DNA here is from genome assembly GCA_963989225.1 of Dromius quadrimaculatus. Taxonomy (NCBI): domain Eukaryota; kingdom Metazoa; phylum Arthropoda; class Insecta; order Coleoptera; family Carabidae; genus Dromius; species Dromius quadrimaculatus. Next base: position 6,680,407 of record OZ022334.1, on the reverse strand, counting down.
AGTCAGTTGATGAAGTCAACCATTGGATAAGAGTCACATCACGATATCAAGGGATGCAAGCCATAAAAGAAAAAACCAAAAAACCAACGGAACAAAAAACATTCAAATCATTTCAAAATGTTATTATAAATTGTGCTTAAGGCTACAGTGTCAGTTTTCTCATTGATATTATTTTTGTCCTGTTTTATATGTAACATTTCAAGTGTTAGTCTTTTGTTAAGAATTGCTAGATTCTGTAGAATGCGCGTGTTGGCAAAATCAAAAGAATGTCCGGTCTTGATACAGTGACTAACCAACGCACATTTAGCACCATCTTTTTTGGCATTTTTACAATTGCGTTTATGTTCATCCAAACGTGTTTTCAAATACCGCTTGGTTTGACCAGTGTAATGTGAAGTGCAATCATTACATGAAATCTTGTAAATCAAGTCAGATCTCATGTTTATATCCGTTTTGTCTTTAATTTTGGAATAGTATATTCTACAATAAGTATTGGAATGACTTATATTCTGAACGAGCGAAAGAGTTTGTAATCCGAGCCGAAGGCGAGGATTACGGTTCGCGAGTGTGGAATACGCCATTCCAAACATGTTGTAGACTATACTTTCTCTAACAAGGTTTTGGAAACTCACCAATATTTCAGAGGAAAATTAAAAAATGTCAAACGTCAAATCCAGATATGAATACTTGAATTGTTAGGAAGTAACCATGGTAGTAGCCAAACTAACAGCTTCTGATTCGTCGAAATGATTCTAAAGGCTTACAGAATCATTCTAAACGGCATACGGAATCATTCTAAACGATGTTTTGGAATGTCATTCGTTCCAACATAATTTTTGGTTATGGAATATGCAAATTCTAAAACAGTGTTGGAGAAAATAAATTACCCACTGTTTTGTGTTGCTTGAAACAAATTTTAATCATATCATTGTCTTTAAAAACTTTCCTGATGTTATCACTTGCTTCATCTATGTACGGAATAGTGAAATACTTCACTGTCAAAGGTGATTTGTTGACATTGTCGTGCTAGACTGTGAAAAGCTGTTGATTTGATTTTTTAAGCCGTTCATGATACCCCACGGATATTTATTTGCACGTAGTAAGTCAATTACTGTATTATTCACCTCATTGTGGTATATTTCAGATGTGAGATGTATGGCTCGTGAAGAAAGATTTTCTGCCACAATAATAAGTTGATTTTTAGGATGGTTTGATGTAAAATTGAGGTACCTAGAACTGGGCTATATCACAGAGTTAGTGTCAGATTCTTTCTTAGCTTCTAAGACAGAGAAGTCGCAATGCATCCATCCGAATTTGGATAAAATGCCGAGTTTCCTGTACCACGGGCAAGTTAGCAAAGATTTCGGCGATCATTGATTTTTTGGAAAAAAAAAGAGGGAAGTGGCTACCACTTGGCGTGCTTCCAAAAAGTCACTGAATTATTCTTCTTTATTGGTATGCTTTGATAATTAATTGATTTTATTTCACTTATACATTTGTTCTTTGATCACTTCTATCAGTTTACCGCAATTGAAATGGTATTAACAAACTAAGTTACTCTAGGCTTCTCAGACGATAGGATGGAAGAATATCAAATATTATTTCATAATACAACTTACACTTCTCCTCTTAAGGTACTGTTGAGCCAAAAACGAATGTATCAAAATTCAAATTAGACTGAAAATAGGCCCGCGCGAGCGCCGATTTGATCTACGGTGCAAAAGACTTCTGGCAACATGAGAGACGGAGCTGTTGATTCTTTCAATTTGTTCGGTCTCTGGCTACAAATTTTGTATAAGTCTTTTTTGTCCAATAGAAAAAGGTACATCATCGATATTTCCAGCTCCTTTGAAACCACGGTGCTAAGGGCTGTGGGAAAGTAGGACTCGGCACCGTCAGTTTTTCTCATCTAACTCATTAGAATACGCGTTCCAGTGTAATTTCCAAGTGTCCAAGATAAAAAGGTTGTTAGTGCATCAAATTTCCATAATGAATAATCAATATTAATTACTCCTGGCAAAATTGAAAATAACAACTTTGACTTTTAAGGGTGATGTTTCTATGAACAATGAACAAACATAGGTCCAAACTAGGACTTCACAAGGACTCAAGGGACTTGGAGATGCTGGCATATCATCATTAGATGAAAAGTCCGTTGACTTCAGAAACCATGATTTCTACCCTGGAGTGGCGAGAACATGAAAAAGCTACCAGAGAAAATCTACCAAGATCTAGAAACGACCAGTTATCGCAAACACCGCATCCGCCACCTTTGTAATTCTTGTAATTTTGCATCTGCTGAACTTTCTCTGTCCAAGCTACAAAAGAACATTCTTCCTGACTGTCAGCAAAACATTTTTCCATCATGATAACCGGAAAAAAATAGTTATTCCAACTAAAAACTGTTTCTGGAGAATATCGGAAAACAAGAGATGTCCGATAGTTCTTTGGAAAACATAGATTAACTTTTATAGGCAGAAAAGACGCTATGTCAAATAAATTGAATCGAAAAGGTTATTTGAGTGTTACCGTTGATCTTCGAATACATTGAAAAACCACCTTAAATAGGTATAATCTATTCAAATTTCAATAGTGTGCTAGATAAAAGTTCAGAATTTGACAGTACCTCAAAAAATGTGTGATGACGTTTGAACAATTTCATGGTCTTATTTTTGTATTCTATCACAAATTCATGAGAAAAAAGTTACAGAAATTGAATTAAATAAGCTAATTGCTGGAATCCTTTGAGGAAAGTTCAAAGTTCGGCTGAAATACTCAGCAAACAAGAAAGAAAAGTATCTTTTGCCCTCTGTTGACATCCGAAATATGTAAATAAAGGCACCAGTATTGCCATTGGGCGTAATTCATTTATTTGGAGCGGAGAACGTATTAAAGCGTCAGTAAACTAGTTTGATGCTCACTTACCCATCTATCAATGATTAATGCAACATCAGAAATATTCTCGAGCCATTGAACAGTCAGAGATCCTAATTTGTGCTGCATGAAACTACATACTACATACACGCAGAGCAGAACAGAACTGATCATTGATGTGTGAAATCGATTATCAAAACAAACTAGGATGTTAAGTTGATGCAGTGAACAAAAGTCTTAAATTTTGCGAGGCCATGCCTGTACATATCCTATTGCAATAATCTCATTTATTAGCCTCATTAGAAGGATTCATCATTCATTTCGATTGGCGTCGTGCTATTTAATCCAAAGTGCTGATAATTACTACCTAATGGCGTCATCCAAATTTGATTTGGATCCTATTAATGAAGATAGTAAAGACGATAGCACCATACTGCAATCAATTAATGCTCTTACGGGGGATGCACTCATTTAAGAAGGATTAAATTTTGCATTGTGCTCCTGCGTCTTGATAGATTGAAGATATTCATTGGTAAGTGCATAATAATTAATTAATTAATATTTGAGGAGCATCTTTCTATCCATTTTTTAATACGGCACTTATGTACAGATCATGTTCTGTCATTCGGTAGATTCATAAATCCTTTGAAATACTTTCCGCTATCCCACTCAGATTGTAGTATTTGAATCAAATTTTTCAATAGTAAGATCTCTGAGCTCACCACCACAATAGGGTGAATCCCTCTAGTCAGTTTCACCCCTGCTAGTGGCTCTTTGGGAGCTGTAAATCTGCAGAAAGCTTCCCAAATCGGTGCCAAAAATTGTCAGCAGTACATAAATCACTTTTTTATTATTCGTAATTAATAGTGTGAGAAAATATACGAGATGGAAAAAACCTGCAGTGTGCTCTAACGTAGATTCTCCTATGTAATAACTCTCTTCCGGATCTGTTGCCTTGGTTACCGGAACCATCTGGGCGCTGATAAGGTTAGCTTTGATTAACGGAAGACATGTGTGAAGATAAGCGATCTGGAATGTAATGCTCCATGTTTTATGCCCACATACTCAATCTGAGACGAGAATGTGAAGATGTCTTCCAAGAATCATAGATCTAAATTAAAAAGACATTTTCTGTTACAATAACACTGCATATTTCGAATAATTTTAAGCGTGAAAGTATCTTATGTTTTCTACAGCCCTACTGATTTCCTCCACCAGTAGTATTCAAATAAATCAAGGAATCTCGTGACGGTAATTTTATCAAATGCCGCACGATCCAATAACTCATTCATACGGTTATCTTCATCATAAGCTGTGCTAATTTACACAGTTGCGAAAAAAATGAATAATGACTGCTATAATATGTCTGCTTGCTAAATCGTCCAAATTTATTACTATAGATAAATAAATGCTAAAATTGTAATCTAGCTTATGTTGGAAATAAATTTTTCGGGATTGTGTCCCAGTGTTAATGCGAATAATAATTTGTTAATTAGAATGACTATCCTAAATGTTATTTCCATGATTTGAAAACAAAATAGCAGTTTTTTGATGATATATATACTCGCATTTTGACCCATGTAAATATAAATTATGTGCTATATAATCTTCATATGAAATATTGTTGTGAATATTTTTACATATTCAGAATTATCAAGATGTCAAGCGCCATACGTACCCAATTTTTATGCTACTAATCTCTCATTTATATTCCAATACATGATTGCGAAAATATCAACAAGATCAAGCTTTGAAAATTTTCTTGTCCAATATTTTTATATGCTTCTACAGAAAATTTGAAATGATAGAAAGTTGAAGTACAATTAAGTTTTAATATCAACAATTCATCAAGTTCTGTTTTACAGACATTTCTTCAAATTTGATATGCTTTAACAACTCATACGATGCAAACCCTCTAGCAAAATATCAATCTCCAAAGACGTTTTAGATGCAGAACAGCCACACTTGCTTTATCTAATATCTTTGTTACAAACCAAGCAACATGCAGTGATTTCATTTAATATTGTTGGAGTTTCTCATGTTGACATTGGTTTGCTTGCTATTCTGCTCCTGGAAATTTAATTTCGACTCTCTATACATCGTGCCATGCATCACAAGATTATTGCCTTCCTCAGAACATTCTATTTATAATGTCATCAGAATACTGTTCCATCATTCAATCTCGGCAGTAAAAGGAGACCTATCTAAGATTTTGAATTTCTATCATATGTTTCCCATTCAAATCGTTAATAATGTTTCCATCGATAAAATAATCCAAGCAAATAAAGCTTCATTCAAATTATTCAAATCAGTATGTGGAATGGCTAATTTCAACTATCACGTTCCATAAAGCGTTTTTTAACTAGTCAGATGCACTATCAACATCAAATTTACAAAACTTGAACATTACAGGTGACATATTTATACCACTAGCTCATGTACTCTAAAGTAATGAACATAATCAAAAGCGAGAAGAGTTTTAATTCAAAAAGAGACAGCATGAATGTTTGATTGATTCTTGAAAGTTGCAATATCTGATTCGCTCTAAATTAAGAGTGCAATTGAATTCTACCCTCTTCTCAAATTGCATGTTCATCAGAATCCAAAATCCACAATTTTAATTTTAATTCACAATCCACAATTTTGATCCCAATCCACAATCCACAATTTAGATTTCAATTCACAATCAACAGTTTCAATTCCAATCCAAAATTCACAATTTTAATCCCAGTCCACGATTTTAATCCCAGTCCACAATTTTGATCCTGATCTACGGAAAATTATTTTGATTCCAATTTACAATTTTAATCCCAATCCATTGTCCACAATTTTAATCCCAATTTACAATTTTCATCATAATTCACAATCCACAGTTTTGATCCCAATCCACAATCAACAATTCGGATTTCAATCCACAATCAATAATTTCAATCTCAATCCACAGTTTTAATCCCAATCCAAAATCCACAATTTCAATATAAATCAACAAGTCACTATTTTAACCTTTATCCAGAATTTCAACCTCAATCCATAATCCCCAATTTTAATCTTGATCCCAATCCACAATCAACAATTTCAATCTCAATCCAAAATCTACAATCTCAATTCCAATCCAGAATGCCCAATCCCAATCCTAATCCCAAATCAACTATCTCAATCCCAATTTAAAATCCACAATCCTAATCTAAAATATACAATTCCAATCCACAATCTAAATATCAATCCAAAATCCAAAATTCAGAGTCCCAATCCACAATCCTAGTCCTAATCCAAAATTTACAACCTTAATCCCAATTCCAATCAACAATTTCAATCCCAATCCAAAATCCACAATCTCAATCCTAATCCAGAGTTCACAATCTCAATTTTAATTCAAAATTCGCAATTTCAATCCCAATCCAGAACCGACAATGCTAATCCCAATCAACAAATCACTATTTCAATTCCATTCCACAATTTCAACCTCAATCTATAATCCACAATTTTAATCCCGATCCCAATCCACAATTTTAATCCCAATCCAAAATTCATGATCTTATTCCATATCCAGAATCCAGAATTCCTAATTTCAATCTAATTTCGAAATTCACAAACTAGTCCTAATCTAAAATCAACAATTTTAATCCTAATCTTAATCCACAATTCTAATTCCAATTCAAAATCCTCAATTCCAATTCTAATCTAAAATCTACCATCTTAATTCCAATTTAAAATCCACAATTCCAGTCCGAAATCCACAATCCCAATCCACAATTTCAATACCAATCCAAAATCCAAAATCCAGACTTCCAATCCAAAATCCAGTATCCCAATTCCAATCCAGAATCCACAATTTCAATGCCAATCCTCACCAACAATTTCAGTCCCAATCCAAAATCCATAAACCCAATCCTAATCCAGAACCCACAATCTCAATTCCAATTAAAAACTCACAATTCCAATCCAAAATCCACAATTTCAGTCTCAATCCAAAATTCACAATCCCAATCCTAATCCAGAATCCACAATCTCAAGCCCAATCCAAAATTCACAATCCCAATTCTAGTCCCAATCCAAAATCCACAATCCCAATCCCAATCCAAAATCTACAGTCCACAATCTATAATCCCAATCCCAATTCATAAATTTTATCCCAATCTAAAATCCACAATCTCAATCCCAACCAAAAATCTACAATTTCAATCCAATTCTCAATTTAGAATCCAAAATTCACAATCCCAATCCCAATTTAAAGTCCACAATCCTCACTCAAAATCTACAATCCCAATTCTAACACAAAATTTTTAATTCAAATCTCAATCCAAAATCCACATTCCCAATCTCAATCCACAACCCACAATTGTAATCTCAATCCATAATATAAGTAGAATCCTAATCAGGGCTAAAAGCAAAAGCCTACTTGAAGAAACCGTGAACAAACTCCAATTATCATGAAAATGATGACATATTAAAGAATTGATCAAATAATTGTTTGAGCTCATGAAGACGTATTATTTTTACACAGAAAACAGAAATTCAATCTTCGTCCTTCAAAAGTTAAAACAGAAAATGAGGGAGTAAGTAGAATCAAGATAAAAATAAAAATTACTGTAGAAATAGAAAATATTGAGTTTTTAAAATACAAAGTTCCTTGTTTTGTTGTGATACAATTGTGTTCCTTGTAATAATTATTAACTTGCATTGCATGAACAATGCAATAGATTTTCGTTCAGAAAAACCCAGTGGGCTGGGCATATCTCAAGAAAACGTGTTTTTGATAGCCCTGCTTTCTATACGATCGTAGATGATAGTAATTACGGTATCAAGGATGTTAAAAGGACAATAATGCCTGAGGTCATTAGTGTACTTTTCAAGGGCCTCCGGCCCGAGGTGTGTACGTTGACCGTAGGCATTATCGTCCGTTCAACTCCCGTGGTACCTTCAGTGTTTAATGTCAGACTAATGTACTTTTTCAATCAAAATTTTTAGCGATGTGTGCCCTGTCAATGTAATTTCTGATAGAGAAATTACTCTAGTTATTTGCTGCAACTAGGGAACGTGATATTCTTGTTTGTTATTCCCCAAAATAATGTCCAAGGGCATTATTTTGAAAAATATTGCCTTCAGGTAATATTTGTTATGTAATAATAAATGAACTATTCGGATATTTAATAAATAATGAATCTGAAAGTCAATAACAATTTAGCTGATCTTGGAAATAGGAGAACATGACGGTTCCGGTTACTATCGCCGTATTTTTCTATCATTGTCAAAATTTGACATATTCTTTCGTAAAACTCACACTTTTCAGAATTTCTCCATCAACTGACGAATTATCATATTTAAACATTTACCCGGTCAAAATTTCTATTGAAATAGAAAAGCAATGACTGGGAATAGGCGGAACATGGCACAGGCATGTTTCTATGGACAGTGGCCAAAGGGAGGCTTAATTGATAATCCGGTTATCTCGCTGTGAAGTTTCCAATTTTAAACTGTGTATGCAGAAAATGCAGAAATATAATATGAAGCACAATTCATGATAGAAATTGTGGTATTCTTGTCAGAAAGGCGGTTCACATATCGAGCTGCGAAGCCTAGAGTTTTTGCCCGCGTATTTGCAGTTGTCATTTCGCAGCTTTAAACGACAATAAAAGGTAGGACATAAAACTGTTTTATTACTCTTGAATTCAATACAGTCGATCCATAATACAAAATAACTTTATAAAAACAAAAAAAGGTACTAAATTCTTCGTACAATATTCCAGTTTGTAGTCGAAGTAGAATAAAAAGATAGAACTTTTGTGCTGTAGCCATTTATAATGAAATGCAATATATGACTTCGAAGCTGAAATGCAGTTTCGAGTCTCATCAAACTCCGTATTTATGAGTTATGTGCTGAACTATTTCATACATGCAATTATCTGCTGACGATAATGATGATGTGCTGACTCATTATAAGATCTGCGAAAAATCATAATCACATTTTCATGAGTGAATTGATATCGCTGCAATTTTAATGGACATTTCATGGCAATATTAAAGCTAGGACAGTTGGAAGAATTCATCTCAATTAACAACTAAAAATAGCTTCTTTGAACAGGCTTACACAGTCTGCCATTTTTCGAACATAGGCAAGTATATAGTTGCTTAGATGATTGTAGTGTACGGCATGAATTGCGATTGAATATTCAAAAATCCGGTGCCTACTGGTAGCAAGTTCTTGATTGTACAGGAGATTATTCCTGCTCACTACAGACTTTCCAGGAAAAATGTGAAATTCTCTTTAACACTTTTTCAAGTGCATTATCCCTTCAGCTCTTCCCTACAATTCATTTCCTGGGCAGTGAAATGCACTGACCATTGACAATGGTTGACCTTAGGGCTTTTCACTTCATGCTTTCAACATTTCTTTGAAAGCTCGATTCAGCTGCAGCTTTACACCCTACGTTCGGACGGTGATGCATTGACATTAGGAACTGCATGCTGTGCCCTGAAATGCAAGCTTTCGATCATTCGTGCGCCGCATATAGTGAAACCAGAGCAGGAATAGGACCGGATTGATCAAAATATTCAATTAAATTCAAAAGAATCCATTGCGTAAACTATTGTAACAAATTCCTTCAATTATTAATGTTCGGAATATTTGAGATAACTCTAGCGGCCTCTCGAAATGCGATACAGCACTTCCATGCCACTCCTTCCGTAGACTAGAGGTTAAAGTAAATCAAACGGTCGGAAAGTAAATGTCAGGTCAAAATAAAATTTAGTTTATTGTAGTAATCGACTGAGATTCACATTCTCAGGCACTTTTCACAAATATATTCCGATTAAATAAATTGCCTGGTTACGCCCCTGATGATAGAATATTCCGGATATTGCTTTCTTGTGTGGAAAGAGAACCGGACGTTCTCCAATATTATTTTTTTGTACGGCATTGTGAAGTGCTGTGATGTGACAGGAATATTATAAATCTTACTTATACGACTTTAGTTTGTACAAACTTCGTAGTTTTTATGAGCACATAACAGCTTCTTAAATTTCCAGTTTTATGTGAACATCAAAAAGTTATCCAGAGCTTTTTTTTCTGTCTGCTTATAAGGAGCCTTAATTATACGCAAGCTACAAACTTCAAGCGATCTTAAACTAGAAAACTATGAACAATGTTTCTCATATAGATTTTATCCACAACACAAAACTTCAAGAATCTGTAAATAGATGGAGGTGTAGATGCAACTGGTGAAGAGGATCTTTGATATAATATTGTAATGCCCTTAGGGTTCAAGATAACGAACAAAACAACAATATTACCCAAGAACAAAGCAAAGCACCGAAAATACACCAGGAGTATTTTTACTTTACACTTAGAAATAAAGCAAATAATTATTTTCAGACATATTGATCTGCTCCGTCGTTTTGTCTACTCTCCAATCGCGTCGTTTATTCTGTGTCCTCTCGACTAAACTAAAGGTCTTTTATTTATGCCGAGGGAGGTGTCTGTTTTGACTACTTGCTGTGGCTTCGAACAGTTCTACAGTCTTTTATAAGGCTGCTAGAATTCTGTCGAATATTTCACTCATGTATCAATTCACCCATAAGAAAAGTGAAAGCATCAAAAGATTACTGCTGCAATTCCACGTTGTCTAGGGAAGAATTTTGAGTTTGGCATAAAACTATATTGTTCTATATAGGTAGATAACGAACCTCTAGAAGAAATTTGTGTTTGAAGGATAGTTTTCGAGATATCAACATTTTTAAAATGTTAAGCGAAAGCGGTGGCGAAAGCGGGGACACATTTTTCCTAAATGGCCTACTTCTTCCCATTTACATCCTCTCTTTTTCAGTGCTTTCTTCACTTCTTCTATCCATATTTTCCTGGGTCTTCCTCTCTGCTTTTTTGTCGCTGTTCTTGCTTCGTACACATTTTTTGTTGTTCTTTCTTTTCTCATTCTTTGTATATATTCCCAACATCTTAATAGTCCCTCCTCTATTATGTTTTTTATCGGTTTTACATTCGGTGTCTCTTTATATTCCTTGTTTCTTATCCGGTCCAAGACTGTTTTCCCTTCTATTTTTCTCAGGAATCTCATTTCCGTGCTGTTTAATTTACTGCGTTGTCCTTCTGTTGTTGTTCAGGTTTCTGATTCGTACGTCAAAATAAGCACAGCTTCTTTTCTGTATACATGTGTTTTGATTTCCTTTGGTATTTCTTTATTTGTTAGTATAGTGCTCTAACGCGTTAAATAGTCTACCTGTTGCTCCTGTTCTTTCCCTTATTTCTTCATCTAGTTTTCCGTTATAGGTCAGTATTCTTTCAGAAACTTGAACTTCTTGACTTGTTCTAGAGCTTCTCCTTCTATTTTGATTGTGTGATTGACCTTGTTTCTGCTTATGATCATCGACTTGGTTCAATTACAGTTCATCTTTCTGTTTACTCTTTTTAGGTGTCTTCTAAATACTTCTACATTCTTGTTTAGTATGTCTTCGTCTTTGCCTATTACTATCATGTCATCTGCATAACATATCTCTGTTACTTTTACATTTTCCATTTTCCTATTACGTACTCTTTCACTTTCTTTTTCGCTTCTTTCATTGCTTTGTCGATCCTTATTGTGAAAAGTAACGAGCTTAATTAACAGCCTTGCCTCACGCCTTTTGTAGTTTCTAGCATGTCTGATATTTTATTCTCTGTTCTTATGTAGTTTTTGGTCTTTTTCTATAAGCTTTGTATACCTTTTATTATGCTAGTTTCTACTTCCCTGTCTTCTAGCGTCTTTCATATATCTTTCCTATCTATTCTGTCAAAGGCCTTTTCTAGGTCAATGAGGCACAGGTGTATCTTCTTTCCTTGTTTTATTGTTTTTTCGCTCACTTGTCTCATTATACTTAGTGCATCGTTAACTCCACTATTAGGTCTATGGCCATATTGGCTATCTTCTAGCGATTTTTCTACTTGGATCCTTAGTTTCTTTTCTAATATTATTGCAAACACTTTGGCTGCTGTATTTAGAAGTGTTATTCCACGGTAAATCACCTTTATGTTCATATATGGGGCATATTATATCTATTTGCCAGTTTTCCGGTGCAATTCCTGTGCTTACTTCTTTATTGTATGTCTTCTTCAACTTTTCTACCGCTGTATCTGTTGCAGTTTCAGGCATTTCTGCCGTAATCTTATCATGCCCTGAAGCTTTACCTACTTTGGTTTTCTTTAGTGCTTCTTTTATCTCATCTCATGTTAATATCTTCTCTTGCTTAAGCCTTTTCTCTTGTGATATGAATTTTCTCTTTTCCTCTATATCTTTCTTTCTCCTCATCTCTTCTCCTTCCAATAGTTCTTTGAAGTATTGTCTTCACGTTTCCATTACATCTTCCTCTTTCAGCCTCAGTTCTTTAAACTTGTTTTTAATATTATGTAAAATTTGTGTCTTTCCTTGTCTGGTTTTCTTTATTACCCCGAAGAATAGTTTTTGATTGTCCTTATACACTGCTTCCATCAATTCTCTAAATTCTACTATGAATGTACCGAATTTCAAAGCGATTGAGCAAGAACTACGAATTTTATGGAGGGATATCTGAAGACAGCCAAAATATGCAAGGGGTACTCATTGATAAAAAAAATTTATAATCTTTGATTTTTTTCAGAACTTTATTGGATAAAAACTACTTTTGATTATGAATTCTGTATATTCATTTAAAACTTTGACGTTTCGATCCAGAAAACAATGATACAAAATATATAGAATACTAGATGTGATAACATGGATATCACTTCTAAGCAAAAAAAAATAAAATCCTCTGGCATTCACCCAAGGCTTGAGGAAAAACCACGTGGAAATCCCAAGCAGAGGAATATGTCCTACTTGGTACAGCTCCGTACACATCCAAAACCACAAAATACACAATTCAACAAGACAGCGTAGTGCTATTCTCTGTTATTGGTTTGGCTCACAACTACAGTGTCAAATTTATAATCCAGAATATACACAGAACTACACCAACCAAGACATAGCCATCATGTATGTGTGTTATTGATTATAGAAAGCCAAACATTCGATAATTCAAAACCATCAGCATGATTGAAGTTATTCGGATCTTTAAGTATCTCAATTGCTTCTCTGACCAATCTACCATGAATCAATGAGCATCTTGCGACTATTCTTGTTTCTTTAAACTTGATGTCATGCAAAAACTCGATGGCATGATCAGGTACAGAAGATTTATTTGGATAGTTTAGTTTTATGCATCTCCTATGTTCAGCAATGCGAGTGTTCACAGTTCGGCCCGTCTGTCCAACGTAGACTTTCCCACAACTACAAGAGATCTTATAAAAGCCCGAAGATTGTAAGGGAATCACGTCCTTTACAGGTCTCACGAACTGCTTGATTTCCATTACCGGAGCGAAGGAAACTTTGAAATTATATCATGACAAGATCCTTCTGATCTTCTCTGAAACATTACCCTCATAAGGTCAGGAAGCATAACTTTTACTCATGCTAGTATTAGACCGTCAGATAGTCGAAGATTTGAGTGCCCTATTTTGTTTTCTCTGCCTTCAAGAGTTTTGATAAGTATGTATATTTAGAGTATAATAATACCAAAATTAAAGCTGGACCGTGTGGCCAACATAATAATAATTAATTTTAAATTTTCATGAAAAATCCTGTTTTGATCCAATTTTCTCGTTTCTGCCATGCTTACGAAATGAAATTTAAGGAAAAAAGAGTCAGCGAAAAACGATAGGCAGAAGTGATCCACTTGGCCAAGGGTTTGGAATGAGGGCTCGATTATGCAAAAAAATATATCAATTTTTCACGTTTTTCTCGTTTCTGCCGTTTGGCCATATGAAAGTTGATATCACAAGTATCTCGTAAAAACGAATGGCATAAGTTTTTCGAATGGCCAAGTCAAGATATGCACGAAAACATCTTGCGAAAGTCTGAATGTTTTCGTGCATATCTTGACTTGGCTTTTCGAAAAACTTATGCCATTCGTTTTTACATAAATAAACAGGCTTTCGATTCATTCGATTAACTTGATTGGGCAGTGATGACATAAAAAATACAGAAATTGATTCCAAGGAAATGAGCTCTTTAAACCGGTTTAAATTAACTTGAGATCGTGGAATCGGCCATTAATGCTTCAAATTCTTCTTTATTCATATTTAGTTTGAGGGGCTTCGCATTCTTTAGAGCTTTCGCTGTTTCAAGACGGACCTCTAAAGTTTTAATTTCTTAACAGCTGTTCCAACAAGCCTTGGGTGAATGCCAGAAGATTTTTTTTTGTTTAGATGTGATATTCACGTTATCACATCTAGAATTCTGTATATTTTGGATATCTAGTTACTTGCCTTGTTTTATTTTGTATCATTGTTTCCTGAGGAAGATCCTTGGTCAAAGGATCGAAACGTCAAAGTTTCAAATGAATTTACAGAATTTAAAATCAAATGTAGTTTTTATAAAAAAAATAAAAATTTCTGCTCTAAATATTGAGTTTGGCATGAAATTATATTGTTTCATATAGGTTTATTACGAAAATCTAGAAAAAAACTGTGTTTGAAGGATGATTTTCGAGATATCAACATTTCTGAAATATTAAGCGGAAGCGGAGGCGAAAGCGAGGACTGAAATTATAATAGAAATATTGAAGATGACTAATTATCGATAATACTGATCGATGAGCATACTATCTACTATAAATGTACCAAATTTCGAAGCGATTGAACAACAACTACAGATTACATAGAGGGAAATGTGAAAATAGCCAAAATATGAAATTTATGGCAAGGCATTGATAAAAAAATTTTTTTTCCCGAATATTTTGAGTTTGGCATAAAATTATATCGTTCCATATAGGCTACGTGCATGAAGTCTACTAGCGCCTCTAGCGGGCAATGGAGAACGATTGAATTCTCATTTTATCATTGTTTCCTACCTATAATTCTTTAAATGTACTAATATTATTTAAATCAGCTGTGTGCGTATAATATAACTTGCATAGCATGAAATGTATGTTGAAATTATTGATTTTGAGTATTTTTTTCCTTCAATTATAACGTACCTATTAGAGAAAAACGTCTTGATTCGTCCAAATTGACAGGATAACCTGAAATTATGACACCAATGATCTTGCGGATTGGGTTTGTATGTATCAAACACTGTATCCTTTTTATCGAGAAAGCATTGAGAAAAAGCGTGAAATTAGTTCTGCCATATTAAACATGTTGAAAAATATGTTGCTGACTATATTAACAACAAAATTATTGCGAAGTGCATCCGACAAACTTCTATCACTGAAACACCTTACAAATTAGAGATAGAGATAAATTCATGAATCCAAAATAGATGACGAATTTTTGTAATTTCACAATTGAATT
The DNA here is from genome assembly GCA_963989225.1 of Dromius quadrimaculatus. Taxonomy (NCBI): domain Eukaryota; kingdom Metazoa; phylum Arthropoda; class Insecta; order Coleoptera; family Carabidae; genus Dromius; species Dromius quadrimaculatus. Next base: position 6,665,178 of record OZ022334.1, on the reverse strand, counting down.
TTGAACATCTTTGTTATATAGATTAATAATGAAAGACAGATAATGCTCTATTTACCGCTTTGATCCACTTCACTCGTTTTTTTATGTTATAACTGCGTACATGAAATCTATGAAACTATTTCACTTGAATCATCCTCAACACAACAGCCTGAGGCAGAACAAGCGTTTTCCTAAGTTTTATATGCAATTATTTTCACTTTTGAACTACAATGCTCGATGACGTATTCTGAGAAATGGAGTTATTGGTTACAATGGTGCTCACCATGAGCGTTCGCATCGATATTTGTTCAAACTCCGCCCTCTTGCACATAGCCTGTAGATAGATTACAAAAATCTAGAAAAAAGTTATGTTTAAAGGATAGCTTTCGAGATATCAACATTTTTAAAATGTTAAGCGAAAGCGATGGCGAAAGCGGGAACCGAAATTACCATAGAAATATTAGAGATGACTAATAACCAATAGTACCAATCGATAAGGCATGCTATGGACTATTAATGTACCGAATTTCAAAGCAATAGGGTTGGGACATGATGTTGAGAATCACAACTATTATAGAGATTAAATACTGTTGTGAGTCGGAGCGGCTACGTTCATTAGCCTGTACTGGGCAGTCGCCAGTCGATAGATGGTCAAAATACTCTAAATTAACCGTAAATCTATCAATAAAATGAACTAATAATGAGCTTGAATTACGTAGTATGTGGATTTTGGAAGTCTGAAAACTCATAAAAATAATTTGAATTAATGGTAAAAAGCTAAGATCTTTCTGCACGTTCCTAATGACATATATTTTTCAAGATAACATCACTCGGAGTTAAAATTCAAACCAAATAAATTTCGTATAAAAACACATATTGAATTCTCACAACATTATAGAATGGATCCATTTCCATCCACTAGCTTTATTGCTTGTATTTTTCTCCTTGACATGGTGCAAACATTGAAAAGAAAGCAAGAATGAGGTTCGGAAAATAGGATTTCCTTGTCACTGTGAATTTGCCCACACACGAGTAGAGAAAAGCGCGCGATTCATACGTAACGTGTTCACGTGTACAGATGACATCACGTAAAGGATCATTTTGATATATTTTCAGGTTTAGTTGTTTTGTTACATTGTGTGGAAAATACTATTGAATACAATGGATGTGCTTTTGGAATGAATATAACAGAGAAATGGGAAAATAAATATTGTAATCGGAGTGTATATAACTTTCAGGGTTTCCCGCATTATGATGTCATTATCGAAATGAAAGCACATTTACAGAACGATCTTGCAAGCTTTGATTCTCAAAGGGCTCCTTCATCCTTTCTAAACGTCTAAAAAATCGCAGCCTGTTAAAAATATCTCAATTTCAATCTTTGATATCCTTGCTTGCCTTCTTTTCTCACTGAAGACTTCAGCGTTCAAAACCGTCACGTGATATTAACACGTTTTCAGATTTTCCTCTAAAAATTGTGCCGTCAAGTACGGTGATTGATCACACGTGCAGATGACTCTGTCGAGGCATTCGGAGTAGGGATGAAAGGTTAGAGGTGTCGATGTTGAGGTAAACCCAATGGGATATGAGCCCTAGATCTGGGATTCAGGACAGAGGGGGCTTCAATCATTACCGAAACGGGAATTCCCAAAAGAGGTAAATGAGTGATGATCGGAAGGCGTTTAGTACGTTTATTATCCTAATGAGAATGCTAGAGATCGAATACTATTCATGTTGCACTAATACATGAGATTCAAGCATTCATTTAAAACAGTTGTCTCTTAATATAATAATATTATTGCTTATTAACAACAAAACAATATTTTTAATGCACTTTTGAATGGGCTAATTTCTCCCACATGCCTTTGTTCTTACTTACAAAAAAATCTAACAAAATCCTCATCACGCCATGTGAATTCCTTCAAAGCATGCTTTAAATAAAATTTAGATTGCAAAGAATGCATTCGTCGCTCAAAAAATTAAAGCATTGGTATGAAAACGACTGAGAACATACAGAACATTCAACACCAAAAGACAAAGGATTGCAGCTAGCTCTGCATATGAGCAAAACAGCCTCGTAGCTACCATGATGTTGATGGCAGAGACTGGATCCTGAATCTTTGTTTGGGTTCCTGTGTGTACTCTCCTGTATAGAGCACATATAAGCTAATGTGTAATGCAATGTTTGAGTGTGCTAAAGTAAAAGGAAATATTCTGTCTCATATTAATAATTTTCACCCGCAATGGAGCTTTGTCCTCCAGTTAAGCTTGCGAAGTGATTCAATTCCTTACAATCTTACACTATTAGTCGAGATCATTTGAATAATGGCAAGTTCATACTTTGATCATTTGACAGAGTATCAATTGCATCATCATCATTATAAATATACAGGGCATAACAAATAAAGTACAATAATTTTATCCAGTAACAGAACTCGATAAGAATAACATGGATATCGAGTAAAATTTCATCAAATTCTTGTCAAACTGAAAGAGTATCAGTATTTTGGCAATACATTTAGATCTTAGCTTACCTCGGTAATTCTATTCCAAAATATGTTGTAAAATAGGAGAAATTTGTCTATTAATGATATTCATATCTCACTGTCGAGTGAATTGATTACTATTTAGGGATTTATTACTAAATTTGAGTTTCACTTGAAATATATTTGTCTTGATGCTTAACTCTCTGGAAAGTTCCAAGCCTGTTGCCATTATTCAAAACTTGAGCTCATAGTATGTTAGCTAACAACATGCTATTTATTTTTATGTAACCGGCCCTTAGTTTGCTCTATTTGAACTGAATTCTGTTCACAAATTGGAAAAGATGAATAGAGCTTGTCTAGTCTCATATTATGCACCGAGAATATTTCATATTACCGGAAAATGGAGCGTCCGGTATCTTGTAGAATCTTGACAAATTTCAAATTTCTCACAACAGCATATTAACAAATAAAATCGTTGAGCTACATATACTTAACACTTCACATTGTGTCATATGATTGCAAATTGAAGTTTATTGTGTTTCTGTAGACCTCCGCCTGTTCTTCCGGTGTAGTTCAAGTGCACGCAGATAGTATTTCGGATGTAGGTATATAGTTCAGTGTGTGTCAGAAGCGCGAGAAGACGATAAATCATCTAAATACCCTGTACGCTGACTTGACTTCTCTAATTCGACCAATTCATCAATCAAATTCAATAAACTAATGATTGAATTCTGCTAGTTGTCTTATGATAAATATCTGGTCTGCACAGTATCCCTGTCTGGAGTCTGTTTGTGGTTCTTCCAGTCTATTTTCTACTTTAATTTTGAGCTTAGTTGTCAGAATTGCTTTATATATTTTTATTTACTTGTACAAAGTAACAAGTAAGTATTGTGAAACCGACAAAATTCACCTATCGAGAATTTGATGGAAATATTTGTTTTGAGCATCCTTGAATCCGTTTTGACTATTTTTGGCTTGATGTCGGTACGTATGTTCGTGCGTGCGAATTTCGCAAATCTCAAAGCTGATTGAACGTATAATGTTAAAATTTTGTATTTAAGACTGGTATAGGGTCTAGTTGTGCACTTCGTATTATGGTTCCAATCGTCTGTACCGGAAGTGTACTTTACTTCAAACTTTTTTCGAATTTTTCTAATAAATCCAGAATGATCAACCGTGGAATGTTGAAATTCAGTTTTTGAACTTGATGTTGTATCAGAATGGTCATCTGCTATTTTTGTATGAATCGGCTAAGCCAGAAGTACACTTTACTTGAAACTTTTTTTGAATTTTTTGCATAAATCTAGAAAGAGTAGCCATAGCATATTGAAATTTCGTATCAAGCACTTTTATAACATCTTATCGTACACCTTACAGTATGATTTCGATCGGCTAATCCAGAAGTGCACTCTACTTAAGACTTTTTTCCATTTTTCCGCATGAATATAAAATGATCAGTCGTAGGATACTCGAATTCAGCATTTGAAATTTCTGAAGCATCTAAATAGTCATGTTCTAATGGAGGAGGAAAAAACTTTTCAGAACTCATTTTATAAATAGATATGTTTTATTGGGTATAAGTTCTGTAAATTTATCAGAAACACAACGTTTCAACAGCAAAGTGCTGTCTTTTTCAAGTGAAAATAAATATAAATATAAATAAGCAAAATTGTCAAGACAACAAAAATAAAAATAAAAGTACAAATAATAACTAGATTAGTTTAAAATATATTAACTCCTAGGATCGTAGAGCTCAGCCTGTGATTGATGATTCAATATCCACAGGTCTTCAGGAGATAATAATGAAGGTCTAAATAGGGAAATTGTCAGCTCCTTGTGGTTCTAGGTCAATCTGGCTCTACTCTTTTTGGTTTGGCGCATAACTGAACCATCCACAGATCTTTAGGAGGTGGTGATGAAGTAACTCTTGCAAGTAGATTCGTAGATACAAATAACTTGAAATCATGAACAAATAATTGGTAGCCATGATCGATAAAGTTCATAACCAGTATTCAAATTCAAATTATTCGGTGATTTTTTAATTTCAATTGCTTCTCTTACAAGCCTCTTGAACTAATTGTTCTCTTTAGCCAGAAGCTTCGTATTCTTGAAGTCAATGCCATGTAATTCTTGTATAGCTTGCTCAGCCACAGCAGATTTTTCTGGATGGTTCAATCTTATATGACGAGAATGCTCTTTCAATCTTGTTTCTACAGTCCTCTTGGTTTGTCCAATATATACTTTGCCACATTGACAAGGAATCTTGTTATACCTGGATACCTTCCAATTTTATCTGTTATATTGGCTACGTAGGGTAACGTAACAAATATTTTCTTATTATTTGGATCTTGAACAGGTGGCGTAGAATTCTTCTGTCTAAGTGCTTTCTTAATCTGTGTTCTATTATATCCATTCTTCAAGAAAACATCATCCAAAAATTTGATTTCATCAGATAGTTTACTTGGATGACATAATGAAGAGGCTCTCTGATATAAAGTTTTAATAGTACAAAATTTCTGAGCAGGATGGTGATTTGATGACTGATGTAAATATTGATTTGTATTGGTCGGCTTCCTATATACAGAATGGATAAGTTTGCCATTACCTTGTTTCTCCAGGTAAACGTCCAGAAAAGGAAGACAGTCTGGCTAAAGAGAACAATTGGTTCAAGAGGCTTATAAGAGAAGCAATTGAAATTAAAGAATCACCGAATAATTTGAATTTGAATACTGGTTATGAACTTAATCGATCATGGCTACCAATCATTTGTTCATAATTTCAAGTTATTTGTATCTACAAATCCACTTGCAAGAGTTACTTCATCACCACCTCCTGAAGATCTGTGGATGGTTCAGCTATGCGCCAAACCAAAAAGAGTAGAGCCAGATTGACCTAGAACCACAAGGAGCTGACAATTTCCCTATTTAGACCTTCATTATTATCTCCTGAAGACCTGTGGATATTGAATCATCAATCACAGGCTGAGCTCTACGATCCTAGGAGTTAATATATTTTAAACTAATCTACTTATTATTTGTACTTTTATTTTTATTTTTGTTGTCTTGACAATTTTGTTTATTTATATTTATATTTATTTTCACTTGAAAAAGACAGCACTTTGCTGTTGAAACGTTGTGTTTCTAATAAATTTACAGAACTTATACCCAATAAAACATATTTATTTAGTCATCTTCTATTTTTGTAACAATCGGCTGAGCCGGAAGTGCACTTTTTATGACATACTATTTGAATTTTCCACATAAATTCTAAGCAATCAGTCGTAGAATATTCAGATTTTGTATTAGTCACTTTTATAATATCTAGGTGTACACCTTGCATTATGATTGCTATCGACTAAGCTAAAAGAGCAATTTATCCGATTTTTTTTTTGAATTTTCCGCATAAATCCAGAACGATTGAACGTAGATTGTTAGAATATAGTATTTAGAACGATTATACCGTCTAGATGCTCATATCCTATTTTTATTGAGATCCACCAAGCTGAAAGTGCACTTTACTTGACAGTCTTTTGGAATTTTTCGCATAAATTCGAAACGATCAGGTGCAGAACATTGAAATTTGGTATTTCAGTCTGCTGTAGCATCTGAATGATTGCCTACTATTTTCATAACAATAGACTGAACCAGAAGTGCTCTTCAGAAAGAATTCATTTTTTAATTTTGCGCATAAATTGGTAGTCGTAGAATTTTGGAAATCAGTATGAGGGATGTTGTAGTATAAGAATAATGGCCTACTGTTTCTATACTAACCGACTTGGCTGAAAGCGCATTCTACTTGACAGATTCTTAGAGTCTCTTGGGTAAATCCAAAACGATTAACTGTGGAACGATGAGGTTTTGTGTTTGATTTTACATATCCAATGATATATACGATCAAACACAAAATCACATCGTATTATATATATCCAATGATGTACAAGTAAGTCACGTGATGTTCACGTCAGATTTTTGCAATAGGAGTAAAGAACAGTTCCCTGTAACATTTCGCACAATTCTAAAGAGATGGCGACTTTCAAAAACATCCCTGAATATTATCGCAATCACGCTACGCGGCATGTGGAACTGAACTTGAGCGGGAACCACCTCGAAGGATGAACCAAACTCCTCCATGTTGAACTGAGATAATGAAGCATAAAAACAAATATTCATATATAACAATAATATTCTTATTTTCATATAAGATGTTTACATGTCACGTTTAACCTTTCACATGTCTTGTATGTACATGTGTATTTCGAGCGCAAGCGCATTACGATAAGAACCTATTGTTCAATTTAACCATTTTTGCTGCTACTGACAGTGGGGATATACCTCTATAGTCCTGCTGTCTCCTTTTTTGAATATTGGTATTATAATAATTTTGTTAAATAGTACGTGGAGCATCTTAGTACTTTGTTCTCTAACGAATTTTAATTGTTCGGGCTTAACTTCATCGTAGCCTGTTGCTTTTCCAATTTTCATTTTATTTAATACATTCTCAACCTCGTCTGTGGTTATGTCTTCTGGGTCTTGAATCACGTTGCCATTTCTGTATGTTATACTTCTTTCATTAGTTGTTTGTGCTTCTAATAGTTCTTTGAAGTGTTCCTTCCACCATTTCATTATATTGATATCATTGCTGGTTATGTTGTCATTCCTGTCTTTCATTTGTCTCAGAGGGACTTCTCTCTCTCTTCTTAGCTTTTTTGCGGTTTTAGAGAACAATTTCTTGTTTTCTTCATAGTTCTCTTCCAGCTGCTTACTAAATTCATTCCATTCTTGTATTTCAGTTCTCTGTATTAGTTCTTTTACTTTCTTTCATTGTTGTTTGTATTTTTCATATGCGGTCTGGTCCTTTTCAACTATATTTTCTTTCAACTTCTATTTTCTAATCCTCACTTTCTTTTTGATTCCCTCGTTCTACCAGTGCGTCTTTTTTTTTTTGATGTAGTACTAGTAACACTAGAGATATCTAAAAATGTTTCTTGTATTATGTTTTTAGCGTATTCCATAATATTTCTGTTTCTATGTTCTTATAATTTCCTAGTTCAGATAATTTTTCTTGAATTTTTTGTTGGTATTCTTAACTTATCTGCTCATCCTTCACTTGTCTATTTCGATTGATTCTTCAATCAAATTTAATAAATTAATGATTGAATTGTTAATAAAGATGCTTTTATTTCATCACTTATTTTCTATAACACCCTCATTCCCTTTGACCCTTAACTATAACTTCTGTCAATGTACTACCCGTGTCCGATTTTCCATTCTGGAACATGAGATAGCCTAGAAATCAGTAACAGGCCCTAAAATTTCTGTAGCTTGATTCTTACATTCAGATTATTAACCTTATATCATAATCCACTGGTTGACGCACTTTTTGCATAATTTACTATTTGTTAACCAATTGTGGACGTTTTCCAAGCGGAGGAACGATTTTTGCCTGTTGTTTGAACCGTTTTTATTATCAGTAGTATAATGATACATCCATGTTTTGTCTTCAATAAGGCAACAAAATTTGAAGTCCTGTGGACTCGAAGTTCTGATTTTTCTCCCAATAACATGACTATCTAGGTTTAAAGGCACACCAAAACAATAGCAGAAATACTATTCACCCACTGATCTCTAATATAACACTGGATTGGATTTAGGCCGCTGGAATGCGGCCCCAATTGAGCGTCGCCATCTTGGCAAAAACTGAGGTTCTGTGTCAATTGGTGACAGTTCAGTATGGTGTTGGGACGCAATTTTATACTGAATAAATTTTGTTTATTTATTTGGATGTAGATATATTAATACATAATATTGTTATTGTTTTATTTTATTAGAAAAACTCAACTGAAAAAGTTTGAAGATATAACTTATTCCTATTTTCAGTGAAGTATTACTTTTTACAGGTTTTATGGAGACCTAGAAGGATATATCAATTCATTATGTTAAAGTAATCAAACGATTTGATTTTCAATTTTAGATTAAATTGAAAATATCATGAATAATAAAATCATATTGCTGGGCAATGTTACAAAGTTATCATAACAAATTTGAGTAATATATCAAATTTAATATAAAATATCTTGCTCACAAAATTAATCGCTGGACTGCAAATTTGTGCTTACTTACGAACAATAAAATCTTGATTATTAAATGTATTATTATTCTCCTATCATGTGTAGTAGATATTTAAAGTTATTAGTTTTGAATAGGCAATATTATCGCAGAAATGCACTTCATTTATTCATATAGGTAAATTCATAGTTTTAAATTTTAGGTGACAAAAATTTATAATACTATTGAACGGATTAAATAATACTAAACTACAATGTTTAAAAAATAGTTAAAACACTGACACTAAAAAGTTCACAAATATTTTTAACTATTGATAAATATTTCAACTATTATAACAATTTTTAACTTTTGTTGATTATTAATGTATGTATTTTAATATATATTGAGAATAATTTCTTCATCTTACTTGCATTATACTTTGAATTTCATCGAGTGTCTTCTATAAGTGCTTTGAATTTGCCGCCGAATAGTGACACAAAACCTCAGTTTTACTGTCAAGGCCGCCGTTCAACCGGGGCCGCTTCCAGATACCAGAATACGGTCTAAACCCAATCCAGTGTTACATTAGAGATCAGTGAATTCACCATACTCGAACTCGTTACGTGTTAATAATTTTCATTGGTCCATTGTTTATAATTCGCAACATCAGTTGGAAATAACCCCGAGGTTCACATTCTGCAACAGTTACGGTTGATTTATAATGGATTCAATTTAGGAATTTACATTTAGAAATTCAGATTTATAAATATATAATACATATCAACCTATGTGCTGGTTTATGATGGAATAATTCTATGAATTTTCATTTGAAATATTAATTTCCAAATATTGATTGACACAGTTGAATATTTAAGCTGTCACCTGTCAGATATAATGAATGGATCATGAATCGTAATCGAATAAAATGAATCCATCATGATAGCACGCAAAATTTCACCTATCTTCTTTTTATTCTTCAAATGAAAATGGCAAGTATTTCATGTCTAAATAATATGTGATTGGCAACATTTGAAAAATAAATCTGTTCAAGGTTTACAAATTATAAATCTAAATTTCTAAATGTGAATTGCTGAAATAAGTCCCCCAATTACCAACCTTAACTTGTTAAAATGTGATTTAAATTATTTGGTTTTGTCGACTGAACAAATAACATAGCATTCTATGACGTAGGGTCAAGGACATTTTGACAATGTCAAATTATGATTCAGAGAAGACAAAGAATGCGAACAAGATTCTCGGTCAAAACAAAACAACAGGTAACTCATTAATTCCAAGAAAAGGCACACCCATAACAGAGAGGAGGACCTGAAGAAGGATGAAAAAAGTCAACGAAGAAATTGCCATGCATACAATTCAAGAGAACAGAAGCAGCAAAAAAAATAACATTATGACAAAGGCGTACATTTTAAAAGCATTGTGAAAGGAATTAAAAGTTCTGCAGGGAGATAATAGGTGAAGACGTAAAAGTAGAAGCGACGCAGGATGAAGTAGTTAGTGCGAACAATTATAAAACTACAACAGAATATACATAAAAGGGTAATGTTGGGCTGAATGAAATCAAGCTAGTCGTAGGGAAAATATTGAGAAACGTTAAAAATGGGATAGATTTGAGAGGAAATCACTAAGCAATTACAGTAGACCAGATCTAGGAGACGAATTTTGATGAAAACGTGTAATGAAAGGGGATAAAATAAAAAAAATTAAAAATAATCAAAAACAGTTGACTATGGAGAATCAAATTAATCATAGCCTGATTAAGAGACAACTTGCGAAAATTATATTGAACATGATGAAAGACAGCAAACATGAATAAAGAAGCATAGAAAAGAATTAGTAAGAAGTGTAGAAGAGACAAGTGCTGAAACAAACTTTCGGTGAATAAGTGCAGGAATGTGTGGATGTGCAGAATGAATAATGAGGTAATGACCAAACCAGATATAACAGAAGCGATAAAAGCACAAATACTAAGGCTAACAAGACAAGAAATGAAAATGATAGAAAAATCAATCAAAGCTGAGTTTGAGAGAGATAGAATAACGGGAAAAACCAAAGACAGAATGCAGTTCTCATGAGAAGATATAAACATTACAAATTTCGAACTGGAAAAGAAAGCTACTAGACAGAGTGCAATGACAATATTCCAATACCAAATACAATTTAAAAATGTGCTCATTCTAATCTCTGTATTAATCCTTCCAGCCGTAATAACATATTGGGTCATTAATGAGTTCCATTGTTCAATATTGAACACACATTCACACAGTAGGAGTCATATATGATCTATTACAGTATTATTCACTCATTCTGTTATATCGTTATTGTCGTCTATTACTAATTACCAGTTTATAAACATTATCTGTTCAATCTGCTCCATGTTTCTTGTATGCAAATGAACGAGGAATTCATAAAGCCATGTACCTATGTATGGAGAATACAGGGATGATAACCTAACGACAGTTACATTGAAGGATATAACTAGTGCATTAACATGTTTTGCAGATAGTATTCTCATGTAGCATTGCAGTCATTGCACCCAACACTGCATTCGATAAATACAATCTCTGAAATATGCATATGGTGTAATTACAATGGGTATTGTTGAAATAATAGCACATTTAGAGATTGCAAAAGTAATCAAGATGGAGAAATATATTTATACAACACCGACTCACGATAAGCTTGTTATTATAGTCCGTCGGAATAAATAATATCATTTCTACTTTCTCAGCCACATTTTCTCTAATCTACATTCTTTGTACTTTATTTCACTCCGTACTTGATCTTTTGTCCCTCAAACATCACCTTTTTACAACTACCACTCTTCATTTTTCTTCTGTAGTCAGTGCTTCACAATCCTCACGCTTCAAATTGTATCTCAACAGATATTATACATTCCTTTATCCTCGATAAAAATATATATACAGGATGTAACAGAAATAAGTACATTAATTTCAACCAGTGATAGAACCCGTCAAGCATAACAATTTTTCTACCTAACTTTCTCGAATTCTCATCTTTTTTTAGCATTTTTCAACCCCTATAATTTAACGAGTCGTTCAGGTGCATAATTATCGGATCCAGTAGCAGTTACAACCATGGTTACAACAAAACAATTGATTTCGACATATGTGAGCTATCAATTCCAGATCAATTCTTTCAAATAAATTTTGGAAAAAATCGTCTAATTATTATTGTCACAAAAATTAAAACCTGTGAAAATGTCAAGCTCTTCTATCTGCGATTTCGCAGGCAGTGTAGGATTAGTTCGGCGAATTTATTTGGAACGATTTCAGGACTGTCATTTTTCACTAAAAATTGAATTATTGTGGTTATGCTCATGTATTTAATGTCAAAATATTGTGCACTTATAAATAATGATGAGAATACTATGAGATATTGAGAACTTATCGTTTACCTGGAACGTAAAACACCAGATGAAATGAATAAAATACATTAATTTATAAATGAAGCAGCTGTGAATTACTTTTTCTCATATTATTACAAACTTCACAGTCAGGTCGTTTCAATGAAGTATGCCTCGTAAATTGATCTGTTGAACAAATAGAATATTGTATCTCATATTTTGAAAAATATTTAAAATCAATTACCAAACTCAGTGTGATACATTTGTAGGATAGGTTTTCTGTTTTTCAAGAATAAGCTCTTACAATTTTTGCGGGAATATTTTCAGTTGAATTATTCAATAAATTAATTATTTAAGAATTGCATTTTATTCCATATTTCACCGTTCACTTTAAATAAATCGTTGAATGAGTTTCTCTTTATGTTTGAGAGCCAACAGTAATGAAGTAAGCTGAGAGCAGCAACTTTTTAAGTTGATCGTAGATGGCAGCACAATCGGACCCATATTCTAACTGTGTTACAGACTGTATTCAGACTATTCAAATCAGTTGATCCAAGTGAAATGAACTCGCGCTGACAATCTTATGTTCAAGAAATGTACCAACTATTTGAAAATATAAGTGAAATTCCTAAATAGAAATAAAATTTCTCAACAATAACATATAAATACGACCAATATACCAAATTGTTGGTTTCAGAGATAAATTTGATCTTTCTTGCAACATATACAAAAATAGAATTATCGAGGTGAGCGAATATCAGTGTATTATTGAAATACTGTTATTCTTTCAGTTTCAAATTAATGATTGATAAGACTATGATGGTTTAAAGTTTCAAAATAATCATTTAAATCGACAGTTGTCATTCTTCCAACAGATGAGAAACATTCAGTTCTAACCATAGGCGCACTATGAAATTTTTGACCAAACTTTGATGAATTTTCACTCAATATCCAGGGGACCTGCAGAAAAAAGTTATCAAGAAAAATTTCCAGGCTTGAAGAGATCTATTGCAGGTTAAAATTGATGTACTTATTTCTGTTACACCCTGTATGTAGTCCGTTACTCTTATACCCATAGGGTGTCGAGTTTATTTCAAATAATGTGTTTATAAATTGAAATATAGATCGTATCCAGAAGTTAATATATTTGAATGATGGATCGTCGGATGTTGGATAATTCAGGATCAGTAAATAAAGAACAATTCACATCACTTGAGCAAACGTTTCGAATCTTATTGACTCTTCATCAGTGCCTAAATACAAACATTAAATACATTTCCTCTTTTTTTACACTTATCAATATTATGTTACATACCCAGTGATTAAAACTCTAAGTTGCCATAAAAAATCATTAGAATACATTATAAAAGTTACTTATTTCAACAGTGTAGTGTTCATCTTACAATACAGGCACAGACTGAAAGTGATAACAGCGACCATACCAACATCCGTTAAAAAAAATAAAAAAAGAGGAAATGTATTTAATGTTTGTATTTAGGCACTGATGAAGAGTCAATAAGATTCGAAACGTTTGCTCAAGTGATGTGAATTGTTCTTTATTTACTGATCCTGAATTATCCAACATCCGACGATCCATCATTCAAATGTGTTTATAAAGTTCTTCTATGCTACTTTGTCTATAGCCAGTGTAATGATACCTCGCTGCTGGCGGGATCGTAACTTTGGCGTCGCTGTCAAAACTACAGACGGTATGCTCGGGCGCCAATGCGGTCGGTGACGCAGCTTCTGAAGGCAGACGAATGGATAGCTCGAAGGGGAAAGATTAGGGTGGATTCATCAAGATGTAGGCTCCACTTTGAAATTTATTCGCACACAAATAACGACGACGCCGACGGTAAACATACAGCATATATTTTGAAGGAATTAGCACTGGGGGCAATATAGCTTAAAACTGACGGTGACGAAACGGCTGTACATGACACTCGACACCAGCGATCGCAGTACGGATCCAGGCGGTCGCAGACGGCGAGAAACTTCAAAACAATAATCTTGAAGTGATTTCCCAAACGGTAGATTAACTCTGAAACTTATCCTCAACGCTTGTGAAGTAGTGACTATACGTTAAATTTGCTTAACGCTGTGAAGCCAACAATGACCTCTTCAATAGTGATTCTACGTTAAAATTATCTAACGCTGTGAAATCGCGAAGACTTCAGCGGCGACGCTACATTAAATTAATCCAACACTGTAAAATCAATAAGGACTTGTCCAGCGGTAATGCTACGTTTATCAATCTAACACTGCGAAATCACAGAAATTTCTTCTGTGGTGGCTCTACGTTGAATAAATTCAACACTGTGAAATCAACAAAAACTCCTCAAGCGGTAACGCTACGTTGTTCCAAACAAAAATGATTCCAAGTTGAAACAGCTACAAGTGAAATATATCTAAGCTCAAAACATCAAAAGCGAACAATCCAAGTTCCTTTTATGGACTTGTAAAAAAACAAACGAATTTACAAATCGTACCGTACAATAAAATTGTGCTAAGCAGTCTTAGCGCAGAGCTCCACTTCGAAGATAAGACTCGGGATTACAACTAGAAGCGCACTTTAAAACGGCTACTCAGAAGACTGGATTTTCAAGAAAGTGACTTGAATCGGCTGCAAGGCCTTATTTATACTCAAAGTTTAATAAAACATTACTCAACTTGATTGATTGGTTGTGTAGTGTTCAAGCAGAATTACGGTTCTTTAAAATATACAGGGCAAGCAAGATTGAAAACTAGTTGTGATTAACATCAAAATGAAAGACGGTCGCTGAAGGCTCTAGGATGTGTAATGGAGCGGAACTTTAAAGGAAAGATTCGTCACATCAGTTTAAGTGCTTGTCTATTTGATATATATCTCTTTTATAAAATGGTTCCATATTGTTTGTGGTCTTCCTCTGCTCCTTTTTCCTTTGGTTCTTCAAAACCATGCGGATTTGACTTTCCTCTAATGTGGTAGTCCAATAAGTTGTCCAAACCATTGTAATTTTTTTTCTTCTATTAGTTATTTAACGGGTTTTACTCCAAGCTCATTTCTGATGTCTTCATTCTTAATACGGTCTAGTTTACCTACTCCGGATATAGCTCTCAAACATTTCATTCCCATGGCCTGTAATTTACTGGCTTGCTTAGGGTTTGTTACCCAGGTTTCGCTTCCATATAATGAAATCGATAATAGTATGGTTTTGTATATTATTAGTTTTGATTTTGTGGGGATGGTGCTATTTTTTAGAAAGGTTGTTTCAATTCGAAAGTATGTTCTAGTTGTAGCCTGAGTTCTGCTGCTAATTTCCTCTTTCAAACTTTTCTTTTGTTTCTATAATAATTTCCAGATATTTGAAGCTTTCTATCTGACCGATTTTTCTGAGTATATTTGTATATCTATACTTTTATGCGCTTTTCCTATCATCATTGTTTTGGTTTTGTCTATATTTATTCTCATATTAGCTTCCAATATTGTAACATTCTTTTGCAACTCCTCTCTGGTTGTTCCAATTATAATCATATCATCTGCGAAAAGCAAATCAATTATTCTGTTAAGATTAAGATAGCCCACAGTTGTCTTTCTAGTTTCCCCTATTGTTTTCTGCAATATTTCATTCAAGTATATTATAATTAGAAGTGGACTCAGGTTTCCTCCCTGTTTTAGACCCATATTTGTTGTAAATTCTTCTAAGATATCATTTCCGGTCGTCATGAGGTTTCTGATGTTTTGGTACATGTTTTGTTATGCTCTAGGCAGTTTATCACCTATTCCATATTTAATAAATGTCTCTCTTAGTATCTTCCTATCCACTTTATCAAATGCTCTTTCTATGTCGATAGAGCATAGAAATATCTCTTTTTTATATGCTAGGGCTCTTTCTGCTAGTTGTTTTATGATAAATATCTAGTCTTGTGCACAGTATCCCTGTCTGAAGCCACTTTGTGGTTCCTCCAGTCCATTTTCTACTTCAGTTTTGAGCTTAGTTCTTAGAATTGCTTCATATATTTTTGCTGCTACTGATAGGGATTATGCCCCTATAGTTCGAGCAGATCCTGCTGACTCCTTTTTTTAAAATATTGACATTATTATTGTTTTCTACCAGTCTGATGGTATATTTCCCTCATTCCAAACTTTGTTAATAGTACGTGGAGCATCTCAGTGCCTTGTTCTCCAATGTATTTCAATTGTTCGTGCTCAATTCTATCGTAGCTTGATGCTTCTCCAATTTTTATTCTATTTATCGCATTTTTAACCTCGTCTTTGATTATTTCTTCTGGGTCTTGAATCACGTCTCCATTTGTGTTTGTTGTATTCCCCTCATTAGTTATTTCTGTTTCTAATAGTTATTTGTAGTGTTCCTTCCATCTTTTCATTATATTGATATCATTACTGATTATGTTGTCACTCCTGTCTTTCATTTGTTTCAGCAGAACTTCTTTCTCTCTTCTTAGATTTTTTGCGGTTTTGTAGAACAATATCTTGTTTTCTTGATAGTTATCTTCCAGCTGTTTACTTAATTCTTTCAATTCTTGTCCTTTTTATCTATATATTCTTTCTACTTTTGTTTTTTGACCCTCGCTTTTTTTGATTCTCTCTTCCTTTGTTCCACCAGTGTGTCTTTTTCTTTTTTGATGTAGTACTAGCTACGCCACAGATATCTAAAGACAAATATGTTTTATTGGGTGTATAAGTTCTGTATAAATTAATTAGAAACACAACGTTTCGACAGCAAAGTGCTGCTTTTTTCAGAAATATGAAAATAAATAGACAAAATTGTCAAGACAATAGAAAAGTACAAATAGTAACTATTAGTTTAAAATATATAAACTCCTAGGATCGTAGAGCTCTGACAGTCGTGGATGATTCAATATCCACAGGTCTTCAGGAGATAATAACGAAGGTCTAAATAGGGAAATTGTCAACTCCTTGTGGTTCTAGGCCAATCTGGCTCTACTCTTTTTGGTTTGGCGCATAATTGAACCATCCACAGATCTTCAGGAGGTGGTGATGAAGTAACTCTTGCAAGTAGATTCGTAGATAAAAATAACTTGAAATTGTCAACAAATGATTGGTAGCCATGATCGATTAAGTTCATATCCGGTATTCAAATTCAAATTACTCGGTGATTTTTTCATTCCAATTGCTTCTCTTATAAGCCTCTTGAACCAATTATTCTCTTTAGCCAGAAGCTTCGTATCCTTGAAGTCAATGCCATGTAATTCTTGAATAGCATGCTCAGCCACAGCAGATTTTTCTGGATGGTTCAATCTTATATGACTAGAATGCTCTTTCAATCTTGTTTCTACAGTCCTCTTGGTTTGTCCACTATATACTTTGCCACATTGACAAGGAATCTTGTATATACTTAGATACTGTAGAGGAAATCTGTCTTTAACATTACCAATAAGAATTTTTAAACTGGAAGTGTATGAAGTTTTAATGTCATATTTATGTGAAAGTCTTCCAATTTTATTCGTTATATCAGCTACGTAAGGCAACGTAACAAATATTTTCTTATTATTTGGATCTTGAACAGGTGGCGTAGAATTCTTCTGTCTAAGTGCTTTTATCCAAAAATTTGATTTCATCAGATGATTCACTTGGATTACATAATGAAGAGGCTTTCTGATATAAAGTTTTAATAGTACAAAATTTTTGAGCAGGATGCAACATAGGAACATTAAATTTAGTATTGAGGTTGAAGAAAATAAATGTCTTCCTTTTCTGGACGATTACCTGGAGAAACAAGGTAATGGCAAACTTATCCATTCTGTATATAGGAAGCCGATCCATACAAATCAATATTCACATGAGTCATCAAATCACCATCCTGCTCAAAAATTTTGTACTATTAAAACTTTATATCAGAGAGCCTCTTCATTATGTCATCCAAGTAAACTATCTGATGAAATAAAATTTTTGAATGTTGCTTTCTTGAAGAATTGTTATAATAGGACACAGATTAAGAAAGCACTTAGACAGAAGAATTCTACACTACCTGTTCAAGATCCAAATAATAATAGATTATATGTTACGTTGCCTTACGTAGCTAATATAACGGATAAAATTGGAAGGCTTTTTCATAAATATGACATTAAAATTTCATACACTTCCAGTTCAAAAATTAGAAATCTTATTGGTAATGTTAAGACAGATTTCCTCTACAGTATCCCGGTATATACAAGATTCCTTGTCAATGTGGCAAAGTATATATGGGACAAACCAAGAGGACTGTAGAAAAAAGATTGAAAGATCATTCTAGTCATATAAGATTGAACCATCCAGAAAAATCTGCTGTGGCTGAGCAAGCTATTCAACAATTACATGGCATTGACTTCAAGAATACGAAGCTTCTGGCTGAAGATAACAATTGGTTCAAGAGGCTTATAAGAGAAGCAATTGGAATAAAAAAGTCACCAAATAATTTTAATTTGAATACCGGATATGAACCTCATCGATCATGGCTACCAATCATTTGTTCATAATTTCAAGTTCTTTTTATCTACGAATCTACTTGCAAGAGTTACTTCATCACCACCTCTTGAAGATCTGTGGATGGTTCAGTTATGCGCAAAACCAAAAAGAGTAGAGCCAGATTGATCTAGAACCACAAGGAGTTGACAATTTCTCTATTAAGATCTTCATTATTATCTCCTGAAGACCTGTGGATATTGAATCATCAACCACAGGCAGAGCTCTACGATCCTAGGAGTTTATATATTTTAAACTAATCTAGTTACTATTAGTACTTTTTTGTTGTCTTTACAATTTTGTTTATTTATTTTCATATTTCTTCACACTTGAAAAAGGCATCACTTTGCTGTCGAAACGTTGTGTTTCTAATTAATTTATACAGAACTTATACACCCAATAAAACATATTTATTCAAAATATGAGTTCTGAAAAGTTTTTTCCTTCATATCTAAAGATGTTTGTTGTATTATGTTTTTTAGCGTATCCCATAGTTAAGTTTTTATAATCCCCTAGCAAAGATATTTTTTCTTCAATTTTCTGTTGGGATTTTTATCGCATATATTCATCCTCAAGTTTGAATAAAAATATACTGCTTTATTTTCTTGAAAATTCAGCAAGTATTATTTGTATCTGTTCTTTATTCAATTTTTCACAATGAACTTTGGTCATTAATCACTGCTTTAAGAGCCTTTAATAAAAGGATTTTTTCAATACGCCTTGTATTCTTTCAAGCTGTCTGCGTTTTTCCGCGTGGAAATTTATATACAGGATATTGAATTGGAATCAATAACTGGATTTATAAGACAGCCCTCGCAGAAATAATTTCCTGAGCCGATAAACAAATCATTCTTCATCTCATTTCTATATTTTGGCATCATATATTGCTGACAAAATAAATTGTAGACAGTTTGTCATCAGGAATTAGTACAAACATCATTTGATATTCATTGCAGTTTCATCTGAATGCCAATAAAAAAAATTACTTTGAAACATTTATTGCAAAGTACTATTCGTGAGTTTATTTGTTCACATCATCAACTTCAGAAACTTGTACATAATAATATGAAAATTGTGAAAAAGTACAATGTAACAAAACTGAAATTTTTATCACCATCAGAACTTTCAGACTCCAACAAAGCAGTCGCTCGTTCTCTGTAAATTTACTTTCAAATTGATATTTCCAAGTTATCAATATATTCATTGAGGGGAGTAGCAAGTCATATTGACCCATTTTCAGCCAAGGTTGAAGTCATCGCAAGGCGTCTGTAAATACTTGAAATTTAGAATTTGGTGCATATTGCAGCATATCAAGTAGGAAAAACTTATCAGACTTGAAACTCTCGTTTCAAGGTCACATGAGTGTGAAATAGCACGCTGATATCACATTTCACGGATTGGAACAACTTCTGGAAGGTTGCAGAACATTTCTTGCGTTATTGGAGACAGAATTCCAGTTTATTTGATCATTCCGTTAGAGTTGTAATTGCTGAAAAGAAAATATATTGTGTCAAATAAGCATTTCATGTTAATCCAGTCTCTCATCTCAAAACACAGTTTTGATAAATATATCATAATCATTTTTTGGGTGTCGCCAATGTTTTTCTTTACCAAGAAGTAAATGAGAGCAATCTAAATTCGCTCAAGTAGCAAATTACTACACGAGATGAAAAATTACATCCATAAATCTAAGATTTTCGTGTTTTTCATCTGCTTGTTTTGATAAAGACGTTACGAGAATAAACTGCATATTTTGCTTCAACCAACAAACCCAAAAGTTAGGGAAGCTTTTAATTGGATATATTTGTTCATGATTGATATTTTAATTGGAGTTGGATCAAAAGGAAACTCCATAAAAAGCCCTATCAATTTATATTACCAATAATCTCTGAATTCAAAGAATGTCAAATGAAATTTATTATCAAATTCATAAAATAAATATTAAAAATCATCTTTTGTATGAAAAAATCGAGCCGGCATTTGTGTCGTATGCTGTGAAATTGAAAAAGATTATTCAAAAAATAATACCGTCTTCTTGAATAATGTGGTGCTATTATTTCTCTCATAGTTCCCTATTGATTTTCATAACAATCTTGATCTCTGCAAGTAGATACGAAATTCCTTTTCAGTGAGCTTTTCCTTCTTGAAAAACTCTTATAGAACAACACATCTTTTAAAGGTTTCTGTGACTACGTTTTCGATGAACAAAATTTTCGATCACTTTGTGAAATAAATCCGCATTGATTTCACGAATGCAGCGCTATATGTTGATTCTCCAGTCCTCCACTGTTTGCGGTTTGTTCACATATAGTCCAAGATCCCAGGCCCGCCAGACGTTACTTATTTTCTGAGAAACAAAATGTGTGGAATAGAGTAGTGCTAGTATGTACCTGGATCATACGCATATTCGCTACTTTGTGCCGACGGCCAATTTATAGATATGAGGTGCTAGAGGTACGTTAAAACATTACTAACTTTTCTTAAATTCTGAGTACTGATTTTCATGTATGTTCTAGAGAATATTGTTAAAAATCAATAATCTACACTGCCAGACACTACCCATCGGCGGTTATTTTTGCTAGACCTCGCAAAAAAATAACTGCATCTTACTTATAGTCTGAGTAGTCGCCTTGGTGGTCTAGCGCGTTTAGGCAAGCGATACAGCAACCTTCACCGTTAGAACGCTGGGGTCGTGGGTTCGATTCCCGCCAGGGGCTTGGATGTTTGTGTTTGTCTTTGTATACTGTAAAAAACGTTATATGTATAAGTTAATTGTAATTTAATCAAAATAAATACAGTATATGGGGCTATAAGTTAAAATACTTTAAGAGCCGACAGAATATTATTATTATTATTATTATAGTCTGAGTCCTAATTTTTATATATGATACTCAGGAAACAATTTGAATACTTTTTGTAAAGAGCCAGACCAATCGTAGGGGCCGAACATCCTCCAGACAATATTAAAATATCGCTGTGAGTTTGAGCGCGTGGTCATTATTTGTACGCTTGATAGTAAGCGAAATATCTATGAGCATCCAATTCTTCTTTTTTTTTACTCACGATCTAATCTAGTCTACTATGTGTGCGTGTTCAGCATATAGCAGCGTGGTCAGTTCTCAACAGTAGCTTCCTGCTATACAAATATTTGTAGAAATGCTCGATGGACTTCACTACTGCTAGTAATTCCCGTCTTGTGACACAGTAGTTTCTTTCTGGCTTCAACAAAACCTTACTGAAGTATCCGATGACTCTTTCTTGATCCTCCTGCAATTGGGACAGGACTTCCCCAATACCGACTGGCATCTGTGTCCAAAATAAAACGTCCGTCCGTCTTCGGGTAACTCAGGATCGGTGCTTGGACTAGGAGTAGTTTCAGTCGCTTGAAGGCGATCTGACAGTCTTCATGCCAACTGTATCTGAGATTATTTTCCGTCAGTCTGATCAGTGGTTTGGAAATATAGGCGAATCCATAGACAAATCTGTAATAGATACAAAGGTTGAGAAAACTACGCAGCTGATGTTTATCCGCAGGTACCGGCCATTCTTGAATTGTCCTAATCTTCTCTACATCAACTGCTACGCCTTCTTCGGAAGCCACATATCTCAAATAGTTCACCCATTTTTGGAATAAGTGGCATTTCTTTGGAGTGAGTTTCAAACCAGCTTTCTTTAAATGCTCAAATACCTGCTCCAGATACTTCAAATGGCCTTCAAATGATTTTTCCATCACAATTATATCGTCCAGATATACCAAGCAAGTTTTTCACAATAATCCTTTTAGTACGGTCTTCATAAGTCGCTCAAAGGTAGCAGGAGCATTACATAGGCCAAATGGCATGACTGTAAATTGCCACAATCCACTGCCAAAGGTAAATGCAGTTTTTTGTCGGTCTTTCTCGTCCATCGCTACTCGCCAATATCCACTCTTGAGATCTAGGGTCGAGAAGATCTTTGACATTGCCAGGATATCCAAGGTGTCATCAATCCTGGGTAGAGGATAACTGTTCTTGATGACGTTATTCAGCTGGCGATAGTCGACACAAAATCGTGTAGACCCATCTTTCTTCTTTACGAGTACTACTGGAGAGGCCCATGGACTATTCGAGGATTCAATGACGCCGTCTTGCTCCATGCCTTGAATGATAGCTTCAGCGTCCTCTTTCTTCGCAATCGGAAGTCGTCGCGGTACTTGTCGAATTGGTCGTGCGTCGCCGGTATCAATTTTGTGATGGACAATATTCGATCTTCCTTTTCGCCTTTCACTAATTTGAAGCACCTCTTTGAATCGGCGTATCAGATCTTCAGCTTTTGCGTGTTGCTGATCATTCAATTGTTGACCCTTGAATAGTAATGAAGTCGTGATTTTTCGAAAGTTTGTCACAGTTAGGTTCTATCTTTTTGTCTAGGCGTGCCACATCAGCTTCGCCTCTCGCTGGGACGTTGGTATAGGTTCTTTAGCTGTGTGTGATATACTTCCTTCAAGTGTGCATGGCCATATCGCAGCTCCAGTTGCTTGACCAATTTCTTATAAATATTGTCTTCCTTCGGTGGCATAGTCTGTAAAATATTTACTGCATCTCCTCGGAGAGCAATCATTAGCGCTGAAACTTCTTCAGTATCATTCCAGCTATTAAAATGTCTATAGTACTTGATCCAAGATGTTTGACTATCAGAGGTTCGAGGTTTGACACATATTTTTGTTATGAAGTCAGAATTTGGTGTAGATAATTCAATTATCTCAGCTTTTGAAGTTTTCTCTGGAGATGGAACACCAAATTTATACTTTTCTTCAAAAATCTTAATTCTTTCATCCAATTCTTCTTTTAGCATTCTACAATTATCTTCAAATACTTCCTCCCATGCCTTTGAATTTTCTCTGAATTCTTTCAGCTACTGTTCAACTTTCCTTGTATTTTCCTCCATTTTTCCATGTAGTTCTTCTCTCAGGTTTCTAAAATTTTCTTCCAATTTTCCTAATTTTTCATTTAATTTTGTTTCTAAATCTTCTTTTAAACTTGTAGAGTTTTCTTGTAATTTTGTTTCTAAATCTTCTTTTAAACTTGTACTTTCGTCTTTGAGTCAACAACAGAATGTTAAAAATTTTCATTAGGAGTTTTATTGTATTTGTATTCCATCGTATTGAAATTATCTCTATAATAAAGCGTTGACATATTACTTAATTATTATTGAAAACTCCCATTACACCATTAGCAACATGAGTTCAAAGAAATTATGTTATGAAACCATCTAATTATCATGCTCACTCTCATACTCACAGCGATATTTTAATTTTGTCTGGAAGATGTTTGGCCCTTCGATTAGTCTGGCTCTCTACAAAAAGTATTGAAATTGTTCCCTGAGTATCATATATAAAAATTAGGACTCAGACTTTAAGTAAGATGAAGTTATTTTTTTGCGAGCTTCAAAGGGTCTAGCAAAAATTACCGCCGATGGGCAATGTCTGGCAGTGTCGATTATTGATTTTTAACAATATTCTCTAGAACATACTTAAAAATCAGCACTCAGAATTTGAGGAAAGTTACTAATGTTTTAACGTACCTCTAGCACCTCGTATCTATAAATTGGCCGTCGGCACAAACTAGCGAATATGCGTATGATCCAAGTACATACTAGCACTACTCTATTCCACACATTTTGTTTCTCAGAAAATAAGTAACGTTTGGCGGGCCTGGAATCTTGCTCTAATAGATCAATAACTTTCTGTAACTTCATAAAAAATTATCTCATAATATCAAATCACTGCTTCTTTTAATGAGCCGATGGTTTCATTAGGAGAATGATATGCGGCAACGTTCTGTTGAAAGAACATGGTATTTAAAAGTATTTTTTCCGAACGATACCACAAAAAAATCCCTTATCATCGCTCTATATCTTTCATGGCTCACAACAGTAATGTTGTCTTGATTTCTTGCATTAGCTGTAGTGTTCTGTATCTTTCAGAGTTTTTCACGGTTCGACGAATTGCAAGCAACGTAGAAAGATTATTTCTTCCAAAATTTTGATAAAAGTTTTGAGTAATAAAGAGATTTTGCAGCTTATTTGTATTGAAAATGGTACCGTTTGACATATAATAAAACATATAATAAAAAAATAAAGTTCTGTAATTCTTACGTGGTTACAGACTCAATACATGGCGTCAAGTATTTTCACAGCGGTATAAACAATTTGCAGAGCTTGTAACAATAACCTCGCTGATGGCGGGGCTGTTAACTTTTGGCGTCGCGGTTAGAACTGCTGACAGTGTGCTCGAGCGCCAATGCGGTCGGTGACGCAGTTTCTAAGGCAGACGGCTAGATAGCTCAGAAGGGAAGGGTTAGAGTTGTCAAAATAATCATCAGGAGGTGGTGTCACAATGAGATTTATTTACACACAAAAACGACAGAACATAGAACATATATTTTACAGGAACTTGCACGGTGATGACTTGGATGACGGTTACGGAACGGCTGTACATGACACTCGACACCAGCGGTCGCAGTACGGATCCAGGCGGTCGCAGATGACGAGAAACTTTAAAACAAACAAATCTTGAAGCGATTTCCCAAACGGTGGATTAACTTATCTTCGACGCTTGTGAAACTAAACTGGTTCCCAAGTATTGACTCTACGTTAACTTGCTCAACGCTGTGAAGCCAATGATGATCCCCTCAATGGTAATTCTATGTTAAAACAATCAGACGCTGCGAAATCACGGAGACTTCGTCAGCGGCGACGCTACGTTAAGGTAATCCAACACTGTGAAATCAATAAAGACTTCTCCAGCGGTGACTCTACGTTAAATTATTCAAACACTGCAAAATCAACAAGGACTTCTCCAGCGGTGATTCCACGGTGAAACAATATTAAGCTCGCCGCACACGATGCAATTTTTCAAGCAATTTTGTTCACTTGGCGCCGCGCTGGGTGCCACGCTTGCTCCGTTGCAAGAAATTTGGTGCGATGCGGGGTACTAGACTTACCACGAGACTTGTTTTTCAAGATAGGTTCTGTGCACTTGCTGCGCCACCGGCTGCTGTCCACAGCCAATCAAAGCAGACGACGAAATCACGTGATTACATCACTGAGTTGTATATCGCATCAGAATGATTGTGTCTCATTAGTACATTGTGTTTTGTAGTGTTTTAAGATACAAATAAGTGAAAATTATGGCTAGTGGGAATTAGGTTATGTTTACGTACCCTAGCTCAGGGTGTATACCAAAAAATTAAATGAAAATTCCCTGACTTCCAGGTTTTCTAGGTTATTTTTGAATAAAATTTCAGACAGTAAAAAACAAAAATTTGATACAAGTTTACATATAATCACAGATTAATGTTGCAATTCTGTGTGAACCCTATAAATCTGTAAATTAAAAACAAAATCGCAACGAACTTGATATCCTTATGAACGAATTTACATTGATCGACAAAAGTAAATGTACTTTAATAATTTTTTTTATGAATTTATAGATCTGGAAGGCTTATTGATTTGCACAGATGGCCCTAGTATCTTAAAGAGTGAAAATATACTTTTATGAGTAATAATGCATAAATATCCTATAATGTATTTTTTCCAGACAAATATCAGAAATTCCCTGACGATTCCATGACATTTCCAGTTTATCTAAATTCTCTGACATTTCCAGATTTTTCACGTTTGGTATATACCCTACTAGCTCGTCAAACAACATGTTGAAAACTCTGCGGCCTTGATTCCTTCTCAAAAGTCACTCTCTTGACCAAAGTTTTTTTTTTTTTCTGTTTCGTAATTCGCAAGCTATAACTGCAGCAAATGCTCCTGCTCTCCGACGATTATTTTCGGCAACATCCATACTTGTAATGTGCAAATCTACCAAGTCTACGTTCTAGTGTCAGAATGAGTGGCGCAGCTTGCATGTGTGATGCGAGAATAAGTGTCACATCAAGTGTACCTCAAAGTGGCCCAGTGCGCAAAAAAACTTGCTGCAAATTAAGTGAACAAAATTGCATAGAAAATTGCTTCGTGTGCGGCGGGCTTTACACTATGAAATCAATGAAGACTGACCCAGCGGCGACTCTACGGTAAATTATGCAAAAATATTCTAAGTTCAAAAACAGCAAAAGTATTCTAAGTTCAAAATAGCGAAAGCAAACAAATCTAAGTTAATTTTACGGACTTATAGTAACAGACTTACTTACTTTGGAACAGCTGCTCAGAAGACTGGATTTTCAGAGAAGTGACTTGAGTCGGCCAGAAGGCCTTATTTATACTTAAATTTTATTGAGTCTTTACTCAACATGTTTTATAATTAAATTCATATTAGCGCTATCAGTAATGTAAAGAAGATATACAGATAAAGAAAGGAAGTAATTTTATACATACAAATTTCTTTGCAATAACAAATTCTCTATTACTTTCCTGTTAAATACATCCTTTCATGATTATATTTCCTCAAAATTAAAATTGTCCTATATATCTTTTTATCTGTCGGTAAGTTTGAGACTGTCAAGTGTCGGATCTTTTATTTTGTTGTGTCAAAGTCGAACATAACATCACACAAAATATACAATATACAACATATTTACAGAACAACGCTTGATTACATTCAGAGTTTATTAACGGTAAGGCACAAGACATAAATACAGATCAAGCAATGTCGGTTGAATTAATTTCAGGTGTTTCCAAAAAACCTAACTTCATTCCACCACATGTGAAATATTAAAACGGATTTGTTTCAGCTGATGACTGATAAAATTAAGGTAAGCGGTGGTGTATGTTTAAACAGAACTACAGAATATAAAAATCATAGGGTGAGTAAGATGTAAACTAATTTTGATGTACTTTAATATGTTTGACGGTAGCAGAAGGCTCTGGGATGTGCAACTGTGACGGAGTCTTGGGACA
Source organism: Dromius quadrimaculatus (assembly GCA_963989225.1). NCBI lineage: Eukaryota > Metazoa > Arthropoda > Insecta > Coleoptera > Carabidae > Dromius > Dromius quadrimaculatus. Next base: position 6,637,932 of record OZ022334.1, on the reverse strand, counting down.
TAATTCGTCACAAGCTTCTGCAGTTTTCAATGTTAAAAAATAATATTGGGAATTGTATGTAAACAGTGGTTCTTTTGAAAATGTCGTCCTGCTAGATAAACGATCTCGCCATCTCGTTGCGAAGCTTTGGGTGTAGAAAGAAGTAAGAGTGTAACGATACCTCGCTGCTGGTGAGGTTGTTGATTCTGGCGTCACTGTTAAAAATGCAGACGGTATACTCAAGCTCCAATGCAGTCAGAGACGCAGTTTCTAAAGATGGACGGCTGGATATTTCAGAGAAAAGGGTCAAGATTGTCAAAAGAATGATATTCAGGAGATGAGTGTCACTACGAGATTTGTTTGCACCCAAAAAATATGGAGCTTGTGAGCATATACATATATTGCAGGAATTGACACGGAGATAGCGATTTCTCGATCGGTGGATTAACTTTGAAACTCGTTCTATGCTTGTAAAACCAAACTGATGTCCAAGAAGTGATTCTACGTTAAACTGTTTTAATGCTGTGAAGCCACCAATGACCTCTCTAGCAGTTCTTCCAAGTTAAATGTTTCTGACACTCTGAAGCCAACAAGGATCTCTTCAGCGGTTATTCTACGTCAAATTAATCTAACACTGCAAAATCAACAAATATTTCTCCAGCGGCGACTCTACATTAAACTTGTTCAACACTGTGAAGCCAACAAAAATCTCTCCAACGGTGATTCTACGTTAAATCAATCTAACACTGCGATATCAACAAAGATTCCGTCAGTAGCGACGCTACAATAAGTTACTTCAACGGCAAAAAAATAAATCAGAATGATTAAGTTAAACTTTGCAAAAACAGCATAATAATTCCAAGCTCAAAATACAGCAAGACAATGACAAAAATGAGCCAAGTTTCTTTTACGGACAACAATCAGACTTACGGACGTCAAACGGAAAACACTGAAATACTTTGAAAGATTGCCCGAAGAACTAACTTTCTAAAGAAGTGACTTAAATCGACTGCAAGGTCTTATTTATACTCAAAGTTTAATGAAACGTTACCTTACTTGTGTCTTTTAAATTAATTTCAATTTAGCGCTCTCAGAGTGAGATGAAGAGAAGATACTTTAAAAACGGAGAAACTATATCAAAAGTACTTTTACACAAAAAGGAAGTATTGTGAAACCAACAAAATTCACATATCGAGATTTGGATGGATATATCCGTTTTGAGCATCCCTGAACCCATTTTGACTATTTTTGGCTTGATGTCGGTACGTATGTATGTGTGTATGTGCGTAACTCGCAAATTTCAGAATTCGTAAAACGTATATTGCTAAAATCTTGTATAAAAGACTGGTATAGGATTTAGGATCTTGATATGCACCTCGCATTATGGTTGCAATCGTCTGTACTGGAAGTGCACTTTACCTGATACTTTTTTTGAATTTTCCACATAAATCTAGAATGATTAGTCGTAGGATACTGGAATTCAGTATTTGAAATTGCTGTAGCATCCAAATGATCATCTCCTATTTTCGTCCCAATCGACTAAGCCGGAAGTGCACTTCATATTACAGACTTTTCGAATTTTTCTCATAAATTTTAAATAATCAGTCGCAGAATATTGAGATTTCGTATTAAGCCCTTTATAGCATCCAGTTGTACACTTTGCATTATGATTGTGATCGACTAAGCCGGGAGTGCAGTTTACTCAAAACATTGTTTAATTTTCCGCATAGATTCAAAACGATTGAACGTAGAATATTAGAATACAGTATTCAAGATGATAGTACTGTCTAGATGCTCATATCCTATTTTTATTGAGATCGACTAAGTTGAAAGTGCACTATACTTGACGATCTTGGAATTTTGCGCATAAATTCAGAACTGTTAGCCGTAGAATCCTAGAAATCAGTATTTAGGAATGTTGTAGCTTAAGAATGATGAAATACTGTTTTCATAGCAACCAACTAGCCGTCGAATGCTGAGATGTTGTGTTTGATTGTATACATCCAATGATGTACGATTCATTAAACAAACATTCAACAAAGATTACAAAAAATTACTTGTTTACATTGGTAGAACAGTAAATTGTCGGTAGAATCAAAATGTCGAGCGTCAAATATTCAATTGTCAAGTCAAAGTCAAACGTCAAAGTCACGGTAAACAAAATCAGGAACAAAATATACAAAATATTTTACAGAACAACGGTCAGATACATTCACGGTGAGTACATGACATAAACACAGATCATACAATTACAGAGCTGTATTACGACAGAGAATTCATATTTACAAAATAAAACCCATATCTAACCACATTTTGTGATACTCGGACTGATCACCGGTGACGTTACGGCGAGTGGTTGTGTGATATTTAAGAAAAATTACGGTTCCTTCAAATTTACAGGGCAAGCAAGATGTGAAAACTCGTTGTGAGTAACCTCAAGATAAAAAATGGTAGCTGAAGGCTCTAAGATGAAATAAGGATTCGTCACAAAAGTAAATATATTTCAGTTATAGTATAGTTTCAGCGATAAATATTTTTATTCAATTTTGACGTTTTATGGCCAGTTGCACCGCCGTCACTTAACTTTAAGGGAAGAATTATATCTATGGTTACCATTGTATAGACAATTGTTCTCATGGTAATTATTTCGTACTTAAAGTTAAGTGATAGCGGTGCAACTGGGCATCAAAGCTACATTATTAAATCCATAGCAACAGTCATAAGTAAATCTTCATTCACTAGTGATTTAAAGTGAATTATTAGTGATTTAAAAAAATTTAAATCACTGTTGGAGTTCCTTTTCATGAAAAGATTTCGATTTCTGAGGAATAATTTCCCCAGCTGCAACGGCCTCTTCGTTCAAAATGGTATCGGGAACGAGAAAATTGTTTTAAACACTTTCTTCCATCATTCCAAACAATACTTTTCACAACTATAACGCTTCAATTCAAAATTCATAAAACTGACAGTTTACTGACAGTCACACTCCCGAATGTTTGAAAAACAAGCACTTGTCGCGATATCAACGAAGCTCCCTTGCAACTGCAATTTAATTCTTTTAATTTTGTTCCTCAGTTTCATGTTCCAGAAATTTACGCAAAATTGAATAAAATTATGTATACAAACACGTGAATTAAACCTCTTTATTTGCTCGAAGAATTAAGCCACTCGCGTTCAACGCGCTCGTGATTTTGAACTTTCTTCTTGCAAATAAACAGTGGTTTAATTCACTTGTTGTATAAATAACTAAAATATGATTGGGAATTGTCAATAAAAAAAAGAGAATTCAATTCATAGTCAAAATTGATCTTATCAAAGAAGTATTCTTGTCAGAGGCGGTTCACATATCGAGCTGCAAAACCTAGGGTTTCGACCCGCCAATTCCTGCATGTTTCCAAAATGACAAAATGCATAGGTATGTACGACTTTTTTTACGATTTCTGCATTTTACAGCTATCATTATTTATAATTATTATCATTACTATCATTATTATTACTATCAAAAATCAAATATGCTCAGAGAGTAGATATATAAAACAATATATTAGTTTCTGTTAAACCCTCGACATAAAATACTGAAAGCCCTGTTAGGAAATAAAAAACCCTAACTTAATGCACACTCTAAGATAGCGATTATTCTGCTTTTATCTGAGACTATAAAACAAAGAGATGAAATTTCATATACGCCACTCCCTGTCCGTTCATTATTTAATAAAGTTGAGATAGAGGATAAAGTATACAATAATTGTTTTGCAGTTAATATTGTGTTGTGTAATTTACCCCGCTCATAATGTGCAGTTTGAGAGAATGCGAATATGTAAAAAGCATTTCCTTTCAACGCTTTATTTACAGTTTTGAGCTATCTTTAAGAAATTCGGCGAAATTTTAGAATTCCCAATTTCTGAGCTACAAAACTAGGGCGGATGGGGCTATTGAAGTAGCAGTAAATCCCCTCTAATGGTGACTTCTCCTTCGAGCACGATGTCGCACCTGCAATATTTAGCTTGTAATTGAGAGACCGCACATTTTGAGCAATTTATCACACATTCAGTAACTCCTTTCCTAGCCGGGTATAGGGACGATAAATTGACTCTACGTCCAATCATTAGTGATGTGTGAGATATTGTTGAATCTGGTCGTTTTTTGACCAAGCGCTCTTAGAAATTCATATATCAGTGCTCAAATTGCTTTCTTTGTTCTTTAATTTGTCTATTCAGTAGTTCTAACTGCAATTTCGCTCGTCGGACAGACCTAGTCGTCAGTCGTCAACCACACGCGCTCGTCAATTTATTCGACTCATCCACTGTAAATAGTGTACTAAATCAAGTAGTTGAATAAAAATTCTATTCCAGGTCTTCTGAGCTACGTTCATCTCTGTGTATAAGAACAGAGACCCCTAACAATATTATTTCTATACAATGTAGAACTTTCTTATTGTCCTTCGTATGTATGCAAACTGATAGAACGCAGTGAAGCATTTTTATTTTGAATGTCAGCTCTGATAATATCGTTACTTCAAAGGTTTGAGAAGGGTACTCAAACTTGAAGGACCCTCACTAAGTTCAAACTTTGTAGTCGGACGGGTCAAACCAATTCCATCTATGACAAAATTCAGCCATCAACCTTTCAAGTTAATGAAATAAATGAAATTGTAGAATAAGATGATTACTGGTCCAAACATTATAATTTGTATTGAGATTTCAGTAATCAATTTCTTTAGTTTTTATTGTGATAGAGAAATGCTTTTCTCTGCACGTATCACAATGATGAAACTCATGATTCACAGATATTTCCATCAAAAATATTGAAATATATTCTATTCACGTACTTTTTCACATTCACAAAGTTTTTAGCTGTTGGATCAAAGTTCAGCTCCTATCGTACAATTTATGTTGAAACTTTTGCATATCACATTGTTATCTTTTCAATTGTCCCGAAAGAAATATTGAGATATTTCTATCGATATGAATACCGGAATGAGAAGTACTCCCAAAGAAATAAAAGTTCATGAAAGGGGAATCAAAATTCATTACAGTAGATGCATATCAAATATTTTACTTCATGTATATTCAAAGCTCAAAGAACTAGGTAAATTGATATTGTCTTCATTTATTGTTGGTATAATTGCTATCTTGAATTTCTTCTGTAAAGATTGTTCTTTTGAATATTTTTCAATCAATATTCTTGTCCTCAATATTCCTACTCCAATATAAAATAAAACTGTTGAAATGAATTGATTTGAAACCGATCATAGAACTCATACTTAGTGAAACTGTTAATATGTACCTTCCATGCGCGCCAAAACTGCATACCAACTGCATACCTGCGCTAAAAGAATTGACTTTAATTCTAAATTTTGATGTGTTGCGCGATAGTTGCATTCAACAGTCACAGCCCTCAAATTTCAATCAAATTGTCGTTCGAAAATTTCACACTCGGAAAAACACATGTAATTCAGAAAACTTAATATAGTGGCCTTTGAGCTTTGTTAACTGGAGCGATTGTCAGCTGTTGATGGCGCTCTTAACAAAAATTTAATCGCGCTTCTGTTGTTTTTTCCAGAGCCGCTTCATTCTAATTAAGTTTTAGCTGTATGCTCGCTGATTGCCCGGGTGTAAAGATTTTAATTGAATTTTAAATTTTGTGTATGTTATAAGGCTATTGTTGATGTTATCTAACACGTTCATGGCGAACGTTGCGAACACAGTGGAAAAATACGATGAAAAATGTTCTTACGGACTGTTACTCTCGTTATTCTTTGAGATGTTGATCTTAAAAAGTTGGGCATAATAAGTTTTGTTCCTCTTAAGGGTGGAAAATAAAAGTGAAAAGTTGCCACCACCAAAATGTTCGAAGTGCTGCTGACAATATTAGGTAACGAGGCATGTGCGCTTTTTTCAACAAGGATCAATACGAACTTTTTGTAGTCGACATCTCTAAGTAGGAAAGCTCAAAAATTACCTCCACCAGAAATTTTTGATGCATAGTTAGTGAAATAATTCGTGATATGTTGTTGGTTCTATTTATAATCTGGTCCCCGACTGAATATCCCTAGATCTGGGTAGATTACTTCATTTATTTTCCTATAATCTCAGGAAATAATGGCTTAGACACCCCAGGGAGTGTTGCGCCGTCTTTGCTTGAAGCTTTCTAGATCTTTTATTTGAGAAGGATCAGTAGTCTTGTTCTAAATTTTTTGACATATTTTTTGCCATGTCTTCCTATCTCCTGTTTTTTCCTTCTATCTTTTTATTCATGCTTCACTCACGTCTGCTTCTACTTCTTGTAGCCATTTAGATCTGGATCTACCTCTTTCTCTCTTTCTGCCTGGTTTCCATTGTAGAATTGCCCTTACAGTGTCCTCTTCTCTTTTTCTCCATATGTGTCCTAACCATTCCATCCTCTGTTGTCTTATTTTCTTTTCTTTATCTTCTGCTTGCAGTTCTTGTTCTATTTCATAGTTCATTAGCAATCTATAATTGTTTTCTGTCGTTTTTACTAGTCCAGAGTTAGTTCTCACTATTTTCTTTCTACTATTCGCAAATCATCTTTTTTTGTCATTGTCATTGTTCTTGCAGCGTACATAATTATCGGTCTGAATATTGTCTATATACTTTTGTTTTTGTTATCTTTGTTAGGTTTTTATCCTTTGGTAATTTTTTATTTGCGTGGAAGGCTCTGTTCGCTGCTAATATCTTCTCTTGAATTTCGGTTTCTCTGTCTCCTTTATTGGATAGCATAATGCCTAGGCATTTGAATCTATTCACCTCCTCAAACTTTAGGTTACATATTTTAATATTTCTATTTTCTGATTCTATTCCTATCCTCATTATGATTTTGTCTCCTTCTGTCACTATTTTTTCGACCATTTCTTTCAATTTCCTCCTTTTTTTTGTTGCCAATACTATATCGTCTGCGTATGCTATTATTTGTCCGCCTTTAGTTCTGAGTGTTCCTTTGTTTAAATTTCTCATCACATATTCTAACGCTATATTAAACAGAGTTGCCGATAATGTATCTTCTTGTCTTACTGCTTTATTTATTTCGAATTCCTAAGTTTCTCCTTTCTGTGTTCTAATTGTGGTTGTTGTTCTACTTAATGTCATCAGGATCAATCTTTTGAGTTTAGCTGTTATTACAAATTCTTCTAGGGGTGTCATTAGTGTTTTTCTTTTGATCGAATCGAACGTTTGTTTAAAATCAATAAATAGTGTGACGAATTACGTCCCAAAACTCCGTCACAGTTGCACATCCCAGAGCCTTCTGTTACCGTCAAACATTTTAATGTCCATCAAAATTAGTTTACATCTTGCACACCCTATAAATATTAAATTCTGTAATTCTGCTTAAACCTGCAACACCGCTTACCTTAATTTTATCAGTCATCAGCTGAAATAAATCTGTTTTAATATTTCACATGTGGTGGAATGAGGTTAGGTTTTTTGAAAACACCTGAAATTAAATTCAACCGACATTGCTTGATCTGTTTTATGTCTTGTGCCTTACCGTTAATAAACTCTGAATGTAATCAACCGTTGTTCTGTAAAAATGTTATATATTATATATTTTGCTTGATGTTCTTCGTGACCTTCAACCATACACAAATAAACATCAGACATTTGACAGTTGACTACATTACCGACAGATAAAAGGATATTTAGGACAATTTTAATCTCAAGGAAATATAATCATGAAAGGATGTATTCAACAGGAGAGTAATAGGAAATTTGTTATTGTAAAGTAATTCGTATCTGTAAAATTATTTCTTCTTTTTATCTGTATGTCTTCTTTACAGATAGCGCTAGAATGAATTTAATTTTAAAACATATTAAGTAAGGATTCATTGAAATTTTAGTATAAATAAGGCCTTCTGGCCGACCTAAGTCACTTCTTCTGAATGTTAGTTCTCCGAGCCATCTTCCAAAGTTTATACTATGTTTACCGTTCGACGTCCGTTCGAAGTTTTCGTGCCAAGTCCGTCAGTGCGTTTGTCAAGGCAAAATTGTAAGTTTGATTGTTTTCTTTGGTTTTTTCTAAATCCGTAAAAGGAACTTAGTTTATTTTTCAATTGTTTTGCTGTTTTTGCTATTTTTGAACTTAGAATATTTTGCAAAGTACAACTTAGAATCATTTTGTTTAATTTCCGCCGTCCGCTCCGCGAGCTGAACGTGGAATCACCGCTGGCGAAGTCTTGGTTGACTTCACAGTTTTTGAAATATTTAACGTAGAAGCACCGCTGGAGAAGTCTTGGTTGACTTCACAGTGTTTGAAATATTCAACGTAGAGCACCACTGGCGAAGTCTTGGTTGACCTCACAGTGTTTGAAATATCTATCGTAGAAGAACCGCTGGCCAAGTCTTTATTGACTTCACAGTGTTTGAAATATTTAACGTAGAAGCATCGCTGGCGAAGTCATTGCTGACTTCACAGTGTTTGAAATACTCAACGTAGAATCACTGCTGGAGAGGTCACTTGGTGACTTCACAGTATCGAAACGACTTAACGTAGCATCACTGCTGGGGAGCAATGTTGATTGTCTTGGGCAATCTCTCCATCGTTGTCGTCAGCCTTCAGCTCAGCGATCTCAGTGCAAGTCCCTGCAATATATGTGTGTGTTCAACCGCTCTATTATTGTGTGTAAATAAATCTCATTGTAATACTTACATCCTGAATATTATTCACAAAAACACCCCGACTCTTTCCTCTGAGCTATTCAGCCGTCAACTGTTAGAAATTGCGTCATCGACCGCATTGGCGCCCGAGTATACCGTCGGCAGTTTCAACAGCGACGCCAGAATTAACCACCCCGCCATCAGCGAGGTATGTATTGCGTCTGTTATTTATCTGCCTTGTGTGAACTCACACTGGTGCTGCCCTATTATGTTTTCTGCTTCTTTCTGGACTCTTTTTTGTATTATTGTTGACATTATTTCACATGTCGTGTTCAGTAATGTGATATCTCTATAATTCTCGCATGCTTGTTGATATCCTTTTCTGTGAATTGTGACTATTTGTCCTCTTTCCAATTCCTTTGGCATTTTTTCTGTTCTCCATATCTTCATTATGAGTTTGTATATATATTCATGTAGTTCATCTCTTCCATATTTTATCAGTTATGTGTTTATTCCATCTTTGCCTGGAATCTTCCTATTTTGTCTGCTTCTTATTATTTCTTTGACTTCTCTTGTTGGTTCTTTCAATACTCCTTCGTCCGCAATTTCATCTTGTGTTGTGATCTTCACGTTTTGTTGCGGTTCTGTTAGCAGGTTTTCAAGTATTCTACCTAGGTTTTCTTATATCGCTCATTGTTTCCCGTTTTGTTGCCCTTTACGTCCTTTATACAATAAACTTTTGGTTTGTATGTTCTTTTTTGTTTATTTATTTTTTTATAGAATTGTTCTGAGTTTCTTTTTCAATGTCTGTTATTTTATTGTCTATCCAAACTTTCTTGTTTTCTCTTAGAATTTTACAGCAATATTTTCTCACTTTTTCATAATGCTCTCTGTCTTTTATCCTATTTGTATTCATCCACTTCAGCCTTGCAGTTTTCTTTTTTAATACTACTTCTTGACACTCTTTGTTGTATCATGTTTCTTCTATTTTTCCGTTTATTTTCCTTTATCCAGTTTTTTGCAGCCTGGTTCATAAGTTTTGTATCTTATGTCACTTCTTCATATTTTCCTTTGATGTGTTTCTCTATTTCTTTATCGTACATCTTCCTTGTGTCTTCATTCTTCTATGTCCTATTTAGTTCTCTTGCTTCTGTCCTTCTAATTTCTTCTTATTTTTTGTTCAAGACTTGCTATTACCATAAAGTAAATCAACCAGTTTCCAGTGAAAAAGCCCCTGACGTAGAAAACAACTTCATTCATTGTTCAGTAGTCGGAGAGAGCACATTTTGGATAAGAAGAAAATGAAGAATAACGAGCAAAAAAGCTCTTAACTTTGGGGTTATATTATCGTTCAACATCTCAAGATAGAAGGATCAACCAGTCCCTAGACGAATAAGCCTTGTTTGAGGGAAAAATCCTAATTATTGTTCAACAATCAGAGAGGGCACAGCTCGGGGAATAGAAAGAAGAAAAAGCAAATTCAAAACGTTCATGCAGAAAAATCTCAAGATAACAAGATAAATGTTCCATAGAACATTTTTCAGGCACACCTAATTTAGACTAATAAGAACTCAGTATAACATGAAAAATAGATGTGTATTGCAAAACTGCGTTCAAACTGAAATTCGACACAAAAATTAGTAGGTAATTCTATCTGCTCAAACGTAAATCATAACAGTTTATTTTGCACTCGTATTTCATGTTATATGAAAATCAACACACATTTTAATAAGCGTCATACCGCAGACTGAACCGCATCGCAGCAAAAAACTTTATTCAGTTCCGGTGAATACATTCATAAAACTACACCAGAATTATTTAATTTATTGCGGTTTACATTTCGCTCGTTCAATTCTCTGATTCATAATTGAATTATACAATGAGTTAACGTAGCATTGTTTGTGAGCGACAAAGTTTAGATCAATATTGATTGCAACTTTGAAATAATTTGATGAATTGTTGATTAAAAATTGTTTTAACAGAATTCTCTTTTGGGAATTGTATATTACAATAAGTAGTCCATATTTTGAGGCATTATTTCAATCATATACATCCATTTATGAACACGAAGAGGCAGCAGAGATATCGACCGAAGAAAAAATTACAAATATCGAACAAACAGGGAAACACACAGGGTAGTTCGATTACGAATGTGCCGACTATTGGAACTGCGGCTGGATGTTCAAAGCGTCAATCGACAATACAAATAACGTAGTCATCAATGTTCCCTTTGCAGCAATCTATGCCGTTATTCAGAACGTTTTGGATCATACTTCTGTTCTCAATTTCAAAATTTTGTACTACATTATGACAATGAGAAACGGTCTATCCACGTTAAATTATTAATGGCTTGTGGGAAAACAATGTTTAGATATATCTGAATGATTCTGAAATGTATTATGAACATTTCATAAAAAATACCAAAAAAAAATCCGATAAATGTCACCAAAATAAACATTTAAATTAGATATTTGCAAAAAACAAAAATATCACCATTCGCATTGTATTTTCCATTACCAGCTAATACCACAATCTAAACCAGAAACAAAAGAAGAGCAAAAGAAACAAACAAAATCGAAATTCAATTTGAATGTGTTCGTAAAAAACACCTGAGCACACCTAGCAATTTTATCGTGCGACATTTCTTTTTTTGTTCTTTTACCAAAGCGATAGATTAATTCTGCTCCGTAAAATGGGAAACTTGTAAAATTATTCGAATGTGATTAAAATTGCTTCCGATATTAACGATAATTATACTTAATCAATTTCCTCGTGTGTAATTCAAACAAAAGTTTAGAAATTATTTTCATGAATATCTTATTTATGATTCTGTCGATAAATTGGATTTGTTTGATAAATGACAGCCAAATTTTGTAAACAGTTCGTTTATTCTCCCCTTATTGATTTTTAATTCATTTCCAATTTGCCTGTGGTAATTTATCATACTTAAAAATTGGCGTATACTTGTTTCCAAAAAATTACCATTAGCTAGATTAAACATAACGTAGCTAAGAATATGTAAACTTCAGCTGAATTCATACATATTTATTTTCGAAGCTCTTAGGATATGTATACAAACCGGATCCTGGGCCAGTTGATCCATTCAACAAGAACAATTTTTTGCGCATTTTTTTTAAAAAAGCGCTATTATATTCACTTTTGCTGTCTGGCTGGCTGGCTGACTGGCTGGCTGGCGTGACGCTGAGTTCTCAGCAACTATACTATTTACAGACTTGAAACTGGTACTAAATAAAAGCTGCTGTTTCGTAGGTTTGCACAAATTGCTTCAATTCAAGCTCAGTGATTGTGGAAGATTAAATTATTCAATTACTTGTTTCAAGTGAAACAATGGCCATAGATATATATGACATTAGGATATGGCAACTAAAATTTATTGAAGTAGATAAAAATTTAGTTACAACTTTCGCCGCATGGTGTCACTATTGTTATGTACAGTTGTCAAATCTGTCCGGGATTCATTCAATGACTTGTTTGAGGCGAATTTGAAGTTTATTAGAATGAATTATTATTATTGAATGAAAATTTGTTTTTTTTTGGTGTATTTTTTTCATATAGCTTTGAAAAAGATCAAATTATCATTTTAAGGTACAGCACTTGATCTCCCGTCAATCAATAACTAAACAATGAAGATTAAAAGGTATTTTTGAGTTTGTACATGCATAAATTATGTACTTATCAAATAGTCAACTTGAAACTAGTACTAAATGGAAGCTGCTGTTTCGTAAGTTTGCCCAAACTGCTTGATTTCAAGCTCAGTAATTGTGAGAGATGGTAATTTGCGAAATCTCTGCAGTAACAAGCATTCATGAGCTGTCAAAAATGCGCTTTCATCATCTAGATGATTCTTTCATTTTTTTAAAGGAATTTACAAAATTTTTGGGATATTTACTCGATTCTCCATCTACTCAGATAACGTTCAATCACTTGTTGCATATTGAGCAATATTTCTAAAAATTTCAAGCATTTCCCAGAATATAAAGTAACAATATTAGAGATAATGTTTGCGTCGATGATGTAGGCAATATTATGAATGCTGATAGATAAATTATATTAATCAAGGTATCAAGTGTGTTGAGAGGACAATAATGTCTGAGGTCAACGGTATACTTTTCGGGGGGCCCCCGGCCCGAGGTGTGTACGTTGACCGTAGGCATGATCGTCCGTTCAACTCCTGTGATGCCTTCAATTTTCAATATCCGACTAATGTACTATTTCAATCAAAATTTTCAGCAATGTATGTCTTGTTATTGTGATTTCTGTCAGGGAAATTACTCTAGTTATTTGCTGTAACTAGGGCATATGACTTTTTTGTTTGTTATTCTTCAAAATAATGCCCTTGGGTATTATTTATCAAGTGATAACCCTGGAATCAGTATTATTATGACAACCATAATAAACTAGTCGGATATTAATGAAATTAAATGGATGCGCTCAAATAATTTCAACAAAAAGATGCCAGTTGCTATTTGGCTCAAACCGTGGAAGATTGGATGCTGGAAAACATTCCTGAGTTGAGAGCTCCGAGAACTGACTAAGTTTCGTGAATTTTTTTTTTCTATTCGCGTCAACTAGTCTGGGTTGTACTTGGATGGCAAGTAGGCACTCGCTGGTCATCACAATTTTAAAGTTTACTTCTTATATATTACGAAATTTTCTGAATACCATTTCCACTGATACCTCCATTATTTATTTTTAAACCTGTAACGATACCTCGCTGCTGGCGGGGTCGTTAACTTTAGCGTCGCTGTCGAAACTGCATACGGTATGCTTGAGCGCCAATGCGGTCGGTGACACAGCTTCTCAAGACGGACGGCTGGATAGCTCAGAGAGAAGGATTAACGTTGTTAAAAGAGTAATCAGGAGGTAGATATCACTAAGAGATTTATTAACGGAGACGGTCAACATACAACATATAGTTTATGTAGGAGTTAGCACTGATGACAGAATAGCTGAAGGATTACGGTGACACGACGACTGTACAAGACATTCGAAACCAGCGGTCCGCAGTACAGACCCAGGTGGTCGAAGACGACGAGGAACTTTCAAACAAATAGTCTTCGACGTTTGCGGAGTCGTGAAGAAGTTACCAAAACGGTGAATTAACTTTTACATCTACTTAAACGCTCGGAAAACCAGAGTGAGCTTAAGTTAATTCACTTCAATACTGTGAAATCAGCAATGATTCCCAAATAGTGATTTTTCTCTAATATTCTCAACACTGTAAAATCACAAGGATCTCCTCAGTGGTAATGCGACTTCAGTACATTCAACGTTCATGGAGTTAGACTTAGCTCCCAAACAGCAAAAAGCAAAATAATATTCCAAGTTCAGAACAGCAAAAGCAAAACAAATATAAGTTCCTTTTACAGACTTGGAAGAAAAACCATCGAACTTACAGTTCGTGTTGTTCAATTGTGCTAAACGGATATGGCACAAAAACTCCACTTGAACGGTAAAACGGTAAACGCTTCGAAGATGACACTGGGAATCGGAACTAGAAGCGCACTTTGGAACGACTATTCAGAAGACTTGACTTTCAAAGAAGTCACTTTAATCGGCTACAAGGCCTTATTTATACTCAAAAATTAATGAAACAATACTCAACTAGTGCCTTTTGAATTAACTTCAATTTAGAACTGTTCAATAATGTGACAAGGAAATAATTTAGCAAAAAGAATAAAACGTTTCCAAAGTACTAATTCATTTCACAATAAGATTTCTTGAATTATTTGCAGCAGTGACTAGATATCTATATACTATCAATAATATTTATTCACAATTCTAGTTAAGTTTCCGGTCGGTGGAGTTGCGTTTATCAATTATCGAAGGTCATTTGTCATGTCAGTGTGTTAAATCAAATTACAGGAGCAAAATATACAAAGTATCTTACAATAATTACAAACGAAGATATTAGCGGTAAGTACATGGCATAACAATGATAATAGTGATAACAGATATTTAAATCTTTGACGCTTATGAAAATTTAGCCTATATTCAAATACATGAAACAGAAAATAATTATTCAAAACGGTCGGACGATGCTATGGTGAGTAAGTGAATATTTTTAATACCGAGCTACGGCTTTCAACATTTGCAGAAAGAAAAATAAAAAATTAATTCCGGTTGTTGTTAAACTTAAATCAAAACACAGCAGCTGAAGGCTCTAGGATTGAAATGGTGCATGAAGCCTCAAAAAACTGTAAGAATTCGTCACAAACCATACCAAAAAGAAGAAACAGTTCCAGCTACTTCATTCTATTTTAGAGCTTACTTCAAATTGCATCTTTCCCTTGATTGGAAAATACCATATTCTCATTGGGAGGACCCCAAAGTGAGGACTCATAAATCAGTAGCCAGAAGACTCTTAGATATGTGACTAGTGTGCCTAATATATAAACACAATAAGCTACTGACTTAAATTCCACGTCTTGTTTAGATCCAATTATAGTTTAAGTTCATTTCAACTATATTTATCTATATTAACTACCAGAAGTTCATATTTACAGCATTTACTACCCTAGTACAATAATTTCGTAGCTAAACTAAAAATTCATTAGGAGAGCAGAAATTGAGAGACTTCAATACAGACATAAATCATTAAATATTGAAGACAACATTTCAATTTTGATCATTCTTGAGCCAATAGAATAATGCAAATCAATTATCACTAATTGAGGGTGTATGAATCGGACCAATAATAAAAATATAGAATTTTATAAGATATGGAGAATAATCATCACTAATTGGAAGTCTATTATTTCAAAGCAATGACAGAAATAGATGATGATTTCAACTAATTAGGAATGGATTATTTGAAACCAATAAAATATAGGATTTGAGAAGATATAGGGAGTAATTGAATGCTGATTAATTCAAACCCATGACATAAATTGAGTATTTCTGAACATATTATGGAGAAAATGTGAATAATAATAATTTCAACTTGTGAGGGAATTACAAATTAAAAAAACACCTACTAATTTATATGATTATACAATCAAAGCTCAAAACTAGACAGATATTGAAAAAGTTACTTGATGCATTCAGAAAAATATTTTGTCTCTTGTACAAAGAATGGTATTCTATTAATAATGTATCGCTCCAAAACTCAATCGTTTATCTGTAAGTGAGTTGATTTTGCTTAAACCTTTTTTTATGATAGATAAAATAACGAATATTCGATAGCAATAAACTGATTTTGTTAGGAGAGATAAAATTATCGCCACTAGATTTCATAAATCTATCAGTCTGTCAATTCAATTTGCTATGTGATCGCTTATAACTTGATGATGAGTTCCAAGTTATTCCGTCAGTTTAGTTTAGTCAAGACGTGGGTGTTACAGAGTTGATGAAGTGATAATACTGGATGAGTTGAGTTACTAGGTGTGTGAGTTGAGTCTCTAGGTGTATGAGTTGAGTTACTGAGTGTGTGTGTAAGCGTGGTATGATTACTGATTCAGGCATACAATGCAGCGAGCAGCGTTGGGCTGTAGTGAACCTTGCCAGGTTACCAACGGCTTGGATCAAGCAGTGGGACTGTAATAATCCTGACCAGGTTACCAACGGGGGAAAAGTGCGTATAGGTGTTTGATATGTGTTGACATCGATAATTCCTCACTGAGTCTTGTGCCTAGGTATTTTAACACTTTCAGGGTTTGGAGCTAAACTAATAAATTCAAGGGGACTGAGGACTCACCCGGGCGCTACACAGCATTTGTGATAATTATTGTTTCTACCTACGGTTTTTTAACGTTCATATCTTTATAACAGATATCAGTATGTTTGTAAACATGGTTTTAAATCAGAAAGATTTTCACAAAGATCCGGTGTTCCACAATGGTCTGTTTTGGGACTTCTGCTTTTCAATATCTTCATTGTGGAACACCTTATGTACGCAGACGATATGAAAATATTTTGTAAAATTTCAACCGTTGAAGACTGTGCGAAACTTCAATCCAGTTTAAACATAATCGGAAATTGGTATGATGATAATAAACTTTTCCTAAATGCTTCTAAATGTAATGTGATGTCACACTCGAGGAAATCGTCTCTGATTACTTTTGACCACACTCTCGACAATTTTAATTTGAGCAGACAAAACTATTAGAGCAAGATCCCAGGCCCGCCAGACGTTACTTATTTTCTGAGAAACAAAATGTGCGGAATAGAGTAGTGCTAGTATGTACTTTGATCATACGCATATTCGCTAGTTTGTGCCGACGGCCAATTTACAGATACAAGGTGCTAGAGGTACGTTAAAACATAAGTAACTTTCCTTAAATTCTGAGTGCTGATTTTTATGTATGTTCTGGAGAATATTGTTAAAAATCAATAATCAACACTGCCAGACACTGCCCATCGGCGGTAATTTTTGCTAGACCCTTTGAAGCTCGCAAAAAAATAACTTCATTTTATAGTCTGAGTCCTAATTTTCATATATGATACTCAGGGAACAATTTGAATACTTTTTATAGAGAGCCAGACTAATCGTAAGGGCCAAACATCCTCCAGACAAAATTAAAATATCGCTGTGAGTATGAGTGTGAGCGTGATAATTAGATGGTTTCATAACGCGATTTCATTGAACTTATGTTGCTAATGGTGTAATGGAAGTTTTCAACGATGAAATACAAATACAATAAAACTCCTAATGAAAATTTTTAACATTCGGTTGTTGACTCAAAGACGAAAGTACAAATTTAAAAGAAGATTTAGAAACAAAATTACAAGAAAATTCTACAAGTTTGAAAGATTTAGAAACAAAATTGCAAGAAAAGTCTACAAGTTTGAAAGAAGATTTAGAAACAAAATTAAATGAAAAATTAGGAAAATTGGAAGAAAATTCTAGAAATCTGAGTCCATGGAAAAATGGAGGAAAATACAAGGAAAGTTGAACAGCAACTGAAAGAATTCAGAGAAAATTCAAAGGTATGGAATGAAGTATTTGAAGATAATTGTAGAATGTTAAAAGAAGAATTGGATAAAAAAATTAAGATTTTTGAAGAAAAGTATAAATTTGGTGTTCCATCTCCAGAGAAAACTTCAAAAGCTGAGATAATTGAATTATCTACACCAAATTCTGACTCCATAACAAAAATATGTGTCAAACCTCGAACCTTTGATGGTCAAACATTTTGGATTAATAACCATAGACAATTTGAGGCCGCTGCTAAGGCTAATAGCTGGAATGATACTGAAGAAGTTTCAGCGCTAATGGTTGCTCTCCGAGGAGATGCAGTAAATATTTTACAGGCTATTCCACCGGAAGAAGACAATATTTATAAGAAATTGGTCTAGCGACTGGAGCTGCGATACGGCCATGCACACTTGAAGGAAGTATATCACACACAGCTCAAGAACCGATACCAACATCCCAGCGAGAGGCGAAGCTGATGTGGCACGCCTAGACACAAAGATAGAACCTAACTGTGACAAACTTTCGAAAGAATTAACGACCTCATTACTATTCAAGGGTCAACATTCAAATGATAAGCAACACGCAGAAGTTGAAGATCTGATACGCCGATTCCAAGAGGTGTTTGAAACCACTGAGGGGCGAAAAGGAAGAACGAATATTATCCATCACAAAATTCATACCGGCGACGCACGACCAATTCGACAAGTACCGCGACGACTTCCGATTGCGAAGAAAGAGGACGCTGAAGCTATCATTCAAGACATGGAGCAAGACGGTATCATTGAACCCTCGAACAGTCCATGGGCCTCTCCGGTAGTACTTGTAAAGAAGAAAGATGGGTCTACACGATTTTGTGTCGACTATCGCCAGCTGAATAACGTCACCAAGGACAGTTATCCTCTACCCAGGATTGATGACACCTTGGATACCCTGGCAGGGTCAAAGATCTTCTCGACCCTAGATCTCAAGAGTGGATATTGGCAAGTAGCGATGGACGAGAACGACCGACAAAAAACTGCATTTACCATCAGCAGTGGAGAGTGGAAATTTACAGTCATGCCATTTGGCCTATGTAATGCTCCTGCTGCCTTCGAGCGACTTATGGAGGCCGTACTTGCGCAAAACTTGCTTGGTATATCTGGACGATATAATTGTGATGGAAAAGTCATTTTAAGGCCATTTGAAGAATCTGGAGCAAGTATTTGAACATTTGAAGAAAGCTGGTTTGAAACTCACTCCAAAGAAATGCCACTTATTCCAAAAATGGGTGAACTATTTGAGATATGTGGTCTCCAAAGAAGGCGTAGCAGTTGATGTGGAAAAGATTAAGACAATTCAAGAATGGCCAGTACCTGCGGATAAACATCAGCTGTGTAGTTTTCTCAAGCTTTGTATCTACTACAGATTTGTCTATGGATTCGCCAATATTTTCAAACCACTGACCAGACTGACGGAAAATAATCTCAGATACAGTTGGCATGAGGACTGCCAGGTAGCCTTCAAGCGACTGAAACTACTCCTAGTCCAAGCACCGATCCTGAGTTACCCGAAGACGGACGGACGTTTTATTTTGGACACAGAAGCCAGCGACGTCGGTATTGGAGGAATCCGGTCCCAATTGCAGGAGGGTCAAGAAAGAGTCATCGGATACTTCAGTAAGATTTTGTCGAAGCCAGAAAGAAACTACTGTGTCACAAGACGGGAATTGCTAGCAGTACTGAAGTCCATCGAGCATTTCTACAAATATTTGTACGGCAGGAAGCTACTGTTGAGAACTGACCACGCTGCTATATGCTGAACACACACATAGTAGACTAGATTAGACCGTGAGTAAAAAAAAGAGGAATTGGATGCTCATAAATATTTCGCTTACTATCAAGCGTACAAATAATGACCACGCGCTCATACTCACAGCGATGTTTGGCCCCTACGATTGGTATGGCTCTTTACAAAAAGTATTCAAATTGTTTTCGGAGTATCATATATAAAAATTAGGACTTAGACTATAAATAAGATAAAGTTATTTTTTTGCGAGCTTTAAAGGGTCTAGCAAAAATTACCGCCGATGGGCAGTGTCTGGCAGTGTTGATTATTGATTTTCAACAATATTCTCTAGAACATACATAAAAATCAGTACTCAGAATTTAAGAAAAGTTACTAATGTCTTAACGTACCTCTAGCACCTTATATCTTTAAATTGGCCGTCGGCACAAACTAGCGAATATGCGTATGATTCAAGTACATACTAGCACTACTCTATTCCACACATTTTGTTTCTCAGAAAATAAGTAACGTCTGGCGGGCCTGGGATCTTGGACTATATTATTCAACAATCATATTGAAACAAAAGTTTCCACAGCATTTAGGTATTTAGGTTTCATAATACGCAACGCAACAATGTTCAAAGAATTAAATATCTTGAGACTCTTAATTTCGCTCGTGAGACCACATTTACGGTATTGCTCAATTGTCTGGAAGTCCAACACAAAGAATATGACTGATCTCATTGAAAGCGCTCAGAGGAAATTCATTAAGGCAGCTATGTTCATCTTAGATGGTCCCTACCCCACGAAAGATACTCCTCAAAATATATTGCTCGAACCTTTCAATCTGACAATTTTACATTAAAGAAGAAATCGTCAAGCGATAATATTTTTATACAAAATAATCAATAATACCATTGATTGTACACATCACTTCTTGAACATATTAATTTTCAAGTCCCCAGAATATCTGCTAGGTCTAGTAATACTTTCTATTTACCAATTTCAAAATCTAACACACTAGTCAAATCTCCGGTTCATTTTATGATCAAATCATATCACAAAATACAAGACCAAGTAGATATTTTCTCTTGCACCATCAGCAATTTGAAGCACTGCATATATCAGTCTTGATTTTTATATTTTTCAGTGTTCTCTTCCTACCCTCTAATTGGGCTTTAGCCTGTCGGGTTTGTATTAAATAATAATAATAATAATAATAACAATTTTATACCAAAAAAGTTTTGAATAAAATGCTAAAATCAGAATTGTACAAGAATTTGTTAACCTCATACCGGAACAAAGAAATAAGAATGCAAATAAATAATTCATAGAAAGTTCCCAATTAAAGCCACAAATTACTTTTCCAAATCTTTCCGAAATTTTTACTCCTACAAGTTGTTCATTAGGTTAACAGCAGTAAATTATGAAAGAAGTAGCAATTCTTTTCCATTCTTATTCGGTAAAACCCTGCTTGTGGCTCATTTAATTACCACTAAAAATAATTGAATTTTTATGAAATGACGTCATAAAATCAGGAATAAAACCTTCCTTGAGCTTAGCTTTCAAATCAAGCAACAGCCTCCAACGCTGGAGGGCCTACTAACGCGAAAAAGTATAAAAATTAGATATAAAACAGCTTTAAGATTATCTTTCGTTCATCTCCTTTAATACTTGGGATCTTGCTCGAGAAATATTTGCGACTACAGGATGGTTTCACATTCAGGACAGCAAATTTTGGTAACAAATTTCACCCCTTCGAAAAGCCTAAAAACCAAACTTGAATACTTTCTACAGATAGTTGAGTCATAAAATAATTGTGAGCCCCAAAAGAATTCAAGATTGTTTATTTGAGTTATTCTTTTTTACCAATGGATCTGTCATACTTATTTGTTGCCAAACGAAAATTTATTTGTATCGTTGACATTTATTGCCATCTTGACGATAAATGTCCCCACAAAATGATTCAATTTTCTTTGTTCTTTTATTATAGTTACGACATTTCCTTTATACATCTTTAATGTTTTCTTCTATTGACATACTCAACTTCAGACAGTATTGTTACTCCAATTTATTGCTTAGTGGCTTCCAGTAATGTTATTTATTTTCTTGATTCATCCACTTATTATCATTATATGGATTTCTTTAGAAGAAGTGCTCCATTTACAACGTACAACCGTTTGAGTTTTCATTGAGTTCTGAAAGTAAACTCGTAGAGCTAACAATATCTGCAAAATAAGAGTTACGTCTATGATATAGATCAGAGTTTGAATTTCTAAACTTCTAGCGTTCAACAGAATCCAAATGAAAAAATAAATTAGCCCACATATATTGCAACTTGTCTCCGTTTGAATAAAAGAATACTTGAAACAGCATTTCTTCTTTCTTTTTAATTTCCATACACAGACCTAATTTTCTCTGTTAAACAACAGTCATGTATTGTCTCGAACAAAATAAACAAAGGAACAAAGAGAACAAGAAAATAATTCTTTCTAGAAACAGAATAAATAAATAGATTTCAACAGCAGTAGCTGCACATCTTCAATGCATGGAGTAATTTAATGAGATTTTGGTGTTGAACCGATAACGAAGCCATGTTTCTTCGTTCAGCAGAAAATTGTTTTAAACTTTGTCTTATCCCAACTAGCGCAATGCAATCTGCAAAGTTTGTTTGCTTATTTTTTATTTTTCTAATGCCTGGTAGTCGATTTCTCTAATCAAACTCTTATAGAAGAAAGAAGTTTGCTGAAGCTGAGTTGAATTGAGCTTATAAGAGTTTCTTGAAGCAAATGTATGTCTTATTAGTGTGGACTAGCTGTACAAGATTGGTTATAATTATTGCTTTGTTCATTTGATCAAAGAAAAACAGGAGAACAAGTAAAATGGTAACATTATTTCTTTATGTTTAATCTCGACAATAAAATTTGAATACAAAGCTTAGAATCACAAATGACTGAAGTAGTAATCGTTTCAGTCCAACGATGAATTTCCCCGCGTATCAAAGAATTGCCAACTCGTTGTATATATCCTACAAAGCTTAGTATGCGTCTTGCTGAAATATTACATCATTCTATCTTTGAATCACTCTACATTTGATGATAGCTGACATAAAATTCTCTCATCAATTTTTATTTCTATATGCAGATCACAGATCGCTGAGACAGACAAACACGTAAAGTTTTTATGGTATTTTTCATGAAATATTTATCCACATCTGTATTTTGGTAATAATGTTGTTCTAACACGAAGCAACAATTCATATTTTTTGAAATATGGACATTATACTCTCAAATTTCCAATAAACAGAATATTTGGTAGAATTGGTAAATATGGCAACGGAAAAAAAGTATTAATGACCATTTGCGGCAATGATATTTGAATATCAATAGCGCAAAACTGATTGATTTTTCGTTGGTTAATAACAAAAGTTTGTAATTATTGACAATCAAATTGTGAAGTACTCGAAAAATAACTGAATATTTGGGTTGCTTTTATGAAGGTTGTATTATTGGATGATAAATTGTCGTTTAACAGATTGATGAATAATCAATAATTGAGTGAAGAGTTCTGCTTGAAATAGTGCCGTAGATGTCAGAAGCTAACAACGCACAAATTCAGATTCAATCATTATATTAAAATCACATTTAAAACAACAAATCACAAAGTATATGAAGAACAAAATAACACTCACAATTAAATTCCTTATCCATAATAACCCTTTTCCGCCATTCTTTCTTTTCTTCTGTTTCTCTTAAGCTTAAACCAATGTCATTACTTAAAGGTAAGTAAAAACGGTTTTTTCAACTCAATTATTCGGAGAAAATGAATTGAGTTAAGCCGCTTTGCGGGACTAAAAACTGAACCGATGATTGCTCCGACCATGTAAAGCTAGGGATTATTTCATAGACTTTCCGGCCGATCTCATGCTTCGGAAACCGCCTCGTATATCAAGGCGAAATACCAGTCGCCCGCCAAGGACATTTAGCCTTGACGCCGCTCATTCGACCAGCCTTGGCCTGATGCCTCCACCAAAGCCAGTCGACGCTAACGCCACCGTTTCGGAGGCCCTGTGGCTACAGCCAAGTGTGCAATTCCTTTTGTTATTTATTGTGGTGCTTCTAGTATAGCTCATATTCTTCACTATGCCTGTTTTACTATCAAATGTTACTTGAAAACATTGAAGACGCAGTGTGCTATTCGTCGAATTTTGTAAGGTGCGATCGATCAAACTAGGCCCTTCATTACGTTATATTTTGTAGGGCTGGGTGCAGAGGCATCGTCTGTTTGTTGTTTCTCTTTTGAGTTGCGTACTGTCCTCCAAGTCAGTAGATTCAATTCCATTTTTCTTATTCTTCTTCTTTCATGGCACAATAATCCGGTGTGAGCTTTGGCTTCGTTGACAATCTTCCTCTATTCTAAGTTATTCGCAGCTTTCGTTTTCCAATTCGTTACTCCTATCGCTCCGAGATCTCATGTGACCTGTTTTTTCCATCTTTTTCTTGATCTGCCTCTTTTTCTCTTTCCATATAGATTTGTTTTCAGCTTATTCTTTGAGATTTTATAAGTATTACCATGTCTTCATTATTCAGCAGTTCGTTTATCTCAAAATTGTATCTTATTCGCCACATGTTATCTTCCAGTTTTGGTCCGTAAATTCTCCTCACGATTTTTCTTTCCAAACATAGTAATTTCATTTATTTGTGCCTATTTTGTTCAACATTTTACTCGTTAAAATTCAATTATTGGATTGTTTTATTATTTTGTGGATAGAGGAGGCCCTACCTCTTCCAGGACATTCAGCTACCGCTGGCTCGGTTTGAAGGAACAGTATTTAGTAAGTGTTGAGTTATCAGCTCGACCACTTGGTTGATGCTGGAGGCCTTCCTGTAACTCCTTGACCAACCCAACAACTTTTTTTGCAGGTACTTTCATTGTTTTGTGCCTTGTGAACAAAGATACAATTACGTGGCGCCACCGGGTATGCCCAGAATTCAATTCCACGGTCTCCTTGAAAAAAAGAACAAAATATGCGTCAAGCCATAAGCCACGTTTTGAACGTAATAAGTTCAACGACTATCCGAGTGGTACGATTTCACCAAGCCCACAAAGTAGGCCTCTGTACTGACGATGACTTTCTCATTCGACCCAAATCGCTCACCACCAGTTTAATATTTCAAGTTCCAAAATAAATAATTGGCAGGGACCAAATCTAGAGAATATGGTAAGTGAGAAACTATTTCGTGATGACTTCCAGGGACTTTTGTGTACTTGTGCTCCGGAGCATTGTCCTGGTAAAAGAGCTACTTATATCTTTGCAAAAAGCGGTTACCTTCGCTTCAAATTGACATCCTTTTCCAAGTTATCGTCCGTATCCAAAAAAAACTATGGCCATCACCTTGCTGACCAACAAATTATTTTGGCCTTCTTCGGTTCGAATTATTCCTTGATCTTTGCTATACTGTGATGAATCCATGTCCACAATCACAAAACGGCGCGAAAAGTCTTGCGTGACATCGTTAAACATTACTCCTGGTCAGACGATCGTTTTTGCGACGAGAGCAAATGTGGCATCCTCTGGCAGAAAGTTTCCTCATTCCCTAAGTAACCTAAAAACCCTCCAGTGGGAATGCGCCACTTCTTGGAGCTCTATAGATTCTTTATTCAAGGAGTATCAGTCCTTATAGCCTTGTTCTACATTTTTTTGATATATCTCTTTCCGTATCTTCCTATCTCCTGTTTTTCCTTCAAGGTGTACTTATTGTAGCTATTTAGACCTGGGTCTACCTCTTCTTCTCTTTCCGTTTGATGCCCATTATATAATTGTCCTTACAGTGTCTTCTTCTTTTCTCCATATGTTTCCTAGCCATTTTATCCGTTATTGTTTTATTTCCCTCACTATATCTTCTTCTTGCAGTTCTTGTTCTATTTTACAGATCATTATCATTCTGTATTTGTTTTCTACCGTTTTTAAAAATCTAAAAATAGTTTTTACTATTTTTCTTCCTACTATTCGCAATTCTTCTTCGTCTTTTTAGTCATTGTCATTGTTTCTGCAGCGTACATTAATATGGATCTGATTATTGTTATACTTTCAATTTTTGTTCTCTTCATGAGATTTTTATCTTTATCCATTAGGTAACATTATGCCTAGGTATTCAGACTTGTTCACTTCTCTACAGTTTAGGCTATCTATTTTTATAGTTCTGTTTCCTGATTTTCTTCCTGATCTTTTGTTTTGTTCTCGTTAATTTTCAAACTTATCTTGTTTTCTTTTGTTTCTATTTCTTCTACCATTTCCTCCAATATTTATTGTTGTCAATACTATTTTGTCCACGTATGCTATTATTTGGGTGCGTTGTAACCCTAATGTTCTTTTGTTTTATTGCCTTATCACATACTCTAACGTTATGTTAAACAGAGTTGCTGATAATGTGTCTCTCTGTCTTATTCCTTTGTTTATTTCGAATTCCTGTGTTTTTCCTTTTTGTGTTCTGATTGTGGTTGTTTCTCGACTTAATGTTATCAGGATCAATCTTCTCAGTTTTGCTGTTATTCCAAATTCTTCTAGGGTTGACATTAGTTTTTCTTCTTTACTCCAATGAACGCTTGTTCAAAATCAATAAATAGCAAGTCTATATTCATTTTATATTCATGTGCTTTTTCTATTATCAGTTGAACTGTATGTATTGCGTCTGTTGTTGATCTGCCTTGAGTAAACTCGCATTGATGCTGCGCTATTATGTTTTCTGTTTCTTTTTGGACTTTTTTTGTTATAATATTGACATTATTATGGTCGTGATATTTCTGTAATTTTCGTATGCCTTTTTTATTAATTGTAAATATTTGTCCTCTTCCCCATTCTTTTGGAAATTTTGGTTATTCATATATTCGTGCATTTAATTTCCTCTATATTTTATTAGTTCTTTGTTCATTCCGTCTTTGCCCGGTGTGTTACCGTTTCGTTTGCTTATTATTATTTCTTGGACTTCTCTTGTTGATTCTTCTAATACTCTTTCATCTGCAGTTTATCTTGTGTTGTAATTTCCACTTGTGTTCGTACTTCTTTATAATATTCCACCCAAACTTTCTTATATTGCTCATTATTTCCTGATAAAATTGTTTTTTAATGTGTGTTATTTTATCACCCATCCAATCTCTCTTGTTTTCCTCTCTTACTTTTCATATTTTTTTCTGTCTTTTATTTTATTTGTTTTCATCCACTCAAGTCTTGTATTTTTCTTTCCGATCACTACTTCGTGACTTTCTTCGCTGAACCATAATTTCCTACCTTCCCTTATTTTCTCCCATCCATTTTTTTGTTGTTTGTTTTATACAGTTTTGTATATTATCACACTTCTTCTCTACATCATTCTCTTCTCCACACATTCGTGCAAAATATTAAACCCTTGTTCTGTTAAGATAAGCATCAATCGTTGATTTATTATTCCATGGATTTTATCGACCATTTCTAGCGTGTTGACTTCTTTTAGACAGCCTGCACGCTTATCATCAAGCGTATCTTAGTTACCATATTGTACCTTATTAAAAGTACTGTGTTGAATGCATTGGTCGACTAAATTACTAGGACTTCTACTTCCAGTAGTTCGTATTACTCCTTCAAAGAGCTTTTAACCCCAATTCCCATACTCCCAAACCACCGACATCATCCTGCAGCGTATCTTTGTGAACATGTACCTTATTAAAAGTGTTATGGTTAATGCATTGCTCGACTAAATTGCTGTGACTTCCTTTGGGGGATGTTGGAGTTGTCTTTTGCCATCATTTGAACTCTGAAGTGTACTACTTTTATTCATTAGTAAAATTAGTAAATTGACAAATAAGTCAGCTACAAAAAGTTTTATGGAGTCGCATGGAATCGTAAATCAAATTTGGACGTTATTTATGAGATCTTCTTGACATCAAAGTCATCCTATTCCTACCCCATCATCACATATAAAGTTGGTACCACATTTTCCTTTGATTATCAAGTTGCTTTGCTAGCCGAATTCAATAGCTTCTGTAATAGGAAGCTGTGATGTCAATTACAATACAAAGTGCGGTTATCACTTGGCTAGTTTCTAGTTCAGTCCAAGCGACCATATACCAAACCAGATCTCAGCATATTAATATCAAACAACAATAATTATTGTTGCATTATCATTACACAAAGAGACAAACAATCATATTAATTATGCAGGAACCTTTGATGCATGAACTCAATTAAGCCAAGGGAGGAAAGATTATCAAAATCAATATCAATAATAGTTAATTATTTCTGACCAATAGGACTCGAACATTTATTCAGAGATACAAAAAAACAAATATTTTAAAGAAATAAATAACACTGTAAAGTGACCTTTGAACATTAAACAACGGAATGACCTGTTAGACAAAACAAAATACTATTCAGAAGTTCAGTCCCAATGAAAAATGTCTACCCTGTGAATGAATTTCATGTTTATTCAAAATAATAACAGCTTAGTTTTTCCTTTCCCAACGTAAAGAATTGAGAAACATAAAATGATAAAAAGAATGTGTAAATATATAAAAGCAAATGCTATTCCAAACACTTCAAACTCACAATTCCAGCTTATATAACTCAGCCAACTACACACATAAAAGTTGAAATCCGATTCGTTCGAAAACCAATCATTTGTGAAAGTTTTTTTCTTTTACGAACGTTTTTCTTCCGTTCTTTGAAATCAGAGAAAGCGGGCGGTGGTTCAGTGAGACTGTTTAAAGAAAGAACAAAACTGTATCTAATTTCCAAGCTCTGAGAGGCGGTCTAGAATATTTGAGTCCAATTTAAACATTCTTCTTAGTACTGTAATGGAATTCCAAAATATTTCACTCTGTTCTGGTTTTGGAATAAGCTATTATAATGTAATAAATCAGTAATTAACAAAATACTTTCCATTCACTCAAAAACCAAAGTTGCTTGTGTCAGAATTCCCAAATTGATTTGAAATATGCTGCTTTCTAGGGTCTAATTCCAATACGTAGAGACAACTTTTTGACGTCATTTCAGAGACTCTTGACATACCCAGCGGGTATTTGGAAAAGTCATCATTGTAGACAGACTTCTAGAAATAATTCAGTTTCCTTAGTTCGATGCTCGTTTTCGACATTCATGTCATGAAATAATAATAATAGAACAAAATTTGACTAATATCATTATTAATTGATTAGAAAAAGAACGAACAACAATTAGATTTGATTAAAAGCATCGTCCTTACTTGCTACTAACATGAATTTGTGCATCATTTTCTTTGCACCAACATACAATATTCAAGTCCCTTTTTTACATATAACTGTGTAAGGATACCTCGCTGAAGGCGGGGTTGTTAACTCTGGAGTCGCTGTCGAAACTGCAGACGGTATACTCGGGCGCCAATGCGGTCGGTGCCGCAGTTTCTAGAGACGGGCGGCTGAGTAGCTCAAAGGAAAGAGTCAGGATGTTCAAGAGAATAATATTCAGAGCTGGTGAGCATACAACATATATTGCAGGAATTTGCACAGAGATAGATTGGCTGAAGGCTGACGACGACGATGCGGTGACTGCCCAAGACAATCGACATT
The DNA here is from genome assembly GCA_963989225.1 of Dromius quadrimaculatus. Lineage (NCBI taxonomy): Eukaryota > Metazoa > Arthropoda > Insecta > Coleoptera > Carabidae > Dromius > Dromius quadrimaculatus. The sequence continues at coordinate 6,609,061 of OZ022334.1, read as the reverse complement.
CGCGGAATTGTGAAATGATTTTCCGAACGGTGGATCAACTTTAAAACTCGTTCTACGCTTGTGAAACCAAACTATTTTCCAGGCAGTGGCTCTACGTTAAATTCTTTCAATACTGTGAAACCAACAAGAACTTTTCCAGTAGTGATTCTACAGTAAAACAATCTAACACTGTTAAATCAACAAAGACTTCTCCAGCGGCGACTCTACGTTAATTTAATCCAACGTTTGCGGAGCGGACGGCAAAAAATAAAACAGAATGACTCTAAGTTGAACTTTGCAAAAATATTCCAAGTCCAAAAACAGCAAAAACAATGGGAAAATGAACCAAGTTCCTTTTACGAACTTATAAAATACAACAGAAAACAATCAGACTTACAATTTGTCTTAAACAATCGCACTAAACGGACTTAGCACAAAAACTTTGAACGGTAATACTTTGGAAGATGGCTCGGAGAACTAGCTCTCAAAAAAGTGACTTAAATCGGCTGCAAGGCCTTATTTATACTCAAAGTTTAATGAAACATCACTCAATTTGTCTTTCAAAATAAATTCAATTCAGCGCTTGTCAGAGTAATGTGAAGAAGAGATACTTTACAAAAAAGAAGAAATCATTTCAAAGCACTAATTTCTTGATATTTTGTAACCTATTTTTCTGCTTGATACATCTTTACAGCGGTTACATTTCATTCACAAAACATTTAAAACATTCAAATAATATTACAATAAATTATTTGTTCACGTTGGTAGTTTAGTCACTTGTCGGTAGAGACAAAAGTTTCAAACGTCAAATCTTCAATTGTTAAGTCAAAGGTCAAAATCACGGTAAACAAAATATAGAAAATATTTTACGAAACAACGGTCGGTTACATTTACTGTGAGTACATGACATAAACACAAATCATACAGTTACAGAATTGTATTTCAGGAGATTTACAAATCATAACCTTATTCAACCACATGTTGTGAACTATTGAAAAATGTTTGTTCAAGCTGATGGCTGGTGACGTTACGGTAAGTGGTGTAGTGTTTAAACAGAATTACGGATCTTTAAAATTTACAGGGCAGGTTAGATATGAAAACTAGATGTGATTAACTTCAAAATGTAAGACGGTAACGGAAGGCTCTCGCATGTGCAAATGTGGCGGAGCTTTGAAGGGAAGATTTCGTCACAACTGTCATGATGTTATTGACTGCAACCTGTCTGTAAGCTGTCTCTACGGATTAATATAGGGCAAGAGTGGGCAACACAAATAAAGGACAAGAAGAAATAATGGGAATACATGGAGAACTGACCAAAAATAATAATAGTAACAGACTTATGAACTTCTGCTTAATTCTAAACACTATATTCAAACATAAAGAAATTCATGAATACATCCAAGAAGTGACAAGCAGGAATGAAAAGTCATTAATAGATTATTTTATAACTAATATCACCTAAAGGAAAAATGTCAATAATGTACGAGTAAACAAAGGAAACGAAATTGGTAGTAATCACTATCCAGTAGTAGCAAGAATTAAACTGAAAGAAAAAAAGAACTTGAAGTAAAGCAAAATGCAACTGAATATTGTAATAAAATAGAAAAATTAATAATAGAGAGGTCAAGAGACATGAAAGTAATAAAAATGTTCCAGGAAAATGTTGGAGATCTAGTAAATGATACAGCAAAACCAGACATGAACAATATAGAAGAAATATGGAAAACATTCAAACATATGATAAAGAAGGCAAAGAAGCAAGCTTGCGAAGTGTACAAAAATACAAGAAACAAAAAACAAACCCATTGGTGGAACGAAGAAGTCAAAGCAGAACAAAAGTTAAAAAGGAGAAGCAGAAATGAAAGATATTTCTAAACACGATAAAACAACGTTTTGAAGAAATGAAAAAATGAAAAGCAAGGACTTGGGAGGAGTTCGGAAACATACTGGAAGATAACTACGAAAAAAATAAAAAATATCCTATTCCACGATTAAAAACTCTAGAAAAGGAAAGCAAACAGTACTAAAATAACCTAAAGATAGACATGGAAGTATATCAAAAGAAAATAAAGATGTTATGGAGAGATAGAAAACAATTTAAATATATGGCTGCAGAATAAGTACTGATGTTGCTTGAGATGCTTAGTAGGATTTGAAAAATTAGGAAAATCCCCAAAGGTTGAGAAAAGGCAGTGATATTCCCTATTCACAAAAAAGGAGACAGTAGGAATTGTAACATTTACAGAGGGATATCATTGTTATGTACTACAGCTAAAATATATGAATCTATAATAGAAAACAAGCTAAGACAAGAAGTGGAATTAACAATGGAAAGAGCATGAAGCGGGCTAAGGAAAGCATATGTGGAATATACTAAGAGAAAGACTGGATAACGAAAAACTAATAGAAGCAATAAAAAGTGTGTACAGGAAAACATCAAATTACATAAGAACCGGAAATGAAACATCAGAAGAATTTTCCACAACGCAAGGACTAAGGCAAGGAGGTGCATTAAGTCTATTGCTATTTATAATATTCTTGGATAGTATTATCAAGAAAATAAAGGATAAAACAAAAAAAAGAAGATATTGGTTACCATCAGCTGACAATAACAACAATAGGTGAATGTGCTTTCGCAGATGATCTAGCAATTCTAGTTAAGAACGAGAAATACATACAACACAATATAAATAAATGAAACGATGAACTAAAGAAGCATAATATGATCATAAATGTAGACAAAATAAAAACAATGGTGATAGCAAAAGAAGATACAAAAATTAACATAAAAATAAGCGGAAAGGAAATAGAGCAAGTAGATATTCACATATCTGGGGATAACAATTAACAAAAAAGGAAACATAGATCAAGAAATCAATAAAAGAATATTAGCAGCCAATAGAAACTTACATGCAATAAACAAAACAATAATAAATTACAAACAATACAAAAATGACAGTCTATAAAACAATATAAAGACCATGTTAAATATATGGAAGTGAGACGTAGACAATAAATCAAAGGAACAAAAATAAAATCCAAGCAGCGAAAGTGAGATACTTAAGATTAGTAGATGGATAAAATAAGAAATGGTCAAATAAGGAAAAACCTGGCAATAAAAAGCATACATAACGCTATAGACAAGAAGCAGGTGGCATGCCAGAAGAGCGACAAACAAAATAAATGTGGAACACAAAGATCACAAAGAAGAAAAAGAGAGAGAGACCTAGAAAAACATAGGAGCACAATGTAGATGAGATTTCAAGGAGAAACAGTATCAGCTGTCAATATACAAAAAGAAAAAAAGAATAATAAAAAATGGGAAGAACTGCTAACAAATTTGAACTAAAATTAGTTTAATCGCGATGTCCGCAAGGGTATAAAGCAGATCCAAAATAATTAATGATGAGAAGTAGAAGTATTTATTAATAATGAAGAAAAAAACTTTCCAGAACTCATTTTATAAATGAATATGTTTTATTGGGATGTAAATTAATTAGAAACACAACGTTTCGAGAGCAAAGTGCTGCCTTTTTCAAGTGTGAAGAAAAAAAAAAAGACAGCACTTTGCTGTTGAAACGTTGTGTTTCTAATCAATTCACAGAACTGATATCCCAATAAAACATATTTATTTATTTATTAATAAATTTCTAGTTGTATTATTGTAGCTTCAAGTGAAAATAAACTTATTAGACCCACAAACGAGTTGGGTTCCATTACAATATATTGAAAATTTCATAATTTCTGTTCCTGATTAATTCACAGCATCTTTCAGGCCATGTTTAGTATATCTATGATTTTGTTAATTCTACTAAAAATAAACATTCTAGTTACAGAGTGATAAATGAAATCACAGAGCTATTTGGTAAATATGGTACTCGAAATTACGAAATAAAAACCAATTCATTACAAGTTAAAAAATTAATGCAAACACAAAAATCATTCCCAAGTGCAAATCAGCGTAATAATTTTACTATTCCATACGCTTGCGTCGAGTTATTTCAATATGGAAAAAATTGTGTATATCGCTGTCGAAAATCCGATTTGTATCAATTATTTCAATACCAGACTGATTGTTTTATATTTGTCAGTGAATTGGAAACCAAAAATATGGATAAAAAATATTCATGTCGAAATTCATTTCCTATTTTAAGTGTGACAATATTATAAGATCCGCTTGACTTATCGAACACCTGTGTAACAATATTATATGGGTACATTAAAAATATCTTTCGACTGATTGAAATGCATCAAAAATACACTAAACTATCGGGACAGAGCTAGTTTCTCCCGTTCGTCCCTAAAAAGTGTAAGTTGCCAGAAACCCGAACATTTATAATATTTTTGTGAAACATTTCTGCTGCTCTCGCTGTGATCATAACCTACAAACCATTATGGGTTAAAACAATCACTAAAAGAAGATAAACTAACTTACGTGATACACTTTACTGAGTGTCAAAGTGTTAATTAAGTATTAGAATAAATATTAATGTATAATTATATGTTCTAAATGAGTTATAGTTGTAATTATTAAACATCTTTCAAATTTCATATCTCTCGTATATAGAGGCGCCACTGCGCAGAAGCTTTTGTATCAAAGATGGCGCTAATGCTAGTAAGTTATACTTTTGTTATAAGAGATGGTGCTGGTAACTTTTGTTAGTGCTCTAGTCGTGAAGCCTCGTTAAATTCACTTGGTAGGCTTCAACTTTTAAAAATTAATATTGAAGATACTTGTGTCCCACTAGTACTTAAAAAGTCGGTGCTTAAAAATGACTCCCTATAAGGAAGAAACACATGTATACAGTTGCTCACCTGTCTAAGACCTGTCCAAGATGCTTGTTTCAAACACTGATTTTTTAAATACTTGAGGGACACAAGTATCTTCAATTCTAATTTTTGATCAAAATATTCCAATTTCTACAATTGTCACAATATATCAGGTATGCACTCTTCACTTTCCGGAGTCTGTGGTGTCAGATGATGGAAGCAGCTCTCAATGAGCGCTGCATTGTCCAATTTAACCTAGACGCTTGAATTTAAATTAGATTTTCAGCGCATTTTGTGGGAAAAAGCGCTATCATATTCACTTTGGCTGTCTGGCTGGCTGGCTGGCTGGCTGGCTGGCTGGCTGACTGGCTGGCTGGCTGGCGTGACGCTGAGTTCTTAGCAAGTATACTATTCACAGACTTGAAACTGGTACGAAATGAAAGCTGCTCCTTCGTAGGTTTGCACAAATTGCTTCAATTCAAGCTCAGTGATTGTGGAAGATTAATGATTCAATTACTTGTTTCAAGTGAAGCAATGCCCATAGATTTATATGACATTAGGGATATGGCAACTAAAATTTATTAAAGTAGATAAAAATTTAGTTACAACTTTCGCCGCAGGTGTCATTATTATTATGTACAGTTGTCAAATCTGTCCGGGATTCATTCAATGACTTGTTTAACGCAAATTTGAAGCTTATTAGAATGAATTATTATTATTGGATGAAAATTTGTTTACTTTTGGTGTATTTTTTTTTAAGTAATGTTTTGGTTATGTTTTATTCCTTTTTACTTTATTTAAATTAAATTCACAAAACTCATTCTGTGGTTGCATTTCGGGGAAAATGTTTTTATCTTCCAGCACTGAACTTTTTAAGATTAAGAGTTGCAATGTTTTGCTTCTTTTATAAACAAAAAGACCCTGGCGCCCGACCATATATAACCTCAATTAAGTAAATGCGATAAAAACTAAATATTCATCGATTTCATAAATATTGTTGTTGTTTTTATAATTTAACATTACAATAGAGATGTAATTATCCAGTAAGTTCCCGATCTTATTTGAATTATAAATTCCACGTAGCTCCTATAATACGAAATTTGCACTAATTGCATCATTCTTAAGTAAAACAAATGATTGCGGTGACAAAAGTTTTGTTCTGTTAAGTAGACTAAATGCGAACCTCTAGACCCTAATCCATTAATTTAAAATAATAATCCTGTGTCCTTTCACGTTATACCAAGCAGGAAGACCGAGTAAATAGCTACAATAAACCAAAGTCGCAGACAGGAGAAAATTTCCAAGGGTGCAGTTATTATCATTCCATAATTGAAGAGAGATCATTTTTAACCTCAGCTATGTTTGCGAATCAAGAATATTGGTGTAAAGAGTCTTCATTAAAAAAAACAATAACACAAAGACTCTTGAACAGTTTAAACCAAGAAAAGCTTCCAATTATGCCACAGTGTTACACATCCATATTTCACGATCTTTCAACAATGTCTTCAAGTACGAGTACATTTAACAGCACAATCGTGCGAAACGCAAATTTGCTCGACATACCAGCTTCCTCTAGACAATTACATTTCCTAAAGTCGCCGTCGATGACAGTAACATGGTTACTGTTAGAAGATCAGCAGCAAAACAGAGAATATATCTTGTTTCAGCTCAGAGAGTGTGTCATGTATTTAGGACCAGTGTAGTTACGTGAGTAAAATATTAGTGAGGGTAACGCTTAACATAAGGGAAACCTTATTCACTTGGTATTGTCAGCAACAAGGGAAAGGATAATTTGAAGGACATCCAGAAAACATGATCCCAAATTGGATGAAAATCCAAACATCTGTAGAAAACTCATCATGACACTTGTTTGAATAAATATTGGAGCGTTTTTACTTACTTGTACTAAGTAACAAGTATTGTGAAACCGATAAATTTCACCTATCGAGATTTTGATGGATATATCCGTTTTGAGCATCCCTGATTCCATTTTGACCATTTTTGGCTTAATGTCAGTACGTATGTACGTATATATGTGTGTATGTGCGTAACTACCAAATCTCAGAATTCGTCAAACGTATAATGCTGAAATTTTGTATAAAAGACTGATATAGGAGCTAGGATCTTGATGTGCACCTCGCATTATGGTTGCAATTGTCTGTTCTGGAAGTGCACTTTACCCACTGATCTCTAATAAACACCGGATTGGGCTTAGGTCGCTGGAATGCGGCCCCAATTGAGCGTCGCCATCTTGGCAAAAACTGAGGTTCTGTGTCAATTGGTGACAGTTCAGTATGGTGTTGGGACGCAATTTTATACTGAATAAATTTTGTTTATCTATTTAAATGTAGATATATTAATACATAATATTGTTATTGTTTTATTTTATTAGAAAAACTCAACTGAAGAAGTTTGAAGATATAACTTATTCCTATTTTCAGTGAAGTATTACTTTTTACAGGTTTTATGGAGACCTAGAAGGATACATCAATTCATTATGTTAAAGTAATCAAACGATTTGATTTTCAATTTTAGATTGAATTGGAAATATCATGAATAATAAGATCATATTGTTGGGCAATGTTACAAAGTTATCATAACAAATTTGAGTAATATATCAAATTTAATATAAAATATCTTGCTCACAGAATTAATCGCTGGACTGCAAATTTGTGCTTACTTACGAACAATAAATTCTTGATTATTAAATGTATTATTATTCTCCTATCATGTGTAGCAGATATTTAAAATTATTAGTTTTGAATAGGCAATATTATCGCAGAAATGCACTTCATTTATTCATATAGGTAAATTCATAGTTTCAAATTTTAGGTAACAAAAATTTATAAAACTATTTAACGGATTAAATAATACTAAACTACAATGTTTACAAAATAGTTAAAACACTGACACGAAAGAATTCACAAATATTTTTAACTATTAATAAATATTTCAACTATTATAACAATTTTTAACTTTTGTTGATTGTTAATGTATGTATTTTAATATATATTGAGAATAATTTCTTCATCTTACTTGCATTATACTTTGAATTTCATCGAGTGCCTTGTATAAGTGTTTTGAATTTGCCGCCGAATAGTGACACAAAACCTCAATTTTACTATCAAGGCCTCAGTTCAACCGGGGCCGCTTTCAGATGCCAGAATACGGTCTAAACTCAATCCAGTGTTATATAGAGATCAGTGACTTTACCTGATACTTTTTTTGAATTTTCCGCATAAATCTAGAATGATTAGGCGTAGGATACTGGAATTCAATATTTGAAATTGCTGTAGCATCCAAATAGTCATCTCCTATTTTCGTCCCAATCGACTAAGCCGGAAGTGCACTTCATATTACAGACTTTTCGAATTTTTCTCATAAATTTAAAATAATTAGTCGCAGAATATTGAGATTTCGTATTAAGCACTTTTATAGCATCTAGTTGTACACCTTGCGTTATGATTGTGATCGGCTGAGCCGGAAGTGCAGTTTACTTGAAACATTTTTTAATTTTCTGCATAAATCCAACGCGATTGAACGTAGAATATTAGAATACAGTATTCAAGATGATAGTACTGTCTAGATGCTCATATCCTATTTTCATTGAGATCGACTGAGCCGAAATTGCACTATACTTGACGATCTTGGAATTTTGCGCATAAATTCAGAACTGTTAGCCGTAGAATCCTGGAAATCAGTATTTAGGAATGTTGTAGCATAAGAATGACGACCTACTGTTTCCATAGCAACCGACTAGTCATGAAATGATAAGATGTTGTGTTTGATTATATATATCCAATAATGTTCAAGTAAGTCCCGTGATGTCCACGTCAAATTTTTTTTATTAGTTTATTAGTTACAAATTCTGTCTCCTCAGCAGCAGTTACAACACTTTAAAATTAAATATCTTTTCAAAACTAAATAGTTCCTTCTGCAAATTCAATTAACATCTTTCTTTCTACTAGTTCTCGAAGTAGTGCTACGTTTCGGATTCCAAGTTACCTTTCCTTTAATGCACTGTCCATGCCCCGAAAAGCCATTAGTAATTTTAAAGTAGGTAAATGGAGTTTCCATCCTGGAACCACAAGTTCACACCCAATTCTGCGGTAACTGGACCCTCAGGCTTTTAGACCAGAGGTCACCAAACCAAATATATTTGGGTTACCAAAAAGCAGAAACTATTAACAATAAAAGATTTTTCAAACCAATTACGGCTTTATTTTAAAGTTTCTAATATAATTGCATTTTCAAAATTTTCTTACAGATGCATGCAGCTACTGAAAAAAACAACTCAGATTTTATGCATACGTGCTCACAATGAAATAAGGTTTTCCATGATGTCAATGATTTTCATAAATATTAAATTTAATTTGATAACTAAAATGTTAAACAACTCAAATTTCTCAAAAGGGAACACCAATTTTTAACAAAAGCTTTGAATTTTATTGTAAAAAAATCAAGACAAGTTTGTCATTAGAACCATATATCTATTTCTGAAGTTTTTTGAGATATGAAATTGTTCCTTATATAAACGGCATTCTCAATTTTCATTTTTTTAATTATTTCAAGCTATTGACTAACAGATGGCAGTCTTTTCGTAGCAAGCACCTTAACTGAAATCTGGAATACTCTGAGATAATTCTAGCAGTCCCTCGAAAGACGGTACGCAAGTAAACAAAAGAGACCCCACTTTCTGTCTATACAAATGACCCCGTCGTTTACTTGAAAGTAAATAAAACTACGGGCAGATCAATAAAATTTCTAGTGATACAAATATTGTTTCTACTTCGAATTCTAAAAACAATGAAATAATATACAATACACTTTTTAAAACATTTTAGGACCACTGCTCTAATCCTTCATCCACAAAGATCCCACAAGCAGCATAAACTAATTCGGTGGAGATAAGTTGCTTCGCACATTATAATTCCGTTAAAGTAATGTAAAGCTCTCGCCTAGGCTATTAATGGAGGTATGAAGGTAGTTGAAAAGCAAACGTCCAGCTCTTGACAAGTTAAAGCTCATGGCATCATAAAAGATAAAAGCTTCTAAAAAAAATTATCATAAAATTTATTATTTGTACCATATTTTCAATAAAGGAGCTTTTATAATTACATAGAATTACAGTATACTGACCTAAATGTCGATCAGTTTTTCTTTCTCAAGACGAATGGAGTAGTTTCGACATCGTTGTCAAAGTATGAATATTTCTAGATACGAGGGTAATTCGAAAAATTTTCGGCCTGAAGCATGGTGCAAATTTTCAGACTCGTGTGTTCAGTAGATTTATTGTAGCAGTGGCAATAAATGAACGATTCTTGTCTGTCTTATTAAATGGATAAAATTAAAGTTCGTGCTGTGATCAAGTACTTCGTTTTGAAAGGCTTAAGACCGACAGAGATAAAAAATTAGTTAGATATTACATTAAAAGAATCTGCTATTTCATTTGCCACGGGTAAAAAGTGGTCGGTTGAATTTAAACGTGGTCGTACGTCAATCGCACGGGACGCCCAAAAACCGTCGTGACCGACAAAATCGACGCTAAAATCCACAATTCCATACTAGACGATCGTCTACTGAAGGTTCAATTAATTGCTAGGGCTGTAAACATCTCGATATATCGCGTCCACCACACTTTACGCGATGCACTGGTATTTATACTAGAGGGGGCGGAGCTATAAGATCTTCTTGTTCCTGATTGGCTCACTGATGAGATAAGTTATTGAATGGCTTTACTTGCTTCTAATTCACGTCAAAAAAGTTAGCACCCCTACTTTGCGCAAAATGAAAAAAAAGTAGCCTATAATTTAGGACTAATTAAGGACTAATTTGTACCCAAAAAAATTGAATATGTACCCACGCACTTCGGCCATAAAATCAATTTGAAATGTGGGTGTGCTAACTTGAGCAAAAGCTGGCACCCCAACATTCGCCAATCGAAAAAAAAGTCAGCTCACTAGGAAGAACTAATTTGTCCCCAAAAGGATTTTTGAAAAATAATTATTTCTATAACAAATAGATTTGTTTCGCAATTGCACTAAGTGAAATTCGGAGCAAGATTTTAAAAATTATTTCAGGACGGGTAAGAGTTTGTGAAACTCAATCTCAAAGTCAAGACTAATTAGTAATTACAAAATTTTTGCTATAAAAAGATTATTTATGTTGAACATCAATTATTTTTAAATTGCGCTGCGCGGAATTTCAAGCCATTATAACCAAATAATTTGAGAGTGAGGGAAACTTTAAAAATTTGATTTGGAATTAAGGACACATTTTTACCCACATAGATTTTGTTATAAACAAATTATTCTTGTTAAAAATCAAATATTCTCGAATTGCGCGAATCAAAGTTGAAAGCAATTTCAAGCAAACAATTTAAGAATGAAGAAGAGTTGAAAAAACTTGAATTGGAATCAAGGACTAATTTGTACCCACAAAGATTTTGTTATAAACAAATTATTTATGTTGAAAATCAATTATTTTCCAATTGCGCAGCGCGAAGTTCAAAAACAATTATAAACACACAATTAAAGAGTAGGAGATACTTGTGAAACTTCATTTAAGATTAAGAACTAATTTGTTCCTACATAGATTTTGTATAAACAAATTATTTTTGCTGAAAATCAATTATTCTCGAATTGCGCTGTGCAAAGTTGAAAGCAATTTCAGGCAAACAATTTGAGAAGAAAGAAGACTTGAGACTTGAGAAAACTCAAATTTGAATGAGGGACTAATATGTACCCACAAAAATTTTGTCATAAACAGATTATTCATGTTGATAATCAATTATTTTCGAATTGCGCTGCGCAAAGTTGAAAGCAATTTCAAGCAAACAATTTGAGAAGAAAGAAGACTTGAGAAAACTCAAATTTGAATCAAGGACTAATTTGTACCCACAAAGATTTTATCATAAACAAATTATTTATGTTGAAAATCAATGATGATACAAATCATTCCTCAATTCAATTTTAAGTTTTCTCGAGTCTTCTTTCCTTTCAAATTGTTTGCTTATAATTGCTTTCAACTTTGCACTGCGCAATCCGAAAATATTCGATTTTCAACATAAATAATTTGTTTATGACAAAATCTTTGTGGGTAGAAATTAGTCCTAAATTCAAATTCAAGTTTTTTCAACTTCTTTATTCTTAAATTGTTTGCTGGAAATTGCTTTCAACTTTGGTTCGCGCAATTCGAGAATATTTGATTTTTAACAAGAATAATTTGTTTATAACAAAATCTATGTGGGTACAAATGAGTCCTTAATTACAAATCAAGTTTTTCAAGTTTCCCCTACTCTCAAATTATTTGGTTATAATGGATTGAAATTCCGCGCAGCGCAATTCAAAAATAATTGATGTTCAACATAAATAATTTTTTTGTAGCAAAAATTTTGTAATGACTAATTAGTCTTGACTTTGAGATGGAGTTTTACAAACTCTTACCCGTCCTGAAATTACTTTTTAAATCTTGTTCCGAATTTCACGTAGCGCAATTGCAAAAAAAATCTATTTGTTACAGAGATAATTTTTTTTAAAAAAATCGTTTTGGGTACAAATTAGTCCTAAATTAGTTCTTCCTAATGAGCTGACTTTTTTTTCGATTGGCGAATGTGGGGGGGCCAGCTTTTGCTCAAGTTTGCATCCTCACTTTTCAAATTGATTTTATGGCCAAAGTGCGTGGGTACAAATTCTAATTTTTTGGGTACAAATTAGTCCTTAATTAGTAAATTATAGGCTAATTTTTTTTTCATTTTGCGCAAAGTGGGGATGCTAACATTTTTGATGTTTCTAATTGATTTACTGAGAAAGGCTCTTGAATGTATGCGGCGAGTGCTATGTTTTGTTCAGTCTGAGTTCTTCTTTCTTGTTGATGTTCAGTTGCTTCTTAATTTATATGGCCTCTCTTTGCAGGCGTAGGAAGTACTAGGAGATGGTCGAAATGGTGTGGTCTAATTCCATCAATACATGCTCTGCTACTGCTGACTTTTCGAGTAATAGTAGGCGGCAGCTTCTTTTAGCCTCTTCGATTCTTGTCTTAATGCTGCGCTTAGTTGTACTGATTTAAACACTACCAAAAGAACAGAGAATAGCAAATGTGAGTGGCTCTTTAAGGTCTTTGGCTGATCTAACCAGGTTCAGCAGCTGTCGTGTGGGTTTAAAATTAGGTTTTACGTTGTGGAGTTCAAGAACTCAATTTCTTGATGTAAGGCAAGCATTGTATCACAAATGTGAAATATTTCAATAATTAGCTCACATAATTATTTATTTGAATTCACTGTAACTGTAAACCTAGTTGGCATTGACCAAATCGATGTTTAATTGTCGCCTACAGTTACTAGATGTTCGGTGTTTGCCAGGCATCAACTGTTAGGCAATTGAATGTTGGCCCATTGTCGGCTTAGGTCTATAAGAGCGTTAGCTAGAAGAGAAAGGCATTCAGTAATTCAGTAATGTAACTGTGAGCGAAATAGTGATCATACAAGTGTATAAAGTGAATATTTGTATTGCAACCTGTGATTATAAATTATTCGCAATAAAATTTTACCTATCGGTGAAGATTTAGTTTCAGTTGTAGTCTTGTTCTTGGGATGGCAGAATTCTTCTTGTAGGTGTTGCAAATCCGATAAGCGTCTTGTACTAAGGTTTTAAGTGCAGCCCGTTTCTGTCTTGGATGGTGATTCGAACTCTTGTTTAGATATATTTCTGTGTATGTCCGTTTCAGATATGCCTTACGTCCAAGAGCGCCGTCCCGAGCTCTTATTCATGGTGAACTGGATTCTGAGGTGAATGGCGTTGATATGTTGTAGAAAAGCATCGAAAATCCCTCCACCATGGCTCCAAATCACTAAAGTATCCAGTGGCGTGCGGTGACTTTCTGTGATAGGTGTGCACAGTCGGTGGTGAGGAAGGGGATATATACATGGCCAACAATGCTTATTTTGCTCGCAACAACCAGCAATTCATTCAAATTTTTCATATATTTTAATTTGGAAATGTCGCACGGACTGCTGGCCTTTAATTTTTATATTTTGAGTGAATTTTATGTCTGGCGTTGGTCTTGTTTTCATAATTACATTTTTTGTTCCGACATCACGACATGAAAAAGGATTTTCCAGTAGATCACAAATTATAGATCTATTTTCAATTGTCATTCTACAAATGATAATTTCACAAAAATAAATAATTTAAGAAACGTATAAAATAAGTGTTTACCTAATATTGCTGTCTTAAATAACGAATAACAATATTTCAACTATTTTAAAACAAACTAATAAAAGGCGTTTGAAAAAGAACTCAGCTAAACGTTGAATATTCAGCTCCAGGTGCAGAAAGTCTGCCTGCACCCAACGAAAGAGAACGAGCGATAGGAAATCGCTAATTTCGGTATGCTTTTTCTCTGTCAGACTCTATTCCTTCACTCCCCCTATACTGACTATGCAAACAGAACTCGCTCGCCGTGCAGGCGAGAAATCTGCACCTCAAGCGCCGTCATTCGTTTCAAATATATAGCAGAGTGACCCGCTCGCTCGTATTTCTGGTTGCATAAATAGATAAAATACGCTCTTTCTCTGATTTTATAATGAAAATTTGAGAAATAAAATGAAGTATTCAATGAACCATTATATTAATTTTATTTACGTAATTTCTAATATTTTCATAGGGTGTGCAGTGCACACTCTGCACATATGGACTGCACACCACTGAAAGTATCATTGATATAGTGGTGCCAGCACTTGGGTCTATCGGGTATCTAAAAAATCTGAGCAGAATGGTAAGTAGCGAAAAGTACTAGAAGTTAAAATCTTTCTCAAGGTAACGTGCTGGCGTAAGCTAGTGAGTGGGATTTTTGAAGTAGTATCTCCTTGTGAGCGCTTGTTCCACTGGTTGTGTTATACTAGCAAACTGAGAAAAGTAACCATGTTGCTTTAGCTACGGAAGCATCTCCTTGTGAGCGCTACATAGTTGAAATAATGTAGATTGGTTGATTGATTCAGGTTGTTGGATTTTAATTAGCACTTTTTGTGAGCGTTTGTTCACCAACAAAATCACCCAAAGCCAAGAAGAAGTTGTCTGTCTCACTTTTCATCAGGTCTTGAAGTTTGGGTAAAAAAGCATCTCCTGTGAGCACTGCGTAAAGAATAGAACCTGTTGAAAATTATTCTCCAAATTATATTAATTGAACAATTAAATTCATTTCGCTGCATCTCTCTCTTTAAAACTTTTTGGAATTAACACATTTTGCTATTTATTTGAAGAAAGTTATTCAGTTCTTGCATGTTGAGCAATATTTTCAGCAACAAAAAGAAAAACATTTCAAGTATTTCTTAATATTGCCAAAGTATGGAAGGTCATCAGAAATTAAAAAGAAAATAATGCAAACTCAGGAATTGATCCTAAATAATTAAAATTGTGGACACACAGATTTTCTCCAATTTTCTCAATACAAAAGTGAAGTAGCAAGAAAATCTCGAAAATGATCCCTTAATGCAGAATAGAATTCTTGATGATGCAAATTTTGCGCTGGATGTGCAATTGCACCCGCAATAAATCAATAGTTATTATTATCTCATTTAGAATCTAGACGTGAAAATACGCGAGAACAATCGAATCTAATGGAAACGAATATTAAGATCGCATCAGCACTAAAATTCAATTATCTTGATTAAACTGTAAGGTGATTTGAGCGTTTAATTAAAATATTGCAGCGCAAAGTACACACTATTTGAAATTTCAAGTATGCGAAGATGAGTTTAATAAGGAATTTTATTATAATTATCTTAGCAGGTAACTGCTAAATGTTAGCATATATTCACCGAAATTGAGAAGGAGCTTCCTCTGAAAGACGTGCTTGAAATTTCTACTACTAGGGCTTTAGATGTGGCAGTGAAAACTAATGCATCACTTTGAATGCAGTGGCAAAACACGAGACATAGTGAAGTGAAAATTTACCTACCACACAAAGAGAATTCAAGATAAAAGCAACCATAAAGTGAATATACCCACGAGGTATGATAAATAAATTTGCCTAACAAAACACAATCAACTGACCCTTTGTGAGAAATAGGTGCGGGCCTGAATAGATCTGTGCATATTGGGGCATCAATATAAAAAATCTGACGTGGACATCACGTGACTTACTTGTACATCATTGGATATATATAATCAAACACAACATCTCATCATTCCACGGCTTAACGGTTGCTATGGAAACAGTAGGTCATCATTCTTATGCTACAACATTTCTAAATACTGATTTCCAGGGTTCTACGGCTAACAGTTCTGAATTTATGCGCAAAATTTCAAGATTGTCAAGTATAGTGCACTTTCGACTCAGTCGATCTCAATGAAAGTAGGATATGAGCATTTAGACAGTACTATCATCTTGAATACTGTATTTTAATATTTTACGTTCAATCGTTTTGGATTTATGCGGAAAATTAAAAAATGTTTCGAGTAAACTGCACTCCCGGTTCAGCCGATCACAATCATAATGCAAGGTGTACAACTAGATGCTATAAAAGTGCTAAATACGAAATCTCAATATTCTGCGACTGATTATTTTAAATTTATGAGAAAAATTCGAAAAGTCTGTAATATGAAGTGCACTTCCGGCTTAGTCAATTGGGACGAAAATAGGAGATGATCATTTGAATGGTACAGCAATTTCAAATACTGAATTCCAGTATACTATGACTGACCATTCTAGATTTATGCAAAAAATTCAAAAAAAGTATCAGGTAAGGTGCACTTCCAGTACCGACGATTGCAACCATAATGCGAGGTGCACATCTAGATCCTAGATCCTATACCAGTCTTTTATACAAAATTTCAGCATTATACGTTTGACGAACTCTGAGATTTGCGAGTTACGCACATACAGACATATATATATGTACATACGTACCGACATCAAGCCAAAAATAGTCAAAATTGATTCAGGGATGCTCAAAACGGATATTTCCATCAAAATCTCGGCCTCACAATACTTTCTTGTACTTAGTACAAGTAAGTAAAAATTGTTTATTCTGAGCGGTGTAATGTAATAAATTATTTAATTCTTGTGCGCCAATTACAAATAATGGCTACCAATAATTTCACATATACGTACATCCATCCTGAGTATGTACCCTCAATTTGAGTATTGTTGAAGTCCCGGTACACGCAAAAAAAAATTATTTACTCTAAGCGGTTTAATTACTTGTCTTCTAGAGTATTTAATTCCCGAATTTATTGCTCGTGCACCAATCACAATTAATGGCTGCCAAATATTTCGCATATACATACATCCACCCTGAGCATCTTCCCTCAATTTAAAATTTGTGGAACTTCCGGTATACCAAAAAAAAAGACTATTCTGAGCGGTTTAATATAATAAATTATTACTTGTCTTTTAGAGTATTTGATTTTCAAAATTATAGCTCGTGCACCAATTATAATTAATGGCTGCCAATAATTTCACATATACCTGCATACATCCTGAGTATATACCCTCAATTTGAGTATTGTTGGACTCCCGGTACACGCAAAAAAAAATTATTTACTCTAAATGGATTAATTACTTGTCTTCTAGAGTATTCAATTTCCGAATTTGTTGCTCGTGCACCAATCACAATTAATGGCTTCCAATTATTTCGCATACACGTACATCTATCTGAGTATGTACCCTCAATTTGAGTTTTGTGGAACTCCCGGTATACCAAAAAAAAAAAAATTATTCTGAGCAGTTTAATATAATAAATTATTACTTGTCTTTTAGAGTATTTGATTTTCAAATTTGTAGCTCGTGCACCAATTATAATTAATGGCTGCCAATAGTTTCACATATACGTGCATCCATCCTGAGTATGTACCCTCAATTTGAGTATAGTTGAACTCCCGGTACACGCAAAAAAAAATTATTTACTCTAAGCGGTTTAATTACTTGTCTTCTAGAGTATTTAATTTACGAATTCATTGCTCGTGCACCAATCACAATTAGTGGCTGCCAATTATTCCGCATATAAGTACATCCACCCTGAATATGTACTCTAAATTTGAGTTTTGTGGAACTCCCGGTATACCAAAAAAAATAAAAAAATTCTCAGCGGTTTAATATAATAAATTATTACTTGTCTTTTAGAGTATTTGATTTTCAAAATTATAGCTCGAGCACCAATAACAATTAATGGCTGCCAAGTATTTTACATATACGTACATCCATCCTGAGTGCATACCCTCAATTCGAGTTTCCTACAACACCTAGTATACGCAAAAAAAATTTGCTTTGAATGGTGCAATGCAATAAATTTAACTGCTTCTTGGAATATTTAATTTAAAAATTTGTGGCACGTGCACCAACTACGAATAATGATTGCCAATAATTCTGCATATACGTACATCTATCCTGAGTAAGTACCCACAATTTGAGTTTCCTACAACACCTGGTATACGCAAAAAATCAATTTGCTTCGAACGGTGACATGTAATGAATTTAACTGTTTTTTAGAATATTTAATTTGAAAATTTATAGCTCGTGCACCAATTGCGATTAAGGTCTGCCAATTTTTCTATATATAGGTACATCCATCCTGAGTATGTACCCACAATTCAAGTTTTTCTACAACCTCCGGTATATGCAAAAAAATCATTTATTTTAAGCAGTGCAATATAATAAATTATTAACTGTCTTTGAGATATTTAATTCTTGAATTTATGGCTCGTGTACCAATTATGATTAAGGGCTGCATGAATCTACACCCCTTGAGCAATTTTAAAATATTATCAAATACTTTAGGGTTTAACTGTCTTTTTTTATTTCAAAAAATAATATATCAACAGATAATCACATAAAATTAAACAATATCTTTGCAAAATTGCAATTTGCATCAAAAATGCACTTTGAATTTTTTTTTTATATTCATTGAATATTTTCATTCTTCAAATAGACAAAATTCAAATTTATTCATCAATTTTAAATTAATTTCAAATTAAATTTAGTTTTAATGTTGCACAATCTTGTTTAGTTTGGTTTTGTACGGGCTTGGCCATAAACTGTATAAGCACTACGATGTACCTTTTGATATTGCGTTCTCTCTCGTTAGCATTGCGCGCTATAGACAGCTGAACGTACTTCGGAGATTAAAAATAAACGAAGTTAGATTTCGTTGGAGTTGGACTCTGTTTATTGTCGCACGCGTAGTCGTACGGTTAACATTAAAATCGCTTCGCTCTACAACAAAACGTTGAGAAATACTTATTTAAAAGTGCTTTTTGGTATATTGGGGTTTTAAATATTGCTTGTTAACGTAGAGATCAAAATTTTGTGTGTTTAAATATGTAAATTGGGGTGAATTTGTTCCGCATTGCGTGTCCGTTAGGGGCACGTATTTGCGATGTTAGTCTTTGCTTTTATTATGAAATAAATAAATAAAATGTCTTGGTTTTTTTGCAAAGGCCTGTAATGAAAGGTCCAACGTGGGAATCGGTGCACACGTAGGTACCGCTACGAGAGGCACCCCCCCTGGTGAACACCACCGCGTGGATTTGCAATGAGTTCTAGGGCGAACGAGCGAATTAACTGGGGAGTAACGGCATACTCTCGATATGTACCTATCGGAAGTCGGAAAATATGGTAATTGGCGGGGGTCCTTGATTAAGTTCAAGAAACAACATTAGCTGAGACCGATACTTAAGGTTACCATATCGCGTAATTAGGCGGTATCGCGGGCCTCGGAATATGCATTGGCCACGTATTCGAACAACGTATTTTTTATTTTGCAAACGACGAGCACACCGGTGCTTGGGTGTCTGAGCGCTCAGGCACTCATTGGGATAGTAAAGTAGAGTCAATTAGTAGCATAATATACCGGAGCACTTTTAAATAACATCGCGAAATAATAAAGCGACAATCAATCGCGTAGCTAGCTTTTCGAATAAATAAATCCGTTGAAAAAGCGCGAAACACACACACAAAACACGTTTGAATGTTGAACGAATGTTGAATGAATGTAATTAATAAAAAGTTCCCTTTCAGCTTCTTCTTTCATCACCACCTCCAACAAACTAAAACTAGGACGTAAGTTTACTAATAAACTTTGCTTTTCAGGCTTTAATCAATTTTTTTCAGCTATTTTTTATCATTTTTTCGCTGATTTCTAATTAATTCGTATTTTTTTCAGATTTGGTGAAGAGGAGGTTAAGGACATCGTGGGAGTTGCTGAGGATGAGCCCAGCTGATGAGGTGGTTGGACATCGAGGGATGGACATCGTGGGAGTAGCTGAGGACGAGCCCAGCTGCCAAAATCAACCCTCAATATTTGTTTTGTTGAATGTGATTCACCAAAATTTGTTTTAAGTTTCTGTTTCAGGTCGCCGGCCGTAGATCTTCATAACATCACCGCATCATCAACTAGGTAATATAATATTACTCATTATGTAAATGTTTTTAACTGCTGCTAAACACGTTAATTACTTATCTTCAATTTATTAATTTATTTGTATTTTTTATGATTTTAGACCATCCAGCAGCGGAACCAGAGCCCAGCAGCAGAATGAGACTTCAGCAGCAGAACCAGAGCCCAGCAATAAAATCAGAGTCCAGCAGCAAAATTAAAGCCCAGCAACAGAATCAGAGCCCAGCAGCAAGAACCAAAGTACAGCAGCCGTCCAAGAAGTCCTCCAGTAACAGCAGAACCAAAGCTCAACAGCCGTCAAAAAAGTCTTCCATCAGCAGCAGAACCAAAGCCCAATAACCTTCCAAGAAGTCCTTCAGCAGCAGCAGAACCAGAGCCCAGCAGCCGTCCAGGAAGTCCTCCAGTAACTGCAGAAGATCAACACATCAGTAGCAACTGTTCTTGTCGCCAAATTCAACTTTAATGAAGTCATCTGATTAATTTTGGTCCGCCGCTTGCAAAGTTCAAGTAAGTTTTGTTACCCTTAAAATTTTCCGACTTGAAATAATTATTTTGTTGTTTCAGTTGCAGTGATCGAAGAAGCCACTTCTCTGGTCTAGGTTTCGCTGGGGTTTTCCTAGGCCCAAAGGGAGAATTCCCGGAGAAGAGTTCGTCTCTTTCCCCTTAGTCATTGCCTGGGGGCGAACAAGGCTTACAACAACGCAACAGCATCGCGAACATCGAGTATCGAGTATTCAACAATTAATCTTCGAACCTTTGTACCCTTTCCTAATTCCCGAAATAAAATCATTCCCACAAAATTTACAGTCGTTTTATTTCTAAAACCTATTTTAATTATTTTCAGGAGTAGTTAGGCTTAAAATAGTCCTTGTTTTGTAATTTATTTCAAAATTACCAAATAAAACCTTTCTCACAAAATCAATTGTATTTTATTTATTCTAAAATAAATAATATTTAATAATTAAATTTGTAAGTTAATTGGCGGACAACCCGCAATGCAAGTTTTGAAAAAAATAATTTTAATTTGCTCAAAGGGTGCTAATTATTATAAAAATAATTTATTGTATGAATAATAAAATAAATCCTTCAATAAAACATGAATGTTGTGTTATTTATTTATAAAATAATTAATAAATCTAATACTGCCAAAAAATATGCTAATCAGGTAAACAATTGAAAAATAAAATTAAAAGTATCTTGATTTTTTTTGATAAAATCGGCCGTTTAGCCAAAAAAAATTATTTACGTTTCATTTGCTCCAAACGAGCTACGTGGTGCCACCTATGTACCAAAATGTTAACTAATAACTGGACTTTGCCAAATTTATTCAAGAAAGTTTGTATATTGATATCTGTGAAACGAAGGCACTAATCAAAAAAATGTTTCAAATAAACTCATATTATTTTAAAAAATAATGTTCGGTGTTTCATATACATTTTTGCGATTAGGGTTCTGGTTTTATAGATAATCGTTAATTCATAAAATAATCAATAACTTCGGAATTATGAGCCTTATTGGCAAAAAAATTATTACATAATATTCAATTTATGAACCAAATAGGACTTTATTTGAAACATTTTTTGATTCAGGTCATAGTTGGGCCAAAAATAAAGGTAACGCAAATACCTATTTATTCCAAAACACTTACAATATTAAAAAATTTAATAGTGCCCATCTGGTAGACAAATAAAAACTAAAATCAAATGCTCTTGACAAAATTTTTGATACATGCAGTCGTTTAGCCAAAATTAAATATATTAACTTTTCATGTATTTCAAACGAGCTACGTGGCGCCACCTGTGTAGTGAAATGTAAACTAATTGCTGGACTTCACTTATAACAGTTCAGAGTAAAAATGAGTACGACAACCAAGAAAAAGTTTCGAATAAGCTCACATTATTTTCAAAAAATAAGTGGGGTACTTCATTTACTAATTTTTGATTAGTGCCCTCGTTACGTCACAAATCATACTTTCATAAATTAATGATTTCTCAGTGAACAAGGGCACTAATCAAAAAAAGATACATGAAGTTCCCCAACTAATTTCAAAAAATAGTATGACTTAACTTGAAACTTTTTCCCGGTTGTCGTACTCGTTTTCGAGTTTTGGTACTTCGAAAATAAGTGGGGTGCTTCAAGTAGAATTTTTTATTAAAGCCCTTATTCAAGACGAAATCATAAATTTATAAAAGTACTAATAATTTTAGTATTATTATTTATTATTATTATTATTTATTATCTCTTTCTCATTATCTCTGGAAATATACGTGTTATGCTATTAGCAATCACTATAGTCGATCGGCTAGACATCTGGCAATCCATATTCCAAATTTCAAGACAATTGAGCGACAAATATAGATTTTATACCAGTTTTAAGTTGTGACTATTCTATACTTGTGGACGTACAGACTCAAAAAGACTTTCCAGTCTTTATTGCTAATTGACCAACGGGAGATCATGTGCTATATCCTAAAAAAAAAATTTGATCTTTATAGTGCAATTACCTCCAAAACTATATTTTAAGAAAATGAGTAACGGGTAGTCATGTACTGACCTGAATTAAATAATAAAAACAAAAGTTTAATTCATTCTGATGCTAACACCGAAAACCGCATGTCAATATCTTGTGTAACTCGCGAGATAATGAGATAAATAGTTTCTACCGTAAAATAGGTACTTATTCAAATCAGTTCGAAATTTAGGGTATGAAATTTAATTACTGGCATGTCGCTCATTCTGTGCGCCAATTTTCAGATTTTAATTATGCATAGTTCAGCAGTAATTACTTTTTGAATTTTTATGTAATTTTTACTCAAAACTGGGTCTATGAATAAAGAAATCAAGCAGTTTGTGCAATCTTACAAAACAGCAGCTTTCATTTAGTACCAGTTTCAAGTCTGTAAGTGCTGTAGTTGCTGAGAACTCAGCGTCACGCCAGCCAGCCAGACAACCAAAGTGCGTATAATAGCGTATTTTTAGCGCATTTTTAGCGCATTTTTCCGAAAAAAGCGCTATTATATTCACTTTGGCTGGCTGGCTGGCTGGCTGGCTGGCTGGCTGGCTGGCTGGCTGGCGTGACGCTGAGATCTCAGCAACTATACTATTTACAGACTTGAAACTGATACTAAATGAAAGCTGCTATTTCGTAGGTTTGCACAAATTGCTTTAATTCAAGCTCAGTGATTGTGGAAGATTAAATTATTCAATTACTTGTTTCAAGTGAAACAGTGCCAAACAATGACATTAGGGATATGGCAACTAAAATTTATTGAAGTAGATAAAAATTTAGTTACAACTTTCGCCGCGTTTGTCACTATTATTATTTACAGTTGTCAAATCTGTCAGGGATTAATTCAATGACTTGTTTGACGCGAGTTTGAAGCTTATTAGAATGAATTATTATTATTGGATGAAAATTTGTTTACTTTTGGTGTATTTTTCTTATATAGCTTTGATAAAGATCAAATTATCATTTTAAGGTACAGCACTTGACCTCCCGTCAGTCAATAACTAAACAATGAAGATTAAAAGGTATTTTTGAGTTTGTACATGCATAAATTATGTACCTATCAAATAATCAACTTGAAACTAGTACTAAATGGAAGCTGCTGTTTCGTAAGTTTGCCCAAATTGCTTTATTCAAACTCAGTAATTGTGAGAGATGGTAATTTGCGAAATCTCTGAAGTAACAAGCATTCATGAGCTGTCAAAAATGCGCTTTCATCATCTAGATGATTCTTCCATTTTTTGGAAAAAAGCGCTATTATATTCACTTTGGTTGTCTGGCTCGCTGGCTGGCTGGCGTGACGCTGAGTTCTCAGCAACTATACTATTTACAGACTTGAAACTGGTACTAAATAAAAGCTGCTGTTTCGTAGGTTTGCACAAATTGCTTCAATTCAAGCTCAGTGATTGTGGAAGATTAAATTATTCAATTACTTGTGTCAAGTGGAACAATGCTCATAGATATATATGACATTAGGGATATGGCAGCTAAAATTTATTAAAGTAGATAAGAATTTAGTTACAACTTTCGCCGCGGCTGACACTATTATTATGTACAGTTGTCGGGATTCATTCAATGACTTGTTTGACGCGAATTTGAAGCTTATTAGAATGAATTATTATTATTGGATGAAAATTTGTTTACTTTTGTTGTATTTTTTTATATAGCTTTGATAAAGATCAAATTATCATTTTATGGTACAGCACTTGACCTCCCGTCAGTCAATAACTAAACAATGAAGATTAAAAGGTATTTTTGAGTTTGTACATGCATAAATTATGTACCTATCAAATAGTCAACTTGAAACTAATATTAAATGGAAGCTGCTGTTTCGTAAGTTTGCCCAAGCTGCTTGATTTCAAGCTGAGTAATTGTGGGAGATGATAATTTGCGAAATCTCTTAAGTAACAAGCATTCATGAGCTGTCAGAAATGCGCTTTCATCATCTAGATGATTCTTCAATTTTTTTATAAAAATGCGCTAAAAAAATTGAAATTATGAATATTGACTAAGGGAGGATGTATAAATGATATACTGAAGACCGAATAACATAATCGTTTCCTCCACACAATTATAGTGTTCAAAACTCAAAATCATAATAGTTATAATACGTCTGTCCTCTCCAGATAGATTATCAATTCATGACTAAATCAGCGATTCAAAATATTTTAAATTGTTAGTGCTGGCTGAGGCAGCATTTAAAATACTGATAACAGAATGACGTCATCGTTCTCCTGAACACAATTATAGTGTTCTAAGCTCAAAATAATAATAGATATAATAATACAATTTGTTCTCTCAAGATATATAATTAATTCGTGACTAAACCAGCGATTCCAAAAAAATTAAACTGTGAGTTCTGACTGAGGAAGGATGTAGAGATAATAAAAAGGGAATAGAATGAAGCCATCGTTTTTCTGAACACAATTATAATGTTCAGAACTCAAAAATCAAACCAGCGACACAAAAAAAAATCAAAACTGTGAGTGCTGACTAAGGGGAAGATGTAAGTAATAAAAATGAAACAGAAAGACGTCATCCTTTTGCTGCAAACAATTATAGTATTCAAAACTTAAAATCATAATAGATATAATAGTATAATCGGTCCTCTCAAGATAAATAATTATTTCCTGAGTAAACCAGCGATTCAAAAAAATTGAAACCATGAGTGCTAACTGAGGGAGGATGTATAAATAATATAATGAAGAAAGAATGACGTTACCGTTCTCCATCACATAATTATAATGTTTAAAACTCAAAATCCTAATAAAAATAATGTCACAAATTTTAATGTGAACAATTTATTAATACAGGTTACAGTGTAAATCTTCACTCTACAAACTCGTAAGTTCACAATATCGCGCACAGTTAACCGTACTGAATCACTGAATGACTGACTTCCTCTCCTAGCTTACGCTCTTATATTCCTAAGCCGACAATGGGCCAATATTCAGTTGTCTAATGCCTGTATTATACGATACAATTTATTGACCAATAAATTGACCAAGTTTTCTGTCAAGTTTTCAACAATTTATTGTCGAGCTCAAAAATATTTTGTACCATATTACACGATACAAGTTTTCGTCAAGAAAAATCAGAACTACCAACTTATAATTTTTGACGTAACTTCAAAAAGTGTGGTTAGAGAGAAAGTGAGATAGTAGAGGTGACAAAAAATTAATATACTGAAGGCAACTGTATATAAAATTATATTAATACTTTGTCAACACTAAGATTATCATTTGACGCGAAATAACTAATATGAGTAATGTTGGCAACGACAAAATCTCCCTAGAATACCCCAGAATATTGGTGAAAAATAGAGCCAGTTCTATTTCAAAAATAACTTGGTCAATTATTGGTCAAGAAAAAATTGTGGTAATTTTGGACATATTACACACAACAATAAATTGAAGGTCAACTTTTGAAAAGAATTGACCAATAAATTGTATCGTGTAATACAGGCATAACAGTTGTTACCTGGCAAGCACCGAACATCTATTGACCATAGCCTGTCAATCATGTCCGACAATTGAACATCGACCTTGTCAATACTAACTAGGATTACAGTTACAGCGAATTCAACTAAATAATTATGTGATCTAATTACTATAAATATTTCACATTTGTGACAATAATAAGTCTCCTCTTAGATAAATGAATAATTTTTTAGTAAGTCAGCGATTCAAAAATTTGAAATTATGAATACTGATTGACGGAGTATAAAGAAATAATACTGAAGACAAATTATCTACATTAGGCACTTGGGGTTCTCCGGGATTCAAGGACCCCAAGGTTTGCCAGAGCCGGAACTAGGGTATTGGCCGCCCATGACGAATCATAAAATTGAACCCCTATTTTTGTGTAGAGAATTATGAATATTAAGCAAAAAGGATATAACACAAAAAAAAAATGTAAATTCTCCAATTCAAGTGGTGACATAGTGAAAACAAAATTATAATCAATCAGGTACACTAAATATTACTTATATCTTAATTAATTAATTGATTGCATATTTCAAAGTGGCAGCTGTCATTGTCAAAGTGACAGCTGTCATTGTAAAAGTGATAGCTGTTATTGTCAAAATGACATCTGTTATTGTCAAAGTGACAGCTGTCATTGTCAAAGTGGCAACTGTCATTGTCAAAGTGATAACTGCAATTATCAAAGTGATTATTGTCAATGTCAACGTGACAGATGACAGTTATATTTCAGTCCTACAAAAAAAAAATGAGTATTTTTGAAAATAAAGAATGCATTTCTAGATTTTCGGAATCTTCAGGTCATTGGAACATACATTTTTAACATTTGATCGCCGGAAGTGTAATTTGGAGATGGTAACTTGGATTCCACTAGTTATTTGTTCTTGATATCTACTAATTTTATCTTCCAGAGGGCTTTAAATTGATACCAAACTAGACACCATCTAAATAATTTGTAAAAGAAATAATTAACAATCGCTCAAACATCCTCTTTGACACTTTTACTAGAATTATCTCCGCAAGAGCTTTAATTTGATACCATAAACGATAGAGCCAAATTATTCGAAAAAAAGTAGTTGACGAACTTTTGCATGTGATGTCTAAATATGGGTGATAATCATTCTAATTTCATATCATGAGTCTCGTTATTTCTTTTCTTCAGAAAAATATAACGACTTTAATAATTATTAAAAACTTTAATAGTGAGGAATGGTTCATTCCGAAAAATTTTTCAGGTAAATGTTATGCCAAATTATTTGAGGATCAATTTCAGTTGTTTCATATTTGATGATAAATACTACCGTTTCTGAAATAAACGCAAAAAACTAAAGAGCTTCTGCAATAAAATTTTGGTAGCACTGGTTGAAAAAAGCTCATCTATGAACTTGAACCTAGCTTTTTGATGAAGAACTTAATAATGAAATTTAATTCGAAAATTTGTTTGCGTCCTCAAGTTATCGTGCTTCCATACAGACGAACCGACAGACCGACTTTTTTTTTAAACTATCTCTTTTGAGTTTGAGGGTCTGAAATATGAAGATTCATCAAAATCTCGATCTGTCAAGGAATCAAGATTACAATACTTCTCCTATTATAATCTCTTCGATCCATTTGGTCAGCCCGCTGGACAATTTTCTGTTTTATTTTCAGAAATTGAGCACCTGACGGTTTTTTGGGTGACATACTGTTATCTGGTTGAATAAAAATGTTCTATTTCGAAAAGAAAATGATGCCACGATATGAAAATATACTTACTTGCAGAAAATACCAGAATAAATTGATTTTGAACAATAGATGACATCTTAGAAGTCAAAAATATATTCTTATTCAACAAACCAAGTGTAGCGAATGGCTCGGCATTCTGCACGAAATGCAGAAGCTAGACTATTTGCAGATAGAGCAGTGCATTTCTTCAACAACCAATATAAATCCAAGTAAAATTATATAGTTGACCTTAAAATGAGATGAGTTGCAGATAGTATGAAGGGTAGAAGCTTTCTCACCCAAATCTCGTCATAAAACATTTGTTAAATTTGAATTCAAATAATTTTTTTAATGCGGTTTATAAAATTTTGCGCCCGTGGCAGGAGCCATCTTTGCCACGCCCTAGTTCCGGCTCTGAAGGTTTCATATATTTTCACCAACTCATCAAATTTTGTGCCTGAGTTCTGAATTGGTCTAAGTCCGGTACTGCATTGCTTTGTGTTAAGAGTCCGTTTCAATCGTTAAAAGATTTATAGAAAATTAATAAAAGAAAATTTATGAAAGATAAATCAATTCAGGAGATCGAAGAGAAGCCTCATAAACATTAATAAAATTGGGCGAATATTCAAATTATCCTGCTTTTACTGTACTCGCATTTATTATTTCAAAATTTTGATTTACTCAGAAACAAATTAATTTCAAAGACAACTGGGCACGGTTTAACATTGGGACATTGAAAATTACAAGTAAATAATGTAAAAAATGTTGAAAAAACATACGTTCATATTTAAATTTGCCTTTTGGCTATCGATTTCAGATACAATCCATCTTCAGACCGTACAGCGTCGGTTGATTATGCAGCAGAAATTCATGTCGTTACAAAATGTGTTAATATCAAATAAATGAGAGCACTTAAGATTACGAAATTTTTCACCTTGTCTACTGACATACCACCACGGAGATCTTTATACAAAAAATTACAAAGTAAATTTTAAAGAGAAACAGTTTATTCATTTTGTAAAATTGCAGCAAGAGTACATACAATTTTTTTCTAATAATTCTGTACAAAAAATATATCATCTCGTACTAGCTTTAGTATAATAATATATATTAGTAACAAAAATTTTAATTACTCGAGTTTCACTCGTTTCCTCAATCGATCTGTATCTTCCTTTTCTCTTAACCTTTTGCTGTCCTGCCACATTTTCTTAAGTCTTTCTCTTCTTTCAATTTCTTCATCAACGAACCTTTGTAAAATCCTACTGGTATCTTTGATCTTATGTTTTCTTATACTCTTTAGTATCCGTTTTGGAATAAATGGATGCGGGTAAGATGCTTGAGCTTTAACAATTTCGAATAACATCTCACAATTACGATCAGACTCAGTTGGTTCCGGCACTGGTTCTGGTATTTCTTCTACATCTTCCAAGGGAGGTAGCGGCTCTTCGATTGGATTACTTTTCTTATTTAAAAATGGGATGTCTTTGTATACTTCTAAAGCGAAAAAATACTCAAATAATACATCCCAATTTTTACCTTTAGCAATACTAGCGTACAGCTTGTCGCTTTTGCGTCGAGATTCAATTTTTGAATTTTCCTTATCACTGTCTTCTGAATCAGAATCAGATTCGTTGCCTTTTTTCAGCATTCTCAAAAGATCTCTTTTCGCGTTTCTAAGATACTGATTACTTTTTATAGGTTTATAAACTGCCATTATTATATAACCTTTCAATTTGTAAAATAAATTAAGCCACGAATTGTCATTTAGATTACAAAATATACAATAATCCAAACATTGCTGCCGGAAAAAAATTTCTTTTTCCAAAAAAATATGCAATTTTTTGACTGAATCAATAGAATTTATTAAATATTTTTTCCAGGATGTATTTATAAAAGTATCTTCATATTCTCTATTTAAAGGAAGAATAACTGGATTTTCTGGAACCAAATCATCGGAAAAATCTTTAAATTCTCTTAATATCGTTCTTGCTTTATGAAGAAACTCATCTTCAAACTGAAATTCATACCTAGATATGGCAATTAGATATTTTATTTGATAATCAATGCAATTCCAGTCGTCATCGTGTAAATTTGAAAATAAACATTTGTCAATTGTTCCTTTTTCTCGCAAACTATTTTCTTTTTCCAGAAACCGTAACATCCTTTGATTAGTATTCAATTTTATTCTGTGTCCTTTTATATTTAGCGCCCTTCCTGTTAATAATGTTCTTATGGGCTTTAAGTCCTCTTCTATCGTATCTACGGATTCTATTTGCTGATTATTTTCTTCCTCTGCTTGCATTTCTTGATTATTTTCTTCTTCTGGTTGTTGTTCTGGTTGTTTTTCTGGATCATTTTCATCTTCTGACAGCATTTCTTGATCATTTCCTCTGTTAACAACTTCTATATTTTCGAATAATTCGGTATTTCTTCTAATTTTGATTTTATTGTTTCTACTTATCGGTACCCCTATATCATTTTCCTGATTATTTAAGTTATTTTCTTCCTCACAAAATTCGTAAACATCTTTGGATTTATTATTGTTTGATGCATTTAGAACAATATTTTGAATATCATTTCCGGATTGGTTGTGCCCATTTGTTTCTATGATAGCAGTCACTTGTTTTGAGCTTGCTACGTCATCTCCTGATGCGTCATCACTGTCTAAATTATCTACTAGAGTTTCATCGTTAATTTCTACAATTTCAACATCATCCTCGTCTTCAACAAGTTCTAACAAATTTTCGAATGATCCGGAAGTAGGGATACCGTGCTTTTCGTAGTTTACTATTTCTATATCTGAATCTGAATCTATATTAATAATATTTTTAGACATTCTTTTCAATTTTTTGTTTGACAATTTTGCAATAGAATTGTTTAGACCCCGTACGAATTTAACGCAAGAAACATCTTCGTCGCTGTCGTCCGTATCATCGGCAATAATGATGGTTGGTCCGCTGTTGCTTCGTTTATTATATTTAGAGGATCCTGAGGTTTCGTTGTCGTCATCATCCAATAAGTTAAATATTGGTAGTTCTAATGGTAACTGAAGTATAACATCTGGTATTGCAAGTAACCAATCGTAATCAAGCCAAGTTATCAAATCTTTAGGGAATTCGTAGTTTTCTGGTAGCCACTTGGTACCAGTTATTTGTAATTTGTCCAACAGTGGTAATAAATCGTTGTAAGTCAAACAACATTTGGTTGTTAAATGTCTACAATATTGCCAGATTCTACTGCAAATCGATATAATTACTGTAGCTAATTCCCACTGATGTCCCAAAACCAATCTCCCTTTCATTAAATCAACTGTTTTGAAAGAAGATTCAACAACTCTGCTACATACTTGAGAATAAGCTTGCAGCCGTACCAATAAATATTCCAACATCTGTTTGCTTGGTAAATATAAGTCTATTTCATACCTTTTCGGTATTTGATCTAATAAATACATCAAATCTTTCGTGATACGGAAGGAAAACAAATTATCCAAATTTCTATTCGTGTTTTCAAATAATTTGAAACCTTTGTCCAGTCTGAATTGTAGTTTTAGTTTATAAATAACACGACGCATTAATACAGATTCCAAACGCAATTCATCTGGTATTATAAATGTTTCAATTGCGCCCTCCAAGATAGATTTCACATTATTTATATCTGGAAAAATTTTAGGTTAGAACAATATTACAAGATATTATTCGACTACTATACCTAAAGCTGTAGATCTGTACTTGAAATTATCAACAGGAGGTGGTTTCAATACTTTTGAATTCCAAAAAAGATCCATGATTTCATATTTCAACACTAATGGCAAGTGTAGAAATGCGTGGTTAATGAATGACAGCAGTAGATTACGTCCCAATACGCATGACGTAGTCTTCGCCGGACCAAATATTTACACATCAAAACAATTCCGCTAGAGCTTAAAATAAATTATTATTTTGATACAAAGAGATAATTTAGTATTTTATAACTATATTTGATACATTGGTTAGTAAAAAAATTTTGTGAACTTTAATGAGGACGTTATGTTTACTAACTGGGACACAAGTTTATTTAGGGTGGCAGTCAAACTGTGAAGTATGAAAAGTCACCAGATGGGATATTTTTATTTTTATTTAAATTAAATATTGAAGTGTATAGATTAATATTTTTTATATAATATGATATACAACTTGAAAAACAAATATCTTTTGTGGATTAATTATATAAATCAATAATTAATATTGAAACCTTCTCCATCTTACTTTTATTATGTTGGCACTATATTGTTACCATACGAAGATGAATAAAATTGCTGTCACTTTCCGAGTATTTACATAATTATTAAATGAGCGTGAAGATTGTGTAGTGCAAAATGTTCGGCAAAAACTTTTAAATATTGTGTCACTATTATCAATAACAAATCGTTATTTTTGTAAATTCTAATGTAGTATCAATGAATTGTGAGAATGAAGGTCCGAATACGTAACAATAATACCGTCAAAATTAAATTTAGATTGATTTTTTCATAATTAAATTATTTATGCACCTTTCTGCGCTTTAGGGTTAATATAATTTTAATTTAAGTTACAAAACTTAGTGCGCTAAAGTGTTTCGAATGTGATTTTTCTGGGGAACTTGGTTATTGAATCATAATAAAAGACCGGAAAACGTTAATGCTGTATTTAAATCAATTTATGTGTAAATAATTTGTATTAGTCCCTTGAATATTTAGAAAAAGTATCGAACAGCATGCCTCTTCTCGAGTAAGTGAATTTTTTTGTGTATTTTGCAATATTTTTGTTAGTTAAATAACCTTGTACTTAATTGTTTAATTTATACTTTCCTATTCGGCTTGGATCATTTTCAAGCTCTAAAAGTAACTTAATATATTAAATTATATAATTTAAGTTCAAGTTTCAAAGTCCATAGTCCCACAAAAGCTATATTTAATTAGTAAGGGTAGTAGTTATTCCGTATTAGTATTTATTTTTGTTTACTTTGTTTCAGATCTATATTTTTAGTATCCAAAGGTGCACTTCGACTTGGTTTTGTATTGTTAAACAATGCGTACTGCATTCCGACCTACGTTGTTTGGATGATATTATTATTTCCATTAAGAAAACTAAATCCAGAAGTATATTGGCGAATAGAAGGTTTTTTCTTTCATTGGCTACTTGCGATGGTCTCTACGTGGTCCTGGTCAGCCGGATACGACAGTAAGTAAACGAAAAATGTTTATACAATTGAAAATAATGAAATATTGATATGGGGAACGTATGATATTTCTTTAATCTAGAATAAATAAATTCCTTATCGCATAACTATCAAAAAGTAAATTGAAATAAATGGGAGATTATATTTTTGATAAATTTCGGTGAACAATTTTCATATTTATCTATTCAAATGTTATATAATTTTTAGAACGTGTATTTTTACTTTTTGACCTAAAAAAATATCGTTCCACTGATTTTTTATCATCTTAACCGAATGAGTCAAAATTTTAATTGGCGCATCTTTCAAGTCATTTTGAAAATATTGTAGCAATACTAATCTACATTTTTTGTCAGTATCGCAACTTTGTGGCGTTGTCACTTGGCTCTGAAAGAATTTCGTAAAATTATCTCATCGTTCCATAGCGTTTACGAATATTTACAGGAGACGAGACGTAACTCTGGTACATTTCTTACTAGCAGTGATTTGGAGTTTTTTCTTTATGTTATGCTACAAGGCTTCGATTGGCAAGAGATGTGGACTACTAACTAGACGTCCATTTTAAGGGTGGAACTTTCAAGATGACAAGCGGCTTTCTCTTGTTGGAAGTTTCATTTAAAATTATTCAATATCTATTCAGTTTGCAGTTTTAAATCCTTCTAAAGGACGTTAATAGATCTATCAGGTTCATAATATCGCCTATAAAGTGTAATTTGCCGCTCCATGTAGTTAACATGGATCCCCAAATTATAACGGAGGCCGGAAAGAAGTTTTCTCGAATTTATTTACTGTGATAAATTCCATACGACTCGGTTCTGACTATTACCAACTCTCAACTTCATAGTTTGGGTCATAAACGTCCTTTAAAAGAATTTAAAACCAAAAATTGAATAGATGCTTTTGAATAATGTCATTTCATTGGGCTTTGTAATGTTGGAATACAATATCCACTCTTGAAATGGACGTTTAGTAGTCCAGATATCTTGCCAATCGAAATCATGTAGCATTTTTAAAATATTATCATTCATATTTGGACATCACAGGCAAACGTTCAGCAATTTTTTTTCTAAATAAGTAATTTAGTTCTGTCTTATGTGGTATGAAATTAAAGTTCCTGCGGAAATAATCCTAGGAAAAGTGTCAAAAATGATATTTAAATGATTGTCAATTGGTTTTCTACATATTATTCAAATAATGTCTGGTTTGGTATCAATTTGAAACTCTTGGAAAGATAATAGTCCGTGAGACAGGGCATAAATTTTTCGTTGATTACCGTTCACTTGGAACTTTGAGAGCGACTTCATTGTGATGAGTCCGACAGCTTTCACATTTGACGAAATTCTTGATTTGGGGGCATTTTTCAGGGAGAGCTAATTGAACATGTCAATTTCATGAAGTTTTGAAAATGTATTACCGTCACATTGATGTCTACACTAATTGGAAGATTTTTTGATTATAAAATGAAAAATAATATTGTCCATCATGAATATTGCGGGCTAGTGGTGAGTCCAACAAGCCGCACTTGTCAAAAGTACGTTGGTATGAAAACGGATTACCGCTAGTCTGAGACTTTGAAGACGGGTTCAATTTTTTTTTTCTAAGATTTGGTCATTTTGTCCGACAAATTTTCGGGGGCATTTTCTCAGTCCGACACTGAAAACGTGTCAGGATTATAACAGTTCCTTCATCAATGATCGCTTGTCGGACCAAAACAGTCATAATTTGAAAACATATCTGTCCAAAAAACATATTGTCCGACAGAAATATTGGTTCTTATCGTCAGTCCGACAAGAAAACGCTCGCACATATATAACTCAGTTTTTGACGTATTTAATGTCAAGAGATAAGAAATGGACGTTGTTTATAAGCTAGTAATGAATAATTCATTAACAAAATAATTGAAAAAAAATTAAGTAGAAAAAGAAATATATTATTATGTCGCTAAGTTGGAACGTTACTCACTTTAATCTTCCATCTTCGGGAGTTCCTAGTAAAATTAAATTGGTATTCGATGCTCCATTCGAATCTAAAATTAGGATTAGTGGTTCCCATTCAAAATCTCAAAGTAACTTTCTCCCCCGACTATAGGAAGGGAAGAGAAATCTTTGAAATTTTTCTTCAGCCATTATCCCATTCGGTGCATATTTCTCCAGATATACTTCAAATAATCCATATCTCACTTTCTCCACACAGACTTCAACTAAGCCAAGTTTCACATCACCTCATGTGCGCGGTACAAAGTTTTCTCTTCACGTCGTAAAATTAAAATGGGACACCTGTATATACTTTCAGCTTTATGCACTCGATCATATAAACTTCAAGTATGCCAAATATCAAATTTTTTCGTGCGTGCAATATGCTCGAAGAGGGATACAAAGCTTCCTCTTCACGTATTAATATATAGATTAAAATGGAACACCTGTATATAATTTTCGCTTTCTGCACATGATCTCCATATAAATTTTGAGTATGCCAAATCTCACACTCCTCCGTGCATGCAATATGCTTAAAAAGAGGTCGAAAGTTTGCCCTTGACGTATTAATATATAGATATCACAGTTGAAGGTAAATTTGAATGATATTTGAGGTGATTATCACGGTATACTGACTTCATATCACACATTTGATTCCAAAATAATATTAATATATTGGTGGACAAGCCTTTTTTTATTATTCGTAATCAATAATCATACTGACCTGATATGCATTTCATATATGTATATGTCTATGAACGCAGCCGCATTCATGCAACATATTTTTGATTTACTGAAGTATTGCCCCACTTAAATTGTCAGACATGTATACAGTAATGTTCTAGACACTATTTGAATGGAAAATAAAAAACATAGAGATGAGCGGTCATTGATGAAGGGACTGTTATAATCCTGATACGTTTTCAGTGTCGGACTGAGAAAACGCCCCCGAAAATTTGTCGGACAAAATGACCAAATCTTAGAAAAAAAAATATTGAACACGTCCTCAAAGTCTCAGACTAGCGGTAATCCGTTTTCATACCAACGTACTTTTGACAAGTGCGGCTTGTCGGACTCACCACTGGCCCCCAATATTCATGTCGGACAATATTATTTTTCATTTTATAATCAAAAAATCTTTCGATTAGTGTAAACATTAATATGACGGTAATACATTTCCAAGGCTCCATGAAATTGACATATTCAATTAGCTCTCGCTGAAAAACGCCCCCTAATCAAGAATTTCGTCAAATGTGAAAGCTGTCGGACTCATCACAATGAAGTTACTCACGAAGTTTCAAGTGAGCGGTAATCAACGAAAAATGTATGCCCTGTCTCACGGACTATAAGCTTGATGAAATCTAAAATAAATAGTTTTTTCGATTGTCAAGTTTGTGATTAACTAAAGCAGCTGGACATAAAGCTTATGGCCATTGTAAAATAAAATAGTAATTTTATACAGCCGCTATCTGTCACTTTGACAGTGACAGCTGTCACTTTGAATTATGCAATTAATTGATACAATACTCTAAATTTCTAAAACGGTAATGAAGCTAGCCATATGATTCATGGTCGGGGAAGTACTGTGATGACCACATCAGATTTCTGTGTTTAAAAAAAAAAACAAATATAGATCATATTTTATGTATGCTCGTATTATTATTTGACTGCTTTAAGTTCAAAATAATATTGTGATAAAATAAGTCAACCTTTCGACCCGAATGTTTATATTTTTATGTCATGGTTGAAAATGCAATACATATTTCAAATGTTTGTCATAAATTCGAGTCACTTTACGATTTTTCTTATCAATTTTCTAAATAGGAACTACTTGATCATTTTCTTTCTAAATTCATTGTATAGATAACATTTAAGATTTATAATGCTGTTAGTTTTAATTTAAACATATATTTAAGAAATATTTTTTGTTTATCTTTTAATTGTGATAAAGTTTTTATGAGTTTTACAACGTAAAAGGTAAATAAATTGAAAAAAAACAATAATTTTTTTTCAAGCAAACTTTATAGTGTCAATGTGAAATAATTCAAGTTAGCATTTGCAAACAATCTAGAAAATATTCAATTGTCAGACATTTGAATGCTAACTCATTGTTACCAAATGTTCAATTAATTACTAGCTCATTGTTGCAAAATGCCATTGTTACAATTGGCCCGTTAACTGACTGCATTCTGATTAGTTAGAATATTGGATATTGTTGAAAAAGGGTATATAAAGTCCCCGTGGGCTGGTGAGGAGAAGAATAATCATTCAATATAAAGACGGCCAGCGATTTTGTTGTGCATCGAATTGTAACATAAATTAGTGTACTGTAGCCTGTATTATTCTCAAATCACAGTAAAATTTCTAACAATATTTTATGATAATATCTAAATCTGGATGAGCTATGCAAGAAAAACAAGGAAAATTTTTTGACAGTCTGGCGTCTAAATTATGATAACGAAATAATTGCGTGGAGTAAAACAAAGTCAACTTTGCCATTGGAAATTACTGTCAGTTTTATCATAAAGAATTATAATTAAAGTACTATTAAAAGTATTTACACAAAATATTTACTCAAAATAGAAAAAAAATTAGTGGCTGATAGCTGTACTCATTTTACAGTAATTTTCATAAACTGCACCACCTTGGACTAATTATTAAGAAATATGTTTCTCCAACACTGTTTTGGAGTTTGCATATTCCATAATCAAAAATTATGTTGGAACGAATGAAACTCCAATAAATCGTTTAGAATGATTCCGTATGCCGTTTAGAATATTTTCGACGAATCAGAAGCTTTTAGTTTGGTTGCTTCCTAACAATTCAAGTATTAATATTCAGTTTTACGTTTGACATTCAATATTTTTTTAAGTTTCTTGTGAAATATTGAGGAATTTCCAGAACTTTGTTAGAGAAAGTATAGTCTACAACATGTTTGGCGTATTCCACACTCGCGAACCGTAATCCTCGCCTTCGGCTCGGTTTACAAACTTTTTGTTCGTTTAGAATATAGGCCATTCCAATACTTATTGTAGTCTATACTATTCTATTACTCAATCAGAAAATTAAAAAACCAGCCCCATTTGAAGTCCTAGGAGCTTATTGCATATGTTTTCTCTTACAAATTTGTAATTTACAGGCAGAATTATTATTATATATTCATTTAAAACTTGTTATTCATTTTATGCCTGTAACCCAAAGTGTTATAGATTTGTTAGGGAAAACATTTGTAGGTTGTAACTTGCACTTTTTTGCATTAAGCCTTAGATAGCGATTCAGGATAATTTTTTTTAAAGGTTGATGAAAAAATTAGAATGTTTTAGAGAAAATATAGTTAACAATTTTATTGTAAATTTAAAACTACACAGATTGCAGTACACTTTTTACTTAAGTATTGTGGAACCGACAAAATTCACATTTCGAGATTTTGATGGAAATATCCGTTTTGAGCATCCCTGAATTCATTTTGACTATTATGTGAAAATCGCTAGCTATCACTTCTTCGTCTCTTTACTTATCCAATACTGATTGAATATCCTAAGCCAATCAGAGTATCCTCAGACAGCCAGTGGACTAATCGCAATAATTACATTTAGCGACAATAAACTAACATTTAAGTATCTAACAACTGACAGACACCTTCTCTAGAATGTTTCCATACGTCAACTTAAATAATAAATACAATAATTATTAGTGCAGACAATTAAATTCCTCAAGATATATTTTATTTTTAACAATATCTTTGCTCGAATTCCTCTGGTGGATTATTTTCTGTAGTTATTTTTGTAGGATCTTTTGCGTGCATAATCTTACTATAGAAGGTACTTCCACACACATAAATGATAAACATCAACGAAACATTTACAATTTCGAGTGTAAATGACAATATAATAATAATAATAATAATAATACCATTTTTTCTATTTGGGTTTATATATATCAAAAAATAAATAATTTTATATTTTGTTAAGATCGATACGGATCGATAAAGAATATTTGACTTTTTGGTAACACTGAGACTTGACTGAAAAATAATTTGTGTGAATCAAAAATATTTTTCAAAATGTGTTAATTTGAATGTTGTTACTTTTTAGAAATAAATATAATCCTGAACAATTCGAGAATTTTTTTCAAAATATATTGTATTTTGACTATATATTAAAATGACAGTTAGGTTATCTATAGTTCATTTTTTAACTACTAGGAGTAAACTGAAGTTGCTGCGCCAAGCCATATATACACTGTATAAATACCAAAATATTTCAGTAATACGAATTAATGTATTATTGTATTACATAACGATAACAAAGATATTTTATTAAATAAATGAATTGAAAAGACTAACAAATTTTTGTTCAAAGTAAAACTGGTGTGAAATAAGTCAATCAAAAACGTCTAGTTACATGACGCCTACTTCAGTTTGCTCTTCCTAGTTTAGTGAAATTGCCGTTGGCGGCAGCACTGTGCTTACAAAATGGAGGATCAAAAGTGGCTTACGGCAAGTTTGTAATCTGTTTACGTTGATATTCAGCAAAGAAATATTGATATTTCGTTGAATCATTCAATCCGATTCTAATTGTGCCGGGAAGTATTGACTTTTTTTTTCATAACATATGGTTTTTTTCTTTTAAAATCTTATTTATATATGGTTTTTAGTTGTAACTGAAAGACTGCGTGAGATTATAAAATTCAAAGCTTTTAAGAAAATGATATTACAGGGAAGTTTTACGACATTTTTGTATTGTACGTTTCAGATTTCAGTTTTCCCTGTACGAATTTTTTGAATCCACACAGTTGATCTAACTAGTTTCGTAATTCTCAAACTTATTTGCTAGACACTTTTCTTTTCTCCTTTTTAGGGAATTTATGGAAGCTCAAATCCACAATTCAACTCAATTTGGAATGACATCCATAAACAATTTTTAACAATTCTTCGTTTGGATTCCATATTTTGGAGAATATATATAGTCTTGAGAAAGACTAATTTCAGTATAGCAATGAGGTTATATAATTTAACAATAAAGTCGAAAGCCAAGTATTTTTCACCGAATTAATTGAAATAAATCCAATAAGAACTATTGTAGTATAAAATTTCATATAAACAACCTCAAAAAAGCCACTAAATATTGCTAATAAAACCAGTAACATAACATATGATCATATGGAAATTGAGGTTGAATCCACTTTACAATATAGTTCCGCTTATAGCCGCTTGGTGGCTACGGCCTAATTTCAGTTACCAATAGAGTATAGCAAAGTAGCTACCAACTTAATAAAAATAAGTTTCGAGTTTTATAAAGAGGCACTTTACGATCCCCAAACGAGTTTCATACAGTATACTTCATGACACTCAAATAGAAAAAAAATATATACAAAGAGTTCAGTCTCCGTAGTCTCTCTTTGACAAATATGTCCGCATTATTTTTTTATAGCTAAAAAATTAATATCTCTTTTATTATAAAATTTTTTCCAAGGTATTTCATGATTTTTTATCTTCTTTTGTCCTATAATATCGCCCATTAAAAAAATCTGCCAGTTTCATTACTATCTCATAAACTTAGACTGTCATATTAAGTGCTAATTCACAATGTGCGTAAACGTAAGGAGTACGTAACCGTAAACACAAACATAAAGTTGAACTACTGTATTTCAATGCCCGTGTTCACGATGCTCTTGTTTACGTATTGACATAAGAGCTACATAATGAAAACATAAAGTTGAGATAAATTCAACTTTATGTTATGTTTACGTACGAAACAACGAATAGCGCATGTGTCAACTTTACACACATGTTTTCATCTGACAATTGACAACACCCTGGAGCGAAACATGCTTTAAATATGATTGACATAAAATTATTAATAAAAAAAACAACAATTTCTTCCTCGTCTTAAAATTTCTCTCGTTGGCGACTTTCATAACGCAGTTTCAATCTGGTTTCAATAATAGTGAAACAATCGCAAGATCTTTTTCAGACATCACACAATCAAACAAAACAAAAAAAACTCCAAACTAATAAAAGTGAAACCCAAGTAAACAT
Organism: Dromius quadrimaculatus; assembly: GCA_963989225.1. Lineage (NCBI taxonomy): Eukaryota > Metazoa > Arthropoda > Insecta > Coleoptera > Carabidae > Dromius > Dromius quadrimaculatus. Next base: position 6,568,020 of record OZ022334.1, on the reverse strand, counting down.
TAAACATGAAACAGAATCGAAAATCAATAGAATATTTGAAAATGACAGTCAGAGAAACCAACACAATACATTAATAATCCTAATTTGTACCAACATAAAATGAAAAAAACACTATTTTAATATTTTATGTTACGACCACTATGTGAACATACATAATTTCTTACGTTTATGTTTTTACGTACTCCTTATGTTTACGCACATTGTGAATTGGCACTAATTGCTTTAAATTGATACCAAACTAGATATCATTTATAAATAGGAAATATGGATGAAATTCAATTTTTTTTATTCCGAATCTTTATTAGGCGGACATTTGTACTAAACCATCATTTTGATAATTAATATCTTTTCAATTGCTTAAAATTAATAAATAAAGGTGCAAAATAAGCGCGGGAAATTCAAAGTTTTAAAACGCAACACCATTGGTTAAAACAAAATGTGACGTCAAATACTATACCAGCAAGTGCGCACTGCTTACATTTGTATGGCATTGCAGGCTTTTGATTAGAAAATATAGTAATAACGTGTGTGTTGTAAATTCATTTATTGTTTAAGTGTAATTTTAGCATCCTAGTGAGATTATAAATCATTCAAGACAGTGGTTTTGTAAAAGCACAATCGGATAATTTGTCAAGAATAGATCCATTCATGATGTCGTCTTATTTTCTTTCAAATCCAAATTTTACGTCCGCTGAAGTAAAAAGAGTGAACCCTGCAAAGTAATTATTCAATAATAACACATTATGTACGCTATTTTAATAAATACAATCCGAAATATGATGAGCAGTGAACATAACCTATAATTTTTGTTTATTTTAAAACGAGTAAATGTTGAACGAAACCACATACATACACTGTATTTTATTGCTAAAGCTTATCATATATAATGTTATTCATGATCTGTCAAGTTTATTATGATACTTCATTTCTTCTGATAACCTTACATCATTTCTTACGTATTTTAAAACCTGTCTGGATTGGAAAAAAGACTTTATCACGTACATTTCTGATAGTATTTTGCATTCAGGCACAATGCAATATTTATAAACTGACTTTTGATCTTTTTTAATGCTGAAATAAGTTGAGAACGAAAACACCTGTAATAAACAATGGACTGTAATGTCACTGGACATGGTATTTGACGTCATCAATAGAGCGCGCGAAAATGGCGGCGTTAAACAGCTCAAAATTATTCTCAATTTTAAATATTTTCTTAAACTTGATTATATAAAATAAATTCATCAATATACCCTATTGTGAAAAACAATTGACAATCGTTTAATTATCATTTTTGTCACTTTTACTTGAATTATTTTCGCAGAAGCTTTAATTTGATACCAAACACGATAGAACCATGTTACGTATTTTATTTGATACCTCTTTTTGTTTATATTTAATCGACAAAATCATTCAAATAAACTTTTAACTATTTTGTTTGTTTTACAGTTGTCGAATTGGGCGACGACATAAGAAAATGTATGACAGAAAGGACATTAGTAATAGCAAATCATCAATCAACAGCTGATGTTCCAATTTTAATGGCAACATTCAACACAAAATCAAACGTCCTTCCAAATCTCATGTGGATCATGGATCGTCTATTCAAATACACGAACTTTGGAATAGTCAGCGTATTGCATCAAGATTTCTTCATCATATCTGTAAGTCATTTATAGGAAAAGTGTCATTCTGCAATGGGTCGTTAAATTTTTATAGCTAATGCATGAGCCTTAACATGTAATGGTTTGCGATTATTGTACTGACGTTATTTTATCTTATGGATTTGTTTGATTCATAGTTATCGGGAATTACCTTGAATTTGAAACCTTGAAACTCCACTTTAACGTACAATTATTATAAACATCTGCTACTGTTTTCAAACAAAATTGTAATGTAAAATTGTTTAACTTTATTTCAGGGCAAAGAAAGCCGAGACGGTTCTCTTCAGTCTCTAATAAAACATTTACTTAACTCTTATATTCCTCGTAAGAGATTATGGATGGTTCTTTTTCCCGAAGGAGGATTTTTAAGAAAAAGACGGGAAACTTCTCAGAGATTTGCTCTAAAAAATAATTTACCAGTTTTACAACACGTGTCTTTACCACGTGTTGGTGCAATGCACGCAATTATGGATACAGTCGGAGTTAGGAAATACGAAATGGGGAATAATAACTCCGAACACATCAACGGTAAGATGATAAATAAATTTGTTTATTCACTATCCACTACGTAAACATTCTTAATCTTAAAATATTAAAGGATGAATCATTCGAGTTTGTACTTCAAGTGTATTTTTTTGTGTAGATTCAATTCTATCAAGTAATTTAGCGTGGATTTTGGACATAACGATTGCATATCCAGAAGGCAAGCCATTAGATCTCCCAACCATAATTTTTGGTGATCGAGCGCCGTGTAAAACTATTCTATTTTATAGATTATACCCTTGTTCCGAGGTAAGTTTATTTTTTAACCTCCTGACCTCTTTCAGACTAGACGATAACCCTTTTACAATTATTTTGATGAGTAATGCAGCGTATTATTGTTTATATGTATTTGATTTCACAACAACAGTGATAATATTAATACCAAAACATCTATACATACAAATATTTTCATCTTCCAATTATTTTTTTATTCTAAAGGTGCCATTAGACCACGAAGAGATGACGCATTGGCTATACGCTCGTTTTGAAGAAAAAGAACACATGCTGGACATATTCTATAAGACGGGAGAAATCCCCAGCGAGCAGTATTGTCAGTCACCCATCCCCCCTCAACTTGTGCAACAGGATTGCCTAAAATTTTTCATCCTCCACTTATTTTTCATCACGTCAACGTATGTGCATCTACAGATGTTTTTCGCTGCATACGAATATTATTCCTACCTGATGTACTAGCGCACGGCCCTAACCTATTTGGCCATTTTAGTCAAATTATGTAGTGCGTATTTGTAGTAAACAGACGAAGATTTTAACGGAGAATAAGACTACTTGTTTCTTTATTTCCATACTCTTAACGAACTCTACTTTTCAATATTATAGGTAGGTTCCAGTAGTCTAATCATCCGCCAATTGAAAATATTATTCCTTTGTTCATTTCGAAACTATTTAATAAAATATTGGACGATTTGGTGATAGTAAAGTTACCTACTTTAGGTATAAACATTTTGTGATACATACATCGTTTTTTACAGTTAGATTCTCAAAATAATTTACATTTGCATCTTGAAATTTATTTTCAAATTATTTTGTGTCCAGAAAAATAGCCCTAACATTTATAGTTTTTTTTAGAAAATTTGTAGACTGCGGGCCGACACATCAGCACATTCCAGCACAATCTTTTTTTCTTCTAAATAAAAAATGAAATTAAAATACGAAATTTAACTGATGAAACTGTAAATAATTTAGATTTAATTGAAGTTATTAGTACATAAACATATTCAGTGTGCGTATAAATGTGGAAGTAAGTGTGTGACGGATATTAAGTACAACGATTTATGCTTGCAAAAAAGCCAGACTCAAATCCTATGTTCTGCGTATTCTTTTACAAGGTATATTACAAAGTAGAGTTTTTTAAGAGTACAGAAATAATTGTAGTGTTTTATATCTCAAAACGCAGCTTCAGGGTTCTTATTTCTTAAATAATGCATTTAAATTCTACTCATCGCAGTATGGTTTCATAGTGATTTTTCTCATTGCATGTATTACACCTCAACACTTTGAGATTGGCATTTATTTATGTATTTTTCACTGTATTGTCAATAATGTAGCACCATAATTCCATTTTTATTCGAAATGAAGTTTCTATAGAGTAGACAGTTATAAAAAAATATCAACGTTGGTCATAAACAAATCAAATTTTAGCTTCAAATTGTTCAGAAAATAACAGTTTCAAAAACGATTTTATTCAAAACTGACAAACTAAAAATGATATTTCTTAATTTACTTTGGACTAATTTGCAATAAAATCGAATAGATCAAAGTACAGTAATTTTTTTAATTATATGAAATTCATGCAATAAATTATTGCGCTACGATTTAAAATAGTTATCAATCAATCAATTTTTTCGTTCACATTGCTTCCCAAATTATGTTAGATGAAAATACTTCAAATATAACATGAGTAAATTATGCATCTAAATCAGTAATCACATTTTTTTACAGGAATTAAAACAAAATTAGCTGACACAAAGTAAAACTATCTTTTCTGACAGTTGAAGCATCAATTCCACGACTGTCACTACTAATGAGCAATATTTATAAATGTTAAACACAAATTTTACATACATACATGTTATATGCTGCAACTAATGATGCATCAAATTTTAACGCAATAAGGAATTATAACTTTATAGATTCGTCAAACTTTAACGTTACGACTTCAAGAGATGCTATTAATTTGACCAATATGTCAAATTCTAACGTCGCAGCTATTAATAGCAATCCTGCAACTTCCTGTAATAATGCAACAAACCTTAACAACGTTGGAACTTCAAAAGACATATATCATCAAATTGCCGATGCTATAATTCACTCTAACATCACACTTTATATCAACCTGTAGTTACAATGAGCCTATTCGAAACTAAGTTGTTATTAATGGTGCATCAAATTACAACATAACTAATAATCCTACAACATCAAATTTTAACGTAGTAAGAAATTATAATGATGCATCGATCCATAACAACACTGCAATTTAAATAACGCATCAAATTTAATTGATTCGTCAAATTTTGAGAAACGCATTCAATTTGACCAATATGTCAAATCATAACGTCGCAGCTATAGCAAGGGGGCGATCACGTGACTTTTTCCACAGCCAATTCCAGTCTGGGTAACATACGTCAAAGTGACAGTTATTTGCTTGCTTTCAGTTCGTTGATGGTTCGTTGTTAAACGCTTGGCTCATTGTTTCAGTGTCTATCAGCATATTTTCTAAAATAACGATGTCCTTTTATTTCAATAGCTTGCCTGGTGGTGTGAAACAGGCAGAAGGAATATTCCATAAGTTTCGATGGACAAAATATCGAAATTATGATGATATTAATTAATTCAAAACTGTGAACTAACTTAAATTGTTTCGAGAAACGAGCTGTTGAAGCTAGAACTAACACTTATGTAAAAGTTTAGATCTAAAACTAACACAATACACGTAAAAACACAAAAACACTAATAAATACCAGTAGCACAACAATCAAGCAAACAAATAAAGAGTAAAATATGCTTACAAAATTTCGCTTTGACGTTTGCTACTCAAACTGGAATTGGTTGGAGCAAAAAGTCACACGGTAGCCCGCAACCCATTAATAACAATCCTGCAACTTCATCAACACGTCAAATTACAAAATAACTAACAATTCTACAACATCAAATTCTAACGCAGTAAGAAATTCTAACAATGCATCGACAACATTACAATTTCAAATAATGCATCAAATTTTGACATTGCGATTTCAAGAGATGCAATTAATTTGACCAATATGTCTAATTCTAACATCGCAGCTATCAACAGCAATCCTACAACTTCATGTTATAATGCAACAAATCTTAAAAACGTTGCAACGTCAAAAAACATAACGTATATCACCAAATTGCCAGACTATACTAGTAAATTTCCGAACGACGTCACGAGTTCGTCAAATTTTGACGCAAATAATTCAGCCAATATGCGGCATTTTCACGTCGCAGCTATTAGCAACAATCTTGAAACTCCAAATTACAATTCAATAACTGACTGTAGCAATGTACCAATTTGTAATAAGGTTACAACCTCAAAACCCTCAAACATCACACTTGGTAACAATCTTGTGACGTAACAAAGTTATTATGGTGCATCAAATTTCACCAATACATCAAATATTCTAACGCACTAAGAAATTATAACGATGCACCGATCCATAACAACACTGCAATTTGAATAACGCATCAAATTTAATTGATTCGTCAAATTTTGACGTTTCGACTTCAAGAAGCGCATTTAATTTGACCAATATGTCAAATTCTAACGTCGCAGTTATTAATAGCAATCCTGCAACTTCATCAACACGTCAAATTATATCATAATTAACAATTCCACAACATCAAATTTTAACGCAGTAAAAAATTATAACAATGCATCGATACATAACAACACTGTAATTTAAATAACGCATCGAATTTAATTGATTCGTCAAGTTTTGACGTTGCGTCTTCAAGAGATGCAATTAATTTGACCAATATGTCCAATTCTAACGTCGTAGTTATGAATAGCAACCGTGCAACTTCATCAATACGTCAAATTAAAACATTACTAACTATTCTACAACATATGATCAATATAACGAATTTTGAAGGCGCAGCTATTAGTAACAATCCTACAACTCCAAATTACAATTCGGTAACTTACCGTAACAATGTACCAATTCGTAATAAGGTTGCAACTCAAAACTCTCTAACATTACACTTGGTAACAATTCTGTAGCTACAAATGAGCCTATTCGTAACAAAGTTATTACTAATGATGCACCAAATTTCACCAATACATCAAATATTTTAATACAGTGAGAAATTATAACGATGCATCGATCCACAACAACACTGCAATTCAAATAACGCATCAAATCTAATTGATTCGTCAAATTTTGACGTTGCGACTTCAAGAAGTGCATTAAATTTGATCAATATGTCAAATTCTAACGTCGCAGTTGTTAAAAGCAACCCTGCAACTTCATCAAAACGTCAAATTATATCATAATAAAAAATTCCACATCAAATTTTGAAGCAGTACGAAATTATATCAGTGCATCGACCCATAAGAACACTGCAGTTTCAAATAATGCATCAAATTTCATCGATTCATCGAATTTTGACATTGCGACTTCAAAAGATGCAATTAATTTGATCAATATGTCAAATTCTAACGTCGTAGTTATAAATAGCAACCCTGCAACTTCATCAACACGTCAAATTGAAATATTACTAACTATTCTACAACATATGACCAATATAACGAATTTTAAATTTGTAACAATCTTGCAATTCCATATTACAATTCAGTAACTTACCGTAACAATGTACCAATTCGTAATAAGCTTGCAACTCAAAACCCTCTAACAAAACACTTGATAACAACTCTGTGATAACAACGAGCCTATTCGTAATAATGTTGTTACTAATGGTGCACCAAATCCCACCAACACATCAAATTACAACATAACTAACAATCCTACAATATCAAATTTCCCGCGTCATGAAATTTATCAATGCATCGATTTATAACAACACTGCAATTTTAAATAACGCATCAAATTTTCACGCTGCAACTTCAAGAGATGCAATTAATAGACCAATATGTCAAATTCTAACGTCGCAGCTTTAAATAACATCAAATTTTAACGCAGTAAGGAATTATAATTTTAAATAACTCATCAAATTTCATTGATTTGTCAGATTTTGACGATGCATCTTTAAGAAACGCATTTAATTTGACCAATATGTCAAATTCTAACGTCGCAGCTATCAACAGTAATCCTGCAACTTCTCTAACACTGTTGCAACTTCAGAAGATATAACGTATATTATCAAATTGCCAGATTTCGCCAGTAAATTTTCGAACGACGTTACGAGTGGATCTATTGAATAATAACATCCCTTAGTTACAGTCCTTGAAGATCAAATTCGGAAGAAATTTGTAGCAATGTTATAGATACATTAATTTTTAACGAATAGGCTTATTCATAACAATGTTTCTACTTCGAAGAATGCATCAAATTTTTTATTGCGTCAAACTTCAACGTTGCAGCTTGCAGAATAGCAATTAAATTCCAAAGTTGCTAGCATTGATAACATCCCCGCAACTTCAAATTTTGACTCATAAAAACGTTGCATCTTCAATAGCAACGTCAAATTTTGATGCAATAAATCGCTCAATAGCCATTATCTACTTTTCTGATCATTTTATAAAAAAATGTTTCGAATAATATTTTTAGAATATCAAATTGTGAATCTGAATCAATAAACAAATTAAATTTTTATTGTTTAATAAGGGCAGAAATTGTTCTTTCCCATGTTAAATGCCTATGGCCCACTTTTTGATTTACAACGTGTCTCTCAACATCTATTTACTCTATAACAGTGTGCTTGTTTGTTTGTTTTCGAAATTTTCGTCGCGTTTTGAATTATTAAACGTGAAGTAACGTTAATTGCTTGTTCATTATCAATGATGGATCCAGTGGAAGTTAATTATGTGCAAAATATTTTGAAAGCTTTTTTTGTGCCCACTCTCTTCCAAAAAAAAATTCACTGAGAACAAAAGTCATCAATTATTGGCATGCCATTGTTATATCTACAACAAATTGATTTATTACTCCCTCTTAATCTGAAACAAAGTATAAACATTAAAAAAACAACACGAAAAACTTGAAATTTTGAACTATCTCCAACTGTTTATTTTGTGTGCGGATGTACTTCAATGAAGACTTTGTTTATGACCGACTTTGATTAATTTTTTATTATTTGTACAATTTTTTGTCTGTTTTTTGTGATTTTACTAGTTTAAAATATAGCCATGAAGGTTTTGTTCGCTCAAATGCGCTCTTGTCAAAGAATTGTGGTGTGCATGTAAAAGAACTTTACGAATATAGTATTTGGTTGAGAATTGTGACATTTAGGTTACGTGTGTTTTTTTATTAGATTTTTTACTGTAAAAACGTGATACAATTAAGTATGGCTTTTATACACTAACTGTTGTTTTTGTGTACATTATGTGTGTAGCTAGATATATTAAATTACCGTCTTAGTGATACTTAAATATAATTACTGTTTATGCATAAAACAGTTTCGTTTTTATTAAATTGTTTTATTAATTTTAAAATTGCGTATAAAACAAATCAATATGGATTAGTCATCGATAATTTTTAGTATTTGCATTTGTATAAAGACTACAATGGGGTCAATTCATATTTTCTATTTTTTATGTGATTATTGCGAGTTTCATTCTGTGAATATTGAATTTTGAGGTTCGGGATCTTATTGGAAACAATTGGATGCAGGGTAATATTTTTAAGTACAGCACCATCCAATATTTATATAATTATTTCAGTATATTTAAGTACGCAGTATCCTCGAAATCTTTGTACGGATCAAATTTATATTCTCTAGCCTCGTTTCAAGATGATTCGTCCAAATCAGCCAAAATTGTTTTCTCTATGAAAATTTCAACGTCACATATCACACGAGATTAATGATCACATCGTCCTAATCAAGCTTAATCATATTGAATGTAAATTTTTGAATTTTTTGAATGACCCCATTATTTTAAATACACATTAGTTTTAATATTTGATGAATCAGTGTATAAATCCACACAAAGGCTGCTTATATAAATTCTAAACTTTCTTTCATATTATTATGCTAAACTGCACTGACGTCTAATGCCAGTAATTAAGGTATTATTCGACCATAACCCCTTAAGGTGCTTGCTACGAAAAAACTGACATCTATTGGTCAAACGCTTGAATCATCTAAAAAAAAAATGCGAATCAATATTGTAGATACCGTGTAAGAATGTTGAAACTAAGCAGATAGAGAATACAAGGGCAGTATCGATTTAGGATTCAAATATCTAACAAAATAATCCAAAATCAACAAAATCTGTTGCTTCTTTTTTTGTGGCAAGCATCTTATCAACGGCTTTAGACGTTAGTGTGATCGCAACTAGGTTAAATTCCAATTCAAAATAATTTTTCAACAATATGTGAATTGAAGCCAAAGATATTCACTCTTCAATTAAGGCAAAAAAGACCAGCAAAAATACGCTTTATTCTTAATTTAATATAAAATGTCAATTTCTCGTGGCTGTATATTCATTTATGTAAATATGAAAGAAAATTGTATCCATCTTTAAAAATTAAGGTGCTTGCTACGAAAAAAACTGCCATCTGTTTGTCAGACGCTTGAAACAACTAAAAACAAATGCAGAGTCGATACTGTAGATAATTTGTAAGGGAGAATATTGAAACTAGACAGACAGAGAATGCAGGGGCAGAGTTTTTTGTCCTGAACTGAATTTAATATTAAAATATCTTTTTTACTAATATGTGACTTCTCTTGTTTTGATTAAATGATTGTGAGCATTTATTCTATAAATTGTTGATTTTTGTTGCAAGCACCTTAACATTTGACAAATTATTGAAGAATTTTGTCAATAGATTTTTTGCTGGTTTACTAAAAATATACAATATGCTCAGAAATTTTAAATTATACCTTGTACATTACATTTTAAAAATTGTGAGAAATTATCTGTATGCACGTCATTTTAAATAAATTTAAGATTGTACCCAATTTGTATATTTGATATTAGATGTACTATTAAAATATTTGTATTTTCTTAACTATAATTTGTTTAATAATTAAGTATTGAATTGAATATTCCTTTACTCATATTGTAAGTATTAACTAAATTAATTTATTCTTGAATTATTTTTTTAAATAATACAGAATTAAATAAAAAGAGTAAGAATGGACATTAACAGAGAAACGTCTCAAATTGATAGAAATGTCAGTTTTATATTACAGGCTCATCAATTATTAATATATATTATGAGACTCTAATTACAAACTGATGTACATTTTTCTGATTATGAGCCACCTTCACTTTTTCTTTGATAGCTCTGTAAAATAAATACGATAACAAATCAAAAGCAGCTGAAAAATATTTATTCCTACTTAAAACTTTCTTTTGTAACACTGTAAATAAATTGTTATTGCATATTTGTATTTGAGTTTTGTATAGATTATTATTTTGTACATAAAATGAGACTAACAATTTGTGGTTTTTTAGATAATTGCAATGTTCCATACCGTTTCTTCATAATTTTGTTTTTTATTTTGTAGAAATTCAAAGTGAAAATATTGAATAAATAGCATGACTTCAATGTTGAAGTTTTCTACAACTTCCGGTATACGCAAAAAAAAAATAGTTTTGTGCAGTGTAATGTAATGAATTATTAACTCTCTTTTAGAACATTCAATTCTCAGATTTATAGCTCGTGTACCAATTACGATTAATTACTGTCAATTATTCTGCAAATACGTACATCAATCCTGAATATGTACTTTCAATTTGAGTTTTCTACAACTCCCGGTATACACAAAAAAATAGTTATTCTAAAGCGGTGTAATGTAATGAATTATTAACTGTCTTCTAGAATATTTAATTCTCAAATCTATAGCACGTGTACCAATTATGACTGATGACTGTTAATGATTCTGCAAATACGTACATCCATCCTGAGTACGTCCCCTCAATTTCAGTTTTCTACAGCTCCTGGTATACGCAAAAAAAAAATATTTTGCTTTGAGCGGTGTAATGTAATAAATTATCAACTGTCTTTTAAAATTTATAGCTCGTGCACCAATTAGCAATTCAAAAATTTGAAATTGAAAGTGCTGACTTAGGGAAGATGTAAAAATAACATACTGAAGACAGAATGACGTCACTGTTTCCCAGCCCCCAATTATAATGTTCAAAACTCAGATTCACAATAGATACAATAATCCTCTCTGGTCTCCCGAAATGTTTTATTAGTTTTTGAATGAATTGGGGATCCAAATTCTTAATTGTAATTACATACCACTTCCAAATTATTTATTGGGTACACTTGGTAAGTGTTTAGGGTTCTTTTGTATTCAGGAACCCCTCCTGTTTCCTATATTCTCGCTAACTTAGTGATCCCATCAAATTTTAAGCCTAGGGTACTCAATGAGTCTAATGCCCGGTTGCTTGATCATTCATTAGGTAAACAGTTCTTTAAAAATGAACAATATCATATCGAATTTCTGACAGCAATGCTAAGCAACTGATTTGACGAATATATTCGATTTGATATTGTCAATTTTTGAAGAACTCTTTAGTTAATGCACGTTCATGCAACCAGGCCTAAGTCTATCATTGCATTACTTTAAATTATTAAAGGTTTTCAGAAAATGGATGAAAAGAGAAGCCTAATTAACATTAATAAAACCCTTTCATTTGATATCTATATCAGGGGGCTGTTTTGAGGTTCTAGCTCAATTAGAAACAGTCGAAATTTTAATTACAAGATTTATACGGACTTTTCGAGCTACCCTTTCATTTACAAATCACGACAACTCCTCAAATGAGGTTGGTATGAGCAGGTCCCTCTTTAACCTACTGGAGGCCCTGGGCACATTAGGATAATAGAGCCTCTATGACCTTGACAGATCACTATTTTATTAAAATAGATACATCTGACTACATTGGACGACTTTCAATCACAATCTCATCAACCCTGATAGGCTTTCTCAAAAACACTCCACTTATGAGCAATTCAGTAACCATTTTGTCTCAAACCGCCAGCGAGAATAGCGACGAAAACAAGTTTAGTATGTTTGATTCCGTCGCTCTTATCCCTTGTACCAGCGCTCATTATCGCACTGCTTTCCTCTCCAGTCTCCCTTATGCGATGTTTTTTTTTTATTTGTGGCAGATGATGATGGTCCTGACGCTTGATCAGAATATTAATATTCAGTGACGGGAAAACTGCGAGGAGAATTGCCACTAGAACAAATATCTTCAATTACTTGATTATCTGCTTTGCCATCTTCATAACGTTCCTCATTTTCTATAGATTTTGAAAAAAATTCGAAAGGAGTTCTGAACAGTTGACCCTCAAAATATGGCCAAAGGCTTATATGCTTACGTATTGTTTCCAGCAACTTCGCTCCATACTTAGTCCAAAATATATCGATTGTGGTGACTTTATCTTTTTGATCCCACCAACATGGCTTCAAAAACGCTTCATTGATTAATATATTCGCGTTAACCATCGCGATAAGAGCGAAGAAATGCAACTGAATGTCTTTCGTCGCTCTTTTTGTTGATCGACAAGCGAGAGCAACGCTGTAGCTTTCCTCAATATAAACACGTACATTATAATCAATCGTTTGCTTTTCGCTGCTTCGCTCTTATCATGGCTCTTATCATTCATCGTTGCATCAACATAAATGTACCCTAATGAATATCGGTTATCGTTTTGTGATCTGGTAGGAACCAGGAGGCCCCTATCGATCGCGGGGCCCTGGGCACGTGCCCAGAGTTCCCAGTGGGAAAGAGGGATCTGGGTATGAGCCTCATTTTACATTCAGCAAACACACATTTCAGCCACACTCAAATTTCAACCCTTAATATTCCCTAAATATGCCCAAATCAATGCATTGACTCTTTAATTAATCCTAAAGTAATTTTATCTTTTTGTGGCAAAATGGCAACTTATTTCAAAAAATGTTTCAAGATTATGTCACTTTTAATAAAAATTATGCATTGATTAAGCAAAAAATAATTTTTGTATTAAGCACCAGTTTGCGAGGGTAGAAATTATTAATTACAGTCCTCATAAGGGCCTAAATCCGAAAGATATTGAAATAAAATATATAATAGATCAAAAATAAATGCAACTAATCCAAAAGTTTCTTCTTGTGACTTATAATACTAAAGGAAAAAACTTTTCAGAACTCATTACTAAAGTTATCAGTACTTTTATAAATTTATGATTTTCTCTTAAATAAGGGCTTTAATCAAAAAATTTTACTGGAAGTACCCTACTTATTTTTCAAAAATAATATGACTTTACTTGAAACTTTTTTCCGCTTCCCGTACTCATTTTCGAGTAATTGGTACATAACCTATGGAAGATGCTGGTACCAATAACTCGAAAATGAGTACGACAACCGAAAAATAGTTTCAAGTTAAGTCATACTATTTTTTTAAATCAGTTGGGGTACTTCATGTATCTTTTTTTGATTAGTGCCCTTATTCACTGGGAAATCATTAATTTACGAAAGTATGATTTGTGACGTAACGAGGGCACTAATCAAAAATTAGTAAATGAAGTACCCCATTCATTTTTTGAAGATAATGTGAGTTTATTCTAAACTTTTTTTTGGTTGTCGTACTCATTTTTACTCTGAATTGTTATAATTGAAGTCCAGCAATTAGTTTACATTTTGCTACACAGGTGGCACCACATAGCTCGTTTGGAATAAGTGGAAACTAGATATATTTATTTTTGCTTAAACGGCTCATTGTATCAAAAATTTTGTTGGGAACTTTTAATTTTAGTTTCAATTGTCTATCAAATAGACATTAATAAATTTTGCAATATTGTGCTTGCTCCGAAATAAATTTGTATTTGCGTTATCATTTTTTTTGGCTTAACTATGGACTGAATAAAAAAATGTTTTTTTTAGAGTCTCTTTTATTTTTTAATGTAAATATTGTCAAATAATTTTTTTGCCGAAAAGGCCTATAATTCCAAAGCTATTGATTATTTTATGTATTAACAATTATCTATGAAACCAGAGCCCTACTCGCAAAATTGTATATGAAACACTCAACATTATTTAAAAAAATAATATGAGTTTACTTGAAATATTTTTTTGATTGGAGCCTTTGTTTTTAAGATATCAATAAACAGCTTTTCTGAATAAACATTTGGCTGTCCAGCTATTAGTTGACAGTTTGCTGAACAGATGGCACCACGAAGCTCGTTTGAAATACATGAAAATTAAATATATTTATTTTTGACTAAACGGCTATTTGTATCAAAAATTTTGTAGAGAATTTTTAATTGTCCACCTGATGAGAATCATTAAATTTTGTAATATTGCAACGAAATAAATAGGTATTTTATTAAAAATTATGTAGAAAACTTTTTAATTGTTCATCAGATCATTATATTGTTTTTTGCTCTACTACACTTGATGCTTAAATACCGATTATTTCATTAATTTATTATTTTTAAATTAGCAATCAGACAATCGAACTTAAATCAATTTATTTTTTTTTCTGTTTTTTCTGATTTTTTTGATTAAAACAATTATTATATGCTTGTATTCCCAGTGGCTTGAACAATCGATTTAAATAGATATTTTGTTCAAATGGAGGCCGAGGTTATAGAGAAATTAATTGTGGTTATTAAATATATTTTTTTTATAAAAATGACACGCAATGTTATGGAAATACGCATGCGCTGCATCAGAAAACGTCCTCTGTTGACAACGTGGCCTATGACGTTATTTTTTTAGATGCTAGTGTGTGTTGTGTTTCATTGAATTATTATAATGGCCAACACAAATCCAAATAAAAGCGATATAGAAGCAGTATTTTGTCGTTTAAGAACATTACCAGCAAATAAAGTAAGTAAAAAATGGAAGAATTTATTGAATAAAACGAAATATGTCAGTATAGGTTAACCTTGATTAACTGTCAAATTTTACAGAAAAACTGGAGATATTTTAGTAAATATGTATTCTTTTCTAGATGTGCTTTGATTGTAGCGCCAAAAATCCGACATGGGCTAGTGTCACGTATGGTGTTTTTATTTGTATAGACTGCTCTGCAGTCCACAGAGGTTTGGGGGTACATCTCACATTTGTGCGTTCTACACAACTTGACACAAATTGGACTTGGGTGCAGTTGAGACAGATGCAATTAGGAGGAAATGCAAATGCCGTAAGCAAATATTTTAGTTAGCAAAGTACTACCACGTAAGCAACTGCATTTTGGCCAATATTTCATTCGAAAAACAATTGAAAATAGAAAACATGTTTTATACAGCTTGTAGAGTATATCACCATGAATTCATTTGTTTTTGCTTGAAAGTTTGCTTTATTTTCTCAATATGTATTTATAAGTCGATTTTATAGCACAAAATTGGTACTTAAATTCTATAATTCAAATTTACTCTCATTTAAAAGCTGTTTATTCTGTTTTAGTTTTTTATATTAGGGAAGCTTTATAATGAGGATATTCATTCTTTAAGGCAGTCTTATCTGCAGGCATTACTTATAAACATTCATAATTACGTTTTAAAGTATTTTTGATAATATCCGACCGAAGGTCAGTTAATCATCCGACACCAATGTTTGACTGTCGCCATCAAACTTTGGCCGAAAAAGACACTTTTAGACACATTTCCCATTTGAATAAATGGGCCGGAGGTCCAATAAATATTTTTTCTAGTGCACCTTGGGCTTCGGTCAAAGAGTACGATAGCCAAACCTACCTTTGATGGCCGAAACTGAAGTTTAGGATGTTACTAAACTAAAAATAGTTAATGTCAATCTATTTCGTCGTTGCACGTTTCTAATTTGTATTTTTTTGCTCAACTGAATGCCATCTTCGGCCCATTTTTAGCAAAAATTCGGTCGAAGGCGTGATGAAAGCTCGGTCGAAAACTAATTAATATAATATTATAATACGTAATATTTTCAGACTCAGTTCTTTTCGCAACATAACTGCGTGACATCTGACGCCCAGAAAAAGTACAATTCCCGAGCAGCACAATTATACCGTGATAAATTGCATCAAATGGCTTTGAACTCCATCAAAACTCATCCTGATAAGGTAATGCTGATTTATTTTGAGTTATTATCCACTTTAGTAGATGTATTATCAAATATTTGTGTTTTTCTAGTTATACTTTAAATCCTCTGAGAATTCAAGCGGGATTAGTAAGGTAGGCGTGGAAATCTGCCTCGCCATTAACACTTTGCTGCCCTTGCATTTTTATTTATTTTTTCATCACTAACTGCCCTTGTTTGAGGAATATTTCTCTTGAAAATGGTTTATTGTTGGCAAAATTGAGTATAGTTTTTGAAAATTCTAAATAAAAATCATACAAATCATGCCTTTTCACCCATTTCTGGATGTGGCAGACATATATTAGCCAGTTGTGAAGAGATTTTTGAGCTACGAAAAAATGGCAGATCTGACATTGTTAGGACGAAGCTCAATTCATTGATCCATTTATGACATAAAAAAATCTCAACCACGAACTATCAGCTCTGCTTACTTTGCAAACTTCTTCCGTAATGCAGGGGCCACACTTATGTCTAATGCCGTTAAGTAAGGCGTTATGTGACAGTTGACATATTGTCAATGACAATGTGTTCATTATTGAATAACGCCTCAATTAATGACATTAGACGTAATTGTGGCCCCAGCATAACGGATACATCCTCATAATTTTTTTTTAACTCTTTTCAGCCATTTATAACAAATTATATCTGAAATATTAGAAATAATGATTATTTTCATTTTAAATCAAGTAGGCATAAATAACAAATACTTGTGGAATTTATTTTGAAAACAAAAGAAAATGAGTTATAGTATCATTAATAAATATAATATATTACAATAAATGTTCTAAGTATTGGCCGTTTTGAGCTATACACAATCGTCACTGCTTTGCAACACTGTAATTTTTCGCAGTGTATTGATATTAACACCGTTTAAAGCCCGCCACCACTTCTTCGCTCAGTTAATCTGCATTATTATAATTGAAATAAAAGCTCGGAGGCGTCCTCAATAAATCCAAATAAAGTGATTTACGAAGAATTTGCTGTATTTAAAAGTAGTACATCAATAGAAACTCTAATATTATAGATTATTATTGTTCTGAATTTGATTCTTCACTTTTACAGTACATTTATGTTTCAGATGAATAATTCAATGAATAATAGCGGAATGACGAAGAATCTAATATTTTCCTTGATAGAATATTTTCGATATATTAAATTAAAAATTCCAGAGTAGTTTACGTGGGTGCAGAAGTTTTTAGTGCTGGGCACATAATTATTTGTGGCACTTCACGTGACAACTCAGATTTAAATATAAAATTGTATAGTTTATGTTTGCAAACTTCTGCGTTGCAGTCACCGCCACACAAAATTGAAGAAATTCTTTCATAAAAGGACTCTCTCTTTTTCCAATTTTGAATGAATCAACTCATACTTCTTTTCTACTTATAAATTCAAAATCATTAAATTTATTTTTCACTCTAACCTTACTCTTCAGTTTAGGAGATAGGAAACAAATTGAGCTTGAATCCCGGTTTTTTAAAGTCTACAGCCAGGTACACAACAATATGTAGTTGATATAATTATTCAAATCAAATATTCAAATATTAAAGCTTAAATTCTTAATAAATTCAGTTGGAAGAGATAAACGAATGTAACTGACGTTTTTCGAATATCTCTTATTGAGCTTTTAAAATTTGCCACCAGACTGCGTAGCGTTTAGTCGGAAATCCCTATATCAACGTGTTACATATTAATGGAGTCTAATTATCTTGCAAACACTTTAATGTCCGGTTGTCTACGTTCTGGAAAATTTGTTGCATATTTTTTAGCAGCAATGACGTCATTTGTAGTAATTTCAACAATTTTACCACAAATATTAATATTTCAAACAATCGATAAACTAATACAACATGAAAGTTTTATTATTCATGTATACTTGTTTTAAAATTGAAATATTTATTACTACTATTTAAAATAAGAAATTAATTATTCATACAGTGACTGCTAAACCATAATGGGCTTGAATCTCGTATGCTTTTACATTGAAGTGACGATTAAGGGGATATTGCCATGAAATGTCATGGAGGTGTATTTCTCTCTATTTAATTTTATAGTACTTTTCCTTTTCAATGAGTTTGTGCGCATGTTCCAGCTATTGTTTCCTCTAGCTTCGAATATAAACAGTGTCGTAGCATATGATTATTTCCGTTTTATCTTTCGGATGTGTTGTGATCTATTCAGATAAGTTTTTACTATTGTTTTCCTGATTTATTCAAGAATGGTGATAATTTGTATTGTGCGAAGCTGTTCTAATTCTTATGGAATGGGCAGAAATATAAATCTGTGCCTTTAGAATCTTAAAACTCGAACTTTTGTGAATAAGAAAGAGACAGATACACCTCCAGTTGTGCGGATTACAATTTCGCCCACTTTCCTATCTATTCTGTTACTAGAGATCACTGTATTCGGTAACCGCCATCTTGAATTTTATTTTGACATTATTTTCAAGTATGCCTCATTGAAGCCGGGTGTAAAAAATCATTATTTGAAAAAAAAAAAAACACGATTTTCGTTAAAAAAAATATGTTTTTTTCCAATTTTTTCTTTTTTTTTTTAGTTCTGACGTTTGAAATGCTATTTAAATAGTATTTTCAATACTTTTACTAATTTTTTGAATCTTTTTGTTGTATAACTGCCTCAAATATTAATTTATTTTTGAATTGAGATGGAAAATGCGTCAAGTGTTTCAGAGATTTCAGGTCAAAGCATATTAAAAAAAATCACACAGTTTCTTTATACACTTCTTTGTTCATTTTTAATTCTAAGTTGGAATTTTTTTATGTCATAATTTAATTAATTTTTTATTTTTTAGTATAACTTTTTATTTTTGATCAAATATGTATGTTTCTTGTTTCTAATTTTCTTATAATAAGTAGTTTATTTTGTTTTCTACTGTGGTGTTTTTCTTTGAAAAAAAATATTTTTTATACAAACACTATTAAAAGTACGACTTTTAATGGTTGCTTTGCGTATTAACAATAACAATGTATGACATTGTTATCACTTTTAACACGTTGTAATTAGCGACGTGTTAAAAGTGATGCATTTATTTTCAAATGATTTGTAAACCATTCCGAATTTAAATTATTTTTCGGCGGCATCTCAATCAGCCCACAAAATTGTCCATTCAATCAAGACTCTATCTTTAATAATAAGAAAGATACCCTTGCTATCACTATTTGAGACACACTGTATAAAATTAATTAACCATGATTTTTGTGACTTGTCGATTGCCACACGAACTGAGATTTTTGTTTCATCTCTAGGTTAAAAAAAAAGTTTTCTGTCTAAAGAATCACGAAACATGCATTGTTTATTTCTGTTTATTACGAACTCTTGTTCATGCATTTATTTTATTGCTTTTAAATTCACTGGGTTGTTGTATCTATGTAAGAAAAAATGAAATCCTAATGATATTCATTTGTTCACTGCAGTTACATCTACATCAAAGTTCTGAAAACTCAGTTGAAGAAAAAGAAGTTGACTTTTTTGAAGCACACGAAAAAGATTCGTTTATAGAAGGAAACTCAGGACAACTTTTCAATGCAAATGTTAATGTGAGAATTAGTATTAATTTTTGTTGAATAAAATATAAATTTGTATATTTTTAGGATATAGAGAATGAAAAAACTAAAGATGATCTCAATCATGACGAATTCGGCCAACCTACTATTAATTTTGAGAAGCCAGTAATACAAGAAGAAAGAAAACCTACCATAGGGGTCAGAAAAATTCAGCCAAAAAAATCTGGGGTTAGTTGAAATAACTTTATTTTTATTCACAACTTTTAAATTTTGCCTTTTTGTAGCTGGGTGCAAAAAAAGGCGGTTTAGGAGCAACAAAAGTAAAAACCAACTTCGCAGATATCGAGCGTGAGGCAGTAGCTGCTGATGAAGCTCGATCGCAAGCTGCTGCGGAAGCACAAAAAGCTCCTGTTTTATCACCAGAAGAAGAAGAAAAACAAGTAGCTTCCGTTAGATTAGCTTACCAAGATTTAAGTTTACAGCAGAAAAAACATGAAGATAAATTGAAACGTGTTGATCCAAAGAAGGCCCAACAAGTTGAAAGGCTTGGAATGGGATTCGCATCTTCCAGGAGGTGAATTTCTGACGACTTATATATTTAAGAAATGATAATAATTATTGTTTTAGTGGGGTGAGTCACTCAGTTCAATCCGATATGCAAACAATAGAACAAGAAAATTTACAAACAAATTCAAGTACTTTAAGTAAAATAGGAAGAGTAGCAGATACAGATGGATTTTTTGATGATTTTTCGTCATTTACCTCTTCTAGCTTCAATATGAACAGGTACATCTCATTTATTTTTATCAAATTACCAAATATTTATATTTAAGAAAGTATTTATGTTTAAGGAAGTAAATGTGTTGCATTTTTATTTGCAGGAACAGCAGCGGTTACGGCGGCAGTTTCAGCAGCAAAACCGATTCAATTTTCACTGACAGTCTTACCAGAGATTGGGTTGTCGAGCCTGTAGTAGAAAAATCCCGCCCTTTACCGATGTCAATAGAAAAATCATCTCCAATTTCAAATGAACCTGAATCGGATATTGCACAGCAAAAATTCGGTGGCGCTAAAGCAATTTCGTCAGATCAGTTTTTCCATAATAGATCAGACGACTATGAACATAACGCTAATTTAAACCGATTCCAAGGATCAACCAGTATTTCTTCCTCAGATTATTTTGGAACGAAAGGTATTTAATTATTGTCACTGGTGAAGTTGGCTGCACGAAGCTACGCTTGAGCTCCGCAATTCACCCTGGACAATAATGATAGTCGTTCGATCATTGTAGCATAATAAACTGTTTATTTGCAGAAACAAATCCGTCATCAGCTCATTTTCATCCGCCAGATCTAGAAGATGTCAGAGAAAGTGTGCGTCAGGGGGTGACAAAAGTAGCAGGAAAAATAAGTTCTCTAGCCAATGGCGTTATGTCTACCATTCAAGTAAGTAACATTTCATATTTAGAATATTGTCATTCAGGAATGAAAATTTATTTTACGATTTATATTTTACATTCATACTTTTCAAATCAGTATTTTAATTTTTTTCTAGGATCGATACGGATATTAGATCACTAATTTTACCTCAAGTGACCTACGATTGTGGTCTAGTGAATAAAATGTAAATATTGATTAAATGCGTTATGAAAATATTTTTAAAAACTATAACAGACACATTATTGTGAATATCTATGCATTTCTTATATATTTTTTCTTTTCTATTTATGAAATACGAGTATTATAATCAGACAAGTTGTGAATATTGTTGATAAAAATTATACAATCCATAAAATGTAATATAGAGTGAAGATTACAGAACTTTTTGGTTATTGCTTACATGTTATTTTATCAATGTTTTAGTAATAAATATGGTAAATTATGTATAATTGTGCATTTATTGTTTTTTATCGTAAAATAAAATTAAGTTTCACATGTACTTTCATTTATTAATTGATATTCAAATGTTTTTGAGTTGAGTAGTAATAAACAAATGCAAGCGTATTTTGTTAACAAGATTTTTCCAGTCAGTGATGTGCTGTGATGTTTTGTTTCACGTTGAACATTTTTGTGTGTGAAAATTTTGCAAAAAAGGAGTATTATGGAATATTTTTGGTAAGTAATTTGTTTGATTTCATTCAGATGTATATTTATTATGAGGGTAGCATATATAAATAATATTTTTTTGATGTATTCATGATTTATGGCCATAAAACTGCCGGCATAACATAATTAATTTACTTATGGCTGGTTTTATAAAATTTACTTTCATGGTAAATTTATTATATTTAACAAATTCTAATCAGTTTAAGCTTCTTTATGGCAACACAACAATCATTGCTACCAAATATTCTATTTACACGGGAAGTAAATTATTCTGTCCTTCAAAAAACCGGGCATTAGTTTATATAAGCAATGGACAAATAACGATATCCTAAATTTGGATCTAATTGAAATATTTAGAAAATATGCCACTCTTCGCTTAGTTTTTTCTTGAAAAAGTTTAATTTTTAAATTTGCCAAATCCAATGAGCTTCTACATTACTAGCAGAATCTGATGTAGGAGCACTCTTAAAAGGCATGGTGAATGCTGGATGGAAATCATAAAACATCGCAGATGGATATATTGAGAGCTCTGTAGTAAACAGACTTCAAATGGCATACAAAATATATAACTATTGATACTAGTGGTCGCCCTGTGGTCGAAATTCGACCGTGAATCATTATGTTGCTAAGTTTGAACGTTATTGAATTAAACCTTCCATCTCCACCCCAGGAGTTACAGTTCGACGCTCCATCCGAATCTAAAATTAAGAATAGTGATTCCCATTCATAGTTTCAAAATGACTTTCTTCCCTCAACCTTTGGAAGGGGAAAGAAATTCAGCCATTTTCACATTCGGTGCATATTTTTCGATATATTCCAGCAAAAAATTATATCGCTTCCAGCGAAAAATTAGAATTAAACACCCTGTATATAGTTGAAGCTTTCTGCACTCCTTTTCTACATAAACTTCAAGTATATCAAATCTCACATTCTTTCATGCACATGGTACTAAGTTTTCTCTTCACGTAAAATTAAAATAGAACATCCTGTATATAATTTCAGCTCCCAGCACTTCTTCTCCATATAAATCTCAAATACACCAAATCTCACATTCTTTCGTGCGCGGTATATATATATAATTCTAGTTTTCTACACTCCTCCTCAATGTAAATTTCAAGTATGCCAAATCTCATATTCCTTCGTGCATGCAATATGCTTAAAAAGAGGTACAAAGTTTTCTGTTCACGTATTAAAATATAATTAAAATGGAACACATTGTATATAATTCTCACTTTCTGCACTCCTTCTCCATATAAACTTCAAGTGTGCTGAATCTCACATTCCTTCTTGCATGCAATATGCTTAAAAAGGAGTATAAAATTTTCTCTCCACGTATTAAAATACAATTAAAATGGAACATCTTGTATATAATTTTCACTTTCTGCACTGCTTCTCCATATAAACTTTCCTTCGTGCATGCAATATGCTTAAAAAGGGGGCCGAAAGTTTTCTCTTCACGAATTAATATACATATAAATACGAGTAGTTCTAAATCCTGCGATATCAAATTTATTAAGAAGCACTTTCATTTGTTATAAACTATTCTATTAATTTTTTCTCGTCAATTGCCGAGTCATAAAGGCTTTTAAATGGTGTGACCAATGTTTGACATCCTTTTGGTCCCACCAGAGGTGTTTGGTTATCCTCCTCAATAGTCCCGGGCTCAAGTTAGGTCCTTCAGGTATGTGACCCCGCCTACAACCGCAAAAGTTTTGCATGAGTTGGGATATTCGCAAGTAAAATTACCGATGGCGGCGCTGTTATCAACCAAAATGTCGAATGTAAGTCGTACTGTCATTTTTAGACGTGCTTGTTTACATGTTAAAACCGCAGTTTTCCAGAGAGTCATATTTGGTTTCTCTTGACAAACTTGTAAGTTTGAGGATCAAATTTCATTGCTATTATTCCAATTTTGTGCATGGACGTTGCAAATTGAATTTATTTGCAGATAAATAATCATGTTCTTGGGAAAAAGTCTTTAAATATTAAAATTCACCTTATTCACTTTTCTCGAAGAAAAACACATGTTAAACTCAAAAAATTCAATAAATGGAGAAAGAGTAAGGAAATAAATAGGTAGTAAATAGGAAAGTGCAAAAGAGGTTAAAATGAAACTGATGTAAATAAGAAAGCAGTCTCCAAAAAGACTGATTTTGATCAATACACATATACTGAAATAGTAAATAAAAATGTGAAATAGAAAAA
The DNA here is from genome assembly GCA_963989225.1 of Dromius quadrimaculatus. Classification (NCBI taxonomy): domain Eukaryota; kingdom Metazoa; phylum Arthropoda; class Insecta; order Coleoptera; family Carabidae; genus Dromius; species Dromius quadrimaculatus. The sequence goes on along the minus strand of OZ022334.1, from coordinate 6,543,762 downwards.
TTATAACAAAAGCACACTGTTTACAAATAACAAACGATTAAAATAACATTAGCTCAAATGGCGTTTCAAGCGGAATACGTCTTTGAGTAGTTCTCGTCTAGCCACACCAGATGGCTACGGCTTAATTTTACTCGCGAATATTCCCCCACCAGATCTTGCCTTAAATTATTTTTTATTACTTTCCTGTACATGAATTTTAAGGCCAGTCTCATAAATATAGAGTGTCGTATCAATTTGTTGCATATTTCAAAATGGCAGCTGTCATTGTCAAAGTTTTCATTGGTCATAAGTTTCAAGTTCAGTTGGTTTAGTTGATCCCAAATTTGGCATAATCTGGTAAAAAAATAATTATCAATCGAAAAAAATATTTACTTTATAATTCTACTAAGCTTATCTCCCCGAGAGCTTAGAATTGATACCAAACTAGACATCATTTAAATAACTTGTAAAAAAAAACAATTGACAATCGCTTAAACATAGTCTGTGACACTTTTACTAGAACTAGTGGTCGAAATTCGACCGTAATTCTTCATATTGTTGAATTTGAACGGTATTGAATTCAACCCTCCATTTCCGAGGGTTGAGGGTTTCAGGTAAAATTAACTTGGTATTCGACGCTCTATCCGAATCTTAAATGAACAATTGTCGTTCCCATTCAAGATTTTGGAGGGATTATCTCTACCTCCGCCTCTCGGAAGGAGGGAAAATCATTGAACTTTTACTTTAGATATTTTTTCATTCGGTGCTTGTATGTTAAATCTCACATTCCTTCGTGAGCGCGGTACAAAGCATTCTCTTCAGGTAAAATTAAAATAGAGTACCTTGTATATAATTTCAGATTTCTGTATTCCTTCTCAATAAGAACTTCAAGTATGTCAGTCCTCACATTCCTTCGTGCGTGCGTTACAAAGTTTTCTCTTCATGTAGAATAATTTTGGCTTTTTCATTCCTTCTTCTTTTAAGCTTCAGGTATGCCAAATCTCACATTCCTTCGTTTGCGCGGTACAAAGTTTCTTCTCCACGCAAAATGATGAAGAGACATTCTATGTATAATCTATGCTATATGCACTATACCATTTAAACTTCAAGTATGCAAAATCTAACATTCCTAAATCTGTATATAATTTAAGCTTCCCGCATTCCATCATTTGAACCTCAAGTATGCAGAATCTCACATTCCTTCGTACGCACAATACTAAGTTTTCTCATCATGTAAAATAAAAATGGAACCTCTGTATATAATTTTATCTGTCTGCATTCCTCCCCCATATAAATTTCAAGTATACCTCATCTAACAATCCTCCGTGCGCGCGGCACATTTAAATGGGACAGCCTGTATATAATTTTAGCTTTCTGCACTCCTCCATAGAAACTTCACATATGCAAATTCAAAAGGGATGAAAATTTTTCTTTCCACGTATTAAAATATATTTAAAAAGGGGTATTCTGTACATAATTTTCACTTTCTGCACTTCTTCTCCTTATAAACTCTGAAAATGCCAAATCTCACATTCCTATGTGCATGCAATATGCCTCAAAAGGGAATCAAAAGTTTTCTTTTCACGTAATAATAACTCATAAAAATGGGACATCCCGTACATAATTTTTGCTTTCTGCACTCCTCCTTATGAACTTCAAGTATGCCAAATCTCAAACTCCTTCGTGTATGCAATATGCTTAAAAAGGGGGCCGAAATTTTTCTCTTGTCTTATTTATATATAGATTATTGCAGGGGCTTCAATTTAAATCAAAATAACTTATTTAAAAAAAATAATTGACGAACTTTTGCATGTGATGTGTACATGAGTAAATAATAATTGTAATTTCACATTATGATTTTCATTATTCAATTTCTTCGCATGTTTAAAAAAAATGTAACAAATTTTATAATAATTCAAATTAATAATAACAAAAGAACCGCTGATAATTTTGAAAATTCCAGGTATGTGACGTTCCAAATTATTCAAGGATCAATTTCAATTATTTTATATTTTATGATAAATATTTCCGTTAATGAAATAAATACAAGAAACTAAAAATCAAATACCTGGCCTAATGTCATAATGCTTAACTTAACATTCTTGTTGTATAAATTAGTACTGAAAAATGAAGAACTTTATCCAAGTTCAACTTTCTGATCATTCAGTAAAAAATTTAATAAAATATAGTCTGATGGATTATAGTTATTTATATCTCAGTATGTAAATATATAGATAATAACTTATGCCGGTATAAGGCTATATTTGAAAATCTAATTCATCTTATGGGCACACAGACCCATCAAAATATATTATTCTGTTTATTATTCCATCAATCACATCCGACATATGACACACCTTTCATGTATAGTAGAATGGAGCAAACATACAGAGAAGTTTAGAGGACATTATAGTGCTTTCCCACATGTTTGGAACTACAAATGTATTAAATTTAATATTTAATGGAATTGGTTGCGATAAAACACTTTTTAAATATTCAACAAATGATGATTGATATTTCAAATAATTTTTTTATTGCGTACATCCCGACTTTACAATCAAAATGAATTTTGTCCGAAAGAAGTCAAATACGAGCCCTGATAAAGACGAAATTCTAGTCTGTAGCTGTCTTCTTGAGTAGTATTCACAGGATTTACATATATTTTGTGCTTCTTAGTGATTGTTATTCCGGAATATCTGTTCCGTTCTCAAAAGTAACAAGTAAATTGTAAATTTAAATTTTTGTTCCGAAATCGTAGAAAAAACTACAAAGATTTTGAGAGGCAGTGAATTTTCACTTTCCCAACCCATATTCGATTTAGACCGTACTAAACCCGAAAAACATGATCTGAAAAAAAGTCGGTCTGTTGGTCTATCTGAAACGGTAGTATTTATCATGAAATATAAATTAACTTAAATTGATCCTTGAATAATTTGGAACAACAATTACCTGAAACATTTTTCAAAACTATCAGCGGTTCATTTGTCATTATTAAAAATTGAATTATTATAAAATTCGTTATTTTTTTGAAAATGCTAGGAAATAAAATAATTAAAATCATGTGAAATTAGAATTATCATTACTCATATCTGGACATTTGAACCTTTCTTGTTTGGTATCAAATTAAAGGTCCTGCGGAAATAATTCTAGTAAAAGTGTCAAAAATTATATTTAAACGATTGTCAATTGTTAAAAATCGAGTACAAATATCAATTTCATGGTTCTAATAATTTATTTTTAATTGGAGGCAAAAAATTAGACGGAATATCATTTTCCTGGTAAAAAATTATAGTTCTTAAATGTTGCATAGTTTTACATAGTTGCACTAAATTCACTTCTTAATTACTAGATAAAGACAGATAATTAAAGTTCACTGTGTGACGATTTGTAATTAATTTAGTCTCCAGGGATTGACTTTTACTCTAATTAAACTTATTTGAAAGCAGTTCGTCATTAATTTCTCGTAAAAGTTCTCAAATGATTCGGGCACCTGTTTATTTTATTTTCCAAAATGAATAATAAACTTATTTGATAACGATTAAAGTACAATTTAAGATTAAAAATAACAATATAATAAGAGTATTAAAGTATTAAATAAATAATAGTACTATTGTTTTTGTTTATAAAACAGTCAGCGATTCTCAAACTATGATTAAACTTTTTTATGCCATACAGCCACAAGTAATAATTGCCATACAACTTCTAGAATAATTTTCATTTATTTCAGCAGTTTTTACTTTCGGTCCTTTATCTGTTTTGCTTCGTTTTTGTTTTCGGTCCTCCTGCAAGAAAAATAATTATTAAAATAATACATAAGGTGTTGATACTAAATTGTAACACCCGAATATAACTTTTCTTAATTCAAATTTTTTATTTGGAGCTCCTGTCTATTGTCATTGGCGTGTTTTTGTTTTTCGAAAAATCATAATTATTCCCTTATTTTAAGAAATATTTAAAAAATACCAAAACTTTCAGCATTCGCATTTGGATCTCTGAAACATTTGTATATGCAATTATTTTCTATTTTATCAAATAACAAAATGGCGACCGATCAAAAATTTCAAAACAAGCTATTTTGAAAACCACTCGGTCGATTTTGGAAAATAAAACATTTACAAAATCTTTAAACTATCTATTTATAACATTTGCCTGAAACACTTTTTTCGATCTGTCCAAAAAAATATTTATCTAATTGAATTACAAAATGAATTTCAACACACTGCAACAATCATTTAAAACAAAGTAGGTTTACTGCCATTAAACAATGAAACAAAAGCCGGAATATTAAACGCGTTCTTCAAACTTTTGGCACATGTTTTTCTAGTTTGTAAAATATCCAAATCGTCAGCAAGTTGCCGCATTTTTAGAAGAATATGTAGACGTTTGTCAGAGACTGGAAGTTTTCACCCAACAATTGGTGAAAATTCCAGTAGTTTACGTCGAGCCCTTGCATTTGATTCCAGAGTTACCAACATCAAAACACGTGTGGCAGTTGAATTGCATAATATAGATTTAATTTTTATAGCATTGTGTATTTGTCACTGATTTATTTGGAATTTAGACATAAATTACTATCAGTAAAAAAAATACATTTTCTGATATTGTAAAATGAAAAACGGAAGACATTTGATCATTTTAATAAATTCTAATTGTTATTCTTCATATTTCCCAGTACTTGAAATTAATCATAGTTAATCCCTTTTATCAATACTTCAATTTAAACTATATGTTTATCATATCATTCAAGTACTTCCTATAATTACAAGATAAAATAAATAATAATTTGGCTTACGTGAGACAGTTACACGAAATCTAAATTTTTTAATTCCAAAAATTGGCAAAGAATACAATGAAACTGATATAATTATTGTAAAAGTATTGTTTGAATTGAGAATTGGTTCATTTCTATTTTGAGAATCAGTAATTTAGTTTCTTGGATTCTTTATAACAGTTTATTCGCCTTAAAATTAGACTATGGCTCAGCTCAGGGTAGGATTATAAATTCAGCCTTCTAATTGATCAAAAAACAAACCAACCTCACATTATTAATAAATTCATTCGTGTAGTTTGAAATTTGTTGCTATTCAGGATGTTATGGGAATATTTTCGACCTAGAAGTATGTTTTTCCCGGCGGTACAGAGGCTGAATAGTGCAACGAAAATGTGTCACACTTTAAAGTAATTATCTCCTAAAATAAACATCGTAGAATAAATAGTAAATCGAACACTAATAGAAAGATTATATTAGCAAATTTATCATGAATCAATTCCAACCCTTCTATACGGTTACAAATATAAAGAAACATGTGAAATTTCACTTTTCAACTATTCAAGTTATAATTCGCTTTGTCTCTGCGCCACCATAGAGGTTTCCCTACTAATCCAGTGGCAGTGTAACTGTAGGAACGATGCAACGTATAGTTTAACCATCAAATGAAAGTTGGCTCCTAAATTATTTTATAGATGTGGTTTTCTTTCAGAAAATTTAGTTATAACTCGAATTGTATCCACTGAAATACTGGACTAAGAATCCCCAGAAATATATCAACATGACTGTTCTTAGTACCACTGGATTACTGGAGACATTGAAAATGATCTTAGCAACAGGGTTTCAGGGATGTATTACGACTCATTTGTCTTATTACCAAAGTATCAGGCAGATAGATAACTTAGATGAAAATTTTTAAAATATGGCAACCGTGGGTTCCTGGTTATTCCAAAATTCCAATATAGGAGTGAATCTTCTTTTGAACCATTTCTACAAAATATATACAACATATTTTGTTAGAATCAAAATAAATTATTAAAAATACGTTCAATGCACCCCTGTTTTGTTCTCCACTAGGATAGTGTAAATATCAGTCATTCATCTATTTCATGCAAGTTATACTAATGTATTTATGGGAATTCCTAATCCAGTATTTGAATGGGTGCTTGCAAAAATTCTCGAAGCCTGAGTTCTAATCTTTGCTAACCATTCCGTCATAAAGTTTAGTTTTCTTTGAGATTCGAATAATAGCTAAATGTCCTGAAAGAAAACCACATCTATAAAATTATTTGAGAGTCAACTTTCATTCGATGGTTAAACTAAATGCGCGTGCATCATTTGCGCGAGCGATCTGATGATGTGCATTTGCTCTCTTTAATGATAATAATTTTTTATTTATTTCGATTATAATAAGCCACACATATGAAGTCGCGGGCACTGGCTAGTATCTCCTAAAATAATAATGTTATGAAAATGAACTGAACGTTAAAAGGAAGCTTATGCAATACCATTTAACCCAAAATCAGTTTTAACCCTTTATCTTAAAATTCTCGAATATGGTAGCATTAAAACCAAAAATTGAGCGAAATTTTACACTTTGAAAGCTTATATCTTCTAAAATAATAATTATCTGACAATGAAGCAAATGCTAGTTGGAATCTTATATAGTATCATTTATTATTAAATCAGTTTCAACCATTAAAAAATATGGTAGCATAAAAACCAAAAAATATATGAGATTTTATGATTCGACAATTTATATCTCTTGAAATAATCATCGTACAGTAATGGACCAAACACTAATAGCAAAATTGTATAATGCATTTATTAGAAAATCAGTTTTAATCCTTAATCTTCCAACCCTCAAATACAATAGCTTTGAAACAAAAAATTGGACGAAATTTCACATTTTGGAAGCTCAATTCTGCTTAAATAATTGATAGAAAGTTACAACTCGTTATAAATTAATTCCAACCCTCCATCTCTCAGCCAGAAATCTGAAAATGATAATATGGCAATAGGAAATATGGATGAAATGTAAATTTGGTTCAAATATTTTTATTCCGAATTTTTATTCGCCGGACATTTGTACTAAACCATCATTTTGGTAATTGATATCTTTTCAATTGCTTAAAATCAATAAATAAAAGTGCAAATTCAGCGAGGGAAATTCAAAATCCTAAAACGCAACACCATTGGTTAAAGCGAAATGTGACGTCAAATACTAACCAACAAGTGCGCACTGCTTATATTTGTATGGCATTGCAGGCTTTTGATTAGAAAACATAATAATAACGTGTGTGTTGTAAATCCATTTATTGTTTAAGTGTAATTTTAGCATCCTAGTGGTTTTGTAAAAGAACAATCGGATAACCTATCAAGAATAGATCCATTCATGATGTCGTCTTATTTTTTTTCCAATCCAAATTTTATTTCCGCTGAAGTAAAAAGAGTGAACAGTGCAAAGTAATTATTCAATAATAACACATTATGTACGCTATTTTAATAAATACAATCCGAAATATGATGAGCAGTGAGCATAACCTATAATTTTTGTTTATTTTAAAACGAGCAAATGTTAAACGAAGCCGCATACATACACTTGTATTTTATTGCTAAAATTATCACATATGTTATTCATGATCTGTCAAATTTATTATGATACTTCATCTCTTCTGATAACCTCACATCATTTCTTACGTATTTTAAAATCTGTCTGGATTGTAAAAAAGACTTTATCAGGTACATTTCTGATAGTATTTTGCGTTCAGGCACAATGCAATATTTATAAACTGACTTTTGATCTTTTTTAATGCTGAAATAAGTTGAGAACGAAAACACCTGTAGTTAATAATGGACTGTAATGTCACTGGCCATGGTATTTGACGTCATCAATAGAGCGCGCGAAAATGGTGGCGTTTAAACAGTTCAAAATTATTCTCAGTTTTAAATATTTTCTTAAACTTGATTACAGCACTTTTAAATATAATTTTTTTTTTTACTATAAATTATAACGATGTAAACATTGAATTAAAAATATAAAATAAATTCATTAATATACCCTATCTTCTATTTAATTTTTTATCAGAAAGCTCTCTTTAAATAAATCTGATTTGGTCTGTTCTTAACGTGAATAAACTGTAGGACATTAAAAAATATATATAAACATCACTAAAAATATATAATTAAGCCGATATTCTTAGGTTTTCTTAGGAAATTAGTCAATAATTAATAAAAAAAATTACTTGATATCTTGATATTCAATTTTTGCAGTTGTTTATCAATAGGAAAATAAATAAATTAGACGGCTAAAATCATACTGCTGTTCTGTACCAAAAATTTCCCCTTCTACTTTGGGATTTAGTGAGCGGAGCGCCCTCTGCGCGCCAGCTCTTAATTTTTTTAAATATTGCCGAGAGTTAATTTTGAAATGTTTGATTATTGGCTTTTCTAGTTATTTTACAACAAAAAATTCGAATACTTGTTTGAAGAGAACTAAATTCTGCATTTTTTGACAATGATATTTTTAATTTCTCTTGAACCGGAAACGGAAAAATAACAATAAAAATGATTGCCAATATTAAAAATATTATTGTATCAAATATTGTATGATTCAGAAGCAAAATTAGGGAATATTATTAATATCTTCGTTATTGTTTTGTTTCCGGTTGGAGCAGAATATTAAATATTTGAAGGAAAAATGCAAGAAATAATACGTCATAAAATGTATTCATTCATATTTTATTTCCTTTTATTGATGAATAAATCTGCACAAGTGCGTGAAATCTCTGCAATTTATTTCGCAACAGGATGTCACATCATCGGATGATTGATGGCCATGATATTAGAAAATCTTATAGCAGATTGAGAACCGAACATATATTTAAAAATGTATTTATTTCTTCCCATAATATATTGGCCATCTCATTTTATTAAAAAAAATCGTGTTCCGGTCTCTTTTTTTCATATTTACTGAATGAGGTTGTCCTCTATTCTTTGCTGTAAATAGAGTAGCAGAAAATGTGGGGCGTAAGATCTTTGACAAATCAGATTCAAATATGAAAGGAATGTCATTTTTATTGAATGTTACCTCCACCAGTTCTCCGATTTTATATTTCTTTAATATATTTTTGGCGTCTCCGGAATGTCCGAAATCGTTGAATGCCTTTGTTGCATCTTTTCCTGCTTCGTCGTGGAGGAGGTCTCCGCCACCTGGATGCTGAAAAAAAAATTAAATATGCATCATTCTTAAACGATTTTGCAATTATCGGGAGTTTTTGAAGCCGAAATTCTTTTTACTGGGCCGTGAATGTTTGTCATGTTTGGCGCATCATATAAGTAATTGAGGGATAAAAAAAAAATTAAGTTCACATAGCTGTGTGAAGTGTAGTTGAATAGGTCCTATAAAATAAGAAAGAAGTTTTCAAATTACTTTTTTATTTAAGTCAATTGTTGACGAGATATGCGTTTTTGAATTCGTAAAAAGTGCCCCCGGCCCCTCTAGCTTTTGAATTGTCTGGCGATAAATTCTTAAAAAAATTATGGTGGTAGAACTTGAATGACACTTCCAATGAAAATTGGTTTGAATAAGATATGGCCTGTAGTTTTTTAAATACAGGATATATTCGGTTACATACAATTTTTTTAAGCTTAGCGACCGCAGAAATAAATTTCTTACTACGAAACCCTTCAGTGTACATGATCTGATTTCGGGTGAAAAAATGTTTTACTCTGATTACACACCTGCCACTTTTGTTTACAATTCCTAATAAATTAACTAAACGTGTAATGAAAAAAATTTGGGAATTAGAAAATGTCTAAAGAACATTTTTTGTGCTTAATCAAATGATAAATACTGAGACTTCATTATTCTAATTAGAAATTGAAAAAAGCTTCTGGAATTTATTTTTACTTAATTTAGTCTTTAATTTATTGCATAAAAAAATAATAAAATCTTATTGAAATCAGCTCGAATATAAGTTCATTAAAATTGTGACAGTTAGTTGTTTTTTTAAGTATATAAAATTGATTTTAGAAGATATGACATGAGAAAATAAAGGATGTGAGTAACAGTGGCGGCTCGTAGATAAAATTAGTGAGGGTGTAGCTCCAGAAAATTCTCAGCTCATGTAAAAGAAAATAAAAATGTAATCAGAAATTTTATAAAATTCTGAAAGGACTGAATCAAAGATTTTTTATTAACTTCAACTAATTCAATTAAATTGCCAAAACCGGTCGTTCCATAATAAAATAACAAAAACTAAAAAGGGAACGAGGCTTAAGACTTGTCTTTATTTATGACATTCTGGATTTTTTCTGGTAACCTCAATCATAAATTGTTACAGTTCAAGCCTGATTAAAATTTAAAAATGGATCGATACCTTGCAGATTCGCGTGCATTTTGTTGGCACTGTGAAGCGCACAGTTCCATACAATTTTTTTTGTATATCTTTAATAAACTGAGGGTTGGCTACTGACATTGTTTAAGTACAAAGAAATAATTGCAAAAAAAAATTATCATTACGTAAAGTGTGATCAATAGTATTGTCTGCAGTTCCACAGTGCCGAAACGCGAGCCGCCACTGGTGAGTAAGATATTGATGAAGTATATTAGATTTTACCTAGTGCCTTGCATAAAAGATGAACAAAAAATATAATTTTTATGATGAAAGTCGGCAACCCGCAACGCAGAAATGCAAGTGTGGTTATCTGCAGAATCAATAATTTCTTCGGAAATGTTTCGTGCAAAGTGAATTAAATAAATTGGGTAAATTCACAAACAAAACAATAATAATTTGTTTAACAAAAGCCACATACTAAATGTGGTCAAACAAGAAGACGACAAACATAATCTCTTTATCTGTCTTATTTATCCTTTTTCTCTCGTTGTGAAGATCTATGAAGGGTTGGTTTCCAATCTAGTGTGGAGATTTCGATCAACTGTCTATACACTTTCTTGGTGTGATACAAACGGGCAAATATTTATCTTAGTGTAGAAATGGTGAAAACGATCTGTACTGACGAGAACAACCTATTGATGTTAACTTTAAAATCAAAATCTGCTTTCAAAAATAAATTACTTGATATAATTATGGACAAGGTCATCCTATTTAGAATTCTACAAATGTCGTCTCCTATAATAATAAATTATTATCTTGTCATAGATGCAATATTAATTATTTATAAGAAAATAAAGCTAACTTTTCCAATAAGGCAGTATGTTAAACACTAATCAAGTTACAGGAAAACCAGATCTGTTTAATTAAACGAACATACTCATGGACAAACTCACACATACATATACATATATTTGCCTTCGCACGCTTTTCTCGCACTGGGAAATCCTGTGACCTTAAGGATCAACCTTGGCGTAGGGCTCTGATTGTCATTTATCCATTCCTATTCGATTTGAGATAACAGCATTTGTGTGTATTTATTTTCTGTTTTTGTCAAATGTATTTTCTCGTTCTCGAGCTATACTTCGTGGGATTAACCGCTGGGTTATCAACTTTTATCTCATAAAGTTAATGCGGAAAATAAGTACTACAAGATTACAATTTAAAAGAATTGTTTGATGCTAGAATCGGTAAATGTTAATTATAAAATAATTCCTCTTTTAATTTAGATAAAAGAGATATTAATTCTTGCTGCCTACAGGCTTAATAAGAAGCAAAAAAAATTGCTAATAAAGTCGTTTTAGTTTAGAATATTCTTATTTTGCTTCAGTTGCAGAATTATTTGAAAATGTCATATTTTTTCAATATAAATCAAAATAAACTTTTCTTCAGATACTATTGAAACAAATGTGCTTTTACTGACTTTTAATACCACGCGGCTCGTGCCCAATATATCGAACTTGTACTAGAATAAATGACATGTCCATAATATGAGGAGGGTCCAACAGTTGAAAATAAGATAGCTAGAGAAAAGCAGTTTAAAAACCTGCTGCCAGCTTCCTTTGTTTTACAATTTTTTGAAAATGATAATTGCCTACATTTATGATTGCAAGTTCAAGGAAGAAAAAAAAAATTCAAATAGCTTGAAGAGCTAAAATTGTGGAAAATACTTCCCCAGTTGTATAAATTGGAAGTAAATAATGCTTTCAGATATATCAGGCCTATTATCGAGTAATAGGGTATATTCATGAATTTATTTTATATTTTTAATTCACTGTATACATCGTTATAACATAGTAAGAAATATTCAATTATGTTTAAAAGTGCTGTAATCAAGTGTAACAAAATATTTAAAATTGAGAATAATTTTGAGCTGTTTAAACGCCGCCATTTTCGCGCGCTCTATTGATGACGTCAAATAACATGTCCAGTGACATTACAGTCCATTGTTTACTACAGGTGTTTCCGTTCTCAACTTATTTTAGTATTAAAAAAGCTCAAAAGTCAGTTTATAAGAATTGCATTGTGCCTGAATGCAAAATACTATCAGAAATGTACCTGATAAAGTCTTTTTTTCCAATCCAGACGGGTTTTAAAATACGTAAGAATTGATGTAAGGTTATCTGAAGAGATGAAGTATCATAATAAACTTGACAGATTATGAATAACATTATATGTGATTAGTTTTAGCAATAAAATACAGTGTATGTATGCGGCTTCGTTTAACATTTGTTCGTTTTAAAATAAACAAAAATTATAGGTTATGTTTTACTACTCATTATATTTCGGATTGTATTTATTAAAATAGCGTACATAATGTGTTATTATTGAATAATTACTTTGCAGTGTTCACTCTTTTTACTTCAGCGGACGTAAAATTTGGATTTGAAAGAAAATAAGACGACATTATGAATGGATCTATTTTTGAAGATTATCCGATTGTGCTTTTACAAAACCACTGTCTTGAATGATTTATAATCTCACTAGGATGCTAAAATTACACTTAGACAATAAATGAATTTACAACACATAAGTTTTTACTATGTTTTCTAATCAAAAGCCTGCAATGCAATACAAATGTAAGCAGTGCGCACTTGTTGGCATAGTATTTGACGTCACGTTCCGTTTTAACCAATAGTGTTGCGTTTTAGAATTTTGAATTTCTCTCGCTTAATTTGCATTTTTATTTATTAATTTCAAGCAATTGAAAAGATATCAATTACAAAAATGATGGTTTAGTACAAATGTCCGGCCAATAAAAGTTCGGAATGAAAATATTTGAACCAAATTAAAATTTCATCAATATTCCCTATTAATGAAAATAAAAATTTGAAAATTTCATCTATAGATTGTCCTGAAAATTATACTTTTTATAGTGAAAATGTTGCTCTTGATTTTATAAGGCAATCGGGGGCTGTGTGTTAGTTAAAAAATCGATCAAGTGCGAGTTGGACTCGCACTCGAAGGGTTCTGTACCACCATAAAATATTGTACATTACAAATTTTTCTAAAAATAGTAATTAATGTAATTCTTAACTTTATTTTATTTTAAATATGTTTTATTGCAAAAGTGCTAAACAGCTAGACAGGATAACCAGATGTGCTAGAAAAAAAAACAAAAAACAGACACGTATGAGATACTGATAGAAGTGATAGAAAGAGAACGGAGAGATAGAATAGAAGTTTTCAAATTATCAATTGAACAATCAGCTTATTCAATTTGATTAATGAATCAATCGAAAATACCCAATAATTTCATCAAATATTGATCTACGAGATATTTGAACAACTTATCGCCTTCTTGCGCTTCTGACACACACCGACACCCATACACACAACCGAAATACGAGCCGCTTGCAATTAAACTATGTTGGAAGAACAGGAGGCAGAGCTCCGATAATATCATCAATAAAATTAGAAAAACTGCATTTATTATGTAATAACTGCACGGACGGTATATAGCTACCGGCACAACTGTTTTAGCGCAATCTGCGCTGCCTAACGGTTCAAAGTGTAATGTTTTCATATGTACGTTTCAATACCATCGTTTTAAACTACGAAAATTTTAATATTATTGAGTGCATTGTCTCGAGCTGTCATCAAAGTGATTTCAGTAATTCTGATAAGTGATTTCAAACCATGAACGTCGATTTTTTCTGGAAAAAAATGTTGAGAAAAAGTGTTACAACGGAACAGCAAATTCCCAAATTATTAAAATCTGCTGTGGCGAGTACAGTACTTCTTCGATCATAAATTTTATGACCAGTTTCATAAATTTCATAAAAAGTGTCATATCAATTTATTGCATATTTCAAAGTAACAGCTGTCATTGTCAAAGTGACAAATCGCAGTTCTTTTTAACAACTATTTTATTTTACAATGGCCATAAGCTTTATAACCAATTGATTACAAACCTGACCTGAACCTGACATAACAATTTACAATCGAAAGTATTATTTATTTTAGATTTCTATTAACCTAATAATTTTTAAAAATGCTTAGGGTTAATATTGTTCCGAATTATTCATGGATCAATTTTAGTTACTTTATATTTCATCATAAATACTATAATTTATAAAATAAACGCAAGAAATTAAAAAGGTCCATCAATAAAAGAAGCTCATTCACAAACTTAAAACTTACTCTTTGATAAAAACCTCAAATATGAAATTGCAGTCAAAAATTTGTACGCTGTCTCAAGTTACCGTGTTTCTACATATTGAGCTTTTTTTAAATTGTTTTTTGGGTTTAATCATGAAGATCTATCAGAATCTCGGACTGTCAAAAAATCACGATCACAATAGTGCTCTCTAGTGGTAGAAAATGAAAGCTGTCTATTATAAGTCATATTAATGTTGTTCAAAAACTTAATAATATTATTAATATTAATTTCGAATTGCTTATCATCCATAATAATTTTTTTTCCGTCTGCACTATTTCTTTCTAAAATTGACTTCTATTTTCAACCACTAAATTGGCGCTAGAATCAGTTCCCATGGCGATTACTAGTGCCAATCTTAGATCATAAATAATATCTAGATGGAAGAAACTGCGAATGCCTACGACGGAAAGAGATGGAAAATATATTGCAAGAAAGCTGGAGAAATGAACTGCGCAAGCGTGACAATAATCAAATTTCGGTTTGTCAAGCCCAAAAAATGACAAACACAAGATATAATGAGTTCTTATTTCTGTAAAAAATATTTATATTCATTCGCTGTTTTATAATTGCAAAGTACATCTTCTTAACATTACTTTTATAAATAACAAATGAAATTCGATAGACATGCGCAGTTCGTTTCACTTCATTTTTCTTTCATTATATTTTATTTCTTTGTCCCTCTAACGTAACCTATATTTTCCTCTCTTTCTGGCAAAACCGTTCGCAAAAATGTATTGTGTGATATAGGACTCCTTCCATCTAGATATTATTTATGATCTAAGATTTCCATGTCCGTGTTCACAATACTCTCACGTTTATGTATTGACATAGGAGCTACGTAATGAAAACGTAAAGTTGAGATATATTCAACTTTATATTATGTTTACGTACGAAACAACTAATAGCGCATGCATCAACTTTAAACACATGGTTCCATTTGACAGTTAACAATACCCTGGATAGAAACGTGCTTTAAATATGATTGACATAGAATTATTAATAAAAAAAAAAACAACAATTTCTTTCTCGTCTCAAGTGCCAATTCACAATGTACGTAAACGTAAAGAGTACGTAACCATAAACATGAACGTAAAGTTGAACTACTGTATTTCAATGCCCGTGTTTACAATAATCTTACGTATTTCTTACGTTTATGGGCTCACTAAGGGAATAGGAACCCAAAGACGTGTGCATGCGCGTAATTCGTACGCGCATGCTTATCTTACACACGTGTTGCTTTAGTCAGTGGCATTCAAACAGAGTGCATTCCATCTAAAAACGTACAAGTGTGTGCCTCGCGGACAACAATCACCACTTTACTGCCTTCCAATCCTAGTTGGCTTAAAAAGCTCGGATTAGGTTATGTTTCGGTTGTTTTTATAAAGAAACATACATTTTCTTTGTTTCAATACTAGCTTACACCGTTCTAGTGCCCCTAAAAAATTTCTGTGCATGCTGATACTGCCATCTCTTTGTGACTTTTGGAATTTCCTTGGGTTCCTATTCCACTTGTGTACCCGTTTATGTATTGACATAAGAGATACGTAATGAAAACGTCAAGCTGAGATAAATTCAACTTAATGCTATGTTTACGTACGAAACAACTAATAGCGCATGCGTCAACTTTAAACACATGTTTTCAAATATGATTGACATAGAATTATTAATAAGAAAAAACAAAAATTTCTTCCTCGTCTTAATATTTCTCTTGTTAGCGACTTTTATGACGCAGTTTCAATAATAATGAAACAATCGCAATATCTTTTTCAGACATCAAAACAAATTGAACTCCAAACTGTTAAAAGTGAAACCAAGGAGAAACTGTAAACACAAAACAGAATCGAAATCAACAGAATATTTGAAAATGACAGTCAGAGAAACCAACACAATACATCAATAACCCTAATTTGTACCAACGTAAAATGAAAAAAACTCTTTATTTTGATATTTTACGTTACGACCATTGTGAACGAACATAATTTCTTACGTTTATGTTTTTACGTACTCCTTATGTTTGCGCACATTGTGAATTGGCACTTATGGTCAGGGAAGTAAAAATTCTTTAAAATAGCTGCTCTACAATTGAAATGTACCATAAATCATTTGCTCATTTATGCTTATCACTATAAACTGTTCATAAAATTCATGTGGATTCAGTACATTTATTGAAATGTACAAAAATGTTTTCGAGACAGAACTGTGTGAAATCACTTTAATATTGATATTTATATCCTTCGACACTCAAGACTGACAGTCCACAATATAACAACCACGAGTGAATCTCCTTTTTTTCTTTCACTCATTTTTAACTGTTTATTAAATTTACGCTTGCTTCGAGGACTTGTCGAAGTATACGAATTCATTATGGAAAGCGCCGCTAGGCGCGCTACGAATGTTTAGTCGGTAGTGTACAGGAGTGAACGGAGGTGAAAAGCGCTTTATTCGAAGGCGTATACAATAAGGACACATAAACAAATGAATTCAAAAAGTAATATTAAGAATCATTTTTTGAAAAAACATCCAATTTTGGAAACCAATTAATCCATTTATAAAGACTCGGTTTAAAAAAAAAATTGGTCTTAAAAAGTACTATCTCCAAAGTGTCGTCTACAAGAAAGACTAGTAGTTTCTAGTTTTAGTGTAACACAAAAAAAAGGGGAAAAAACAAGTTTACATCAAGCCCTACAAGACAAGCTAATTCATTTTTGTCTATCGCTTGTGACAAAAAAATTTTTCCAGGTGTCAAAAACTCTTAGACTGAATTTAAATACTATTCATATCTCACATGAATACAATAAGTGCATAAATATCAAGTTCTAACAAAAGTCGTGGAAAAATAATTGTTTTTGTAGTTCCAGTAAATCAAAATAGATAAGGAAAATTTAAATAAAAATATGGAAAAAACTGTCTCAAGTTTCGAAGGTAAATTGCAATAAAATTTCTGAGAATATTAATTTTCAAGGCTAGCAATTCATCTACAACAATTAAAAATTAATTATTCTGATCATGCTGCTGCATATGAAACCATTTTTTACAATTTTATTGTTCTACATATTGAAAACGTACAGTTAATACTTCTAAAGAATTGTAATGATTTTTATCAATGTCCAGTTTGAATGTTTTGTTATTTGAGAACGGTGAAAGGGCGACTAAAATGTTTTGGTGATCGGCGTGTAAATGAAACAATTGAATGAATATGTATATAGGTGTAAGGCTAGAAAATAGAGGAGTATTTATGTGTTTAATAAGCCCAAATCAGCCACTTTTTTGTGCATGCACAGGGTGTAAACTTACCGTCTGCAAACAAAAGAAATGATAATTTTAGTTCATAAAAAAGGGTATAGAAAAGTTGCAGACGCTTTCGATGTGCACATCACATCAAGATATGTTGATGTGTACATGATAAACGTACCCGTTTTTAAGAATCAAATTTGTCATTTGTTTTGCTTGCAGACGGGAAGTAATAATTTTTTGTGCTTGTGTTCAACCATGACAGTGGTTTAATTGGACCTCGTTTGGAGGAGAAGCTCGAATTACATGTATCTATATTGACTATATGGAAAACACCACTTTGAATTGAATACATTTGATTTATTTCAGCTTTCTTTTGAATGTAAAATATATAAAATCTTGTAAATATATTCAAATTACATTCAAATGGTGCTTGTTCCAAAAACTGGAAATAAAATTGTAGATAGAGAAATAAAATGAAGCAATTTATTGAAATATAAGAAACAGGCATAAAAGTATACTTTATATGTGTAGAATTGGATCTATTTTTGTCAGCATGGGGAGGATAACGAGAAAAAAGAAACTTAATATTTCTCATAGAATAACAATGTTTCAATTTTCTAAAATTGTAATATTAGCGCTCCGTATTCCGATATAATTTTGGGGTTTGGGGTTAGGCACACTAGGCATGTGTCTTGGATTTAAAAAGTGTACTCACCTCCTCTAAATAATCAGTAACATCAAAAACAGCATCCTTGATGATCAACCAAGTCCTTTTTCCCTCCTTGCCGTTATTTTCGGCCACTTCGACCCTGCTGAACAATTTCTCTTCACTCATTTCTTCAAAAACTTAAAACTTAAACTTTGACAATCGAAGTACAACTGCAGGCGGTCTGTCTACAAACTGTCTACTTAAGTGTAGCCTCTTACGTATTTTGTTATCAATACGTGATATATTATAGAATTGTGGCGAGTTTATTGAATAATTTTAATCGTTTTCCTGAAGATGATAATCAGTGACGGCGCCGGGATTTATTTTTGGTGCAGTACAATTTTTGTTGCGTAAGACTATGATGCAGTCAGTTGTGGTTAGCGTATTTTTTATAGTATAAAGTGGTTTTGATAATTTAACCACACATTGGACTAAAATAGAACACCAGGTGTTTTTTTTTTAATCCAATGACGACATTTTAGCTTTAGGGATAATTAAAATACTAGGAGATATTGCAATACAAATTACTTCAAATAAAATATAAAACAATAGTGTGAAATAAATGATACCGCCACTATACTCTTACTTCTACCGTACGAAGTTTCACTTCAAAAAATAAAATACTATTTAGAAGTTGAAGATCAAGATGAATGTTTTTTTGCAAAAATCTCGCTAACGATAACTTTTATCGAAAAAATAGTAGTGAACAGATTTGTAGCTTAGGAAATTGCCTACAAAAAAACATACTAATACTTTTTTTCGTAAGAATAACGGTTTTTGAGAAAATCTGATTTAAATAGTTCTGACGTTTATTTTTCTCATAATACATGCACTCCTTTCCACACCACATTTGAGGTGAAGTACAAATTGCGTTGTTTTTTCTTAAATTTCATCAGCAAAATGATTATTCATAAAAGAATTATAATAAATTATTAATGTTAAAACTTTTTGAATCAAATTTTCTCAAAAACAGCTTGTCCCACGAAAAAAAGTACGAATATATTTTTTGTAGGCAATTTTCTAAGCTACAAATTTGATGATCACTATTTTGTTGATAAAAGCTACCGTTAGCGAGATTTTTGCAAAAAACAGTTTATCATGACTTTTGACCTCGAGTAACGTTTTTAACGGCGCATGCATCGGCGGGGCTATTTAGGATGTTGTTTAAAACCACAAAAGAAAGTTTCATGCAAAAATTCAGCTTTCCTTTATTTTCTCCATTATGCAATGTCTTTATTCCTCGTATTAAAATGTCTTAAATTGTTTTCATTTGCTGATTTAGGTATTGTTTTATCTGTAGCTGTTCTGGTATTCGTGACTTGTCTATTATTTTCTTGAAGTGACTAATGATGTATATTATATATTTAAAATGACTATAGTAACATTATGAATCGGTTTGGGATAAAATAAATTTGTCGACGCCACTGTACTTGTTACTGAGGAAAACTTCACTTCGTGATAATAATAGATGTTGGTTGCGTCCTCGACTTCTTTAAATTTGCAACACGTAAGCTAGCGATCAATGAAACAACAAAATATAAAATTTGCATCACTTGGGAATCCCAACTATATTATATATTTTTTTTATTTGTATTACTGTTTATCTTTTTCAAAATATATTAAGTTTTTCATGTTGAATTTCTTGAAAGTGAATAGGCGCGAGAAATCTGCGTTTTACAAATTTTGTAGATTTATGTGAAACTCAACCGCCAGTGTAACCGTTTATTTAATTTATTTAGAAGATAAATCTCTGAAACATTAAACTTTATGGACCATATGCTCGAAAAAAATATATTTCGCGAAGTAAATGTTGGCCCAACAAATCCTCAGAACAATTTTATTTGTCAAAGCTATATCACAAGATTTAATTTTTTTATTGCTCATTAGATACTTGTTTAATTCAAAATTTTATTGTTCATAGGATCCTGTTTTCGGGGGCTTCGGAACGGAGCCCTACAAGGATCATTACAATGTAAGTCTTTTAGAGTATAGATATTTTTTTTGAAGGAAGCACAAGAACAAAGTGCGACCGATTAAAAATTAAATTGTCGGTTCTGATCAAAATATATTTTTATTTGATATAATTTGAATGATAAAATAAATCTTATTCCATCTTTTGATAATCGGTAGTCCATTTCTATACATTGTGATCCGCATTCATAACGCATTATTTACTGAATCAATATAAAATAATTGTTTTGCAATAATGGATATCTGTATTATAACTGCCGCATATTTCAATAAATTATTTGAGTATTAATTGTCACAAACATATTGTAGTATCATTTTGATTGAGTTATTTCTAATAATAATATTATTGATAATGATTTCACAACGCATTAAAACATAATTCCAAATAATATCATTCAGATTCTTTAAAAACTTTTATTCCAATTTCAATAGTCTTTTCGAATTTATTTTACTGGAAGAGTCATAATTTACGGGCAAGACATTATTTAAATTACTTAAAAAAACAATTGACAATCGTTTAAACATCATTTTTGACACATTAAAAAAAAAATGACAAACGTTTATTGAAAAATGAACGTACTGCATGCACACGGAGTGCAAAGAACGCTCCGAACACTCCGATACAAAGCATTTTGCGACGAACATCAACGAAGTTTCGCGAGTGTTACCGATTAGGCATTTGAATCTTCACAACCGAGCTTCTTTTTCTTACTGACGCTTTTGTGCTTTTTCCGTGAACTTTTTTACTGCGAGGATTGTGCCTTTTCTTTTGAATCATATCCATAGAGTATAGACCCACGATTTGTTTGTCATAACTCTATTCAACAAACCTGATTATGCAGTTTCTAGGACATTTGAATTTGACAGATTTGCAGCCATAAAAACATTTGTACGGCTCGACAATGTTAATTTCCTGGTTTTAAAACAAAATTTAACACTCTATTCCGTTTCTCCATTCATTTTCGAAATCGGTAAAACTGCCCAGAACCGGAAATACTTCTTTACTTAGACTGTCACTCTCAACTGAACAAGAATTCCGGGTGATAGTTTTAGAAAATTTCTAGGATAAAACAAGTTTTCATTTTCACATGCGCAGGAAAATCATCTCCTTGTTTTAACCAGTGAATCTTAATTGCAATCTAACCAAATTTCCTAATTAATTGAATGAAAAAAACTCTGTTCTTCATTTGGAAATACTCCTAATTTTATAAAGATTTTGACGAAAATAATTTTTTGTTCAATTTTCTTTGTGATGCTTTGAATGTTATCAATGGGAAACTTTGTATTCCGAATATTCGACTGAATAATTTTTACAGATTATTAAATTTGATAAAATGTAACAACTAAACAATGAAAACGCTATTCATGCGAGATATATACAGCACGTATAGATAGTATTGGAAATTACGTCATTTTAATTTTTTTGAGAGTTGTTCTTTGTTGAAAGTTTTACAAAGTATTGGAGGAGATTTTGAATTTGAATCTATTCTGCATTATTTCCATTTATATACAAGGTGTATTCAGAAACGCGAAATATATTGGATTTTAAATAAATTTTATTATAAAGTATAATTTAAAATGTTGTGCCAACATTGATGATCAGGCACTAGCACTATAGGATACTCAATTCCACTCGCACTCTTCCGAATCTTGCAGCGCACGCTCGTTGCCGAAGTTTCTGTTCGTTCGATTCATGTTATTCCTTCTGCTACTTCTCCGCGACCGTATTGGCGGTACATGGTTTTTACGGAGTTTCCGAATCTTATTTTTGCATTTTTTCTTGGCAACATTGATTCGGATACTGCCTTAAAAGTTCTTGTGCGATCTCAATAAAACAAACGCCGATCGTTAGACCCTTTCAAGACCTTTCAAATGGTATATTAGTTGTTGAATTATCACTAATATATTTCGAGATAATAATTTCAAAAGCAAATTTATTGCTCATTTAGCAAGACTGCTATTATTAGGTTAACAAAGTTCATCTTTAATATCAACACAATGTCAGCACACGTTTGGCATGGTCGAATATCTAATCATTTTTGACTACCACATATTTTAGTTCAGTACCTACTATTATAAGTCTATTTTCGTGAAACAGGTCAAAAACATCAAAATTATTGCCTTTTAGCTACGCTTATATCATTGATGAAGTTGAAAAGACTGTCAAATTTATTGTGGTGTTATATGGGAGAGAACGAAGTTTAAAAGCGTACTCTTTGCTGTTTCAAGTCCGGTTCCTATGGCGTAAGATTCGGTGAATAATCATAAATGAGCTACAGTGCCTATTTTTTTTATTTAATCAAATTTATGGGTTTAGATAATACCGGAATATTTCGAAAAGCTCGGCCTAATCCGGACAATTTTTTTTCCTTATTTTCTTATTTAAACTACTTGCAATTCAATACATTCACTCCAACGATGTTTGGTTTTTTTAGAAACACGAAGAAATTTAGTGGAACTGCGTTTAAATAAGTCTAGTCACTCTTGATAAATGTTCAAATAAATGCATTTTTGATCGTTTAAATTCAGTCGCCCACTTTTTAACTATCGAAAATGGAGAAGCTTTTTATGCAGAATTTAATTCATGTTTCAATTCGTCAGTTTTAAGCCTTTCAAAATCACAGCATGAACTTTATTTATATCCATTCCGTAAGACAGACAAAAATCGTCACTGCTACAACAGATCTACACACACACACAAGTCTGAAACTTCGAACAGCGCCATCTGAAGATTTTTATTTCATTAATATAACAGCACTAGCTGTTTCCCGCGGTTTCACCTGCATACAGATCTACTTTTTGGAATCAATGAGAATGAATATATAATAATTGACTGCTGCTACTGTCCGATCGGGTGCTGCTCCCGATCGTACAATGTGCTTTGGATATTTTAAATTTTCTCTTAACCAAGTTTCAATTTAGTCGGATGGATAATACGCGAGCAAACAAATACGACTCGTGCATCACTTATTATATGTTGATGATTTCATGCTAGAGATCTTCACGCAAGTACCAACAGCAGCTGTAGAAAGTTTCAACTCAACTGATAAATGCTTTTCGGAGATTAGACTGGATATAACACTACAGTGCGGGTCATACTTTGATGGTTTTACGAAAAAAGTTTTCAATACGACTCACACGTCACCTATTGTACATTGATAATACTATGCCAAAAATCTTCACGTAAGTGTACCAGCAATATCTGTACAAAGTCTCAACCCAAACGTATGAGCGATGCGTGAACGGACTATAACAACTTTATTACTATATCAGAAATTTGTTCCCAAAAGTCAACAGCAACTGTAGGACGTTTCAACTCATTCTATGTAGCCACTTCGAAAATCAGGCTGAACAAACAAATAGACAAAGACTCAAAAAATGTGTGATTAAGTTTTGGAATCCTGTGAATTGATATTAAGGTCCGGTTGTACAATCTAAACTTATCTACAGTTTTGTTGAACTGAGCTTATTTGCTATGTTTATAATTGCCGAAATAATAATTGTAACCATAGGAAATAAATTTAGCTCAACTAAACTGTGAATGAGCTTAGAATGTACAACCAGGCCTAATATTTTCCCGTTGTCCACCTGAATATTGAATTTCATGCCTCTAATAGCAAAAAAATATAGCTTTCATATGAAATTGCAATCACACTCCCTTAATTCGACCCTGTCGCAAAATTCTTGATCAAATGATCTTTGTTCCCCACAAATTACTTACCTGCGAAATTTCAGTGTAATTCGTACTTTTCAATATTCTGTTGATATAAGGTTATCCATCCCTGTTGTAGAAATCATTTATTCTGACATTCTGAATTAATATAATTTAAGTCTCTGAATCCCTGACATCAAAAACAGAGTTCTCAGAGTAAAATTTAGTCCTCTCTGTACCACCTCAATCCAACCCTGTTGAAAAAATTATATCGCGGTATTTATTCTTTCCACATTATCTACCTAGCTCCTGAATTTCAAACTTTTACCAACAAAAACATAGAACTTCCATATAAACCTCCCTTAATTCGGCCCTGTTTGCAAAATCCTCTCTTAACTGAATCAGTGAATGGTATTTCGCTTTTATGGATATAGATTATGGTCTATATTTCCGGATGAGAACTTTTCGAACTACCCTCGTACAAAATATTTTTGATGATGAATGGTCCAAAAAGTGGCGTAACTATCGTTGAACAAGGAGGGGACTCAGAAGGCCCTAGGCAGTATATTTTTTATCGTTGGAAATATGAGGAAGATGATTAGTCTTTTTAGATAAATCTTTTCTGGTACGACAATTTCTTCCCGCAAAAAGCGTCATATATCAATTGGAATGACCTACGTTTTGATCTTTTGAAGAATTTGAAGCTACATGCCTTTATTCTGAGACAAAACATTGCAATCATCATTTTCGATACACTTCGTGAACGGATTACTTTTGTTGCATTCTTGCAATAAAGATTAATTGGTTTGTAGACTAGAAATTCGGTATATGCTCTGCATTTACTGGGCATTAATCCTTTAGTGCAGCTGATTATTATTATTTTTACTAGGGTTTGGCGCAGATATCCAATGTGACATACAATTTATACTTGGTCTAGAACAGTTTGACAATAGCCTATTTTGGAACCAATTAACCTGAGATACCTTTTATTGTTCTCCAAAGGTAGCCTGACTTTCTCACACCTATTTCTCCTTGTAGGAGTTAAATATGATATTTTGAATGCCTAAAGATGTCTTTACCTCGCGATATGTCGCATGTCGGTCTTTTTTGATCAGCTGGCATACAGTATCAATATTTTTTTGGATGTCTGCAGTCTTTGGTGAATCTGTCTAGGGATCGTCGCTTATCAGTAAAACTGAATCACTTGCTGTATCTTGATGGATCTTCAAATTTACATTATTTAAAAATTAGCAATAATTTTCACCCTAGACGATTCATTGCTGACCCTCTTTATCTTAAAGAAAAAAAGAATTTTTGAAATTTGGAGCTAAACTAATTGAAAATGACCTGTGAAAAAAGGAAAAAAATCCAACTCCTTTTTGCCCAATGTCACATTTCGTCACATATTTGATCTTTCTCTGATTACTGTAGCAACCCGTGGTGGTTACTACACCCCATTTAGTTCTAAATTTCATTCTTTTCAAAAATAATGTTCAATTAATTATATACTAGTTATAGAAGTCATATAAAAGGAGTTTAGGTTATCATATTTATATTAGCTATTTTTCGGTAAACAAGTATTGAATCATTGATAAAATTGTTTGCTTTGTATTATTTGGAGAAAAAATTGTTTATGAGAGGTAATCCAACCATATGTTTTTCCTTTGGGGCTATTAAAATCATGACAATTTTTTGACGATAACATTAATTGTTGTATTAATTTTAATTATACTATAGATATATTTACGATAAAAATTGTGTTTGAATATTTTCTAATTAATAAAAAATGATTGCTGATAGATCGAAATAGATATCAACCACGAAGTGCTTGATTGGCACGAATTTCATTCTTTTGTTGTTCAAGGGATTGCCAATAGTATCAGAAGTACCCCGTTTTAATACTAATAATAAAATTCAAAGCATATGGAAATCTGTACATTGAAAGCGAGCGAGACACCCCCAAAAAATTGCTCAGAGACGGCAATATGTGACCACGTGATACATATTTCTATATCTAGGTTATTTTCATGTTTTCAACATGAATTTGGTAATGATTATTAGAAAATTGGAATAATTTAATACAAGGTGATTTATTGACAGGCTGTTCGTAATCCTCTCAAAGGATTATAATTCTCCAGTTGAGTCGAGTCGAACACTAGTTCACATAATATTTATTTCTGATAATTACAACAGTATCTAATTGTCCAGTATGATCTTAGTGAAATCTTAAAATAAAAATTTCATGTATACATAAATTAATAAAAATGGGGAGGAGTAAATAAATTGGAAAAGTATTAATTTTTGATAGTTATTGAAGACGTAGGTTTCCAGCTAATGGATTTTTATGAAAATATGAAATCTACTTAAACTAATCTGGATTAAGAAGTAGCTAGCATTTTATTCAATTTTTACTGCAGTGTGGGTAAAGTTTGTCCAACTTGAAACTCCAGTCTATAAAAAACGACTGAAAGGTTGAAACACACCTGTTCCTAGAAGTAGTTTGTTATAAAATTTAGAATAATGCAAGATTTTGTATGGAATTATGAGTAATTAAATAAAGCCTGCGTTGCACCACGCGTCGCGTTGTTTGTTTGATGGTAGATGGCACTGCTGCAGATTCATATCTCTGCATGCCATATATCATATATCAATTCAATTTTCACAGCTTCACGGCTACAAGTTGGACTATCTAAGGCTTACTAACTTCAATTTCAAAATTTTCTTTTGGTAACTTTGTAGTTCATGGTCCACATTATTCAAGAGTGCAGTTTATTCCCTCAAAAATAAAATCTTTCATGTACATTGCCTTTTTTTTTTAGCATAAAACAAATAATAAATTTAACAGCTTGTATGTTTTTCTTCTGAATTACACGTATAGTTCTACGTAAGCATTTTATTTTAAATAGCGTTTATCCTTTGAAGTATCTCAGGTTCATTTATATTCAAGGATGATAAACCATTTAGTATATTACCCTCTATCTAACTTTTATTTTAATTTAAAATAGAGGTTGTACCAAAGGGATTGTGTATTTATTATTTTTTTATAGAACAGTGATTTAGTATGATACAGGATGTTCCATGACAACAAAACAGCAAGATTTTTTTCGTAATAATCTTTGCCAAGAAAAGTGGCATTTATCATTAGAATGTTCTGTTAAGGGTAGGACTCCATTCATTGCTAATAAAGAGTCTCTAAATGATCAAGTCAAGATTCAGTACTCAGACAATAATATGACTCGCTCTCGATGAACAAAATATATCAGAAAATTCAGAGCTTTGTTCAAATGCTAAACGAATATTCGCTCTTTGTATTCTTGAAGTGAAGATTCATCGTTTAAGAATGAGTTTCCTTTATTCGCTAACTTTTGCGGTAAAGGAAACGTTTGTTTAATAAAAGATAAAATTGTTTTGTTTGTTTTTTAACGAATGTTTGCGCATTTATTTTCTGCTGGCTAAACTGAAATAAGATTTGCGAAAATTGAGACATTTTTATTGCAATTACCATTTAATTAAGTATTTGGAAGGAATTAAGAACTGTATTGTTGAAAATTAAATTATTGTTCTTAAAGGAAGTACAGCTACATAACAATTTTTATTTTGATGTATTTTTTAGGGGATATAACAAAAATTGTTGATGCTGTTATTCGTAAAATGGTTGATTATAAAATTACGAGACACTACAGTTCGTAAATATGTATTTAATGTTGAAAAGCACATTATGATGTCTTATTTTGCTGAACTGTTGTTTGAAGACAAATTGCTTAGTATATTGTCGTAAAATAAAAATTGTTACATTATATCAAAGCAATCCATCTTCAAATAGTTGATATGGGTTGAAAAAATACGCCTATAAATTTTTATTCATCCTATAAGCTCAAGTTGAAAACTGTAAACAAAACTTTGATGTGTACAAAATAAATTTGAGTTCTATAAAACAAATGGCAGCAATTCCTGTAAAATGCAGAATTAAATTTTACTGTCAAATAAATTAAAAAGCATTCAGCAATGAATGGAAATAGGAAATGTGTCATACGTATGCTACACTATAAATTTAAAAATCTAAATAAATTGCACTGATAATAAAACATAAATTGGACGAATTTTGAGTTTCAAATGATTAATTGAAAATTTAATAAATGGTGCATTAATTGAGCACTTTGTCAGCTATTTATTCCTCATTATTCTATGATTGATGATAATATTAAGTTGTGATTATCTGTGAATACTTTTTGTTAACAATATTACACGTAGATATATAGCTATGGCTCCAAATCGTACTCTTTCAGGACTTACTTCCTTTACATCAGGACAGAAGTCTAATTTTCTCTTCAGCGCCCCATATTTATTACTTTATATTGATGAATTTAGCGAACAATGAAAAGTACTTAAACTTCAAGCTACAAGCTGATAATAAACAAGATTACAATTGAATTTAATATTGAACACAGCAACAATTTTCTTCTCCAAATGCTGTCATCGCAGAAACCGCCTTCCTAATGCTGTTATCTCAATTTCCGCCCTGTTATCCGATTCTAATCGTTATAGAGTGATAATTTTCACGGCGCAAAGTCAAACTGCTAACTCGACAACATACGTTGTGTGTTATCAGCAATCACGATGCCTTCACTTGTTTTAATTAATTAACAGCGACGTGCGTCGCACCTTGCATCACACACGGGAAATTCAATGTGGAGGGATTGAATTAATTTAGGAAATTATAACTGAATTTACGGGTAGATGCGAAATTCATGAATAGAAACCTTAGTTTTAATTTTGATCGATTGAAAAAACATTCTACAATTAAATATAATCCTCGTGTTTTAATACCGAGTGGGGGCTGAATAGTCCGTGAGACAGGGCATAAATTTTTCGTTGATTACCGCTCACTTGAAACTTCGTGATTGACTTCATTGTGATGAGTCCGACAGCTTTCACATTTGACGAATTTCTTGATTTGGGGGCGTTTTTCAGCGAGATCTAATTGAACATGTCAATTTCATGAAGTCTTGAAAATGTACTACCGTCATATTGATGTTTACACTAATCGGAAGATTTTTTGATTATAAAATGAAGAATAATATTGTCCGACATAAATATTGGGGGCCAGTGGTGAGTCCGAAAAGCCGCACTTGTCAAAAGTACGTTGGTATGAAAACGGATTACCGCTAGTCTGAGATTTTGAGGACGTGTTCAATTATTTTTTTTCCAAGATTTGGTCATTTTGTCCGACAAATTTTTGGGGGCGTTTTCTCAGTCCGACACTGAAAACGTGTCAGGAATAAAACAGTTCCTTCATCAATGACCGCTCATCTCTATGTTTTTTATTTTCCATTCAAATAGTGTCTAGAACATTACTGTATACATGTCCGACAATTTAAGTGGGGCAATACTTCAGAAAATCAAAAATATGTTGTATGAATGCGGCTGCGTTCATAGACATATACATATATGAAATGCATATCAAGTCAGTATAATTATTAATTATAAATAATGAAAAAAGGGCTTGTCCACCAATATATTAATATTATTTTGGTATCAAAAGTGTGATATAAAGTCAGTATACTGTGATAATCACCTCCAAAATCATTCAAATTTACCTCCAACTGTGATATCTACGTCAAGAGCAAACTTTCGACCTCTTTTTAAGCATATTGTATGCACGGAGGAGTGTGAGATTTGACATACTTAGAGTTTATATGGAGAAGATGTGCAGAAAGCGAAAATTATATACAGGTGTTCCATTTTAATCAATATATTAATACGTGAAGAGGAAGCTTTGTATCCCTTTTCAAGCATATTGAACGCACGAAAAAATTTGATATTTGGCATACTTGAAGTTTATATGATCGAGTGCAGAAAGCTGAAAATACATACAGGTGTCCCATTTCTATTTTACGACGTGAAGAGAAAACATTGTACCGCGCACACGAGATGATGTAAAACTTGGCTTAGTTGAAGTCTGTGTGGAGAATGTGAGATGGCATATTTGAAATATATCTGGAAAAATATGCACCGAATGGGAGAATGACTGAAGAAAAATCTCAAAGATTTCTCTTCCCTTCCTATAGTCGGGGAGGAAAGACACTTTGAAATCTTGAATAGGAACCACTAATCCTAATTGTAGATTCGAATGGAGCATCGAATACCAATTTAATTCTATTAGGAACCCCCGGAGATGGACGATTAAAGTGAATAACGTTCCTACTTAGCGACATAATGATATATTTCTTTTTCTATTTTCTACTTTACTTTTTTTCAATTATTTTGTTAGTGAATTATTCATTACTAGCTTTTAAACAACGTCCATTACATATCTCTTGATATTAAATACGTCAAAAACTAAGTTATATATGTGCGAGCGTTTTCTTGTAGGACTGACGATAAGAACCAATATTTCTGTCGGACAATATGTTTTTTGGACAGATAATATGTTTTCAAATTATGACTGTTTTGGTCCGACAAGCGGTCATTGATGAAGGAACTGTTATAATCCTGACACGTTTTCAGTGTCGGACTGAGAAAACGCCCCTGAAAATTTGTCGGATAAAATGACCAGATCTTGGAAAAAAATAATTGAACACGTCCTCAAAGTCTCAGACTAGCGGTAATCCGTTTTCATACCAACGTATAGTACGCGCCAACATATAGTAGAACGGTCGTGATTAGTTTAACAGCAGGTAGTCTTTAAGAAGGTTGTAAATTTCAAATTTTCAGGACCGCACTTTACATTTTTTGAATATTTCTAACAGAATATAGTATATAAAAACAGTTCATGCTTATAGAATCCTATTTCATATCCATTTTTTATAA
Organism: Dromius quadrimaculatus; assembly: GCA_963989225.1. Lineage (NCBI taxonomy): Eukaryota > Metazoa > Arthropoda > Insecta > Coleoptera > Carabidae > Dromius > Dromius quadrimaculatus. The sequence continues at coordinate 6,513,081 of OZ022334.1, read as the reverse complement.
TTATATGACAAACATAGAATTTAGAAAAGGAAAATTAAATATCTTAATGTAGCGGTCAGGATATGATTGTAGGTTTATCATGGAATGATAAAATTTACTTGAAATATATTTTATTTCAAAGTAAACTACAAACATATATTTACATATAATTCTGTAGCACACGGTCTAAACATTTTTCTTCTTCACTTTCAATTCAAAATGTAACTAAAATAATTTTTAAATCCAATTCTTTATATAATAATCCAATAATATTATTTAAGATCATAGGATTAGAGATTTATAAATCTTTGCCTGAGTGCTTATTCCAAAAGCAAAATTAGGGTTTGAAAACAAAAAATATTGGGTGTTTATCAACCCTTTTATTAGTGCTTGCTCCAAGAATCGGGTCAGGTTTTCAAGACGAAAAATATTTTTAATACTGCCCTTCGGACAACAGGTCGTAACCCCATGCTGTATGCGGTTAGTAATCCTATTGGTCAGGCTCATCCCGTTCTACTATATGTTGAAGCGTACTATACCTCTGACAAGTGCGGCTTGTCGGACTCACCACTGGCCCCCAATATTCATGTCGGACAATAATATTTTTCATTTTATAATCAAAAAATCTTTCGATTAGTGTGAACATCAATATGACGGTAATATATTTTTAAGACTTCATGAAATTGACATGTTCAATTAGCTCTCGCTGAAAATCGCCCCCAAATCAAGAAATTCGTCAAATGTGAAAGCTGTCGGACTCATCACAATGAAGTCAATCACGAAGTTTCAAGTGAGCGGTAATCAACGAAAAATTTATGCCCTGTCTCACGGACTAGAACCAAAAGCTCAATGGAAAATATTAATTTTTGCCCTAAAGTGATCAGGAGAGCAGATAATTGCATGAAACTAATTTTACATGTTAAACTCCTATTTCACCTCTAATAGCCACCACCCGGTATAATATTCATTAAAAATAGTAATTGGTCTTATTTGAAGGCTCGTACCGCATCCTCGAATTCAATTAAAATACTTGAGATCTCAGAAACATTTTTATTCGCCGTTTATATGCACATCATGGATGCAATAAATTTTTTTCGTAATTTTAAACCAAATGGTTTTAGGGATATTTCTGGTAATTAAACTTTCCGAAACAGCTTCTCCCACATATATTTTATTTTAATTCTCAATAAGCTTCTTATGAGTTTACCATTAGTCCTTAAGGGTACGGAGCCTCAAAAAGTAGTTTGCAAAATATTGACCTATATTTTCAACTAAAACTAAATTAAAATTTCGATTTTAATAGTTCGTAAGGATTAAATTTCAATATTGTTCCATCTTTTGTCCAAAATATATTGACTTTTTTCTCGTCCAATGAATAAAGAATAAAAATTTTAAGATGAGTTATATTAAAACTCTTTTTCCTGTTTTTAAATCTGATGTTGAAATTTGGTGACGGGATTTGAGGGATAGTTTGTTGTGAGTGGTCAGTAACGTCACAATGAGTTAATTAAGGGTAATTTGATACAAGCAAGCGGTGAATACTTCGGAGGAACTTTGGTGAACTTGAACTGTTCAAAGGAGAGCGTTTATTACCTACTTCAGAGAGTTTGACTAGGAATTGTGTACAAATTAACACGTTAGAGATTCATAGTTTATCTTTGAAGTATTTGTAACATGAGAAGTTCTTAACTTGATTATAAGAGCAAACAAAAATCCCCTATTACAGTTTAATACTATGGTTTTTTAGAAATTAGGGCTTTAATGGAAATATCCCCAACACAGCATTATTTAGACTGTGAGAGTAATTGAATGAATGATAGGCAACTTGGTTACAAGTACGGAAAAACATGTATTACCACGACAGTGTAGTCATTTGTTCGAACAGAAAATGGACTTCAAGGCTAGTCTTATTGAAACTTTGGGGAATAACTCAGAACTTATGATTAATAAAAAATAAACAGAAATGAGATCTCTAGAAAAGACCTCAAAGTCAATACATAATATACTGTAGAAAAGCAACTTCAAAAGGAGCATAACGAACTAAACTGGACCAAGTGAGAACTTTTATATCGCATGGAGCTCGATGGAAAAGGATCTGCGAAAAATCTATCGATGACACTTACTTTGATCCTTCAAGGTGGAAGAGGACTGATTTAAGGACGTTAATTCATTATTCAACGTTGTTTTTTAAGATGTAATAAAAAATAGCTCCTCAATATACAAATAAGTTTATTATAGTAAGAAATTTCCAAACTCGTCACATGATATCAAGTAGAAATGATCAAATTGATGATATTATTTTGGAGTTCAGATGAACAAAGCCTCCGACAAGAAATTCTTTTTGGTAACATCACAGAAAAATAATAGTGTTATTCTATCACTGTGATTTTACTAAAAAAATATTCCAAATTACAGGACTATTTCCTTTTATATTTTCTTGTGCATTTTCCTTCGCCATTAGACAAAAACTGTCACCGTGAGTTTGCCATTCTAACCTTGCAATATATTGATCTCAGGTTAACTGATTAATGTTTACAAAGTTAATAATAGGAACTGTTGCATTCCTCCTCAGAAAGAGTTTGACAAGGACTCAATTCAATATTCGAACAGAAATTATTATTCTTTGCTAGTCTTCCAAAATATGAAACTCAGGAATATTTGTGAATACGAGGGTAGTTCGAAATGTTCTTGGTTGAAAGCATAAATGTCGCTAGTTCGGCCATAATTCTATTATATTAATTAAGTGAAAATCTTCAGATGACGCTGTGTAAAGTTTGAGACTTGTGTGTTTTGCTGTAGCGGTGACAATGAGCAAACGATTTTTGCCTGTCTTATGAAGTGGATCTTATTGAAGTTATGAAAGACTTAAGACTGATTGTATATTAAAATAATTTGCTCATTCATTTTGAATGGTTACAAAGTGGACGGCTGAATTGAAACGTGGCCTCACATCAATTCAATGATATAAACATGGAACGCCCAAAAACCATCGTGACCGACAAAATCATTGCTAAAATCCACTATTCTTTAATAGACGATCGTCGAACCTTAATTCAAAAAATTGTTGAGACTGTTAACATTTTACGTGATATTTTGAGTATGCCAAAGCTGACTACTCGCTGGGTACCGCGCCCATCAACAGTCGATCAAAAACACATTTGTTTGAACATTCGTTAAGAGTGTCTAGACTTACTCCAACGCAATCCACTATCTCTTTGATGTTTCATCACTGTAGATGAGTTTTGGATTCATCACTGCATGCCAGAGACAAAGCAGCAGTCCAAACAATGAATTGGAGCAGGGAAAAGTGCGCCTAAAAAAGCCAGAACAGTTTCATCTGCCGCAAAAATCATGACAACTGTTTTCTGGGATTCTCATGGTGTAATGCTCGTAGTCCATTTAGAAAAAGGCAGAAGTATCATTGAGGATTACTTTTCTTTATTACTACTAATTGAATGACCCTATTAAGGGTTAAACGTTCCCATCTGGCATAAAAGAAGGTGCTATTTCACCATGATAATTTACCAGCGTACAAGTCTCTCGTTGTTCCGGCCAAACTCCAGAAACTTTGATTCCAAGTGCTTCCACATCGTATTCGCCAGATTTGGCTCCCAGCCAGGTTTTTTTTATATCCCAACTTGAAGAAATGGGTAGAAGGGTGAAAATTCACTTCGAATGAAGAGGTCGAGGCTGAAACAAACACTCATTTTGCAGACTTGCACTCATCTTATTATTCTGATGGTATTAGAAAGGTAGAACAGTACAAGGGTTGAATATAAAACAATTTAAATGGCTCTCTAACAAACTGAAACAAAAATAAATCTAGATATCTTCTACTAAAGAGACTATAGAAGTCCAGGCTTCACTAGAATGTCCCTGAGAAATTCTCTCTTCATTTCTGTGGTGCCTAGTGATGGACGAACTCCTCAAAGGAGTGAACGAGGCAAGATACACGACCATTTGCCAAGCAGACGATGTGAAAATAAAAGTAACAGGAAACCGTATCTGAAACGATTCAGAGACCCTGAATCTTGTTGAAAAATGTTGTAAAGACCGCATAAGCAATAGGACATTAATTGGACTGAAGCAGCTATATCTAAATGAAAATGGAATCATGGTGGAAGAAGATCTCACATCTACTTAGAAGTAATAGAAGGCCACACTTCGAAAACGTTACTAAGAAAACCATGAGAGCCTCATGGGTCTGCAGGCGAATGTTTAGGGAAAAAAAGGGGTCATCAACATCAACGACCCATTGGATTTATTTAATTAATGTTGGAAAATGTTACAACAGAAAGAGACTTGTAGTAAACTCTACATAGATTACAGTCGTACCATTCACAAGCAATCAACTGGACTAAAGCAGTTAAATCAGAATGAAAATAGAATCATGATGGAAGAAGAAGTTATATCTAAAAATAATAAAAGGCACACTTCGAAAACGTCCCGAAAAAAATCATGAGTAGGCGAATGTTTGGAAAAATCTGGGATCCATCGATATCAACAACTAATTGGGTATAATTAATATCAAATACGCCGATTGATTGGTGGCAAAGAACATTGACAAAGAACTGTCAACATAAACTAAGCAAGATAAAGTTAGTCTGTTCAGAAATCAAGCGGGCTATGTCAACAACTTCGACTTTTGCAATGAGCATTATACTAAGGGTACCTCCATTACACTCGACTGTCAAATCCAGAGCACTTGCCAGTACAAAAAGAACGGAAGTTCACTCGGAAGAGGAAAAATGCTGAGGACACTCTAAGATTTTCAGATAGATGGATAAGTATCTAATTTTACAGATGGTGCTTGATCGAATCAATATTAAACACATCCCTGCAAGATTAGATTAGGAGCGAATAAACAAACCGGTGGACAAAAATGGCATTGTCATTTACAGATAGTTTCAAAACTATTTATGGAATCATGGTAGAAATAAATGAAGCAAAAGCTGAACTGTACGTGATTACAATTGTTTGGGACGAGGAATAAATTATTACTAATGAGGTACCTAAGATTTAAAAGATTGACCACCGGGATAAAACGAGACACAATCAGCATTTACTGGACCAGAACCAGGAGAACCAGGAGATTAAATAATTGCTTCTGTAATGGCACAAGATCCATTGGATACAATCACCAGGTCAGAGACAAGTAAGGATCTTCATCGATGAACCATCCAAAGAAAGGAAAGATAGTTTGCTCTCCATAAGTAGGCGAAACGTCAGACTATTGACAGAATTTATAACAGAATTCTGTTCATATATTGGGACTAAAGCAAAAACCATTTGCAGAAAATACTGTCTTCTAGGAGAAGAGAAACAGCACTTCAAGATTTTAAAAAAGCTAAACCTGAAGGCAATCGTTAACTGTATCGTCTTTGTACCTGACTGTTGCTTTTTACTTGTACAATTTTATTTTGTATAATATGAAATTATACGAATTGTAGAACCATCGATGTTTACATTAGGTAAGGACGAAAAACAATGAACATTTTTGCTATATACAGTAGATAGAAGCTTTTCAAATCCAATGATATTATTTGGCATTATGTGTTCATGTTCCAATATTGATTTGCAGATTTTTGTGAGAAAACTAGCAACATTGTTTGCGAAATATCAGAGGGAATTTTTGACATTAAATTGGGTTACAGTGAAAATTCAATGCAGTTGTGCGGAGTGATGCATGAGCTTGAATATCTCAATACCTTTATGGACTACAAATGTAAGGAAATAAGTTTTGGTAGGACTATTGAAATAACAAGCATTGATGTAAAAGAACATTGATTTTCATTTAGTACAAATTATTAATTTGAAACTTGAGGAAATACTAGTTTTCTTAGTACTAACTATTTTCAGAACAACCCTCGTAACTGTAATATCCATAATTTATCGACTTTTATTGAATAATATGAATTCGTCCATTAAGATTTATGAATTTATAAGTGATAGTAGAATTGTATCCTAGCTCAAAATTGTTCTGTTATCCAGAAAACTTGGCTACTATCGACAGCCAAAGCAAAAGAAAATATTTTAAGTACATGTACTAGAAAGACAGATAAAGAGGAACCATTTACCTAACGGATTACTTCTACCTACAGTATTTATTTTACTCCAGAGCTCAAGTGAAAGATGATTGTCTTTTCTAAATCTTCAGCTTGCAGAATCTTGTTTTGCAGGTCAAATAGGTCAATACTTTTTTTTAGTTGGATGTTACAAGAGATAAGGATACATTATTAAATAGTTTTAATCGATAGAAACAAATGCGGTTGTTGTGGTTTATTGTATAAGTAACATAAAGCATCGATGTTTCTATTCGTTCCCAACTTAGTTTTGAAATATCGATTTGCGGTGCAAATAGACGCCATTTAAAAGACAGGATTAATAATGAATAAGAAACTCTTTAACTGTCTTACTGCATCGATGCAACACGAAAGCATTGTTCGTTTACCTAAAGCGCAATATTGTCTTTGTTCACCAGATGCGAGTGTTAAAAAGACAACCGGAAATTAGAACAGTAATTTTAAGTTGACAATGAATTTTAATTCAAACCTGGATGCTCATTTCCTTCAACTTTGCAAAAAACAATTATATTTTTTGCTGGGACGGATAATGGTTGATTGGAATTTGTTGCAAGAATCTGTTATGTAAATTAAATTTTAAAAGTGAATTCTGAGCGCGTGAATTTTTTAATTAATTTTTTGAACCAAAAATTTACATATTGAAATTGACGCTAAAATACATTCTTCTATTGCCTGAATTTGTCGAAATTCACTAAATATATTTGGGCGGGAATAACATCATTCATTTATTTAGCACCCACAGATGGCAGCACAGATTATTCTGCACAAGCCATGAGAGTGTAATGACCTTCATGAACAAACCAATTGTCAAATATCCAAAGGACTACAATATAAATGAATGTGGAGAATGCCTACGAGGATAATTGTAAATTAATTTACATACATAGCTCACAGAGCTGATTTTAGTAGCGTTAATCAGCTAAACTAACCTAACTTGCAAAATATGCAAAACTAGACTGAATAAGTGACATGACGGAATCATTTCATTACAGTTATTACGGGAAAAAACCTTGTGTTACTGGTTAAAATTAATGTATTTATTTCTGTTACACGCTTCATATTGAATAATATGAATAAAAACAGCCGAAATAAAACCTTAAAACAAGTTCTCCAATTCTCATATCCTTTTCAAACAACGTTCAAAAATTTAATAGGATTAACCTTTATAATCCTCAAGTTCATCACAACCGGGACACCACTCGGAGTTTATCTTTGTTATCGTTTACGAGTACAAAATATCTTTTAAATTGTATCGAACTGAGAAATATTGCTTTCATTAACGACCTGTATTGCCAATAAATAGGTTCGTAAGTTAAGTTACTTCCAGAAGATTGTTTCGCCAATAGAAAAATATTTTATTTCTTTTCTATTGAGTGATGGAGTAATAGATAACATCGTTATGTCTTGTACTAGAAATGATTAGCTCAAAACTTCAAAAAGTGATGGATAGATGGCAGTACTTGAAGAACAAAGTAGTGAGTACACAAATGCGGTACAAAAAATTCATGACGTTTGGGGCCGATTTACTCTCACTATTATGTTTTTTTTTTTGACTTATGATACTCGATTGGAATCAGAAATATATTCAGTAAAAATTCTGTCATAACCTAACCAAAATTTTGAACAGCTTTAAAAAGAAAAAAATTATTGCAACTATTAAATTGTTGCTTCCATTTCATCCCCACTATAAATTCAAAATTTTTCACCGGTCCATCAACATCCACCCAACAGTTGCTTTCTGCTACAGGTGGCACCTCGCCAGTGGCGTCGGTGGCGCTCGGGGTATGAGGGTGTCCCTCCCACTACGCCTACGCGTCGTCTGTGCGCCTCGGCGCTTATATAAAGCTCTAGAGCGTCAACTCAGGCCTCCAGTGTTTGCCGCATGACCGTCGAATACTAACACGACAAGAATCTTCAGCAACAGTCGACGAGAAGCGAGGAAACACGCTGAGTGGAGTTTTTGAAGAGGAAAAAAAGTAAGTGGGATTTTTTTTACTGCTTTTAGGGTGCTAAGAGTTGAAAACTTTGGGAAAGTTGACAAATATTATTCAATATATCACCACGTGTTTCTAACGAAAATTTTGTTGAATTTTCTTTTTTCTTCAATAAATAGACAAGAGATTATTCACTGTAATCTTGACAAATATGTTACTTCCGGATGCACCGGAAATAGCACAATATTAATTATTTAAATGAAATATTACCTACGAACCACTTGAAACCCGGAATATTTCATCTGAAACTACAATTCCGTTTTTCTTCAGTAAAACAAGCAATTAATTTAAGTTATTCAAAAGTCATAATTTTCTGGAAAACTCAACTTTTTTGGCTAATATTCCCAAATTTTGTCTGGAATTTATCATTAATTTTAATAATTTAGAGTTATGATTGACTCAAAAGTTGAAGGGAAACAGGAAGTTCAAAATTATAATAAAATCTAATTTAATTATGTTTATATGAGAATAAACATTGCATCAAAATTTCCAGTTTAAGCTTTGAAGGGCTGAGTGAATATTAAAATCAAATATTGTTCTAGGGATGCTTCATATACGAAATATTTGTTTTTTCTTATTATTGAACTTAATTTTAGTTCTCATAATTACGTGGAGATAAAGAATACAAAAAGTAGGACTATTCCGGAATTAATATGAAGTTACAGAAAATTGGCATGTTTTGCACGTTGTTTCAAAATTGAAAGAAAATTATGATAGAATAAAGTGTAACAATTTTTTTGAGCGCCTTTTTATCCCCGAAATTCTTTTATCAAATACTAAAAAGTCATTCTGTTTTGTACAAGCGGTTTAGTTGAAAATACGAGCGAAGCGAGTGTTCTTGGAAGCGTCGTGAGTTTAATAGATACTTTTTATACGTGTCGTAAGTTTTATCCAATTTATTATCATAATAAATTGTCTATTTCTCATAAATATTTTTTCTGTTGTACTGTTGAAATCGCCATTGATGTTCTCGGAATTTCGTATTAAAATATCTAGTTTAAAGTATTTAAAAGTGACCACATAATTATACAGATATGTTCCACAGTACCTCCCTTCTTCATAAATGCTTAAAATATTGATAATATTACTGTTTTATTGATACAATAAGATCGTGCAATAAAAACTCTAATTGCCAATTTCTTCCTTTTGAAATATCAAATTTGAAATGTTGAAGAGTGACTCTAAGTTGTAAATTAGTACCAAAATATCCTCCATATTTTTAAAATACTGATAATCCATCTGATGGACTCTCTAATTAAAATCATAAATCATTTATTGCACAGCTTTTTACAAAAACTTACTTTTAACATAAAAAAGATATAAACTCTTTTAATAACAAGAGTAAAAAATAGTTTATTAGTTGACATATTTTTTGTATACTTGATGAAAACATAATATGCAGAAATCAGTAGAGAAAAGTGCCAGTTTTCCAATCAGCAACACTTTACTCATTAGCAACAAGAAGTAACAAACAAGGAATGCACTATGACACGCGCCCAAATGACAGTTTTGACCTTATTAAGAAAAAATTACAGGTTAAACATATAAGAAAACAAAAATTCTCTCGGTTTCGTCGAAAATAAATGTCGCTTCTTTAGCTGCGTCCAGAATTTCGCGAGAATCTTTAACTTCTGACGTTTCTGACACATTTATTTTTAATATTGTTTATTTGTTGCTATGTTTTTGCTTGGCAGTTGTCAAAACCGTTACTACGTGTTTGCAAGAACAAAACCTTAATTAATATTTCTGTAGAAAATTATCTCTATTTTTGGCGTCTACCACTCAAGTTTTTCCATCAAGTATACAAAAAAAGCATCTTCAACAAGTCAGAAAAGCGATATTATTTTGCTCGTGTAAATTTAATTCACTTGCTCGTTACTCTCGCTCGTGAATTGAAACATTTACACTCGCTAGCAAACTCTTACTTTTCTCTACTTGTCAAATAATCTGCTATTAAAATCGATTAGCATTGTAATGCTATGATTATACCACAAAAAATTGTGTATGACATTATGGCACAAAAGTGTCTAAACGAAATAAATAAATGTCAAAAATTACTCATTTTTATTAATATCGACATAAATTGTACAAGTCGTATTTCCAGATTAGTAATACCCGAAATAGAAAATGAATTTGTGGAAATAACATAATCGTTTGTTCGCCAACTGAATAACTCTTCAAATCACTGTCTTTTAAAGTTGTGATATCAGCACCACTATCTGCTGAAATTCTCCTAAAAAAGTGACTCGTTTACATGGTAGCGTTAGGAATTTCCAAATACTTGGCAATAAGTCCAGACATTCGTCTGGATGTATTAACTCTAATTTAATTAGGTGTACATTTTCCAGAATTATAGAATAAAAAGAACATCGAAATATACACATTCCTTGGTTTGAAATTCATATAATTTTTAATAATACTAATGTAATCCACCGCGTCATCATCATTCCAAATAATAATAATAATAATATAATAATACATAAATTATGCAACTCAAAACGTCTACAAGTTCTAAATAAACCAAAATTTGTAACAAATAACCTGAAATTGATATTTTTTGAGAAAAAATTCCAATGCCGATTTGAAAGCATTTACGTAGAATTTTATCAATTGTGCCTTTGAAAATACTGCAGACTTCTTTGGTGAATAACCAACAGAATAATTTTCGAGGAAGGCACTAAGTTTAGAAAGAAGAATATTGTCTTTGACCTATAGGCTACGTGCATGAAGTCTACTAGCGCCTCTAGCGGGCAATGGAGAACGATTGAACTCCAAATTTAACATTGTTTCATACCTATAATTTTTCAAATGTACTAATACTTATTTAATTCAGCTGTGTGCGTATAATATAACTTGCATAGCATAAAAGGTACCTTGAAATTATTCATTTTGAGTATTTTCTTCTTCAATTATAACGTACCTAGAGAAAACGTCTTAATTCGTCCAAAACAGGATAACCTCAAATTATGACGCCGATGATCTTGCGGATCGGGTTTGTATGTATCAAACATTGTATCCCTTTTACCGAGAAAGCATTGAAGAAAAGCGTGAAATTAGTTTTGCCATATTAAACATGTTGAAGAATATGTTGCTGACAATATTAACAACAAAATTATTGCGAAGTGTATCCGACAAACTTCTATCGCTGAAACACCTTACAAATTAGAGATAGAGGTAAATTCATGAATCCCAAATCGATAATGAATATTTCTAATTTCACAATTGAATTACAAACATATTTGTTATATAGATTAATAATGAAAGACAGACAATACTCTATTTACCGCTTTGATCCACTTCACTCGTTTTTTTATGTTATAACTGTGTACATGAAATCTATGAAACTATATTTCACTTGAATCATCCTTAACACAACAGCCTGAAACAGAACATAGCCTATAGAATAGTAATCAAAATTATTATTAGTCGAGAAATGTCAGGGACATTTGTCAAGAATGCTTGTAGCCAGCTTCAGCCCATGCTCAAAGTTGTCAGCTTTAGATCGTTTTGAAATACTCGAAGTTACGGTTCAAAAAGACATATTAAATTTCTTTTGAGGCCATGAAATCCAATGCATGAAATAACAATTTGAACACGAAAGTAGAAACGCCAAAACTAACGCTTATCCAAATAAAGACAGCACAAGTCAATTCAATAAAATACTTCTGAAAAAGTATTAAAAGAGCTACCTTCAACTGGTTTATAATAGGCTTGTGCCAACTTCAGGTCCTGCTTAAAATGACCGAAGCTATTGTTTTACCAAAAAATATTCTTACACGTATGTCTAACAATGTTTTATCTTCAATCGTCCTAATGTCCGGAAAATAATCAATTATATATGTATTTTTCTCACGTTAATGTCACTTTGGCAGCTACTTTTAGTAACTAAGAAAGTGTACATAAATGTTTCTAGAAATTTGAATCAAAGGATACGTTCCACTAGACAACCTCAACACTCATGTCTCCTCAACAATCGTTCCACAAGACGATCGCGGTCTTGGCGTTTACGATCTCGAGCACTTCAAGTTCACAACGCCCGCTGTTGAAAGGTGGGTCGAACCGATCGTTGCGTTAATTTTTGCAGAAATCGCCAAGAAGTTCAAATTAAATGAGAAGATGCGTCTCCAATTTGTACTTTCGATTCCAAGTGATGTCTTTTGATTCAAGATTCTCCATTTGTCAATATGACAGATAATTTCATGGTCTTTCATTATCTTTATTTATTATTTAAGAGCGAATAATTTACACTGGCATATTGGATTCATTCTATTCGTATATCCAGCTACAGGCTGGTTTAATTCTTATTAATGATTTACTTTTCGATCCTAACCACAAATTGTCAGTTTATTTGACATTTAACAGACACTCGCATCGTTCCACTTGAAGCACCAGCCACATCGACCATGAGTTAGTGGAACAGCAAAAGCCGCGGTCGTCAACGTGAGCGTTGCGGTCATCTGGCGGAACGTACTCAAAATATCAAGTTTAGAGTGTCCAAAATTAATTTTAGTGATGCTGATTACTTCCAAAATATCCCCTTGGTATCGAAAATACTGATGGACTCTCGCACTGAAATCGCACATGAAGATGTGCATTTATTAAAAAAAATTAAATAAATAAAGTCGTTGTTTGGTCATGTTGCTGTGTAGATTTCGTAGATGTTTTTGAATTTTACTCACCACATAGCTCACTTAATTCAAAAAAATTTTGATTGTTTTGAAATTCAAGCTTTAACCTTCTCTTACTTTCATTTACTAATTAATACCGGTCCTGATGATGGATGTTTCAATGCCCGAAATCGGTTGACACTAATAAATAAACTATAGTTGATATATGGAACGATTGATTGCTCCATCCAATTGTAGAACAATTAAACTGTCGCAATTTCCCGTTTCCTAATTATTTTTGGAAAAAAGTCCTGAATAATTTCTGTCAACAGAAATTACTTTGACAAATCAATCATTTGAGCTATTTTCATTATTATTCTAGCCGTTTTTATACGTTTTTAGTTACTTTGTAGAAAAATGTCAGAGAAATAACAATCCTACTGAAATTTCAGACAATAAGATTATGAAAAGATCATCTGGCGTTGGAAAATATTTGAATTGCATTGAAATAACATAAAATATTCAAGAAGGTATCAGTTTGAATTACATTTGACGTAGTGACAAAGTGACGTATATACATAGCAGAATTATTTTTTGTGATAATATGTCGCTAAAAACGAGCCATGAAGTTATCTTTTTGTAAACTGTAATAGAAAATTGGTCATTAGGTACTCCGATTTGCGTTCAAAGCAAATTTTATACTCATATGAGGAAGAAAATTTGAGTCTTTTTAATTGCATTGCTTCTTTGTTAAATGTTCATATGATTCTACATGCATCTAAATACATAATCGGATTTTCTTTTGCCCTTTGAGTGTCGACAAAAAGATTTAAATATAATTGCGGCAATTAAATTTAATTGTACAAAATTTCCACATGAATCTTTTTCTTTGTTCCAACTTCGATTTCAAGTATGGACGAACCTTTGTGAACATATTACATTTTCTGGAAATAAAATTTAAAAATGATGCGAGCTACTGCCCTTATTTAAATCTTTTTCATGTTGGCTATTCATCTCTGTAAATTTGAAGAATGAAGGAGATATTCTGCATAAAGAAAGCTATCATTTCTGTAATATGTCCTTTTCAGGATATTCATATTCAAATTTTGTCCATTATCGCAAGACTTCCTGACAGAAACCATCTTCTCTATAAATTTAGTTTACCTCTTTTCAAGAAAAATTGTGAAATACTACATTTTTCATTCCACGTCCGTGTGCTGTAATCATTCAAAATATTTTGGTATTATTTCCAATAATTACTTTCATTTCCTTCATCTCAAATTAAGACATTTCGTGTTTGTTCTGTTGATGAATTGTGCATATTTTAAATTAGAGTAAATAAAAATATGTAGTTTAATTGAAGGAGTGGGTAGTAGACGAGTTCTACTAATGAAGGTAAATATTTTTTCATATTTCTCATAAGTTTTTGAAGCTGAGTAAATTGTAACAGCAAGCTGAAAGTTTTGTAATTAACTGCAATTTTTTTCAAATTTTATTCGTTGACTCACACGGGAAAAGTTGAATATTCCGATAATTGACCAATTACCAATATTTAAAATGTTTCATATTTATTATATACAGTTGAAAAACTGCTCAAAAAAAAAATTCCAGAACTCGAAGCTCATAAATAATGTAACAAAGAGGTAGTGGGTTTTCGCCGGATGAGGCCACCCTGTACATATAACACAGCTTTACATAGTACCAACATGATTCAAAGTTAAGAACAAACTTCAAATTATGCTTGACATATTCCCACATTATTGAATTTTAAGGACATTTTCGAACAAACGCCATCAGATCCTCTGCCATCATCGCGCATTAAAATCTTTCCTCGCAAGTCATAAAATAATTATTGTGACAAAGAGAAACGTCATTTTGCAATATTTTCACACAAAAAAACTGCTAAAAAACCTTTGTATACAGTGCTCGAAATATTTGTATATTTCATATAATAAAAAACAAATTCGTAATATCCTATTTTATAGAATAAAACTGCGAATAAAAGAAAATATCAAAGTGCTGTTCTGTATGTAGATTTAGCACAAAATTTTAGAACTGAACGCATCTGTTTAGAAAATATTTTATATTTGTGTGTCGTTTTGTTAAATAAAAATTTTATATTTTGTTTCTCTTCTGGAACACAATTCCAGGAGTATTCAGTAAAATAAATGTATGAATATAAAAAAGTTCTGTACACATCCAAATCAGGAAAATTCAACGATCTGATTAATCGAATCAGAGTTTCATGAATCGTTTTCATAAATTTAATGCGATTTACATTTCATATGTTTGTGTATTATTAGTTCTAAGCTCATATAGGATGCTTCAATTAATGTGATTCTCTTCATGGATAAACGAATTTCTTTTGGCCATGCTCGGAATTCATTTCAATTTATTTATTGTATGCTATTTCTCAATCATTGATAAATACTTATAATTTCCGTCGTTGGGTTATCACCCACGCATCAATTATCCATTTACTGCTGATACTGTTTTGTTTCTTTACGAAACAATTGGCTGAAATCATTAACAAATTTTTAATAAGTGCAGTGTGCACCACGTTGCTCGCTATTCTATCTCAAGATAAGCATACGCTGTTACAGATAACCTACAGAATACAAGAGAGATAAATTTCGAAAAATTCCCTTGTTAAAATGCCTCTTCCTTAATAAGAGGTTGGCATGATACCTATTTTTATTTTAGTTTACCTCTTTTCAGGAAAAATTGTGACTATCTGAAAATGGCTTCAATAAAAATTCATGAAAATATGCTATTTCTTTCAAACAAGAAAGTTTGTGTTACGGAAATCATCTTGTTCATCATCAGCTGATTCTGGTGAACTTTTCTATATCTATAAAAGCGAATTACCACTCACTGATTCAACACAAAATCTCAAAAACTGCCTAACCGATTAGGCTGAAAAGCAGGTGAATAGGGGGATATACCGTTTGAGTGCGGCGGTCAGTTTTGACCTAATCCCATAGACCATTTGAGCATTTTTTTCCCAATCCCTATATACCGTTTGAGCCAAGTTTATTACTTCAATATTTTATTCTCAAATAAATGTATCTTCTCTAAATGCCAAAAATTGTGAGTTAATATAATAAACGAACTTGGATAGCAATTTATTTTATTTTATCATAAACTAATAACGACTGATATTATATCGGTAGAAAAAAACAATTTACAAATATTTACACTTTCTTACAACTAACATAATTCATTTTACAGAAAATAGTCCAATTAGGGTGTTCTTCCCCATTATTCTTACGTGATTGGTTCATTTCGGCTATCTGCATTGTACATTAAAGATTTTACATTCTACTTACTATCTTTGTTTATGGTATCCAATAATCTGTTAAGCTTCCGCTGTGCTCAAGTGGTACATAGGGATTACGGAAGACCTTACTGTACGGATTAAAAATTTGGCGCCGTGCTCAAATGGTCTATGCCCGTGAATAGTAAGTCGGGAGTAGACGTCAGTTAAGAAAGGATTGTGCAACAGGGCCAGGTTAAGATAGATTTATATAAAAATTCAGTTTTTTGCTGGTAGAGGAATGAAATTAGGGAGTTAGGTAGATAATGTGAAATAATTAATACCGCAATATTATTTTTCCGACAGAGCTGGATTAAGATGTCCCAGAAAACGATGGAATTATTTCTGTTTTTGATGTCAGGGACTTGAACTATATTAATTTTTTTTCTGAAGCACAATTATTTTGATGTCAATCTCATGCTAAATCTCGCAGGTAGATATTTAGTGGAAGGAGAAGTCATTTGAGAAAAGATTCTGCGATAGGCCCGAATTAATGTGATAAGAAGGCAATTGCAAGTTCATATGATAGTTATCTGTCTTTGCTATGAACGAATGAACAATTTGATATTCAGGTGGACAATGTGAAACAAATATCGTAATATTATTCTTCCGTCAGAGATGGATTAAGGTAATCCAAATATGAATAAAATAATCTGTAGGATTCCTTTTACTCTTGATGTCCGGGGCTTGGATTATACTAATTTTCTTCAAAAGTCTATTTTTTTCAATGTCAATGAATATAATTTTTACAACAAGGGTGGATTAAAGTTGCCAACGAAATATTGAAGAATACCAATTACTCTAGAATTTCGTAGGTGAGTTTATGGAGAGCAAAGGTCAGTTGAGAATGTATTTTACGACAGAGACGGATCAAGTAGCCCAAACGCGATTTTAAGTTCATAAAAAAGCTTTATGTTTCACTGAAAGACATGAAATTTGGTATTTGACGGCTATATAGATTGAGTTGAAACTACTTATATTTGTTGTTGGCGCTTGCAGACAAATCTCTGACATAGTAATATCAACGTACAGTAAGTGGCGCACGAATCGTAATTTTTTGTTCGCGCATCGTTCATCCAATTGGGTTGAAACTTTGTACAGATGTTGCTGGCACTTACTTCAAGGTTTTTGACATATTATTGTCAAAGTACAATAAGTGTCGTACAAGTCGTATTGGACGTACACGTATCGCTTATCCAATAGGGTATGTTGATGAATTTATTTTATATTTTTAATTCACTTTTAACATCGTTATAACATAGTAAAAAATAAAAATTATGTTTAAAAGTGCTGTAATCAAGTTTAAAAAAATATTTAAAATTGAGAATAATTTTGAGCTGTTTAAACGCCGCCATTTTTGGCGTGCTCTATTGATGACGTCAAATATCATGTCCAGTGACATTACAGTCCATTGTTTACTACAGGTGTTTTCGTTCTCAACTTATTTCAGCATTGAAAAAAGTCAAAAGTCAGTTTATAAGTATTGCATTGTGCCTGAATGCAAAATACTATCAGAAATGTACCTGATAAAGTTTTTTTTACAATCCAGACCAGTTTTAAAATACGTAAGAAATAATGTAAGCTTATCAGAAGAAATGAAGTATCATAATAAATTTGACAGATCATGAATAACATTATATGTGATAAGTTTTAGCAATAAAATACAGTGTATGTATGCGGCTTCGTTTAACATTTGCTCGTTTTAAAATAAACAAAAATTATAGGTTATGTTTACTGCTCATCATATTTCTGATTGTATTCATTAAAATAGCGTACATAATGTGTTATTATTGAATAATTACTTTGCAGTGTTCACTCTTTTTACTTCAGCGGACGTAAAATTTGGATTTGAAAGAAAATAAGACGACATCATGAATGGATCTTGACAGATTATCCGATTGTGCTTTTACAAAACCACTGTCTTAAATGATTTATAATCTTACTAGGATGCTAAAATTACACTTAAACAATAAATGAATTTACAACACACACATTATTACTATGTTTTCTAATCAAAAGCCTGCAATGCCATTCAAATGTAATCAGTGCGCACTTGTTGGCATAGTATTTGACGTCACATTTCTCTTTAACCAATGGTGTTGCGTCTTAGAACTTTGAATTTCCCTCGCTAAATTTGCACTTTTTTTTATTAATTGTGAGCAATTTAAAAATATGAATCACCAAAATGATGGTTTAGTACAAATGTCCGGCCAATAAAAATTTAGAATAAAAATATTTGAACCAAATTTAAATTTCATCCATATTCTGTATTGTGTTGAAATTTTATATAGTTGCTCCATATCCCTAACTCTTACCAATAAATAAAATTTCATCATCTATTTGCGATTTCGCAATGATAACATTTTCTCGAACCATATGGCTATTTGCAGAATACCAGAGCCCAACCACGCACTTTTTTAGTTTTCGTGCTTCTGTCTGCCTGTCCCATTGTTTGTCCACTCTAATCCCCGAAACGGTTGTTGTAGGTACTTTCGTAAAGATCTCTGACAAGATCAACATATTGTTCGTATGCGTATCATCCACCCGAGTTGATACTTCATTTATTGAGACTCCTTGATATAACAATATCAAGATAGTAGGCGACGCGCAAGTCGTATCGGATAGCTGTTTGTTCGCGCATCGTTCATATGATTAAGCAGAAACTTTGAATAACTATGGTTGGTACTTGCGTGGAACTTCACGACAGTACTATCAAAGTTCAAGTCGCGCTGCAGTTTAAGCATTTCTTCCAATTATTATTATACAATATTTTTATAACTTTATGTAACTAAAGATCTTAGCTGAATGCCATTACTATGCTTTTTACATAGTGTCGTAACCTCTGATCGCGGGTGATGGTGAGCTTCAGGCAAAAATACGCGACTAGTCCACATCGATGCGCCGTAACGATTAAACACGTTGACCGATTCGAAACATTTTGATATTGTTTTCAATAAACTGTATGATTTGTTTGAGGTTGTTTTACGTGGTTTCTCTCAGACCTTGGGTAAATCCGAGAGAAATTTTGATCTTACTGCACTAAATCTAGTCTTCTTAATTTAAGCCAAAAAAACTTTTCATTTAGAAGAAGACACCATTTTGATTTGTTGAATATTTATTATAACCTAAATTTGCATGTCTAACCATTAGTCTGTTCATATGGGGGAGGACACATTATGGGTACATTCCTCTAGGTGATCGCAACGTTTACGCTCACGACCGCGGTTTTTGCTGTTCCACTAACTCATTTATTGTTTTTGTGAGTTTGAAGCGGTCGCAATTAATGACGTCTTGATCAAGATAGTCTTGTGAAACGATCATTGAGGCAACATGAGCGTTTCGGTCGCCTAGTGCAAATCTCAACCAATTTAGGTAATTCTTTTTTTTATCAATTAGTTAGCTATTATTATTTTCATAATGATTTGACTTATAGTTTAATTCTTATAGATAATTTTGCATTTTGCTATATTTCGACTATTTTTGCCCATCATTCCGTGAAATTATTGCGTGTGTGGTACATAATAAAACGATACAAAATCAGTGACACAAATCAAATCGGAGTTAAACTAATATAAACTCACTACCCCCATCATATCTCTTATGCATTTAATGCATCCTAATGCGCGAACATTCAACATCCACGTTAAGCACTCCACAAAAGCTGAACCTTCGCTGAAAGCTGAAATGTGACTACTGAAATACATTTACGCGATAGTTTACAATCCATTTCACAGTATTTTCATGTAACATGTTCTTAATAGAGTTATGTTTATCAAAAGCTATTGCTATCACATGATAACTGGAAATATTATTGGAATAATTGAATAATTTTGCGTCCATTATAAATGGAGGTCAATTTTGGATAGTAGTTTGACATTTAGATTTTTGGATCGAATGGTGTACCAGTATTTGCGTATTGAAATGAAGGATTTTTGATGAATATGTTTATTAATCAGGACTTAAGGTTAATATTGAGGTTTAATAGAAATAGATATGAATGACAGAAGGCTGAAGATACTCATATGATGCTATGATAAAAGTTTGATATTTTGTTATTTAAAAAATATATGGTCAATTTTTGACCACTTTTTACTTATTAATAAAGCAATAAAATTGTTATGGCAGCTCTACATTGCATAATTTTCCACTAAAACTATTTTATCTCTTTTTTCAATTTCTCTTTTGTAATATTTCTTAGAGGTAAGATGTATGAGTTGAAGGAAATTTAATAAATATTTTAATTAGGGAACCCACGTGTGTCATGAAAATTAATAATGCAAAAGTTAATATTTTAATTCTAGATGAAACAATGATTTATGTTGCAATGGAAACTGGATTAAAAATGGAGTTAAGCTTCACATTTGTTCAAGAAGACATTTAATATTGTTTTCCAGGATTTATGCACAAAATATTTGATTTGACGATATAACCACACCTTGAACAAACAATTTAAAAAATTTAATTCTACTTTTTGAACAAGTCCAGTAATGTACCTACTTTTCTCATTGGATATGAAATCTTTCTTATATTCAATTATAACACAAAACGCGCGTCAGATTTATTCATTGTCCCTAGAAGATAATTATAAAGGGAAACCTCTAAACATTCTTTCTATCGATTCTGGAAATCTCCGTATAAGAAATGAGAATAGCATTTTCCCTAAGGTCCAAAGACCCCACTTTGTTTGTTATTTGATGCGTTTTTTTTCTCTTTAGCAAAATGGCAGAAGTATTCTGTGGTCGGATGCTGGAATGAGATGCACGGATTGCAGCTATTTTCTGATGGAAATCTAAACAGAGCGAAATCTTATCGCGAAGTTGACTCATATACATATTAATGGTTATTTTATGGATGAAATCAAATTCAATTGATAAATTTTTTACTCGTTGGGTAATTAGCACTTTATTCAAATCTGATTGAAAAATATTATTTGAATTGTTTTGTTGCACGAATTTGAACTCATAAATTAGTCATATCGGCTTTATTGGCTTTCAAATTACTGTAGAAAAATGTATTAAGGTGAAACGGTACTTGTTGTTTTTGTCTAGTATAATTTTGTTTTGGAGTAAATCAGGCTTACGGAAAGTCAGTGATTATGGCGGGATAGACAAGAACTTAAATTTGACATTTTAGAAAGAAAACATTCAAACACTAAAATTGATGCTCGCATACAAAATAACTGTCAAAGATATAAATTTTAATGGAATTATTATATAATGACAATATGAAATTATGATATTAAAATATCTCACAACTTACGCAAGATCTAATTTTGATAAAAAAACATGTTTCAAATTAAAAGTTATTGATTTTTTATTCAATCATAAAGTATATGTATGGAATAATATATACAGAAAATGGCCTCCACGGCTTTGTTGACACATACGGATTCTTGTAGAAATTCCCATGCCCCTTTTAAATACTAAATGTGACAGAATTTCATTGATACAGCATTTAATTTCTAAAACTATATGTCGTTTACATTCATATCATACAATGTAGGCACAAAATATTTGATTAACATGTCGTGATAGTGAGCACCATTAAATGTTTTTGCCTGATTAGCTGTTTCTTCGAAGAAGAATGGTCCGATGATTCCTTCATCCCAAAATTTGCACCGAATAGTGACACGTTGTGGATGCATTTATTTCTCAACAATCACTTGTGGATATTCTGAATCCCAAATGCGACAATTGTTACGATTAACGAAGCCGTCAAATTTATAATGAGCGTCATCGCTGAAAATTGAGATCAATGCAGATTCGAATCGAGTATTATTATTTGTAGAATTACAGATCCCAATGATAATTGATGGACATGAATAAAATACTTCAGAACTATGATATTGATAACTTCAAATTCTCATCTGTACACTTCCAGCTATAGTATTATTTAGAAATCCAAAACAGATAAGTTCCACAAAATTAGATTTAAATTTAATTTTGATTCATCCAATGAACTTATTATAACATTGTGAGTCAGATCTATCAAATTTTTTGAAATCAGAACCATTCTTCTTATCGGTATGACAAAATCGGTGAAACTACAATTTAAACCAATTTTTTCAATTCTTGAAGAATTAATACTTAAAAGTGAAGTCAAATACAGTACTAAAGTATCATATACATAGATAACATTTAATCAAACACAGCCAGAAGCAAATATTCAAAATGGTCTTGTTACTAAAATCAGCCATAGGCTATTTTTCATCTAATAAATAGATAAATGATAATATAAATTTAGTTAGGTTAACAAGCCATTGTCAGCTGTCATGTAATACAACATACCGATACTAGATAGCGCCACAAAACAAATCTACTAGTATGAAAGTTATATTCACACCACTAGAAGAAATTAAAAATAATTATTCACAATCATTATAGTAATATGGAAATTCCATACCTTTTGGAAGTTGGGAAGTATGTAATTTCCAACTGCAATGACTAGCTCACGAGTCGGAAGCGATACTTCCATCTCTTGGGTGGGAAATGTTTATGCAGGGTTGCCTAGCATCAGGCATAAATCTTTGTTGGAGTAAAATAATTCGTGCTGTCAAAAATACCGATTATATAATTTAATGATTCAAAAAAAACAAATAAATATTGAAAAGAAGCGGATTTATGTTGCAATTTTGTGTAAATCTGTCTTATAAATTCATAAATTTGTAAATTATGAACAAAATCGCTATGAACTCACATCCGTAACACTTTCGTTCGATTCGGGGCAAGTATATAGCTCCATTTCACTGTTATAACTTATTGATATCTGCAATTATCATAATTTCAATGGATACACGCAGGGTTACACGTATAAATAACTTGATTCATAAATCATAAATCCTACAAATGTCAAATTAAATTTTTCAAAACATTCTTATTTTCATAGACTACTACATCAATTTACTTTGTTGAAAAAAGGACGAAACTGGATCAATTATTTCTCGGAGAATTAGAGATGATTGTGAATAAAATAGAATACATACTTCGGTGATGATTTCATATCAGCCTCGAACTATATCCGATCCTCGAGGCTTCGCCTCTCGGTCATATAATAAGCTCTCGGCTGTAATGAAATACTTCCCACCTCAGATGTAATATACTATTTCCTCAATTATTATTTCGAAATATACTGCCGCTGAAACTCCGGAAAATATTGTAAAACATTGCTCATAATTTTTAAATACCATAAATATACTTTTTTTTGTCCATTTAATGTTTCTTTATAACAAAATCTATGATTTGGACAAAAAAAAATAATTCCTCGAGAACTATGATTTTCACTACTCTGAAAAAAATATATTATCTCCAAGAAATATTTGACCACGAAATATAATTACTTTTGTCAAAATTGAACTTGTCAATTTCGATACAGAATAAAAAAAGTGCAAAAGGACATTAGAGAAGTACCTAAAATATCCATAATTTTGAGCCCAAAATTCAATGCCCGATATTAAAAAAATAATAATCATTTAAATATATATACTTTTTGATTATAAATATTAGACTTTTAAAGGTGTGCAAAAAGTGTTATTAACAAAATAATAATTATTAAAAATCAATAATTTTTGCACAGCACTCTGAGGAATAATGTCATGCTATAAGTTTATCAAATTTGATAGTCCCGAAGAAATTGGTATTTTTATTTTAGTATTGATTATTTTATTTCTCGAAATTGTCAATTAATAACTTCTACCACTTTGTCACTGTTTGTTGGTGAATTGTTGGATCTTCTTATTCCATTTTTCAATTGGCTCCATATCATTTCAATCGGATTGAAGATACAATAATACGGGAGGCAAACGAAGCACTGTATGTCTCTGTTTTTCTGCTGCCGTATCACAAAAATATTGTTTCGAGATGTTTTTGATTTTAACAACTTTTAATAACTGTGCTTTAGAATAATTTTCTTTGAAATACAGTTCATTTTCATATAAATAGTTCATAATCTCTTTTTTAGTATTATTTTGTGATGGAACTTTATTAATTTGTCGTGAATGGTAGCTGGCGTTGTCCATTACAATAACACTATTTGCGGGCAAGTTCGGCAAAAGTTTACTGGTGAACCACTTTTCGAATATATTACTATGATGGTCGACTAAACAATATTTCATATTTTTAGCTGATAAAAATATACAATTGTTGACCCATCCATTGTCCCACCCCGCATGTAAAATTATAATTCGCTTCCCTCTCGTGCCTGGTAAATTAACACTACACTTTTTGTTGCCATCCGTCCAACTTTTAGGAATTGTATCGTGTGAATCAAACCACGTTCCATCAAGATATATTATTGGGCGTTGTTCTTCACGATATTTTTTAACTGATACTAAATATTCATGCCTCCATTTTTGCAATCTATAACTTTCCATTACAGTTTTACGTTTGTCCACTTTTTTAAACCGAAAGCCCATATTTTGCAAGGCATTATTTACAGTTCTCGCACAACAATTAATTTCTGGGCTATCACTTATAGTGTGTTTCAAGATATTTGCAAACGTACCTGCTTCGACTTACGCAGCGGGTGGCTTTCTAAATAGACTTGAATGGTGAAAGAACAGGGCCGTAACAGAATAATCAAAATTTGGTACATAAAATATTTGTGTAGAATTTGATGTTTCACTTAAATGCCAGGAAATACAGAACAAAGAATATAAAATAAAAACTTTGTCAACATATATTCAATAGAATTTACAAAAAATTAAGTAGTAGTGTAGAACTACATTTTTAAATATTGAAAATATTTTCATTCAATTCTCCCCTGACTCACAGAAATATTACTACCCTGCTGATTTGAAGTTTGTCCCTCATTACGAAAGCAGGTACGTTTGCAAATATCTTGAAACACACTATACAAGCTTTTGGTGTATCCTGGTAATAGACGGCAGTGTGTTTTCCGAATACATTCGGTACACCGTTCTCCTTATTACATCCAATTCGAAATTATCCAACACTCTGTGCTGCCCCGCATCATTTCGTGGTTTTCTTTCTGATATACCAGAATGCACAATTTTGTATACAGTCCCATAAGGCACTTTTGTTAAATGTGCAGTTCTTTTTACCGGAAAGTCTTCGCCTTCTTCTTCCAAAGTACGATACACATTCAAAATTAATTCTTTTGATTCACTCGGCAAATGCTTCCGATTTTTTTTGCAATTTTCAGTTGCTTCGTCTTCATTTAAAACTTCACACCAAGGTCTTCACATTTTAGTAAATATATTATCTATACAGTAAGACTGATAAATTTGAACTAAACTAAATTTGAACTTTCATTT
Source organism: Dromius quadrimaculatus (assembly GCA_963989225.1). Taxonomy (NCBI): domain Eukaryota; kingdom Metazoa; phylum Arthropoda; class Insecta; order Coleoptera; family Carabidae; genus Dromius; species Dromius quadrimaculatus. The sequence continues at coordinate 6,487,831 of OZ022334.1, read as the reverse complement.
CGTTTGAACTGATTAAAAAACTGTTATTTGAAGGTATTGCATCTTACATTTCTAGGAAAAACTACTTAATACAGGCCTTTCCAGAACGGTAGCAAACCCCATGCCTAGCCTGTGGTCAAACCCCTCGATTAGGAAGTCAAGCGGTTTAACTATAATTTTTCACGAAGTATACACACATCACTAAAAATTTTGTTAATTTATTATAAGGAAATATTCATCATTTCAAATTTCGCGCTAAAATACCAGTTTCGGGTGAGGTCCCACCTTAAGAATTCAAAGCTTCAATTTACGCGTAAAATTCTCGATTATTTCTTGATTTTTGCGAGTCGTTTGCCAAAAAACTCCAGAAAGTCTACAGGATGTAAAACAGGCAACCCAAGACTCACGGAAGCAATCTTGGTTGAACGCGCATAGAGTTGACATGTAGAAATAAAATATCCAAGTTGTTAAAGAGTGAATATAAGTAATGCTAGTGCAAATAAATTAATATTAATGTATAAATAAATAGAGTTGAGTTATAGTGTACTGTGAAAGTTGTAGTTTAGTAAATACAAGCCTTAATTTAATTTTAGTCATTGAAAACATAATGTTAGTTTTTTTATCATTATTGCACGCTACAAAAATGATAAACGTTACAGTACATTACTAACGTTTGTGTTTATCGTAAATTATTCTAACTTGATTGTGATTATTATCCTTGAATTTTGTTGCATTACACCCACACCATACACTATATTATGTATTATCATGTGAAGTATTATTATTATTATGTACATTACCTAAATGGAATTGATTGGAAACATAACCTTTCTGAAATGGATAATAAGCCAAAATCAATACTCATTAATAAAATAAAATAATCGCTATTCTAATGAGAACTGGCAGCTGAATGTCAATAGGTCTAAGCTCAAAATAAAATCGATTTCTTCACAAACTAAAATATTTACCATAACAAAGGAATCAATCCACATGTAATTTACTTTGCTACGATTTCATATGCCTGAACAATTTTCAGGAAATAATGTTTTTAGAGGCGTACTGCATCAGCAAAATATTGAAATCTATGTCATTAAGTGTCGTTGAGATAGAATCGCTCCACAAATTGCGAGAATAATCCTCAGGAGTAAAGAATACTTGCAAATCTGATTTATTCTTAGAAAGTCTTGTATGTGATTTAAAAATGATACTTGAGATGAACGGTTCTTGATGGGTGGAGTCATACATCGCAAAAAACAGAATATTAAAACACTTGTTACAGTTTTAGTGTTTATTCATGTTTTTGTAACTAACTAGAAAATTAAATAACACGGTTTTGCTATAAAAATATTTTCAATTAAAACTGCAATAATTAACCTAGATTATCTTATAATTTCCATTTTTCTCAGAAATTTTTGCATTATTGTAATAACCTAGATAGAAACATCTTGAGAATTACTTTCAAATCTAATCTCCAGTCCAGATCTTTCAATTTTTGCCGAAAAAAATTGACAAAATTTAATGAAAGAAAGTAGGCACAGAAGTTATTTTTATAAAATCCTCCATTTAACTCATTTAATTAACATACACTTTAATATTTAACCCCCGCAGTTAATGCTACAAACAAATGGAGTCTACGTGATTCCGCAGAAATCAAGGAACAAATTACAAGGATTTTCCGGGAGATGAGGATCTGTCTGTACGATCTAAAGCACTTTGCAGTTTGCGGCGGGTGGTAAATAATGCAATTACGAGGGAATTATTCTAAGTGAATTTTGTTAAAACAGACAAAGAGAATTTAATTTATTAGATCATTTGAAAGTGAAGAGTGTGCTTTTCTAATAGTGTTAAATAAATTAATCGAGCAATCTTCACGGAAATTGTTTTTCCGCCAGACGACATAATTAGTACCCTCAATCTTAAGGTGAAATAATACCAAATGAGGATTAAATTGGCTGGTTGATTTTGAAGACATTTTTTTAATTTTGGGTTCTTTCGACTTATAAATGCTAAATGAACATAGGGCCGAATTACTACACTTTCAGTCCACTAAAATAATATATGATATGCTTATGAGATCACTAAAGTTAGGGGTTCAGCGTCCACAGTATCAATTTAATCCGATGGAACAAAAAGGATCATTTTGTCTATTGTTAGTCCGAGTTTTGAGAGGGGGCATTATTCTGTCATCGACAAATTATTACTTCTACATCCTTTCTTAGTCAGCATGCAAAGTTTCAAATTGTTTGAGTCGCTAGCTTAGTCAAAAATTAATAATTTATGTTGACGAAACAAATGGGGTTATTCTGTTGTGATTTTGAGTATTGAATGATATAATTGTGCGAAAGAAGATGAAGGCGTCATTTTGTCTACATCCCCTTCCAGTCAGAACTTAAAATCTCAAGTTTTTTGAGTCACTGGTTCTGTCAAAAATTAATCATTTATCTCCAGGAAATTGTAGTATTGTAAATTAGAGTTTTGAACACTCTAATTATGTTGGGAAAAACAAAGACATGCTTTTGTCGTCTACATATTATTATTTATACATCCTTCCTTAGTCAGTGTACAAAGTTTCAAATTTTTTAAATTGCTGGCTCAATCAGTAATTAATTATCTATCCCAAGAGAATAAATAGGGTATATTTTATCATTGTGCAAGAAAAACGTCATTTTGTCTCCAATATTTTAATTCTATATCCTGACTTAGTCAAAATTTATAATTTCAAATTTTTACAGTCGCCGGCTTATTCAAAAATTAATAATTTATCTAAAGGGAACAAATGGGATTAATAGCATTGTGACTTAGAGTTTTGAACACTCTAATTGTGTTAGAAAAAATAAGTATATCATACTGTCATCGATTTATTATCATTTTTGCATCCTTTGTTAGCCTGCACAAAAAGTTTGAAATTTTTTGAATTGCCAGTTTAGTCAAGAATTGATTATTTATTTTAAGGAAACAAGTAGGATTTTGTGTATTGAACAATATAATTGTGTGACGGAAGGCGAGGACGTCATTTTGTTTTCAATAGTCTAATTTTACATCCTCTTTTAGTCAGCTCTCACAGTTTAAATTTTTTTGGGTCGCTGGCTTAGTCAAAAATCAATAATTCATCTCGAGGGAGCAAATAGGATTAATATAGCATCATGATTTTGAAAATTGAACACTCTAATTGTGATGGAAAAAACCAGCACATAATTTTGTCATCTATATATCATTAAGACTACATTCTTCTTTAGTCAGCAAATAAAGTTTAAAATTTATTGAATTGCTTGCTCAGTCAGGAATTAATTATTTATCTCAAGGGAACAGATAGAGTTTTGGGAATTGAACAATATAATTGTGTGCATCAAACCGGGGAAGTCATTCTATTTTTAGTATTTTAGTTTCACATCCTTCCTTAGTCAGAACTCACAGTATACATTTTTTTGAATCTCTGGTTCAGTCAAAAATCATTAAAATATTTCGAGGGATCAGGTGAGATTGAAAGCATTATGATTGAATTTTTAGACGATCTAATTGTATTAGGAAAAACGCAGACATCTTTTTGTCATCGGTATATTATTATTTCTACATACTTTCCTAGTCAGTATACAAAGTTTCAAACTTTTTGAATTGCTGACTCAGACAGTAATTTATTATTTATTTCAAGGGAACTGACAGGATTATTTCATTTGCAGTGATTCTGAATATTGATATTGAACAATATAATTTTGCCAAATACAACAACGAAAACGTAATTTTGTTTTCGGTATTTCAGTTATTCACCTTCCCTCAATTATCACCTACAATTTTAAATTTTTTGAGTTGCAGATTCAGTGAAAAATTAATTATTTATCTCGAGGCAACATATTGAATTGAATTTTGAGTTTTGAACACTCTGATTGTGTTTGGGAAAAGGCGGACATCATTCTTTCATCGGTATATTATTATTTCTACACCCTTTCTTAGTCAGTAAACAAAATTATATCTTTTTTTAATTACTGGTTTAGACAATAAATAATTATTCATCTCAAGGAAACAGATAGGATTATTCCGAATTTTGAGCCCTATAATTTATGCTAAAGGAAACGAGGACATCATTTTGTCTTGAAAATTTGAATTGCACATCCAATCTTAGTCAGCACTTGTAGTTTCAAATTTTTTGAATTACTGGTCTAGTCAAAAATTAATAATTTATCCCGAGGGGATAGAGAGGATCAATAGTATTATGATTTAAAGTTTTACACGCTCTAATTGTGTTGGGAAAATGCGGACAACATTTTGTTATGAAAATATTATTATTTTCACATCCTTCCTTAGTCAGTATATGAGGTTTCAAGTTTTTGGAATCACTGGTTTAGTCAGTAATTGATTATTTATCTTAAGGAAACAAATAGGATTATTTTATTTGTTGTGATTTTTAGTATCGATATTGAACAATATAATTTTGCAAAAGATAGCGCCGAGAACATTATTTTGTCTCTAGTATATAAGATTTTACATCCTTCCTCAACTGTCACTCGCAATTTTAAATTTTTTGAATCGCTGGTTTAGTGAAAAATTAATAATTTATCTCGAGGAAACATATTGATTTGAAAGCATTGTGATTTTGAGTTTTGAACACTCTGATTGTACTAGGGAAGAGGCAAACATTATTCTTTTATCGGTTTATTATCATTTCTACACCCTTTCTTAGTCAGCAAAGTTTCAAATTTTTTGAATTATTGGCTTAGCCTGGAATTAATTATTTGTCTCAAGGGAACATTTTGAGTATTGAACAATATAATTGTGCGAAAGAAGAGGAGAACGTCATTCTGTTTTCAGTATTTTAATTCCACATCTTTTCCATTTACCACTCACAGATTCAAATTTTTTAAATTGTCAAGTCAAAAATCAATGATTTATCTTCAGAGCACAGAGAGGACCAATAGAATTATTGTGATTTCAAATTTTGTACAATATAATTGTGTTGGAAATTACACGGACATCATTCTGTCATTGGTATATTATTATTTCCACATCCTTACTAAACCAGCACAAAAAGTTTTAAGTTTTTGAGTTGCTGGTTAAGTCAGGAATTAATTATTTATATCAAGGAAGCAGATAGGATTATTTAATTTGTTGTGATTTTGAGTATTGATATTGCACAATATAATTTTGCAAAAGAGAACAAAGAGAACGTCATTTTGTCTTTGGAAATTAAATTTTCCATCCTCCTTCAATCAATATTCATAATTTCAATTTTTTTGAATCGCTGGTTTAGAACAAAATAAAACTTTATCTCGAGGAAAAAGATGGAGTTAAAAGAATTACGATTTTGAGTTTTGAACACTCTGATTGTGTTGGGAAAAACGCGGACATCAATCTGTCATTGGTGAATTGTTATTTCTACATCCTTTCTAAATCCGCATAAAAAGTTTCAAAATTTTTAAATCGGTGACTTAATCAAAAATTAATTATGTATCTCAAAGGACTAAATAGGATTATATCGAATTTAGAACACTATGTTTAAGCAAAAGAGAATGAGGACGTCATTTTGTCTTCAGTATTTGAATTGCACATCCTACCTCAGTCAGTACTTAATAGTTTCAAATTTTTTGAGTCTTTGGCTCAGTCAATAATTGATCGTTCATCTCGAGGGAATCGATGGGATTAATAGCACTACGATTTTAAGATTTGTACATTATAATTGTGTTGGAAAAAAAAGACATCATTCTTTCATCAGTACATTATTATTTCTACATTAATCAGTATACAGAGTTTAAAATTTATTGAATGCCCGGCTTAGTTAAGAATCAATTATTCATTTCGAAGGAGCAGATAGGACTATTTTACCTGTTGTGATTTTGAGTATTGAACAATATAATTGTGCGAAAAAAAAATGAATGCGTCATTCTGTCTTCGATATTTTAATTTTACATCCTTTTGTAGTCAGTACTTACTGTTTCAATTTTTTAGAGTTGCTGGCTTAGTCAAAAATTGATAATTTATCTCGAAGGAACAAATGGGATTAAAAGCATTGCCTTTTTCGAGTTTTGAACGCTCTAATTGTGACATTATTCTTTAATGGATATATTATCATTTCCACATCATTCCTTAGTCAGCCTACAAAGTTACAAATTTTTTGAATCGCTGGCTTAGTCAGGACTCAATTATTTATTTCAAGGGAGCAGATAGGATTATTTTACATGTTGTAATTTTGAGTATTGAACAATATAATTGTGCGAAAAAAAAAACGAATGCGTCATTCTGTCTTCGATATTTCAATTTTACATCCTTTTGTAGTCAGTATTTACTGTTTCAATTTTTTTGAGTTGCTGGCTTAGTCAAAAATTGATAATTTATCTCGAAGGAACAAATGGGATTAAAAGCATTGCCTTTTTCGAGTTTTGAACGCTCTAATTGTGACATTTATCTTTAATGGATATATTATCATTTCCACATCATTCCTTAGTCAGCCTACAAAGTTACAAATTTTTTGAATCGCTGGCTTAGTCAGGAATCAATTATTTATTTCAAGGGAGCAGATAGGACTATTTTACCTGTTGTGATTTTGAGTATTGAACAATATAATTGTGCGAAAAAAAAAACGAATGCGTCATTCTGTCTTCGATATTTCAATTTTACATCCTTTTGTAGTCAGTACTTACTGTTTCAATTTTTTAGAGTTGCTGGCTTAGTCAAAAATTGATAATTTATCTCGAAGGAACAAATGGGATTGAAAGCATTGCCTTTTTCGAGTTTTGAACGCTCTAATTGTGACATTAATCTTTAATGGATATATTATCATTTCCACATCATTCCGTAGTCAGCCTACAAAGTTACAAATTTTTTGAATCGCTGGCTTAGTCAGGAATCAATTATTTATCTCAAGGGATCAGATAGGATTATTGCTCTTGTTGTAATTTTGAGTATTGAACGATATAATTGTGGGACTGAAAACGAAGACGTCATTCTGTCTTCAATATTTTAGTTTTACATCCTTCCTCAGTCAGCACGCACAGTTTGAAATTTTGTGAACAACTGGTTCAATCAAAAATTATTGATATATTTTGAAGGAGCAAATAGGATTGATAGCTGGTGATTTTGAGTTTGAACACTATAATTGTATAAAGAAGAACCAAAATGTCATTTCTTCTTCTGTATATTATTTATACATCCTCCCTCAATTATTTGAGACCCTAAACACAGAATTTGATTAGGCCCATAAATTGATGAGAATTTATAAAATTATGGAAAACCCTTTAAGCCAGGAGCTTTTTAGCACGTGTCTAGTGTACCTAATGATAATCTGGCATTGTTTAAAGGGCATAACTTGCTGTACTCGCTTTTCTGGTGACTAGCAGAGGTACGAGAGGGTGGAATTTGGCTTCCGGAAAGGGAATCTTTATGAAAAACAGCTGTAATCAACTTCACAGGGGGTTATCCTTCTCTAATTGTTATATAAAAGTCATAAGCATGCAAATGGAGTTTTTTCGTTTTGCATCACTTTTCTATCACCTACCTTATAAAACAGTATTTGTTTGGAAAAAGAATAAAAAATATATGTCTATAGCATCTCAAAGTTCGACTAGACGCCGCCGGAGTATTTTCATGGCACGTCCTTCCGTAACTTTCACCCAAAAATTTTAGTTCCGTTAGTTAACACTTCCCACCTCTCTTCATTGAAAATGCTTATCTCGTGTTCGTTTTGTTCAAACAACTAGTTACCATACTTTGTTTTCGAACATACAGAGGACACTAGATTAAAGTTTGAAACAGCAAAATGAACAATTGATATAGTCTATTGTTTTTTTGTTTCATGAATTTTTAATTTACGATTTTTTGTTGGCTGTTTTTATTTCGGCTTAAAAATTCGAAATTCGTTGTTCTTGTGCTATCATAAAAAATTAGCATGTGCTCTGCTTTAATCTACCAGTAGATAATCTGATTTGTACAGAAAATTCAAATTTCTGCATTTGAGTTCTCATATTATAATAGATTTCAAATTTCGGACAAAACGTGGAACCAATATGGCTGAAATTAGGTGTAATTATCTACTAAACAAGCTGTTAACTGAAAATGACCTCGATACACACTCTCGAAAGTGGTATATATATAAAGCGATAATTTTTCATATCCAAATACGATAAAAAATTGACAGAATAAGAAAAATGTATAGCGACACATTCACGTTTTTCTCCAAATTTATCTTACAATTTATAGGTCAACATGGCCTTCTACGTTTCTAAATAAGATTATATATACGCATTTTTGAAATATGGCCACATTGGATCAGATGAAACCAATAAAATTTGTGTAAAAATATGAACAATAAGAAGAAGAGGTTAACATTCGCACGAATTGAGGATTATGTACGATTAAAAATTGAATAATTCATCGATTTTAAAATTTCAAATATTTTATGACAATACTAAAATCATGTAGTAAAATATTATTCTTTTTTTTTTGTTACATTAACTGCCGCACTTTATGTCAACATTTACATATAAATCTTTCTTTTTAAACGACTTCATTGCCTTGTTTCTTCTCTCTTTCACTTTCCACCCTTCTGGTATTTTATTTATTAGTTCAAGCTAGTGCCGCAAGAGACGCTGCAATAACTTGTGTTGAGTTAGTGATTCTCTTTGCTTAGAGATTAATGTCTACCGCAGTCAAACTACACAAACCAACCTCACCCCCTTCCTAGACAATAGGAGTATTTCATGTAAGCCAGAACCACAGGATTATAAAATTAAATTGATGTAATAACCACAGCTGTCCAATAGCTAATTGACAATAAAAGGGTCTTAGATAATCTAAGGGAAATTGAATTTAGATTTCATCCCGAGAGGATGCATTTATTTATGGGCTCTGAGTTATACCCTCAAAGATTATAGATAATTTTAATCTTTTTTTTCTGTTGAGGATCTTCTAATTTCCTTCCAGTGATTAGATACTTCGAAGCTTTTCGCCGGATCTCCACTAACATCTAAAGATATATTGGGTAAAGGTTACGCACAGTTTGCACGATACTATTCCATTACATGACAGAATAAAATACTGGCCGAACTACATTAATGACTGACTGTTACGATAGAATAATTAATGTCCCAGATTTTGAATGTTGTCGTCTTCTAACAGCCCCATATATTCTTCAAATCCTAATTCAGGATATGCTGAATGATCCTCTCTCGGTTATCGGACGCTTCGGAGCTTTTTTTCAGACTTGAATGCTTCCTGATTGTATGTAGTCGACACTTACAAAATACTGGCTTAAATTTTATCCGAGCCAGAAAAAAACGACCAAGTGTATATTCCAGGTATAATTGTTCAGTTTCCCTTCAAGTATACATGAAAGTATATTCAAATTGACGTTTGGTAGTCATATTTTGCTATTTTATGTTCAAATGTGTTTGTTCCTCTTCTTGTATTTTATGGAAAATAATTTCATTCATTAATTAATTATTCATTTTTTTCTGTACGTACAAACAGATTGACTCACTTCATTGTATCATAATGGGCTCCTTTCATACATTTTTTGGTACGAAGACCTGAAATTTGTTGAGCCTTAAGCACTCCTTTTATAATCTTTGACTACAAACTCATTCTTATCGAGTTGTTTTAAAAAGACCGCACAAAGTCAGACAGATGACTGCACTGATATGTATCGAGATTATTTTCAGTTACTAGTATCTTTTTAAGGCAATCACATCAAATTTCAGCCATATTAGTTCATTACTCTGTGTTTAACATTCGTTTAATTTAAATCGTACAAGGCGAGTGCTCTAAGGACGGTTTTTAGCTATGTCAGCGGTTTTTTCAGGGCGCTAGGCGTCGTTTCGTCATTGTAGACGAAACATGGACTTCAGTTAAGACCAGACAGTTAAAATAATAGATTATCGGCTGAAAATCTGCATCTAAAAAGGCGATTCATTTGACTTTATCATACAATGCAAGTGTTCTAAGGACACATTTAATCGGATTTTTCAGGACCCTAGGTATCGTTTCGTCATTGTAGACGAAACATAAATACCACTATATAGTTGAGACCAAAAAACAGTTTAAATAACAGATAGCCAGCGAAAAATTTGCACCTGAAAAAAAGAAGATCGTTCTTTCAACCGAAAAGATTATGAAATGAACCTAGTCGACTTTTTGGAAGAGGGTGAAACTATCGAAGATGCATTTTTTTTGTCTTCAAGTTTAAACACTTCGTACAGAGATTATTATTAATGTGGGAGGGCTGTAAGTGTCAAAGCACTTCAATCACTGAGACGTATAAGATCTTTTGTGATGCATTCCTTATTTGGTTTATCTCTAGAAATTTTAGTCTTTTTATGAACCATAAAACCGCTCCAAGAGGTATGTCTTTCACTTCGTTTGCTGTACTACAGGTCTTTCCGAAGTAGTCCAGTCTGCAACCGCCTGCAACCGGACAGTTACACTTACAAAGAATGTGTTCTGAAGTTTCTTCGTCTTCTTGACTGCAGATATTGTCTTCAGCCTTACCAATTTTGTACAAATGGTATTTTAGACAGCAGTGATCGGTTAAGAAACCTGTCAGGATCCCCTTTGCTGAGAGCTAGTAGGTTTTGACGCTAGTAAACGAAGCTTTGATAAGCCTTTTCGCTTGTCTTTTTAAAATGACTTTTTGAGACTCAACATGAAGGTTCGGATCCTTGGTATGTCAGTTTAGCTCCATTTCTGGCAGACTCATCTGCCTGCCCATTATCTTTGATTCCTTCGTGCCCTGGCATCTACCACGATGTGACGTGGTCACTTTTTACCTGTTGCTGGAGAGTTTCTTTGCAAATTAGGCTAGTAACTAGAAAAAAAAGATTGACAACATAAGAGCTTATTGCTTTTGAGGCAGCTTGGTTATCTGATATGATATTAATTGTTGTTCCCTCCCAATCTTTCCTGAGCTTTATTTTGGCACAGAGATTGATTGCATAAATCTCAATTTGGAATCAACCTCTCCACTTCCTAATTTTGAACTATCTGTGTTCTCCTGATGTCTATAGTAGACGTTCTGGAATTTATATGTATGGTCAAAGCCATATTTTGTGAATATAAAGTCATATTTTGACATGGCCAGTTGATTTGCTTGGATCTCTTTGAGAATCTCCAAGTGGCCTGTCAAGTCTACAGATTTAAATAGTTTTTTTTCTGTTGAGCAACAGGACGCTGTAAATCCCCTCCTTTTTCACCTCAATATGTAAAAACGTTATCCCCAGCACTGTTTCCATTACAGCCATGTGAGTCATGGAGTGGAGTCCAAATTATAAATCTTCTTCTATTTTCTTATCCAAGTTTGGAGATAATTAATAATCGAATAGAACTAAATCTGGAGAATATGGTGGATGAGAGACCAAATTCGTAACGCAATTTATTAAATTTTGCGCACTTGATGATCCTATAGTTCGTTTTTTTTTTTGTTAAGCTCCAATAACAATCAAATACAAGCTAAATGACGAAGTTGGATGAAAATTTTAAGCAACTTTATGTATTAAGATACTGATGGTACTACTTCTTGCTCCATCATTGAACCTCTTGAAAACCAGGTTGCAAATAAAAAGTCATTTCCCATCATGAAAACGCGGTTATCGGAGCCAGCATACCGAATTTCCTTTCGGAGATTTCATTTCAAAGAGCAGGAGAAAGATTAATATCGATTTCTCAATTATCTTGTTACTTAGATGCAAAACTCAGTCTGTATATAAAATTTCAGCTCCCTAGGACTTCAGTACCCTAATGGCAATGATAATCATGAGTGAGTCAATTAAATTTGCGTATCAATAAATTCTGGAGTAAGAGGGCTATAAAAATTAAATTGAGTACATCATAAATAATCTTAACAACTTCATTCTATCCTGAAAGTTCACTAACTAAAATTTTATTCAGACTAAAGTCACCAAATCGCTTCTAAAGAGATTAATCAGTGCTGCACTTGGTGAGGGCACTTCAATTTGATGATTTTATATCTCCTTTTATTATCTAACACACAATTACTATACATCTCTTCTTTTTAATTTGTCGCAAGAAAGTTTAACACTTGTATCTAGTACAATGTATTCAAACTATGTTCAATTTAATTTGTCGCTCCAGTCAGAGTACGATTAGTGTTTTAACCGTGTTTTCCAGGTGCAAGGAATGCCAGGAGTTCGATAATGAATTTCAGTATGACAACATTTGATACATTGAAGACAATAACTAGTTTTTGTCTATATTTTCTTCTTACCATTCCAGTTTTAGATTTTCGCAATGATTTCGTCGGTCATTTGGACGTCCTGTGTGTTCATCATCCTGGATTGACGTACGGCCACGTTTAAATTCAGTTGCCAACTTTTTAACCGTCAAAAATCCAGGAGCGGATGCTCTTAATGTAGAATCTGACTCTTTTCTATTTCTGTCAGTCTTTAATCTTTCAAAACAAAGTACTAAATCACAACACGAGCTTCAATTTCATCCATTTCATAAGACAGATAAAAATCGTTCACTTATCGTCACTGCTACAATGAATCCACTGAATAGCTAATTCGTAGAAGTTAAATATGCATACGTGAAAATTCCAGATAAAGCAATCCTTAATAGCGCAAATTATTGTTGGAATAATAAATGTCCCGAATTCATTATCTTTGATTTTTTTCTATACATATTCAAATCAAATTTGACGCTCTTTGTATTCACACTGACAGTCCAAACTTTTCGACATGAATTTTTGATTAGTTACTTGTTCATTAATTCGATTGAAAAGTGGCGGTACCCAATATCTTGATGAATAATAATTTATTATTGACCTGAAAAAGGTAGAAGAATTGTCATAAAATAAAATGCTCGAACGCAATATAAGACCTGTCAAAGTATTTACTAATACTTCTCACAAAAATCGCTTCAAATCAGAAACTTTGCATCCTGTTTTGTGCCCTAATAAGAGAGTCATGTAATGCGGCAGCACGTAGAGGATCCTCATTCTTATGCAACCCTTTCTAATGATTTTCATCGATTCTTGAATGTTGAATCTGTGGATGTGTTCTTATTTGTCTATTTCCCACGCTCTGCATTTCCATAAGTGTGACGTACAAGATGTTCCTTCGTTTCTTGTTATCTTCCGATTCGTTGGAATTTAAATTGGCTCGGGAATGTGAATCGTATTAATTTAGGTGGATTACTGAATTATTAGTTCGGATAAACTGTTAGGGATTTGAAAGAAGTCTCTTGTTTTGTCCTGCCATTTGTAGGAAATATTTGGTGGAGGAGCTCTTTAAATAATAATTTGATTATCCTTTACTTTACTAAGATTGTAATCTTTCCGCTCCTCATACATAACATTTTATCTGAATTAATATATCGCCCTTTACTTTACAAATTTGTTGTACTAACGTCAGCGTAAATGTCATGCAGATAACATAAATTTCATCACAAAATATGGTGACATTGCCAATTACAAATACATGCTAATGGCTTCGGAATTACGCTCCTGGAATCCAAAACAGATCGAATAAAATTGAAATTGAAATTGTAGCTATAATCGCTTGAATGAAATGATATTAAAATTGGAATGAAAAGATTTTTGAGGAGCTTTATATTTATTTATATAGAATATTCAATCGCAATTCGTGGGAGATTAAAATTAACTAGATGATATCAAATACTCAACATTAATAGTCACTCAATTGAGATTTTGAATATTTGATCTTTTTTCTGCGTTAAACAGAAAAGAGGAAACCATTTTTTATAGGCTTCCATTTATAGAAAAGCTACTTACAGCTTAAACTTGGTGTCAATGCATATTGAAACAAAAAATAGCTTCTTTGAACAACTTGTAACAGTCTGCCGTTTTTTCGAATGTAAGGCAAGTTTATAAAATTGACTGAAAGCTTATTGTAAAAAATTTGACGTGGACATCACGTGACTTACTTGTACATCATTGCATATATTTTTGCATATAATAATACGATAATTGAACACAAAATTCTATCGTTCCACGGCTAATTGCTAATTCTAAAAATCTGTCCAGTAAAGTGCACTTACGGCCCAGTCAGCTGCTATGGAAACAGTAGGTCATTATTCTTATGCTACAACATTTCTAAATACTGATTTCCAAAATTCTACGGCTGACAATTCTTAATTTATGTGCAAAATCAAAAAATAATTCCAACTGAAGTGCACTTACGGTTCAGTTGATTGTTATGAGAATATTAGGCAATCATTCAGATGCTACAGCAGACTTAAATACTAAATTTTAATACTCTACAGCCAATTGTTTCAAATTTATGCGAAAAATTCCAAAAAACTGTCAAGTAAAGTGCACTTCTGGCTCAGTAGATCTCAATGAAAATAGGATATGAGCATTAAGATGGTACAATCGTTTTAAATACTGAATTCCTTCATTATTTGTTCAACCGTTTTGAATTTATGCGAAAAATTAAAAAAATGGTTCGAGTAAAGTGCACTTCCGGTGCAGACGATTGCAATTATAATGCGAGCTGCTCAATTTGATGTTTCAAAAGTGCTCAATACAAAATTTCAATATTCTGCAACTGATTGCTTTGAATTTATGCGGAAAATTCGAAAAGTCTGTTATATAAAGTGCACTTCCGGCTAAGCCGATATATATATAGTGGCTTGGACACCCCAGGTGAGGTTGCGCCGTTTCTACTGAAGCTCTCTAGATCCTTCATTTGAGGGGGATCAGTCCTCATCGCCTTGTTCTAAATTTTCTGACATATTTCTCTCCATGTCTTCCTATCTTCTGTTTTCTCCTTCCATTTCTACTTCTTGTAGCCATTTCGACCTGGATTTGCCTCTTCTTCTGTTTGCGCCTGGTTTCCATTGTAGAATTGCCCTTACGGTGTCTTCTTTTTTTTTCTCTATATGTGTCCTAACCATTTCGTCCTCTGTTGTTTTATTGTCCTTATATTTTCTCCTTGCAGTTCTTGTTTTATTTCATGGTTTATTAGTATTCTATATTCGTTTTCTGTCGTTTTTACTAGACCTGAAATAGTTCTCACTATTTTTAATCTTTTTTGGTCATTGTCATTGTTTCTGCAGCGTACATTATTATCGGTCTGATTATTGTTCTATATACTTTTAATTTAGTTTTCTTTGTTAAGCTTTTATCCTTGAGTAATTTTTATTTGCGTTAAAGGCTCTGTTCGCTGTTAATACCTTCTGTTGGATTTCTGTTTGCCTGTCTCCTTTATTTGATAGCATAATGCCTGGGTATTTGAATTTATTCACCTCCTTAAACTGTAGGATACATATTTTTTTATTTCTACTTCCTGATTTTTCCCTATCCTCATTATTTTCATTCCGTTCTCATTGATTTTTAAGCCCACTTTGTTTCCTTCTTTTACTATTTCTTCGACTATTTCTTTCAATATTTTCCTATTTTTTGTTGCCAGTACTATATCGTCTGCATATGCTATTATTTGTCCTCCTTTAGTTCTGAGTGTTCCCTTGTTCAAATTCCTCATCACATATTCTAACGCTATGTTATACAGAGTTGCCGATAGTGTATCTCCTTGTCTTACCCCTTTGTTTATTTCGAATTCCTGAGTTTCTCCTTTTTGTGTTTTAATTGTGGTTGTTGTTCCACTTAATGTCATCAAGATCGATCGTCTTAGTTTAGTTGTTATTCCAAATTCTTCTAGGGCTGTCATAAATTTTTCTCTTTTGATCGAGTCAAACGCTTGTTTGAAATCAATGAATGATAAATCTATGTTCATTTTATATTCATGTGCTTTTTCTATTATCTGTTTTACTGTACGTATAGCGTCTGTTGTTGATCTGCCTTGCGTGAATCCGCACTAATGCTGTCCTATTATGTTTTCTGTTTCTTTCTGGACTCTTTTTTGTATTAGTATTGACATTATTTCATATGTCGTGTTCAGTAGCGTTATACCTCTATAATTTTCGCATGTTTATTGGTCTCCTTTTTTGTGAATTGTGACTATTTGTCCTCTTTCCTAATCCTTTGGCATTTTCTCTGTTCTCCACACCTTTATTATAAGTTTATATATTCTTATTATTTCTCTGACTTCTTCTTTTGTTGGTTCTTCTAGTACTTCTTCGTCCGCAATTTCATCTTGTGTTGTAATATCCACGTTTTGTTGCGGTTCTATTAGCAGGTTTTTAGAGTATTCTACTCATATTTTCTTATATCGCTCATCGGTCTCTGTTTTGTGGCCCTTTGCGTCTTTTATACAGTAGACTTTTGGTTTGTATGTTCTTTTTTGTTCATTTATTTTTTTATAGAATTGTTTTGAGTTTCTATTCACACTTTCTTTTTCAATATCTGTTATTTTATCGTCTATCCAATCTCTCTTGTTTTTTCTTTGAATTTTACAGCATTTCTTTCTTACTGATAGCTTTGAATTTATGCGGAAAATTCGAAAAGTCTGTTATATTAAGTGCACTTCCGGCTAAGCCGATTGGTACAAAAATATAAGATAACCATTAGAATGCTACATGAATTTCAAATACTGAATTTCAACATCCTATGGCTAATTATTTTGGACTTATGCAAAAAATTCAAAAAAAGTTCCAAGTAAAGTGCACTTTCGGTAGAGACGAATGCAACCATAATGCGAGGTGCACATTAGAACCCTATACATTCTTAAATACAAAATTTCAACACTATACGTTGGACGGAATTTGAGATTTGCGAGTTATGGATGCACATACGTACCGACTCAAGCCGAAAATAGTCAAAATGGATTCAGGAATGCTCAAAGCAAATATTTCCATCAGAATCTCGAAATGTGAATTTTGTCTGTTTCACAATACTTGTACTTTGTACAAGTAAAAATTGATCCGAGTTACGCAATTTTACAAGATTACCTGAATATGCTTTACTCTTGGACTCATGAAGACCGTCTGCCAATCAATTTTTAGTCGATTTTACAGACCTTCCTTCCGCACAAAAAAATTGCAGACTGTAGAAAGTTATTTGGATCAATTAAATTTAATTTAAACATAAACCTGATATTCTGCTCATGTTTATTCAAAGCAACACACAATGCGTTTTGTAATAGCATCCACTTATTTGCTGTTGTTAAATTATGACTAGAATTGGCTTATAAAGCAAAGATTTCATGCATGGGGTGCAGCAAACGCAGCACGAGGGTGCAACAAGTAATTCTATCTTTCTCACATTGTTTGCGAAATACTGTAGGTAACAGAATGTTATAATGGGGAAATTTTGGTGAATGTTTGAATTGTTGTGTAAAATAATGCAGTTGGATATTTCAGGCGATATTTAGAACAGAATTTACGAAAAATTTTGTGGAATAAATGAGGCTGAATCAATGGAAATATGTTTTTTCGAGGAATTTAGCCAAAATTTTTATACTAAATTAAGAATATTTTATACCGAATATGAAATTCTAGCACAGGAATATATTTGAAATTCAAATTTATGTCATCTGGTTTCAAAATAATCTGCGGGAATATTTGTCCAAATGTGAGAGATTAAAAAGTATTTTATTTTTTTAAATAAATTCTGCACCTGTACTTGAAAAGTTTGGGAGGTTAAAAAGGGATTGATCGATGATCAGTCAAGACGTTTTTCTGGAAAACTTTTTGATTAATCACTGAAGAAATATTTAAGAAATAAATTTTGTAAATATAGAAATTCAAATGCTTGCAACTGATTTAATGAATATATTATAAAATAATAAAACGCCACCTCTTTCACGTGAATGAAATTCGCCTTTTTTCGCTTTATTATTGCTGCGTACATATTTCCATAGTGAAAGAAGCCCTTGTTTACCATTTATTTAATTCTGTTAACTTGATTACCACACGAATAATACAGCCAATCAATAACAAAAGTCCCTGTGTTATAAAAAATTATATTTTAGAATTTTTTTACTTCAAAAAAGTTAATTTAGCGATTCGTTGGACGGAATACAAATTAGTGTGGATAAAAAGAATCGCAGTGGTTGTGCTTGATGGAAAATGAATAAATCTCTTTTAAAATGTGTTTATTTAGCTTAGGGCCCCTGTTTGCCTGTTTCTCGATTCCAGACGCAGCATCTGGTTGGCGTCTTCCGAGCGGAAAAGCGGATCGGATTTTCCGAAATAACAAACTTTGATTTACTGCTGGATTAGAATTATGAATTAGCTTGTAATTTTATTTTATTCTTGGAAGAGTTTTTTTATTCTCTTGCACTGTTTTATAAGTTTACAGTCCATTGATTCTTCCATCTTTATTATTGAAATTTTAATAAATTACGTGGGCGGCTTTCTAAGCCTCAATATCTGCTCGACCATTGTTTGACAATAATGTTATCGAAATCTCCAGTTTATTCGCTTTTTATCAAGTTTTCCCTCTTCGCTTGTTTTAAGGACCATCCGTCTTTTAACTGACAGAATTATTACCAAGAATCGATAGTTACTCAAGTGTTTTTCATGTAATATATAACCTAAAATCAAGAGAGCAAAAATTCCACGGCCTCGGCGCCACAATTTTTTATATTTCCTATGATTGAACACTTGAAAAAATCTGATCCTTTTTTATTTACTTGATAGGTAACAGTTAGAATTTTGTTCTTTAATCATAAAATAAAAGCAGAGCAAACATCAAAATAGAAATGTTGCCTTTTTTCATCAATCTGAAGCAATAATTATTTTAACACTGACCTGAAAGGTTCAAAAATACAGCCCAACAACTTTTCAGGTTGTAGTTTCATTATTTTTCGGCAACCAAGATTCTACAACTTTAAATAATTTTAATATCGAAATAAGGCACGCCGGAAACTTCAGTATATTTTTCATTACACTTTGACTAAACTTTCTACTTTTTATCTCAATTCCTTCTTGAGCCGAGGAACTGCTTTTAATTAAAAAAACGAGCTACCTCGGAATGCCAGGAAAATAAATGATTATTTATCTCTATTTGTTCTTATTTTATTCCTCAAGAATCTGGAAGATTTCTTGTAATTCGTGAAAGATTAATTCCGTACAATTCGTTAAATATTTCGAATTAGATTACTGAAAATAAAGATAGAAAAGTAACTCGTCAATTCATAAAATTAAACATATCTTTATCTATAGAACATTTAAATAGAGGAAATATTTATCTGTATTGAGAATTTCATTGATTGAGAATCAAACAGGACTTCTTACCACATTTGCTTTCACAGTTCGAAATGTCAAACAAAATACAATTTTTTGAAACTAAATAAAAATTGAAGTTTATTATATAAAACAAAGCACTAGAAATACAGTTTATATTCATATATAATTATCAAAATAAAAGTCGCTATTTAATGAATGAAAGAAAATAAAAGTTTTATTCTTTTATTCAACACGAAGACAAACACTATACAATTTATTTCTCACTTACTACTATTAAACTTCAACTACAAAGTAACTAATACTTATTTACAACAAATTATCTATTTATTACACTTCGCTCTTAACTGATCAAGCCCTTGATATTCACCACTCCTCAGTCAGGTTGTTCGCTTTTATATATTCGGATGTTTATATTTCTAGAAATGTTTGATTTCCTTCGAGCAGGTTGCTAGGAGTGTCCGACTATGTAGGGCGGCGCGACACGAAAAGATGAAAGGCTCCGCCCAGATAGAGTCGGATTTGGGGTCTATTTTATTTTTATGAATACAATAGTCTGCCTGTTTGTATGTTACGGTTGATTCTCCGAAAAGTGCACCCAGTATTGAACATAAATTGCTTATTGGTGGAGTAAAATTATATATTCTATTGTACAAAAATGAGAGAGAGAAGACAAAACTCTGAAAACATGTAGTTTCAGAAACTAAAGAGTCTCTTAATGCACCAAGGTAGTATAAATATTTCACAATGGGTTGAAGTTTCAAAAATCATAATTTTCTGGGAGCTAGGTCAAGTTTCTCGTCGTTTGATTATTTTGGCGTAACTTTACAATCAAAATCGACTGAGTTACAGCCTCTTTAATCATGCCTACTTTACAATCATTTGAGAGAGCAGCATTTTGCTAATAACTGTATCTTGTATCAAAAAATGTTTCAAATGAAAATTGTAGGAGTTTCGATTGCCTACAGTTTAGTTTTTTAGCAAACTCCTACGATTGAAATTGTCTAAAATATCAAGGAAATACAGAAGAGAATCCATATCCAGATAAAGTGATTGCTCGAAACTTGGTGATTTTTTTAGAATTATTGAAGGGAATCAATACATTTTTTTTTGCAGCATGTTGAACGACAAAATACGCAATTTTATCTGAATTTTAAATTTTAAGAAACTAATGAGTATCTTATGCTTCTTGTTGGGACAAATATTTCAGAGAGGGTTGAAGTATCAAAAATCATGTTTTCCCCGCCAATAACTCAAAAAGTTTTGACTTGAGATAACTCTAGTATTTTTATGGAACCTAAATTGAATTTTTCGAAAACTGTCATTAAAAGTGAACATTTACAAGGCAACTAGAAACATAGTCCAGTCGACATGTACTTTGAGTCGGAAAAAATGCGAACCTGATTAAACTTTGGTATGTTGTTTCTGACCACCCAATAGTGTTATTTCCATGTTTTCCGACCAAAATTTCGCGAAGCAATTTTCAGGGGGAAGGAAAAACCACGAAATTTTGGCAATTTTTTCAGTTTTGCCCTGTAACTTTTTCCCCTCCATTCCTACGCCTTAGATTAACAAGCTCAACTTTGTAGAGCATCAAATTTCCGATAAATTTGATACGTAAAACTTGTTTGTAGCTCCACTAAGTTCCAAGATACAGCACTTCAAAAAAATGAAAAATTCCTGAAAATCAAAAAAAAACATGAAAAATGGCGGTTTTCGCTGAATATCTTTGATTTTTCAACATTATTTATGGTATTATGGAACCTAGTTTCATTCTGACGTAGAAATCGGTCAGCAATCCAGTCCTTACTCTGCTTACCTATGCCACCATATCTGGAGGCACGGTAGTGCCCTCGCCAAGACAAGCCAAGCAAAGTGCAACAGCACTACCTACCTTTCTCGAAGAGCTTCGTCGTTTTTTTGAACCCTCATAACTTGGGTTTGGATTATACCAGATAAACAAAATTCTCGGGATATGATGTCAATAGTGGACTTATTAAACATATTGGCTCGTACCACAAGCTCTGTTTTAGGCTATACTAGCTATGTATATTCAGATAAATTTTGTAGAAATATGTGTTTCCCGTAATTTGTAACTGAAGATTATTTTCTAAAGTATTTAGGAAAATTTTAATTGCGTCAAAACACATCTTAGCACAATGCTCCTAGTATCGCCAAAAATAGAGCTCGTGGTACTAGCCATAAAGTTTCAATTGCATAGTTCTTATACTTTAAATTTTATTGATATCTAAAAAAACCCCGATTTCGTCACTGACTCGCTCACTGATGATCATCAGAATTCTTAGGTTACTTCCTGAAGTCCTAGAATACTGAAATTTGGTATGTAAGCTAGTATTGGTACACAAACAACAACAAAATTCTGAAAATTGGAACTTTCACCCTCCAATCCCTTAAACTAGGGGAAGGAAATTTGTACGAGACTTCCGCTAATTTTGATGCTAGAGGTCTGAAAATTGATATAGGGACTACTTGTTATAAATAATAGTAAAATAAATACTTAGTAAAAGAAGTGGAGTCCCACCAGAAATATTTTTAAGTAAAATATTGCCAAGACGAGACCATATGGCTCGCACTGTCAAAAACTTGTCAGATTGAGAGCCAAGTCTCTAATCCTACACGCTCCAATTCTACAAGCCCCTTTGTCCATCTACCTGTCTAGCCACCACTTATTTAGAAGGGAACTATTAGGACTATTGTATAACAGAAAACTCATGAATAGTGAATGAATTTCTCACTTTATGCCCATGTGAATGTATCGAAATGGCCAAGTCGCATATTTTGACTGAGGTGTAGAATTATGAAGTTATGGCTTGTAGAATTAGAGCGTGTAGAGTTAGAAGCTTGGCTCTACATGGAATCTAATAACTCTTTGACAGTGCGAGCCATATGGCTTCGTCTTGGCAACATTTTACATAAAAATGTTTGGTGGGATTCCACTTCTTTTAGTGAGTTTCTATTTTACTATGATTCATAACAAGGAGTCTCTGTATCAATATTCAGACCTCTAGCATCCAAATTGGTGGAAGTCTCATACAAATTTCCATCCCCTAGTTTAAGTGGTTGGGAGTAGAAGTTCCAAGTTTTAGAATTTTGTTGTTGCTTGTGTGCTAATACTAGCTTACATACCAAGTTTCAGCATTCTAGGACTTCAAGCAGTAACCCAAGAATTTTGATAATCATCAGTGAGCGAGTCAGTGACAAAATCGGGGTTTTTTCAGATGTCAATAAAATTTGAAGTATAAGAACTATGCAATTGAAACTTTATATGTTTAATAAGTCCACTATTGACATTATATCTCGAGAATTTTGTTTATCTGGTAGATATAATCCAAATCCAAGTTATGAGGGTTCAAAAAAACGATGAAGCTCTTCGAGAAAGGTATGTAATGCTCTTGCACTTAATTTGACTAGTCTTGGTGGGGGCACTACCGTGCCTCCAGATATAGTGGCATAGTAGTAGGCAGGGTGAGGGGTGGGTTGTTGATTGATTTCTGCGTCAGAATGAAACTAGATACCATAAAAAAAAATTGAAAAATAAAAGGTATCCACCGAAAACCCTCATTTTTTTATGTTTTTTTAGATTTTTTTCACTTTTTTGAAGTGCTGTATCTTGGAACTGAGTGGGCCTACAAACAAGTTTTCTGAATCAAACTTATCGGAAATTCAATCTTCTACGAAATTTAACTTGATGAGCCAAGGCGTAGGAATGAAGGGAAAAAAGTTACAGGACGAAAACTGAGAAAAGTGCCAAAATTTCGTGGTTTTTTCCTCCCCCTGGAAATTGCTTCGCAAAATTTTGGTCGGAAAATATACATATAACACTATTAGGTGATCAAAAACAATATAC
Source organism: Dromius quadrimaculatus (assembly GCA_963989225.1). Taxonomy (NCBI): domain Eukaryota; kingdom Metazoa; phylum Arthropoda; class Insecta; order Coleoptera; family Carabidae; genus Dromius; species Dromius quadrimaculatus. Next base: position 6,464,940 of record OZ022334.1, on the reverse strand, counting down.
CAAAGTTTCATCTAGTTCGCATTTTTTCCTAATTTGCCCCTATTTTTCGACATGCCGGCTGGACTAACATGCGAAATGATTGTTCTGCTTGCAGGAAGCGAAATACTTTGCAGCTAAGATGCGAAGTATTTCGCAGTCAGGATGCGAAATAGTTGGATAAACTGTATTGGTATCATAGCAACATTAAAAGTGACATTGATTGATTCGAAATATCAAAATTTTCTTTTTACATTTTAATAATTTTGAGACGTGGTTTTTGACAAAACTTTGTTTGATACAATCATGATTGCGAAATTCTTCTGCATTCTCGAATGATGATGACAAAAAAATCTTTTACTCTCGAATGCAAAAGTGACATTTCGCATTCTATAATCAAAAATAACTATTTTCCTTCTTTTGTTATTTTCGCGCATATCTACGACCAGAGATGACCGAGTTACAGTCTTTTTAATCAATCCCATTTTTTAATCCTTTAAGAAAGCGGGCGGCCTCGATCTGGGCACCAAACTACCTGAATCTTTAATCCCCTACTCGAGCTCGGCACCATACTATGGATAAGGACTAATGATTTAAGTTTTCTAACTGAGTGAGATTCACTGGACACATGTAATTTTATATTAATAATAAACCAGACTCTTTAGCCGTACATTTGCATACTCATTTATAAACTGAATCGACCCAACAGGCTCAAGTTCTGTCCCTCTGGCAGCGTAATTCGGTAATATTCAGGGATATTTTTCAAAAGCGTGAACGTAGAGTTAGACTATAATCATTGCTATAGAGTTATAGACGGTATTTCAGCCCAACATGAGTGATTCTAAAGCTGTACTCACTTATAAAACTAAAATGTTGCAGAATATTAAATTACCTACAATTCATTTTGCAGCTTCGTGGGATTGGAATTAGCTAAGCTACGAGAGAAATGCGTGGTAAAGTCTATGTACAATAAAGAAGTGATTTTTCAAGAATGTCATATCTTCGAGTCTAATCAAGAATATGTATTTGAATTTTTTATAGCATTTTGAGCGACAAAAACATATTCATATTTCATTTCTTGAAATTCATAGAATTGTGACCTCAAAAACTCAATTTACATCAAATAATAACCATTTCACAATTTTTTCATGGATGTTTTATTCATTGAAAAAAAAATAACACCATAATTCAATGTAGATTATCTATTCTGAACTAGGTTGAATTTAGATGATTAAGGTGAAAAGAAAATAGTTATATCAAGTTATATACAGTGTATCACCGGATGGAGCCCCAAAAAATAACTATACTATCCTTTTTATCACCAAAAGATGGCTTTATGATTTAAAGATTGTTGTGGTTAAGCCTAGCTTTGGTCAAAAAGTCAATATGATTTGCACTGAATTATAATATACCGTAACGGAGGCTCATAAAAGTGGAGTAGGCTTGAACTTGACCGCGCCGGGGCGGAGCCTTTCGTCCTCCCTTCATCGCGCCGCACCGCATCACATCACCCCTCCCAATGGAAGCCTGCAGCAATACTCTAGAAATGTGGTAGAACTTTCGAGAAATGGATATTTCTATACATAAAGGCAAGCCAAAGACTTGAATAGGGTAATGGTAAAGATAGAGCAGTGAATATCAAACAGTGAAGTGATCAGTGGATATAAATAGTTGAATATAAATATCTGCGACTTTGTTCAAGTTAGTACTAAGTGATAAATAAATAATATAGTGTTGTTATAATTCATTTTAAATCATTATATAATGACTTTTATCATAATAATAAGCAATTTCGAAGCAATAGACATTACAATACTCACACAATAACTGGCTTCTGCACCTCATGGCTTTAGAATATTAATCAATCTAGCAATGTGCATTAAAATAGTGCACTCTACATCCTTATTAGGTAAAAGGCGTAATTGATATTTAATTATCCACATTCTAAATATATAAAAACATGTTCAAAAACAATAATTGAGCTTTCACGTATATTTCTTTGACAGTTCAGTAAATTTTAGTTGTGAGAAGTTATCTTAAAGGCCAAAATGTAATGAATTACCGTCCTAAAATTGTCATTGAAAAAATTATTTGGTATAAAGTACCGTTATTAGCAGAAAATAAGCTAAAATTGCTTTCTCGGGCGTACACGAATTCGGCACCAAGAATATGAACTCGGCACCGATGCTAAGCCGATTAGCGCAGGGCGCACATGAACTCAGCACTGACAATTTTAAATAAACCCACGATCACCCTAATTTTGGTTATAAAAAGACGCCAAAATTAATGAAGTTTACAGAAAAAATTCAAGGACTAACTGAAATTTTTTTTCGAAATTTGAATTGGAATATTAATTTTAAAATGTCTAATAGTGATTTTAGTGTCTTACATGAGTTAAAAGTATCCCATAAATATCTAAAAATGCACTGAAATCGTGCATTAGAAGCGAGCAATAAAACTTTTATTTCACAATTTTTCACGTTGAAAATTCTGTAAGAAACTGTAAATTTTTATACAATTTTAGATTTTAGCATCCAAGGACTATTCAGTTCTTGAAACTATATGCCTAGCGATCATTTTTGTCAGGTGAAAATCTAATTTTACTAGTACAGTCCTCAACAGAATTAAATATCCAAGATAATCATTAATTATTCAATTTTTAATATCATAACTCAACTCAAATTTTATCTTGACTGAATTCATTTATCTCTAACAATATTTGCCTCCCAAATTTATATGAATATTAAACAAAATTCCAATAATTGATAAAATATAATCTGTACATATGTTTTTTATTTGTGTGCTAGCATATGTTTAGTCATAAATTTACAAACTGATACGTTTAGCACTTTATCAAAACTGTAATTACAAATTATTAATAATCATTACAAAGATCAGAGTAATTGCAATGAATTATTCAAACAAATTTAGTTTGTAAACAGGAGTATTCAGTAAACATATTTAGATGAGATATTAATGGCTGTGATAACAGTTTTCCAGATTTTCAAAAAATTGTTTTGACTGTTCCTTGGTGTCTAGTGTGTTGGGAAGGATCCATATTTCATTCATGATTATGAAACGGCAGTAAATCGTTGTTAAAAGTCGCCAAACACTCTTTCAAAATGCTCAGATGATCGCGTGTATTGTCTATTGAGAGAAAATATGACATGCATTTGTCAAAGAGCTTCCCTATTCTCAAATATTTTTAATAAGAAGCCCGTAGTCTCAGCTGTTTCACCCTTAGTAATTTTTTGATCGTCGATCATCATTCCATGGATTTTGTGGACTATTTTTGACGGGGTGACCACTTTTGAACGGCCTGGACGCTTATAATCAAAAAATATACGTAAAATAAGAAATTTCTAAGATTAAGTAATAAAATCATTGCTCCCAACATTTCAGACATGATCTAAGCCTCCTTTTTGGATATCCCATTTGCTGATTCTCCTTAGTACAAACGAAAAGATCTTCAAAAGCAATGTAGCCGTTTATTCGCAACGTGCATAGCCTCCTAAATGACCGTAAAAACGTAACGAACGTTGTTTCAACACTCAAATGTTTTTGCATGTTTCCCCAGCCGCCAAATCCCAAAGATGAGACAAGAAAGAGAAAACCAAAGAGTAACACGCAAATAAAGACTAAGTAGGGATTAAATTGAAGTGCGTGCAGTGATTTGGGCATAAGTGGTGACAATCTGAAATGTCTGAATTACTTTTCAGATTTTTCATTTATACAAATTTGTATTCCATTAGGACAATTAAAAAAGGCTGATAATGTGGGAATTGAAAAAGAATAGAACTTTGGATTTGAGATAATTTACTTCCACCTTTCATATTTCCATCAATATTTCATGTATTGGTAATAAAAAAAAGCTAGGCTGTCAGCCAGCTTTGATCCTGATTTACAGATTCGCAATAGCTACAGTGAACCGGTAATCCTCCCTCATACTCCAATAACTTTACCGGTAGCGCAGCACAAGTTTCAGTTCTGCGCTCCGGCTCCAAAATCATGTTTGTTTTGACTTCGAGTTCCATTGTTCCTTTTGTTAGGATTATTTGTTTAATATTTAGTTGCACACTATCAGATTTTATCGATTTTGTTTTTTTTTTGCGGGGGATTATATTGCTGGTCTTTTGTTCCTTTTGAAGTTACTTGAGGGTCGTAGTTTCAACAGCAAAATTTTATTAAAAGAATGGATGCATTTCATTTTGAAGAGACACTTTTGTTCGATTGATGTCACTCAATCACTTGACAAAGTGCTTTGTGAATTTAGATAGGATTGACTTTAAGTGACGTATGAACAATTGGAAAAATCATATTTTCCAAAGAATTATATCCATACTGAATATAACAGCAATATTCATACAATATATATATTTTTTTAAGCAAAACATTTTATGGCACACTACGAGATTTGAGATTGAGAGTAAACTCGTTGAACTAGCAATATTTGTAAAATGAGAAAGAGAGAAACAAAAATAGCATATTTCTTATTGATGATAATTTTTTATTCCAATTTACATACAGAAATTTCTGTTTAATTTAATTCAATGTGTTATATCTAAATGGATTCTAACAATAGTTTAGTGTACTATATTCATGAGCAAGTAATTTGTGAAGCATTTCAATTCAAAAAGATATTTTAAAATAGTTATTTTTGTATTAAGTGTGCGAAGTGATTGTTTTTTTTGTTGCGCGTGAGAATGTTAATTTTAACCAAGACCTTAAGGTCGAGGTAACAAATTCATTCGAAAGCGCAACAAAATACAATCACTTCGCACACGAAATACAAACAATATTTTTTCGCCAAATGTCAAAAAATAATAGATCAACAATAATTATTGTTTTATTCAGTAAAATGTAGGAAACAAGTACAAACTATAATTAATTTGCAGTCACCTGGGTATTGTAACCAAAAATATGCGCAATTGTTGTTTGATAAATAAAGAACTGTCAACAATTAACTTTTATATTCAAAAATAAGTAGTTTTGTGTACAAATTAATATTTCTTTTTTGTTAAATACCTGTTTGTTTCTATCCTTGTAGCATTACTAAACTGATTTATATTAGATTAGGTATGCAAAAATAGAATTAATTTTTTCACTAGTGAAAAAATATGTTTTATTTTTTTACTAGTGAAAAAAATCACGAACTTTGCGTATCCATAACAATACAAAAATATCATGATTTTTTGACAGTTGGCGAAAAAATTTTTTTTGTGCAATTTGAAGGAAAATGAATGAGCCTAATTTCCTGAGTCGTGAGTTTGAACCCACAATATCTTTTGTACCCAGTACAAATTGTCAAAGTTCTGCATTTTTTGACATCAAGAACATTTTTTTCTCAGGCGTATGGTAGGGAGTGCTATAAACTTGGCGACGGATAAGCTTACATATTCTAAAAAAGAAAGTTTCAAACTTCCCAAAACTCAAAAACTCATCCATTTTCGATTTAAACCAGCCGAGTTATGGCGGTTTGAAAAAGCGGTATTTTTGGTGCATTTTCAAGTGGTGTGTTTTTCTTAAAATTACGGCGACACAAGTGGAGCCAACTGAAAACATGTTCCCTCAACTTTTGTAAGAAATACTGCCCAAAATGACAGATTCAATCTTTATCAATAGAAAATAACAATAATTACAAACAAGAATTGTATTCCGAATCTGCATAATTTTTAATTGAAATTTACTTTTATTTTGATGAATAAAATTCTGTGTATCATGAAATAGTTGAGAATACTCTTGTTTTAAATAAAAATAGGAAGCAATGCGGGCCTTTGATACAAGAATTCTTTCATCATTGCACGGAACAATGCGAGTACTTTGAATTCAGATAAACTAGTTATATTCAAGTATTGATTTCATAAAAAGGTACATTAAAACTGCATTATATTACAAAAATATTTAAAAAATCTGCTGTGGCCACAACAATACTTCCTCGACCATGAATTTTCTGATCAGTTTCATTGATCTTTCATAAATTTAGAGTGTCGTATCAATTAATTGCACATTTCAAAGTGACTGCTGTCATAGTCAAACTGACAGATAGCAGTTAAATGAAATCACTTTTTTATTTTACGATGGCCATAAGTTTTATGTCCAGCTGCTTTAGTTGATCTCAAACTTGACAAAATCTGATTAAGTTCTCAAGTTATCGAGCTTTCAGACGAAATTCATTTTAATATATGTTTTTTTTATTAAGTACGGTTTGAATCGCGAAGATTCATCAAAATCTCAGACAGTCGAAAAATCACGATTACAGTACTTCCCCTATTATATGTATAGGTCGATAAGTAGAAAATGAGACGTAATTCTACAAAATTTTGTCCATAACTCGTGGAATAATAATCTTATAAAGAAGAAACCACACAACAATAGAAAGTTTACATATACCATTCGTTATAAGCCCAGTTTCAACGATTTATCCTCAAACTTAGGAGGTATATGAGGTTAAAAGTTGCAATAAATATCTGCCTTACTTCAAACCTAATGTAATGTTTATTGCTTGAAAGGAAATAGTTTATAATTAAATATAAATCACTATTTAATAATTGAAAATAAAATAAAAGTTTTATTCTTCCGGATATCACTAACAAACGCTATATTATCTATTTATCACTTACTTCTATCTTAAACAAAGCCGCAGATATTTATATTCAACTATTTATATACACTGATCAATTCACCGTTTGATACTCACTGCTCTAGATTCATCAATATACTATATCCTCAAGTCGTTTGCTTGCGTTTTTTTATATTCTTAGAATAATGAATCAAATACTGATAAAAAGATTGTATATTAAAATTTATTATAAAATCAGTTTTAACCTCCCATACTTCAAACTCTGTTGGTATCGTACAATAATGAACCAAACGCTGCGCTGGTAGGAAGCTTATATAGTGTTATTTATTATGAAACCAATTTTGGTTCTCCACTTTGTAACACTAGTAGTGTGGGAAGTTATAATACAACAAAAAAATTGATATATTTCAAAAGTTTATATCTCCTGAATTAATAATTGTGGAATGATGAGCTAAACGCTGTTAGAAAGCTCATATAGTGCCATTCATCATAAAAGTAGCTCCAACTCTGTATAAATCAACCCTTGAACATTGTATCATCACAATACTTCCCCTTTTATATAAATGTCGGGAAAGAAAAAATGCACCACTTGAAAATGCACCAAAAGTACTGATTCTTAAAACCATCATAACTCGGTTGATTTTGATAAAAAATGAATGAATTTTTGAGTTTTAAGAATTTTGAAGTTTTCCCTTCCAGGGCATTAAGTTAAACCGACGCCAAAGTCATCGCATGCCATATCACGCCCCTAAGAGAAATAATGTTCTTGATGTCAAAAAAGGTCAAACTTGGACAGCTAGTACTGGATGCAAAAAAAATCGCACACTCAACTCATGGCCCAGAAAATCAAGTTCACTCATTTTCCTCTAAATTGCGCAAAAAATCGAATGTCTACGACCATTTGGTGTGAAGCTATGAACTAAACAAAAAGAAACTCATTTTGCTCTTAATAGTCATAACTCGGCTAATTTTGCACGGAAATTAATGTTTTTTTTTCTTTGGCGGGTGCTAGGGGGTAAATTTGGTTTGACGACAGATTAATTTGCATATTATTGAAGAGAAAACTTAAAAGTTCATCAATTTTCATGCAAAATTAGCCGAGTTATGGCCAAACAGGCGCAAAATAATTCATAACTTTACGCCAAACTGTCGCAGACACTCGATTTTTTGGGCAATTCGAAAGAAAATGAATGTACTTGATTTCCTGGCTCGTGAGTTGAGCCCACGATTTTTTTTGCATCCAGTACAAGTTTTCAAAGCTGGACATATTTTGACATCAAGAACATTTTTTTTTCTCAGGGGTGTAGTAGGGAATGCAATAAACTTGGCGTCGGATTAACTAACATGCCCTGAAGGAGAAAGCTTCAAACTTTCCAAAACTCAAAGATTCATTCATTTTTTATTAAAATCAACCAAGTTATGGCGGTTTGTAAAATCATGAGTTGAGTGCGCGATTTTTTTTGCACCCAGTACAAGTTGTCAAGTTTGACTTTTTTTGACATCAAGAACATTTTTTTTCGAGTGTTTAATAGGGGTGCTACAATGTTTAAGGGTTGATTTATACAGGGCTGGAACTGCCTTTATAACAAATGACATTACATAAACTTAAGCAATTGCTATCGGTTAGTTTGACTATGACAGCTGTCACTTTGAAATATGCAATTAATTGATACGACATTCTAAATTTATGAAAGATCAATGAAACTGGTCAGAAAATTCATGGTCGGGGAAGTATTGCTGTGACCACAGCAGATTTTTAAAATAATTTTTGAATATAGAACAGTTTCTTTGTATTTTTTTATGGAATCAATACAATGTATTTTTTTAGGCATTTTCAAGTGGTGTGTTTTTTTTTTTTGCCTGGGGTATGTAGGTCAAGAAACGGCAGTTAATACAACTGCAATCGTATTCAGTTTGTCATAGAGCTATTGATTGATCTGTCTATACTTAAAATGAAATTATTAACAAAAATTTTTAATAAGGGAATAGGTGGATCAATTTTTCATATCTAAAATGATTTGAGCAGTTTTATTTCTTTGGAACTGCCTGTATATATTCTGCATAGTTCAATAACATCTACAAATCATTTGGTTAATTTGTAAGTCATTCATTTTATTACAGAAGAGAGTTAAAGCTCTAAAACAATATAGACTTTGATGCTCGATCACACGGGCAACTTACAATAAATTTTCAACAAAATACTCTTACAAATTTCAATTCGATTCTGGAAATTTAATAACATGAAAACAGAGAATTGTGTACCCAAACTAGGACCCATATTGTACAAAGCTTTGTGGTTTTGCATTTGTTTCACAATAAAATAAGAAACAAAAATGCATTGCAACCGCAACACAATTTTATTTGACTTTTGTTTGTTGGAATAAATGGGACAAATAATAACTTTATTGATGTTTTCATCCAAAATAAGTCATAAAAATGTAGCCCTATTATTCATTTGTTTTCATCATACACAAATATGATTCATATGAATATTATTATTCATGTTTTGCTGGAAAATTGAACAAGTTGAGCTATTTTTTAATGTGATTTATCTATAATTGTAGCATTTTAAATTTAATGTAATTTGTTGCTAGAGAATTGTTTTGATTGAGCAGTAATCTATCAAAACTCAGTGGCAGTACTAAATTACTGTTTAATTTTTTAATAGAAAACTCGCAATATTTTTATCGTTTTTTATTCACTCTGCAATAAACCTCTTTTCTCCATGAACTCATCTGTTTACAAAATTACCATATTAATTGACCTGAAAACGTAAAATTAATATTTTAAAACTATAATCCATTATAGGTGAAGTGTACAGGAATGCATTAAAATCACACCATCCTTACAATTGCCTGGGGCTCAAACAAAATCAATCACTCATAAATTAAGGCAATATTTGAACGACAAATTCCCTGTCCTTTAATATGAATGATTATAAAAATTGGAGTATAGGAGCACTTTTTTCTGTTATTGCTGTAATGGAATATATTTTTAACAAAAATTACGAGTTTTGTGATAAGAGAGAACTCGAGAAAAGAAAGAAAGAAATGTTTGATAGTTGAAAACAGAATTTTTTTCTATAATAAGTTTGATAAACATCCTCTTGCTCCTCTCTTGCTCGTAATTATTCATACCACAAAAGTTTGTCTTATAAAACTCGTTAAATAATACTATTCAGCACTGAAACTTTGAAAGAAAAGACTGAATTCATGCGGCGTCGAAATCTAAATTCCAGAACATAAAATCGCAGGTAGATAAGAGAATCCTCGTAATAAATTTTCTAGGGATTTTACTCTCCTGCATTTTGATTTATCTAAAAGTGTAACTTGTAGGATAAGTACCATTCTTTGGAAGAATGTTCGATGTTTTAATGTACCTGCACATTTTGTGAGAATGTAGCAACATTATTTATGATACATAATAGATAAAAATATAGATATTGATTCAGCAGTCATAAAAATTTTTATTTCTACATTTTTACTCGTAAATAATATCCATTACAATATGAATTTTGTATAAGTATTATGATCGATTTTGAGTTCATTTGAACTCATCTGAGATGACCAAATAACACTTTCAAATTCAGTAACTAGATTTGTGTTTAATGTGCTATCAATTATTGGACCACATTAGATTATTGTTCAGGTCACATATGCTATTGAGATTTATTAGGGTTTATCATATCGACAACCAGCCAGATGCCCAAAGCTATTTACAAGTCATTTGCGTTTAATCAATTAATGACGACTCACAAACTATAATTCAATATTGAATCAATATATGATCGCCAAATCTTTTTCTTTGAAAAAATACTTGTCACCAATCAGTTCATCCTCCAATCAGACGTCAAAAGTTATTCTCATGTTCTGAAATCAGCAATTTCGAACTAAAAGTTAGAAGAAGCTATAAATTGTTTAGAGGATCTTGAGGACTATCTTGTAGAAATATATTGACTTTGAAGGAGTGAAATTGACATCGTAATCTAGTAGCCAATGTTTCGTGACCAAACTCACGAGCTACAGCCGACGAAAATTCGATTAAATGACGCTGAACGTGATGTTGTATATCATACTTTAGAACTCCGTTAAATCTTATGATATACTTCCGAATATTATGTTCCTTTTGTGCTGTACGTATTTGGTTTATAAGCTCAGAATTTATTGATATCCTATAAAATGAATATGATTTTGATAACAAACTAACTAAATTGTACCGTCAACAGGTGGATGAAACTTTCAAACACAGTTGAACTTCTATATGTTATAATGAAAAGTGTGCTAAAAATATTCAGTCCTTATTACAATGTTTACTCTTCGTGTTCATGATTGCATTTCCGTATTTTTTCTAAAAGTAAAGAGAAAGCGTTTGACTGTCGCGATAAATCTCGTAATCTTAGAATCCTTTCGACAGTTTCCGGACTTGCGTCATAAACGGAATACTACCGGAAATACATCAAAGTCTGTAATAAAAACAAAGTATGGTCAGTAAATAAAAAATAATTTATGACTTATTTAGAGAAGCCTCAAATTGAAGTTCCCTTGATCAATGTCAAACTGTTTTCGACGTTTCTAAATGTGAAATAGAAGTGATTATTGAACAATCCTACTTGGAAGAACTGCAAAAATATTATTTCCTCTATATTTAGATTGATTATATAATATGAGAAAGATAAGTCGAAACTCAAACTGAAAAAAAGACCTGTAAGGACTCCCCCACCACCTTAGCTTCATTTCCACCCATCAGGATTTTTAATATGTCGTTGAGGAACATCTTGCCCTAGAAGTGCGCAAAAATTGGCTTCTACATGAATTATATCCTCTATTTGTCCTTCGTTGCGCGGATTATATATCTAAAGATAAAAATACAGAAATTATTGTAGATCATGTAAAAACTATAACAAAAATATTTTGACGTACAATTTTGTAGATCGAAAATATGTGGCAGTCATTCTCAATATTGAGTGACATGTCCCACTCGTGGACATTTGGCAACGTCAGATGCAGTCCAATCAGGGACGTACCCAAATTTTTTTTGAGACCTACGAACTCCATTTTCTGTTAAACTGAGAACATTTATAGTAGTCTCAGCACTTAATTTCTTGATTTGATTTCACCAATTTACTTACCTCAAAATTCCAACATCCCAGTCCTTTTATATTTAGCACCAAGCTTTTTACTTTATTCAAGTATTTTTTACGGATTTTACTAATTTTTCAAAATCCTCACAATTATTTTAGCATACAAATTTATTTGAATAATATATGATACTTGATATGATACAAAAAAATGTTGATTAATTGTTTCATCGTCGGTATCAACCAAAGTTTTCTTAATTTTATCTACTTTTATTGAATCTTGTGTGCTAATTCAATTTACAACAAAATATATTGTAAATATAGCATACTGGTTAATATTTTACCTTCAAACAGGTGCTCTTCGAAAGTTTAGTTAAAGAATAAATTACTGCTACAGTGCTACAGTACTGAAAACAAATTTAATTGAATAATTATACACTCATATCTAGAAATCGCTCCAATTTTTATTCATTTACTGCATTTATCAGATGCAAATGACATTTATTCAAATAGTTTTTCAAGATACGTTTCACTAGGCGACCGCAACGATTATGGGTACGTCCCACTAGGCGAGCGCAACGCTCATATCGCCTAAATAATCGTTCCACAAGAAAATCGCGCTCTTTGCGTCCAAGATCAATACGTCGTAGATAATGTCATTAATCGCGACCGCTTTTAACTCGCAACGCCCGCGATTGAAAGGTGGGCCGAAGCGGTTGTTGCATTCATTTATGCAGAAGTCACCAAGAGATTTGAATTAATCGAAAAGGTGTCTTTCACACTTGTAATTTCCATTCCAAATTATGTCGATTGATTCAAGATTATCATTTTTTATTATTTAAAATTAATTTACGCAGGCATATTGGGTTCATTTCATTTATATATCCTTTTTGCTACGCGTTAGTTTAATTTTATTTATGATTTACTTCTCGATCTGAACCACATAGAATAGACCCTCACATAGTTTCACTTAAAGCATCAAACATAGCAATCATTTGTTAGTGGAACGGCAAAAATTGCGGTCGTGAACAAATTTTTAGGATTGCCTACATGTTATTTTAATTTTATTAATGTCCGACTGGTTTATTATTATTGTCATAATAACACTGATTTCAGGGTTATTACATATTAAATAATACCCAAGGGCATTATTTTGAAGAATAACAAACAAGTTTCCCAGTTACAGCAAGTAACTAGAATAATTTCTCTGACAGAAATCGCAATGACAGGACATACATTGCTAAAAATTTTGATTGAAATACAACAAAAGTCGGACATTGAACATTGAAGGCACCACAGGAGTTGTACAGACAATAATGCCTACGGTCAACGTACACACCTCGGGCCAGAGGCCCTCGGAAAGTACACTGTTGACTTTAGGCATTATTGTCCTTTTAACACCCTTGATACCTTAATTACTATAATGATTTACTTTTCGATTTTAACCACAAATTGTCAGTTTATCTGACATTTAACATACATTCACATCGTTTAACTTGAAGCACCCATCACAGCAATCAAATGTTAGTAGAACGATAGAAACTGCAATCATGAATAAATCGTTGGGATCGCCTAGTGGAACGTACTCTCAGAATGCAGCCAAAACATTATTCTAAACAGAGCAACATATTTGGAAATGCCAAAAATGTTGATTTCCTTGAATACTTCTTTGACAATTGAAATGCATTACAAATTATTAGCTCACTGTCAATTAATTATATTAGATTGTTGTTAAAATTCGTGTTGATTTAAGAGTACGTTCCACTAGTTGACCGCAACGCTTACGCTCACGACCGCGATTTTTGCTGTTCCACTAACTCATTGTCGATGTGGCTGGTGCTTCAAGTGGAACGATGCGAGTGTCTGTGAAATGTCAAACAAACTTTCAATTTGAAGTTAGGATAAAAAAATAAATCATTATTAAGATTAAACTAACCTCTAGCAGAAAGAATATACGAATGGAATGGATTCAATATACCTGTGTAAATTAATTGCTCTTGAATAATAAATAATGATAATAAAATATCATGAAATTATCTATCATATTCACAAATGGAAAATCTTGAATCAATTGACATAACTTGACATCGAAAGTACAAACTGGAAAGGCATCTTCTCATTTAATTTGGACTTTTTGGCGATTTCTGCAAAAATGAACGCAACGACCGCTTCAGCCCACCTTTCAAACGCGGGCGTTGTGAGCTTGAAGTGGTCGAAATCAATGACGTCATCTATGACGTATTTATCATGAACGTCAAGACCGCGATCGTCTTGTGGAACGATTATTGAGGCGGCATGAGCGTTGCCCTTGTTCCACTAGATGACCGTAACGCTTACGCTCACGACCGCGGTTTTTGCTGTTCCACTAACTCATAGTCGATGTGGCTGGTGCTTCAAGTGGAACGATGCGAATGTCTGTTATATGTCAAAAAACTAAAAATTTGTGGTTAAGATCAAAATGTAAATCATCAATAAGATTAAACTAACCTGCAGCAAAAAGGATATGCGAATGGAATGAATCTAATATGCTTGTGTAAATTATTCGCTCTCAAATAATAAATAATGATAAACCATTAATTTATCTGTCATATTGACAAATGAACAATCTTGAATCAATTGACAGCTTGAAATCAAAAGTACAAATTGGAAAGGCATCTTCTCATTTAATTTGAACTTCTTGGCGATTTCTGCAAGAATGAACGCAACGACCGCTTCGACCCACCATTCAATCGCGGGCGTTGTGAGCTTGAAATGGTCAAGATCAATGACATCACCTATGACGTACTTATCATGAACGCCAAGACCACGATCGTCTTGTGGACCGATCATTGAAGCGACATGAGCGTTGCAGTCTTCTAGTGGAACGTACCCTAAGTATACTTGATGAAATTACAAGAAAAATCTTCTGATTGAGCTGTCATAGTGACATTCATTTCAATAAAGCGAAAGAGTATCGGTTAATACATTTATGTACGTTCCACTAGGTGACCGCAACGATTTTCTCAACACTGTATAGTTTTTGCCGTTCCACTAACACTTGATTGCTGTGGTTGGTGTTCCAAGTGTCTGTTAATTATCAAATACAGTAACAATTTGTGGTTAGGATCAAAAAGTAAGTCATTAATAAGATCAATGTAACCTGTAGCAAAAAGGATCTAAATTTGATATGCCTATGTAAATTAATCGCTTTTAAATAATAGATAATGATGGAAGACCATGAAATTATCTGTCATATTGTCAAACAATAAATCTTGAATCAATTGACATAATTAGGAATAGAAAGTACAAATTGGAAAGATATCTTTTCAATTAATTTAAGTTTCTTGATGATTTCTGCAAAAATAAACGCAACAATCGTTTCGAGCCACCTTTCAATTGCAGGTGGTATAAGCTTGAAGCGATTGCGATTAATTGTGTCATCTATTATGTATGAATGTCGAACGCAAAGACCACGATCGTTTTGCGGAACGATTATTGAGGCGACATAAGCATTATGGTCGCCTAGTGGAACGTACCTTGAGAAGTGTCAAAAATGTAGATTATTTCAAATTTGTCAACACAAATTATTTGATCAATGTTATGATTCACAAAACTGTCGTTAAAGTTCACGTTGATGTAGCACATTCAATATTATCAATAAGACTGTTTACGAAATTGAATTATCAGGAGTGATAGTTACTAATACTATGTTACTGATCATCCGACGACGGAACTTTCTGGATAAAACTGCGAAAACGGTCGATTTTAATAAATCTATTAATTATTAACAAAATCGCAATGAATTTGTCATCCTTATGAACGAATTGACTTTCTTTAACAAAATTCGATACGCTTTCATAAGTTTTTATGAATCTATAGATCTGTAAGACTTATGGATTTCAACATAAGTCTCATAGAAATCTGTCGCTGCGCTCATGACGGCAGGCAGTAATTTAACACGGAACATGGATCTCCAACGAGATCTTTCGATTAAAAACATCAGTATCAAGTAATAATATCAACAAAAACGTGCAAGCAACAAAATTCTCAATAAAATAACATAAGTATAACATAAAGCATCCGAATTCGGGACAATGGATTTAAAATTGAAACTTGGTGGTATGCTGATCCACTCCTGTATTAATTCACCACATTTCTTGATTTATTTAAAAAAAAAATTGATTTGTTCATGACTTACTGGGTGGAAAGCGTCATCTTCAGTAGGTATACGAGTATATTAAAGAGAAAAAACAACTATGATCTCTTGATGTTGGGCTTCAACGCTGTAGACCTCGACAGAATACAATAGCTCTCGTAATACGGTTGATGAATGACGATACAGTTGACAAGAGGTATCTCCCAAGCATCCTTCCGTGACTAAAATGCGTACATTATTGCTTTGTTTTACTAAAGAATGTCTAGAATTTCTTTGTAAGAGCAATATTGTTGAGGAAGTATCTAATTTTCAAAGCTAATTCAAATTTACATCTGAAAGGAGACACTATAATCAGAAATTACAGACAGATGGACATTCTGATAATAATTAATGATAACCTAAAGATACAGCACTGCAAAAAATGTGGCACACTCTCAAAAGAAAGCCATTTCCTTCGGAATGTACCTTTTCTCACTTGATCAACGCAAACATCTGTGTATCAACTCCTTTCTATTCCTTGTTCTATCCTTCGTGATGAGTTTTGGTGTGACATAAGCCCCCTTGATCCACAGATTGACGTCGGCTGTGAAAATGCTGAAATCACACACTCACCATTCCAAATATCATCGGTCACCTAGAAAAGACACTTTGTATGTTTTCGTTTGATCTTAAAGGAGGAAATCCGGAAGATATAATAAAATATAAGAATAAAAACTGTTGAGGGATATAGAATGCATTTGATGTCAAAAGAAGTATTTTTTGAATAATGTTATGTGCTTTTATTGTAGTGGATTCAAGGATTTATAGATTGTGGAAGATAAAATTGTCAGTCCAGTCTGAATTTTATATGCATCGATATTCATAATGATGACCTTCAAAGTTATTCATGAGGAGGTTGCTCAATTTAACAGCTCCTTCCGAACGAGAAAATTGGAATGAGCAATAATTTTTTGTAGCGAAAAATAGAATAAAAGAAGAAATTTGGAATTTGAATAAATATTTACAGTAGACACGAAAAAACTCTGATGTTTTAACTTCGAAAGCATCAATATTCGCTGATAAATTCCGGAAAAGCTTCGCAAATAAATTAAACAAGCAGAAAAAATTGTGGCGAAAGTTTCTTTGCAATATGAATTTCTTCTCTTTAAAAAACGTTTAAATTCACTAGGAATGTGATAATTTAAATACTGAAAGCCTGTCAAATCCATCCGCTTTCCAAAAAAAGTTTTCATATTTCAAAACATATAAAAAAATTTGGCATGGCGACGTGTTGAATATCAATACAACTCAAACTAGATTGCCTCATAATATCACTTGCTCTTGCGATCGACGTGCCCAATTGAACATTTCCGAAGTTAAAAAAGTTATAAAACTTTATTGAAACCTAGAAGAGGAATTTTGAAGCAAGTGGGAGCTGAACTGAGTTTCATTCTAGCATAAACATATTAGTCCGCGAGACAGGGCATAAATATTTCGTTGACTACCGCTCAATTGAAACTTCGTGAGTGACTTCATTGTGATGAGTCCGACAGCTTTCACATTTGACAAAATTCTTGATTTGGGGGCGTTTTTCAGCGAGGGCTAATTGAACATGTCAATTTCATGAAGCCTTGAAAATGTATTACCGTCATATAATGTCTACACTAATCGAAAGATTTTTTGATTATAAAATTAAAAATAATATTGTCCGACATGAATAGTGGTGAGTCCGACAAGCCGCACTTGTCACAAGTACGTTGGTATTAAAACGGATTACCGCTAGTCTGAGACTTTGAGGACGTGTTCAATAATTTTTTTTCTAAAATTTGTTCATTTTGTCCGGCAAATTTTCGGGGGCGTTTTCTAAGTCCGACACTGAAAACGTGTCAGGATTATAAAATAAAGTACAAAATAGAAAAAGAAATGTATTATCAATGACCGCTTGTCGAACCAAAACAGTCATAATTTGAAAACATATTATCTGTCCAAAAAACATATTGTCCGACAGAAATATTGGTTCTTATCGTCAGTCAGACAAGAAAACGCTTGCAAATATATAACTCAGTTTTTGACGTATTTAATATCAAGAGATAAGTAATTGACGTGGATTATAAGCTAAGCTAGGAAGTGCTAAATGAGGGGAATCTAACTTTGGAAACTACAAATGAAACCGAAACAACTCAACAAGAAGGGAATAGTATAGAGAAAAACCCACCAGACATAAATGAAACTCGAGGAATACTGAACCAGTTGAAAAATAATAAAAGCCCGAGAACAAACGGAATAACATCAGAGATATACAAAAATGCAGGAGACGAAGTAATCCAGTATATTATGGAAATAATAGAGGATATATAGCGGACTGAACGTATGCCTGTGAGATGGAAGGAAGCACTAATATGCCCAATTTATAAAAAGGGGGACAGACTGAAATGCGAGAATTACAGAGTTATAGCACTATTAGACGTAGCGTACAAAATTTTAGCAGGATGTTTGAAAAATAGAATACAAAAACAAGCGGACAATACCCTAGGAGAATATCAAGCTGGTTTCAGAGCGAACAGATCAAATATTTGCACTGATACAAACTATAGCGAATAGTTATGAACACAATCTAAGCCTGCAAATGTTGTTTATAGATTTCAAACAAGCATATGACACAATAAATAAACATAAACTGTATGAAGCACTCGCAGAACTAGGAATGCCCAAAAAATTGATAAGATTAATTTAGATGACCCATGAAGAGACAAAATGCAGAATCCTGGTGGATGGAGAAACATCAGAGAGCTTCGATGTAAACAGAGGACTGAGGCAAGGAGACCCAGTGTCACCCGTCCTGTTCAACTTGGCACTAGAATGGGTTATAAGGAAAAGCAGAATCTACACAAAAGGAGCCATTTGTCAACTAAAACACCAATGCTTAGCGTTTGCAGACGACATAACGTTAATAACCAGAACAAAAACTGAACTAAAGGAGGTATTCAAACGTTTAGTCCAAACGGCGGAAGAAATGGGATTAAAAATAAACGAGCACAAAACTAAATACATGGAGATAGAGTCGGATCATCAAGAAACACAAGAAGAGTCTCTTAAAATACAGGTTGGAGGAGGTAAAACCTACGCATTCGAGAAAGTTAAAAATAGTGAAGAGCGGGATATTACAACACGGATAACGAAAGGAAACAGAAGTGCGGGAGCTATGGGAAAACTATTAGAATCAAAAAGTGTGTCAAGAAGTGCAAAAAAGCGGTTGTATAAAACCATTATAAGACTAGTGGTACTGTACGGTAGTGAAATGTGGGTCCTAAATAAGACTATGCAAAATAAACTAGAAGTGTGGGAGAGAAAAATTCTGAGGAAGATTTATGGTGGTAAAAAAGAGGGTGATGTGTGGTTAAGACGAACTAATACCGAGCTTATGGAACTCTATAGTGAGCCTGGAATAGTGGAAGTGGCTAAAGCACAAAGGTTACGATGGCTAGGGCATGTGCTGAGACTACCAGAGGACAGAGTAGTAAGAAAGATGTTAGACGGAGGTGTTGTGAAAACAAAAAGGAAGTGGTAGACCTGAGGAGAGGTGGTATGATGCTGTGAAAAAGGACTTAGAGACACTAGGGATTACGAACTTTAAGCGATTAGCACAGGACCGTAAAAAATGGCGAAAAATTGTAACAGAAGCCATGGGCCTACTTGGCCTGCAGTGCTAAATTATATATATAAGCTAATAATGAATAATTCATTAACAGAATAATCGAAAAAAATAAAGTACAAAATAGAAAAAGAAATATATTATTATGTCGCTGAGTTAGAACGTTACTCACTTTATTCTTTCATCCCCGAGGGCTCCAAGTAGAATTAAATTGGTATTCGATGCTCCATCCGAATCTAAAATTAGGATTAGTAGTTCCCATTCAAGATTTTAAAGTGTCTTTCTCCCCCGACTATAGGAAAGGAAGAGAAATCTTTGAAATTTTTCTTCAGCCATTTTTCCATTCGGTGCATATTTCTCCAGATATACTTCAAATATGCCATATCTCACATTCTCACACAGACTTCAACTAAGCCAGGTTTCACATCACCTCGTGTGCGCGGTACAAAGTTTTCTCTTCGCGTCGTAAAATAAAAATGGGACACCTGTATATACTTTCAGCTTTCTGCGCTCGATCATATTAACTTCAAGTATGCCAAATATCAAATTTTTCCATGCGTGCAATATGCTTGAAAAGGCTTCCTCTTCACGTATTAATATATAGATTAAAATGAGACACCTGTATATAAATTTCGCTTTCTGCATATCTTCTCCATATAAATTTTGAGTATGCCAAATCTCACACTCCTTCGTGCATGCAATATACTTAAAAAGAGGTCGAAAGTTTGCTCTTGACGTATTAATATATAGATATCACAGTTAAAGGTGAATTTGAATGATGTTTGAGGAGATTATCACAGTATTCTGACTTTATACCACACATTTGATTCCAAAATAATATTAATATATTGGTGCACAAGCCTTTTTTTTATTATTCATAATCAATAATCATACTGACTTGATAAGCATTTCATATATGTATATGCCTATGAACGCAGCCGCATTCATACCACATATTTTTGCTTTTTCTGAAGTATTGCTCTACTTAAATTGTCGGACATGTATACAGTAATGTTCTAGACACTATTTGAATGGAAAATAAAAAACATAGGGTTGAGCGGTCATTGATGAAGGAACTGTTATAATCCTGACACGTTTTCAGTGTCGGATTGAGAAAACGTCCTCGGAAATTTGCCGGACAAAATGAACAAATTTTAGAAAAAAAATAATTGAACACGTCCTCAAAGTCTCAGACTAGCGGTAATCCGTTTTTATACCAATGTACTTGTGACAAGTGCGGCTTGTCGGACTTACCACCAGCCCCCAATATTCATGTCGGACAATATTATTTTTCATTTTATGATCAAAAAATCTTTCGATTAGTGCAGACATCAATATGACGGTAATACATTTTTAAAGCTTCATGAAATTGACATGTTCAATTAGCCCTCGCTGAAAAACACCCCCAAATCAAGAATTTTGTCAAATGTGAAAGCTGTCGGACTCATCACAATGAAGTCACTCACGAAGTTTCAATTGAGCGGCAATCAACGAAAAATTTATGCCCTGTCTCACGGACTATATGTACTAAATATTATGAGATATAAATGAAAACATTCATTATATGATACGTGGAAAAATGCGCGTGTTCTTGTCGAATAATCAATTTCACACAACAGTTCAGTTATTTGGTTCTCAAAAAAGAGGTTACTTGGAAAGTTCCCCGGAAGTTTTGAAAATAGGTAATTTTATAGATTTCGATGTGCTCTTTCCGAATTTCAACTTTGCCACCTCGTATCTTCGCCGCTCGCGCCGCTATATCAAAAAAAGGCGCCTAAAAACAATTTTTTGACAATATCTCCTTTAAGACTGATTTCACGATAAAAGCACTTATATACAAAATGAAACTAAAAAATATTTCCTACAATTTATGTTCTGACCCTTTTATTCGTAAAATCAATAGTTTCGGCGTACGAGCGCCACAAACCATTATACATATACGCCAAATCTTGACATTCAATATTAAGTGAAATTTGTGAATTATAAAATTAACTTGAATCTAAAAACCGTACTAACAATATATATTTTACTATGCGTTAAAAAATCGGCTTGCTATGGCCCGTCTTCCGCAGTTATAAAGGAATGCGTCGCCTTTGAGTCGGGCGTCCTTCTTTTTCATCACAATATCGTTTGCATTCATAGAGCCATGGCTTCTAATGAAGTAAATTGTTTTATTTGTTTCAATCCATCGCATAAAAGTGAAGTGATTGGATTGGAAATTGAAGTGAAAGAAAAAGAATTGTTGAAGTCAAGTTTGAAAAAAAAGGACAACAAGGATAAACTTTTGGTGGGGCTGAGATCGATAGTGTTCACGATGTATGTTGAAAACGATATAATAATGAGTTAATCGTTGTTTCTTTGCGTAGAGGAAGCTATCATGACTAATTTACAACTGCTATCTACGCGCCCTACTACAATTTACGGCGCTCGTACGCCAAAACTATTGATTTTACGAACAAAAAAGTTATTAAAAAAATTGTAGGAGATTTTCTCTGGTTTCATTTTGTATATGAATGTTTTTATCGTGAAATGAGCCGGAAAGGAGATATTGCCAAAAAACTATTTTTAGACGCAATTTTTCCAATATGGTGGCGCAAGAGGCGAATATGCGAGGTGGCAAAGTTGAAATTTGCAGCGAGCACATCAAAATCCATAAAACTACCCATTTTCAAAACTTTCCAGATAAAACCACCAAATTTCTTATTTCAAAATAATATTAAATTGTGCTCTCGGGATCATATCCACTCTTCTTATTATTTTATGGAAAAAAAAAATACTTGTTTACTTGTCAATGATATCTCACCTTGAGTTCTGAATGAAATTCTGCTTAAAAAGTTTTTTCTTTGTTTTGCATTTATAATTATTTTCGCATAAGCCACAATTTCTCATTAATATAAAGGAAAAAATAAGGAAAGTTCATTTTAATAGTAAAATTCTGCAGAACCGCAACATCACAACCTCTGGAACTGCACTTGACTTTAATATTTCACTGATTTTGCCTTGGAAAAAGTAGATTCATGCAGATAAATAACAATGGTTAATATTAGATTTATTAAAAATAAGAAACAAGATTTATATTTTTCTGGTGTACTAATAGCTCCTTAACTTCGAATATGTCTTATATTATAGGCTCGTCGAATACAATATAATTGAAAGATTAAACAGTTTTGTACAAGCCCTGATGGAATCCTCAGATTAGCCCATAGCTCAAAGCCCAACTCATACTGCTATAATCAGTTATTCACCACTAAAATTGAGCACACAATTCGACAATTTTGATATGTACGGAGATAGATTAATGTAAGTGTATACGATCAACTACACACCGATGATTTTCCCTAGAATTGTGTGTTTATTGGTACTGTAACGTGTAATCCTGGCTGTGTAACTCATTACACAGGGATACAGAGAACTCCCAGGCTTAAATTGTATGTTTTCAACAAATTGGTGTTGACATTTTAGCTAACAAATAAATAGGTTGCGTTTATATAATCTGATCAGATTTTTGAACGAGTTTTTTATATTGGCAAACTTAACTTTTGATATACTTCCAAAAAAATCAATAATAATAATTTTCTCAATCATGCTGCTTTATCTCTTTGGTAGTATTCACATGATAATTTATCACATAAAAAGAACATTTACTTCAAAATAATCAATAAATTTTGATACAGAATTGTGTGCAGGGGCAATTCGGTAAAAAAGTGTTTTATGAGAGTCCATAATGTCAATATATTCCACAGGGAACGGATACATCATGTAAAAACATTTGATACACATCATTTACTTCAAAAGAGGGATTCACAGAAGAACAAATAATGAATAATATGTGTAAGTTTTGGATGTATGTAAATATACGAGTATTACTATAAAAAATCGAAAAATGATGGATTTGATGTTTTATGGAAACAATACCAATAAAAGATTTGTGAGTGCTTCAATGTTGCAAAATTAAATTGATGGTGCAAATTTTTGACGAGTAAAGACTACGTTATTGGTTTCGGAGGACTCGTCAAGCATTAGTACACTAGATTCTATCATTGTTTGTCGCTTGGAATGTGTATCTGCAGTCTCAGTAGTCGGCGATGCTGCACACCTCCGAATTTCGCTGCGTGCGCTCGTAATTAGACTTATTTGAACGTTCTTCTGCTTTCTGCTTGACGTATCTGCTGCCTTTTTGCGACCATACATTTATTATCTGCTTTTTACTTACTTGTACGAAGTAACAAGTAAGTATTATGACACCGACAAAATTCACCTATCGAGATTTTGATGAAAATATCCGTTTTGAGCATCCCTGAATCCATTTTGACTATTTTTGGCTTGATGCCGGTACGTATGTTCGTACGTGCGTGCGTAACTCGCAAATCTCAAAACTGGTTGAACGTATAATATTGAAATTTTGTATTTAAGACTAGTATAGGGTCTAGTTGTGCACCTCGCATCATGCTTCCAATCGTCTGTACCGGAAGTGCACTTTACTTGAAACTGTTTTCGAATTTTTCTAATAAATCCTGAATGATCAAACGCAGGATGTTGAAATTCAGTATTTGAACTTGATGTTGTATCAGAATGGTCATCTGCTATTTTTGCATGAATCGGCCAGGCCAGAAGTGCACTTTATTTGAATTTTTTGCATAAATATAGAATGATCCGCCGTAGCATATTGAAATTTCGTATAAAGAACTTCTATAACATCTTATTGTACATTATGATTGCGATCGGCTTAACCGGAAGTGCACTTTACTCAAGACTTTTTTTTAATTTTCCGCATGAATCCAGAATAATCAGCCGTAGGATACTGGAATTAAGTATTTGAAATTGCTGTAGCATTTCAATGGTCATCTTCTATTTTTGTAACAATCGGCTGATCCGGAGGGGCACTTTATATGACCGACTTTTTGAATTTTCCGCATAAATTCTAAACAATCAGTCGTAGAATATTTAAATTTTGTATTAGGTACTTTCATAATATCTAGTTGTACACCCTGCATTATGATTGCTATCGACTAAGTCGAAAGAGCACTTTATTTGAAATATTTTTTGAATTTGCCGCATAAATCCAAAACGATTGAACGTAGATTGTTAGAATTCAGTATTTAGGACGATTACACTGTCTAGATGCTCATATCCTATTTTTATTGAGATCCACCTAGCCGGAAGTGCGCTTTACTTGACAGTCTTTTTGAATTTTTCGCATAAATTCGAAACGATCAGGTGTAGAATATTGTAATTTGGTATTTCAGTCTGCTGTAACATCTGAATAATTGCCTACTATTTTCATAACAATAGACTGAACCGGAAGTGCACTTCAGTAGGAATTTATTTTTTAATTTTGCGCATAAATTCAGATCTGTTGGTAGTCGTAGAATTTTGGAAATCAGTATTAAGGAATGTTGTAGTATAAGAATAATGGTCTACTGTTTCCATAGCAACCGACTTGGCTGAAAGCGCATTTTACTTTACAGATTTTTAGAATCTCTTGAGTAAATCCAAAATGATTAACTGTGGAATGATGAGATTTTGTGTTTGATTATACATATCCAATGATATATACGATCAAACACAGAATCACATCGTATTATGTATACACCAAATGATGTACAAGTAAGTCACATGATGTTCACGACAGATTTTTATTCTTGGCATGTCGTGCTCAATGTTAACTCGAACGCCACTGGAAAACTTTTTATGTGATCTTGATGAAACAAACGCTGATCGATAGCTTATTTTAAAACCTTTTAAACGGTACATCACTTGTTGCAGTATCACTTACATTTTTTGAGATACTAATTCCAAAAGCAAACTCTCTAAGAAAATCGTAAAAGTATTGCTCACTTAGGATGACTCACTGTAATTACAATTCTGAACAAAGTTCTACTTTGACTTCAACAAAATGTCTACACAACTTTAGATTAACAAACAACATATTTGGCTTGGTTGACATGACTCAACATGGTTCATTGGAATCTGTTTATTAGAATTCAGTGCAGCATCTTTTATCATATATCTGACCATCATCAATTCACCATTTATAAAAATCCAAATTGATTTCTCTCAATCCTAATGACTAGCTTATTCCATCCTCCCTTGGTAGATTGCAAGACCAAACTGAAAAACTTGAGACTCACGGTTATTGGGGGTGTGACGAAACTTTTAATCATCCTTCGCTCGATCTAGTCCCGGGATTATATATCCCCACCTATAGTTTCTCGAAGCTTCCAGAAATTTCTAGTCACCACGTCCTTGGCACATATTACTCAGTTGCGTTTGCCAACTATTCATTCGATACCTCGCTTGAGAAGCCTATCCTGTAGAGATTTTGCTCTTTACAGGAGCTTCAAAATACATAACGAAGGTGCAAAAAAAGAGGTCGCCTGGATTTTATTTGACTTTCTCAAAGTATTTTTGTTTCTGTAATTCTCAGAATGAAAGTTTTGGTGTCAAATGATGCAATGTACCATTCAGGTGCTATTAATCTCAGAGCTCCTAATTATGCAGCTTGTAATCCTCAGTCAGATTTTCACACATTTACAAGCAAATCATGAACTTTTGACAGTAAATATTAGCTTCCAATAATTTGTAAAACTATCTAGAACAAGAATTGGCCTCTATCCGCTGGAATACTCCGTTTTTTGCTCGTTTTCGAATAATGGCAGATTAACACATGTCATAAGTAAAGACTGTTAAATTATTGCCGCCCTTATCTCTACAATTGTCAGTTCCTAGATTATTTTTACATGTTACGAAAATTGTTCAAGAAATAAAGGAAAAAGCCATCGGAAAGATGTCTTGTACACTTCTTCCTGCAAGACATCAAAAAACTGTCTTGTTTCTATAAGACAGCTGAAAGATAAGTTAGGTTCTCAAATTTGCCGCCCCTAAAATCTGCCGCCCTACTCAGCCTGCTGGCAAAACCACCACTGATTTTGAGTCAGTTTATCTTAACATTGCAATATAACTTTCTGCAAGCTATTAACATCAAAAGCCATTCAACATATGGAAAATTGTAGTAGAGATTGAATTCCTATGATGATAAATTGCAGCTTGCAGCTTATTAATCATTATGGTGAATCTGCGTCTTCGATTAGAACGGTTTCAGAATGTTTATATGAGCACAAGTAATGCTGAACGTTCTGGACGCCCTATTGAGGCAACCACTCCAGAAACCATTGATAAAATCCATGATATGACAATTTCTAATAAAAAAAGTAAAGATGGGCTTTTCAGTGCTGTAAGTATTTCGAATAAACATGCCCTCAGTTGACCAAAAACGAAATCGTGTGTCCTGTTCTAAGAACGATTTGCAACAATTTCAGGAAAGCTCAGAGGCCTTCAGGCGTCGTTATATTACTGTGAACATAACATGGATACACTAGTACACCCCTCAACTCGCCTCAAACCAAAAAACAGTCCAATCAATAAGTTGCCAATGTAGAATCTTCATCAAAATAAGTTAGAGACTACCTGTAGGATTCGTAAGGAATAATCCTTGTCGAGTATTTGAAAAAATGTGCATCGTTGTTTCGTTATAAGACCACTTGAAAACCGAATTGTGATACACTCACAGTTGAACCACAAAAGAGTCCGTTCATATCACTGCAACGCACCAGCTTATTTCTTTGGAGTTGTGGTCGCGAAATTGTTAGAGTTAGGTTTCCAAACTGTTCCGCATCCTCCTACTCTCCAGATTTGGCTTCCTCTGACTACTACCTGCCCAATAAACAAATTTGCTAGCGGAAAAGTAATTGTGATTGCGAAAACAAATGCTTATTTTTCGGAATTGGTAGAATTACCGTATATAATATCACAAGAGACTGTAATTTTATCAATAAATTTTTCTTGAAAGCATCATTTACCTAGCAACATCGTGAGAGTCATCTGTCCGATTAAATCACGAGAGCGTAGCTAGAGGGATTTCATCTGAGCAGATGACTCGAAGGATGTTGCTTGAAGGTAAACGATGCTCGAAAGAAAAAATTATGATAAAATTCAAGTCGCGAGTGGTATGTGTGCAGAATATTTCTCGAATGAAATTGCTATTTTGAGTGTCTATTAAATGATATTTGCTGTAACTACTAACCTTTTTTATTATAAAATGCACGAAATTGCCTCCATATATTCTTTTGACATTTTTTTTCTTGTATTTTCAGACTTCTTTTTTTCAATTTCATTACTTTCCGCGGAAAATGCATTTACGAAATGAATAAATTTTGACATTTCCGAAAAAAGATTGTTTGTTGATATTGAAACTGTGTATTGTTTCTCCATGGCAAAGGCAATATATCGCGATAAATCGCTTGCCAACGGGATTTCACCGCGGTAAATTCCCGTTGGCAAGCGATTTGTTACTATAAATTTCATTGTAACTAGCAGAATTTGTCAGTTTAATTGACATGAGTGAAATAATCTCTCTAAAATCTATCAAAATTCATGAAAATATCCCTTGAATGAATTGTCTTATTACTAATGTTGAAGAATAATCCAAAGAATCCGCAAGGAATACCATGAAAGACATGAAATTGAGATTTCCATAAGAATCAAACGCAGATGCTAATAAAAATACTTCCAGGGCAGAAATGAAATGTGAATAGAATACTAAACATGTAGCTGGATCTTTTTACGGAGAAAATACAAATGCTCACTTTTAGATCGGCAGAAGGTGACACTTGGGCCTCTCCAATTTTATAATCAACGCATGCCTTTTTGGAGGTTGATAACTTACCTTTTGATAAGAAAGATTAAAAGGTTATTGATTGATGCACGCTTTGATTATAAATATTTTTTAAGTGGGTTCTTTCGTGACAACATTTTGCCTGCCTTTGTAAAGTGATTTAAAGCCTAGTACTAAAAAGCATGCAATTCTCAACAGCCTACGGAAAACCCCAATTTGAAAAATATATATAATTGGAGTTTGCTCTATCATCGAAAAGCGGGCATCGATCAATAATATTTTTATCTCTCTTATCATGGGGTAAATTTTCAGCCCTCAAAAAGGCATGCGGTATAAAACCGGAGATTGAGGTATTTAAGGGAACTGAAAGGATAATGTAGGATAAGTGCCGACATTTTAACTACTGCATTAGTAAATCTTTTACATCATGAAATATGACTTTTATACTGTAATTATGGATTCATGCAATTCCAGAATTGAAATTAATTTCAAGCTGAGCTGAGAAAAAGCAAATTATGAATTTTTATTGCGGGAAGCGAAAATAAACACAGAAAAATTAATTACTCCTTTCTTACGATTATTCTGCTTTGTATTCTCTGGAGATTTATATTTAAGTCTGAAAATTATGTTAATTAACAATTCCCTGGAAGCTAAACTACTTTTCTTCTATTAAAATGATAATTAATATCCTTGCATAAAATCAAAACAAATCCGAAGCTGGTGTCATTCACCGTTTGATTTTTCTCAACTTTTAAAAGCTTCTACAGGGTGTCTGGAAATAACTGACCACCGACAGTGTTAACAGTGTTGACCGCTGCTGTTAAAGGTCAACCAAGTTTAAAGAACCGCCATCAGAAAGCTCTGAAATCGCAGGATATGGTTTGCGTTCGTGCTATCGCAGCAAGTCCAGAGGGACTTACGAGGTATTAATAGAGAATATTGGAAGTAAATTGTGTTGTTGAACAGCGGTGGTGAAAGGAGTGAAGTGAAAAAAGATGATATGGATGTATACGGGTTAAGTGTGCTGAGGTTGGCAACCGTGAAATTGTGATTTCTGTACACTCGATTTTGAATAATCACTATAAACCTACTCTCCATTGTAAAGAAAGCTCAACAAATAGAATGACCATTAAGACTCAAATATGTACTTAACTCGCCAGGATTTTCTATTTTTCAAAAATGGGACTACAAGTAAACGACGCTGTTCTTTATCATCCTAATAAGCTTTGTTCACAAGATACAAATTGAAAATTGGAAATCACGCCACAAGATAACACGGGAGCATCCTTCATGCAAGTATCATGGCTTCCAATCTAGCCAACTCAATTGCACCAACTTCCCTGTCATCAACAACACAAAACAGCATTCCTCCAAATCTACGAAAACTTAAAACTCCTCCTACTCGTTTCCAGTTTCCTTTCAGAGTTCCGGTGTCCCATCCAGGGATAATTACAACCACACAGATTGCAAATAAGATTACAGGCGACTCGTCAACCGTTTGTGAACCAGCCAACATGTAAATTGCTCTTAGAAACATCCAAGCATGTTTATGTGAAATTGTGAAGTTGCTCGTAACGTCATAGACTGCATTTTGTCCGATGCTTTATATGGTTGGGTTTGTGGCTATGTGAGTGTGGGTGAGGGCAGTGAAATTCCAACATAGTTGTAAACTAGAAAGTGCTGGAATTTCGTCCTTTTTTGAGTGAAAGACTACCAAATTTTTGAAACGTGTACTTTGATACATCATTTCTATATTTTGATCCATCCCAATATTCAGTCAACGATCTTCTGGTATCGAATTATGGATTTTCTGGATGATTTCGTCGGTCCCGCCGCTTGTAGTGCGTCCTATATGTTCATCATCCTGTATTGACTTATTTTTTATTTCGGTCGGTCTTCAGTCCTTCAAAACGAAGTACTAAATCGCAGCAAGAACTTCAATTTTATCTATTTCATGAGACAGACAAAAATTATTCACTTATCGTCACTGCTACAACAAATCTACTGAGCACACAAGTCTCAAACTTTGTACTGCGCTATCTGTTTACCTAATTGATATAATAATATTATGCTTCCGGCCACAAACTTCTCAAAATATCCGTGTTACAAAAAATTACAGCAAGAACTCCTGCTGATATCTTATGCGAAAGATTTGGGTCCGAAGTGAGCTTGCACGTTTCCATCCTTTCCTATTGATTTTTGTTCATAAATCAAATTTTAAACTAAAGGCTCATGCATACTGACCATAGTACTCAAAAGTTAGATAACATCCTCAAAACGATCAAAAATCAATCAGTAGGACAATATGGGTAAAGCTCTCTCTTGAACTAGAATTAGAGAAAGCAAAGCCGATGACAACAAATGCAACTC
Source organism: Dromius quadrimaculatus (assembly GCA_963989225.1). Classification (NCBI taxonomy): domain Eukaryota; kingdom Metazoa; phylum Arthropoda; class Insecta; order Coleoptera; family Carabidae; genus Dromius; species Dromius quadrimaculatus. The sequence goes on along the minus strand of OZ022334.1, from coordinate 6,434,497 downwards.
AGACAATTATAATAGCAGAACTTAATTGTTGGGAAGATAATGTAATGTTTATTGCTTGAAGAATTAGTTTGTAATTAAATAAAAATCACTATTTAATAATTTGAAATGAAATAAAAGTTTTATTCTTCAGAATATCACTAAAAACACTATATTATTTATTTATCACCTAATACTAACTCAAACAAAGTCGCAAATATTTATATTTAACTATTTATATACACTGTTCAGTTCACTGTTTATATTCACTGTTCTAGATTTACCGTTACACTATTACTTATTATTCTCAAGTCTTTGGCTTGCCTTTATATATAGAAATATCCATCTCTTGAAAGTTCCACCACATTTCTAGAATATTGCTAGAGTCTTCCATCGGGAGGGGTGATGTGATGCGGTGCGGCGCGACGCAGGGAGGACGAAAGACCTCCCCCCGGCGCGGTCAAATCCAAGCCTACTCCACTTTTATGAACCTCCACACTCTCGCACGTTACAATAAGTTAAAAATAATGAAATGCAAAAGCAAATTGAGAAACAAACCATTATTTATTAAAGATGACTTAACTAATGAAAAAAGAACAATACAAGCAAAGATAAGATTAATTGCAAAACAAGAAAAGCTAAATGGAGAAATACGAAGGACACAAGAAAGACAAAAAAGCTTGAAAGTAGAAAAGAGAAAACTATAATATAAACATTCAAACTTAAGGATGAACAGATAAGAAAAGAATATCAACAAAAAATTCAAGAAAAATATCTGAGCCAGAAAATTTTAAAACTTAGAAACAAAAACACTATGAAATACTCTAAAAATCATAATACAGCAAACATCTTCATACATCTGTGGTGTAAGTAGTACTACATCAAAAAAGAAATAGACGCACTGGTGGAACAAGGAAATCAAAAAGGAAGTGAGGGACAAAGAACAAAAATGGAAAGAATATATGGACAAATATAAACAACATCGAAAGAAAGTAAAATAATGTATACAAAGAACTAAAAGACAAGAATGGAATGAATTTAGTGAGCAGCTGGAAGAGAACTATAAGAAGAAACAAGAAATTGTTCTACAAAACCGCAAAAAAATTTAAGAAGAAAGAAAGAAGTCCCTCTGAAACAAATAGAAGACAGGAATAGCAACATAATCAGCAATTATATCAATATAATGAAAAGATGGAAGGAGCACTTCGAAGAACTTTTAGAAGCACAAATAACTAATGGAGGAAATACAACATACACAAATGGAGACGTGATTCAAGACCCAGAAGAATAATAACCACAGACGAGGTTGAAGATGCAATAAATAGAATAAAAATTGGAAAAGCATCTAGCTAAGATGAAGTTAAACCCGAACAATTAAAATACATTGGAGAACAAGGCACTGATATGTTTCACGTACTATTTAACAAAATTTGGAATGAGAGAAAACAATAATTATGCCAATATTCAAAAGAGGAGACAGCAGGATCTACTCAAACTATAGAGGTATATCCCTACTGTCAGCAGCTGTAAAAATATACGAAGTAATTCATACTAAGCTCAAAATTAAAGTATTAAATAGACTGTAAGAACCACAAAGCGGCTTCAGACAGGGATACTGTGCATAAGACCAGATATTTATTATAAGACAACTAGCAGAAAGAGCACTAGCTTACAACAAAGAGATATTTCTATACTTCATCGACATAGAAAAAGCATTTCATAAAGTTGATAAGAAGATACTGCGAAAGATTTCAAATAAATATAGAATTGGAAATAAACTGACTAGAGCAATACGAAATATGTACAAAAACACCAAAAACCTCATAAGAACAGAAAATAACATCTTAGAAGAATTTACAACAAACCAGGGCCTAAAACAGGGAGGAAATCTGAGTGCACTTTTGTTTATAATAAATGAAATATTGGGGAAAACAACAGAGGAAACTAGAAAGACAACTCTAGGCCATCTTAATCTTAACAGAATAACTGATTCGCTTTTCGCAGATGATTTGGTTATAATTGAAACCAACATAGAAGAGTTGCAAAGAATGCTACGATAGGGAAAAAGAACCAACAAAAGTTGATATGAAAATAAATATAGACAAAACCAAGACAATGATGATAGGAAAAAAACAAAAAAGTGTAGAAATACAAATAAACTCAAGAAAAGTCGGTCAGGTATAAGACTTCAAATATCTGGGAAGTATTATAAAAGCAAAAGGAGGGTTTGAAGAAAAATTAATAGCAGGATACAGACTACAGCTAGAGCACACTATCAAATTAAAACAACCTTTCTAAAGAATAGCAACTCCTCCACAAAGTACTGGTAGCGAAACCTGGGTAACAAACCAAAAGCAAGCCAGTAAATTACAGGACATGGGAATGAAATGTCTGAGAATTATATTAGGAATAACTAAACTAAACCGTATTAGAAATGAAGACATCAGAAACGAACTTGGAGTAAAACCCGTTAAACAACTAATAGAAAAAAAACAACTACATCTAATTAGACTACCACATTGAAGGAAAGTCGAATCCGTATAGAAATCAAGAACCACAGGAAAAAGAAGCAGAGGAAGATCACAAAAAACATGGAGCGACATAAAAGAAGAAATATTACAGAAGAAAGAAATATCAAATAGAAAAGCACACATACAAGGGACAGTATCATCATCCTCTAGAATCGACAATCTTTCAGCACGGTGTCCTTCATTGTGGCGTGTTCTTTCTCTCTTGAAATCCACAACCTAATTTTTGTAGTGATGTAGGAAGATCATTGTGTCTTCTAAGTATTAAGCATGTTGTCATGAAAAAATATCAATATCAGAACTAAGTTATGTGGATAATATGGTTCTGATAGCTTAGAGCGAATTTGATCAGATAGATGTTCGATAATTGGAACATGACAATGAACAAGAAAGAAATAAAAACCATGATATTAAATAATACAGAATGGGTGCATAAACAAAAATAGAAAACACCAGAATAGAGCAAGTAGAAGTCTTCAAATATCTAGGAAAATGGAAACTCCAAGAAATTACAGATATAACTAACAATACTATAAAAACTAAGTTCCTAGTAAAGAAAGAAGTACCAGTACAGACAAAAATTGATGGATTCAAAGAGGTGACAAACCCAATTTTAACATACGGATCTAAATCGTGGACAACAACAAAGAATAAAGAATGCGGGGATGAGCCGAACTGAAGGAAAAACAAGTAAAACCGCATTAGAAATGAGACGTACAGAATAGACTCGAACGTAAGACCGGTGCAAGGAAAAATAGAAGAAGGACAATTAAGATGAGGAGGTCATTCACATGGAATAACCAAACAAGTATATGAAGCTAGAGTGATTAAAAAAGAGGCAGACCAGCAAAAACCTGTGATAAAGACATCAGAAAGACGATAAAAGCCAAGAAGATAATGGAAGACAGAAAAGCCTAGAAACTTCAGCCTTACATGGAAAGGTGGGGATTCAGGAATTAGCACCTTGTGCATATGGTCAAAGCTATATTTTGTCATCGTAGGGTCATATTTTGACATGGACTGTCAAATGCCTGTGAGGACTCCTGATTTAAATAGTTCTGTTGTTTGTTGTTTGTCTTAACTGCAATCCAGACGCCTTATTGGGTAGTCGGCAACATGAGTGAAGAGTCAATACTGATTTTTTATATAAAGGGCTCATCAATAAGAATGATATGTTAATCCAAATTTTTATTTTCTATTTGAAAGTTCTATATTTTTTGTTTTGAACAACACATCATTCAAATATCCTCCGTGACTACAAACGCGAGAGCGGATTCGATGAATCAAATTTTCGGTACTTAATGGAATAAAGCCCATTAATTTGACAAATGCGGCGCTGTATGTTGGTTTTCAAGTCCTCTGCTGTTTGTGGTTTGTTTGCATAGATCGATGAATCTATGTAAGTCCACAAAAAAATCGCAGCTTCTTGTAGGCCACACATTTGGTCGAATTTTGTGCATCACGAGAAATCAATGTTTCAGGAAACTTTTCTTTCAATAAACCAATGGCTTCACCAGAAGAGTGACCTGTCGTACCGTCATGTTGAAAAAACATACAATCCAAATCTATTTTTTTCAACTGAGGCCACACTGGCTCTCACAGCAGCAGTGTTGTCGTGATTTCTTGCATTTCGCCGTCACTCTGGTGTTTTCCTTTCGTGTACAGTATATTCACTTTAAAGTTTGCAAGCACCGTAGAAACATTATTTGCTCCAAATTTTCACGTAACGAGCGAAGAGATGGGACAAAAGATCAATTATTTCAATGAAATTTTGAATAACAAAGCTACTTTCTTAAAGCGTGTATTTCACCATAATGAAATATTAGATTTTCTTTAACACAACTTTGAAGAAATAACTTTTCTTTTATTTTAAACTGGCTGTTATGGTATTTTGAAAACATATCGAAACTATTGGAAAACCTTTTACTTTGTCATCTTAGTGTGAGTTTTTCTTATTTCTTCTGTTACTCTGCTACCACTAAATTTTAGTAATGTTGTTTATAAATACATAGAGTGAAATGAGTGGATGAAACGGTGCTTGCCTGAGACTGCAATATCTTCTCTGATTTATACATAGAGTTAATTGAATAAGTTCATCAATTTCTTGAAGAATTTCAATTAAATTTTTCGTAAGAGTCAACGTTAAGTAAACTAAATTCATTATTCGACAGTTTGAATTTCTTTGAAGTTACGTCAACTACTGAAGAGATAGGTGAAATAAACTCCTCTTTGAATAATATTAATCAAAGTTTAGAAAGTTCTTAAGTTATTCTGCTGGGTAATAAACATACACTACTCTTATTTTCCTAGATTTCAATTTGAATATCCACCTTTACACCACATATTTATCAAGAAAATCCGACAGAAAATTTCAACTCTTCCGCTTGTAATTAAATTGGTTAAAAGTTTGTATAGGATAGGATTCACCCCAAAACTTTTAAATTAATTTATTATTAGGTATGATTTTATCCAATACTTCGTCTTACTCTGAAACTGAAATACAATACTTCATGAAAAATGTATTGAATTCCATAATGAAATTAATTGTGGAGTTTTGCTTCAACCCGTTCAAAATTTGTTTCTTATAGAACACCCGATGATATTCACAGGAAATATATGAAGTTTCATAATATATCGGTGGCCTTTTCCGAAAGGTTAAGTCTAAGGTATCCCACTTCTGATTGTGAACAGTCTTTCTCTTCGAAAAAATAATTGGAATTTCAATCGTTCAATTTTCCTTTGAATGAAAATAATGGTATCCCAATGTAGAAATAGCTATTATTATTCATTCTTCTTCACACTTTGTAAGTGAATGAATACCAATTTTTGCACTGAGCGATCAGCATTTTTATTTATAGGACAGTTGAAAGACTGGAAGTTCAATTCTTTCGTAAATTTCATATGGGTGTTCTATCATGAATCAAATCTTTTCTGGGACACTACGAGCTTTGTAATTGAGAGTAAACTCGTAGAACTTATTATTGAACGATAAGTATTTTATTCGCATTGACAAGAATATAAATATTAATCGGTTCGCGAAGAACGACGTAAAATGAAGATTTAGCGTGACGGAGGATAAAATTTCCGGATTAAAAATTTTTAATCTTCCCTCATTTAATAGTTTAAGTCGTTTCACAAGAATTAAAAAATTATCAACTTCAGATTTAATTAAAACCATTTAAAAAAAAATAAAAAGTTGACTTTTTCTAGAGTTCCAAACACTGCGGCGTATCTAAATAATTTTAAACTTCAAAGTACAGTAATCACAAGATAATTGAGATAATTTATACTCCGGTCACAATTGTTTAGAGGCATATGCATAAACTTGTATCATAATAACAATAGCCTACAATAAAGCTCATGTATCATTTACATAATTTTGTTTCTCGTCTGTCGAGAGCTTACGAAAATATTTTCCAGGAATTTGTATAATTGAATCACTGGCTTCTGTTTCATCTGCCTTCTTTGATGTTCGACTTTTCATGGAATTACTAGCTGGAGGTTTCCAGGATAGAAAAGCGCTCATGCTTGAAGGATTTAGGATAACAGTGAATTTAGGGAAGGTACAATACTGCCACTTTGAGGGTTATTAATTGATTAACTTCTTTTTCAAGTTGGTTGAACCTATAATTTATGTTTGCTTTGTATCAATACTTCAATATTCTCAAGCTTTTCGGTGCTCACATTTTGAGGAATTTTTTAGTCCAAAATCACATGTGTAATGATTCCACATAACATGGCATTCACTTCTATACACAAGTGTGGGAACACTTCAAGGCAGTTAGTAGTTTATTTTCGTCGGTTTCAAGCCAGCTCTATCGTCTGGAAGAGTACGTTCCACTAGGCGACCGCTGATTTTCCCATTCCACTAACATAAAATTGTTGTGTCAGTGGTTCAAGTGGAACGATGCCAATATGTGTTGAATCTGGAACTAGAATCGAAAGTAAATCATTAATTACTAGATTAAATCAGCTTGTAGCAAAATTGTTCAAGAATATCAAATAACCTGCATAAAAAAGGAGAAAGCAGCATTTTCACGAATGAGAAACTATCAGTTTCTTGTTTTAAATAGTTTTCAAATTGTCCTCCAACTTCTTCAGAGGTTTATATCAACTTCTAAAAGATTATAGTTTGGTTTTAAGAGGTGGAAAATATATTAGAGTACGAGCTATGAATTTAGTAGCTTCAAGATCAGAACTACTTTTGCGTGACAAATAACCGAGCATCGACCACACAATCTTTTATTTTCGAGTTCTACATAGTAAATTTCTTATAAACCTTCTATTTCACAACACAATTGACCCATTTACTCACAAATATCATGCCATTTACTTCTACACACAAATATAAGTGTACTTCAACGCAACTAATAGTTAATTTTCGCCGGTTTTGAACCAGCTCTATCGGCTAGAAAAGTACGCTCCACTAGGCGATCGTAACGATTTGCTCACGACCGCAGATTTTTATTGCTGTGGATAATGCTTCAAGTCGAACGATGCAAGTGTAACAAATAAACCGACAATACGTGGCTAATAAGATTAAATCAGCCGGTAGCAAAACGATATATGAATATAATTAATCCAATATGTCTATATAAATTAATCTTCTATAAATAACAGATAATGATAATGTAAAACCGTGAAATTATCATTTATTATACCATAAGTAGTTGAAGTATTATCGATTATTTTTGTGGTGCTATCACAGATGTTTATTGTGCTTGCGTTTGAATACCACGAGTGTGCAGCACGAGTATTATTCACAATCACAATAAACATGAGTGATTGCACTACAAAAATAGTCTATAATACTTTAACTACAAATGGTATATGGAGGACTATTCCAGGAGTCAAATAATTTTTCTCAAATTAGTTTTCTATGATCTAGTAACAACTCACGTAATTTTCATAGGAACGAGTAAACAAACTTCTGTCAAACTGAATTATTAGAATTTCTTGCATTTTCTTTGACGAATAATAGAGATATATATTGCGTCTTGATATGGAATCTAGTTCAGAAAGGTTTGGTGATAGATCAGTAGATAAAATTGATGAAGATATTCAGAAAAATATTCCATTAAATACGAAGAAAGCACAAATTGGAGGTATCCACATCTCTGAGTAAAATACTCACTCTGACCACTAGTGTTATACCCGATGGTATTTCTACACGTCCAAATACCCACTGATATGCACCGTTTCTACGGCAATTTAGCATTGTTAACCTTGTTATAAATACTACGAATGGAATAGTCTATCATATTTACAAATAAAAAAAACTTCTATCTATATAATTAGGAACCGAAAGTACAAATTGGAAAGAAAATTTTTCAATTAACTCCAATTTCTTTGTTATTCCTGCAAAAATGAACGCAATAACCCACCTTTCAGTTATGGGAGTTGTGAGTTTGAAGCGGTCGCGATTGATGACGTCATCCATGATGTATTAATCTTGAACGTGTCAAAGAACGTCTTCGCGCTATGACTTAAAGGAAACTTTGGTTGCTATTTGATCTTTAGTGCTGCCACCCTTCTACTGAGGGTTGAAGGAGACCAACATGTTCAAAAGAACTGATCAAAATCTAATTTAGTACCTATAAATATATTGAAACAAAATAAAAATATATATAGTAATTGAATATCAAAAAAGGAACTATTTACGGGAGGAAATTGAAGATAGTTATCAACCAGAAACAATTCTTAGACATTAACAATACAATTAAATGAAACTTACGGCTTAAAACACAGACTCTATATGAAGAGATACTTGAAAACTAATACGTTTTAACAAACAAACCACGTTGGTCTATATTCTGAATGCCAAATGCTTAATCCAATAAAAATGATAATTCTAATCAAATAACAAAATGACAATTCTCCCAATTTTTAGACATCATCATCTTTGGTAACATTTTCCCCGTCTTGATTAGCTATAACTGAAGCCAGAGAAAGTTATCTAATGGAAATAAAAATACTTCGAGAAACTTGAGGGGTGATAGCTCTGACACTGACTTTCCCTAAGCTAACTTATCGTAAAAATGTTAATTTCTAAGGTCGAAACATAAAACAGAGTGCAATAATAATTATTGAACAGAACTCCGACTTTTCCCAAAATCTTCCGAAAACGATATCTCCTTATTTTTGTTACTTTTTGAATGAATAGTTTAATGTTTTTCACAAACGCAAAAACTGCGACCGTTTTGTAGAACGATTATTGAGACAACATGAACATTGCGGCCGCCTAGTGGAACGTACCCGAAATCAGTTCTGCGATACTTTGCTTCATAATAGATGTATGCGTGAACTCAAATCCAGCCAGTTTTACTCACATTTCATTTCAGCCCATTTTGTGTGAAATCGGGGAACGTATGAAAGTGGTAATGAAGGCAAAAACTTTTCAGAACTCACTTTTAAATAAATATGTTTAATCAGGTATATAAGTTCTGTATAAATTAATTAGAAACACAACGTTTAGACAGCGAAGTACTGCCTTCTTCACGTGGAAAAAAATATGAAAATAAATAAACAAAATTGTCAAGACAACAAAAATAAAAGTACAAATAGTAACTAGATTAGTTTAAAATATATTAACTTCTAGGATCGTAGAGCTCTGCCTGTGGTTGATGATTCAATATCCACAGGTCTTCAGGAGATAATAATGAAGGTCTAAATAGGGAAATTGTCAACTCCTTGTGGTTCTAGGTCAATCTGGCTCTACTATTTTTGGCTTGGCGCATAACTGAACCATCCACAGATCTTCAGGAGGTGGTGATGAAGTAACTCTTGCAAGTAGATTCGTAGATAAAAATAACTTGGAATTATGAACAAATGATTGGTAGCCATGATCGATTAAGTTCATAACCGGTATTCAAATTCAAATTATTCGGTGACTTTTCAATTTCAATTGCTTTTCTTATAAGCCTCTTGAATCAATTGTTCTTTTTAGCCAGAAGCTTCGTATTCTTGAAGTCAATGCTATGTAATTCTTGAATAGCATGCTCAGCCACAGCAGATTTTTCTGGATGGTTCAATCTTATATGACGAGAATGCTTTTTTAATCTTGTCTCTATAGTCCTCTTGATTTGTCCAATATATACTTTGCCACATTGACAAGGAATCTTGTATATACCTGAATACTGTAGAGAAAATCTGTCTTTAACATTACCAATAAGATTTCGAATTTTTAAACTGGAAGTGTATGAACTTTTAATGTCATATTTATGTAAAAGTCTTCCAATTTTATCCGTTATATTAGCTACGTAAGGCAACGTAACAAATATTTTCTTATTATTTGGATCTTGAACAGGTGGCGTAGAATTCTTATGTCTTAGTGCTTTCTTAATCTGTGTTCTATTATAACCATTCTTCAAGAAAACATCATCCAAAAAATTGATTTCATCAGATAGTTTACTTGGATGACATAATGGAGAGGCTCTCTGATATGAAGTTTGAATAGTACAAAATTTCTGAGCAGGATGGTGATTTGGTGACTCATGTTAATATTGATTTGTATGATTCGGCGTTCTATATACAGAATGGATAAGTTTACCATTATCTTGTTTCTCCAGGTAAACGTCCAGAAAAGGAAGACAGTTATTTTCTTCAACCTAAATACTGAATTTAATGTTCCTATGTTGCATGTTTAGATGTTTCAAAAAAACATTGAATTCATCTCTACCATGAGGCCAAACAGCAAAAACATCATCAACGTAACGTAGCCAGACAGTAGGTTTCTTAATAGCAGTGTTTAAAGCTTTTTGTTAAAAATTCTCCATATAAAAATTAGCGATAGAAGGAGAAATAGGCGAACCCATGGCGACACCATCAATTTGCTTGTAGAAATTACCATTAAAGATGAGGAAACAAGAAGTCAAACAATGTTTAAAAAGCTTGACAATATCAGATGAAAAATGATCTTTTGATAATTTCAGAGTATCGATGATAGGTACTTTCGTGAATAAAGAAGAAGAAATCATTATCTGTCAATGTCATATTACTAATCAAATCCACAAAATGTCGGGAATCCTTGACATATGATGAAGTATGACCAATCATCGGCTTCAACAAACAAATATTTGGCTAATCTAATTAATTTATACAGAACTTATATACCCAATAAAACATATTTATGTATGTAAGTGGTTTTTGCCGAAAAAATGCACTTTGCCAAACAAATTTTTTATTTATCTCACTGTGTATTTTTCTCTGCATCAATATGCAAAATAAAATGTAATATCAAAATGCTCCTTCTGACAAAAGACTTTCTGTACAAATAATCAATTAATTTTACTTCTCATCTTTTAAATTCACAAGCTACAGCTACGAAGCTCTGATCAGACAGACATTAAAACAAAGTAGGGCTCTAAATTAGAACTGCCGGTACAGAATTCCATGAATCTTGAATGACTAGACTAAATTTGAATTATTTACTTCATCCCTATTTACTACCACTCCTTGTTTTGTCTTATTTCCATATTTTGGGCAACTAAACCTCCTGTCGACCAGCTTTATTGTGCGTAAGATTATATATCAGTTTTTGCTCCAAAATCTCTTGGATGTGCGAAACAATAGACTTGAAACTGAAAGGCATGAAATTTTCAAAGCCTATTAAACATGAGAACTCCAAATTATGGATAAGCTGTGTAACAGCACTCAAAATTGAGTAGAAAATTTATCAATTGGCTTTCAGCAGTAGGGTAAAAATTACAAACTGGTTAGCCAGGCAGTAGTATACATTCACCGATTCCAGGGCAGCATTTTTGGCTTCATATTCTATCAATCAGATTTTTACACAGTAAAATAGCGAGAAAATAGTATTTTTGTATGGAGGAACTGACTGAAATTATTATCATTAATTATGTTTCATAGTAGTGTAGTATTTTTGTTGTTCATATTCTGCTTAAAAATTCGCAAGAAAAGAGCAGCAAGCCCAAACTTCATATTTCTATTGACTGAATGTGGAACCACCGCCTATAGCAATCAACTTTTTTTTGGTCATTGAAAGTGTTCTAGGCCAGGTATTCATCAATATATCACCTCATAATTCACTTAAAATCGTGGAAACTGTATTTTATGCAACGAAAATTTGAGAAAAACTTCATTCCCATGCAAATTTGATATTTGTGAAACAAGTTGAGTGCCAAAGCTCGACAATCATCGATTTGACTTTTCAGATTGGATTGTATTTGATTTATTGGTAGACGATCGTATCACAATAAGTAATTTTGAAAAAAAATAAATACCAACTGTCATAACGGTTTGTTATTGATAAATATTTTAGATGGGTATGCACTATTTTTTCTTCAGTTTGAATTTGTTTGATGATTAATTTGGATCTTATCTTGCATCTGGCATCTTTTAATCAAAAACTAGTGAAAAAACGTCATAATAGTCAAAATTAGTGATGTAGATATAGCTATGCATTCTATTGAAAGCAATAAAGGATTGAACATGAAAATTAACAATAGTATTAGCAAAAATTTGCAGCTCTTTCAAAGGTCTGTAGCCCCGAAACAATAATAACAGCTAGGCAATTAGTTGAATATTGAAATTCAAGAGTCTTAAAAATAGTCACAGCAAGCCCTAATTTCATATCAAATTACAATAGTGACAGTGATTTGAAATGGAAAAATGGCTCAAATAAATTTCGTCGAATCTGATCCCATTGTGGATTTGAAGCCCAATTTCTTGAATTCTAAACAATAAATTTCCAATACTTGTTTTTCTTTGAAATTAAATGAATATAAATATTTCAACCCTGAAAAACTGCCCCTAAATGTTTTTAATTTCACTATCCACTATATCTTTTCTTTTCAATTCTTATTTTGATTTCATTAACTAACTGAACAAAAGGAAGTGAAAAATATTTCTCATTTTATTTGATTGAAAACACTGTAAGCTATATGACGTAAATCATCTCGAAATAATGACTTTCAAACGTATCTGATAAGACAAACCCACAAAATAAATAAAATAAACTTGTTCTAATTCCGCTCCACATCATCCCTATTCTTTTTGGGAGATTAATGTATCAAATGACACAAATAAAACAATCTATCCATTATGGTCATATATTTCAGCTTCATTTGTTCTCGATCTTCAACACTTAATCAATAAATCGTAAATTACACACTGTTGCCCTGTTTTTTAGTGCAATGACACACTATAAATAACAACCAAACAATATCAGGAGCAATAAGGGAAAGGGAAAAAGGGAAAACACAAATAAAAACAAATAAACAAACTCGATGCTTTTCTTCGAATTCTAAACAAAGCGGTACATTTGTTGAGCTATAAAAAACAATCTCAATTTTATGATTTTACAGCTAATCGTTCTGAATTCATGCGAAAAATTCGAAAAATTGTTTTGTGAACTGCACTTTCGGTTCAGCCGATCGCAATTATAATGCAAGATGTACTTTGTGCTAGTAAATAAAAATGAAAGTTCTCCTACTTATGCTATAAATCTTTGACTAAAGCGGAATGAAAAATGAAGTCATGTATATTATCATCTTGATTTACTGTCTTCAAGTTGCTAGGTACATTCATAGATTTCCTGCTTATCTACTCATAGCAAATTTATTGTTGACTATGTGATAAATGGATCATGTTGGTAGATATTTCATAGAATTAAAAACAAATGTTTTATCATCATAAATATTATCAACTATACTTGCGTATATTATATGAAAACTACACTGTTTCTCAATTGAAATTCTAATTCGTATAGACAGTTTTTCGACGTCATTTTAGGAACTTTCAACACATATACCACCTAGCGGATAGTTTGAAAAGTGATTCAATGTCGTCAGTAGTAAGAGGTCAAGGTCAAATAATAACAAGAGAAATATGATCAATAATAAATTATAAAAAAAAAAATTATGAATTAAAGTCAAATTCAAGCATAGTACTTTATTGTTATCAACATGAATTTGTAGATCATATTTTATGCACCAATATACAATATTTAAGTTTCTGAAAATGACGACATTGATATGTAGACTGCAACTCATCTCCAAGCAGTCTCTACGAATTAGAATTTGCCTTGGGAACTGATTCTTACCCCAATCTAGTGGTTGAAAATAATAGTTGGATAGCAAACAATTCGAAATGAATATTTAAGATTTGTTTAAGTTTTTGACTAATTCTGAAATATAAATATTACTTGTCATAGACAGTTTTCATTTTCTACCACCAAGGAGCACTATAAATGACGTCAAGATTCTGTCTACGATTTAAAATTGGACACTCAAGCATACAGGAATTCCAACAAAATATAAAACCAGAAGTATAAATTAATTTTTTTTTAATATTTCCAAGTTTCTATTCTTGGTTTTGCAAATTGGATATATTGTAAACTGAATATTTTTAATGATATCTCTTTAAATGTCAAATGTCACTTCTCCATCAAAAAGGCAACAAAATATTAGATCAAGCATTCTTCAAATTGAGCTTAAATAATGAAGTTGCAATTTAATTGCTGTGTAAATTATCTGAATTTGCAATTTGACGAAATCTTGAGGAATGCAATAATCTTTTAACATCTTATCTAATTGACTTTACCAATCAAAATAATTAAGAGCTCACGAAATTCTGCTTATCCACGATCTTCCTCCTCCACCGTATTATGCTGTGTAAACTCATCAGAATAATTGCTTGATAAATAAATTTATGTTCCAGTTTGTCATATTAAAGATTGAGCGAAAATATAGGTGCTTTATAAGGCAGGGTACATTTACATATACGAGAGTTGTTTATAAAGTCCGTAAATGTCAAAAAAGTGGCATCACTAATGCAAATCGAAATTATTTTCAGTTTTTAGCATCGTAAAATCTTTATGGGACACTACAAGTTTTAAGATTGAGAGTGAACTCGTAGCACTAACAATGTAAAATATGGGACTCTTTTTCTCTTTCTACTGACCGTTTGCTGGAACATAAAGAGAGAAGCAGAAATAGTATATTTCTTATTGGTAATATTGTGTATTTCTAAGAAACGTCACTCTTGACAATTCAGTTTCTAGATCATTTTTGTTCATTTTATTAAATGTGTTATATCCACATGAATTTTAACAATAGCTTACTGTATTATATTCATGAGCAAGTAATTTGTGATGCATTTCAGTCAATAGAAAAGTATTTCAAGGAATTAAATGTCTCATGAAATTAGGGAAATTAACCACAAATTAATAATTCATAGCTCAGGCAAAATAGACGAAAAAAATTGAAGAATCATCTAGATGATGAAAGCGCATTTTTAACAACTCATGAATGCTTGTTACTTCAGAGATTTCGCAAATTACCATCTACCACAATTACTGAGCTTGAAATTAAGCAGTTTGGGCAAATTTACGAAACAGCAGCTTCCATTCAGTACTAGTTTCAAGTTGACTATCTGATAGGTACATAATTTATGCATGTGCAAACTCAAAAATACCTTTTAATCTTCATTGTTTAATTATTGACTAACGAGAGGTCAAGTGCTGTACCTTAAAATGATAATTTGATCTTTATCAAAGCTATATAAAAAATATACACCAAAAGTAAACAAATTTTCATCCAATAATAATAATTCATTCTAATAAGCTTCAAATTCGCGTCAAACAAGTCATTGAATGAATCCCGGACAGATTTGACAACTGTACATAATAATAGTGACACTGCTGGCGAAAGTTGTAACTAAATTTTTATCTACTTTAATAAATTTTAGTTGCCATATCCCTATTGTCATATATATCTATGGGCACTGTTTCGCCTGAAACAAGTAATTGAATAATTGAATCTTCCACAATCACTGAGCTTGAATTTAAGCAATTTGCGCAAACCTACGAAACAGCAGCTTTTATTTAGTACCAGTTTCAAGTCTGTAAATAGTATAGTTGCTGAGAACTCAGCGTCACGCCAGCCAGCCAGACAAAGTGAATATATTAGCGCTTTTTTACAAAAAATGCGCTAAAAAGTGCTGAGTTTGAATTAATTCCCAACAAGCTAAATTTTTGTACGTCATTACAAATGCTATATCAAAATTCCTCATTGATCCCGCTTGTGCGTTGTTTTTTTATCCGAAAGGTCACAAATGTTTTATCTTTGCGTATATCTCTGAAATGATGAGCGCTACCGGAAAAATGGTCAAGTAAAAATTCATAGAACGTGTAATTCTCTACAAAAAAGGTGTCAATACTTTTTTTCCTATGAAGCACCGTTCTTGAGTTATCGTGATTTCAAACATATAAAATACGAATATGCACTCATATGTGGACAGTTTGCATTATTTGAAGAAAAAAATAATTGGAATATTGGTTTTTATGATTCATGAACTCAAATACTATGCGTGGAAAATATATGATTGAGTAAGACAACTTCCGTCCCTAATTCCATTAGTCGGTTGGCCTTGAGTAACATCAATAGTCCAGTCAGTTTTAAACGGTTTTTCGTAGTAAATAGGCGTGTTTGTAGATGGTATTTCCATTTCAAACTGTGCCGTTACAAAATTTTATAGAAATAGAAATAGAAGTTTGCTTTATTTGCAGTAAATCTTTGACTGAAAGTGAAATAAAAGAGTGCTGTTATCTTGTCTCCCGTCAACATCTGCTTCTGTTTATCAATACTTGTTTTGTGTGTTCTATCAAGTGCAAGTGTGGTTGGACAATGAACTGAATCCTGAAGACTGTGACTGTTAATTGATAAATAATAGTTTGGTGCCAATCCAGACTTTACATCCACCTGCTCCAGAGAAACTGCTGAATACAATTTTTTATAAATGCAATAAAGGCTGCACGAACAATTGTGTTGAGTAGAAAATTTGGATTAAATTTCCTGGATCTAAATATATCGTTGAGTATTTCTACTGGAAAAACCACCTTAAAAAAAGCGCCAAGTACACTACATCAGAGGTGGTGCAGAAATGTGTGCATACCTACGATCTAAATACGATAACTCGAGAACGGTGCTTCGTAGGGAACAAAGAATTGACACTTTTTTTGTAGAGAATTTTACGGTCTACAAACTTTCTTTTGTCCATTTTTCCAGTAGCTCTCATAGTTTCAGAGATATACGTGAAAAATGAAGATTTGCAACCTTTGACATCGGATAAAAAACATCCCATAAGCGGGATCGATGGGGACTTTTGACATAGCATTTGTAATTACGTATTCAAGACCTATACAAAAATCCAACTTGTTGGACATTAATGCAAACTGGAATGTTTATTTTGTGTGGACTATCATGGACAGATTGGACATCGAAGCAATTAATATTCAAATATTTCAATTAATGTTGCCACAAATTTTATTGTAAATAATTCATTTTCCCAGGTTACAGTGCCAATATTCATTTTATACTCTTGTATGATCACTACTTCGCTTACAGTTACTATTACTGAAATAAATTCCTCTCCTAGCTCACGTTCTTATACTCCTAAGCCGACAATGGGCTAACATTCAATTGTCTAACAGTTGATACCTGGCAACCACCGAACATCTAGTAACTGTAGGCTATCAATCACGTCTGACAATTGAACGTCGACTTGGTCAATACTAACTAAGATCACAGTTAAAGCGAATTCAAATAAATATTTATGTGAACTAATTAATATTTCACATTTGTGACATATTTTATTAAGAATGTTACATTCACGTGAATTTTAACAATAGTTTGGTGTATTATATTCATGAGCAAATATTTTATCATGCATTTCAATTGATTGAGCATTCGTTCGAATCGGTCTATCCGAATGATTTTCAGACAACGGACGACAAGAGCTTCGTGTGTTGATAAAACATTATTTAATAAAGATAAACTACCTCAAAGGACTGGCGAGAAACTTTTTATTATTTTATTGCAAGAGGTGGTCTCCTTAAATTTCTTGTACTGCGACGTTTTAGTCTATTGTATTCTCTGAGTTTACTCCATTGATGGTCAAGGATTTTTCAAAGTGACTCCGCTCCTAAAGGACCATGTCTACTGGCAACCTCTGCATAATAAAAATAAAAATTAAGTTCCAATTAATTAACAGTCCTGCTCTGTCATTAGTTTGACGTTTCGCCTATTCATGTCCTTTTCTGAATGATTCATCCAAGAAAAGCCTTATTTATCTCTGACCTAGTGATTGCATCCAATGAATCTTGTGTCGTTGCTATAAAATACTAGATTAAAAAATATACAACAGTCAAAAACTAACGGCGTTAAAAGTGTTTCTCTTTTAACGCTGCCTCACAAATTACTTGCTCATGAATATAGTACACTAAACTATTGTTAAAATTCACGTAGATATAAAAAATTTGATAGAATCATGAAAAATGATTTAGAAACTGAACTGTTAAGAGTGACTTTCATGAAAAATTAGAGTAAATGATTAGAAAGAGAAAAACAGTTTTACATTTTACAGATATTGTTAACTCTACGAGTTTACTCCCAGTCTTAAAATTCGTAGTGTCTTATAATTCAAATGCCATATTGATTAAATTACAAAGTTTTTTATTCTCTCGAATATAGTCAACATTTTGTCAATATGTCTACAAGGGCTCTAAGCTTCTTTTCTCTAAAATTTATTTCCTTAACATTTAGGACTTGTGTGGTCTCTGACATTAAGGACATCCGAATTAACCCAGCTCTTCGCCTATTTCCTGTATATTTGGTTCTGGAAGAATTGTGACATTGACCTACGGAGGATACTACGCACTTTTATTTTATGGGCTATAAATGCGCAGAAAGAGGTCCTCAAGGATATTTATTAGGACTGTTGAAATGGAGTGTTTATTGCCGAATCTTTCGAGTTTTTTTTTTCGCCACAAAAAATTGTAACAAAAATCAATAACCCAAGTTCACAATGGATTGGTGACAGGTGTTGTGTTGTACTACCATCATGAATACAGATTTCACCAAATCCTGAGTTACCTACTTATTATTTCAGAAAAAATAAATTGACAAATCATTTTTGCAAATTAGTGTTTTATGAACAAATTGATCCTTGCTGTAAATTTAACTCGCAATTATCCAACTCCAAGGACGAATGATAAATAAATTAAAGTCCTCAAGAACACTTTAATCCCGCCAACAAATTTTGATGAGCAAAAAGTCCAAATAAAATAGAAGCTAAGCAATAAATTGTAACTAAAATTTTAACGACAATCTACTAAGTTACTCACGCTTCAGATCACGTTACCGAACAAAAAAATAGGATAGAAAAAGGGAAGAATATAACGTTAGTGGAATGTCAAAGCCAGGAAGAGAAGGCAATAACTACACTAGCGCCACCAGCACCGCAGTCGGCAACGAGTGTATTTAATTTGCTTAGGTTTCGTTTGCACGTCTCTGTTAAATTGGAGAATTAAGTGCAATTTATCTACAAGACGAGAGTGATCATTGAATTTTGTCGCAAATTTAGTTATCAGTGGCGTAGCATCCGCCAGGAAATTTTGAACGCGAAAACTCATTTACACGCACCTAATTGCAGCAGTTCATTATGTCTGGATCTGCAGATTTCATACTGGTATGAAAATGAATGAAAATTGTTTCCTTGGCCCTCAACAGAGAATTGTCATTTTTTTCCATAAAAACGAAAAATATTTCCGTTTTGAGATCCCCTATTTAAAAATTTATTTCGAAAAATATAAATGTTTTTTTTGTTGAATAAAATTTCATTCCCAGTACTTTAATAAATCTGTTTTATGCGCTGAATATTATTTTTAACTGCTTATTGATAATCAAAATGTATTCAATGTGATATGAATACTGATTTATGATTTTTAATTCAGTCATTTATTTGTTTAATCTAAATTGTAGATCCATGAAGCGTGATATTTGATCCAATTAATTATCATATTCTGTGAAATATGTGAAACTGAATAAATACTAATTGTAGTGATTAATGAGATTCCTACCAATTATTTCAGTTGGAAGTGCATTAATTTATTAAAGTAAACTGGTACTGAATCCTTATAAATTTTTGAGTTTATTGATCATTATTAAAAAAAAACATGGCACTAGTCTCAAGTAAGCTTTGAGGGGCTAGAATTAAAATTTCAGTCAATAGAGGGTGGAAATCTTGATTACCCAAGAAAAGCCAGGTCTTTGGTCTTGAAAAAAAATTATTTTAACCCAGAATGTCTGTTCGACTCTTCTTTTAAAATTCTATTACATTGTAAAATTCTTGGTAAATTTGTTATCCTGTCTGAAACGGAATCCTAGCGGAGTCCGGTCGAAATTTTGGGTAGCACAGATTTTATCATGCAAATAAAGATCAGCCATAAAATATCTCTTTTTTTTCGTTCCGCACCACTATCAGTGCAGGATTATTCATAAGGCACATTGGACTTTCAACTTCAAGGACTCTCGATTTTCAGGATTTCCCAATCCTGTCTGTTCTCTGGAAATAAATAATTAATCCTTTACTAAGCTAGCTATTCAAAAAAATTGAAACTGTGAATGCTGACTAAAATATAAAAAAATAATATACTGAGAATAAAATGACATTTTTGTTTTCCTCTATACAATTATAGTGTTCAGAACTCAAAATCACAATGGATATAGTAATCCTATCTTCCCTATTGAGATTAATTAACTATTCCTGACTAAATCAGAAATCCAAAAAATTTTAAACTCCGAGTGTTAAATAAAAAAGGATGAAGACATAATGACGTTCTCGTTACCATTCACACAATTATAGTGTTCAGAACTCGAAATCGCCATAAATATAATAATTCTATCTGTCCTCTTGAAGAAAATTATGGAAGACTGACTAAGCCAGCGATTCAAAAAATTCAAAACTTCGAGTGTTGACTAAGGGAGGATGTAAAAATAATATGCTAAGGGCAGAATGACGTTTTCGTTTTTTGCATACAATTATGGTATCCAAAACTCAAAATTAAAATAGATTTAATAATCTTCCCTGTCCTCTGGAGGGAAATCAATGATTCCTGACTAAATAAGCAATTCAAAAAATTTCAAACTGCGAGTGTTGACTGAAAGGGGATTTAAAAATGATAAGCTAGAGACAGTGTTACACCTTTTTTGTCTTAAAATCACAATCTTGAGATAAAATTCATGACTGAAGCAGTGATTCAAAAAATTTAAAACTTCGTGTGTTGACTAACGGAGGATGTAGAAATAATATACCAGAGACAGTACAAGATTTTTGTTTTCCACCATACAATTATAGTGTTCAAAACTCAAAAGCACAAAAGATTGAATGATCCTAGATGTACTCTTGAAACTAGTTTACAGTACATCTGTATTTTAAATATGTGAGCAGATTTTTTTTATCAGCTCTAGTTTTTGAGTCTCAGCTATGTACGTTTAAAACAGAAAAAAACATGTATTTACACGGAAAAAATTCATCAAAAAATTAAATTAATCATTGAGTTCTAAAAAACTTTGCTTTAGAGCTTTTCTCTTATGTGTAGACTTAGTAAATAGCGTATCAGAGACCAGCAATAGTCAGACATCATCCCAGAAACCTTGATAACGTTCTTCCATCACGTGTAAATCCTGATGCTTACGCTTTCCTTGCTCCTCGCTCATATCTCCTAAATTTTTCGGAAACCTGTCCAGGTGACTATGGAGAAAGTGGAGTTCTATAATCATATTGCATCCCATATCTTTTAATTGTAAAAATAGGTCTTCAACAATTTCAATATAATTTTCTGATTTCGTATTTCCGAGAAAGTTCTGCATCACAGAGACAAAAGCTGTCAAGGCCCTTAATTCAAGCTCAGTCAAAGAATTTTTGAATTAAGCATCTTTCGTAAGTTGTCTTAGTTGGGGGCCATCAAAAATACCTGCTCTAATCTTTTCAATAGTGAGCTGAGGAAATTTTTTGCAAGCGTAAGGAAAGCAGTCTCCGTCTCTATCTAGTGATTTAATAAACTGATTTATGATGCGCAGTTTTACATGCAATGGTGGTAGAATAATATTGTAACTTGGATACTGCCATTTAGCTCGATTTTTAGCGTTTATGCCGTTTATGTTCACACTGCAAAATAACAGTCATCGAGATGATTTCGGGGTTCTCGCCAAATGGTCGGTGTTCCAAATTTGAAAGCACTTCTTTTAACACTTTTCCATAATCTTGAATATTCAACACACGATTTACAAACCCAATCAGGAGCCCAAGATTTGTCATTTTTATCCAAGAGCATCCCAAGAAACAGAAAATAGGTATTTTCAACCAACTATGATGAATTTTTCTACAATCCTTGAACACATATTCTCCGCATATGTAGCAAAAATGATTTGGATTGTTTAAACAACGTCTCCTTGAACTACTCATGTCACAACAACTCCAGATATCAGTTAACACAGTTAAATAAGCACGTTATCGAAGAAAAAATACGCAGGACAAAAATCAAAAACAAAGGAACTAGAGCTGTACAAAAAAATTTTAAGTCATCTTTGATAAAAACAAGTCATAAATGAACATTATCAACCATAAAATTCACAGCAACAGACAAATAGTTGAATTTTGTAAACTAGTGTATCAGCTCATGACTGAACCTGCGATTGAAAAAAATATAAATTTCGAATGGTGACTAAGAAAGGATGTAGAAATAACATACTAAAGACAGAATAATTTTCTCGGTATTCACTACACAATTATAGTGTTCAAAGCTCAAAAACACAATGAATATGATAATCCTATCTTCTTTTTTGAGATGAATAATTGACTCCGAACTAAATTAGTCAATCAAAAAAATTGAAAATATGAGTGTTGACTAAGGGCGGATTAAAAAATAGTATGCTAGAGACTAAATGACAATGCCGTCTCCTTCCATACAATTTTAGTGCTCAAAAATAAAAATTACAATAGCTTTAACAATTCTCCAAGTCGTCTTGAACAAAATTATTAATTTCTGACTAAATTAGCAAATCAAAAAAATTAAAGCTGCGAGTGTTATAAGGGAAAGTGTAAAAATAATTTATCAAAGACAGAATGACGTTTTCGTTTTCTTCCATACAATTATAGTGCTCAAAACTCAAAATTACAATAGCTTCAACAATTCTCCCAATCCTCTTGAGTAAATTAACAATTCCTGACTGAATTAGCAAATCGAAAAAATTTAAATTGAGAGTGTCGACTAAGGGATGATGTGAAATAATATATTTGAGACATAATGACGTTTTCATCTATACAATTATAGTGCTAAAAACTCAAAATTGCAATAAATTTAACAATCCCTCCTATCCTTTTGAATATAAATTTAAATTCCTGATTAAATTGGCAATTTAAGAAAATTTAAACTGAGACTATTGACTAACAGAAGATGTAAAAATAATATACTTGAGACATAATGAGGCTCTCGTTTTCTTCCATACAATTATAGTGCTCAAAACTCAAAATTCGAAACTCAAAACATCTCTTGAGACTAAATTGGCGATCCAAAAAAATTAAAACCGCGAGTGTTATTTAAGAGAAAATGTAAAAATAATATGCTACTAAAGATAAAACGACGTTTTTGTTTTCTTCCATGCAATTATAGCGCTCAAAACTCAAAATTACAGTAGATTTAGCAATCCTCCTTATCTTCATGAGAAAAATTAATAATTTCTGACTAAATTGGCGAATCAAAAAAATTAAAACTGAGAGTGTTGACTAAGGAAGGATGTAGAAATAGTATACTGAAGACATAATGACTTTCTCGTTTTCTTCTTTACAATTATAGTGTTCAAAGCTCAAAATTACAATAGATTAAATACTGACTAAATTACCATTTGAAAAAATTTAAAAATTAAGAGTGTTGACTAAGGGAGGAAGTAAAAATAATATACTGAAGAAATAATGACGTTCTCGTTTTCCTCCAAGCAATTATAGTGTTCAAAACTCAAAATCACACAGGTATAAATATCGTTTATGTAAATGATTAATTTCTGACCAAACCAGTGATCCAAAAAGTTTAATACTGGATGTTTTGAACCTTCATGTTGTCCCCCACATAGTTATAGTGTTCAAAACACACATTAGATATAATAATCATATCTGCCCTTTTGAGATGAATTATTAATTCTTGAGTGAATCAGTTATTCAAAAAAATCAAAACTTTGAGTATTGGACTGAGGGATGATGTTGAAATAATATGCTATAGACAGAATGTCGTTCTCGTTCTCCTTCACAAAATTATAATGTTCAAAGCTCTAGGTCATATTAGTATCTATCCTCTCAAGAAAAATTATGTTTTCCTGACTAAACCAGCGATTCAAAAAATACAAAATTCCGAGTGCTGACTAAGCGTGGATGTAAAAATAATAATTATTCATTTTTCTCCACACAGTTATAGTATTCAAAACTCAAATCTCGTTTCTCTCCATTCAAAACTCGGAATCACAGCTAATTCAATAATCGTATCTAGAGATAAATAATTGATTCTGGTCTAAATTAGTCACTCAAAAAATTTTAAAATATGAGTGCCAACTAAGGCAGGATCAAGAAATAATATACTGAAGACAGAATGACGTTCTCGTTTCCTTCCACGCAATAAGTATTCAAAGCTCAAAACCACAATGTCTTCTTGAGATAAATTATTAATTTCTGACTAAAACAGTGACTCAAAAAATTTAAAACTCCGAGTGTTGGCTAAGCAAACATGGAAAAATAATATATTGAAGACAGAATGACGTTCATTTGTTCCTTGATATAATTATAGTGTTCATAATTTAAGACTACAATAGATGTAATGATCCTAAATAGATCAACAACTCCTGGCTAAGCCAGCGATTCAAAAAAAATCAAATTGCGAGAATTGACCGAGGGATGACGTTAAAACAATATGCTGAAGACAGAATGACGTTTACATTCCTCCCCACACGATTATAGAGTTCAAATCTCGAAATTACAATTATTGAATAAGCAATTTTTGTTTTTGAAATCTACTTCCTTTTTTTATTGCTAGGACAAAATCTTGTCAATATCCTCTGGTACATCTGCTGCGACGTAACTAATCCTGATTAATAGGTAATTCTTTGCATTTTCATTTCAAGTTTCAATGAAAGAGTTGAAAATCAATACAGTTCTTGATATTCGTTTTGCGCCTCTGTTGTGCTTTTAAGAGCCTAGGCTCATAATAGTTAGAGAATTACATTTTTTGCCTTTTTTTTACAAAAAAGGCTTGAGAAATCTCTAAGTACAATAAAAATACATTATAAGCTATATTTCCTGGATATTATATTGTAAATTGATTTGGATATCAATCAATTGGAAGATTAGTGGGCTGTATTACAGAAGAATCGTCTAGTAAGTAAAATTGAAGGATTACAGCAAAATGGAAATTTGAAACTTTTTTATTTTAAAATACTCTGGAAAACTAACAAAATCTATAAGAAATTAATGAAAATGCATCGATTCTTATTGAATAGGTAGTATAAATTTGTTCATGAGAATTTGATGTCTGAAATTAGCGTCATGCTAATAAATAATAAACTATTTCGAAGCCTAGAAGATTTAGTGAAATAATGATTTCATTAAATTTAAATGACTAATTTTTATGCTTCATAAAATGCATCAAGAATTACTCGAAACATTCACTTTATTCGTTTTGAAAACTACTTTGCAGCTAAAGTAATTTCCCGCTTAATTTTAGAATTAATAAAATATCATCAGGACTTCTCCAGCAATAAATTTCACATTTAAAGTGTAATTTTAGACTTTTGTAATACTGTTCTTAATACGCTGTGGAAGTGAAATTCATTTAAATAAAAAAATTTTGTTGCAAATCATATGAAAATGAGGAATTCCTGATTTATGGAAGTTCGTTTACGAGCCGCGTAACGTAACTACGTAACAAGTTCTTATAATATAATAGGGAAAGTATTGTAATCGTGATTTTTTGACATTTCAAGAACCTACTGAATCCGAAAAACAGTTTTAAAAAAAGTCGGTCTGGGTGGAAGCACGATAACTTGAGAACGCGTACGAATTTTCGACAGAAATTTTATATTTAAGTTTTTCATCAAAAATCTAGGTTCAAGTTCGTAGATGAGCTTTTTTCAACCTTGGTACCGAAACTTTATTGATGGAACTTTTCAGTTTTTTGCGTTTATTTTATAAACGGTAGTATTTATCATAAAATATGAAATAACTAAAACTGATCCTTGGAAGATTTGGCACAATAGTCATGAGAAATATTTTTCAAAACTATCAGCGGTTCATTTGTTATTATCAAAATTTGAATTATTATAAAATTCGTCATATTTTTCTGAACCAAAGAAATAATGAGAATCATAATGTGAAGTTAGAATTATTATCACTCATATTTTGACATCACATGCAAACGTTCGTCAATTGCTTTTTCTAAATAAGTAATTTGGCTCTATCGTGTTTGGTATCAAATTGAAGCTTTTGTGGGAATAATTCTTGTAGAAGTGTCAAAGAGGATATTTAAACGATTGTTAATTATTTCTTTCACAAATCATTTGAATAATGTCCAGTTTGGTATCAATTTTAAACTCTCGGGGAGATAAGCTCAGTATATATCAAAAATAAATAATTAAGTAGTGGAATCCACGTTACCATCTTCATATTACTCTTCCAAATTTCGAAACTGTATGTTCCAATGAATTAAAAACCCCGAAAATCTAGAAAAGGACTCTCAATTTTCAAAAATACTTATTTTATGTAAGGACTCAAAAATAACCGCCATCTGTCACTTTAACAATGACAGCTGTCACTTTGACAATGACAGCTGTCACTCAGACAATGACAATTGTCACTTTGATAATGACAGCTGTCACTTTGACAGTTAATTGATGCGACACTCTAAATTTCTGAAACAGAGATGAAATTGGCAATGAAATTTATGGTCGGGAAAATACTGTGCTGGCCACAGCGGATGTTTTTATATTGTTTTTTGCTGGTCGACATTGCAAGTAGGATTACCGACAGTTCTCAGGCAGGCATACAATAAATTATTGTACAAGTATAAGTAAAAAAAATCAGATTTATTTGCCTGGATTAATTCTCAGCTTCAAACTCCTATCAGTGATAAAGCAGCAGTAAATCTATTACGTCCATGTCTAGTTAAACTATTAACTATTTTGTCTTGGAAAAAAATTTACGACAGCTCTTGTTACTTGCCTCCTAAAATCATCCTTTACAATCCTCGTGGATCAATGCTCATTTTATTTACGTATCTATTTAAGCACCTCATCTGAACGAAATAAATTTTCATTTACCTACCTAATGCATGCCATACGTGAGATTGGAGCTCATAAGACCAGATAAATACTTCTCTAATAATAAAATAGCTACAACACAAAGAAAATAAAGTTTAAACAACAATTTTATGATAAAAATATATAAAATATTTTCTTTTGATTATTTTGTATGAGATTTTTTTTGTTTCAGAAAGTTTTTAATAACTAGAAAATAATTAGGGCACAAACCTGAACTTTCTTGAGACTCTGTCATCTGGTAAGAAATCGTGCAGTACTAGCAGTGCTGTTTTCTCATGTCGGATGCCAAGGGGCACTTTGTGTCGCTGCATCAGCGTAATAAGTGCCACAAAGTGCCTCTTGGTATCCGACTCGAGAAGACAGCACTGCTAGTATTGCATGATTTCTTACCAGACGTCAGAATCCCAATAAATTCCAGGTTTGTGCCCTAATTATTTTCTAGTTTTTGGTACAACTGATGATTTGAAATAAAACTGTACTTGTCGCACATCATCTTGAAAATCACAACTTAAATTACATTTCTTCTTTAAAAGCTATCCATACTAGCATCTAAGGTTTTTTTTGAGAGTAGAATGTATACTAGGATCTTTTGTGTAATGAGTGTTGCTTACAATTAATAATTTAATGTAATAATTACATTATTTATTTCATGCTGTCGGTCATAACCTCATGAAAATATGTCATATCAATACTTTTTTTTTAAGTCAATAATATCTGAACATTATTACCACATGAATAAAGAAAGCCACAGCGGCAGCGTCTCGCCTATCCAGAAAATACTGATAATAAATATATTTTGATCCCAACTAGTTTTTCTACAAAAATGCTTCCAAAGAAGTAAATAAGTTAGTCCATTGACCTTCCAGTATCCACACTTGACAGGAAACAGAAACAAAAACATCCCGATCGTGTTTTGTTCACGCATGCGTAAGACCAACTTCCTTTGCTTTTCCGGCTTAAGACGTTATCGGCCTTGCTATTTACTATCTTCTGACAGCCGAGTTTTTTCCGCATCTTTTACTCGATGTCGTTCTCTTAGATCCGCACCATTTCTCACTAAAACATCTTTCATTGAACCTCAATTCGCTTTTCAATTTTTTACAAATCATATCAATTTATCTCTTCCAGAAACGGAGATTCTTTTACATAATCTGATAGCAACTGGATTTAGATAAATTGAAGAGATTTGTAAAGTTCTTTTATTGTTATTTTCCGAGAGGATTCATCAAGAATTTATTGGATTAAATATAACAGCAATAAATTCTATTGTTAATATTCTTCGATCAAATAGACGCCTGGCGTTTATTTTTGTAAATCCACAATTCATCACCATTGGCGATGCTGTATTCAATTATTATAAAATTCGTTATATTTTTCTGAAACAAAGAAATAATGATAATCATAATGTGTAATTAGGGTTGTTATCACTCATATTTTGACATCACATGCAAACGTTCGTCAATTGTTTTTTAAAAATAAGTAATTTGGCTCTATCGTGTTTGGTATCAAATTGAAGCTATTGAGGAGAAAATTCTTGTAGAAGTGTCAAAGGGAATATTTAGACGATTTTCAATTGTTTCTTTCACAAATCATTTAAGTGATGTCTAATTTGGTATCAATTTCAAGCTCTCGGCGAGATAAGCTTAGTAGATATCAAATATAAATAATTAGTGGAATCCAAGTTACCATTTTCAAATTACACTTCCGGCGATCAAATGTCGAAACTGTATATTCCAATGAATTAAAGACTCCCAAAACCTAGAAAAGAACTCTTCATTTTTAAAACTACTTATTTTATGTAAGGATTAAATAGTAATCGTCATTTGTCGCTTTAACAATGACAGCTGTCACTTTGGCATGACAGTTGTCGCTTTGACAATGACAGCTGTCACTTTGACAATAACAGCTATCATTTTGACAATGACAGCTTTCAATTTGAAATATGCAATTAATTGATGCGGCTTTCTAAATTCTAAAAGCGATGAAACTGGCCATGAATTTTATGGTCGAGGAAGTACTGTGTAGCCACAGCAGATTTTTAGGTATTGTAATCATTCTGTCTGAGCGGTCAATGATTCAACCGCAATTTCGATGCATACACTGATAATATAATTATTATTTGAGCTTTGCATCAACAAATTCGCATTGTAATGAGAAATTTTGTCAAAGTGATGAATTTTTAGGGCATAATTTATCATATTTTCCGGTTATTATGCGTAAATAGATTTATCTTTGAATACAAAATAGAGATATCGGATTTGAAACATTTCAAATGCAAATTAAATTTCTAATCAATAACTAATAATTTTATCAGTAAACATACCGTGAACTATGAATATTTTGAACAGTAATAAACGACATTTTCAGGTATTTAAATCAAGAATTTTAAATTATTATTTAATATTAAATTTTACATCAAGAGAGAGAGAAGTGCATGATTTCTCCAAGTGCCGAGAAATGCTTATTTTTGTAACTCAAAAAGTCCTTGCAAAGTCACCACTGGTGCGTATCGAGCCCATTTCAATTAGTAATATTTCTTGAAAGTAATCGCTCCAGATTTCAACAATATTGGTTTATTTTAATCGTGCAAGTCCAGGCAACGAAAACCGAAATAGGCTTAATAGCAATTTCCCATTTTGCCCTGTTCATATCTCCTTTAGTACTGACCCTTACAAAAAAGTGTGTAAGACCATTTTGTAGAACATTTTATTTAGCTCAATTTAGTATATGTACATTTTTTCGCTAAAGGCAGTAGTTTTCAAGTTATTGACGAAAAACTGAAAGATTACTCACCACCTCAGCTTCAAATAAACAAAAACAATTACAAAAAATCTTCTGAGTATTTTTTTTTCTCTTCATAATTCATAATTCCACTCAACAAACTATAGGACAAGTAAAAGATTTTCAAAAATATGTAATTAATTCATTTGTTTAGCAAAAAATTACAAGCAAACAGCTGAAAAAATTAAAGTCAATAAATATGTTACAGCTGTTTACTATCTAAAAACAGTGACAACATTTCCAGAAACGGACATCTCTATATATATGAGCAAACGACCAGACAGTGAACAGTAAAATAGTGAAATAGTGAATATCCAATGAGTGATCAGTGTAATAAATAAATAAGTTATTAAGAATAAATATCTGTGACTTTGTTGTTGAAGTTGAAGTTTGATAGCCGTAAGTGAGAAATGAATTGTATAGTGTTTGCTTAGTAATACTTCGAGGAAATAAACTTTTATTTTAATGAAGAAAAAAAAATTCAGAACTCATTTTATGAATAAATATGTTTTCATAATACCTGCATTGAAACAACGCATTTCAACGCCTGTTTTGTCAGTCGAAACAAGACAATTTCAGACAAATGCGAGTGTAGCCGGGAAGAAACAAGCCTGTTTCTTCCCTAGGGGAGAAACAAGCTTGTTTCTGCCCGCTGGATTTGTTTTTTACATCGTTTTATCCCTGGCAGAGTCGCAATAGTTCATTGTCAATCTTTAAATGAAAATCATATAACCTCAGTTAATTTGACAGTTGTTGTATTCGTAACTGTAAATTAAATTAAAAAGGCGATAGTTTCAAGAAAAAAAGTAACAATACGACAATTTCAAGTTCATCACAACATCTTATTGATCAAGCACAAGCAGTTACTCTCGAATTGTTACCTTCAAAATCAAAAGAATAGTATATTCTACAATAAGTATTGGAATGGCCTATATTCTGAACGAGCGAAAAGTTTGTAAACCGAGCCGAAGGCGAGGATTACGGTTTGCGAGTGTGGAATACGCCATTCCAAACATGTTGTAGACTATACTTTCTCTCTCTAGGTTTTGGAGACTCACCAATATTTCAGAGGAAACTTGAAAAATTATTAAATGTCAAACGTCAAATCCAGATATGAATACTTGAATTGTTAGGAAGTAACCATGGTAGTAGCAAACTAACAGCTTCTGATTCGTCGAAATGATTCTAAAGGCTTACAGAATCATTCTGAACGGCATACGGAATCATTCTAAACGGTTTTTTGGAATATCATTCGTTCCAACTTAATTTTTGGTTATGGAATATGCAAATTCCAAAACAGTGTTGGAGAAAAATATTTACTTTATTATGACAAATTTGTAATATGGAAAGTTTCAATGCAGGTATTATGAAAAATACAGTGTGTGGCACGGGACAAAACACGATTTCAGCCGAGGGTGATGCCAGCCCTCTCTTCGCTCGGGCAAGCAACATTCACCCTCAGCTGAAATCGTCTCGTTTCGTCCCTAGTCACACAATATATTATTTATTGGGTATAAGTTTTGTAATTTATTATAAAGTGAAAAGAAATATATTTCTTTTCACTTGAAAAAGGCAGCACTTTGCTGTCGAAACGTTGTGTTTCTAATAAATTACAGAACCTATACCCAATAAAACATATTTATTAAACTTTTATCTTGTTTTAACTTATTAAAAAATGATTATTATTTAAACAATAAACACTTTTTTGCGCAGCAAACATTACAATAATAACAATTGAAAATACTACATGCTGATAACTTCATTTAGTATAGGTACCGAAAGGTTTACACGAAGCGAGATAATTTTAGGACCTTTCGTTCAACAATCATTGAACTTAAAATATAAATGAGAGTTCAAAAAAAGTCATTATTAACCAATAGCTTCATTTAATAACAAATGCACAAAAAACATTTTTGACGGTATTTTTTTCTTCTTCCAAGTGTCTAGATGACACATTAGTTTTTTCGAATTTTCAAATCAATGTTTAATACATGTAAAAATAGTTTTTGTAATTAGCGGTCGGTTTCAAGACAGCGTAACGGCAGCGCGCTTACCGCGCGGAACTCTATTTTCAACATCAAATAAAAAGTATTAACAATGGAGGTCAAGCTCCGAGATTTGACATTTTTTCTTGGAGATTTCCTCATCTTCAAGAATATGTGTGTAAAATTTCTCTAGCACCAACAGTTTTCGAGTAATTTTCAAAAAAGTAGACCCCTTTTCTTTGAAATCTTCAATTGTTTATAACTTTTGCAATTGTTTATGTGCAGATTTGAAATTTTTGCAGATTTTTTTAATGAGTTCAACAGTTATCGCACGTATTTTAATTCGCAGTAGCAAGAATTAACACGTTTTTTAACTTGTTGACTAGATTATCAGGAATTTATTATGTCATGAAAGACACCCCGTCCTACAGCTATGCCAAAATTGGCTTCTACATGATTTCCGGTATTTTTTCTTCGTTGCCTGGACTAATGAGACTGAAGAAAATATTAATCGATTGCCCACAATTAAACCAAAAACGAAGTTGTGTGATGTGTTCCCAAGACGATTTACACTTGTTTCATTATTGAACGATTTGAAAACCGATTCTTAAGAATAACGTCCTTGATTCTTACAACAACACCTCTGGAGTTGGAGTCGTGAAAAAAATAAGTAATTTGGTTCTATAGTGTTTGATGTTTGATGTCAAATTAAAACAATTTCTAGTAAAAGTGTCAAAAATGATATTCAAACGATTGTCAATTGTTTTTTACAAGTTATTTAAATGATGTCTAGTCTGGTATCAATTTGAAGCTCTCGGGGAAATAAGAGATCAACTTATTGTTAGATAAAATAGTAATTTCATATAACCGCCATCTGTCACTCTGATAGTGACAGCTGTCACTTTGAAATATGCAATCAATTGAGACGACACTCCAAATTAATGAGACAGCAATTAAACTAGCCTACAATTCATGGTTGGGGAAGTAAAAAATTCAAGCTGTGAATAAGTTCTTGAATAATATTTTTCTCCTGATAATTGCTTCTAAATAATCAGATATATGAAAAAATAATTCATTCAAAAATCAGAATTAGTTCTAATTATTTTACAAATCTATTTGTAGATTCTACATCCAATCTGTCTGCTTTCCCATATAAATACGGAAATGCAGATACCTATCTCTTATTTGGAGAATAAACATAATTATTTTGCAGTCTTCCACAAACAGACGTAATTAACGTAGTTAAGATCACTTGTCATTGAATTTAAACTAGATTAATCACAATGTTAACACATGCAAATTGGAACTTACCACCCTCCAACCCTCTTGTGAGGAGTGTCAAAGCAGGATACTAAATCGTTGAAAATTTCAGAGGCGTCCATTCATATATAAAATATCGAACAACGAGGGTAGTTCGGAATATTTGATAAAGACATTTTTTTTTAATTTTCTACACAATCTTGCAATTTAATGCATTTAGTCCAACTATGCTCTGACTTTTTAATACCCTCAGAATAATAAGATGTGTAGTCCTAGCAGTCGGCGATGCCGAATTTCGCTGTGCGCTATAACATATATAAAATTTTATCAATTAACTAATTTATATGATAATGAACGACTCAATCTTTAAATTTCAAATTTTAACCGCAATCCTGACGACTAGATAATCTCCACGTCTATGTCCGGTGTGAAAACGTGCCAAGCGCGCTTGTAAACACCCCACGTGGCGACACCTTCATTTACTTGTTTTTTTTTTTCTTTCTAATCGCTTGTGCCACGCGCGGAACGATGAGAACAAGTGACTACTACATCCGCGTTGTTTTGTTTTCTCTCTTGTTTTTATATTTGTTTTGTTTGCTCGACGTGATGTTTAGGGGATGAATGAACGAATGCAGTGTATTATAACCGCTCGGGAATTATGTTTATTTATTGAGCCCATTTGCGCAAAGATTTTATTATTTGTTTTCCTTATCAATTGAGGGATTAATTTAGTACTGAACAATTATTGAATTACGTGATTATTTAATAAAATAATTCGGATTTGAACATTGATAAATATCTCATATACAATTTTAGATCCAAACATAAACAGGAAGCTCAGTTATACAACGAATGCATGTTTGGATTTTTTTAAAAACGATTTACATGTCATAATTTATTTTAATCCAATTTTTGTATTGTAACTTAAGTTAAGGGGGCTGTTGGCGGCCTTGGCGTCAGGAGTACCTAAGAGGCTGGTCAGGTGTTAGGGCGTAATTAAGCCAAATTCTCCTGAAAATAATATGACTTTGAGCCACAATGCTCTGTGAGACGTCATCAGAGAGTCACACTCATTAATTCCCCGCCATTAGGGCATTTCAGATTTAGTTTAGATAGCTAGAACAGATATAAAAATGATACACCTGTCTCAGAGATTGGATAAGATACCTGGTTAACAGATTGAGTTAACCGAATAGTAGTACTATAATGTACATCGATGTCCACGACACACGCGAGTTGGTCGACTCACCCACTCTTGGAACAACCCCGTTGCCCGCAATAACACATAGTACATGTGGTTGGCATATACATATTCCCGCGCAACACCGACAGAATAATGTAGCTGCCAGATGGCTAAATCACTAGCACTGTTTATCTCACGTTGGACGACACCTACGGATGGCTAACAGTACCGTAATGCCATACAGATGCCTGCGACACACGCAGGTTGGTTGATTTATCCACTCTTGGAGCAACACAAAGTACATGCAGTTGGCAACAATCACCGCCGTTACACGGTCAAGGTGTGTGCACCGATGGCATTGCTACTATAGCTAAGGATACTAACACTTCAAAGAAAAAGGATCATACCCCACGCACACTTAGCGTGGTACCACCAAACTGATAAAACTCAATGACAGACAAACGCATAAATTGATAGAATTTCTCAGCCACTTCACAACACTGCAAATTGAATAATA
Organism: Dromius quadrimaculatus; assembly: GCA_963989225.1. Lineage (NCBI taxonomy): Eukaryota > Metazoa > Arthropoda > Insecta > Coleoptera > Carabidae > Dromius > Dromius quadrimaculatus. The sequence continues at coordinate 6,400,109 of OZ022334.1, read as the reverse complement.
TGATGGCTAATTAAGCTCAGATAATTAAAGTAAATAAAGCACCACACAGATAAACTGAACGCTCAAAGTTCGATTTTAAAGTGATGCAAATGTGTTTGCAGCACACGCTTCCTGTAAGGCTTGACCTTGAAAGCGATTAGGGCTGTTTACTCGAAACTAGGTTGTTTGTACACTACGGTTTTTGGGTCATATTGGTATAGTAGTATTAAAAAAATTGTCGTATCACTTTTGGTGATAATTATCTTTTAAAATTAACGCTTGTCAAGTGGTTTCGTGAATTTAAACGTGGACGGTGTCACTTGGACGATGAACAGAGTCCTGGGAGGCCTACATTCGTGCTGCGAAAAAATTGCTGAGCGAAAATCGAAATGTAACACATAGGGAAACTCAATTAAGTCTAGACATTGGATTAACTACAGTAAATAATATTTTATAACAGCAGTTACGTCTGAAGAAACTGGCAACACGATAGACTCCACATTTAGTGACTCTGAAATAAAAATCACCGCAAATTTGACTAAGGAGCATCTAAGAAGGTGTAAAATAATTATTTCTGGTGACGAATCTTGGAAACCAAACAACGGCCTGCAGCTTGAGTCTTTAAAAATAAAAATGGGCTCCCAAAAGAGTGCATGGAAAAAACTGAAACAAGAAATGATTGCTGCTTTCTTCAGAAAGGGTGGTCCAGTTGCAGTAAGTCCTTTTGAAACTCATAATACCATGACAGCAGATTGGCATACGGAAGTCTGTACCCTGGTCTTCAATAATTGCCTGAAAAGCGTCTGAAGACTGGTTTGCACCACGTGCCCAAACTCTGCATAAAGCCGCAAAAATTTCGTATATTCATCGAGGGTGTAGCTATTCAGCCACCCACCAAACAATTTTGGGCATAGACCGTTTGCGCGCGGCGGTCAAATTTTTAATCCGTATAGCAGGGTCTGCCGTAATCCCTATGTACCACTTGAGCACGGCGGAAGCTTAACAGATTATTGGATTAACCATAAACAAAGATAGTAAGTAAAATGTAAAATCTTCAATGTATGATGCAGATAGCCAAAATGAACCAATCAGTAAGAATAATGAGAAAAAAACACTCCAATTGGACAATTTTTTGAATGAATAAATTGACACCAAAATATAACATTCACATTGATATTCATTAATTAAAATGTAAATATGTATATATGACGAGTTTTCAATAAAAGGCATTAAGTTGGTTGTAAAAAATTGTAAATATTTTTAAATATGTTATATTTTTTCTAGCTATATAGTTTCTATCAGTCGTTATTTGTTTATGATAAAATAAAATGAATTGTTATCCAAGTTCGTTTATTATATTAACTCACAATTTTTGGCATTCAGAGAAGGTACATTTATTTGGAATCAAAAGATTAAAGTAATAAACTTGGCTCAAACGGTATATAGGGATTAAGAGAAAAATGCGCAAATGGTCTATGGGATTAGGACAAAACTGACCGCCGCGCGCAAACGGTATATCCCCACAATTTTGTGAGATCCGAAAGCACGTTACTTGGTAAAAGACAAATTTGATCGGATTCTCAACTTGATTTGTCAATTAATTGTTTGTGAGAATTAATCTTACAAAAACAACAGCTTCAGTTTTCAAATTTCAATGAAATTTATCCTGCGATCATCTGAATAAAATTTCTATTGGCTTTGTCATTAAAATAATATTAAATCTGAAATGTTTCAGTTTTATAAATTTTCTCTCTTTGATTTAAAATTTAATAAGTAATATGAAATCCTTTTAATTTTCTGTTTTACGTAAAAATGAAAGGAATTTGCTAATTATGCCCGGTATCCTAGAGTGGGTTCTTGACTAAAGAAAATTTTTGTGGTAAATTGGCGCAGTCATTCATGAAGAAATTCCTAAGTGAAACTTGGATTTAATTCCAATAATTAATACTTGGTAAACTTAAGATACATATTTCAAAGGTTAATAAATCAAAGGGTACGTGATTCTCTTCAAAGAAATATTTACTTAGACAGAGAAATTTTTGGCAAGCTCAAAATTCAATCAGTTCCTTCTATTTATTAAAAATCATTATACTAAAATAACCCTGGTGATCTTTTTATAAAGATTAAGATGTCAAATGTCATGTGTTAAAAATTACTTCCTGACCATCAATAATCCAACAATCATGTGCAGAAATGCCAAAAAGCATCAATTTCAACATAAAAATAAAGTTTAATAAAAATACAGGACTCTTCTCAAAAATACTGTAACAAACAAAATCCCTACAGATTAGACTTCCATCGCAGTCCGTCAGATAAACAGGTGACAAACGCAACTGACGTAATGACGTCTGATGGAATTTGTGGAACTCACTAGAACTTTCTAGTAACTTCGAGAAACTCTAGACGGGGATATTTGAGCCCGAACAAAAATAAGCTACATCTGAACCAGCAATTTAAAAAATTATAAACTGTTAGTGCTGACTAAGGGACCATGTAGAAATAATATACTGAAGACATTATGACGTCCAAGTTCTCTTATAAAAAATTATAGTGTTTAAAACTGAAAATCACAATATATTGATCCTATCTACCTTTTTGAAATTAAAAATTAAATTTTGACTGAGCCAGCGATTCAAAAAATTTGAAACTTCAAGTGTTGATTGGGGAAAGATTAAAAAATAATATTCTGAAGACAGAATTACGTTGTATAGTGTTTAAAATTAAAAATCACAATAGATGTAATAATCCTATCTACCCTCTTGAAATTCATTATTAATTCCTGATTAAACTATGAGTGTTGATTGAGGAAGAGGGTAGAAATAACATACTAAAAATAGAATGACGTAATCATTTTCATCCATACAATAATAGTGTTCAAAACTTGAAACCATTATACAAACATATAAAAATATTATCTGTCTTCTTGAGATAAATTATCAATTTTTGACTAAACCACTGTCTCAACAAAAGTTGAACTGTGTTAAGTGACTAAGGGAGGATGTAGAAATAATATGCTAAAGGCAGACTGACGTCCCTGTATTTTTTAGTATTCAAAATTCAGAATCACATTATAGATATTAATAATACAAGTTTTATATAGCCGTTGTAATGAAACGTGTGTGATGTTAAATCACGAGGCGATTAGCCGAGTGTTTTTATCACTCAAGTTTCATTACACTAGCTATATCAAACGTGTATCATTCAATATTTTATCTACGACGGCTTAATTGCTGCTGAACTAGATTTTTTTATTTGATGTTTGACATTCGAAAAACATTTTGTGTAAAATTCATAGCTTGTTCAAGTAGCATTTTATTCATTGTTATGGCAACTATTTGTTTGTTTGACAGCTGTCAAAGTTATAAAGAAAATAAACATATCTAATTGTAAAAATCTTGTCTTAAATGTTTATAAAACATAAATTTATGTTTGTGTACTAATAGTTATTTATAATAGAAGAAACTTAAAATTTGATAGAATTTCTATTTTTATTATTTCTTTTACAAAAATGCGTGTCATTATGAATTTTATAATGGCACTAGTGCCATTATGAGATTCGCAAATTAGTGGGCGAATCACCTATTAGCGCACCGTCGTAGATAAAATATAATAATAGTCCTTTTGAGATAAATTAGTTATCCCTGGCTAGACCAGTGGTTTAAAAATTTTGAAACTGAAAATGCTAATTAAGGGATGCTGTAAAAATAATATGCTGGAGACAGAATGAGATTCATTTTTCTCTACATAATTAAAGTGTTCAAAACTCAGAAGCACAATAATTGCTCTCTTTAAATAAATCATTGATTTTTGATTAAACCAGCTGTCCAAAAAATTTGAAATTGTGAGTGCTGACAAAGGGAGGATGTAGAAATAATATACTGAAGACAGAATTTCGTCCTTGCTTTCCCCCACATAATTATAGCGTTCAAAACTAAAAATTACAATTAATTTAATAATCCTATTTACCCTCTTGGGATAAATTATTAATTCCTGACTGAACTAGTGAGTCAAATATTTTCAAGCTTCAAGAATTGATTGGAGGAAAGAGTAAAAATAATGTTCTGGAGATAAAATGTCGTCCTCTTTTTTCCCCACAATTATAGTATCCAAAATTTGAATTAAGGTAAATTATTAATTCCTGACTAAACCAACAGTTCAAAACATCTGAAACTAAAATTGCTAACTGAGAGAAACTGTGAAAATAATTATTCTGAAAACATAATTAGGCTTTCATTAGTGTTCTAAAATCTAAACTAGAATAATTATTATGTCGGAATAAATCATTGAATTCTTGTCCAAACCAGCGGCTCAAAAAAACTCAAACTGTGAGGGCTGACTAAGGGAGAATGTAAAAATAATATACTGAAGACAAAGCTTGTTTTTCTTCTCTGCAACACAATTATAGTGTTCAAAATTCAAAATAACAATAGATATAATTGTCTTATCTGTCCTTTCGTAATAAATTAATTCTTGAATTAACCAGCAACTCAAAGAAATTGAAATTTTGAGTGTTGACTAAGGGAGGACGTAAAAATATTATACTGAAGACAGAATGATCAACACAATTAGAGTGCTCATCACTTTTTTCACATTTTTATTCTTATAATCAATCCTCATTTCGATTTGTATTAGCTCCAGCTTCTATTTTTCCTTCAAAGTTAATAGTTTGCTCAAAAAATGAACCAACTGTTTTAAAAATTACATCTTGAGAAAGCATTACCGAAACGCAACCAGCATAACAAATTTGTTCCGCAAGTTGCGGACCTATCAAAAAATTGTAAAATTGAGAGTAATTTGGATGCATAAATATTTCTTGGAATTCTTTAATTTGGACTCCTTAAAAAAATTATAATAAAATAAGCCTGGCTTGAAATATTATTTTTTTGAACTTTTTGTCAATTTCTTTGAATATTTAACCAACGTATGATATTTTTTTTCAGAATAATCCCTAATTATCGTTGATTGTTTTGACTGGTGATGCAAACAGCGATGAAGGCGTTATGTGGAGGGCTAGTTTGGGCCGCGCTAGTCACTTGTTTTTGTTCAGCAGCAGGAGACACTCATGAAGTTTCCCAGCAGCACCCAAAGCAAGAAGATATGCCAAACATGCAGGTTCGTTTTTAAACCATTATTATTTTTTAATTCTACAATAATCTTCCTTCCAAAAATACTCAAAAACTGTTTTCACATCATCTCAGATATTAGTACTTAACATCCCAAAAGATAGTATCTGGTTTGCAGAGATTAAAACTATATTCAGCACCATCTATCAAACGATAGCCAAAGTAACAAACTTATAAAAAAAATGAAGACGACTGGATTGAGACTATTTTTAAATATATTTCACAGACACAAAATACATTTGAATAAACAAATATCGGGACCGATTTTATGACAAGTGTGGAACAACTGTTACCCACTGTAAACCCCTGTGGTAATTCACATTCATTTGTTTTGCGATTTGGAATCGTGCCAGCGAAAGTGCGACATCATAATTAAAAGTTATTTTTCGGAAAATGCAAATGGTTTACAGTGAAATCACTTGTATATTGTTTTTAAGTGATAAATGTTTATTGCTTCGGGAAATTGGATTAAATTAATTCATTTTTTATTATTCAAAATTGAAAATATGAATTTTGATGATGTACAGTAATCCGACAATACTTTTTTATGTTTTTTGGGTCGCTGAATACAATTCTGGATTAGTTTAAACCTTGCATAAAATAGTGGAAATTTCTTCTAATATATTTTTTTGTATTTCATTTATTATATCTTCGACAATTTTTAATATTTCACATTTAAATTCAATATACAAATTTTTCAAAGTATTGTCAATAAAACAAGACATGTTTGAAATTTTTAAAGCATTTTTTGGCTGAGCAGTGAATTTTCAAACACAAAAAACCAAAATTTTTGACTCCTTTTATACAATCGCAAAAATTGAAGGATTGTTCTAAATTTCGAATAACTGTCTAATGTATATTCCTTATTACAGAATTATATCACTTACCAATAGTCACCTAAATAAAATAAATACCATTTACTGAATCAAAGTAAAGGTTGGTTAAACGCATCAGGGGTATATCAACGCTAAATAATCATCCGTTGTAAAACCGATTTCACACTTTAATTAAAGCTCTGTTTATTAATGGGAAATCTGTGCGTGTCCGTTTTGTTTCCGGCCGTAGCCGCAAAGCTGTGGTGGCGCTACCAGTGCGGCGATTAGATTTCCGTCGGCGCTTGTTCGCCCACGCGAATCCGTTTTGTTTTTGATGATTGAGAGGTGTGACTGTATTTTTGATTATTTGAATTGGTAGTCGATCTATAAATATCCAATATTTGATGATCTATTTATTATCTAGATTTAATGTAGCAGTATTATGTTAATTATCTCGAAATAATGTGTTCAGGATATTATCTGTTTATAATACGGATGAAGTATAATTTTTGGGCGAATTTAACTTTGAAATTAAATATTTGCTCATACTCAACTTTACGGACCATTTATCTTCAGTGTTTGTTTACATATAATTATAATGAAAGACCCTTTTGGCTTCAGTTTCATGCAGAATTAATATTTTGTGAAATTTGAGTCCAGTTTGTCTCTTATACATATTATTGTTAATCTTTTTCCAGTATTGTATGCTATTATTTGATATTTTCTCTAGTATAGTCTTTAGTACGTCTTATATATTCTTTAATACTGCCTTATATAGTCCTCATATTAATTCCTGTAATCAGTACAGTCCAATATTGCTTCCAATAGTATAATCCTCAATATTGTCTAACAGTTTTCTTCGTAACCATTAACTTTGGTATTACACAATGAAGTTCTCAATATTGTCTACTTTTTCTTCAGTTCTGTTTAATTTAACCCTCAGTAATGTTGAATACAGTCTTCAGTCTCACATTGTCTCTTGAGTCCTCTTCACCTGTAGTTTCTGGTACTGCCTTAAAAGTTACTAATTTGTTTGATACTTTTCTTTGTAATGTCTATTTTTTGATTTATTTATTGATTTATTTATTTATATCTCTCCATTTCTGGTTTTATATGTTATTTGCTATATTCATCTATTCCTTCCTGTCTCTTGATTTCTCTTTACCTTTCGTTATTCCCGCTGTTTTTAAATTTTCACCTACTTCTTTTATCCATGTTGATCTTCTTTTTATCTGCTGAGTTCCATTCTAGGATTGACTTTATTGCGTTTTGTTATTTGCTGTTTTATTTTCTTGATTATGTCTCCTTATAATTCCTGTTCTATTTCGTGATTCATTTTTGGCTATATTCATTGTTTTATATTCTAATTTTTGTTATTTTTGACAGTGCTCTACCTCTCAGTAATATTTTTTGAGCGTAATATGCTCTTTTTGTTATTGCTATATTCTCCTATCTTTTTTTCTTTATCTTTTGTTGTTTCCCTAAGTTTAATTATTTTCATCTTAGTAATATTCATGTATGATATTACTTTCCTTCATTATTCTACGTCTCAGTAGTTTTTACTTGCTTAAAATATTCTATCTCCTATATTATTTTTGTTTCTCTTTATTCTACTAGATATTTACACCTGATCTACTTTTTCGAAAGTGCATTCTTCTATTTTTATTCCTTCATCTTCTGTTGTTCCCCTGAATTTCTATTTATTTTTCTCTTAATATTTATTCATGTTACTACTTTTCGTTATTATTCTATTTATCAATAGTTTTTTATTTCTCGAAAATTTTCATATGATTGTCATCTTCTCTTTTATTTCTGCTTCTCTTTACCTCCTTCTTTTTTCCTTCTAAGTTTTATTATTTTTGTTCTATTAATATTTATTCATGTTATTACTCTCCGTTATTATTTTATTTCTCAGTAGTTTTTATTTTCTTGAAACGTTTTATTTGTTGTTGGTATCTTCTGTTTTATTCCTGCTTCTTTTTACTCTATAATTAATTATTATCGTGATAGCCACATATTTAAACCTATCTACCTTTTCAAAAGTGTATTCTCCCATTTTTATCTCTTTTTCTTCTGTTGTTCTTCTAAATTTATTTTTATTTCTGTCTTATCAATATTAATACATCTTATTACTTCTCAGCAATTTCTTATTTGCCTAAAATATTCTATTTGTTATTGCTACCTTCATTTTATTTCTGCTTTTTTTTACCCTGTATCTGTTATTATGTCATCTAGGTGTTTGAATCCATCCACCTTTTTAAAAATGTATTCTCCTATCTTTTTCTTCATTCTCTGTGGTTTCCCTCAGTTAATTTTGATTTTTATCTCATTAATATTCATTTAAGTTATAACCTCTGGTTATTATTTTACTTTTCAATAGTTATTTATTTGCTTAGTATGTTTTATTTGTGTTACCTATCTTCTGTTTCATTGTGACGCTTATATATTCAAACATATCTGTTTTATTTCTGCTTCTTTTTACTCTATAATTGTTATCGTTGCAGCTAAATATTTAAACGTATCTACCTCAAAGTGTATTCTCCTATATTTATTTCTTTTACTTATGTTGTTTTCTAAATTTATTTTTATTTCTGTCTTATTAATATTTATTCATCTTATTACTTCTCAGTAATTTTTAATTTGCCTAAAATGTTCCATTTGTTATTGCTACCTTCATTTTATTTCTGCATCTTTTTACCCAGTATTTGTTTTCTTGTCCTCTAAGTTTTTAAATCCATCCACCTTTTCAAAAATGTATTCTGCTATATTTTTCTTGATTATCAGTGATTTCCCTCAATTTATTTCAATTTTTATCTCATTAATATTTATTTAAGTTATTACTTTTGGTTATTATTTTACTTCTCAATAGTTTTTCATTTGCTTAGAATGTTTTACTTGTGTCACCTATCTTCTGTTTTATTGTGACGCCTTAATTACTCTCTATTTTTGTTTTATCAATATTTGCTTGTGTTATTAATTTCTATTATTATTTTACTTCTCAGTAAGTTCTCTTTTATTTCTGCTCATCTTCACTCACTATTCATTATTGTGACACCTAGGTATCTAAACGTTTCTAATTTTCGAAAGTTCAATTTTTTTTATCTCCTGTTGTCTTCCAAAATTTCTTTTTATTTTTGTCTTATTAATATTTATTCATGATTATAATTACCGTTTTTATTTCTGTTCGTCTATTTTATCCATGATTGTTATATCGTCAGTGTATGCTATTATTTGCCCTACTTTTGTTTTTAATGTTCCTTTGTCCATGTTTTGCTGCACGTATTTTAATGCTTAATGTGCTTTCTCTTTCTGTATTATGATATTTATTTTTGTTTTTCTCATTATCATTGCTATTAGTCTTCTCTGTTCGATACTGTCTCATGAGTTGTTACAATTTATCCTTTTCTAGTATTTTTTCCTTTTTCCATATTATCAGTATAAGCTCATATATTCATATAAACAAGGGTTTTTGTGCTCTTGGGAGGTTTAGCACGTATTGTTCCGAAATAATTATTGTATTTTTTTTTTGTTACATTCTAGTTACTGAAAATGTTTGTAATGTATTTTAGGATAGCGAATTAGCCATGGTGAAGCGCGCATGGAACAACATGCCTCAAGCAGCATGGGGGAAGAGGGCATGGCGTAATATGCCTGGTGCTTGGGGCAAACGTTTCGCCGATGATAAACGAGCCTGGCAGAAGCTTCAGGTATAGTATTACCAAACCTCATTATACATTTGGTTTCACATTTATAATTAATCGAAAATAGTTACTTGTGTATTAAGTGTGCGAAGTGATTGTTTTTTTTTTGTTGCTCGTGAGAATGTCAATTTTAACCGAGACCGTAAGGTCGAGGTAACAAATTCACTCGAAAGCGCAACAAAATACAATCACTTCGCACACGAAATACAAACAATATTATTTCGCCAAATGTCAAAGAATAATAGATCAACAATAATTATTGTTTTATTCAGTAAAATGTAGGAAAAAAGTACAAACTATAATTAATTTGCAGCCACCTGGGTATTGTAACCAAAAGTATGCGCAATTGTTGTTTGATAAATAAAGAACTGTCAACAATTAATTTTTATATTCAAAAGTAAGTAGTTTTGTGTACAAATTTATATTACTTTTTTGTTAAATACCTGTTTGTTTCTATCCTTGTAGCATTACTAAACTGAATTATATTAGATTAGGTGTTCAAAAATATGTTTCATTTTTTTACTAGTGAAAAAATCACGAACTTTGCGTATCCATAACAATACAAAAATATCATGTTTTTTTGACAGTTGGCGAAAAAGTTATTATTTTTAATTCATTCATATTTTTGAAGGGCACGTATCGCAGTTTCAATTCCTACAGTATCACAATAGTATATTGTGTGGCTAGGGACGAAACAAGACGATTTCAGCTGAGGGTGAGTGTTGCTTGCCCGAGCGAAGCGAGGGCCGGCATCACCCTCGGCTGAAATCGTGTTTTGTCCCGTGCCACACACTGTATTTTTCATAATACCTGCATTGAAACTTTCCACATTACAAATTTGTCCTAACAAAGTAAATATTTTTCTTTTGATTTTGCAGGTAACAAATCGAGAGTAGCTGCTTGTGCTTCATCAATAAGATGTTGTGATGTACTTAAAATTGTCGTATTAATACTTTTTTTCTTGAAACAAATCGTCTTTTTAATTTAAATTACAGTTCCGAATACAACAACTGTCAAATTAACTAAGGTTATATGATTTTCATTTAGAGATTGACAATGAACAAATGCGACTCTGCCAGGGATAAAACGATGTAAAAAATTAATTCAGCGGACAGAAACAAGCTTGTTTCTCCCCTCGGGCAGAAACAATCCTGTTCCTGCCCGACTACACTCGCATTTGTCTGCAATTGTCTTGTTTCGACTGACAAAACAGGCTTTGAAACGCGTTGTTTCAATGCAGGTATTATGAAAAATATATTTAATCAATATTTACAATTGCCAATTTTTTATTCTCTTCTTCACTCTGCATTCATATCTATAAGCTATTGAACTTTTTTATTGTTTTCGTTCATGTGCCCCAGAAGAATAACATCGATAATTTCTTCTTGAGTTACGCAAATTATTTTTTTATGACTGTCATAAAAAATACCAAAACGCGGTGAACTAAGTTTATTATTGAAGATATGTACGATATTTTATCTCGAAACACCAATTTTAAAATAATGCTCTGTGTATTCGCAATCGTATCTAAAATATAAATGGAAAAAAAAATTTTACGAGCATGAGAATAACTTTTCAATCGAATCACAAATTACACTTCTCAGATATTATTTACGATACCTACACAAAAAAATACTGGTTTGTCTGATGCCTATCACCTAAAAACCGAAATTTTCATTCGGTAAGACGGCACCACATATCAGTCAGTTACGCCGGCTTAGACAATAACCACTGAATACATAATTATGTATTCAGTGCAATAACTCTATTGCGTATATTACCCGTCCAGCCGACACGCTAAAATGGAAGTCTACTCTGTAGGGGCACTGTTCGTTACATTTGTATCAATCTGCCTCAAACCCTACTTTGAGCATTATTTATTCTCCACCACTGTCCGAAGAGTTCATAGAAGGTCATATTTTGCGCATAATTATTATTAATATAAACTGTAATAAGAGTCCTTATAATTTAACACAAAATTTTAAAGGAAAGACACGTCAAGATAAATTTAAAATAACTGAATAATTTTTTTTGAAAGCTGTTTTATAATAAATCAATCTTGCAAAAATGCACAGAAAAATAATAAAAAATAGTTTTCCAAGTACGAATATACAAAATCCCTGACGGTCATTATTATTAAAATATTGATAGTAATTATTTTCATATGCAAATATTATGTACCAAATTCAATCAAATACATTATCGCCCCAATACTATTTCAATTAAATATGTAGTTCCAATTTTAATAATATTTATTCTTCATACAGCTTATATTAACGAAAATTCAAATTGATAATTGTATGATCCAGGCTACGACGTACGTTTTATGCCATATCATAAACTCTTTTCTCACAAATATTATAGTTTTATTACATATTTATTTTTACACACAAAAATCCGATCATGATTTGCCCTAATATTTTCCTGGCAGTGTCCAGTTTTGTTTACAAGCATAAAAAATTACCGTGGTTCAAAAGTATCAAATGGCGCTGAAACTGCAACGGTGTAGATACGCTCTATTGTAGGAACCTTTTAATTTTTCGGGACAAAACGGTGCCCCAGGATATAAGTTATCACTATGTTAAGTCACATTAAAATCAGTCCATTACTTTCTAGTCCGTGAGACAGAGCATAAATTTTTCGTTTATTACCGCTCACTTGAAACTTCGTGAGTGACTTCATTGTAATGAATCCGACAGCTTTCACATTTGACGAAATTCTTGATTTGGGGGCGTTTTTCAGCGAAGGCTAATTGAACATGTCAATTTCATGAAGCCTTAAAAATGTATTACCGTCATATTGATGTTTACACTAATCGAAAGATTTTTTTATTATAAAATAAAAAATAATATTGTCCGACATGAATATTGGGGGCCCGCGGTGAGTTCGACAAGCCGCACTTGTCACAAGTACGTTGGTATGAAAACGGATTATCGCTAGTCTGAGACTTTGAGGATGTGTTCAATTTTTTTTTTCTAAAATTTGGTCATTTTGTCCGACAAATGCGTGCATAAAACGAAAATTATCTATAGATGTGTTATATTATTACAAATTCAAAGTGGCCTCCTCAATTCTATTTAAACTTTCAAAGTAACATAATTTCATTGATATATAAAAGATACTATAATCTTTCAAAGAATATTATCAGTGATGTCCCTTTAGTTCGATTCCTTTGTCAATAATAACATTTCTAACAATTAAAAAAACTTTCTACGGGAAAAGCATAATCCAATTAAACGCACGTGTCAGAAATCTGTCCGTTTTTATTATCTGCATGTGGATAAAAAAGATAAATGATCCCTGTAATTTCTACAGAGGTTATCAAATTATCCCACGTCCCTCAACTCCTGGAAAATCTCGTTATTCATATGTGAAAATTTTTTCACTCAGTTTTTTTCACATTCTTTCATTTGTTTGTGGAACAAAAAGTCCTTTATATTAGCTGGAAATATTCACAAAGAATGTGTTCATATTGTATTCTCTTTCATATACAGAGTGATTCAAAATACTGTAACGAGACTTAAACTCTTTTGTGGGCTAATAATTTATTTAGTCTCTAACACTACACTTTTTTATTGTTTAAATTCCACGGCTTCTTATTTATTTTCAACTATTATGTTATTTATTTTTCACTCTTATTATTTATTTCCCCTAGTTCACTCTCGCGCGCTCCGTAATCGACCCACCAATCACTATTACTCCTACGCGCTCCGACTTTTACTCCCGAACTAATATTGTAGGCAATTGTATTCTTTGTAATTTGTACCTGGAGATTTTTCTGCACAATAATTTTGAGTCTTAAAATATCCTTAAAACAACGTTCTAAGCTCGTTGTACAATAAAATTGAAAGTTATAATTTGTTTTCATGAGTACCCATTGATATAAAGCTCATATTTCAATTTTCAAAGCTTTAAATCATAATATACAACCTGTTGAATGTATTCCCTTTCAAACAGACCTTAAAATAAAATACTTTATTATCCGTTAAAACTTTTAAACTTTTATTGATACTAACGTTTCAAAATATTGACATTTTACAAATATAAAATATAAATTTATCTATTTTTCAATACCAAATTGACTTCATCTAGCACGAATAATGATGCTAATGGTAAACCTCATTATTAAACGATTTTTGATTACATATCGTTATCAGAAACTGGTATAAATTTGTAACAGAAATAACTGAATCTATTGTAGCCATCGTCAATTATCAATTCGAACACTTTAAGCATTCATCTGTTCACCTATTTGCTAAATTACGCGGCTCGTATCTATCTGAATCACAAATTGCACTAACAAAGTCTGTAAATATAAATATTTGTACATTTTATTTATTTTACGCCTTCCGGGGCTGCTACAATACACATGTGAATTTCAAGTTGCATAACCTTTATTTTTATTTTATGTTGGGTGCACTGCATGAGGCGGTTATAATAAATTAATTGAATTGTAAAACCCTGAACTTGTGTTTTGTGTTCTTTGCATTATCATTAATTATTCGTAAAGTCTAAATGTCAACTTGTTCTAAGTTATGTGTTTTGAATTTGTTACAAGAGTTACTATTTAGGGCCGTAGAAAATTTTTGTATGCAATAGAAGTGTAAACAACAGGCTCACTAAGATTTTTGACCTAATGTCATAATTTATATTTAATATTGCACTTAGAATTTAATTAAAGAGTCAGATTCAATGATTTTTGAGAAATTAATCCATAATCTTTATTAAATCAATAAAATTAAATATTTCGAGATATTTTAAATGAAATGCAGTTATAATAATTATTGTAAGATAAATATTTAATATTTGTGCTTTGCGTTTTGAAGCCAATGTGGGGCAAACGATACGGTCCTGATGAGGAGTGGTCTCTAGCGGAGAGTAGCGACAACGAGCCTCAATACGACGACTACGGCGCTTATCCAGCTGGCGGCGAATTTGAAGACTTACTTGATGAAGACAAACGCTCATGGAAATCTTTAAACGGACCTTGGGGCAAGCGCGCCACGCATGATTGGGGAAGTTTCAGAGGTCAAGACGAAAAACGAATTTTATTCACTGAGAGTATTTTGTTAACATTTTGTGCTATTTTAGGATCCTGGGGAAAGCGTGACCCCGCGTGGAATAATTTGAAGGGTCTTTGGGGCAAACGAAGCGTTCAAGACAGGATATCTTCATAAGCAAGTAAAAAAATTTATTACAAAATTGACTGAAATTTATGAAATTTTCTCTGTTCCAGATTTAAAACATCATATCAACTATCTGTATTTAAAATAAATGTATTTTTCATTTGTGTGCATTAACTAAACTACCATATTTATAAATAATCCAGAAATCTGTACTGTATAATAATAATAAGAAACTTATTTAATTAATTATAAGTATGTAAATTTAAAATTTATTTTAATTATGAAGATATACAAAGTGTAACAATTATTTTGAGGAATAAATACATAGCATCCAGTTCGTTAAATCAGTATTTAATGATTTTTTATTATGGAGTTATTTATTTATTCTCGTTAAAGATCAATTTTTCATTTATTTATTATTCATTCAAAGAATAAGAAATAATTTACATACATTGAAATCGAAATCACAGATGTCACAATCTTGACAGCTTGTATGAAAATTAGTAAATAATTTGAGAAGCTTAGAAGCAATGAGTGTTTCGAAGACAATAAATTTATTAAGAACCGTAAAATGAAATTTCAAACAAGTGACAAATGTAGCATTTTATTGAAATTAACCCGTAGCCATCTAGCGGCTATGAACAAAACTCCCTTTTACTATGGTTTCTCATTTGTGTAATTTTATTTTCAATAATTTGATGAAAACATCAAGATGTTGACCAATCTCCTTATATTTTTTATTCTCCATCCAAATCACAGCTTGAGATCAACAAACTTAGCAACAATGAATATTGATTGAATTTGAACAATTTCAAGAGATGGCGACACTAGCATTCCTCTAAAGGCATGGAGTTTTGTCAGTGGTATCAAAACGGTTTTTTTCTTGTGCAAACTGGATGCAGTATTCGGCTCACTTTTACACACGCCTATGCAATTCCCTATCTCAATTGTGTTGCAAAAGTGAAGCCAAAAATGTAATATTGTTAGAGAGAGAAAGTAACTGAGAGATAGGTTGAGGCGGGCCCATGTTTGTATGGAGTTAAATGGCTAGGTTCGGTTTATTCAGTATTTTCATGTAAAAATATATTGTAAAATAGGGCGAAAATGTTTTGTGACAAATTGTGATACTGGGTACAGAACATGTGAAGAGAATTTTTTTTTTTTTGCACCCAAAGATGATACTTTCTTAAATAAGTGGCGAGGATATCATAAAAGAATGCTTGTCTGGAGATGTAAAAGTGAGAAGAAATTATTTTAAAATTATATTAAAATTAAAGGTTATATCAATGTTTCAAATTATTGAACGTATCTAATCTAAACTTTTAGTGAAAAATTCAACTTCAAGAAAACTTTTTATCAATAAAGAATATAAATATTTCTATTCATGTTTTGAAATCAATAGAGATGTGATAATTGTTTACAAATTCACCGTACAGTATAGTATTGTAATGTTTATTGCTTGATGAATCACTCTGTAAATAAATAAAAGTCACTATTTATTAATCTAAATGAAATAAAATCTTTAATTCTTCTTATGTCACTAAAAACAGTATATTTATATATTAATCACTTAATTCTAATTTAATCAAAGTCACAGATATTTATTTTTCACTATTTATATGCACTGTTCACTGTACTTGTTACTTCATTATTTATTTCACACGAATACTCTTCTTACTGACTGTACTGTCGTCGTTGGCTGGGCCTTATATAGCGAAACACCGTCCTTCTCGAATTTTCTATTGCGCGTCTCTTTCTATTTCTAGAAATCACCAGATACTTCCATTGAGAGGGGTGATGGGCTGCGACGCGGTGCGGCGTAAGCGGCCGAAGAAGCTCCGCCCCATACTGCGTCGTATTCACGAGCTCCCCTCTCACTCCCGCACGTCACACTGCCCTCTTCTTAAGAATGTTTCGTCCCGAAACACATCTTCATGTCTATGCCGAAATCGACACTCGCCGCCCTTGGTGCAACCAGTAGTTTGGTAGAAGTAGCAGTCGACAGTTTTTGGTTCGATCCGGCCTGCTGGGTGGAAACAGCAGACCAATACTTGAATTCCGCTGTTCTGGAATGTTACCTCTATCATATTTCGAACGATCTTCCAATCTAATCCATCCAGACCGCAGCCCAATTTTGGTATTGCAAGTTTCAGGATGTCGTTCTGCATTAAATGGCCTCGCATGTCTTGCAGCGTTTCCCACATGGAACGGTAGGTTGGTTTATGATGAAATTTATCTTTCGTTACCATGTGGTAAATATAGCGTTCCTTGGTTGTCGTATTGTCCCGCAGACAGATGGTCTTCCCTACTGTAGGCTTCTGGTGTTCTGGTCTGCCAAACTTTTTCTTGAAAACTGCTGCTATTCCTCGGGACATCTCCAAATCTCCTGATACACAATGGGCCAAGGAGTAGTCGGCCGGGACTCTGAATAGATCCTGCTGCACTTCGGTAGTTATTCCGAATCGGGCCCAACGTCCACTTGAAAAAGTCTTCATGAACTCCTCAAATGAATCTTCCTGCGCGTGGATCTTACGAGCACGTGCGTCGTTGGGATCTTCATTATTGTCTCCTGCATATGGTGCTAGCCGATTGAAGTGCACCACTCTTGATTTGCTCTTGGGGTTGCGTCTGATTTCGTAGATTATGTCGTTAATTCTTCTGATGACTTCGTAAGGCCCTTCCCAAGATGTCTGTAATTTTGGAGACAGGCCACGTCGCCGCCCTGGGTTATAAAGCCACACCGAGTCTCCTGGTTGAAAGCCCCCGTCTTGTGCCTTGACGTCATAGGTCTCTTTCATCCGGTCGCTGGCATTCTGGATGTTTATACGGACTCGAGAGTGGATATCGTCCATCTGACGCCTTAAATTAATGACATAATCTTCACCAGCCAGGTCTTCTCCAGGTTTGCAGCCGAACTTTAGGTCGCATGGTAGCCGAAGTTCCCGTCCAAAGATAATTCTTGCTGGAGTCTGTCCGGTTGTTTCGTGTACGGATGAGCGGTAGGCCAAAAGGAACAGATGGAGATATTTGTCCCAGTCTCTCTGGTGACTAGAGACAACTTTGGCCAGGTGTCTGTTGATGGTCTTATTCATCCGTTCCACCATTCCATCAGACTGCGGATGTAATGCAGTAGTTCTGGTTTTACGAATGTTCAGTACTTCGCATATTCCTTGGAAAAGTGTAGATTCAAAGTTTCTTCCCTGGTCAGAATGAAGTTCCAAGGGTACGCCAAAACGACAGATCCAGTTCTTCACTAGGACGTCTGCAATAGTAGCGGCCTCTTGATTAGGAAGGGCATACGCTTCCGCCCATTTACTAAAGTAGTCCATGACGACAACAATGTATTTATTTCCTACGTCTGATTCGGGAAATGGCCCTGCTACGTCGATGGCTATCCTCTCGAATGGACTACCGACATTATACTGTCGCATCGGAGCTCTTGGTCGTTTCTGCGGTCCGTTGCTTGAAGCGCACGTAGTGCATTTCCTGCACCATTCCCTAACGTCTTCTTTGCAGTTTAGCCAATAAAACCGCTCACGAACTCTCTGCAGAGTCTTCGTTACCCCAAGGTGTCCTCCACTCACTCCATCATGGAGATGTTTCAAGACCTCCGGAACCCGACCTCTAGGAACGATCAGCTGTTCTCTACTCTTGGTTTCATCCGGATCTTTCAGGACACGCTTCAAGACGCCTTCATCCAGGATTATGGAATCCCATTGCGCCCAGTATGATTTGACCGTCGGGGAGTATGGTGCCACCTCTTGCCATGTCGGTCTTGTTCCTTTCTTCTTCCATTCTTGAATAATTCGCAATTCTGAGTCGCCATCTATGTCCTTTTCCATCTCTTGTGGTTGCCAAGCATCGTCAATGACAGTTGTCCGGAATGCTTTTGCTTCAGCCTTAGAACAATGCTGACAATCATTGGAACATGGTCGTCTTGATAAGGCATCAGCATTCTTATGCGCTGTACCGGCTCGATGTTCAATGTCGAAGTCGTATTCTTGAAGTCTTTCGATCCAACGAGCGACCTGACCCTCAGGATTCTTGAACTTGAGTAACCATTTTAGAGCTGCGTGGTCAGTTCTTAACAGGAACTTTCTGCCATACAAATATTTGTAAAAATGCTCGATGGACTTGACTACTGCTAGTAATTCCCGTCTTGTGACGCAGTAATTTCTTTCTGGCTTCGATAAAACCTTACTGAAGTATCCGATGACTTTTTCTTGACCATCCTGCAATTGGGACAAGACTCCGCCAATTCCGACATCGCTGGCATCGTGTCCAAAATAAAACGTCCTTCCATCTTCGGGTAACTCAGTATCGGTGCTTGAACTAGGAGTTGCTTCAGTTGCTCGAAGGCGACTTGGCAGTCCTCATCCCAGCTATATCTACGATTTTCTTCTGTCAGTCTGGTTAATGGTTTTGCGATATTGGCGAATCCACAAACAAATCTTCTGTAATACGTACAAAGTCCGAGGAAACTACGTAGCTGATGTTTATCTGCAGGCACTGGCCATTCTTGAATTGTCTTAATTTTCTCTGTATCAACTGCTACGCCTTCTTCGGAGACTACATGTCCCAAATAGTTCACTCGTTTTTGAAATAAGTGGCATTTCTTCGGACTAAGTTTCAAACCAGCTTTCTTTAAATGTTGAAATACCTGTTCCAGATTCTTCAAATGGTCTTCAAATGATTTGCCCATCACAATTATATCGTCCAGGTACACCAAGCAAGTTTTCCATGATAGTCCTTTGAGTACGGTCTCCATTAATCGCTCGAAAGTAGCAGGAGCATTACATAGGCCGAATGGCATGACTGTAAATTGCCACAATCCACTGCCGATGGTAAATGCAGTTTTTTCTCGGTCTTTCTCATCCATCGCTACTTGCCAGTATCCACTCTTGAGATCTAGGGTCGAGAAGATCTTTGACCCGGCCAGGGTATCTAAGGTGTCATCAATCCTGGGCAGAGGATAACTGTCCTTCTTGGTAACGTTATTCAGCTGGCGATAGTCGACACAAAATCGTGTAGACCCGTCTTTCTTCTTCACAAGTACCACCGGAGAGGCCCATGGACTGTTCGAGGGTTCAATAATACCGTCCTGCTCCATATCTCGGATGATGGCTTCAGCGTCTTCTCTCTTCGCAATCGGGAGTCGTCGTGGTGCTTGTCGAATTGGTCGTGCATCGCCGGTGTCAATTTTGTGATGGACAATATTTGTTCTTCCTTTTCGCCCCTCACTGGTTTCAAATATCTCTTGGAATCGGCGTATCAGATCTTCTGCTTGTGCACGTTGCCGATTGTTTAATTGTTGTCCTTGGGATAGTACTGAACTAAATAGTTCTTTCGAAAGTTTGTCGCAGTTGGGTCCTTTCTCCACGTCTTGTCCGGTGGTTTTTATAGTTGACACTCTTGCGAGGCGTCCTAAAATAGTACCGGCTTTCAGTTTCACTGCATAATAATTAACGTTTATTATTCTTACTGGTACTATTTCTCCTGAACTTATGAGGGCCTTAGCAACCAAAATCCCTTGCTGAACATTATCGTTTGGTTCCAGCATTGCGACGCTCCCTTCTCGAATCTCACCACCTACTGTAGCTGGTACAATTTCTTCGCATCGCTCAGGAATCGCAAGATCTTCCGCCAGCATTAAGCATGCTGGAGAATCTTCTTGATAATGTAGGACGACCTCTTCATTATTGATTTTAATCACGCCGTTTTTCATATCAAGATCGAATCCGTATCTTCTCATTATATCCATTCCAAGGATACAGTCTTCTTCTATGTCAGCTACCAAGATACGGTGTCCAATTCTTGTTCCTCCAATCATGATGACGACGTCAACTTCTCCATGTGTGGTAGCTGAGTCACCTGTCGCTGTTCGAAGTCGCCATTTTGTCCTCATGCACGATTTGTTCGGACGCAGTAAATCGGGTCTCACTATGGTCTTCGTTGCGCCTGTGTCCAACAAAATACTATATGGCTTGTTGTCTATGTATCCATCCACAAATAAACTATCAAACTGATGACGTAGCGAAGCGATTAATGCAATATTTTGTGGGGCCGGTTTAGGTTGGATCGATATTTGCCCCGGCACATCGACCCGATTTAGTTTTCCTGCTTGGAGTTATTTTTGGGCCACGTCTTCAAAGGTTTCTTGCAACGACTTTTTGGATGACTTAGTTCTCCACAGTTCCAGCACCGAAGTTGTCTGGAATTCTTGAGATCTTTCACTGCTTCCTGGACCAATCGCTGAACCTGGGCTTCCAAGCTTTCCGTGGTATTGGAGTCGCAGGTAACCTCTCGCACTCGAGCACTGCTTCTGGACGCCTGCTTTGCCGCTTCGTATTCCAGTGCATGAGCCAATGCTTCCACCAGCTTCTTCGGCCGCGCCAAACGTAGGGCTTGCTGCGTTTCATGGTCTCTGATGCCGTCCACAAATATCCTCACAGCCCAGCTTTCCAAGAAATCATCCGGGCCAGTTGGATAGGCCAGTCGAACTAGGCGTGCCACATCAGCTTCGAACTCCTGTAGACTCTCGCTGGGACGTTGGTATCGGTTCTTGAGCTGCGTGTGATACACTTCCTCCAAGTGTGCATGGCCGTATCGCAGCTCCAGTCGTTTGACCAATTTTTCATAATTGTTGTCTTCTTCCGGTGGAATAGCCTGTAAAATGTTTACCGCATCTCCTCGGAGAGCAACTGTAAGTGCTGAAACTTTCTCAGTATCATTCCAGCCATTAGCCTTAGCAGCGGCTTCAAATTGCCTATGGTAATTAATCCAAGATGTTTGACCATCAAAGGTTGGAGGTTTGACACGCATTTTTGTAGTTGAGTCAAGATTTGGTGCGGATAACTCAATTATCTCAGCTTTTGAAGCTTTTTCCGGAGATGAAACACCAAATTTGAATTTTTCTTCAAAAATCTTCATTTTTTCATCCAATTTCGAATCCAATTTTGTATCCAATTTCGAATCCAATTTTGCATCCAATTCTTCTAACATTTTACAATTATCTTCAAATACTTCCTCCCATACCTTTGAATTTTCTCTAAATTTTTCCAGTTGCTGTTCAACTTTCTTTGTATTTTCTTCCATCTTCCCATGCAGTTCTTCTCTCAAGTTTCTAGAATTTTCTTCTAACTTTCCTAATTTTTCATTTACAATTTTGGAGCTCTCCAGAAATTTTTCTTCTAATTTTGCTTCTAATAATGTAGAATTTTCTTTTAATTTTGATTCTAAGTCTTCTTTCAAATTTGTACAGTTTTCTTTTAATTTTGATTCCAAATCTTCTTTTAAACTTGTAGAATTTTCTTTTAATTTTGATTCTAAATTTATAGCCAAATCGGTTAAAGAAAGTTGAACCTCAAACAAATATGTATCAGGGTCCTCACCGTCTTCAGTCATAGCTCCTCGAAGTCGTTCCATTAAAACTTGTTTGCGGCCACTGGTTTCCAAATCCCGCTCTTCCAATTGATATTTCAACTCTGCGACCTTCAAATCTTTCAACAGCTTCGTAGACGCCATTATCCAATTTTACGAAACAGCAATAAACAAAATACTAAATTGTTTATAACAACCCCACACCTGACACCACTGTAATGTTTATTGCTTGATGAATCACTCTGTAAATAAATAAAAGTCACTATTTATTAATCTAAATGAAATAAAATCTTTAATTCTTCTTATGTCACTAAAAACAGTATATTTATATATTAATCACTTAATTCTAATTTAATCAAAGTCACAGATATTTATTTTTCACTATTTATATGCACTGTTCACTGTACTTGTTACTTCATTATTTATTTCACACGAATACTCTTCTTACTGACTGTACTGTCGTCGTTGGCTGGGCCTTATATAGCGAAACACCGTCCTTCTCGAATTTTCTATTGCGCGTCTCTTTCTATTTCTAGAAATCACCAGATACTTCCATTGAGAGGGGTGATGGGCTGCGACGCGGTGCGGCGTAAGCGGCCGAAGAAGCTCCGCCCCATACTGCGTCGTATTCACGAGCTCCCCTCTCACTCCCGCACGTCACAGTATGGAATTGTTCAATTATGTGACAAATATATTATTACAGATACCGTTCTTCAAATATTTCCGACTAAAAGAAAAAGCATGTCCGAGTATTTTTCCAAATTGTCCGAAATATTTAAGCGTCTCTAAAAAAAATCTCTTAAAAAACAGGATGGATCTTTGAAAAAGCCCAAGCTCTGCAAAAAAGAGAAAGATATTAAAATGTAGATAGAATCCATCTATCATTTATTCGATTAAAATAATTTTAAATTTTTAGTAGAAGAGACATAAACGCTAGAAATAAATCCAAATCCAAAGCAAAACTTGGATGCAGAAGACTTGTAAGAATTTTTTCGATTTGAAAATTATATCCATCGGAGAAAAATTTTCATCAATTAGATGTTGGAGACAAAATACTTTGTTTTCAGAAAGGAATATAAAAATGAATGGAATTTTCCCATAAATATCACGGATGTACGCAATTTAGGAGATTTTTGCTAAATTTTTTGTTAATATTTCCTTCTGGTATATAAGAAATTGTTTGTGTGTATTTTCTCAATTTTATTACGCCCATTGTAATATAAAATATTCATAAAATTGTTTTTAGCCGATCGTAACAAAAAAGGTGTTTTTATGGCCTCTTCTGCGACCGTGAAGTTTCACTTTTCTGGACTGATCTGTCAAATTTTACTTTTTGGGACTGATCTGTCAAATATTACTTTTTAGGGACTGATCTGTCAAAAAATATTTCATAAACACTTCATATGTATCTATATAGGCAGCTTGATGAACTCTTTAAGAAACAGTTTTCGCCGAAATACATATTATATTCTTCCGTCAACTTCTGTAATTCTTGCAATTCAAGAAATAAATACGCATTTTTCATAAATGTCAATAAAATAAAACAATTTTAACGGCAACTAAGATTTACAATTGCAATGTTTTGGAAATAAATAGATGAAATTATGTGATTTTTAATTATTTCGTAATGATCGCCTGAAAAACGTTGTGTGTACCTCGGCCTACAGTTCTTTTTTGGTCTCACCTAATTGCAACAGATTCGACCAAAAAAAGATAACCTTTACGGCCTTGATACACAAATAACTATTATGTATCTGTTATTCATAATTAGAAAACTCTTATCCAAAGAAACGTTTATAAAATATGTTTCATAATAATGCACTTTTTCATTGCAGATTTTAATTAAATAGAAATGTTAATTTTGTTTTACTTTTGCCTTTCATTCGATAAATAATTAAGTATTTAACGTAATGAAAATATTGAATCTATCTGGCTATTGTTTTTTATTGAAAAAAATTCGAATGTAATCTCATTTCTGTATATGAAGCATGCAAAGCTGGGCCCGCTCTCGCTACCTCTCTCACATCTGCCGCACTACATTTTAGGCTTCATGTTTTCCAACTGAGTGTCCGCTCCTCTATTATTCTCCTTCGTGCTTTTACATTAGGAACCTAGTGACGAGCTCAATGACGTATTAACAAAAATTTAATAATACGTCATTGGACGAGCTCATGCGCGTATTTTGTACGCACGCGCGGTACTTGCACATGTGTTGCTGTAGTCAGTGGCTTTCAAACAAAGAGCATTCCACCTAAATACGTACAAGTGTGTGCCTCGCTGATATAAATGGATTTTTTCAATACTAGCTGGCCTATAAAGCTCGGTTTTGGTTATGTTTTTTAACAAGAAAAATACTAATTAACTGTTTTCCAATACTAATTCACCTAAAAAGCTCGGCTTAGGTTATGTTTTGGTTTTTTTCTTTTGAAACAAGAAGAACACTGATTTACTGTTATCCAATACTGAATGGCCCAAAAAGCTCGGTTTGAGTTATGTTTTGGTTGCTTTTTTTTTAAACAAGTAAAATACTAGTTTCCATTATTCTAGTGCCACTGGAAAACATCTGTTTTCATTTTGACCAGTAACAGCGTTTTTAACCTCCCATCGGGAGTAGCACGTGACCATAAATAATCTCTATCCTTTGTCTTCTCTCTCTACAATCTTTGAACATAACAAACACGCCCCATTAGGAGTCTGAAGTATTTCTGGTCTAAGGTTCCTATTGTAAAAGTCTACCCAGTATTCTTCCGTTTCATAAAGCTTGAATTATATTATATTTTTGCCACCTAGATTTTTATGTCCAGTTTTATTCGAGTTTCGTTTGATTATCTGGTTTAATTCCAAAACAATTCGGGGGCAATCGAATAATTTCGGAAAAAAGTATAATGTAGTTCAAGCACACAATTACGAGTTTAGATGGAAGATTCTTTGTTTGAGAGCTACTGCTTACATCAACAAATATACGAGGTACGCGCAAGCGCCTTCACACGTGTCACAAAAGATGCTTGATGTAATTGTGACCATGAAATAATTTTTATAGCAGCACATAAATTTATTTCCAGCGATTATCATGACTTGAAAGCAAATAAAATTAATATATACAAGAAAAGTGTTCCATATTTTTTACGTGATTGACATCTAGTGAGACAGTACTGAAGTAAGCGGAAAAATATATCTCTATCCTTGTATGTTACTGCTTGCTTCATCTAGAGTATATAGTCTATGGGTATTCGACTGTTTTTTAATTCTATTTTTTAATAGGGTATGAAAAATAAAAGCAATAATAAAAATGTGATTTACAAAAACCTAGTAATACTTCAGAATTTCTTTTTCTCGTATTGTGTCACTCAAACGGGGGGTCTTATTCTTGTACAAAATACAAGTGTTTTTAAATAAATGCTTTGGGAATATTGTAGTAAAATGACATAGGTGGTGGTAGTACCCTTCTTATTTAACATCTATGCGCATATCTGTGAAACTGTTGAAATGTTTTTAAATATTCGAAAAATAGAATTTCAACTTTTTCGATAATTTTTTATTGATTTATAAGTACATCAATTGATGGTACAATATTTTTAATGAATAAGATCAAATTTTCTAGAAATTTATACGCGTATGAGACCCACTGTTTGAGGAAAATATGAAATAAAGGACGTCATGTTAATATTAAAACATGAGTAATATCTTATTTATTAATTTTCATGAAAGTTTCTCAAATTTTTATTTAAAATATGTCTGTCCTGATTCCCACTATAACGTTGAGATGGCTCTGCTGTAAATAGCATTTGTTTTATTTAATAAAGTTGCAGTTGTGTCAAAATATTAATAGTATTTCAACAATGTAAGCAAGAATTAAAACAGTAATGTCAAACTTCAATTAAAAGTTGATTTAAAATTGTTTACATTTTGCGACGCATGCGCAGAAGGTGGATTACTAAGCCTGCGTGTGGTTCGCTGCCAAACCAAACCAGTATGAGAGAATCTGCTGTGTTGTGTGGAACTGATGTCATGTCGTCTTCATTCAAACTTGGTGATTTAGTATGGTATGCTCTGATATTATTTATTAATATTTTGAAATTTATTATTAAGTGTAATTTTAGTGTTTAACAAGTGTTCGTGTTTATTTTTAGGGCGAAAATGAAAGGATTTCCTCCATGGCCCGGCAGAGTAAGTAGCGAGGCGCCCATACATTCAATCTGAACCTAACCGTTATTCTCCCTCCATTATGGAGCGCTTGCGCCGAGCGGGAACGCTTTCAATAAAGAAACGTCAACAAAACATATTTTATTTGATATATACTTGAAAATTACATATTCATTTGGAAAAAATCTTTTTCGTAAATGCTTCATATTTTAAAGTAAATTGACTTGCATTATTACATAATATTCTGCTACATGCTTCATTTTTTTGCTGCTGTAAACAAAACTCAAGTGGGTAAAGTTACAAGCAATAATTCTAACACATCCTAAAATTTAGTAACGTAATGGACACAAAGTTTATCTTAAGAGCAAAGTTTACATGATTTTTATTTTTATAGGTTGCAAATCCTCCTGCAGACATTATTAAGAAGCCGGCTAAGAAAAATTTGTCGATGCAATGCATATTCTTCTTCGGAACGAATAATTAGTAAGTTTATTTTGATTTTTATGCATGATAATTAAGTAAATCACTTAAATATTTCAAGTATTCGTTGAATAATTGCCTGTAATTATACTTTAGTGTAGGATAGTTAATTTAGCTGCGAAAGTTGGGTTATGGTACATAAAAACATATTCTTGCAGTTGGAGCCATAAAATTATAGTAAAATATTTTAAATTGGAAATCATATAAGATTACATTTGCAAAACAAATTAATCTCGATTACTTTTAATCTGTTAAGCACCGTTCTAGTCATGAAGTAAAGTCCCATATTTCAATTGGAATCAAAAATCACACCGGCCTCAACTCCCAATTATTTTTAATCTAATATATATTTTGGAGTGAATAACCTCAAAATATATGAGTGAGATGTTTTATGAAACGTTAAAAAAATCTCCAATTAAAATAATTTATTGATTTCTATATTACATTATTTTTTTAATTTTCATTCAATGTTACAATTATTTAAGTTTGAGTACTGTTCAAGAAACATCCGTCATATTTTATCATCCATCGAAATGAACAATATCGAATCGAATTTTGGGCAGTAATGCGTAACAAGCCATTTGATGTTTAAAATCGATTCGATATTGTTCATTTTGATGGTTATTATGAACATTTCTGCAATTAGGCGAACTGGCGAACATACAATTGTTTCTATGACGTCATCACAGTTTTCCCGCCTTTTTTATTCTTTCCCTCATGCAGTGCATTTTAGTACAGCACCTTACATAATTATCAATTTTTTATATAGTGATGTGCGCTCTTTATTTATTTTTTGTTTTCAAATCTTTTTATGAATTTTGAATAATTTCAAAATTTACTATTGTGATGAAGTCTGAACGTCATTAATAGTTAATAAACACATTTTCTAATCTTTTAATGTATTGTCAATGGAAAATCTGTCAGATCTAATTTTTTGCAATTTGTGACGTTCTTTGTGCGTTCCCCCACTACTCAAGATTATCAAGGGTGCTAATATAGCGCCATTAGAATTAATTTTTGAGCAAGTCTTATTGTTAATTATTTTGATAAGATGATAATTAACTTAAAAAAACAATCATATTTGATGCACCATTATTTATTTTGAAATATAAACTGCAGTCATTTTTTGATTCATAAATAAAATAAATATCAATCACGTATTTACCCAGCTACGGGTGTGGCAGACACTTATAGTACACTTGGTAGTGAGATTTGACCCTACAACCTTTGGATTACAAAGCCAGCATATTTGGATTCATAATACGATTTCTAAAATTTGAATAATTATTAGCAATTGTAAATAGCGGCTAAAATCGGCATTAACAATCCATCATACAGGCGCCATATTGCTTACATTGTGTAAAGTGACAGCAATGATCTTCACTCATTTAAGAACAACGGGTGAATTTATTTTAGTATTGGAACTAATAAATACTTATGTTCATATTTAATCGACGGAGTAAAAGATATCAATTCATACGGCGGCCATGTTGCTACAGCCAAAGCAGCACCGCCAACGGTAATTTCTATTACAAATACAATTATTTAATGAAATAAAAAAGCAGTTGAATTGTTGCTCAGATAATTTTTCAATATTATTTTAGGGACTTGAATATTACAAATTTATGTTTAATAAATAAGAATGATGCATCAAATCAAATTCAATTCATAAATAATAATTTTTCTTATTCATTAAGAATCATATTTTTCTATTGTTATTAGCGAGTGACGTAAAAATGTCAAAAAATTGACATAAAACCTTGTCTTGATCCTGTCTTTTAATTTTGTTAAATCACTTATGAAGTTGTCCACAAGGTGATACATGTGTCAGAAACCTCTAAAATAATTCAAAAAGCTGCTTCCATGAATAAGAATAATTGATTACTACTGTACTTCACATCTTCCCTTTCAATTAAACAGCTAGCTGTTCTTTAAGGTGCTTGCTACGTAGAAACTGCCATCTGTTGGTCAAACGCTTGAAACAACTGAAAGAGAGACGGAGCTATAGAGATTTCCAGCTAAGCGCTACGCAGTCTGGTGGCAAATTTTAGAAGCTCAATAAGAGACATTCGTAATACGTCAGTTACATTCTTTTATCTCTTTCAACTACATTTATTAAGAATTTAAGCTTTATCATTTGAATAATTATGTCATCTACATATTGTTGTGTACCTGGCTTTAATTCTTGAAAAAGCGAGATTCAAGCTCAATTTTTTTCCTATTTCCTAAACAAATGAGTGAGGTTAAAGTAAAAAATAAATTAAATGATTTTGATTTTATAAGTAAAAAAAAGTATGAATTAATTCTTTCAAAATTGGAAAAAGAGTGAATCCTTTTATGAAAGTATTCCTTCAATTTTAATATGGCGGTGACTGCAAAGCAGAAGTTTGCAAACGTAAACCATACAATTTCATATTTAAATCCACAAATAATTATGTGTCCAGCATTAAAAACTTCTTCTCCTACATAAACTACTCTAAAAATTTTAATTTTAATATATCGGAAATACTCTTATCAAGAAAAATCTTAGATCCTTCGTCATTCCGCTATTATTCATTGAATGATTTATCTGAAACATAAATGTAATATAAAAGTGAAGAATCAAATTCAGAACAATATCAATCTGTAACATTATAAATTCTATTGATGTATAACTTTTAAATACAGCAAATTCTTCGTAAGACATTGCGCGAGTTTATTGCATAATGTACGAGTGGAAATAATGTCTCTTTCCGAGCTTCGAATTTCACGCACAGAGGCGCTGATAGCATAACTTTAAATCCCTATAGCGGATGATCACACTAGGCATAGATAGAGAATACAGGATCAGGGCTTCATATTGATTTTTTGTTTTCAACTTAATTTAATAATAAAGATACCTGAAGATGACTTAAAATGTCGAAATGATCATCGTAGAATAATAAAAAATCATAATTTGAAACTTAACTCTTCCTACTATTATTAACTTAATAATAAAACTTTTACTGACATTTTGATCTAATGGTTGTGAATATTAATTTTATAAACTGTTATGTTTTTGTTTATATCTTTTACTGTCTATCGCTACAATATCCAAAATAGTAGCAAAAGTGTTATGCCGTTCCATAAGATCCCATATATAAGTAGAAGAGAATTTAATATCCAAATCTCATCAAAATCTCTTGGATATCGATTTTTGTAGCAAGCCCGTTGAATTATATAACATCTTGTCTCCTTTTGACTGATAATATTTTATTTATATTTTGGGAAAATGTAATAAAAATTCCGGCTTATCAAATTTAATTTTATTCAATATATTCTTATCAACCTGCTATCTATATTGTTATTATGTCTTTGAATTCTTCATAATAATAATTGTTTTATTAATTTTCTAGTGCAGGAAATGTAAGATAGAAAAATGAGTCATCCGGTTGGTTCGTAATGCTAAAACAACTTGAGCATTATTTGATGTCTTGAAAAATATAGACCAAAAAGTGATTCAATTTTTTTTACCATATTAAAATTATATATTGTGCGAAACAAAATAAAATTATTAAAAGTGACCCGGTAGAGGTACGATTGGAGTTTGAAGCAAATAAAAATTTTCTAGGCAAAACCTCGTATTGTTAAATATAATACAATGAGTGATTCAGTTAAAAAGCTTGTCTAGTGATGAAAACAGTTCAGTTATGCAATGGAATTCATTGTGTATATACAGAATTTCACGGGTAACTTTAGTGATTTTATTTCAAAAGAGATTGCAGTCTTTAATCGAGACTTCTAGTATTGTGAATATGACTTTCTTACCAGCTCCATCTATACATCAGCATGTTGTATTAAATGACAGCTGTCAATGGTTTGTTAACCTAACAAAATATGTATAATTTTAGTCAGCATCCTTTTTTCTCGCTCTTTAATATATGTGTAAATTTAAATTAAATATTTTTTCGCTCCTGAAGATGATTAAGATGTAGCCGAAACTGTAGCGTCAGAAAAGAACCATTTCACCCAAAGTGTAATTATTAATATTAAAACCTATAAGATTATTGTAAAATATAATTGCTGCCTGAAAAAATTAATTTAAATCGTACATACCGTAAAATTAGCGAAGAAGTCTTTAATTTAGTTAATTTACATTATAATGCTAAAATTTTTAGCCAATCAAAATAATAGCTGTTTTAGAAGCTTTATTTGAAGGCAATAAAAATGTTCCAAATTATTTAAATAAAAACATTCCAAATGGATATTGTAGACAATTAATTTTTTTCTGTCTTTTGTTTGCAGATTTTTCTATAAAATAATTTGGAGCAGTTTTATTGCCTTAAAATACTGGAAATAATATTCTTGAAACAGTCATTAACAGAGTTCGTGGTACAGTCCTTAAATCTATTTTTCAATCATAGATTGTCAAATGTTTCTTGCATAATTCAAGAAAGAGGCTAAAACAAATGAAAAATGTGAAATCGGTGTATCACTATTTTTTTTTCTTAGTTTTCTTGAGAATTACAAGTCGTTTCAAATAAAAATATTAATACTTTAATTAAAACAAGAATATATAAAATTATTATAACGGTCCTTTATTAATTTTTTTTAAATGCCGAATTAACAGTTTCTGCAATTCGGCTACAAAAAATATAATTTTGTGCCTCGAATTTCACTTTAATATACAATAATTTTAATGAGTATTCATAGCTCAGTGCAAATATGCAGGGTTTGTAATCTGGAGATCGTGGGGTCGAATGCTACCGACGGCATACTCTCCACAAAAACTAAGAGAACTTATAGCTTGACGACTGGTAACCGCAATCTACGGCTAAGAAATCAATCAATCTATAATAAGTGTCTGCCACACCCGTATTGGGTTTAAAAACTTCAAAATACACCAATTTATTTTAAATAATTTATGAACAGTTTTTCTCTATTCTGTTGACTTACAATTTTTTTTCTTTCCAGTGCTTACATTGAGGACACCAACATAAAACCGTACTTCAAGTTTAAAAGTGAACTTATCAACGCCAATAAAACATCGGCATTCAAAGATGCTGTTGCTCAAATCGAAGAATACATCCAGAATAAAGAGGTAAATTATTTTAGCCACCGACAGTTGGAATATTTTTCAGATTCAAGTATTTCTGTAATAATTTTTTTCATCTTGTTTATTCCTAATTATTTTAATAAAGTCCTTGAAAGTCGCCGTGATACATGAGTCCTATTCTAATTCGTAGAGACAACTTGGAGACAGTTCGCCGTCTCTATGTCAATGTCGTTGAGAAATAGTTACATCTATAGGGACTTGAATATTGTATGTGTTGCATTATGTTGGTCACAAGTAATAGCGATGCTTGAAATCAAATTCAATTCATGATTATTCATTTTCAAATTCATTATTAATCATATTAGTTGAATTTTGTTTTGTTTTTATTATTTGACTAGCCAGAGCCC
Source organism: Dromius quadrimaculatus (assembly GCA_963989225.1). Classification (NCBI taxonomy): domain Eukaryota; kingdom Metazoa; phylum Arthropoda; class Insecta; order Coleoptera; family Carabidae; genus Dromius; species Dromius quadrimaculatus. The sequence continues at coordinate 6,367,941 of OZ022334.1, read as the reverse complement.
GCGACTTCGCTTGCGTAGATCACCATAATAGGAATGAATAATCATAAAGAATGAGTGAATAGTGTACAATAATCATTTCTGAACATTAAAATCATTAAAGACCAATTGAATTATGTAACAATTGCATATCATCAAGTCGCTCACCATTCCCACAGTTACGATGACACTGCAGATGTATGGCTAACGCAGACACGAAACATACAAATATTTATACTTATATCTTTTAAACCCTGAAAGATATCGAAATAAAACACACAAAAATTTAAATTGAAACTCGTATTTTAATCCCTGAAATTTTCATTGACAGACAAAAATTCTAAAAACGGTCAATTCTATTTATCTGTATAGATATTGATTTAAAACTTCATATACAAATCGAACCACAATTTCTGGAGATTGAGATCCCTCAGTTTCTTTAGACGTCTTGAATCATATGATTTTTTATGCTTGTAGACATAAATACTGAGGCGAAGTTCTACCTATTTTTTCCAATAGGAATAATCAATAAATAAAAATTAATATAACGAAAATCGAATTATTATGAGAAGCAATCAAATTTGGGAGATCGGTTCGGTTTCTCATTATTATATATTAAAATAGATAATTCACTAATTGATTTATTTTATTATTTTTACAGATTTATCCAAGCATTGATGACAGCGATGCCGATGCTGAATTCAACAGGTTGCGAGAACCGACGCCTGAAAAGACACCAAAAGAAAAAAAACAGCGAAAGGTTAGCCACATCTAATTTATTTTATTTACCAGCCTTCTTGCTTTATAAATAGTAGATTAAAATGTGCCACGCCTTTATGTAATGATAAAATTGGGATGTGTAAATGCTTAATTAAGGCATTGTTCGAGATTTGTTTTGATTATTATAAGCTTGAATTTTGACCATTGTCAGTGCAACTTAGGAATGATAAAAGATAAGGAATGTGATAATAGAATATTATGCAACAAGAGTGTAAAGAGTATTTTAACACGAGTATTTTTTCTATGGTCCTCAACTTCCATATTTTAAAAATAACTGAGCAAACAGCAAGGGAGCCCAGAGCACAAGTTGACATTCAAATCCAACAAATTACTAAGCAAACAGATCAGTGAGAACATTAATTCAAACACGTTCAAATGGTGATAAAATTGGGACAAGAAAAAGACTGACTTTACGCATAGCATTAAAAAAAAAATAAGTTTTAGATCTTTGATACATTAGAACATTAGATGATAAGTAGTCTATGAGCACTTCACCATAAGAATCTCAGAAACCGTTGCCATAATTTTTCCGGCAGATGGAACTGTTTTGGCTTTTTAGACGTACTTTCTCCTGCTTCAATCCACTGTTTGGACTGCTGTTTTATCTCTGGCGTCTAGTGATGAAATCAATATTCATCTACAGTGATGGAACGCCGAAGAAACTCAGTGGGATTGCGTTTAAATAAGTCTAAGACACTCGAGCAATGTTCAAATGAATGCATTTTTGATAGACGCGGTACCCAGCGAGCAGTCAGCTTCCGTATATTCAAAATACCACATAAAATGTGGTGATGTTTACAGCCTCAGCAATTCCTCAAACTTTCAGTCAACGATCGTTTAATATAGAATTGTGGATTTTTACGATGGTTTTTGGGCGTCCCGTGCGTTCATCATTCTGTATTGATGTTTAAATTCAGCCGCCCACTTTTTAACCTTCAAAAATTAATGTAGAATCTGTATCGGTCTTAAGCCTTTCAAAACGAAGTACCTAATCAGAGCACGAACTTGAATTTCATCGATTTTATAAGACAGGCAAAAATTGTTTACTTATCGTCACTGCTACACCAAATCTACTGAACTTAGACAAGTCTGAAACTTTGCACAGTGCCATCTGAAGGCTTTTATTCAATTAATTATGATCATACTAGCGACATCTATGCTTCTGATCGAGAACTTTTCGAACTACCCTCGTAGTAATTTATGTAACAAATATTTTATCTTAATCATTATGTCATGAAACTAAATATTAGTTGACTAAATGTTATATTGCTCAAGCTCGAAAAATAACATTTTAAACACGTCTTGTAAAACTGTGGCTTCAGCCGATTTAAAAGCGAAATTAATTAGAAAAAGAATCATTACTTAGGTTGAAGTTGGCTTAATTAATTTTTTCAATTTGTTAGAAAAAAATTAGATACCTATGTGACTTAATAAATTCTTTAGACACTCGCTTCGCTCGTGATTGAATAGGTCGTGGCTGATGAGACATCCTTCATTTTATTTTTATTATCTATTTCTCCTGCTTAATAATTTGAACCATGATTTTTAATGCAAAATCCAAGAAAAATAGCTCTCAGAATTCGGGTATTGGCTTAAATTTATTTTTTAGTAATTTTTTTTTCTTTTAAATTCAATAAAATCGAAAGCTGAATGTTTCACAAATGTAGTAGTCGATTTTTACATCATTTTGAATAGGGCAGCAACTGTAAACACGTGTTTCGTCCTTACCTAAAGCTTGCTAGATTGTACTTAAGTATCCCAATAAGGACGAAACACGTGTCTACAGTTACCATCTTATGGACTCTTTACAGTGCCCTGTAATTATCCAATTTTTGTTGTTGGTTTTTGAAGAGAAACTTTAAAACAACCTAAACCAGGAGATGTTTTCCCCACAAAAGCTAAATGGCTGGTGACTGGTAACCGCACCCCACAGCTTAGGAAGTATCATTCAGTCTACTAATGTGCCTTAAAAATAGTGTGACACACCTGTAACGAGTAAAATACCTAATTGTTATTTGTTCTATTGAGCAGTGCTACCAGCATGAATTTTCAGAAATTTACCTGCCACGCATTCTCAAGCTTAATTTGCGATGCGTGAACCATCCGATCATATTAATATTAATTGCGCTAAAATTATTTTAAAGTATATTAATACAATTTTTTTAATTATGTTGTTGAATATTGAGGGAATTATTGATTTATTTAATTAGGTTTCGTGAGCATTGAATGGCTGCAAAGTGTTATCAATTTTAAGCGTGGAATTATAATTACTAGCTGAATTATTGACTGCAGTAATTACATAATCTGGTTTTAATTTTCAATTGCTTGTTTAATTCATAATAAATAGCACTATTTATAGTACGGGAATTAAATTATGGGAATTCAGTCAAGAGTTTGATTATTTCTCTGTATTATATAGCTTCGGTCCCACCTGGACCATTTTCAGGAGTAAAAATAATTTGTGAGTTAAAAATTCAAGAGCTTATGTTCTTTTCACTCCTGAAGATGGTTCAGGTGAGACCCAAACTGAATTCAAAGTACCAGTCAAAAACAACAACCATTTTCACTATTTATAGTGTTACAAATTACCACAGCTGTTAACTATTTTGATCTGAATCAATATGTTCTAAATTAACGCTAATTAATGAAAAAAATAATTGGATTTATCAAAATTATACATCAAATAAATATTTTCTTTGTACTAGGAAAAGTGTACTTTGGATTATTGATTTTTATTAAATTGACAACGTTCCAAATCAGTCTGTCGGATTTCACCTGCGAAATGATAATTTTAATTCCGTCAAAAAAATTATTCAAATTTTCCTTTCGATATGAGCTAATAATGTGAGATAAATTGTGGGAGAAACGCAAAATTGAATGTCAGAAATAAGTTTAATGGGGCCAAGCAAGTAGAACAGTGTGAAAGAAAAATTAGCAAAATACTTAGCAGGTTCTTTGACCTCCGTGTTCATAAAGGGGTAAATAAAAAATAAAAATGATAATTCAGGAAGAAAAATTGCAGGGACGCCTGGGTAGCTATTCTAATTCGTAGAGACACTTTGGAGACAAGTCGCAGTTTTTTTGCTGATGACCTCATAACATAATTACATTTATGGGAACTTGAATATTGTATGTATTATGTTGATAATAATTTTTCCAAATCATTAATTAGTTTTTAGTTTATTGTCATGGTTTGACATACAAATTTCAAAAACTGGCATGAAGCTAAAAAGGTTTACTTGACGTCATGATATAGTTACATTTATAGGGACTTGAATATTGCATGTTGGTGCAAACGGTATGTTCTACAAATTTATGTTGGTAACAAGTAAAGACGATGCTTGAAATCAAATTTAATTCATGATTATTCATTTTCTCAACTTATTATTAATCATAAAAGGTTGAATTTTTTTGTATTGTTATTATTACAAATGTCAAAAAATGACATCAAGCTAAAGAAGCTGACTTGTCCACTATCTCTTATTTCTGGTACGTGACGTAATGAATTCCTCATTAAATTGCCCGCTAGGTGATGCATGTATCAAATCTCTAAAATGACGTCAAAAAATCTCTTACTTTTGGAAGACTGTTTTCTAGTGTTGACATTAATAAGTTGTTTGCTAGGGGGGCGTCCATTAATTACGTGAGGCGTTTTTGGCGATTTTTCGACCCTCCCTCCCCCCTTGGTGAGATTTGGCTCAACCCCCTCCCCAACCCCAAATCTCACGTGGGATTTCTCAAAATGTGTGTTTCTAGTGTAAATGCGTTGGATTTATTCTAAACATAATAATAATAATAATAATAATAATAATAATTTGTTTCTTATTCTTATTTGACTAGTTGAGACTATAATTGTATAAGATTTGGTCATACTTTAGTGGAGAAACATTTAGCCCAATTTTCTCGCAATTTTATTCTGTTTCTTGCAGAAGAAAAATTACGTGATATCGCCAAAACCGGGCTCTCCTCAAAGTGAGATTAGATGAGATTCGGCTCGACCCCCTCCCCTCCCTAAACACCTCACGTAATTTATGGACGCCCTCTAGGTGGTAAATATGTCAGAATCTCTAAAATGACGTCGAAAAGGAGTCTACGAATTGGAATTGAACCCTCTGTCTCTTATTTTTGGAAGAATATCTCCAACGATGATGACATTAAATCACTTCTGACGTCAAAAAACTGTCTGTACGGATTAAAATTGAATCCTCTGTCTCTTATTTTTGGTAGACCGTCTTCAACGATGATGAAGCTGTTCGCTAGGTGGTAAATATATCAAGAGTCTCTAAAATGACGTCAAAAAATTGTCTCAACGAATTAGAATTGAATCCGCTATCTCTTACTTCTGGAAGACTGTCTACAACGATGATGACGTTAAATCACTTTTAAAGTTGTTTGCTAGTTCGTATATGTGTCAAAAGCCTCTAAAATGATGTCAAAAAGCAGTCTCTACGAATTAGAATAGAATATTCGATGTGTAGGTGTGATTTAGTCGATATTTAAGAAAAAATATTGAGCGCATGTGCAAAAATCATTCAATAACTTCCATTATTATGATTTCAAATTGATTTCGTCCATTTATTTGGAAAAACAATTTTTATTTATATTTCCATTTCAAAATCGGCTGACGGCATTATAAAAAAATTTTCCTCAAAATCTTCGTACATTTCGTGCTGTGTATTGTCTTTTTTTTTACCAAAATTTGACCCACTTATGAAAATTCGATACGCTATCTTTCTTTATTTTAAGTTTCTTCAGGAGCTTTATTTCAATTTTCATAAGAAATAGTCACTTTATTACATAATCAGCACAGAAGAATCATATTACATTGAAATTCCTATTGACTAAGCTTTCTGCTAAAAGAAAATTGAATGTCAGTGTGACTTACACGTCATTTTTTAAATAATGTGTGCATAAATTTTTACTATTTACCACGTACATTTTTTATGGGACAAAGTTATGGGCTATGACCACAGTTAAATTTTCAATTATTTTGTTTAAAAAAACAAATAGACACTTACGTGCATTTTGAAAAAAAATTGCTCATATAGTCCCACAAGGAACACCCTCTGTCTTAATGCCTTTATAGTATATATTGAATCAACCTAGGAGACGATAGCTCCACAAAAAATTTGATGAGTGAACGAGCAACAAACCTACATACGCCAATATAAGTAAAGGTCATTTTTGTTATCCAAGACAGAATTATTTATGTCCACAAAATTTTTAAATCTGATTTCCAAATAGGTTTTACATCGTTGGTAAATTTTCAAGTAAAATACATGAAGTACGCAGCCCCGTCATTCATTATTTTTTAGATAATTGAGTTGCTATGCACGAAATTTAGGTTTAGGTTATTTAAGTTATTCCAGAACTATTATTACTCATATCTAGGCATCACATGCAAATATTCGTCAATTTTTCAAATAAATAAATTGGTACTATTGTGTTTGGTATCAAATTAAAGTGCCAAAATGATAACCAAACGATTTTCAATTGTTTTTCCACAAGTTATTTAAATGATGTCTAGTTTGGTATCAATTTAAAGCTCTCGGGGAGATAAGCTAAAATATAAAGAGTGCTCAAAAATGATTGTCCGTGCCGCTTTGTTCTGATTTTTTCTTTGCCGCCTGCTTGAGATAGTGACCTTCAAGTGACAGATGACAGTTCCTCTGAAAACACTATTCTAACCTAATAGTTGGTAGAATAATAATAAATTCTCAAAAATCAATCAATAATACAGCTGTTTACGTACTTTTTTGTTTATTGAATCAGATTATGGATGAATCCGTCATAAAATATGCAAAATATACGCCATTGTGTTCTTGAAATGTCGGTAACGTAGTTTTCAAAATAAATAAATTTATACTAACTTTATTTCATGAAGATAGTTTTGATCATAATGCGAACTTTTGCCTGTCACCTGTCAGACTATCATTATTGATCACTCTGTATAACTTTTTCGATTGTTGTTTTTCACAACTCGGCCAGATTATGCCGAATTTTGGATTAACTAGACATAAAACTTATGGCCATTGTAAAATGAAATAGTACAATGTCAGCTGCCACTTTGAAATACACAATTAAATAATACGGCAGTTAATTTATGAAAATTGCCATAAAATTCATGTTTTAAAGTTCAGTTAATGATGAATTTAACTCTTGTAAAATAATCAATTTATTGTTTTTCTTTTTGTTAAAGGATGCGGGTACAAAGCGTGCAGGAAGTGCAATCAAAACACCTGCTGCCAAAAAGAATCGCTCATCCCTCAACATTGAAACATCCCCAACTATATCTTCAAATCACGTGACTGCTTCACGTAAAAACTTTGAAGTTATTCTCCAGAGACCTTCTGCAACCGACTTGGTCAGACCAGTAAGTTGAATTTATTAACTAAATATAGTTTTTTCAAATATAAGTCACTAAAGATAATTTATTCTATTATATTGTTAAGAAAATGTAAGTTGATCATATTTTGGAATATTTAAGTTGGTAACAGTTATTTGCGTTTGACATTCATTGTTGTTTGATGTAGTGATAGCAAAATGTCATCAAAAATTATTTAGCAATTTTTTGACGTGAAAACGTTTCTATTCTTGGTGTCAAGTAGCCATGTCAGATTTGATTACGTCATACTTGGACGTGACGCGCTTTCAAATTATAAATATTTGCGGGAAAATATTGAATGAATAGCATTTTTCATCACAGAATGCTACTGAGCTATATTTATTTTTGTTTTTTTGTTACAGGAAACGATTCCACTAGATCTCGAAAACATTACGAACACGTTAAAAGAAAAAGAAATTTCCCCATCACAACTCAAATTTGGATTCTTGGGTCTCGGAATCATGGGGTCTGGAATCGTTAAAAACCTTATCAATTCGGGACACACTGTTATTGTTTGGAATAGGACACCTTCAAAGGTAGGATTCATACATCAAAAATTATATTTTATTCCAGTAATTGTTTCTGTGCTGCTTTAATCATTAAATTTAATCTATATTTAGCCATCGTCGCATTACGAAATCGTCAACAGATAAAAACAAATTATTATTCAGAAAAATTCTTTATCAGTGCAATATTAAAAATGACTTTTGTAGGAAGCTAGGTGTCAAATGGTTCAGGAATTGGTTACTGCTCACTTCTCTTTTTATTTGAGAAATAGATATGAAGTTTAGAGAAAAGTTGACATTAACCACTCAACTGTTTCTTGAGTCATGTGTCACTTCGTCTTGGCTACATGTTTTTAAATAATTCTAAATCTTGTTTACATTCGTATACAAAAAATTTTCTACTGCACTCAACTTCCATATTTTGACAATCAAGTACACAACAAGAGAGCTAAAAACACAATTTAACAAATATCCAAAAAAATGGATTCATAAAAAGTGCTACAAACATTGATTTACAGAGAAACATAATATCTTTAAAAATATGCAACAATAAAATATAAAATTGCATATCATTTCCCGAAAATCTTGTATGGCAAAAATGTAGATAATACATATTTTTCTTCATGCCATTATATTAAATAAACCTCAAGTACGGAAGTAATATATAACACACATAAGCACCACACTTCCAAGTAATTAATTGAGAAAAATGTCGTCACCGAACAGCCACTTTTTTTTAATGATAATTTTTAAAGATATAGCGTAAATTATGTTGGAGGTATTTGATTGGTCATGTTGGTTAAAAAAAAAACTCAATTTATTTTTCATAATTATAATGGACTTACTAATTTAAACATTTTAATACAAAATAAATATGAATACATACAACTTTTCATTTATAATTTCGATGAAAACAATTTGCGGTATTCAATGTGACGTCACAAATGTAGAAATTTTGTGTAGCAGCAACAAGAAAATATGAATTTATATCATGTATATATAGGGTGTTCATTTTAGGCTGTTGGTTAAATTATTAAACAATTTCGTTATCAAGAGACTATTTTGATGAACTAAAAAAATATTTCTCCCACCAGTAGCTCTCAAAATATGGAGCCTACCTTTTTTATTTTAACGATACCTTCATTGAACAATTTTTTTGAATGAAAACCCAAAATTGAATATGTTTTATTTTTATTTACAATACATATTTACACAAAGGTGCCTTGGTAAAACAAAACCATCAAGACGGAGCACCTGCACATAATTGTTGTCAGGTTACAGAATATATTAACGAAACGTTTATTGGAAAATGGACAGGTACGAATAGTCCTACTTTAGGACCTGCAAGGTCTCCCGATTTAACCGCATTAGATTTTTATTTATGGGGATATTTAAAAGATAAAGTAAATAACAATATTCACAATAATATAACAATTAAAAATTGAATCGGATTTTTTTTTAATAACGGTGATGGGGTGACAGAAGAACACTTCAATTAGTAATTTTATAATTATTTAAAGTTTTGCTAGTCAAAAATGAGTGTGACATAAATATGTATAAACAAATTTCTGTAAAACTTAAACAGTCAATTCAGGTTATGTCAACTGTTTGTAAACCACGGAAGAAGAAAACGAAGAAGATTTCGTATGATTTTTTGTTGTACCAGAGTGAACACATTTGTATATTTTTCATCTCACAAATTTGTTCTCTTCTTTTGCGTACAACACATACAACAAATATACATATAGTGTGAACACGGCATAAGTTGTATTTGAAGTGTTTAAAGTTGAAATATAAATTGACAAATTTAAAATTAATATTGTAACGTTGTTTATATTAATTTAGGGAGCAAAAGTTACTAAACTCTACTATTTATTTTTATGATTTATTAAAATAATAAATTAGATAACTAACACTATTTCGAATCAATAATTCTAATCTAAACTAAAGATTATTATTATTAACTTTACTTATTTATGTCAATATTGATTTATTTCAAATAACACAATTTATTTCAACCACTAGCAGTCCATACTATAAGGTCTCTGACCAAAATCAATAATGCTTCTCGCTGAGTCACTCACGTATATATACCTCGGGTCTCTCTCCACACGTTTTTCCCGCAAACGTCCAGGCGCTTCTAGAAAATGCTAGAAGGTACCAGCAATTTTCTAGAAATCAAATATATTCGCTCCCATTTCTTGATGTAAAATATTTCCTCAATAATTCTAAGCACCAGTGAAGCCGAAATGACTAATTTACAGACTTAAATTCGTTACAGTATGATTACAGAAAGAGATGTACAACTGATAAAATTTGACAGATATTGACATGTCGATCTCGTGGAATGTATTTTTATCGGCCTACTCTTTATTGGCTCACCCTAAGAAATACATGAACCGTACCAAGTTTACTGAAAAGTATAATTTCATGGTTAAGGCAAGTGCGTGAAGTTACAGCTTACATAAACCAGCCTTAACAAACATAGTATCTTTTATAATTCTCGAGATAGCAACAGTATACAGTTAAAAATGAACAACCTGTATATACTTATTTATGTACTTAAATTCAATTATATATCCAATTCTAATTCGTAGAGACAATTTCTTAACGTCACATGTACCACCTAGCGGATAATTGGGAAAGCGATTCATGGCCAATTGCACCGATGCCTCTTAAATTTTAGATGTCAAAAGTTGGATGTGACATAAACATTGCTGTCATTATTCCGATTCGATATTCTTTGTTTGAATGAAGCAAGGCGCAAACTGGTCATCAATGTTGTTACAGTTGAAGACAGACTTCTAGAAGTAGAGACAAGATCAAGTCAGTAGTTTTTTCACCTTGATGTCACTCTTTGACATTTGTATGTTATTAAATAATAACACTAGAATATCTAACCAACATTAATTTGTAGTTGCACCAACATACAATATTCAAGTCCCTATAAATGTGACTGTGTCATGACGACATTGACATAGACACTGGGACCTGCCTCCAAGCTGTCTTTACAAGCTATATGTTGTTATTAAATGTATAAAATATTTATTATATTATTTTAAATAGGAACATGGTGGTATTTTTGCTTTGACAAGTTATAAATGCGATAGTGCTTGCGCCACAATTTTAAATATAAGCAGATGGCTATTGGAGCCCGTTTTCTTAAATTCTAATTCTATTTTTAAAACAGAAATAATACCAAATATAAATAATAACAAAATATATGTACTTGTACATTAGTTCTCATTTTACTCACCGCATCAGTCATATCATTTTGAACCATCAAATTTTGTTATGTACATCATACTTGAAATGAAATCAAACTTTCCAGAAAAAAATTGCTACGTCTACTTTATATTCCGAATTATTAATGAGTGAAGATGAACATAATCTACGTCACACATTCAATAATTATTTTCATAAAAGCTATGAATATTTGAACAATTTGAAAAATTGGGATTCAGTTTCACATAAGTCATAAATTAAAAAAAAATATATGAAAAAGAATATGTACAAATCTCAATGTATTTTAAATTATTTTGTAGTGCATCGAATTTTCGAAAGAAGCGCTTCTCAAGAGGTGAGAATATGGGCCTATAATAAATATTTTTTTGTTTCAATTATTACAATAGATTTAATCTCATGGAGCCACTCAAACATTGAGCCTTTTTTTTATAATCATTAAGAGATTAATAATTGAATCAATATCTTAATAGTTACACAAATATTACTACGGTTTCATTCATTGACATAAAGTTCTTATTTTTCTTTAGAAGCACGTGGTAAAGTACTTTTTCGCTCGCTCATTATATTACTTTTAATACAAACAAGATGAAAGCTTGTCTCATTTAATTGTTTTGATGTTTGACAAATTATTTTCAGTAAATTATCATGAGCGCAATTTTTTTTATCACTCGCTTTTGCTTCATTAATCATGATCGAGCGACAAAACATAACTGCGCTCTTAATTTATAAATAGTTTATTAATTTCGAATTATGAAACAAAGGAACAGGCATGTAAATAATATATATATATGAAATTATCTAAAAGTATGAATTTTCTTTTAAAATACTTTTTCCTGTAAAACTCGTACATAACTTGTTTGTCAACGGAAATAGTTTCAAGTAATTCAGCTTCCGCATTAATACTAGTACTGCAGCCGTATTTACTTGGTCATCCGTTTGTGGCATGTAAATTTCTTTTGCGCCCACTTCAATATTTAATAATGTTGACCAGAAATCAGAATAGGGAAGTATCCACGTTGATTTCTTCAACAAGTGGTTGCTGTACCATAACCAGAAAAACGGGGATTCCCACCATAAGATGCATATTTAATTCTAGTAGATATTCGATTAATTTCCTCATCCAGGATCATGTTTTATTTTTTCAAAGATTTTAGAAGAGAGGCCCAAAGTTTTGTACTTCATTCTGCAAAATATAAAAACTATTAAAAACAAATTTATAATTTGAAAATTCCGTTTATAAATATTTATAAATGTGGCACGCATTCAATCAGCAATAATGCAAAATAGCAATTTATTTTGCACAAAATTTTTGAAATTAGTTCAAATTGAAATAATTTATCGTTAATACAAAAAATACAACAATTTTTTGTTTCGTATAATTTCCTTTGTATTTATGTATTTTTTTTTTCTAATTGTCTACGAGTTTCCAAATTTTTGCCGAAATTTGAATTGTATCTCAATTGATTTATCATTAAAATATTTGAAGATATCAGCAATACTCACAATTCTGTCATCAAATTATTATTTTTTGGCCAATAACACAAAAACCCCTTAATGTCAACTGAAGACTCATATTTCAAATCGAAGTTAGTAATACTGCAATACATTCCACACAGGGACAATCATCAAAACAAATGCAATTCAACAAAAACAAAATCGTTAGAAAAACAAGTTGTCAGTGCACGGTAGAGTCTGAAACTGAATGAAACAGGGGGCATGGCATAAGCACGTTGGTTCTACTCGGAGAGAACGCAACGAGAACGAAAATCGTTGTGTTTCCGATTCTCAATTTGCCGTGAACATTTCAGCGTTGAGCAGAACAGCCGAGCATCGAACGGTCGATGCTCAGGCGGGAAAGGGGAATTGACGATAAACAGTTGAAGGTCGGACCGTTCCATTATGGCAAAATAGGGAAGTAAGCATGTAAAACACGAAATATTTACCAAATGATGCATTTATGTTGTGTCTGTTTAGCAGAAATTACTAAATAATCTCATATTTCTTTCTTGTAATTGCATTTATCATATATTTATTTCTTGTAATTGCATTAAATTAAATAGAATTGGAATTGGAGAACATAGATGAAAATTATTTTTTACTGTATTTTGCGAAGGATACATAAAACCAAAATTCAAGAAATAATTAAAATAAAATTTATCAATAATTTGCATAAATAAAAAAGTTTCTGCATGAATTGCATAAAAATGCGACCAAATTTACTGTGAAAACTCTCATTTTCAAGTATACTAGAAACTACTTCTAAAAATCAATTTTTGGAATGTATACAAACAGGAAAAGCCCAAAACAAAAGCGAAGCGGTTGGTGTAATCGTGGCATGAAAACATTTGGCCGATAGGAGCGCCCTCAAGTATCAAAAAATACAACTAAAAATAATTTAGTATTACGGTTCACCGCTAGATGGCTTAAAAGACGAGGGAAATACAAATTTTATTTGTTCCAGTGCGAAAGTTTCAAAGCTATTGGAGTTGAAGTTATGCAGACACCTTGTGATGTTGTTCAAGCAGCTGATATTACGTTTTCCTGTGTAGCGGATCCACAAGCTTCCAAAGATGTACGTAAAACAAATGAAATAATTTTCAATAATATTGACGATAACTTGATGTATTTTTAATTTTTAACATTGACCTGTTTATTTTTCGCCCAATTTTGCAATCCAACTCGTTGAATAATTAATAAAATAAATAAGACTTGACGACTGCTGACTTATACTTCGATTTTTGTTTCTGATAATCGGACTGGACTACTATCGAATATTATTATATAAAAAAATAATAAAATGATTGATATTTCAAACAGATGGTGTTTGGAAACTGCGGAGTGCTGCAAGCCGATAGCATGTCATCATCAAAAGGCTACGTAGAAATCACCGGAATCGATGCAGAGACATCGCAAGATATAGCAGATGCAATCAACACAAAAGGAGGCCGATATTTAGAAGCACAAGTACAAGGTAGCAAAAACCAAGCTGAAGAAGGAACTCTTGTAATATTAGCAGCGGGAGATAAGTCCCTCTTTGACGACTGCCAAAGTTGTTTCACCGCAATGGGCAAACATTCTTTCTACCTCGGAGAAGTCGGTAACGCTTCTCAGATGAACTTAGTTCTTCAATTAATGAACGGTATTGCAATAGCGGGCATCGCGGAAGGAATGGCTTTAGCTGATAGAGCTGGGTTACAAATAAAAGATGTAGTAGAAGTTCTGAAACTTACAACTTTAGCTTGTCCTACAATTTTAGAAAAATCTGAATCTATTATTACTGGAAGTTATACCACGCACCATCCTTTAATGCACATGCAAAAGGATTTAAAGCTGTCTTTAGAGATGGGGGATCATTTGCAACAACCTTTGCCCTTAACAGCCACCGCTAATGAAGTGTTCAAACATGCAAAACGTTTGGGGTACTCTGATTTTGACACATCGGCAGTTTACATCCGAGCAAGATTCTAAATTAGATTTATCTTACGGATTGAAATATTATTAAGCACAGTGCTAAGAAAACAACCTGAACTAATCAAGTGCAATTGTGCAGTAACGTATATTTTCTATTTTTAAAACTTTTTTCTGTGACATTGAATCAATATTGCAGCAGTTGGGGACTAATATTTTTATGTGGAATTAGGTTAAATTGTTTTCAATTCGATTTTAGGTTTTAAAGCATATCAGGTGTTTTAGTACTTTAAGCTACTGAACCAAATGGAATAATTGTTCATAGAAAAATCTTATAAATTACGTCTGTATAATATATGATCGTTTATTATTACTTAATCCATAATTGACGCAATGTTGAATTTAATGTTTTTATTTTAGTGTAGAGACTACTCAGTTTTTTAAGCAACAAATCTCATGTAATGTTATACATGTTAATAATAAAATATCTATAAACAGTTTCCTTTGAAATAATGATAATACACAATTTTAGTGCCTGATGTTCGTATTATTTTTTTTTTGTTTACTTCGACATGTATCATGTAAATGTAATTAATTAAAAAGCATTTCAAAGCTTTATTATTTAACTTTTTTTGGTACTATAAAAACAATTATTCAAAGATTTATGTACAAAGTAAATAAAACTATTTGTATCAACAGATATCTATTCCATCT
The DNA here is from genome assembly GCA_963989225.1 of Dromius quadrimaculatus. Lineage (NCBI taxonomy): Eukaryota > Metazoa > Arthropoda > Insecta > Coleoptera > Carabidae > Dromius > Dromius quadrimaculatus. The sequence goes on along the minus strand of OZ022334.1, from coordinate 6,352,926 downwards.
CTGACATTTATAATTTATTGATCTAAATATTCAGTTTAGAATTCAGCGTAACGATTATTAATTAGAATCAGGAACGCGAATAGTCAGGGGCCTGTACCCATTCATTTTTTTCACAAAAGAAACAAAATCTCAACGTTTTGTTTTTATAGCGGGATTCTGGGCCTTATTACCAACCCTTCTTTATGCCCCATTGGGAGATTAAATGTGCCGAGTTGGAGTGTACCCACACTTTAATTTTTTTCGGATACTGTGTATGTATTGCTAAAACAAATCATTCTCAAATAATTACTGTCTTTTACACGCTCTTTGTATATTTATTGAAGTTTCGAGTACTTCTAATAACTAGTGGTCAATATTCGACCGTGAATCATTATGTTGCAAACTTTAAACGTTATTCAGTTTAATTTTCCATCCTCAGGAGTTTCAGATGAAATTAACTTGATATTCGATGCTCTATCCAAATCTTAAATTAGTTTTAGTGGTTCCCATTCAAGATTTTAAAGTGTCTTTCTCCTCCCAACCCTCGGCAGGGGAAAGAAGTCATTACGTTTCTCTTCAACCATTTTCTTATTCAGTGCATATTTTCCATTAAAAAATAATATCGTTTTCAGCAGTAAATTAGAATTGAACAACCTATATATAATTAAAGCTTTCTGCATTCATCCTTCACATAAACTTTAAGTATGCCAAATCTCATATTCCTTCATGAGCACGATACAAACTTTTCTCTTTACGAGAAATTGGAATTTCAGCATTTTGCACTCCTCTAGAAAGTATGCCATATCTCATATTTCTTCGTGCACGCGGTACAAAGTTTTCTCTTCACGTAGAATTAGAGTAAGACATCCTGTATTATACTTTTAGCTTTCTGCACTCCTTTTCCATATAAACTTCAAGTATATCAAATCTCACGTTTCTTTATGCGCGCAGTACAAATTTTTCTATTTTAGTAAAATTAAAATGGGACACCATGTATATAATTTTAGCTTTCTGCGCTTCCTTCTCCACAAGTCCACACAGACTGCAAGTATGCTAAGTCTCACATTACTTTGTGTTCGTGCGCGCGGTACTAAGTTTTCACGTAGAATTAAAATGGGACACCTGTATATGTTTTTACCTTTCTTATAAACTTCAAGTATACCAAATCTCATATTCCATAATTTTCTCCTTACGTAAAATTAAAATAGGACATCTGTATATAATTTTTGCTTTCTGCACTTCTCCACACAGACTTCAAATATGTCAAAGACTCACTTAATTCGTGTGCATGGTACAAAGTTTTCTCTTCACGTCATAAAATTAAAATGCCTTCAGCTTTCTGCATTCGTTCATTTGAACTTCAAGTCTGCCAAATCTCACATTCTTTCGTGCGCGTAATATGCTTAGAAAGGAGTACAAAGCTTGCGCTTCACTTGAAATGGGACACCTGTATATAATTTTCGCTTTCTGCACATCTTCTCCATATAAACTTTATGCTAACTCTCACATTGCTTCGTGCAAGCAATATGCTTAAAAAAATAGGCCGAAAGATTTCTCTTGGCATATTAATATATAGATAATAATAATATTTTTCCTTCAGCATTTTATGCACTATTGAAGGATGCATATTTAATTCCGCAGCAATCCGGCGCATATTCATATTTGGATTTTTTCTTGCATACAAAAGTATATTGAATTTAATAAATATGTTTTATTTGGATAAATTCTGTACATAAAAATGATTAGAAACACAACGTTTCGACAGCAAAGTGCTGCTTTTTTCAAGTGTAAAGAAATATGAGAATAAATAAACAAAATTGTCAAGACAACAAAAATAAAAGTACAAATAGTACCTAGATTAGTTTAAAATATTAACTCCTAGGATCGTAGAGCTCTGCCTGTGGTTGATGATTCAATATCCACAGGTCTCCAGGAGATAATAATGAAGGTCTAAATAGGGAAATTGTCAACTCCTTGTGGTTCTAGGTCAATCCGACTCTACTGTTTTTGGTTTGACGCATAACTGAACCATCCACAGATCTTCAGGAGGTGGTGATGAAGTAACTCTTGCAAGTAGATTCGTAGATAAAAATAACTTGAAATTATGAACTAATGATTGGTAACCATGATCGATTAAGTTCACAGCCGGTATTCAAATTCAAATTATTCGGTGATTTTTTTTATTTCAATTGCTTCTCTTATAAGCTTCTTGAACCAATTGTTCTCTTTAGCCAGAAGCTTCGTATTCTTGAAGTCAATGCCATGTAATTCTCGAATAGCATGCTCAGCCACAGCAGATTTTTCTGGATGGTTCAATCTTATATGACGAGAATGCTTTTTCAATCTTGTTTCTACAGTCCTCTTGGTTTGTCCAATATATACTTTGCCACATCGACAAGGAATCTTGTATATACCTGGATACTGTAGAGGAAATCTATCTTTAACATTACAAATCAGATTTCGAATTTTTAAACTGAAAGTGTATGAAGTTTTTATGTCATATTTATGTGAAAGCCTTCCAATTTTATCCGTTATATTAGCTATGTAAGGCAACATAACAAATATTTTCTCATTATTTGGATCTTGAACAGGAGGCGTAGAATTCTTCTGTCTAAGTGCTTTCTTAATCTGTGTTTTATTATAACCATTCTTCAAGAAAACATCATCCAAGAATTTTATTTCATCAGATAGTTTACTTGGATGACATAATGAAGAGGCTCTCTGATATAAAGTTTTAATAGTACAAAATTTTTGAGCAGGATGGTGATTTGATGACTCATGTAAATATTGATTTGTATGGGTCGGCTTCCTATACACAGAAAGTATAAGTTTACCATTATCTTGTTTCTCCAGGTAAACGTCCAGAAAAGGAAGACAATTTTTTTCTTCAACCTCAATACTGAATTTAATGTTCCTATGTTGCATGTTTAGATGATTCAAAAAAACATTCAATTCATCTCTACCATGAGGCCAAACAGCAAAGACATCATCAACGTAACGTAGCCAGACTGTAGGTTTCTTCATAGCAGTGTTTAAAGCTTTTTCTTCAAAATTCTCCATGTAAAAATTAGCGATAGGAGAACCCATGGCGACACCATCACTTTGCTTGTAGAAATTACCATTGAAGATGAAAAAACAAGAAGTCAAACAATATTTAAAAAGCTTGACAATATCAGATGAAAAATGATCTCCTAAAAATTTCGGAGTATCGATGATAGGTACTTTCGTGAATAAAGATGAAACGTCAAAACTGACAAGTAAATCATTATCTGTCAATGTCATATCACTAATCAAATCCACAAAATGTCGGGCATCCTTGACATACGATGAAGTATGACCAATCATCGGCTTCAACAAATCATCCAAATATTTGGCTAATCCATATGTTGTTGAGCCTATTGAATTAACAATAGATCTTAGGGGAACATCCTTTTTATGAGTTTTCGAAAGACCATAAAACTTGGAAATGACAGGATCTTGGAGAATAAGGCAGCACTTTGCTGTCGAAACGTTATGTTTCTAATCATTTTTATGTACAGAACTCATCCAAATACAAGATATTTATTAAAAAATTAGTTCTGAAAAGTTTTTTCCTTCATTAAATTGAATTTGTTTTCATTTAACCTATCCTCAAGTTCTGCGTTCATATTTCTGCATTTATTACAAAGCTTTGCGGTGCTTCCAATTTTTTTAACTTTGTAATTAACTTTAAATTTGAACGGAACTCAATATTTAAGACATTTTAAGACACCCTATTCTTTTATTATATTTGTAGCGATTCTTCCTCTTTTTATTCGGGTCTTCCTAAGTAGAGCAAAGGGATAATGAGGATTATACCGTAAAATTAGATTTATTAGTACTCATATTTGGACATCACATGCAAACGTTCGTCAATTGTATTTTTCAAAATAGGTAATTTTGCTCTAATGTGTTTGGCATCAAATTAAAGCTCTTGCGGGGATAATTCTAGTAGAAGTGCCTAGAAAGAGATATAAATGATTGTCTATTGTTTTTTTAAAATTATTTAAATGAAGTCTAGTTTGGTATCAATTTAAAGCTATCGAGAAAATAAGCTTAGTACATATCAAAAATAAATTGTGGAATCCACGTTGCTATCTTTAAATAACACTTCCGGTTCCGGCTAAGGAGGATAAAATAGAGAGAAGGGAGCTTGAGATTATAATTTAATTTGAGTGAGTAAAAAGTCTTGGGGATTCAGTCAATATTTATGTTTTAATTTCTTACCTACTTTACAGTTTCGGTTGTACCTCAGCCATCTTCAGAAGCGAAAAGATTTATAGTGTGGCTTCACTTGCGCATCCACTTGCTCTTTTCTTTTGCTTCATATTCTTACCTCTATGCTTCCAGCGATCGAATGTCAGAAAGTCTAGAAAAGGACTCTTCATTTTCAAAAATATTTATTTTATATGAGGACTAAAATATAACCGCCATCTGTCGTTCACTTTAACAATGACAACTGTCAGTTTAACAATGACAGCTGTCTCTTTGAAATATGCAAAACAATTATCGTATTCGGCTTACAAAACTGTCAACGGGCAGGGCGGCCAAATAGCTACGAAACAAATCGAAGAGCTTCAATTTTTACCGAGATTCATGATTAGAACAACGTCGGTGATCTTCGGTCCTCTTTTTGGTTATTATCGGCTATATTCGTTTGTTCTACCCCGGGGCAGTTTTGTAAGCCGAATACGATAAATAACAACTGTCACTTTAACAATGACAGCTGTCACTTTGAAATATACAATTAATTTATGAAACAGCGATGTTACTAGCCATTAATTTCTGGTCGGGGAAGTACTGTGTGGCCACAGCAGATTTTTAAATTAAGTCTCCAAAAAACTGTCCATTTTGAACTGTTAATACTGTAATTAGTTCGTTTTGAACACAATTTTTCGTTGATAAAACGTTTTCTCCACACAATTCACAGAAAATATCGTCCATAAATAATCGTTTGAATTAATTATTGACTATCGGAAGAAAGTGTGGGACATTTTCAACTTGAAATCACCCAAATAGTGCAATTTTGCTTTTAATTAACCGATTTATAAAACTGTAAGACTAGGGCTGCGGAAAAAGATCAATGGATTACTACAAAATTAATCTGATTAATCTCAACATTCGATCTTCTGGGCAATATAATCCTTTGATCAATTTTATTTTCGGTCAAACACGCAATGAAGCTTGGTGAAAAAATTTATTTTAGCATTAAAAATTGGCGGATAAACTCGGCTGACCTTGAAAACCTTATTTATTAATTTATATCATTAAAAACTGTATGCGTTGCGCAGTGTATGTGTGAGTGTGCGAAATAAAATTCTGACAGTGCCACAAAAAAAGAGTTTTTTTTGTTTTCAACCGGCGGTGCTTCGCACCCAACTAACGGACGAGCTTCGCCCGCTCTGACCAAGCTCGACGTTAAATCTTGTTTCCGAGACCATAACGAAGGGTGTACTTAATACATCATTCCAGGTTTGATCTGCCGTCATTGTCTCGGGACTCAAAATTCTACTTCGAGCTTAGTTAAAGCGGGCAAAGCCCGCTTGTTAGTAGGATACGAAGCACCGCTGGTTGCAAATAAAAATCACTGTTCCACCACTGACAGAATTTTATTTCACTAGTATCGCACACACATACACATGCACAATGTATACATGTTATATTAATATTAATCGAATATAAATTAATAAATACGATTTTCAAGATGGCCGTGTCTGACCACCATTAGTTACTATTTTCCCATATTTGTAATGCTAAAATAAATATTCTCATCAAGTTTGACCCGTTTGAACTTATTTTCAAAAATAAAACTCAATTGGAAATAAATATTATCAGGATCTATCTGCAATTGGACTTCGATGGCTCTGATATTATAGTCACGGAAATTTTTGATAGATCAGTCCTTTTACTGATTCATTGGCTTGATTATTTGATAGAAAAAGATGAGATCGATCATAAATTTCCAAGATCGCCCAGCCCTGCTGTGATACCTTGTAGAGATGAATGGTGTTGAAATTTGTGATAAACAAATAAAAGGTGCCCCTGTTGCCGAATGTTCTAAGCACGTCCCTGATTAAATCCAAAAATACTTTTGTAGAATCATTATTGTCATTTATTTGTGGAACTATAAAAAAAGTGAAAACGTTGCTTAGCAACCGTTTGTTTATGAACAAGTGAAACAGTTGCTAGGCAACATAGTTGATATAATCTTGTATCTAACTACATGATGAGATAATAAACGAATCAGGCAGTAATTACTTAACAGGTTGCGGTTTCTATTGTCATTTTTCATTGACCATGAAATGGTTTGGCAAATGATGCATATAATTTTCAATTTTTTCAATATTCACTACTAATGCGCTAACGAACGTGCGCACGAGAAAGCGTCACGGCATTTCAAAGCTTTTGTCAATAAAGATGGTGAAGCTAGTCAGCTGTTTGAATAATTTTTAATTAAAATACTTAATGCGAATAGTAGTTATTAACGTGTTCGTAGCCATGAGGAGTTACCATGGGCGCTATTGCATCGGTCCTGCAGTGGCATTGTGGAAACTGTAGCTTGATTAACCCTACAGAACATGCAAAATGTTTGAGATGCGGAACTGTTCGTCAAACTAAATACGACGACGATCCGAGTCGTGATTGCGAGATATCTCATTCCTCGGGGACTATTTTCGGATCAAATGCTAACTGCACTGTGATTCGAAAACCCAGACGCATCTCTGGAAGTAACATTATTCAAGAATGTTCTGCGGGATTAGTTAACCACAGGTTAGTTCATTTTCAATCCTGACAGATTTGACGTTTGTCTTTTGTTGTGCTTAACATCAATATTTTGTTTATAACAACTTTTTAGAATTATGTGCTGTTTTTAATCTTTCTGTGATAAATAATGCGTTTAAAATTAAAATTAGATGAAGCTTTTGTTTTATTAATATTTGATTTATTCCAAAATTATACTTGGATTGCGGTTTCGATTGAATTATTACAATTTTAAATGGAATTGTTTAAAACTGTCAGGATATGCAAATATCACTTGAATTTATTTTAAATCGAACAAATTAGACATAACCAATAAATATTTGTGTCTGAAAATGTCGTAAATGTAACAGGTTGCAAAAAAATGGTTAGTGTGCGATTAGTTAGATTTAGCTTGTGATTATTTTTTGTTTTATGTGTGAGTGGCATTTGTTTTTACTTTTTAGCACTGTCGGGGATGATTCTTGCATCTACGCAGTGGTAAATAAAAAGAGACCGCAAACTGTGAAACCTGCAAAATGGGATCGTATAAGGCGTTCACATTCGGCAGTATTTTCAAACGTTGGAATCGAAGGTGGAAAACGTTTTTCTAGCATCGTGCACCTCGCTAACTGCTGGCAGTGTGACATATGCACTCTCGTCAACACGACGATTAGTGAATATTGTATTGGATGCGAGAGTCCGTTGAAAAATAGTCGAGAGGTATTGAAGTTAGCGAGCACTGTAGACAAGATGAGTATCGCACGGTGTAAGAACTGCTCGTCACGCTATGATTACACTATCACACCCGTTGAACAACCGTCACATCACTCTGTTATCAATAACGCCAATGCATTGTTGCTTCATAAGTACGAATTGTTGAATTACGGCACCCGCAAGCCATTTTGTAATTGTTCTCAGCCGAGTATGATCTCATTGTCTAACATCAGCACGTATAACTGTGTCCCGTCTACGGCCTGTGATCGTTTCTTGGGCACAGCAATCAGCACATCACCTAAGCGGCACACCGCCGTTTACGATTCATTTAGGACGAAAGTTAGTCGCTCAGTATCCAACGACTCTGTTACCATCAAGCCGATTCCTTCTATTAGATCCGCAGAGATGTCCAGTTCAGAAACTTGGACGTGCTCAAATTGTACTCTAGTGAACATGTCTTCATCGCTTATTTGTGAGGCGTGTGAAACTCCATATCGCCTAGACGTAAACAAAAATTCTAAAGCCACTCCGAGCGTTGTGATAAAAGTTGATAACTGGGACGAAAACGAACCTAGCAAACCGATTTTATTACCCAAACCGAGCTACAGAAGATCTCTTTCCGAAATACCTCAAACTCAGTTTCATTCTCCAAGTACGAATGTTTATAAATCTGGAGCAAATAGAAGAAGTTTAGGAGATGGTATTTTGGAAGCTGCTACAAATAAATCTACAATAGAATATCCGATTTATGCCAAACATAACGCATTAAATAGAATGTGCAATAGCATTAGCTCAAATATTCTAGGATCCGCTGTGCCAAACGCTCGACCAAGCACTTGCGAAGATAGTAAACCTTTGTATACGTACATAGGGATTTCTGAGCCTTGTAGCAGTGATCGATTGACCAGTGGCCATCATCTCTATGAAAATCATACCTCGTTTAAAGACACGAAGCTATCAAAAAATTTCAAATCAACTGCTTACGATAAACATGTACAAGAGTCAATGTACGTAATGTCTTTCAATTTTGCTACATTGAATTATTCACAATTTATTTCATACAATACCTTAACCAAATCATTCAATTAAGACACTTTTATTTATTTTTTTTTAATTGGAGAACAAAAAATCGTTTGGGACAAGATCTGGACTGTAGGGTGATGTGTAATCAATTGCTCTCTCGATTTATTAAAAAAATTTAAGTTTTTGCGACTGTATTCGGTTTTGGCACTCAAACCAATCTTTGTCCGCTCTTCATGTATTATTCATCCGAATACCAATTTGCCAATGGCGGATTTACAAGCAGGCTGAGTAGGCTTTAGCCTAGGGCGGCAGATCTTATGGGCGGCAAATTTTTAGCTGTCTTACAGAAATAAAAACGGTTTTCTGATGTCTTGCAGTCTACAAGACATCTTTCCGATGACTTTTCCCTTTTTTTTTGTTGGATTGTAAAAATAATCTCAAAACTGACAATTGTAGAGGTAAGGGCGGCAAAAATTTAACACTTGGAAAATGTGTAAATCCGCTACAACAATCTGCAGTAATTTCTGGTTTCCCTGTGCACTTTTTCGTGGGCTTATTTTAATTTTCAAAGTCCCAAACTGCTGACTGTTGTTTGGATCCGGGGTCTTAATATTAAAATATCTCACTCTTATTAGATGCTAATGCTGGTTTTCCAAGTCCAGGTTTAAATTTACGGAACCATTTATCAATCATGTATTTTAAACAGGGTTGCAAAAAATCATGATTTAAATTAAAAACAACCCAGAATCATTGTTTTTTTTTGTATTACAAAATGAAGTGGAACTTTCAGTATTCAATCATTTATATGTAAGATAATAGGGATTTCCAGCTAAGTGCTACGCAGTCTGGTGGCAAACTTTAGAAGCTCAATAAGAGATATTCGTAAAACGTCAGTTACATTCTTTTATCTCTTTCAACTGAATTTATTAAGAATTGAAGCTTTATTATTTGAATATTTGATTTCAATAATAATGTCAACTACATATTGTTGTGTAGCTCTTGAAAAAAGCGGGATTCAAGCTCAAGTTTTTTCCTATTTCCCAAACAGGAGAGTAAGGTCAAACTGAAGACTAAATTTAATGATTTTGAATTTATAAGTAGGAAAAAAGTATAAATTGATTTTTTCAAAATTGGAAAAAAAATTAGTCCTTTTATAAAAGTATTCCTTCAATTTTGTGTGGCGGTGACTGCAACGCAGAAGTTTGCAAACGTAAACCATACAATTTTATATTTATATCTGGATTATTACGTGAAGTGCCACAAATAATTATGTATCCAGCATTAAAAACTTCTTATCCTTCATAAACTACTCAGGAATTTTAATTTTAATATATCAGAAATAATATTCTATCAAGGAGAATCTCAGATCTTTCGTCATTCCGCTATTATTCATTGAATTATTTATCAGAAAAATAAATTCAGAACAATAATAATCTGTAACATTATAATTTCTATTGATACTTATTACTTTTAAATACAGCAAATTCTTCGTGAATCACTTAATCACAATAACCTCGCGCAATGTCTCTTTTCGAGCTTCGAATTTTACTCACAGTGGCGCTGATAGCATAACTTTAATTCCCTATAGTATATTAAGATATAAGTTTCATAAGACATGATTTTAGGGCACGCTTCTAATGAGCAATGACCGAAAATGTCTTATTAAACGTGTTTCTTATACAATTTTTTCTATTTGGGTTCATTTATGTCAAAAAATAATAAATTTTCTACTTTGGAAACATTGATGAAAGATATTAAATTTTTTATTTGACTTTTGGTAACACTGAGACTTGACAGATAAGTAATTCGTGTAAATAAAAAATACTTTTCAAAATTTGTTAATTTAAATTTTGTAAATTTTTAGAAATAAATAAATATAAACCTGAATAATTTGACAATCTTCTTCAAAATATATTGTATTTTGACATATCAAAATGACAGTTAGGTCATCTAGCAACGTAGCTACCAATCTAATAAAAATTAGATTTGAGTTCTATAAAGAGACACTTTACGATACTCAAACAAGTTTCATAAAGTACACTTTATGACACCCAAATAGAAAAACTTTTGAAAGATAATTAGTTTTGATTCGAATTTTTATTGTGCATTTAAAATTATCGCACGAATATATTATATATTATCATTAATCCTTTAAAATCTGCTATATATCCTTGCGGGCATCAATTCTCTTCATTCTGTTCTGTTATTTTATTTTCTTCTTGCATCTTGACAGCTGATACTGTTTCTCCTAAAAATCTCTTCTGCATTGTCCTCTCATGTTTTTCTAGGTGTTCCTCTATTTTTCTTCTTTGTGATTTTTGTGTTCCATACTTTTTTTGTTTGTCACTCTTCTGATATTCTTATTAAGTGGACGCACCATGCATCTTGCTCCTATAATGTTATGTATACTATCTATTTGTAGGTTTTTTCTTATTTGATAATTTCTTAATCTATCTATCCTTTTACTCGTCTCAAATATTTCATTTCCGCTGTTTGGATTTTACTTTTGTTCCTTTGATTTATTGTCCACGTCTCATTACCATACATTAATTAACGATGGTCTATATTCTGTTTTATGAACTGTCGTTTTTGTATTTTCTGTCTTTTGTTTGTTATTTAATGTTGTAAGTTTATATTGGCTGCTAATGTTCTTTTGTTGATTCTGGTCGTATTGCCCCTTGCCGTTTCTCAGTTTTTTAAATACTGTTTTCATTTCCATCTCTATTATGTCTTCTGTCTCATTTTCCTTTCTAGTGCTTCTTCCTTGTTAGTTTTTCTCTTCTTCACATTTTCATTTATGGTCTATCTCTACAAGCAAATCTGCGAAGTGTTCTTTCAATATCATAATTTCTTTATTCTTTTTCAATATCAGGGTGTCCATTTTCTGGAAAATCAGAGAAAGTCAGGGAAGCTCAAGGTGGTCAGGGAAAATCAATGAAATTATAAATATGGGAAGGAATAGTGGAAAGTGAAGTAAACCCTTCGATGACCTTGAAATCAATGTTTTGAAATTTTTCAACTGAGGTGCTTCGCACCCAACTACCTGTCCAAGACAATGATTGCAGATCAAACCCAACCTGAGGTGTTTAATACATCCTTCGCCATTGTCTCGGGCTTAAGATTCTACGTCGAGTTTGGTCAAAGCAGGCGAAGCCCGCACATTAGTTGAGTGCGAAGCACCGCCGGTTGAAAACTTTAAAAACAAATGAATCTACAACAATTGTTACACATGAACACTGTTTTAGTTCCACTGACAAAACTTCATTTTAATGTAGTAACGCCATCTCTTAAGAATTGTGCGAAATGTAAAAAAGATCTATCCTTCATTCATATGCCTATGTCACACCAAACATTGGCTGCATTCAGCAGAGCACATCAATTAGTAATCGATGACTAATCATCTGCTGAATGCGCTACGAAAAGTTCGGTGAGTACTCATCGATTAGTAATCGGACGCCATCTTTTCCATCGCTTTTTGAAAGCGATTTGTGATTACGATTAGTCACATCGGCAGTTATTTTCAAAATTTCGTGCGGCTACTGACTCTTTTTATGATTGGTAAAACACTATTTATAGTATTTTTTTGCAAAAAAATGGAATATTTTAAACTCAGAAATCAACTATTAATTGAAATAATTTTCGTTTCCAATTTTTTGCTCTCGGTTTTCAATTTCTAGCAGAGGTAAAGGATAAGTTATGCATATTAATAAATTTTAAAAATTAGTGCATACTTTATTTGTTCACAAAGTGGAAGAAATCATTCATTTTTTAAATTTATTAGATGTGTTCCACCGAGTGCCGACTACAGCAATACTTTTCTCTTTTCAATTATTGGTAAATTATATTATCTTCTATTTGTTCAGTAATTTTTCTATCCGTAAAACAAAATTAACTAAACAAAAACAAAATATAAAATAATACTCGCTATAAGAAAGTGCATTCAGCAAAACTACTCATCATTACGTCACCGATTACTAATTATTCACAAAAAAGTTACTAATCATATTTCATCTGCTGAATGCAGCCAATGATTTTGATTGGCCAGGCGTGACCACTCATGAAATAACAGAACGCACCCATCACTAATGAAAATAGCGGATCGTCTGATTTTCGTCAGTGACCACTGATGTGTCTTGATTATTGTTTTTATTGGAATGTATTAAACTTAGAGAAAGTGCGTTCTTTTGTTTCATGAGTGAAATCACTCATGCCCGCACGACCACTGTTTGGTGTGACATATGCATTACCAATTCAACTTCTAAAACCAGTGGCTAAGATGCGTTGAGTTACTGGGTGTGTGTGTGAGAACGGTGTGAAGCCAGAAACGTAACTGACAGATAGCTAGAATATAGGCTCATGTTTATATGGAGGTAAATGGCGAGTTTTGCTCCATTTAGCATTTCAGCTTGAAATATAAAGTTTCATCCATTTTGAACGTGAGACCTATCATCGACAAATTTATCTGAAAATCAATTGATATATCGATATTTTTTATAATCGTCAATTGATATATCAATATATTTTATAAATAACGATAATTTTTAAAATATCAATATCTCTACCTCAGCGGTAATTTTTGTTGCGAATAGATAATTATATTAAAGGAGTTCAATCTTTGTATGTGAAATTCGTCCGCATAATTTGAATAAATAAGAATTGACGCGCAATTATAAATTTTGACACAAAGAGGGCGCTACGCTCGCAATGTCCGCAAAGAGAATAATGTTCTAAATACAACAGAAGAGGGAGCTTGGTATTGTCACGAAAAAGAATTATAGAAGAGCGGACAATCAGTAGGAAAACATGAAGCTTGAAATGTAATGCGACAAGTGTGAGAGAGATAGCGAGAGTAGGCCCAGCTTTGCGTACTTCATATGCAGAAATGAGATTATATTTTAATTTAATCTCTAACTTTCACAACACAGTTAAGATAGAGAATTGCATAGGCGTGGTATTAGTGCTACGGCTAATAACAACAAACTGGACAACGCATTTCGGTACTATTCTTTTAAAAGGGGTAGCCAACAATCATTGCAATAAAAAAACATACTATTTTAGTGCCACTGACAAATTTAATTTCACTAATAAGTCGATAATAACGCCATCTCTTGAGAAGTATGCGCGTTGGTCGGAGCCATAGCACTAGTACCGTACCGTGTAAGTAAATTTATTAATTATCAACTATTCACATCTAGCTAAAGTTCTTAATATTCTTTATAGTCGGCATCAAATTTTATCTGTTAGCTTAAAAATATCACAATCCTCCAATAAACAATTGTCTTTCGTTTTATAGCTAGGTAAATTTATTTCTAAATGGTCCTCGTAGGTTATACTTCTCAATCAAAAACTTTCTCACTCATAACAAACCAACAATAATATTAAATCACTAATTTGGCTACCGTCCAATCCGGTTCAAGTATTTCGGGGAACATATTTACACTCACTTTGTTTATTTCAGTCTTTATTTGTTTCTCATGGATTGTGGATTTTTTGACCGAAAACTGCCCTTATCGTTTTCTTGTTCGTTGTTAAAGTTAATTATAAAAGTGACAAAGTAGAAACAATAACAAATGCAGACACCGCCGAACTATCATAAATTTGGAAAAATAGTTCGGCAAATTCGTTAAACCGACAAATAATATATTCTATTTTATCGTTTAGTACAAAGTCTATTGATAAACTTCCGTTAGTTATCATTTTTTTTCATTTCCTTTTGGTATTAAAACAATTGAATGCTAGTATATAAACTTGCATATCAATTGTTTTATGTATAGTATGAATAAATTGAAGTGAATATAATTCAGTGTAACAATAATACATCAAAATTAGATATCAAAAGGGGCAGTTGAATAAAATAAAATGTGTTTTAGTAATCAGACAAGTTTCAGTGAGCTGTGCAAAAGAATGTGGACGTGTAGAAAATGCTCTTATGCTTATAACGCTATTTGGACGGAACACTGTGATATTTGCACATGTCCCAGATCTCCTCCGTCGCTGTCACAACCTTCTTTGATTACTGTTACCAAAGAAGATTCTGCTTTATTCAAAAATCGCGACGACAAGTGCCTTCAACTAAATAAGTAAGTAATCTTACAAAAAAATTCAATTTTGAGCTTTAATTTTATTATTACTATGTTGTGCGCTTGGCCCGCTGATTGATTTTGTAAATATTTATATTACCTCAAAAAGTTTGTTTATAAACAAAAAATATAACCTCAAATTTTATTTATTTGTTATTTGAAAATAATTAATGTAGTGATTATTTTAGATTTTTCAGATAAGACTATTTTTGTTAAAATAATTTAAATGGTCTGCTCGCCCGCATTTATTCTCCAGGTTGTAATAAAAAACTTCACATGCATTTGTGTTGCGTATTGCCTTCACAAAAATAACCTGTGTCAGTCTGTATTTGCATGTTTTCATTACACAGCACAACAATTCAGTTTTAATTAATTTTTTCTGTATATTAAGTGTTTTATTTTTATATTTGTAAACGATAGTTACTAAAGTTGCACCATGGTTTTGAAATTAAATCAAGCGTAAGTTTAATTTGTAATTTATTAGCAGTTTTTTGTCAATTTTTTTTTCACAGGAATTCAGAAAACCATGGAAAAATAAAGCACAAGCCCGAAATGGCTGTTGGAAGTGTCCCAATTGCTACTTTGGATCAAGGTTTAGAGGATGATTTCCAATATTTACCTGGTAAATTTTATTTAATTGTTATACACATTTTTAGGTAACGTTTTATTTCTAGGCGTAAGCGATTTAGTCAACGAGCAACAGTGGACGTGCAAAAAGTGCACTTTAGTAAACTCCGGCGAAGTAACAGCTTGTATAGTTTGTGGTGGCTCAAAATTACGAGCCCTCACATCTGCTACCGATATGACTTTAAGAAAAGGCGAGTTCTGGTCGTGTAGTCAATGCACATTAAAAAATCCGTTATCATCTTCAACTTGCATGGCTTGCAAAACAATAAAACAAAATTTAGAAGTTCCTGTTCAACCTGCGCGGAGCCCTTCACCGAGACATCATGGCGCATATTCGAAGGTAAATAATTCGTTGAAAATAGCGCTATTTTGAATAAAAGTCAACAAAATTTATTAGAACTTACAAAAAAAACAAAATTTAGCAAGTATAGATAAGATTATAGCCGAATATTCTTTGTTTTGGAATACAAGGCCGTGTACTGTTTCTTCTTTCTCAAAAACTTAAATCTTACTGTGAAACCGAATCAAAGTATAATAATTCTATATCTAGTAATATCTATTTCAAATTTAATTTTTAAATCAAATCAAATTTATTTTAGGCTGACTCCAATTGACTTTCTGTTATTTAAAGGCATTTTTTCATACTTTTATCACATCAAATGAACTATCATTCTTTCTTTCTCCCACTCTTTACTTACTCAATCAATTAAAATTGATGTACACAAATTTTAACATTCAAATACCTCGAATTTATTTGTAATAATAAAATTTATTTGCATTACGACCAACCACAAGATTTAAATCGTAGCTCCAACCGTTTTAACTTAAATAAACTTATAGAACAGTATACAATTAAATTTAAAGCAATTTTTTTGACGTTATTTCAGATAACTGTCAAAATATCCACAGATAGATTTAATTAACGGACTCGCATCCGTAGTTAGTAATAATGTACAATAATTGATTTTCGCTACTCATCACCAGGTATCGCTAGTGTGGCGGGTTCCAATTATTAATTGCAATAGTCCAGTCTAGCTGGGGTATACTCAATGACTTTTGTAATGCACAATTTTAGTCCGTATTGAAATAATACATAAAGAACCAGAACAATAAATGTCAATTGATACAATTTACAAATAACTAACAATATCAATACTTTTCAATATTTTAGATATAAAAATCAAGTGAATAATTATTGTAACATGCATTTTACAGGCAATTAATTCAACCCAGGTGATATTGGGGGCGGAATGTTACAACAAAATCTGTCACATTCAAATCTTATTTATTTGAAATTAGTAATCGTGGAATGGTGAATCAAACATTTTCAGAAAGCTCATGTTGTCTAATTTATTATAAAATCAGTTTCAACTTAAATAAAATTAAATTGTTTGTCACTAATATTTACATAAAACAAACTTTCCATCATCAGCAAAAGTACAAAAATGGTGAATTTTCAAATTTAAAATGTTATTTTAAGAGTTTAAGTGATTGAATTCACCATTTTTGTACTTTTGCTGATGTAGTCGGATAGAATTGGCGCAAATACAAGCTAAAATCAAGAAAATTAATAACTTGAAATATTTATTTTTTATTTGTTAGTTTATAATGTGGCAAATAAGTTTTTTTGAGCTCCGATCGGTCCAATAGTTTTTGAGCAAATGGCAAAAAACCGTCGTTTTTGGTCATTTATTCGAAAAATCATAACTCGCATTCTATTTAATATTGAGACTTGAAATTCTGATATAATGTGGGATCTATTGGCAACTGAAATTACCGTTGGCAGCAGCACTGTGTTCACAAAATGGTGGATCAAAAGTGGCTTACGGCAAGTTTGTAATCTGTTTACAATGTAAATACGTTGATATTCAGCAAAGAAATATTCATATTTCGTTGAATTATTCAATTCAATTTTAATTGTGCGAAAAAGTATTGGCTTTCTTCTTTTATAACATTTAGTTTTTTCTTATAAAATCTTTCTATTTATATATGAATTTTAGTTGTAACTGGAAGACTGAATGAGGTTATGAAATTCATAGCTTCAAAGAAAATAATATTACAGGGAAGTATTTATGACATTTTTGTATTGTACATTCCAGCTTTCAGCTTTCCCTGTATGAATTTTTCTAATCCGCATAGCTTGTTTATAAACTGGATCGTAGTCTCCAAATTTATTTACTACCGACACTTTCCTTTTCCCCTTTTAGGAAATTTATGGAAACTCAAATCAAAAATTCAACTAAATTTTGAATGACATCTATAAACACAACAATTTTTAGTACTTCTTCGTTTAGATTCCATATTTTGAAGAGTATAATCTTGAGAAAGATTAATTTCAGTATAGCAATGAGTCGAAAGCCAAGTTTTATTCACTGAATTAATTGCAACAAATCAAATATGAACTATTGTAGTATAAAATTTCATATAAAAAGCCACTAAATATTGCTAACAAAGCTATTAACATAACATATGATCATATGGAAATTAAGGTTGAATCCACTTTACAATATAGTTCCGCTTATAACCGCTAGGTGGCTACGGGTTAATTTCAGTTACCATTAGTAGGATAGTAGGGGCCGCTTGGGTGGAGGCGAGAGAGAAGAGCAGCTGTCATTTTATTGCATCATAACGTCGCAATAGAAGCTTCGCTTCAAAAACCGCACTTTTGCGCTCTGGCCGGTGGCCAGTGGTAGGAGGCCGCTACATTCGGGAGACCACACCCAATTCGCATGGACCGGCTCCGCACATTCTGACCGTTGGAAATGTTGTTGAAATTTATAAAGCCTTTTCTATAATTGTTGATATTCTAGAAATCGTTATCGCAGAAGTGCGGTTTTTGAAGCGAAGCTTCTATTGCGACGTTATGATGCAGTAAAATGACAGCTGCTCTTCTCTCTCGCCTCCACCCAAGCGGCCCCTACTAATGGTAACTGAAATTAACCCGTAGCCAACTAGCGGTTATAAGCGGAACTATATTAATTCAGTGAATAAAACTTGGCTGTCGACTTCATTGTTGAATTACATAACCTCATTGCTAACTGAAATTAATCTTTCTCGAGATTATACTCTTCAAAATATGGAATCTAAACGAAGAAGTACTAAAAATTGTTGTGTTTATAGATGTCATTCAAAATTTAGTTGAATTTTTGATTTGAGTTTCCATAAATTTCCTAAAAGGGGAAAAGGAAAGTGTCGGTAGTAAATAAATTTGGAGACTACGATCCAATTCATGAACAAGCTATGCGGATTAGAAAAATTTGTACAGGAAAGCTGAAATGTACAATACAAAAATGTCATAAATATACGCCTATTGCGTATCCTCAGTGGCTCCGCTCTATCGGTGAAA
Organism: Dromius quadrimaculatus; assembly: GCA_963989225.1. Lineage (NCBI taxonomy): Eukaryota > Metazoa > Arthropoda > Insecta > Coleoptera > Carabidae > Dromius > Dromius quadrimaculatus. Next base: position 6,334,398 of record OZ022334.1, on the reverse strand, counting down.
TTTTACATCTACGAGGTGTGCCGTCAAAAACGTCAAATTGTCAAACGTCATTTTTGTATGTCATATTATTCGATAATCATGAGTATAAATCATTCATTTAGAAGTTGTTGTGTTGTTGGATGAACTAATATTAAAGAAAACAGCAATCGATTTTTTCATACTTACTCGCTCAAAAGGAACAAATAATGCCCAAAGGGGTTTCTATACATTATGTGATCCTGTAATGTATAGAAGCTCCTTTGGGCATTATTTGTTTAAATTTAAAATTTTTTCACTACTTAACCTTTTTATAAAAAATATCAAGTTTACAAATTTTCTGTTTTTAAATTTTATTGCAAAAATGTTGTTACATATTTGTATGTTCAAAATGTTCTTCATAAGTTTAGAGCTGATGATGAGGACAGTTGTTCCTCGAAACGTCAAATTGAAAAAATTAATTTTGTTATTGACAAAGAAATTTTTTTTACTGGATCCTAAAGGCCTTCTGTTATCCATTTTATTATTTAAGAAAGAAACAAAAAACAATGGACCACTTCGAGATGTACAACAAGTGCAACAAGTATTTGTTTTAAAAAGTATGCTCATACAAACATTTCTTATCCTTGATTTCAGATATATTATTCAAAAAAATTAAAACAATAATGTAGGTCAATAATATTTGTATAATTTGTTTATCTTTCAAGAGGGTCTAAGAATGGATACCGCCGCCATTGTTGACGTTGGTTTCCTATCTTAGCTATTCTTAAGATAGTTGTCGTACTATAGCCATAGTATCAGAATATTCCAAATTTTTGTATACTTATTAACAATATTATTATACAATTATCCTTGAAATTTGAAGTCGATTGACCATCCCAAACTTGAGATAAACGCAATTAAAATTGAAAATTTTAACATGGAGAGCAATGGAGAGTATACATTTTAGGCTGTAATTATATCAGTTTTAATTTTTAATTAAAAAACTAACAGTCAGATTCTTTTAAAAAACTAACTATGAATTGATGAATATGTTCTGTGTATTTGGAAATAAAGAGAAAATTACTGACCATCTCATTGTTTAGATATGAGAGCGCAAAGTTGAACATTTTATATATAAAATACGTGCCGACATGTTGAACAGAAATGCTTGGCAACACTGTACGTCACTCTATACATCGCATTATACTATTCGAACTACAAATTCAAACGAAAAGAGATGGAAATAAATAGTTAATAATGGTTTCAATAGAACAATATTATTTATGATGGATAAAATATATAATATATTTGGTGACACAAAAAATTATATCAATATAATCTTAATATTGAATATTAAATAAACAAAGCACATAAAAGTAAAAAAAAGTATTATTAACTCAAATATATGAATATTAATAATAACAGATAAAAATAATATGGTATGAACTTACATATAAAATTGCACTCAATCACATTAATTCTGTAGCTTAAAAAAAGAAACAATTAGCGTGATAATACGTTTATTTTTGTAGCTTGCCATTTTTTAACACTGTTAAAATTTGGACAAGTCCTTGCTCTCCTTCCTCATCGTAATCTAAAACTTTTTGTTTAATAAATTTATTCCCATATCGCAATATTTCGGACATTTTTCTATATTAAGATGACAGCTAAGCACAATGTTGCCAAGTTATTTTTCCGGCAAGTACCCGTGAATGTTTACTATAATGTACGAGTATGAGATACACTCCCTGACAAAAAAATTCAGTCATCCACTAAATTTATTCTAAATTTCTTAGTCTTTACTCATCAGTATTATCATAAAAGTCTATATACTGAACTATCTGTGTTATGAACAAGTTCTGACAATAATTACAAGCATCTATATATTAGTTTGCAAGGCGCTTTTTTTAGATACCCTAGACTTCACTTTTTGACAATGATGTACTACGACAACAGCCTTAAATCATACGAATACCGAACTCACTCGATGGGACTCCTTACGCTTGTCAGACTGTATATATATATACGCGCACTTTGGAGAAACGAAACGATCTTTGTAAGATTCTTCAAAAAAAATATTTTTCGGTTTACTGCGCGTTGCTTCTCTTCTTCAAAGTACGAAACGAAGCTAATTTAATTAGAGCGAAGCTCTAAGAAGTTCTTGTGACTCATCCAGAAATATTTATGAAACTTCGGCCAAATCCAGAAATAGGATTGTGCAAAGTACGAGAGAAGAAGCTACATGTAGTTCAGAGATTCATGTTGCTATAAAATTAATATAGTATTTTGTTTTTATTTATAGAGACACAGCACAGGCTCTTCTTATTCAAAATCTCCTTCGAATTCAAAATCACGGACTCCTACCGCTGTGAACGCTGAAGAATGGCAATTACCTCAACCTTTATTATCATGGCAATGCGGCCTCTGTACGTTCGAAAACAGCGGCTGTCGAGAAATGTGCGAGATGTGCCATAGCATGCGTCGTTCTTCAGGAGCCAGCGCTGCAATTCCAGTCTCTGTATGGGACGTCGCAGTAGGTCCTCCTATCTTGCGCAACGATGGCGAAACAATACAAAATTTAAGTGAAACAGAACTTGCGCTTAGAAAATGGGAACACATAGTTAGATACTGCAAGCAACAAAAAAAGTTATTCGTAGATGAGTCATTTCCTCCCTCGCCTAGATCGCTGTATTATAATCCAAATGAAAGTAGGGAAAAAGAAGGCCACGTAGTGAAATGGAGAAGACCAAAAGATATTACAACGGATTGTAGTCCGGATAAGGCTTTAGCTTGGGCTGTTTTTCGAACTCCACTGCCATCAGATATATCACAAGGAGTGCTTGGAAATTGTTGGTTGTTGAGTGCGTTAGCGGTTCTAGCAGAAAGAGATGATCTTGTTGAAGATATTATAGTAACTAAACAAATTTGTCCTCAAGGTGCTTATCAGGTCAGGTTGTGCAAAGATGGGAAATGGACCACAGTTACTTGTGATGATCTTTTACCGTGTGACAAAAGGGGAAACTTAGTCTATTCGCAGGCAAATAATTTTAAAATATAAGCTTGAATTCCGTTTCACTTTTCGTGTGTTTTAGGCGAAGAGAAAACAGCTTTGGGTGCCGCTGATCGAGAAAGCTGTGGCTAAGATTCACGGATGTTACGAAGCGTTAGTATCTGGTCGTGCAATAGAAGGCTTAGCAACCTTAACGGGAGCTCCTTGCGAAAGCGTCCCGCTTCAGTTGTCTTCACCGCCCATCCCGGCTGAGGAAGATCTCGATCGAGATCTTATCTGGGCTCAGCTTTTAAGTTCTCGACAAGCTTTATTTTTAATGGGCGCTTCTTGCGGTGGAGGTAACTAAACGATGTTTTTTTGCAATTATAATAATATTTATTTTATACTCATATAGGCAACATGAAAGTGGACGAAGAGGAGTATCTTCGGAGAGGCCTGCGTCCTCGTCATGCATATTCAGTTCTGGATGTGCGCGATGTGAATGGTCAGCGTCTTCTACGGTTGCGGAATCCTTGGGGCCACTATAGTTGGACTGGTGACTGGTCGGATGAGTCCTCCGTTTGGACGCCGGAATTGAGAGAACAGTTGATGCCGCATGGAGCTTCGGATGGCGTTTTTTGGATCTCTTTCGAAGATGTTTTAAAGTAAGCTTTTTCACTTACTAATATATGAAGTTTTGTGATATATTTTTTGCTCTTCGCCGTGTTTCTCTTTGCACACATGCGCGAATTATCATTGAACCGTACATAAAAAAAATGTAATAAGGCGTTTTTTTATTGCAGATATTTTGACTGTATCGATATTTGTAAAGTACGTAGTGGTTGGAATGAAGTACGTTTATTAGGCACTCTACCTCCATTGTCCTCGCCGAAACATCTTTCTTGTATTTTATTAACTGTTCTAGAACCAACAGAAGTTGAATTTACTTTATTTCAAGAAGGACAAAGGTAAATAATTTAATTTTAAGACCAATTTTTTTGGCATTTTTACTTATACGAGGGATGTTCAATAAATTATCGACATTAATACCGATATAAACACCAAAAATCCGTTGTGGCTATCACAATACTTTCCTAACCATGAATTTTATGGCCAGTTTCATTGCAATTTCATAAATTTAGAGTGTCGTATCAATTAATTGCTTACTTCATTGTCAAAGTGACAGATGGCAGTTATATGAAATTACTATATCCAGTTGCTTTAATTGATCCCAAACTTGGTTAAAAAAAAACAATTGACAATCGAAAAAAAATATTTATCTTGGATTTCTACTAAGCTTTAAATTGCTACTAAACTAGATATCATTTAAATAGCTTGTAAAAAAACAATTGACTATCGTTGAAATATAATGTTTCAGAAAAATATAACGAATTTTAAAATAGCGCAAATTTTAATAATAACAAATGAACCGCTAATAATTTTTAAAAATAGGTCATAGAATTTATTGAACATCGTTCGTAAATGCATTTGAGTTTGGGTGGCACAAAACTGCCTGAGCCAAATTTTATGTCTTCTCCCAGTCACGCTACACATTTGTGGCTCAAACCGTATTTTGGTTGGTGTTCTATCATTAAAATTAATGCAACACACAGCGACTTGGCAATAAACAATCTCTTCTTAAATATTAGGGTATTTTTATAACGTTTTGAAGTGTTCTAAAATATTTTGGAGCGTCCTAGAACATTCTAAACATTTGGAAATACTGTATAATGCTTTGGAATGTTCTAAAGTGCTTTGGGATGTCATTTTAAAGCATTGTCAATTGTTCAGAAATATTTTATAATGTTTTGGAGCTTTCTAAAATATCCTGTAGCATTTTAAAACATTCTAAAGCGTTTTCAAACATTGTAAAACATTCTGTGATGTTTTAAAATATTTGAACATATTCTGCAGCATCTGAAGCGTTTTCAAACGTTTTAAAACATTCTGGAGCGTTTCAAAACATTCCAGCGTATATTGAAATACTGTATCAGGCTCTGGAATTTTTTTAAAATATTTTGGGTGATCCTAGAACATTTTTAAGCGTTCTCAAATGATCTAAACAATTTTCTAACGTTCTAGAATGTTCTAAAATATTCTAGAACGTTCTTAAACATTCTGAAGCGTTTTAAAACATTCTAAAACGTTTCAAAACACTCCGAACCGTTTTAAAACATTCTGAAGCGTTTCAAAACATTTTGGAGCGTATAACAACAACTGAAAGCATTTTGAAATATTGTAGAATGTTCTTGAGCATCCTAAAACATTTTTAAGCATTTTGAAACACTATGTAACGCTTTGGAATGTTCGGGAATTTGTTATTATGTTTTGGAGCGTTCTAAAATATCCTGCAGTGTTTAAGCACATTCTTAAGCATTTTGAAACATTGTATAATATTCTGAGATGTTTTAAAATGTTTGGATATATTGTGCAACATTGTACGACATTCTAAAGCGTTTTCAAACGTTCTCAAACAGTCTAGAGCCTTTCAAAATATTCTAACGAATATTAATACACGTTTTGAAATGTTTTAAAATGTTTTGGATCAGCCTGAAGCGTTCTTAAGTGAGCAAAATATTTTATAACGTTCTGGAATGTTCTAAAACATTATGAAGCGTTTTACAACATTGGGAAGTATTTTAAAACATTTTAGAGCGTTTGGCAATATTCTAAAGCATTTTGAAACATTGTAGAATGTTCTTGAGCATCCTAGAACATTTTTAACATCGGATAACGCTCTAAAATGTTCCGGAATGTTTTTGGGAAGCCCTGAAACATTGACATTCTGAATCGTTCTAAATATATTATCATGTTTTAGAGCGTTCTAAAACATCCTGCAGCGTTTTAGAACATTCTTAAGCATTTTGAATCATTGTATAATATTCTTTGATATTTTAAAATGTTTGTATACATTCTGCAAAATTGTATGACGTTCTGAAGCGTTTTCAACCATTCTAAAACAGTCGAGAGCCTTTCAAAACATTCTTAGGCCTATTAAAACACGTTTTGGAATGTTTTAAAATGTTTTGGGTCATCCTTGAACATTTTTTGACATTTTGAAGCATTCTTAAATGATCAAAATGTTTTATAATGTTCTGGGATGTTCTAAAATATTCTGAAGCGTTTTACAACATTTGAAAGCATTTTAAAACATTCTGGAGGCAACATTCTAAAGCATTTTGAAATATTGTATAATATTCTTTAATGTTTTAAACTGTTTGGATACATTCTGTAACATTGTATGATATTCTGAAGCGTTTTCAAGCGTTCTAAAACAGTCTAGAGTCTTTCAAAACATTCTAACACTTATTGAAACACGTTTTGAGTTTTTTTAAAATGTTCTGACGCGTTTTACAACATTCGGAAGCATTTTACAACATTCTAGAGCGTTTGGCAACATTTTAAATCATTTTGAAATATTGTATAATGTTCTGAATCGTCCTAGATCAATTTTACGTATTTGGAATCAATGTGTAACGTTCTGGAATGTTCCGGAATGTTTTTAGGACGTCCTGAAACATTATATGACATTCTGAAGCGTTCTCAATTGTTCGGTAATATGTTATTATATTTTGGAATGTTTTAAAACCTCCTGCAGCGTTTCAAAACATTTTTAAGCATTTTGAAATATTGTTTGATATTCTTTGATGTTTTAAAATGTTTGGATACATTCTGCAACATTGTATGAAATCCTGAAGCGTTTCCAAACGTTCTAAAATAGTCTACAGCCTTGTAAAACATTCTATTATTATTGTTATTATTATTATTGTTATCTTTTTACATCCACTATTATCCTCTCGGGTGTCGGGATTTGGTTTGGTTCAGTTCAAATTGTTTATTAAATCCTTCCAAACTTTCCTATTCTGTGCTACTCTCTTTGCTTCTTTACAACTAATGTTATTTCTCTCCAAAACACGTTTTGGAATGTTTGAAAATGTTTTGGGTCGTCCTTGAACATTGAATGACATTTTGAAGCGTTCTCAAGTCATCTAAAATATTTTATAATGTTCTGGAACGTTCTAAAACATTTTAGAGCATTCTAAAACATTCTGAAACGTTTTACAACATTCGGAAGCATTTTGAAACATTCTGGAGCGTTCGGTAACATTCTAAAGCATTTTGAAATATTGTATGATGTTGTGAATCTGAATATAATGTTTTGGAATGTTCTAGAGTGCGTTTAGAATGTCCTGAAACTTTGTATTACATTCTAAAGTGTTTTCAATTGGTCGGGAACATTTTTTAATGTTTATAGCGTTCTAAAGCATCCCACAGTGTTTTAAAACATTTTAAAGCATTGTATATATTCTGTGATATTTTAAAATGTTTGGATACATTTTTAAATATTGTATGACATGTATTATGGAGCATTTCATGACATTATGGAACGAAATAAGGAAATTTAGTCAAACATAATATTTTCTTTTCTGACTCTACAATTTCGGCTTCACCGTAGCTATCTTCAGGAGCGAAAAGAATTATTTTTACAGGCTGCCATTTATAAAGAAGATACTCACAGCTGTAAGGTTAAGATATTTGCATTAAAAAAATTGATTTTAGTTAGCAATAAAAACTTGCTTCTTTGTACAACTTTTTACAGTTTGCCAGTTTTTCGAACGTAAAATAAGTTTGTAAAATCGAGTAAAATTCAAAAAAATTGTCCCGAGCTACGTAATAAATTTACAAGTTAACCTTAATATGCTTTACTCTTGGACTCATGAAGACCGTCTGCCAATAAACTTCAGTCGATTTTGCATACTTGTCTTTCGTTCGGAAAAATGTCAGACTGTAAAAAGTTGTTTCAAGAAGCTATTTTTTGTTGCTAATTAAAATCGATTTTTTAATATGCTTTAACACCTAGCGGAGATTTTTAAATGCAATTATCTCAATTTTTCCTATAAATAGCAGCCTATGAGCTCCCTTTTCCTATCATGAGCGTCCGGTTTATTGTTTTTAATGCTTTTTAGTCCTTGAATTTGAAATTGCACCTCAAAATCATGTAAATTCATTTTTTCTACATTCGGTATACTATTTTACAAGATGAAATACTATTTGTTATTGTAGTTAATTGAAGTATTAATATTTCTGTAGAAATTCAGAAAAATCTCAAAGATCGCAACTTGATTTGTGCGTGGTTCTTTTCCGAGCGAGAGCTATGCATGACATTGGTCGATTAGTGGAGCATAGTAAAAGACAAGTAAGCATTATTTTTTACTCTATATTCTTCTTTAAATTAATATCTTTTTGATAGGTAAGGGGCTTCGTTGGCTGCCATAAAATGCTGGAACCCGATCATTATATTTTAGTGTGCCTAGCGTTTAATCACTGGCACACCGGCATGGATGATTCTTTAAATTATCCTCAATACGTACTAGCCATTCATAGCTCAAAAAGAATCATCACGGAACAGCTATCACCTCCTGTTCATATTTTAGCAGATGCGATTATTAGTTTGACGCTAGCTAGAGGACAAAGACATGAAGGGAGGGAGGGAATGACAGCATATTATCTCACAAAGGTACAAAATAAATTGTGAAGTAATGAATTTATTAAATTGTTGTTTTTCAGGGTTGGGCGGGCTTAGTTGTAATGGTAGAAAATAGACATGAAAATAAGTGGATTCATGTGAAGTGTGATTGTCAAGAAAGTTATAATGTCGTGTCTACGAGAGGGGCGCTACGAACTGTTGACTCGGTTCCTCCTTTACACAGGTAATATAATTTAAAATTCAAAACAGATGCAATAGAAAACAAATATGAAATGAAAATCCGTAATTTTTTCAGACAAGTGATAATAGTTTTAACGCAACTGGAAGGCAGCGGCGGTTTCTCTATTGCACACCGTCTAACTCACCGGTTGGCAAACAGCGAAGGACTTCATGATTGGGGCCCACCAAACTCGTGCCATTGTCCCGAAATCGATTCTCAGGTCGCAGGACTGCACTCACCGCGACTAATTACGTAAGCCATAACATTCTAGTCATTTTTTCATTTCATCATTTGTTGTTAAGTTTGCAGACGGCATAGTGGTCTCAAAAATGCATTTTATTTTTTAATCCATGATGCGAGGTGCCTCAAATCAAAATTTTAGCGTGTGACGTTTTATTCATTGATATTACACCTCGTAGACGCATATACAGTATTATTTGTTTTTATTATTGATAACTCTAAACTGAGGTCGTATTTGGTGTGAGTTCATATCAAACACTGATAATATACAGTATGTCCCCAAATTTACTGCACTAAACAAAAAAAATATAATTTAATTTGATAGTTTTGAAACTACGAAAGTATTTCCAATTTGTTGGTAAGATATTGCCTAGGCAATATTAGTTTGGTCCTAATTGTGAATTTATTTATCAGGACAAACTGATATTTCCTAGGCCAATTTAATTGTTTTGTCTATTTGAAATTGGCTTCAATCTGTCTTTATTATTCAAAAATAGTCAGATTAAAAATGGAAAATTTGAAGACATACTGTAATTTGAAACACGATTCTGCTAGCATTAAATGCATCGTGTAGATTCGAATATGTTGCTGTTTTACGCAGCATTTGTTTGTTGAAAACATTGTTAAATAAATTTGATTCGCGGTCCTACAAAAATCTAAAGAGTATTTTTCTTTGTAATATAATAAAAATTATTTAAAGATATGTGATATCTGAAATATTAAAGAGTTGTGACCGCGAATGAAATTTGTTTAGTAAAGTTTAATTTAATTTGTAAAAAGAAAACTATATTGTTGTGAATGCACCGTATACAATAGTGTTTAATGGACTCGTAAATTAATGGAGGCACGAATATTTCAATACACATTTGTTTTTTATTTTTATGTACATAATTACGAATCATTTTAAAATTCGATGTTCTTTCAAATAAATTGTTGCCATTTATTTTAAATATATGACTGATAATAAAACTTGATTTGTGATAAATATTAAAAGTCACAAAAAAAACTAATTTTAATAGACAATAAAACATAAGCCTCCTATAATCGAAATCATTTATTTATTTATCTATTATAATAAAATCTTTTATTGTTAGCTCTCTACCAAAAATTAAAATTTTTGATTTTGAGGCTGATTAAGGTCTGTGATTAAGTGTACTTTGATTTTATCACATATCAAACCTAGTCGCATTTATTATTGCAATAAAATTTGAACGAATTATTCAGAAAGAAAGCTTTAATTATTTTATACGTTAATGTCTTCTAAAAAATACGTCATTTATGCAAATCAAAATTTAGTACAAGGCAAAAACCGCGCCCTATTTCCTCAAATTCCTTAAAAAATGGTCAAATTGAATTATGAAATATTCAAGGAGCTTGCTACAAAAATCGACATCCAAAAGATTTTAATAAATAAGAAAGGTTTGGTGAATATTTGAATCCTAAATCGATACTTTAAAAAAAAAATATATGGGGTCCTATTTGTCACTGTTTTGGATATTGTCGCGATAAAAATGGAAAGATATGAACAAAAAACTAACAGATTATCAATTGAATATTCACATATTGGTAAAAAAGATATTTTAATATTAAATTCAGTGAGTGATCAAAATATTTTATAACTTTCTGAAATATTCTACATCTTGAAGCGTTTTACAATATACGGAAGCATTTTAAAACATTCTACAGCGTTTGACAACATTTTAAATTATTTTATAATCGTCCTAGATCATTCTTACGTATTTGGAATCACTGTGTAACGTTCTGGAATGTTCCGGAATGCTTACTAAAACATTATATGACATTCTGAAGCGTTCTTAATTGTTCGGGAATATGTTATTATGTCTTAGAGCGTTCTAAAACATCCTGCAGCGTTTTAGAACTTTCTTACGCATTTTGAAACATTGTGTAATATTCTTTGATGTTTTAAAATGTTTGGATACATTCTGCAACATTGTATGACATTCTGAAGCGTTTTCAAACATTCTAAAACAGTCTAGAGCCTTTTAAAACATTCTTATGCCTATTAAAAACACGTTTTGGAATGTTTTAAAATATTTTGGGTCATCCTTGAACATTTTTTGACATTTTGAAGCATTCTCAATTGATCAAAATGTTTTATAACGTTCTGGGATGTTCTAAAATATTCTGAAGCGTTTTACAACATTTGAAAGCATTTTAAAACATTCTGGAGGCAACATTCTAAAGCATTTTGAAATATTGTATAATATTATATATATTATATTCTTTAATGTTTTAAACTGTTTGGATACATTCTGTAACATTGTATTACATTCTGAAGCTTTTTCAAGCGTTCTAAAATAGTCAAGAGTCTTTCAAAACCTTTTAACACTTATTAAAACACGCTTTGAGTTTTTTTAAAATGTTTTGAGTCGTCCTTAAACATATGATATTTTATAACATTTTGGAACGTTCTAAAACATTCTGAAACATTCTGACGCGTTTTACAACATTTTAGAGCGTTTGGCAATATTCTAAAGCATTTTGAAATATTGTATAAAAATCAATTTTAAGCCCTGCTCCTGCATTTTCTATCTGCGTCTAGTTTCAGCATTCTCCGTCTTACAGTTTATCTACAGTTCCGATTCGAATTTTTTTTAGTTGTTTCTAGCGTTTGACTAACAGATGGCAGTTTTTTCGTAGCAAGCACCTTAAAAAAACTATGTACTTGAAATGGTTCAAAGAGATGGAAAAACAGGTTGTTAATTTTGTTGAATCTCTAAAAAATGTTCAAAACTCGTACCCAATTAATTTTTTCGGGCAAAATACTTTTTTTTCCAAATAATTGATTCGTTTATTAAGGAAAAGAATAACAAAATTACGCTAACTTATTTTGGAAGAATTAATACATTTCTGCTTTTTTTATTCAAGACTGAAATTGTTTGGTTAAACGAACTATCCAAATTCTGGGCGTATTGGGCTTCCATGTGATACAAATTTCATATGAAAAACCAGTAATATTATTTAATGGAAATTTTTAATTTAAGCGGAAGTGTGATGGTTTATATAGATTCTGATTATTTTGTTACAAAAATTTTCAATATACAAATTATATTTTATTTAAAAAAAGGTTGAAATATTGTAACCAGCAAAGTATTTTGAATTAAAGGTCACCAGGAAGGATGCAAGATATTTAAAAACTTTGCTCTCTTTTAAACTTTCATTATTCTATTTTGAAACGACTGGTTTCGGCAATTTATTGATATCAGGTCGGGAGTTGTCTTCTATAATTAACAACTCCTGATCTGATGAAATTAATTCAATTGCTAAAACCGGTCGCTTCTAAATAAAATAATGAAAGTTTAAAAAAGACAGCAAAGTTTAAGGCGTTATTTGTAACATCCTGGATCCTTCCTGGTAACTTTCTATTAAAAAAAGCATTAAGAAAATGTCGAGAATCGGCAGTTTTCATGAGAATAAACAAAATCGTCAAAATCATCTCAATAAACTTTTATTTTGGAATTATATAGCTTTTCCTGAATTTAAAGCTGCATTCACAACCACTTTAGACTCTGCTCAATTTGCACTTGAAGTTCAAATTACGCAGGGTTAAAATTTGTAGCATTCACAATAACTTTCAACATTGCTTGAAATTTTGTAATGCCATCTATGAAAACAAGTTCAAAATAATTCAAATATTAAATACTTTATTCCTCTTCTCGTTTGAAAGAATATATTTTTAAATTCAGTGGTCAATTCCTTGCGGGGCATAAACTATAGTTGCTAGTTACAATTATCTATTTACTATGTTATGAGGTAAATAAATATAATAAGTTAGCAAACTTTATGAATCTAAATTCAATAATCTCTCGTCCATATTAAAGAAAAGAAATGATCGATTAATGAAATATCAAATCAAGCTTTATCTCTGTTTGCATATGGCTTCTATTTTTCTATTTGATTTTAAATGTCAAAAACATATGTTGAATCTGTTGAATCATAGGAAGATGCAATGCACATGCCAATTCGCTAGCGACTTGAAGTGAAAGTTTGCACTTTGCAAACATTGCAATCCGAACATAAAGTACGCAGACTACAAATTTTAGTTGTGAATGGTTACTACTGAGCTCATACGCACAAGCTTTGAATTTTAAGCTAGCATGAAATTGTGCCATGTTCAAATTCGGTTGTGAATGGTTCTTAACAGAATTTTGCTGAGTTATTATTATTTTATTGCAAAAATTTTTTCCTATTCGGGTATAGTCAATCAAGTACACTCATTATTTCGTGAACTTTGATAGTTTTGTCATGTAACTCCGAAATAAATACATGAATGGCAATTAAGGGCCGATTTTGCATTTTTTTATGTAATTATAAATTTATTCTAGTATCAATATGAATTCAAGTGATACCCAAAATGCTCAGACTTTGTTGGTAAAATTAGTGTAAATAAAGAAAAGAACATCGAATACAAATTTTTTATCAACTGATATTATTCCAGCTTTACTTTGGTTTGTTTTGATATTGTTTTCTATACCAATGATCTCCAAATGTATGTATGATATAGGTAGGGATATTTCATTCCACTTTGTGCACCGTGCAGACATTTCCACAGTATGTGTAAGACCATTTCTGGTGACGTTTAACACCGTACGGTGTCATTTGACATGTTCTGTGATCTATGAGATATTTCTAATGTGTATTCAGTGTTTAGTGAACTATTATAGTATAAGTTTGTTAACTGGAAGACTACTAGTACTACTATTAGACTACTGTCTAGTACATGTGAGGAAATAATTCGATAATGATAATAATAAAGCTTTCGAATTGAATGAATATATATTTGTTTCAATAAACCAACAAAAAATAACAATTAGTCATTAATTTTATATACATAAAAGTTAATATTTGAAAATGTACAATTCTAACTCATTTACAGTTTTAAGTTTTTCCATCTATTCACCTCTTATTTACAACAAAAATATCATTCAGATATATTTTATATGAAAATGGAATATTAACAATTTATAATCACAAATTAAAAATTGGTTGGTCAACAAAAAAATATACTATTAGTGGCTCATCACAGCTTGGACCATTTCTGGCCTCAAAAAATACCTTCTATACAAATTCGACGAAAGAAGTCGAACTATTTACAATGAGTAATATTCGGCCGAAGCTCAGTTAATCAGCCGAAAGTACAACTACAACCTTCAGCTTTGATTTCGGTTGAAGATGACGGTTACAGCCACATTTTCGACAATTTTTTCGCCGAAACCGTATAACAAGTATTTTAAGTCTAATTGCACACATTCCATTTCGACTTCGGCTGAAAAGGACGGTCATAGCCGAGCATCAGCTTCAAACTTTCAGCATTTTTAGTTGAAGCTAAATGTGCAGCCAGCAGGCGGAGCCGAAATTGACATCCAGTGAGCTATTTACAATATTTGATCGAAGCTCAGTTATCAGCCGAAGTATTTTAAGTCTAGCTGCGTCTTGAGCTTCGATTTTGGCCGAAGTTGACGGCAACAGCTGAGCACCTTTTTTTGTCCGATCTAAATGTGCAGCAAAGCCGAAACCGAAGCTTTGTTCAAACATAAATAATTCAAGTCGCGCTTTCAGCTTCGATTTTAGCCGAAGATGACTGCTACAACTGAACATCAGTTTCGATTTCGGCTGTGAAACTGAATTTCGGTCGGAAACTAAATTTTATAATAATTTCACTGGGAAATAATGAACGATTTTTTCCAAAAAGGTTTTTTTGTTTTGAAAAATTTATTCAGATCCCAGTCTTTTGTTGACCCCACGGGCATTTCGTAATATTTTGTTCGTTTACTTGAATTTGCCAAGGCAGAAAATGCAGCCAAAACCAAATATGCAACCGAAGCTTTGGTGCGACACTAACAAGTATTTCAAGTCTAGTTAAACCTTCGGCTTTGTTTTACAGCCACAATTTAAACCGTTTTTCGCCTAAACCGTATAATAAATATTTTAAGTCTTAACTTTCGGCCTTTTTTGTCGGGGCTAAATGAGCAACAGGTGGCCGAAACCGAAGCTTTGGTAGGACACAAGTATTTAAAGTCTAGTCGCACTTTCGGCTTGGATTTTAGTCGAACTGAACATCAATTTCGGCTTTGGCTGTGAAACTGAATTTTGGCCATACATTAAATTTCACTGCGAAATAATGAACTTCCAAAATGTTTCTCTTTTGGGAAACATCTACAGATTCCAGGAATTCTCTTTTACAAGGAAAATATTTACAAACATTTGAGAAAACTGTATTCTTGTATATCGAAAAATTAAATTTCGAGGAATGTACCAATGCTTAATACAAATTGAATATTGGTAATAACTAAATAATAATCAACAAAAGTTAAATTAAAGCGTATGATCACATTCTTTAAATTAATACTGATCTTCAGTCTTAAAACTATAACAAAATTTGTTCTTTTTTCTACTGGGTACTGGTAATTTTCTTTTTATTCATCTGTTTGATTCGCAAAACAATCGGTTTTAATTCTAAATATTTATATCCAGTTATTTCATTTAATCTTTTCGGCCAAATTTTGGTAAAACGAAGAACTACTCTTGTTTGTGCAATGATTGCTGCACCAACTAATGACGGTTTTTCATGCATTAGACGCACATCTAAAATATTGAACGTTTCAATCAAAAATAATCAAAATACAGCCATTAATAGATTTGGAATTTCTTCAAGACTTATGAAAAATGAGAATTACCTTCCATAACAAAGTCCATATAATTTTTGATGATATGACGAGCATCCAACCAGCTTCTTTTTTCTATTCTAACATCTGTGTCTGGAAAATCATCTTCGGTAAATAGAAATTCTATATCAAAATTGACAAAATGAACAACTGTTGGCAGAAGTAAATCCCAATTTAGATGCTTCAATATTATAACTTCTAAGCCATGAAAATCATCATTTGTATATTTGTTATCCAACAAATCATTCATCTCAGTTGTTTTTAATACATTGCACTCACGCTCTTCGAATTTTGCTAAAAAAAATGGCATAAATAATGCAATAATTACTGTTTTTGTAAAATTTGGTTCTTACTTGCCAGCAACAAACAAACTACAGCAAGTAATTGTAATTTATCAGCAATTATATTGTAACTATCCATAAAAACATCTAATAAATACACAGCTAGATGGATACTGAAATTATCAAGTCCTTTTTGAACGGCAATCGTCCTCATCCAATCTACAAGTCTTTTACGTTCGGAAATTTGAGGGGATTGGAAATTAAACTCCAGTCTCTTATTTTCTCGTTCCATTAATATCTTTAAATAATCTTCATTATATTCTTCAGTGCACCAAAGTGCGTGCAAACTACTCTAAAATCAATTAGCAATACAAATTTTGGGGTTTAGAATTAATTGAATGACTTACAAAAATATCAGCTGTCATTCTGCTGCCACCAATTTTCGAATAATTTGTACGCATTATGAAGCAAGTATTACAATTAATATATTTACTAACTTAAAAAGAATTGTGAATGATGTGAATAGTTCTGCTACTTATTGACAGTTCGAAAATTTGTCTCTTGTTATCACTAACTTGTTTCAACCTTCCCTAAACAAATTCCCTAACAATTCAATTTGCAAAAATAAAAACCAAAGTTACTAAATATTATTTATTATTATTAATATAGGTGCTTAAAAATTTTCTTGTTCCTTTAAATCATATTCATAATATTTCATTTGATCATTACAATCTAAACAAAGTTTTGGATAAACATTTCTTTTAATTACATTTTGTAGTAATTTCTTCAGAGTTGTATTCGATAAGTTTTGAAGATCATCAAAAAAGTTCCATACAACCTACAATTTATTCTTTTAAATGAAATACAATTATCCCCAAATATACTCACATCCCGGTCAATAATTTCAGTATAGACATTGGAAGGTTCAAAATACCACCTCATATCTTTGTAAGGTATTTTTGCGTGAGCATCGTAAATAAAACCTTCAATTCTGTTTATTTTATAGTCATTCAGGATCTGAAACACGCCTTATTTAACTTACTACCTCATTTTGAATCAATATTACCATCCATGAAGAATATGTATAAAGTAAAATTCGAAAAAATTATATTTGGCGCGCTCAGTGCGCCGCTTCCTATTTTCGGAAGTAGGGGGAACATCAAAAATAGTTGGGAGCAATGACGTATTAACAGTAGACCCAGCATGCGGCATTTGTTGTGATGCAGGAGTAAACAGTGGGGTGAGGAGGGTAAACATCGTTGTATCGCAGGTTGCGTTTTTCATTTGAAAAAATATCGATTATGAGATGTCGGAAAAATCTAGTTTTTTTTTATTTTGAATCAATTAATATATTATTACTTCTAATTTAACAAATATATCCATACAGTACAGAATATAGACGCGCACTTCTCAAACATAAATAAAAGCAGGCAAACCGCATAACAAGCATGTTTACTCCCTTCGCTTCTCAGAACCCCTCACCTTGTAAGTGCTAACATCACAACAAACTGTGGACTGCCGTAGGACGCGCTGGGTCTACTTTAATAATACGTCATTGGTTGGGAGCATGCTCTAATTTATCAAGGCCATTTTCATCAAATTTTGGTGATATTTGAGTTTGTAGTTGCTTTAATTTTAACTGATTTTAACCAAAAGCATATCTAATAAATTATTCATATTTAAAAATAATTTACTTTCATGCTGAATTCTGCTGATTCAATGGGTATTCCTACAGTCCCAGAGATACGAGTTTTTGTTAAATTGGCCGCAAAATCAAAATACAGCATCACGCGGTTAAATATTAATTTAGATCTCAGTTCTGAAGTTTGTGATGCTTCATCTATAGAAGATTGTTCTGCCTGGTCTTGCACTTGAACCATTTGTAATGTTCCAATAAATCCTCTTGTATATTTTACTGTACCGTTTACTTCATAGCCAAAAAAGTTTCTTCTGCAATTAATTGGCTTATTAACAACAGAAATTTTTATGTAGAATACTTCAGCAATGAAGTGCGAATTGGCGCGAAATATGAATATTAAAGATGTATGTAACACAAAAAATACTCACGAAATATTTTGTGTGAAATCAGCGAGAAAAAAATTACATAGACCAAAATCCTCAATTTCATGAACAAATTCTTGTGCAATGTTTCTTATATATTTGCGCCAACCCAGAAGAGTTGATCTTATAGGCCTTCTTATTTCTGAAAAAATAATTCAATATTTAATTGGAAAATAGATCAAAATTTGGTTTACCTCTGCCTTTTGAATCTTTTGAAATAAAAAATTCTCGGCTCATATATGACTGAACTAAAAAAAGTTTTAATTATTATGTTATTACCAATATTTAATATATTTCCCACCTGATAAAAATAATATAGAAATTATTATTAATTTCAACATGTTTTTTCAACTGTTTTTTGCAGCCTAATTAATACAATCTTTACGTGGTTGTTTTATGAAAGATAATTATAACAAAGTAATATATTATATGAAACTATTCTATTTATTTAAAACTGTTTATTTTAGCAACTGTTGACACTATTAAATCAAATTTAAATAAGTAAAATAAACATTCTATTCGTGAAGTAAAAATAATGGATATGAAATATTTTAAGTCCCAAATCATTGTGTTTTACTTTTGAATTCATTTATCATAGTAATTATGATTGAATTAAAGGTAAAAAAGTAGTAAACGGACGAATTTGACAGATAGAGTTATCCAAATAATAATAATAATGTTTCCTGAATTTTTCACCGTCGGTGCTTCGCACCCAGCTGCCGCGGGCGAAACCCGCTCTAACCAAACTAGATGCAGTATTCTCCTCTTTCGTAACACATGTACGAATTTAAATGAAGAATCCTCTGTCAGATTCGTAGCAAACTAAATTTATTAGTTGCTGTACTAAGAAGTTGATATTTCGATTTTTCAAATTCAAAATATTATAATTAGTCTATTCGATAAGTGAGTTTTCAGAGAAAAATAGTTCTATGTGTCCAAAACATATGAGCAATAGCTCATTCGATTCGGAATGAAATTTAGAAGATGTTTTCGGGATTTTTTCCGCCAACAAAAATTGCAGTTGTCTTAACAAAAAATGGAAACAAAAAAAAGTCGCCTAGTTTTCTTGCAATAACTCAAAAACTATGAGGAATAGTGAAAATCGAATAAAAGATTCTTAAAGAAAACAAAATTTGAAAAAATGATGGTGTCATCTCTAAACTTGAAAGAATGAAGTTTTGTTGGAAAACAAAATTTAAATTAATTTGTAAGAAAGTGAGGCTATTGTAAACTAACTAATTTTTTTCGAAAATCCGTTTTCATTGAGAGCATCAAAAAATGTTCAAATAATTCGTCTATGAATTTTTTGCTTCTTGGAGCCTTTCTTACATGTACACTCAACAAGATTATGTCACATAAGTGTTCAAAAGTAGCTTATCTTATTGATTATTAATTTTTAAAATTGACAAAAAATGAAAAATCTAGTAACTGTCGTCAACTTTAAAAATTAATAATAAATAAGATGAGCTACTTTTTAACACATACATGTCGTAATCTTGTTGAGTGTACATGTAAGAAAGGCTCCAAGAAGCAAAAAATTCATAGACGAATTATTTGAAAATTTTTTGATGCTCTCAATAAAAACGGATGTTCGAAAAAAATTTGTTAGTTTACAATAGCCTCACTTTCTTACAAATTAATTTTAAAAAAAATTCTAATAAAACTTTATTCTTTCAAGTTTAGAGATGACACCATAATTTTTTTAAATTTTGATATTACTATTTAATACTACAAAAAAAATATTTTATGTGCTGTCGTCTCTCAACAGCCGGTGCGCTCGTACTATAAAGGTTGCTTGGAACCCTATTTTCAACAATAAATTAAAACTATACACAATACAGATAGAGATTAGTAAGCGAGACTTGTTCATTGAAAATTTTCTCCTCTTTAAGAATCTTTTTTTCGATTTTCACTATCCCTTATAGTTTTTGAGTTATTGCAAGAAAACTAAGCGACTTTTTTTTGTTTCCATTTTTTGTTAATAACAATTGCAACTTTTGTGGCGGAAAACAACCCGAAAATGATTCTGTTGTCATAAAGAAATTCAAAACGATTAGAATTTGTCAAGTAGAACAAATTTATTTTGAGAGTAAATTTACTTGGTCTTTTACAAAAGCCGCCATTAGAACTATTTTTCTTATGACCGGTTTTATAGAAGACCAAGTAAATTTACTCTCAAAATAAATTTATTCTACAACAAATTCTAATCGTTTTGAATTTCTTTATGATAACAGAATCATTGCTGTCAAAAAATCGATTGTCATTTAACAGAGTAAATTTTATTTACTCTGGAAGTAAATTACTCTGTCCTTTATAAAACCGGGCATTACAGAACTCACTTCTCGACTAGACTAAATTCTTATTTATTTTACCGACGTAGAAACAAGTGTTGTCAAAATAAAATGGCGTATCATTTATTGTTTGGATATATTAAATAACTAAAAAGCAATATCTTAACTAATTCATTGCAAACTCTCACAAAAATATGGCACTACTGGAATTTGCGCTCTTTTCCAATTGTAGTGAACTATTTATTTTTCTAATTTAGTTCAAATTTTTGGTAATATTCACGAATGATTAAATATTACAAATTTTGGCACATAAAAGCTCATTAATTTATAAGAGTAATTCATTTTAAAAATGTGAAGCTGTTGGTCACCATCACCAAAAAGTGATGGCTAAACCCTGCCATCACGACAAGGTCGCTCCACTTCAGCAGAGGGCCCTATCTCAATTCTTGATTGAGATAGAACCACTTTGCACCCTTTTAGCGGCTGCAAAGTACCTCCCCATTACAATCTAATCAAATAACTTAAGCTAAAGGATTTTGGAAGGTTTACAATCCAATCAAATAACTTAAGCTAATAAGAACATGAAAAAGAAAAGGATAAATTTTGGATAGTATAATATTATGTAATATAGCTGCTCTTAACTTTGTGAACCTCTTGGACGATTCACAATGAAAAGTTACTATAATAAATGGATAAAATAATAATGTTTAAATATATTTAACATAAAATATACATAGTTTTTCAAGTCAACTTTTAATAATTATTTGTATTTTTAAATCTGATGAGTCCTGTAGAACTTGGAGAGCTCTCATTACATCCACGGAATTTTTTCTGTAATAAATCTGAAAGAAGTACCTCATGTGCTCTCAATTGGGAGAAATAATCATGTTACTCAATCTTATTGAATTCATTTATTGATAGGTAGCTACCGCCTGGCGGCTAAAATTTAACATTGAAATACAAAATAATGATAACCAAATTTATTTGAAAACATTTATTACATTTTATTTATGACAGTATCTTAAACTAAAAATAACGTTATTTAGGAACACAAATTAATTGAACTGTCGCGATTCAAATCTAAACTTCAGTGGTTTATCTGGATACGCCAACATCCTGTTATTCGAACCAATGTCTCCATAATGATACTTTATTTTATATGAACGTAACACCTAAAACGACAAAAGTTAAAATCCTTCTCAATGTTTTTCAGTGGAGACTAACCTTAATTAAGATCATGCTGAGTTGCATTTCAGCAAGGTTGCGAGCAAGACAAGATTTTGGACCGTATCCAAAAGGTATGCAAGCCATAGATGAAGCGCCGGAAGTGTCGTTGTGTAGCCAGCGCTCTGGCAGGAATTTCAATGCATCATCAAAGTTTTCTTCTTGAATACTTGACAGGTAAGTTGCCATTAAAATGACAGTCCCTTTAGGGATACAATAGTTTGATATAATGGTGTCTTGGGCTAGAATGCGGCTCAAGAATGGAATTGGGGGCTTTAGTCTGGAAATAAGTTATTTATTTAATAAGCTATGAAGGCTATTGATATTAAATTTAGAATAGAACCTCTGACAAGTTGTTGACTTGTTTTTTTTTTTGTATTTTATCTAGTGACTAATTATGCTGCCTTAGAGGCGATATAACAAAACAGAAATTGTAATATTTTTCTTACCTCAAACTCTCTTTGATGCAAGCTTTGAGATACTTCAATTTCCCCATTTCTTCGACATTAATATCTGCAGGAGCTCCCTTAATTTCTTCAGCCAAAATTCTTTGAGCCCTTGGGCTCCTTGCTAAATGATAAAACAAAAATGCAGTACTATGTGCAACTGCATTCACTCCGATTAGAATCATATCCAGAAATATAGTCAAAATATCTTCAGGTAGCATTTCTTCTTGAAGAAGCATTGCTTCTAATAACGGAATATCGTTTGAAGATGTGTCCACTAAAGCAGTTTGCTTTTTGCGTATATTTTCTTCAATTTCGTGTAAATGCTTCCCGAGAATGCTGCAGAATTAAATCACCCGGAATAATTTATTTTCTTCTAAATTTTTGGGGACTTACCCATCAATTGTATCGCAATTTTTCACAAGAGATTTCCAAGATGATGTTTCCATGTACCTCCAGATATGAAATCCAGATTCGCAACGTCTCACTGCTTCTGTGGCCCCCCAAAAAGCACGCAACAATCTTGCAGATTCTGATGTAGTCACTTGCTCCTTTCCTCTTAGAAATTCAATTTTTTGGCCCAACATTACTGAAAAAACTTATGAATTTTATGGGCTTTTTAAATGTTATAAAATTACCAGAACATAAACACTGCAGTGACCACTTGTACAGTTCATCCAAAAATGTTACTGGAACTTCATCCTGTTTGTTTTTAATATTACTCAAACGAGTGATAAACTGATCACTCGCGTTTTCAATATTTTTGAATTGATATGGAGTCGATTTATTCAATGTATCGACTATTTGTTGTCTTAATCTTTCCCAATCTTCACCAAACCTGAAGCAATACATTAAAAAATATTCCAATTTTGGTGAGAATTTACTTACATTAAAAATGGTCCCGCATTTTTGAATTTTCTGTATTCAATACGATATTTCTCAAGACAATCTAAACTGGAACGAACGGGGTAGCGCCCTTCGCTTGTAAAAACAGATGCAGCGTCTTCAGCACGGCTTAAAATTACAACATTGCCACCAAATGGCCCTTGTAATCTGACAACAGGGCCATATTCGTTCATCATCCACCGGAACAGGTATGCATTTTTACCCCAGCTCAATTTTGATCCTAAAAAACAATTTCCTTTTAAAAATATATTAATTGATTATTAAAAATATCACCTAAAAGATTATTTGCGCTTAGCATGTATTGAATGGCACTTGTAGTTACTTGATTGCCAAAAACTGGTATGAAATTCGTTATTCTCGCAATGTGATGAAGTAATTTTGGACCGGGGACTTCATCGAAAGATGTAGTACCAGAAACTTTGGACACATCTGATGGTACAGTTGTGATGTTACTTTTTGCTGGTATTTCATTTTCCAAGATTAAATCTTTTAAACCTTAAATATTGTGAATTATATTTATTTGCGGAGCTAAGGATAATATTTTACCTTCAGTCGTACAAGTTGGTGGCGAAACTGGATTATTTATATTAGTTTCAGTTTGTGAAGTGACCGTGTCAAGCCCATGTCCACTTATTGAACTATATTTTCGGAAAAATATAATGTCTCTTACACTAGCTAAATTTTTGAGCTTAAATACACGTAACGCAGACATTTAGGAAGGATTTTTTTTAACTTTTCAGTATTTTGAGCAGTCAATAAAATTTAACAACATTTGTTTGAATTTTGTTTTTCACCAAAGTGAACTCAGATTAAAAATGCAATAATAAAAGAATATATTCAAAATTTATTATTTCTTCAACACATTTGTATATAATTATGATTCAAGTCTATGATTAAGATATGTCATTAATTATAAAAATTACAATAAAATTAAAAAAAACAAAACATTATTTTGATGAACTTTTTATGCTCGCAAAATTTTTTGAGCATCTCAAATTTAATACTAGTTCAGATATGAAATTTTTAATATATAAATCTTTCTCAGTTTTCTTGTTTTCGAAAACGACAGCCAAATAGATGTTTGCTTCAATTAATGTCAAAATATAAGTACACTGATCCTAAAATATTATAATATTATCCATTAGTTTATCATTTTGTGTATTTCATTTTTATACCATGATATCGTAACAAAATACTACTCTATCAACTGATGATAATTCAACAGCCTTATCAGAAATTTTACTGGCAACCTTTTTCAAATAGATGACTGGTTTCTGAAATTAATTAAACATATTTTAAAAATATTTAAAGACAACATATTACTAGAAAAAATAGAATGTAGTAGAAGCGGCATTGGACTCAAAATCCGAGAGAAGAAATTGCACCAGTATCCAACTCCAAACCCTCCCACCCCCTTGTCACAATCTCTGTTCCTTCTTCATTATTGTTCGATATTATTCCATTCTCAAAGCTATATTCTTTGCTGCTGTCATTTTCACTTTTAAATACTATCATATATTTTGTTTTCTCTATTCGCTTGAGCCCTACTTTTTCCGAAATTTCTTCTAATCTTGTTTTGCTTTGACCATAATATCCAAATCATCCGTATATGTTAAATTTTGATGTTTCTTTCTATAAAGTAGGCTTCTACTGGAGATATTTGCTTTTACCACCCAAAGGGCTAGGACAAGGTTGAATAGCATAGGTAGAATGAGATCTTCCTGTCTCAGATCTCTTTTAACTTCAAAACTGTTCGATAATCTGCTGCTACTTCGCACTTATTTCCATTTTGTGTCATTTTATAAGCCTCACTAACTTTTCGGGTAGTTTGAGTTTCCTTCAGGACTTGTCTTTCTTGATTGAATCGTAGGTCTGCTTGAAATACGCATAGGTAGCTTATGTTTATAGCTATCTGCCACTATTTGATTGGTGGTGAAAATCTGATTCCTACGAAAATCAGCTTGATTGATGCCTATTGCCAAAATTTTATATATTCTATAATTTGAGCAAACTGTTCGAAATTTTTTATGTATGGGACAAATTACCGCTTCCCTCCATTTTCACGCATTATGAAGGAATATAATTCAATAACTAAAAATTATTAGAGAATCTTGCAAGCGTTTTTTGATATCTTCTGCAGGTTTTTTCCTATTACTACGATATATGTATTTTGATTTATTAAAGATAATTAAATATTTTTGCCGCATATTTTAGTGCAATCAAATAAAATGAATAAACCGGGCGCTCGAGACGGAAAAAAATGACAATTTTTCACAGGCAGATATCTATATAGGAAAGACACTTAATAACTGTAGGCTTAAAGTGAGACAAGCTTTCAAAATCGATTAAAAACTTATTGTAAAAAATTGTTACGAGTTACGCAGTAAGTTTACAAGTTCGCCTGAATATGCTTTACTCTTGGACTCATATAGGTCGTCTGCCAATAAGCTTTCAATCGATTTTGCAAACTTGCCTTATATTCAAAAAAATGGCAGACTCTTAAAGTTGTTCAAAGAAGCTATTTTTTGTTGCTAATTAAAATAAATTCAGAAATATGCATTAACACCTGTCGAGGATTTTAAAATGCAAATATCTTAAGTTTACAGCTGTAAGTATCTTTTTTATAAATGGCAACCAGTAAAAAATAGTTCCCTTTTTTCTGCCACAAGCGCCCGGTCTATAAGGTTGCGACTTACATTCAAAAGTGTCAATATATCATCATTGACATCAGTTCTTGGTATAGGCAAATGATATTGTAATAATCACAAGGAGATATGAGTTGTTAAAAAAAAATCATCATTGAAGCTGAGTTAAAAGCGAACGAGAATAAAATCGAGTACATGATTAAGAGGTGGAAACACAAGAGTGAATATATTTGAAAATCAAAATTAAATTCGATTATTAGACTAGTTGTGTTATAAGAAGAATGTGGACGTTGGAAAAAGGTTATTAAAATAAGTTAGAAGTGTGGGGAAGTTCTCAGGCAATTTTTTGGCGGAAAAATATGGATGCGAAGGACAAATGAGAAAATGATAAACCTGGTATATTTAAAATAGTAAAAGCGCAAAGACTATTGTTGCAATTCTGTGCAAATTCATAAGTTTTACAGATTTATAAGTTCATAAAAAATTTATAATAATGGATCGACTTTTGTTGATTAATGTAAATTCGTAAGATTGATGTTGCAATTATGTGTAAATCTAAAGTCTTATAAATTCATAAAATCGATGTGCTTTTATCGGTTTCTCATGGATTTATAGATCTGTAAGACTAATGTATACATAATGTTATAATTCTGTGTAAATCTATATTGGCCGGTTTTATAGAAGACCAAGTAAATTTACTCCTACAGTAAATTTATTTTGTTAATGCCCGGTTTTATAAAGGGCAGAGTAATTTTCTTCCAGAGTAAATAAAATTTAATGAAGGAAAAAACTTTTCAGAACTCATTTTATAAATAAATATGTTTTATTGGGTATAAGTTCTGTAAATTTTATAAGAAACACAACGTTTCAACAGCAAAAATAAAAAATTTATTCTATTAGATTACAGTCGATTCAAACTGATTAGAATTTGTTAAATAAAATAAATTAACTCTAATGCCCAGTATTATAAAGGACGAAGTAAATTTATTTCCAAAGTAAATTTATTTTATTTAACAAATTCTAATCGAATTATTACTCTTTGACAGTAAAAGCATTGCTGTCAAAAAATCGACTAAATTTTATTTATTTTGGGAGTAAATTTATTTGTGCTTTATAATACTGGGCATAAAAGTAAATTTACTTGGTCTTTTATAAAACCGACCATTAACAAATTCTAATCAGTCTGAGTTTTCTTATGACAACAGAATCATTGCTGTCAAATAATTGATTGTCATCTAACAGAGTGAATTTTAGTTACTCTGAAAGTAAAATACTCTGCCCTTTATAAAATCGGGTCTTATAAATTCATAAATCTATAAATTATGAACAAAATCGCAACTTGCCATTCTTATGAATGAATTGACATTAATCAACAAAAGTCGATGCGTTTTTATCATTTTCATATACAAAATTGTAGAAATGCAAATCTATAAATCTGTAGGATTCGTAAATTATAGACAAAATCGCAATGGATGTGTCATCCTCAATAAAAATCGATGCTCTTTTATCTATTTCTTATGGATTTATAAATCTGTAGGATTTGCAATCTATAAATCTTATAAATTCATAATTTTTTAAATTATGAACAAAATCGCAATGAACTTGTCATCCTTATGAACAAATTGATATTAATCAACAAAATTCGATGCGTTTTTATCAGTTTCTTACGGATTTATAGATCTGTAAGACATGGATTTGCACAGAATTGCAACATAAATTCAATGCGCTTTTGTACATAAATTACATAATAATTATAAATCTATAAGATTTACAGAATGCCTAGAATTGCAAAATAAGATTGTTGATATTTATAGCAAGAATGTCAGAGAATAGAATAGTTAAAATAGTTTTTGAAGAGATAAAATTTGCTTGTATATATAATTATATACGGAGAATAAAATAATGAATGAAAAACGCGGGCTTGATTATCTTGTAAATTTCAGTACCAAAGCACCAAAGTACGTGAAAAAAATTCCTCTATAATCCTATAAATATGGAAAAACACTAGTTTGATTCTTTTACAACTTCCAGAGTCGATTTTGGGCACAGGCTCAGTAAGCTACAGGGAGGAACTGGACCAGCTCAAAACATAATAAACAACAAATAAAACAGCTCGTGAGCCTAGAGCTACATATATTCTAAAGACAGCTCTGCTTTCAGTAAAATTAAGTTATAAACTTCCTTTATAATCACCCCATTACAATTTTGAGCCATCTTTCATACATAAAAATATTGTAAAATGTATTTTATAAAACTGCAGAAGATATGAAAAATCGCTAGCTTGATTCTCTCATGAATTTTAGTAGAAGTAACTTATAAACTTGATTTATGCACCAAAATACTGTATTTCTCTATAATTGCTTCGCTTATTTATTGAGCTATTTTTAATTGATCAAAAGATATCGCAATAAGCGAGAAAACCCGCTTGGATATAAATGAAAGCTAGTTTTATTATCTAATAACTTTTGATAGGGAGATAAAAAGCACGAAACAAAATGTATGAGGTTACTGGAGTGAATGTAAATCAACTTTCTTCTGCTGAGATACCGCTTCCACTGTATTCTATTTTCTGTTTGTATCACATACTGAAGGAAAACAAACAATTAAGGGATTGAAATCTTCTTCTTGTTGATTTGATTCAAGTTTATCACAAACTAATAGCACACTTGCTGCATCGTACCTTTTATGAAAATTTACTATTCTGCAAAAAAAAACTAATGGTAGCTTTAAAAACTCCACTTCTTTGAAAAATTACTTTTGATAGTGATCATAATGAAGTTTGGAACAAAGCTGTCTCATTTCACTGGAAGGAACTTGCTGAGCTAAAATATTATGGAAATACAAACTATATTTGCTTAAAATAGCCCCACGCAGTCTCATGAACCATTGGAATAAAGCTGGCAGGGGATTATTTTTCAGAAAGCCAAGTTTCCACGACTAAAAATTATTTTTTGTATTCAAAACACAACTAATTTTAATAATATTACTTCTCTATTTTGAAGAGTGGACTCCCAGGCAGTTAATCTTGTGTGTGCCCCGTAAATTAATGCCAGAGTTGGCAGAAATTTTAATTTTTGCAGTTCTATTGAAGCTTTCAATAGTTTCTCCAAAATCTCACATTCTAAACTATAGGATCAAAATTAGATAATAATTAGAGATTTTATAGAATTGTTACCTAAATATATTTTTAATTGGTGTTAAAGAAATGTGAGAAAATAGAAGATAGTGAGCTGAAAGGATTTCTTCAATTTGAGACAGCAATTCTTGATAATTAATTTGTTTACTTGTGCCTGCAATATGTATTTTTTCATAGCTGTTATTAAATCAAGGACAATAGTATTAGTATTTAAAAATTATAATAAAAAGGATACAAATCAATTAAGTCGATACGAGCAGCTAAAAATTGTGCAAGCTCATTGAAAAACGATGTGATATTTGTATTAACAAGGCCTGTTCTAGAAACTTCTTCCAATCTACGTAATTCTAAACGTAAACTATCATAAATTGCACGTAGTGAATTCTACTTAAAAAAAAAAGTTTAATATTTGTGCTAAATGAATAAAAAAGTGTACGTACATCTTTCCTTAAAAATCCTTTATTCTTATTTTGCAAAAAGCCCAATTCTACATACGATTTTTCCGCAATGGCAATTTGTGGTAATTGGGCAAGAAGCAAGCTCCAGGGGCTTAACTGAGCATTACGGCATTGTTCGCGCTCCTTTTCCTTCAAATCAATTGTAATAAATACGATTTATTAGTATGTTATAGATATTTACATACCACATGTTCTTTTGCTTTGTCGAAACATAATTGAGAAATATGAGTAAAAAACTTATGTAAAAATTCATCTTCATGATCCATATTAAAGTTTGTAGAATTAATATTTGAGCATTCTTGCTTAAAAAACTGGTTAAGAAGTTTAGAAGGTTATCATTTTTCACATGACAGCTCTAATCAAAACACATGTGAAGTTGCTGCATTCAGAGTTGCGTATTTCTGCATGAATTACATTTTAATATGATAAATTGTGAATAATAACTTGTTTTAAATCAAATATTATTAGATTCACATGCAATAAAAATTTTATTTAATGTGCACAAACTGCGGTACAAGTAGATGTCATTTTGCCTGTCATTTTGTGAGGTAAATATTAAGGTTCAAAATCGCTTGACTTTTACAATCAGTCAACTGTTTAGCGTAGCTGATCAGCTGTATACGGTCATTACTTGTTTGGTACTTTACAATCAACAAACTAAATACTGCTATTGATTACCTTGCTGATACTCATTAATTATTTGGTTGGTTGTAGAGTGTCACGCGATTTTGAACCTTAAATTAAACTGTTTTTATTACATCAAGCGGAAAGTCCCATTTATGTATTCCTCGAAGATTTTACTTCGTATGTGACTATTTTACTGAAAATAGTGCTTCGCACAATAAATAACTCTTCATAATGGATTCAAAACCACAAAAAATGCCCAAAGTGGCAAAGGTAAATGTATAATAATATATAAATTACTTAAAATTCTAATGTGATATTTTTATTAGGTTAAGAATAAAGCTCCTGCAGAAATCCAAATAACTGCTGAGCAGCTCTTAAGAGAAGCTAAAGAACGTGATCTTGAGATTCTGCCACCTCCTCCAAAGCAAAAAATCTCAGATCCAGCGGAGTTGGCAGATTATCAACACCGTAAACGAAAAGCTTTTGAAGACAACATACGGAAAAATCGCACTGTTATTTCCAATTGGATCAAATATGCTCAGTGGGAAGAATCACAGAAAGAAATCCAAAGAGCTCGGTCAATATATGAACGAGCCTTGGATGTGGATCACAGGAATATTACATTATGGCTTAAATATACTGAAATGGAAATGCGGAGCAGGCAAGTCAACCATGCAAGAAATTTGTGGGATCGGGCTGTTACAATCCTTCCTCGGGCAAATCAATTTTGGTATAAATATACGTACATGGAAGAAATGTTGGAAAATGTCGCTGGAGCTCGACAAGTCTTCGAACGTTGGATGGAATGGCAACCAGATGAGCAAGCGTGGCAAACTTACATCAATTTTGAACTACGGTACAAAGAAATCGATCGCGCGAGACAAATTTATGAACGGTTTGTTTTTGTTCATCCTGAAGTGAAACATTGGATAAAGTACGCAAGGTTTGAAGAAAATAATGGGTTTATTTCAAGCGCTCGGAATATTTACGAAAGGGCCGTTCACTTTTACGGGGATGAAGATATAGACGAACGTTTGTATATTGCATTCGCAAGATTTGAAGAAAATCAGAAGGAACATGATAGAGCTAGAGTGATTTATAAATATGCTCTGGATCATTTACCCAAAGAACGCGCGAAAGAATTATACAAGGCGTATACTATACATGAAAAAAAATATGGCGACAGATCCGGAATTGAAGATGTTATAGTCAGCAAAAGAAAATTTCAATACGAGCAAGAAGTTCTGGAAAATCCAACAAATTACGACGCGTGGTTTGATCTTTTACGTCTAGTAGAAAATGAAGGGAATTTGGTACTTATCAGAGAAACTTACGAAAGAGCAATTTCGAATGTCCCGCCTTCAAAAGACAAACAATTTTGGCGAAGATATATTTATTTATGGATTAATTACGCCCTCATGGAAGAGCTAGAAGCGGAAGATTTCGAGCATGCCCGACAAGTCTACAAAGCGTGTTTGCATTTATTGCCTCATAAAGTATTCACTTTTTCAAAAATTTGGCTCCTTTATGCCCAATTCGAAATCAGACAAAAAAATCTCACTCAAGCTCGAAAAATATTAGGAAATGGAATTGGTATGTGCCCAAGAGACAAATTATTTCGCGGTTACATTGATTTAGAAATCCAGTTGAGAGAATTCGATCGATGCAGAATCCTCTACCAGAAGTTTTTAGAATTTGGACCTGAAAATTGTATAACTTGGATGAAATTTGCAGAATTAGAAACGCTATTGGGAGATATTGAACGAGCGCGGGCTATTTATGAATTGGCTATTGGTCAGCCAAGGTTAGACATGCCTGAACTTTTGTGGAAAGCTTATATTGACTTCGAAGTCTCTCAAGATGAAACAGAACGCGCTAGACAACTTTATGAACGATTGTTGGAACGAACAGTCCACGTTAAAGTTTGGTTGTCGTACACTAAATTTGAACTGAGCACAGAATCAGACGATAAAATGAATATTGCGTTAGCGAGAAGAGTGTATGAGCGTGCAAATGATTGTTTGAGAAATAATGCCGAAAAAGAATCAAGAGTTTTGTTACTGGAAGCTTGGAGAGATTTTGAAAATTCCTATGGCGACGAAACTACTATTGAAAAGGTGAATCATAGAATGCCACGAAGAATAAAGAAAAGACAAAAGATTATCGCAGAAGATGGAACGGAAGAAGGTTGGGAAGAAATATTTGATTATATATTTCCAGAGGATGAAGCGGCAAGACCTAATCTTAAACTTCTGGCTGCAGCTAAGAACTGGAAAAAACAAAAATTCACAGACGATACCACAAATGAAACATGATCTTTTTAAAAATTGTATTTCTACCTGCAGTAATATTTCATACATTAAAAAAAATATACAATTAAAATACACCCGTCTCATTTTTTCTCTTAATCAACATCTTCAGGGCGAACGGGATGCGCTAAAGGTATAACCGATTTTTGTTTTGAATCTCTCGAACAAGCCTTCCTCATATCTATGAAATAAAATAAAATTATTAAATAAATAATCACAAATTTACGAACATACCGTAAGCATCTTCGTCGGGATCTCCAGAATAATATTCTAATACAGTCCTGTAAACTATATACCCCAGATTTTTGTACATGTTTATCGCTACTTTGTTACTGACTCTGACAAAAAGATCGACGAAATAAGCCCGTTTTCTAAAACAAAACAATTGTTAGCAATTGAAGAAGCACTGATGTTTGAATAAATCTTAAAAATAACGGAAGGCGAAGATTATTTTATTTTATATCCAACTAAAAACAGTGAAGAGGAGGCCAAATCGGTTCAAAAAAACAAGTGAGTGTGTCAGTCTAAGGTCCGGTTGCAGTCTTTGGTTTATCCTAAGCCTAGCTCAATTACCTAATTGTTATTAAGGTAATTGAGCTAAGCTTATAGGAGACGGTGACAGTTGGGGTTTTATACCGCATGCCTTTTTTAAGGTTGAAAATTTATCCCTTGATAAGAAAGATAAAAACGGTATTTTAAACAAAAAATTGGCATTTCCGTGCCATCATTTTGCATGCCTTTGTAACGTAAAATAGTTGACAGTAATTTGAAGCCTAGTACTAAAAGGCATGCAATCCCGTAAACTTGTAAAAAAAAATATGAAATTTCGTTTTCAAATTGCATGCCAATAAAAAGAATGGAAGTTTCAACCATAAAACCCTTGTGAAAAAATTGCATTCCTCGTTGGCACAAGGGTAGCAAATTATATAATAAGAGAGATCTCGGCTAGTTGGTTTTACATTTGTACAAGATTTTCCGCCTTTGTGCCAACGAGAGATGCATGCTAATTTTTATCGGGATGATATGAAGTTGTGCCTCAAATTGACTTGAATTTGAATTTATAGGCTGAGCACCGTTTGTGGCTTTGATTCGGAATAGTGCAATGTAGACCTTGCCAGGGGTAAAAATTGAACCTATATCTGAGCAAGGCGCTGCAAATTTTTCATATTTTTCGATTTTCTTGATACACAATTAGCTGTTTTCTGATTTTTTACTTTATGCAGGGGCCACACTACATCTAAGGCGTTATGTGACAACTATCATATTGTTTATTGTTGAATAACGACTTCATTTATGACATTAGACGGTAGTGTGGCCCCAGCATTATACAGAATCCGTTTAATTGTTTTGAATTTTAGATTAAATTTGATGAAGCTACTGACATGATTAAATAAACACGAGCCCAGTGAACCCTTTCCATTATTTGCCTCCTATAGTTCATTTCAATTAAGAATGGTCCAAGGCCTCTTATGAGATTACGATTCAAGTCTTCCAATTGGGCGAAATGCGAACACGAGTCACTCACATTAAATGCAGAATTCAAAACAAGCTTGCTGGAAATAATTCAAGAAATGAAAGCACAAAATATACTCGCATTACCTGAATAGATATAAGTTTAAATATTCGAACTGTACAAATCTATTTATGATAATTGATGACAAATGATGCAACTGTGATAGGTAGGCCAGTGCGATTTTTGTGCTAATGTAAAATTGGTTTGCGAATCAGAAAACTTAAATCATAGCCCTATAAGAACCTTTGGAATATTCTTAACTGAAATGAACTATAGTCGACTGTTGTCTGTTTAATCCTGAATCGCTCTTGACTCTTTAGTGGCGAACAAAGCAAAAAAAAATATAGTTAGAAGATCCGATCCAAACCTGATTTTAGATGTACCCTAACAACTCTAGAAAAATGTGGCTGAAAATTGATGTTTTTCCTAATGTTGGGTAGTACTTCCTTCTCCATAAAATAAAATGACAGATTTTTCAGTTGAATCCTCCTTCCACCAAGTTTGTTGTGTAAACCACGGTTTTTAATATTCCGATCGTTATTCTTTCCACTAATTTTAGAATAATGGACATGTAAGCTTATAGATATTTTCAGGAATTTGTTTTCTGTATGTTTTTTTTTTAATTGAGCCATGTTGTTGGTCACAAGTCATATTAAAAAAACTAATGTTGCAATCCTGTGGAAATCCTTAAGTCCTGTAAAATGTAGATCTATGAATCCATAAGAAATTCTTGAACACGCATCTAATTTCGTTGATTGATGTTAATTTGTTCATAAGGATTACAAGTTCATTGCGATTTTGTTTATAATTAATTGATCTATGAATTTATAAAACTTATGGATTTACACAGAATTGCAACATAATATTTAAATAATTGCATAGAAAATCTCACGTTCTTTCCGAACATGTGGCCAAAAGTTGAAAATATTAATTTTTTCATAATACCTGCATTGGAATAACGCGTTTCAACGCCTGTTTTGTCAGTCGAAACAAGACAATTTCAGACAAATGCAAGTGTAGCTGGGCAGAAATAAGCCTGTTTTTGTCCTAGGGGAAAAACAAGCTGAAATCGTCTTGTTTCGTCCCTAGCCACACAATATACTATTAAACGTAGAAAAACGCGATTGAAGCTAAAGGAATAAATTTTTGAAAATTCATAACTTTTGAACGGGTTCAGTTGGCAAAATGAAGTTTGTGGCATTTAATCCCAGTTTAAGTCTAATTACATCCATTTTTTTTGTTACTTTTAGTATATACACATTGACCCAGCTCCATGCCTTTCAAATTTTCAAGACAAATAAAAGTAGTTTAGGCTTAAGTATTTAAAGTAGTGTCAATCTCACCGTAAATATCTGAGCTTTTTTAATGTAAAATCTAGGACTAGGGTAATTGAGGGCGAGGGCTTTAATAAATAAAATTACAAGTGTACAGGCCAAATAGATTTTGAGTGAAAGAATTGAAAGTAACTTGAATGATTCGTGAAATATAACCAATAATGTTCAATGCGCTGTCCTTTTAATTACAGAACTTGGCTGACCGCATATTCTTATTTTAATTCCACGGCCCGTCCGAAAAGTTAAGTTTCAAAAATGATGAATATTGTATTTTTGAGGTCCCCTAAGATAATTAAAACAATTTGCGGAGTAAATTCGTTCTATTAGTCTGTATATGTGTAATATTCTACGAAAGAAGACACATCGTTTAATAATCAAGCTGAAATTTGATTTACGGGTATAAATATAATCGATTCGTCGGTAAGGCCCACGGTACAAGACATAGTAGGTAACCTAACTCGCCCCGAAAATGCGTCCGCTGAGATGGTTATAGTTCGCACTGTCGCCGCTAGAGGCGCCTACATCAGTAAGGCCTGTTTTACAACAGTGTTTAATGTATAATTACACTAAACTTACAAAATTTCACGAAATCATTTATATATTGAAGTTAACAGTATATGTAATGTTCACAGCATATATTTTACTTTAATTAAAAATTGATATACTTGTTAAATTAGTGCTGCATTGAGTAATATTTAATATTTAATTATTACCTATGCAAGAAACTCAGTTGGATAAATTCCGAGATCACATGCGATTAACAATAATTGAGAAATATTTGAACAATACATTAACAATATGTTTAATCTTCAAGAATACATATAGATGATATCTTTTCAATCACAAGAAAATTGTTCGAACTTTCAATAAAGGAAACATGAAAACATAAGTTAAACAAAAATTAGATTCAGTTCAAAATATTATATTTCTATATTATACATAATGTTTCACAACGTAATAGTATTTTATGTATTAAGGGCACTTATATTTATTTTTAACAAATACACGTTATTTTAAATTATCTTATACTTAATTCATTAACATTGTCAAAATTTAGATTTCATTTGAATGACTTGATACAAATTTACTTTGTGAGTAAATTTGAATGAGAATTGAATGTATTTATGAAACTGGACCTAATTTAATAGTTATTTATACAAGTGAATTAAACCACTGTTTATTTGCGAGAAGAAAGCTCAAAATCACGAGCGTGTTTAGCGCGAGTGCTTTAATTCTTTGAGCAAATAAAGAAATTTAATTCACGTGTTTGTATACATAATTTTATTCAATTTTGCGTGAATTTCTGGAACATGAAACTGAGGAACAAAATTCAAAAAAATTAAATTGCAGTTGCAAGAGAGCTTCGTTGATATCGCGACGAGTGTTTGTTTTTCAAACATTCGGGAGTGTGACTGTCAGTAAACAGTCAGTTTTGTGAACTTTGAATTGAAGCGCTATAATTGTGAAAAGTATTGTCTGAAATGATGGAAGAAAGTGATTGAAACAATGTTCTCGTCCCCGATACCATTTTGAACGAAGCAGCCGCAGCAGTTGGGAAAATTATGCCTCAGAAATCGGAATCTTTTTATGAAAAGGAATTCCAACAGTGATTTAAATTTTTTTAAATCACTAATAACTCATTTTAAATCACTAATGAATAATCTTCAATTATTTCCTGCAAATTACTTATCGATAATAGTTTCTTGTTTTTCCACTTCCATGTATCAGACGTATATGGAATTTTTCTTATAAAAAACTGCATGTTCAAATCCTCAGAAATTAAAACTGTTCTTTCAAGGCTAGGTACGATTGTTGCTGACGGCGATGTCGATAACTCAATATTTGAAAATGAAATAAAGCGAGAATTCGTTACTGTTTCAATCTTATGAAAACCCCATGTTAACCCTGGAAAATTTACTTGTTTTGGTGAAGTCCAAAGACTTTCAAAAGTATTCTCTTCATTATATTGAAATGAATTTTTTGGTATAAGATCTGGAACAAAATTTTGCAATAGAATATCATACACATAAATATGATGTCCCTTTACTTAAATCAATAAATTTAGCTCAAAATTTCACTAAAAAATATGATAAATTTCAATTAAATTAGAAATACTAACCTATTTCTGGAATGATATCGCTGTTTTGTTCTCCTTTGCCGGATAAAGTACTTTTTCCTAATTTTGTAGGTGGTTCTACATTTCTTGTAGTCGGTAATTTTCGTTTCCGCACGTTTCTTGACAAATATGAAGGACAATTTGGAAAAATAGTTGGAACTGCTCCTTTTCTCAACCGTGGAATTTGATACGGAACCTATTTAATATAAAAATGCGTAAAAACTGTTCACAAACGTTCCTTTGTATACTTTTTTTAATTTATTATTATTTCAAGAAGTTAATTAACAGTGTTAATTGCCATTCTGTATTATATTGCCCATTATTTTGTATATTAACTTGTTCAAACTAATTTTTAAATAATAATTGATAACTTACCCTTGTGAGACCATCTGCAGAAATCCATTCTCTAATAATATTGTCTTGTGCAAAATGTCTTTCGCAAACTCTATCATTTAAACCTAATTCCCGATCACTTCTAGGAATTGCTTTGTCCCAAATTTTTATCAAGTCAAGTGGAGCTCTAAAAACACTATATTTTATCTTGCAACTCTTTTATCCAGAATAACAATTCGGGACAAAACATTTTCCAGGCGTTTTAATTGAATGTTCATTTGTCACACGGCTATCACTTTATTAAATTATTATTTATTTACTGTAATCTGACTGTATTCAACGACACAAACACTAAAATCAAACGCTTTTCAATTGGCAACTAGGCCCTACATATCCGCCATCTTGAAACATTTCCTCTCACCTCTCACGTCCACATGCTTGACGCAGTCAGCGGACACATTTTTCGTAGACCGGCAATGAGAGTTGTGGGGGCCTGGTAAGGCCTCAGAAACCACAATAATTATTTGGGTTTCTGCTTAACTCCCATGACATTGAAGATACTGACGAATTTTTTTTTTTTTTATTGAACAATATATGCTTGGAAGTGGAATTATGCAGTATCGGTATCTTTATATATTTGTCGTTCGTCCGTTTTCCAAAAGGTTATCTCTGGAGAGACAGAATAATACAGAAGTACTGGAGTGGAGTATTACGTTTTTTTTTTTTTCGTAGTGTATATTTTGATCTAAACCGATTAATAACACATTCTGAAATAGCGCAATTTGTGCAAGAAGTGCAGCTCAATAATTTATTACATTCTGCACAAAATTCAGTTCTTTTCATTTAAATGCTAGTACTTTACATAAGATGCATGTAATTTGATTACATTACGTAAGGTTTATATTTTATAACGTTATCATAATTAATTTTTAAGACTTATTCATGTTAAAACTTGCCTATTAAAGTTTTTGGAGATATTGTGGAAGGTGCAATGAAATACTGATGTTACAACTTACTTTTCAGATACATCTTC
This sequence comes from Dromius quadrimaculatus, assembly GCA_963989225.1. Taxonomy (NCBI): domain Eukaryota; kingdom Metazoa; phylum Arthropoda; class Insecta; order Coleoptera; family Carabidae; genus Dromius; species Dromius quadrimaculatus. Next base: position 6,296,104 of record OZ022334.1, on the reverse strand, counting down.
TAAGAAAGCCATGAGAGTAGCCGCCAATCCAAGTCTCCTGTAATCAGGGGATACTGTCAACGCTGTTACGTGTCCGTGCCAATTTTCGCCATGACCTTCCGACTTCCCCATAACTGCAATCAAAGATATTACTCCAAAAGTAAGTACAATATATTTTTCACATACTGTATCCCATAATTTCGCCACTAGGTGATTCAGCAACTTGAAAATATTCAGGCCAGTGAGCTAAATATTGCATATAAAATGATAAGCCATAAGTCTCTGTTAGTGGATCCAAATTACTATAAAAAAAAATGTTTATAAATTGGATATTAGAATTTCATTTATAACTTACACATTATTGAATTTGAACATATCATCGCAAGTAAACGGTCTTAAAGTAGTCATGTCTGATTAAAAATATTCAGAGGTTTATGTAGAGCAAAATTTACAAGTGACAGTTCATGTAACCTAACCTAAAATTTTGATGTTTGTAAACCGTTGAGGTTAAGGATTCAAACAAATAATTGTATAAATTTTAATATATTATATACATAATGCAAACTTAACATTAATTAGAAGTGATACAAGCTGCAAACATACTAGGAAACCAATATAAAACTTCTGTAGTATTTTGCAAATCTATCCAAGCCAATCCTTCTTTTAATAAATGTTCTAAAGATTTTCTGGCTCGGTCTTCTTCCCAACGAAGTTGCTCACAAAGTTTCTTTACAGAAATGTAAGCCTGATTTGAATTCGCAACCTGCTGTAGAATTGCAGTATGATCCATACTTAATTCTCCTGGAATAGACTGTACCATATACTGCCCCTTTCCTACTTGTACAACTGAGAAACCATCTCCAAGAATTCTTAATTTTTTTGCAGCACATAGTAAATCGTCTGTTGAAATTTCTTGGTGTTGTTTCCCTTTTCCTCTGGCTTTAATCAGTCTTGTTCTCAATTCATCTAAGCTTATTAGACCTCCATTTTTATCGTTTGTCGCCAAACATACTTCCACAATTTGTATAGCAAGTTCGTAATAAAAGTCTCCAATTCCAAGCACAGACCAAAATCCCTTTCCTGAAGCTAAAGGGTCGACCCCAATAGAAGCGCACATTTCTTGAAATTGTCGACGAAACTGCGGATTTTTACGTATTTCATTCTTGTGTTTTCCAGCAAAATCTTCTAAATTTATGCGAAACACTTCCATTTGCTTTGACAGTTGTTCTAATTCATTTTCTTGAATTTCATTACCTTTGTCTTTGTATTTTTCTTGTTCTAATTTTTGCTTGTGAATTGCCCCTACACCTGCTCGACGCCTCATGATTGTTTGCTAATTTTTGATTGTTTGAACCAGAACGGTACAAAATTTATCTGTCAACTGTCATGTAAAACGTCAGTGAATTAGGTTGGCAACAATGAGATGCTTTTAATTTATAATTTTATTAGAAAATAGATATTACAACTTTTCAACAATTACTAACAAGTTCTAGTTCATCAACATAAACAGTTCAATTATTCTTATTTTCTAATGTTGTTGCAATTCTTTCCAGTAAAATATTGCTAACTCTATTTTGTTCTATCAGTTGCTCCAACTGTACGGACACAGAATCTAATTTCTGTTCCAAATGTTTTGAATTAAATAAGTTTTTATTTTCCGCGGTACTTCTGTTATCTGAAACATTTAAATTCTAATATCAATCTCAAAAAAATAAATAAGGTACCATGAGAATTCCACGATAAATTACTAGTTTCTTCACAAATTGTATCGGACTGTAAAAAAAATTCAAATAAATAAAAATTATATTCAGTTTTGGTTTAATTCTTAACATACATATGTTTCACCATCGCTTGAAACTATTTCTTCTCCAAACATTGAAGTATTTGGGCATAAGTTCATACTTTGATCTGAGGTTACTGAATGAAGATCATTTTCTTCTTTAATTTTAAAACTCAACTCATTTTCGGCGGTTGTTTTGACTGTATTATCATATTTTCTCTGTTTGTCTTCATTTCTAAATTTGGATTTCATTATAGCAATAATTCTTTCATCAATCTCAGATAGTTTCGGAGATTTGTAAAGAATACAATGTTCGCTAGACAGATTTCGATAGAACTGTACTTTTCTGAATTTGATTTCCAACGCTTGTTTAATGTCAGACCAAGCCTACAAAAATTTCATTTACATAACTTAATAATAAATAATGTTTATCTCACTTTTTGCCATTTAATTCTATCTTTTTTTGGTCCGGGAGTTTTATTTAAAATTGATGTCAACTGGTTCCATAATTCTCTTTGAGTGGGCTCATTTTTTTTTCTTAACGCTGTTCCATTAGCAAATCTTATATTGTGTTCCATAAACTCGACAATTACTCTCTTTTGATCTAAACTGATTTTTTGTTCATGTCTCATTATGATTAACGATGATTAACGATAATGAAGTAAATCAGGAAGTAAATATTATGATTGTTTTTTTGATTATAAACTGATATATCTACGATTGCTAATCAGTTGCTATGAAAACCGAATGTTTTTTATCAACATGAAGCTGTCTAGGGACCTAGGGAGCCAACTTCAGGCCTAATGTTGACAAAAAGTTCGAACTCTTATGAGTGAAGTATGTCCCAGAAACCTGACAAATAATATTTCAACTCAGATGTCGCTAGTGTCCGGTTAGAACCGATGTGAAGTTGACGTTTTCACGAAATGTGATATTTTAGAAGTTCATCTGTATAACATGATTCGTCTAAGAAAATTCGGTTATATTAAGAATGCCCTGATTTTGGTTCATAAAATAGCATTTTAAGCATTACAAAAATATTTGAGCTCTCTTCACATTGCTCTACTTCTCCGCTGTTTCAGTACAAACCCTAGTACAAACCAAGCGGCGGAGGGAAGCTTTCTATCAATATTAAGCTTGGGATCAAATGCGATAGATGGCATTACTATGAACTCGAATTATTTGTTTCCAAGTGCGCAAGCGCAAAGAATATGACGTAGATTGTAATCAAAAATTATAGTTGCGATTTTAAAAGTTTTTTGTTTGTTGATATTGATGTTTTTATTATTGTTATTTGCTTCATTTTTATAAATTTCCAAGTTCTTCTTGTTGTTTTTATTATTTTCATTTTCGACAGGCAGTTTTGAAGAAAATTTTACTTAAGAATTAAAATTGCAGATTTGTTATACTTGACACGTAAACTTTATATTCAAATGTGAATTACACAAGAACTAGAGGCTCTATTCAAATTTATATTGTAGAATCGGATTTTATTAGATAAAAGGGGTCGGCAACCTTTTTCGGACGACGGACCATTTTCAAAATAATTTTTTTTATGCGGGCCGCACATTGAAATGTAAAATGTAACTTGAATAATGCTTTTATATCATATACGAGTATAAATATAATTGAAAATGAATATTGGTGCTTTAGCGGGCCGCGCAAAAAGTTGCAAAGGGCCGCAGACTGCCTACCCCTGAGATAAATCATTAACAGAGATACTAGTTAGGTCTATTCTACCATTATCCACATTTTCAGACTTTCAGAGCCACTGGTTTAGGAAATAATAAACACTTTTCCTCCGAAAACAAACATGTATTGATCTATAAATCATTAACAGAGATAGTTAGAGAAGACGTCCTTCTGTCACTCAAACAACTTATCCTATTCTATCAGTAACCACAGTTTCAGACTTTAAGAAACACTGGTTTAACAGATAATGAACTTTTTGTCGCCGAAGAATGAATACATTTTACTGTTCATAAGATATATCGATCAATCAATCATTAACAGATAGTTAGGGAATTATTTTTCCTGTCACTTGAGCTATCGATTCTATTCTACCAGTATCCACATTTCCAGACTTTCAGAGCCACTGATTTAGGAGATAATGGACACTTCTTCTTCGAAAACCAATTAATTTTAGTATTTTCAAAATCTATTGATCAATAAATCATTATCGGAGATAGTTAGAGAATACTTCCGTCTGTCTATTCTATGAGAAATCACCCTTTCAGACTTTGAGAATCACTGGTTCAAAAAATAATTAATTCTTTGTGCATGAAGAATGATTAAATTTTAGATCACATAGGATCTATTGATCAATAAATCATTAGCAGAGATAGTTAGAGAATCCTATTTTCTTGTACTCAAGCTAGCAACTCTATTCTACCAGTATTCACACTTTAAGATTTTTAAGACCACTGGCTTAAGAGATAATGAACTTTTTATCTCCGAAAAGAGAATAAATTTTAGTATTCACAGGATCTGTTGAACAATAAATCATTAATAGGAACAATTTCAAATTTTAAGCTTGCGTCGTTTGAACATTTTGACCATATTTTAGTGAGTGAACACGCTTTGAAATGTTTGGGGACACTGGTTTGAAAGATAATGAATTATTTATTTTCCAAGAACACGGAATTTCAATAACTATTATTGAAGATAATTACTATTCAAACCCTTTTATTCACCTATATATTGCATTTATGCTTGTTTTGTATGACATTACATGTAAATGAATATTGTGGCTATTGAGAAAACTGTTTCTCCCAGAAAAACACATATTAAAATCTGTTTCCACCATATAAAACACATGATGCTAAAATTCGACCGGGACTACTAAAGCTGTACGTACCACTTCATGCTAGCGTTGCGCTAGGGCAAGTGTACGAATTTCTTTGCAAAGTCCCTGCATTTTTTGCTCGCCATCTTTGAACACTTGAGTGAACTATTTACCATCCAGTACAGTTTACTGTTGTTAACCTTACCGACTCACTCAGAAGGCATTGCTACTCAAATTACTTGGCACTTTGTCTCACAGATGGCTTTTGAATTACAGTTCACATGATTATCGACATTGTTGTTGAAGTTTGTTCACGTAATGGCGACGGATTCTTGTCACATAACGAAAGCAAGTTTGTAGGTGGTAGTTGAGTAATAAACGCTGATGCAATCAAGTTGAATATGAGATAAATTTAAGTGAAATGTTATTATATTTGCTCTAGATTGTGTGTTTTATTAAATTTGAAGTGATAATGTGTTGGTACAAAGTAATTTGATAGATTTCAGTTTACAGTTCAGTTTAAAACATTGAAACTTCTTGCAATCAACTTGAACGTACCCAAGGTAAATTTGAATAAAATTTTATTATGTTTGCTCTGAATTGTGTGTCTATTTATATTGTACAAAATGGTATAGTAGAAACGGGTACTATTCTGTTACATAATCGGTAAATATTTAGAATATTTTGATCGTGAATTTCATTCCGTTTTGGTGGTAGATTTTGTCAAATTTCAATTACTAATAAGCAAAAATGATAATCGGTGTCTTCATTCTGCATTACAAACATATTTACAAGGCTGAGGTCACTGGTTTGTTCTCAAATCAGTACATTATACATGCAAAAAAAATCAATTTTCATGGATAACCATCAAATGAATCTTCATATTTCTTGCTACTGATTTCGGAAATAACAATATTATTTGATTCAAATTACGAATGGACTTGTCCATCACGCTATATTACGTCATAGCGTTGTGTTTTTCGACTACTTGCTTCATCAACTTAATTGTTTTTATATAACGAATAATGCGATAATTTTAGTTAAATAATACAAAATTTGTGTGAATACTCATATTTTAAGTTAATAAAAACTGTGTTCATGTTAGTAATGGACTGAATTTCTTTTACAGTAATGTTTGTGTACTAATTCCTTCAAAAACACCACCTGCAGAAGCAGATATGAACGTTCATCATTTACAAGCGGACTTAGTGTTTTCAACAAGCAACCAATCATCAGAAACTAATTTGCATCACACTGTGAACTCTTACTTCTTCTTCGAGTTAAAAATTTGATTTGGAGTCCCAAAAGACATTCACAGATGTTTTGAAACATCCCTTGGCTATGGATTTGAGTCAATCGCGTATTGCATCAAAATTAATTGAGTGTGTAGCAGCCTTTCCAGTCTGTTTTCCAGAAGCCTCCCAATCTCAAAGCTTAGGGTGAGTAATTTATTTGTATTTTTCCATGGTTTCATTACAAACTAATAATTGCTTTTATTTTAAATATAAATTTGGTATTGCAATCATTTCAATTATCAGATCATAAGTTCATAAAAGTTTATGATTATACTAATAATACTAAAAAATAAATATCTTAAAATTTGCAATGTTAGTTGACTTTGAAATGAATAATCTTACATTATTCACTTTTTCGAAAATTTATACACCTTTAAAGTTGGTCTAATTGACAAAAATGTTTTTTAAATGAGTTTATTTACTTTTGACGTATTAAATCGTATTTTGAGCAACAAATTTAAGAAATATTACTACTTTACATTGCGTCTTCGACTTATTACTGCCTTGATACGTCATGACAAAGTCAAATTATTTCTTGTAATTTTTTGGAGACTGCTCTTGCAGGCTATAATCTGAGCTTTTTTTGAATGATATGTTATAATATTTCAATCAGCGAAAGATCTGCACTATTAGATGTCAATTTTAAAACTGAAATATCATTTGCCAACATTCAATGCTCCATTTTTGAGCCATATAACAGACGGGTGCCAACTATTTTGAATTACGTTTAATATTTTGAACGGTTTGATGTATAAGTTGCAAATAGATTTTCAAATTTTTTTGAAAACAGCTGAGTTGGTAATTAATATAAATAATAACTATTATTCATAAATTGATTTTATTTAATTATTTATTGAATACATATTAGGATAGTTCAACAATTTTTGAATGATGATATTTTCTGCAGCTCCTGAAAGAGTTCAAAATTCATAAGAGTCTTGAGTCAGCAGTAGCAGAGAATATTTGGACGAACAAGAACATCTATGGAGCATCAAGCAGATTTACAGTTTTTTCAACAAATCAATCATCAGAATCTAATTGGCATCATAATGCGAACTTGCAGTTCTCCTTTGAGTTGGAAGCTTGATTTGGAGTCCTGAAAGACATTCACAGATGTCTGGAAACATCCCTTGGTTATGGATTCGAGTCAATCGCCTATTGGATTAAAGTGAATTGAGAGTGTGGCAGCCTTTGCGTTCTCTTTTCAAGAAGCCTTCCAATATCAAAGCTTAAGAGTGAGTATTTTTTTTTTTTTTTGATAGTTTTATTCGAGTTTGATTACAAACTAACAATTGATTTTATTTCAAATATAAATTTGGTAATGCAATCTTTTCAATTTTATTACATCACAAGTAAATAAATGTTTATTATTATATTAATAATATTGATGTTTGATTGAGTAGAAAAGCATGCATAAACAAAATAAATATCTTATATTTGCAATGTTAATTAACTTTGAAATTAATAATTCTACATTATTCACCTTTTCGAAAATTTCTACATATTGAAATTGGTCCAATTGACAAAAATATATTTTTTAATTGTGGATAGATTAATTTCACTTTTTTCTTTGAATACAGCTGAGCTAGTGATTGATATAAATAAGATATATTATTCATTAATTGATTTTATTTAACTAATAATTGACTACATATTAGAATAGTTGCACAATTTTTGAAGATGCAAATGAACTAATAATACATATTTTCTGCAGTTCCTGAGGGAGCTCAAAATTCATCAGAGAGTCAAGTATACAGCAGAAGCGGAGAATACTTGGACAAACTAGGACATCTGCGGCAGCGATGGATAATAAATTCAACTACATCTGGTTGCAGTGGCAGTACAAAATTCGCAATTGGAATAGCAGTTTCTTCAGCAAATACTCAACTATGGACTTCGTAATATAAACTGCCTTATAAATATGCAGAATACTTTCCCTTGATTCAATTCCTTTCAATGTTCTTCTTTTTCTGGAAATATACTTTTGAATCCAATTAAACAATACGAATAAATATTTAAAACAAAAATATAACAGAATATGCCTAGAATACAACTGTTTAGTGTGTTATAGATATATTTAGGCCATTATGTAAATTGCTGTGTTATATTTTCACTTCTATCTCGCGTTTATTACTTCGGTTTTCTAAGTAGTTTGAAAAGTGCTGTAAATATATTTGAGGTTGGTACAAAATCGTGTTAAAGTAGAGATCAAAATTATTTTGAAACTAAATTGGGGCTTAAAACTCGCGCATCATAGTTTTTGGGCGCTTAGGCCCTCGGGCGTAATACAATTCGTTTTGATTATCCGTTTTGCTTTTTCTTTTGGGTATTAAATATTTGTCTTGGTTTTTTTTTTAATTTTTAAAGTCCTTGTGCCGTAACTTGGGCCAACGTTGGATTTTTTCGGTACACGACCATATAGCTCCAGGAACACCCCCTCCCTAAACGACGGGACAGACGGAATTCTTGGACTATATGCCGGAGTCGATGCGGGATAGTATGGAACGCGCGTTTTGTCGGCGACGGTCCGGGTCTTGATGGGATCACTGAACAAACAATATTCACACGTTATGTGTGGATGTTGTCCTTCAATGATGCCATGAAGAGTTCGACTTCTCGAGATGACGCTTAGTCGGCAACCGTACTCGTGTAATTAGGCGACCATCCGGGTCTCGGCTAGACAGACCACGAATTAGAGTCAATTTTATATTTGCTAAAACAAGCACAATCGGCTGCTTCTGGGTTAAATGTTAGAATCAGTAGTATGATATATTTCAGCATTTTTCAAAACAACTTTGCTACTTAAACATTAAAATTAATATATGACACAGCAATCAAGAAAATAGGTAGCTTTAATTAGTATAAGATACAAGTTTCATAGTACTTGATTTGAGAGCTGATGCAATCTTTTAAAAATGAGCGACTAAAAGAGAATTTTTCAATGTAAAAGTGCCCTTAAATTTTCACTTGAGTATCAGAGTACGTACCCACAATTTTAACTTTTTAGAACCCCCGATTCACTCAGAAATAATGAGTTAATGAATGAATATATTTTATTAAATAAAAGATTCGTATATTTGACAAAAAATAATAACATGTGCATTGAGGTATTCAATTCCCATCCTGTAGCTCATACACCAATAACAATTGGTAGTTAATATTATTTCTGCATAAATCTTCATCCCCCAATAATACGTACCTATAATTGAAATGTTCTAGAACCACTGGTTTATTCAGGAATAATTAGTTTGTAATTAGTTATTGGAATATTTAATTATCAAGCCTGTAGCTCGTACACCAATAACGAATAGTAGTTTATATCAGTGCTACATAAGCCTTCATCCACCCCTAAGTACGTACTCTCATTTTGAATGTTCTAGAACTTCTGGTTTATTCAGAAACAATAGATTAGTAACGAGTTATTGAAATATATAATTCTCAAACCTGTGGCTCGTTCATTATTAATAATTGGTAGCCAATATTAATTCTGCATGAACCTACATCCCCTTGAGTACGTATCTACAATTTGAATGTTCTAGAACTTCTGGTCTACTCAGGAATAATAAATTTGTGATTAATTATTACAATATTCAATTCCCAAGCCTGTAGCTCGTACACCAATAATAGTTGGTAGTTAATATTATTTCTGTATAAACCTACATTTCCCCTTAATACGTACCTATAATTTGAATGTTGTAGAACCTCTGGTCTATTCATAAATAATAAGTTTGTAATTAATTATTGAAATATTCAATTCTCCGATCTGTGGCTCGTACACCAATAACAATTAGTAGTTTATATCATTGCTACATAAGCCTACATCCCCCTAAGTACGTACTTAAAATTTGAATGTTCTAGGGCCTCTGGTTCATTCAGAAATAATAAGTTTGTAATTAGTTGATAAGATATTTAATTCTCAAGCATGTGGCTCGTACACCAATAATATTTGGTATTTAATATTAGTTTTTCTTGAACCTTCATCCTCCCTTAATACGTATCTAGAATTTGAATATTCTAGAACCTCTGGTTTACTCAAAAATAATTAGTTTGTAATTAGTTACTGAAATATTCAGTTCCCAAGCCTGTAGCTCGTACACCAATAACAATTGATAGTTAATATTATTTCTGCATAAACTTACATCCCTCCTTGATACATACTTATAATTTGAATGTTCTAGAACCTCTGGTTTACTCAATAATAATTGGTTTGTAATTAGATAATGAAATACTCAATTCCGAAGCCTGTAGCTCGTACACCAATAACAATTGGTAGTTAATATTATTTTTGCTTGAGCCTGCATCCCTCCTTAATACGCACCTATAATCCAAATGTTCCAGAGCCTCTGGTTCACTCAAAATAAAATAAGTTTGTAATTAGTTATTGTAAATAATCAATTATCCAGCCTGTACCTCGTATCAATGTACCAATAATAAGTGGTGCCTAATATTATTTCTGCATAAACCTACATCCCTCTTTAATACGTACCTATTATTTGAATGTTCTAGAACCTCTGGTTTACTCAAAAATAATAGGCCCGTAATTAACTATTAGAATATTTAGTTCTTTAGTCTGTAGCTCATACACCAATAACAATTAGTAGTTTATATCATTACTACATAAGCCTATATCCTCCCTTAGTACGAACTCAAAATTTGAATGTTTTAGTACCTCTGGTTCAATCAAAAATAATTATTTTATCTTGAATTAGTGTAATTATCATATTTATAACTCATGTGCCAACAATAATCATATTTATTCATAAATTGTATCATATTATACTATAATAATAGATAATATTATAATTCCACATATTATTGTACCAAATTATGCATGAATAAGAGCTTCTTGTATGCTTTTTATATCTTATTATCAAATAAAAAATATGAATGTTTTTGTATTTTATGGTAACGAAAATAAATTGAATACTGTAAATAATGACTTTTCATTTTTAACAATTTCCTTTTAAATCATTCAGGAATTTATTATCAAATTCACAAATAGTTCCAAATTTCTCCACCAGTTGGCAGCATCTGTCGATAGTACAATCAGCGTCATCTATTATTCACTTTATAAACTAAGAAAAAAAGTGTTCAATTGGAAAAAATATGATTAAAATTATAAATAATTGATCACACGTATATAGTTCAAAAAAGTGCCGCGAGGGGGCAGCACCTGTCAATAACACCAATTAGCAAACATCTCTTTCATTAGGAAAAATGATGACTACTTGACGAAATTTGTGCCTTCTAAAAATCCAAATTTTGTATCAGGAACAAAGGAGTCGCAGGAGAAAACCAAGAAATTAATTAGCGATTTTCTCGATAACTAGAGACATTAGAGGAAAACGTTTCAAATAAAAGTTACATAGCTTTTAACGTTCTACAAGATTTAATTGGAACATTTCTTTCTAGGACTTATAGTTCACGAGAAACGATATGATACTACCCTTAATTTAAGGGTTGGAGAAAAATTACAACTACTTTTATGATAGCCCTTTTAAAGCTGCGTATGGTGATGTGATTAAATTTTCTCTAAGGGCTATAGTTCCGGAGTAAATCAAGAAAAACACTCTCCGAAAATCTTTGAAATTGCTCTTACAAATTCTGCTATCTTAATACAAATTTTGGATTTTTTGGCGACGAAAAAATTAATCACCAATGACCGAAAAGTGTTTTTCTTGATTTATTCTTGAACTACAGCCCTTATGGGAAAATAAGTTACATCACCATATGCAGACTTAAAAGGGCTATCAAAAAGATAGATGAATTTTTCTTCCAACCCTTAAATTAAGGGTAGTAGCATATCGTTTCTCGTGAACTATGAGCCCTAGAAAGAAATGTTCCAATTAAATCTTGTAGAGCGTTGAAAGTTATGTAACTTTTACTTGAAACATTTTCCCCTAATGTCTCTAGTTATCGAGAAATTCGCTAATTAATTTCTTGGTTTTCTCCTGCGACTCCTATGTTCCTGATACAAAATTTGGATTTTTAGAAGGCACAAATTTCGTCAAGTAGTCATCATTTTTCCTAATGAAAGAGATGTTTGCTAATTGGTGTTATTGACAGGTGCTGCCCCCTTGCGCCACTTTTTTGAACTATATACGTGTGATCAAATAATATTTAATTTTAATCATATTTTTCCAAATTAACACATTTTTTCTCAGTTTATAATGTGAAAAATAGATGGCGCTGTCTGTACTATCGACAGATGCTGCTAGCTGGTGGAGAAATTTAGAACTGTTTTAAATAAAATCAAGGGTAGTATTTTAAATAAAAATCATATATTTTTAACACATAATAGCTTATATTCATGCATAAATTGATACAATAATACATAGAATTACAGAATTATTCATTATTACAATAAAATAATGTTATATTCTAATAGTTTGTATAACATAATATGGTTAATAATTTTTTATCTTTAATATTAATATGCAAGGGTTGATTAAGAGAGTGACGAGCGAAATCTTCTCCACATATTCCACTTTTCCCATCCAAGAACTCATTAAGCTAGAAGCTGGCCAGAAAAACTTGTACAGCAACTGTAACAAACAAATAATTATTAAAAAATTAATAGTGGTCACTATATCTATAACCAGTGGTTCAAAAAATCTAAAACTGTGGCTACTGGTAGTGTAGGGTTAGGGGCTTGATATACAAAAGCTATGATTTTCTAGCTATCTCTGTTAATGATTTATAGATCAATAGATCCAAGATATAATTAATTTTCTTGTTTTTGAAAGATAGAATATTCATTATTTCCTAAGCCAGTGGTTCAAAAAATTTGAAAATGTGGATACTGATAGTGTAGTGTCTGGAGGTCATGGTATTTAAACAATGATTTTTTTCCTATATTTATTAATGATTTATTGATCAAAAGATCCAAAAAATAATAAATTTGTTTATTTTTGGAAGATAAAATAATCAATATCTTCTAAACCAGTGGTTCAAAAAATTTTAAAATGTGGGTACTGGTAGAGTAGTGTCTGGAGTTTATGGTGTCAAATCAATGATTTTTTTCCTATCCTCATTGATGATTTATTGATCAATAGATCCAAGAGATACTGAATTTATATATTCTTGGAAGATAAAATAATCATTATTTTCTCGACCAGTGGTTCAAAAAATTTAAAAATGTGGATACTGGTAGAGTAGTGTCTGGAGCTCAGGGTATTGAAGCAATGATTTTTTTCCCACTTTTATTAATGATTTATTGATCAATAGATCCCAGAGATACTGAATTTGTATGTTCTTATAAGATAAAATAATCATTATTCGCTAAGCCAGTGGTTCAAAAAATTTAAAAATGTGGTTACTGGTAGTGTAGTGTCTGGAGCTCATGATATTGAAGCAATGATTTTTTTCTTATACTTATTAATGATTTATTGATCAAAAGATCCAAAATATAATGAATTTGTTTGTTCTTGGAAGATAAAATAATCAATATCTTCTAAGCCAGTGGTTCAAAAAATTAAAAAATGTGGATACTGGTAGTGTAGTGTCTAAGGCTCGTGGTATTGAAGCAATGATTTTCTTCCTACTTTTATTAATGATTTATTGATCAATAGATCCAAGAGATACTGGATTTGTATGTTCTTGGAAGATGAAATAATCATTATTTGCTAAACCAGTGGTTCAAAAATTTAAAAATGTGGATACTGGTAGAGTAGTGTCTAGAGCTCATGGTATTAGAGCAATGATTTTTTTCCTATTCTCATTAATGATTTATTGATCAATAGATCCAAGAGATACTGAATTTATATGTTCTTGGAAAATAAAATAATCAATATTTTCTCAACCAGTGGTTCAAAAAATTGAAAAATGTGGATACTGGTAGAGTAGTGTCTGGAGCTTATGGTATCAAAGCAATGATTTTTTCCCCACTTTTATTGATGATTTATTGATCAATGGATCCAAGAGATACTGAATTTATATGTTCTTGGAAAATAAAATTATCATTATTTTCTCAACCAGTGATTCAATAAATTTAAAAATGTGGATACTGGTAGAGTAGTGTCTGGAGCTCATGGTATTGAAGCAATGATTTTTTTCCTACTTTTATTGATGATTTATTGATCAAGAGATACTGAATTTGTATGTTCTTATAAGATAAAATAATCATTATTTACTGAACCAGTGGTTCAAAAAATTAAAAAATGTGGATACTGGTAGAGTAGTGTCTGGAGCTCATGGTATTGAAGCAATGATTTTCTTCCTACTTTTATTAATGATTTATTGATCAATAGATCCAAGAGATACTGAATTTGTATGTTCTTGGAAGATGTAATAAGCATTATTTTCTCAACCAGTGGTTCAAAAAATTTAAAAATGTGGATACTGGTAGAGTAGTGTCTGGAGCTCATGGTATTAAAGCAATGATTTTTTTCCGACTTTTATTGATGATTTATTGATCAATAGATCCAAGAGATACTGAATTTATATGTTCTTGGAAAATGAAATAATCATTATTTTCCAAGCCAGTGGTTCGAAAAATTTAAAAATGTGGATACTGGTAGAGTAGTGTCTGGAGCTCATGGTATTAAAGCAATGATTTTCTTCCTACTTTTATTGATTATTTATTGATCAAGATATACTGAATTTGTATGTTCCTATAAGATAAACTAATCATTATTTATTAGACCAGTGGTTCAAAAAATTAAAGAATGTGGATACTGGTAGAGTAGTGTCTGGAGCTCATGGTATTAAAGCAATGATTTTCTTCCTACTTTTATGAATGATTTATTGATCAATAGATCCAAGAGATACTGAATTTGTATGTTCTTGGAAGATGAAATAATCATTATTTGCTAAACCAGTGGTTCAAAAAAATTAAAAATGTGGATTCTGGTAGAGTAGTGTCTAGAGCTCATGGTATTAGAGCAATGATTTTTTCCCTATTCTCATTAATGATTTATTGATCAATAGATCCAAGAGATACTGAATTTATATGTTCTTGGAAAATAGAATAATCATTATTTTCACAACCAGGGGTTCAAAATATTTGAAAATGAAGATACTGGTAGAGTAGTGTCTGGCGCTTATGGTATTGAAGCAATGATTTTTTTCCTATCTTTATTACAGATTTATTGATCAATAGATTCAAAAGATACTGAATTTGTATGTTCTTGGAAGATGAAATAATCATTATTTGCTAAACCAGTGGTTCAAAAAATTTAAAAATGTGGATACTGGTAGAGTAGTGTCTAGAGCTCATGGTATTAGAGCAATGATTTTTTTCCTATTCTCATTAATGATTTATTGATCAATAGATCCAAGGGATACTGAATTTATATGTTCTTGGAAAATAAAATAATCAATATTTTCTCAACCAGTGGTTCAAAAAATTTAAAAATGTGGATACTGGTAGAGTAGTGTCTGGAGCTTATGGTATCAAAGCAATGATTGTTTCCCCACTTTTATTGATGATTTATTGATCAATAGATCCAAGAGATACTGAATTTATATGTTCTTGGAAAATAAAATTATCATTATTTTCTCAACCAGTTGTTCAATAAATTTCAAAATGTGGATACTGGTAGAGTAGTGTCTGGAGCTCATGGTATTGAAGCAATGATTTTTTTCCTACTTTTATTGATGATTCATCGATCAAGAGATACTGAATTTGTATGTTCTTATAAGATAAAATAATCATTATTTACTAAACCAGTGGTTCAAAAAATTAAAAAATGTGGATACTGGTAGAGTAGTGTCTGGAGCTCATGGTATTGAAGCAATGATTTTCTTCCTACTTTTATTAATGATTTATTGATCAATAGATCCAAGAGATACTAAATTTGAATGTTCTTGGAAGATAAAATAATCAATATTCTCTCAACCAGTGGTTCAAAAAATTAAAACATGTGGATACTGGTAGAGTAGTGTCTGGGGCTCATGGTATTAAGACAATGATTTTTTTCCTCTTCTCATTAATGATTTATTGATCAATAGATCCAAGAGATACTGAATTTATATGTTCTTGGAAGATAAAATAATAATTATTCTCTCAACCAGTAGTTCAAAAAATTTAAAAATGCGGATACTGGTAGAATCTTGTCTGGAGCTCTTGGTGTCAAAGCAATGATTATTTTCCTACTTTTATTAATGATTTATTGATCAATAGATCCAAGAGATACTGAATTGGTATGTTCTTGGGAGATAGAATATCTATTATTCCCTCAACCAGTGGTTCAAAAAATTTAAAAATGTGGATACTGGTAGTGTAGTGTCTGGAGCTCATGGTTTTGAAGCAATGATTTTTTTCCATTCTTTTATTAATGATTTATTGATCAATAGATCCAAGAGATACTGAATTTGTATGTTCTTGGAAGATGAAATAATCATTATTTGCTAAACCAGTGGTTCAAAAAATTTAAAAATGTGGATACTGGTAGAGTAGTGTCTGGAGCTTATGGTATTGGGACAATGACTTTTTTCCTATCTTTATTATTGATTTATTGATCAATAGATCCAAGAGATACTGAATTTGTATGTTCTTGGAAGATAACATAATCATTATTACCTCAACCAGTAGTTCAAAAAATTTAAAAATGTGGGTACTGGTAGAGTAGTGTCTGGAGCTTATTGTATCCGATCAATGATATTTTTCCTATTCTTATTAATGATTTATTGATCAATAGATCCAAGAGATACTGAATTTATATGTTCTTGGAAAATAAAATTATCATTATTTTCTCAACCAGTGGTTCAAAAAATTTATAAATGTGGATACTGGTAGAGTAGTGTCTGGAGCTCATGGTATTAAAGCAATGATTTTTTTCTACTTTTATTGATGATTTATTGATCAATAGATCCAAGAGATACTGAATTTGTATATTCTTATAAGATGAAATAATCATTATTTGCTAAACCAGTGGTTCAAAAAATTTATAAATGTGGATACTGGTAGAGTAGTGCCTAGAGCTCATGGTATTGAAGCAATGATTTTTTTCCTATTCTCATTAATGATTTATTGATCAATAGATCCAAGAGATACTGAATTTATATGTTCTTGGAAAATAGAATAATCATTATTTTCTCAACCAGTGGTTCAAAAAGTTTTAAAATGTGGATACTGGTAGTGTAGTGTCTGAAGCTCATGGTATTAAAGCAATGATTTTTTTCTTATTCTTATTAATGATTGATCAATAGATCCAAAAGATACTGAATTTGTTTGTTCTTGAAAGATAAAATAATCAATATCTTCCAAGCCAGTGGTTCAAAAAATTTAAAAATGTAGATACTGGTAGTGTAGTGTCTGGAGCTCATGGTATTGAAGCAATGATTTTTTTCCTATTCTTAATGATAATTTATTGATCAATAGATCTAAAAGATATTGAATTTGTATGTTGTTGGAAGATAAAATAATCAATATCTTCTAAGACAGTGGCTCAAAAAATTTAAAAATGTAGATACTGGTAGTGTAGTGTCTGGAGCTCATGGTATTGAAGCAATGATTTTTTTCCTATTCTTAATGATAATTTATTGATCAATAGATCTAAAAGATATTGAATTTGTATGTTGTTGGAAGATAAAATAATCAATATCTTCTAAGACAGTGGCTCAAAAAATTTAAAAATGTGGATACTGGTAGTGTAGTGTTTTGAGCTCATGATATTGAAACAATGATTTTTTTTCCATTTTTATCAATGATTTATTGATCAATAGATCCAAGAGATACTGAATTTGTATATTCTTGGAAGATAAAATAATCATTATTCTCTGAATCAGTGGTTCACAAAATTTAAAAATGTGGATACTGGTAGAGTAGTGTCTGGAGCTCATGGTATTGAAGCAATAATTTTTTCCTATACTTATTATTGATTTATTGAGCAATAGATCCAAAAGTTATTGAATTTGTTTGTTCTTGGAAGATAAAATAATCAATATCTTCCAAACCAGTGGCTCAATAATTTTAAAAATGTGGATACTGGTAGTGTAGTTTTGAGCGGTCAAGGTACAAAAGCTGTGATTTTCCAGCTATTTCCGTTAATGACTTATTGATCAATAGATTCACGAGATGCTGAATTTTTATGTTCTTGTAAGATAAAATATTCATTATCTTTTAAACCATAGTAGTTCAAAAAATTAAAAAATGTGGATACTGCTTGTGAAATTTTAGGGGCTTGTGGTACGAAAGCTATGATTCTTCATCTCTCTCCAGTTATTATATATTGATCAATAGATCCAATACATATTGAATTTTTAATTTCTTGGAAGATGGAATATTCATTATTTCTTAAACCAGTGGTTAAAAAAATTTAAAATAAGGGTACTGGTAGTGTAGTGTCAGAGGCTCAAGATACGAAAGCTATGATTTTCCCGCGGTAATAATATGTGAACATTATGAAGTATTTGTAGAACTCGACAGTTATTGTACACAGTAAGGTGATGGATGGTTATGAATTTGAAGCTATAATGAGTGAAATGAAATGACTATTAGATGCAAAAACGCCTATTCTTGTGGATATATTTGTTATTAACTTACTAATGTTAATCCAGCACTCCACCAGGATTCACTCACCAACAGCATGATTCAGTTACAAGGGGCCCTACACGTCATAGTGTCCATGAGCAGGCCGAAACTTTGATCCACATTTGTACTTCATTTTGTACGGCAAGTTGGACACTTGCAGTACAATTCTACAAGTTATTCTGGAACAAAAATAAGTTTGTCAGTAAGGTTATAAATATTAAAAGCTAATACGACGACAGTTCTGGTTTATATATAATAATAAATATTTATAGTACGTACATAATTTTACCAAGTAAGCATAAACAATGATCATTCAGGTAGTTCCCGTATTTTAGTCACAATAAATATTGGACTGAATGATTTTCTGCCTCTCAGAAATATCTGGAGTTTCGAACAATAAACAAATAAGAAGCATTTAGGACAAATAAAAATTTTCTAGCGGTGCTAGAACTGAAACTGAGTATCTCCAATTACGGAAGATATTTAATATTTCTATATCATATATTTAATTTTTCAAATACAGTATTTGTGAAATTAACTAAATAAAGTAATTGTTTTATAAATAAATTATGAAGTCTTTGATTTATTTTTAATGTATGAAAGATGATTTTTACATAAAAACTTGAATAGAATTACTACTATTATTGGTATTAGAAGTATAAGAATAAAACACAACTGAATAAATAAAATGATATCGATATTAACATTTTGATACCAAGAATGTCGATTATCATTAGGTCTATAAATAGGTAAGCCTTTATGTCTTATCACATAGTCCACCCACCATCTTAATTTATCTGCCGATGATATTGGAACATCTTTCATAAGTGAAGAAATTTCCTTTGCTTTCATCCGATACCTAAAATTTTAACAAAAGCCTAAAAGCTGTTGCAGATTTTTTGAAATCAAAATGTTATCATTTAGTTATTTCGTTTCAACTATTTCATACCTTGACTGAGTCAATATTTCCTTTATTTCTTCTTCCAAAGTTAATTCAGAAAATTTAGTTAGTGGCAAATATCTTCCATAACCCAATTTGTGAGCATATTTAGCATTGATTGGTTGTTCACATAAAAAAGGAAGTACTAAAGTGGGAACTTCATGATATATTGCTTCTTGGAGTGATAAAATACCTCCTTGCATTATGAAAAGTTTCGTTTTGTTGTGACCTAAATAACAGGTTCTTATCATTTTTTCAAACAATTTAGTTTGTTATTTTATAACCGTGATAAAAATGAAATTTAATGAGCTAGCTTCAAGCATTCTTTTATAGCTTTATTTATTTATTTTCAATTAATAATTATATGAATAAAAGTTTTCTTTATGAAATTAATGTCCATGGTAGCCAAAATTCTTAATTATTTACTTCAAGTCAAATAGTCGTTTTCCTACCTAAAATATCTTGTTGAGGACACCATTTAAAAATCTTAATATTTTCTGGTAAATCTCTCATGTCAGTATTGGCTTTCCATATAATTCTTTGCGGTAACTTCTTAAAAACATTTATGAACGCTTTTGTCACTTGATTAGGAATTTTGGCTTGAAAAGTTGATCCAAAGCTAAAATAAATAATTCCATGCTCTCCTGCACCTTCTACAAATTCCGCTATATCTTTTGGAAGTGCTTTTGCAGGTTTGCAATGTAGTCCTCCTATTTCTACGTAATTTGAAATAATTGGCCTTGAGTGTCCCATCGCTTCAACTGTATTAACAAGTAGAAGAGAAGTATTTTGTGAAATAATACTAATTGGAGGTGTATCGGGGGGGAAATATTTTTTTGTAGCCTCATTTATTGTCGGAAGATAGTGCCATTTATACTGAAACATTATTCCCAAAATCTTAATCTAAAAAATAAAGTAAATGAATATGTACTTGGTAAGATAGTTCTGTAAATTTACAAATTTCTTCAATCTATTGAAAAAACTATCTGGCATTTCTGGTGTGTACAGATTGTCATCGTAAGAGAAGAAATTTGGATTTCCTATTGCATCATTTTGCCATGGATATGGTACAGTTGTTGATACCTATAATAATTTAAAAGTATTGATAATAGGGATTAATGTTGGCGGCACTGCTATTGGCAGAAATTAATCCGTAGCCATCTAGCGGTTTTGAGCGAAACTCCTCTTTGGAGGATTCGTTTTGACTTTTGGCATTCTATGAAATCGCTGATTTTATTACAATTTCTAATGTTATTCATTGATATTGGAACAAAATGCTATGTTTTTTCATTTGTGAGTAGAATTATTTTCAATTATTTGATGAAAGCATCGAGATTCTGACCATTCTTCTTATTTGATATTATATAAAAAACATAAGAAATAAAAAATGTATAGACAAATAAAATTAATTAATAAATAAAATAAATTCACCATCATGACTTTGAATAAAAGACAGTGAATTTAAAATTTAAACTTGGTGGTATTACGGCCTGTTTCTGTGTTAGATAGGCCAAAACACAATAGACAGATGTTGCTTATTTTACGCCGAAAATATTCAAGGAAAATACATTTATTTATTATTGTGTAAAACCAAAATCTAGATTTTATTACGACTTTTGGGATGGTTTCATTTTCCTAAATATGAGTATCTAATTTTACATACCTGAATTAAAGGAGCTTTTAAATGATAAGCAAAAGGAATAAGAAATTCCGATAAAGAATAAGTCATCAATAAAACGTCAAATTTTTCTTTCGTGTGTATCAAATTTTGGAATAGTTTTGAATTTAAAAAATAATCAACGTAAGTTGGAGTTACAGACATAGATATTAATGTTGAATCTTTAGTCGTATCATCGTCACCTAATCTTGCTTTGAATACATTTTCCCTGAAAAATAATAAATCAATTATGTATATTTTCTTATATTTAATGTGTGTATTAATAAAATATCATTATGGCACTATTTTTTGCTCAAAAACTGTTAGGAATTTTTTCCTCAGTAATTATAAGGTTGGTATGTTGATTCTTATTGGAAAAATTCTCTCAAATTCCTAGGAGGAGATAGCTCAATAAATTGCCAGTGACTTACATACACCAATTTAAGTAAAGGTCATTAATATACAAAATGAACTTACTGATTTATAAATATGAAATTCGGGTTTGGCACTTTTACAAAAGTAACGTTCGGAACATCGAAATCATTTTCTATAATATTGTAATAGACAATTTCATGATCAGCTGCCAAATTTTCAACAATTGCTGACATGAAATTTCCATAACTTCTGACCGGTATTAACTGCAATACTAAAATTCTGCCTCCTTCCACAGAAAAACAAATTTTTGTGAAAATATAAATATACAGCAAAAATAACTAAAATAAAATTGAAAATTAGTAAAAAGTTAATTTTGAATATTATTCTTTGAAACATGCCATGGTAAAAAAAATCAGAACAGTTTAATATTGTGCATTTGCACCAATTAATATACGAATATTTGATGCACTAGTTTTTATGTAAGAGAATAAAGCAAAAAAAAAAACTTATTTCATTGCTCAATTTATGAAGAAGAAAATGACATTTCTTGAAGATAAATTAAAATTTATAGCACTAGCAGTATCATTAACTGTACAATATGATATAATGACTCAAAATATTAATGATTAATTTTTAAGGAAACGTGATAATATGAAGTTCACAACTCTTGAAAAAGTGCTGTCTCGATAAAAAAAAAAAATAGGAAAAATATACGTCAGTCAAAAACTAACGGCGTAAGAAGTAAATCTTTTTATGGAGTGCATCTGCTTCTGTATCTGAGTGATTATTTGCACATTGTTAATGATTTATATTACAAATTCTAAGAAAAAAACAGCACTTACAGATTTGGAACTGGTAGGAACTAAATGAAAGCTGTTGTTTCGTAGATTTTCCCAAACTGCTTGATTTTAAGCTCAGTGATAGTAATTTGCGAAATTTCTGAGCTAACAAACATTCCTAAACTATTTCTCGTTGACAGTTTTTGCACTCCATTAGAATTTTCACTTCCAATGTCATTAACTTTTCACTGACGAATTTTCTTTTATCACGTTAAGTAGAAGAAATGTGACTGCAGCTTCAATATCTTTGGCTGCTACAAAATAGTCGTTTTTTACGACATTTTTGTCGCAAACACTCCCTACTAGATTTTCATACATATCTTTAACGCAATTTGTGATAATTAAGCGTTGTTCTCTATCAGACTGGCCAGATTTTTGACACCCAAATGCTATTGGACTTTTTCACCTATGAGTAATTCTTTCAAATGTCATAAAGAATATTTAATTCTTTAAAATATCTTTTCACCAATCTAAATGCGTCACAAAATACTTACTCATGAATATGAACACATAAATTTTATCAGAATGTTTACGAAACTGAATGGTCAAAAGCAGACATTTGTTTAGAAATTAATTGCTTTAGTGGTCAACCTTTGCATGACATTTTATTCTATGGGTGATTTTCTCGAATTTATTTTCATATTTCTCTACACTTGAAAAAGGCCGCACTTTGCTGTCGAAACGTTGTGTTTCAAATTAATTTATACAGATATACCCAATAAAACATTTATTCATAAAAAATGTTTAATTTATTACTTATGCGGGATAAGTACTATTTTGCGCACTTTTTTCCGGACGGTATCTGCCTTTTGCGTGCACCAAGTAAATTCTAGTATATTATTGATTTTTCATTCAATTATGACTTTTTTATTTTGTCTTTACATAAATATTTCGTGACATTTCTTTTAAAATAACGAATTGAAATCCTTATTGAAAAAATGAATAATAAAGCTATGAATATAAAAAATAAAAGAATATCGGTTTCTATAATTGCAATCCAAGAATATCGATTATCCTTTGGTCTAAAGACTGGAAATCCTTTATGACGAATTATGTAATCCGTCCACCACTTCAATTTGTTGTCAGGACTTAATGGTTGATCTTTGAATAGAGTTGAAAGATGCTTAACTTTTTCTTTGTATCTTAAATAAAATAAAAATTGAGGAATTGTTGCTGCAAAAGAAAAATTAACATTTATGTCTTACTGTTTGTTTGTGAAAATTTCTTGAATTTCGTTTGTTAGTCTTTCTTCATTGATTTCATAGAAGAAAATATAACGCCCATATCCTAATTTCTCTACTAAATATGCGTTACTGGGCTGATCAAAAGTTATAGGAATTACTAAAATTGGAACTCCGTGATATACTGTTTCCTGCAGTGAAAGCATTCCTCCATGAGAGATAAAAAGTTTCATTTTTTTATGACCTTTGAAAAAAAAAAACATTAATTGTTGTATGGTTTCGAGGTTATAATTATAGATCCAAGATTTGGTACTCTCGCTTCATGATTGTTCCTCAAACAAAGCAATCGCGTTGTAATAGTTATTTACGTATAGAGGGCTGAAAGATTAAGTTTACACCCGCGGACAAAGTTTGAGGCCCGAAGCGTAGCGAGGGCCTTAATTCGTCCAAGGGTGTAAATTGTCTTTCAGGCCGAGGCACCTACAACGTTTTACGCACAACTGTGATAAAATTTACTTGTGAATTTCTCGTAAGTAATTAGTTTTTGAGAACACGCAAAAATATTTATTACTTCAAAATTATAAGGTGGCGTATGGTAACAAAAAACATGTCATGTGTTAAACAATTGATTTTGTTTATATGTCAACAAAATTCTGTTGGTAGTTTTCTTATTTTAATAATAATACTGGTGGCCAATTCTCTAGTTTACAGCCCGACGGGCGTAAAGTAGAAGTTACCACCATGGTAACTAAGTTGTAAACAAACAATTTTGTATCAGTTGTGCGTAAAATAATAAATAATTGTTATAATTGATGGACAAACTAACTATTGTGCAATATATGCAAGGCTATAGTTTTTACTGCTGCAAGAAGTTGATAATTTTTTTTAACAGTTTTATCAAGCCAATAATTGAAAATACTTTAATCAGCCTATAAAATTTTATGGGTAATAGTTTTCGCTTTTTTTTCAGCTAAAAAGATTAGATATGAATGCTGCTACTTCAAAAAATATAATAGGGAAAGTATTGTAATTGTAATTTTTTAATAGTTCGAGATTTTGATGAATTTTCACATTTTAGACCTTATTGAACCCGAAAAACATAATTTGAAAGAAAGTTTATTTTAGAAATAGAATTTATCATAAAATATGAAACTAAAATTGATCTTCGAATAATTTGGCACAATATTCACTCTAAACATTTTCAAAATTATCAGCGGTTCATTTGTCATTATTAAAATTAGAATTATTATAAAATTCGTTATTTTTTTCTGAAGCAAAGAAATAATGAGAATCATTATGTGAAATTAGAATTATTATCAATTATATTAAGACATCACATTCAAACGTTCGTCAATAGTTCTTTTAAAATAAGTAATTTGACTTTATCGTGTTTGGTATCAAATCAAAGCTCTTGCGGATATAATTCTGCTAGAAGTGAGGAGGATATTTGAACGATTGTCAATTGTTTCTTTTACAAATTATTTAAATGATGTCTAGTTTGGTACCAATTTAAAGCCCTCGGGAAGATAAACATAGTACATCAAGAATAAATAATTAATGGAATTCACGTTATCATCTTTGAATTACACTTCCGGCGATCAAATATCGAAACTGTATGTGCCAATGAATTAAAGACCCCGAAAATCTATAAAAAAACAGCCATCTGTCACTTTAACAAAGACAGCTGTCTCTTTGAAATATGCAATTGACTGAAACAACGATGAAACTGGCCATGAAATTTATGGTCGGGAAAGCAGATTTTTTAAATAAATGTTTGTGACTTACCCAGAATATCCTGCTGAGGCAGCCATTTGGATATTCTAACATTTTTAGGTAAATTTCGAATATCTTGGTTACATTTCCATAAAACTCTTTGAGGAAGTTTCCTAAATACATTTAAGAATATTTCAACGACTTTTGGTGGTAATTCCGCCTGAATTGTAGTTCCAAAACTGAAATAAATTATGCCATGCTCCCCTGAGCCTTGAACGAACTCTTCCAGATCTTTTGGTAGAGGTTTCGGAGGTTTACAATGTATTCCACCAATTTGAATTGTATTAGATATGGTAGGATTTGCGTAGCCCATTACTTCATGAGTGTTGACAATTAAAAGAGAAGCATTATTTATGATTTCGGCTAAAGGTGGCGTTCCATTTGGATAAATTCTTTGGCATACGCTGTCTATTTTTGGGATGAGAGAATATTTGTACAAGAAAGTAACAATGAAGTGTTTCAACTGTAAAAAAAAAAACAATTGTAGGTTTTTCGAGAATTTTTGAAGATATGTTAAAAACCAATTTAAATATAGGAGAATTTCTGTACAGTCAGCACAATTTGGAAGCCTATTCTAATTCGTAGAGATATCTTTGAGGCAGGTCCCAGTCATAACATAGTTACATTTATGGGAAAACAATATGATCTACAAATTTATGTTGGTAATATACAGGTAATATAGGTTGGTATAATACGCAAAAGTGCGCATGCGTTCCAGAATCTAGACAAAACTCGAATATAATTTTTCTATGACATATTTAAATGCGAAAATCGAACGGAAATTTCTGATTCACATTATGCTAGAATTGGCTAGAAGCTTCTCGAACGGAGCTCGGACTGAACTCTAGCCAAAAAAAGTATAATTTAATTCAAGCTAAGGACGTAATACCGATAGGAAGTTCCAACCAAAGACAAAATAAATATAATTTTGCAGTTGCTTCGCGTAGTAATTTAATTTTTCGAGGTTGGCAACACCAATAAGGACAAAGAAAGATATAATTTGGTAAATTTCTAGTTCATTTTCATGAAATCCAGCATTTAACTGCCAAAGATCAGTTTTATAGTTAATTTTATTGAAAAATAAATTCGTTATAATCAAAATTATTCTGCATATAATTTACTTCTGACAAGAATGATATTTGGATTATGATTTTCGCGCGAAAAGAGTTGCCAACATGAGATCAAACCAAAGAGAAAACTTTCTGCAAGTGTTTTTATGATAAATAAAAAATAAGCTAGTGTCTTTTTGTAACAACCAGTTTATTGAGTGGTGATTTTTCTACGTTTACGCAAAATTCTATCAAATTTTCATCTCATTTCGAGAAATTGATGTTTTTGTTGGCGAAAAAATATGTTGAAGTGAATTTCAACCCCAAAATTTATATTCTGTCAATGAAAAACAAAATTATACGTCTTTAAATACAGTCATACAAATCTCTAAAAATAAAATATCACTAAAAATCATAAAAAAATATCACTTACATAATTGATGATTCGGTTACTAAAATATTCGTTGTTCGCATCGACTACTAAAGAATAATCATAAGACAAGAAACTAGGAGCTCCGACTGCTAAATTATGCCAAGGTAATGCTGTCGCTGGAGAAACCTAAAATAAATTAGCACATTAAAATTTTTGGATATATTTAACTGGAGGGTAATTTCAATAAAAACAATTGACTTTGATAATTATTCTTTCAGATAAACAACGTACGTACCATAACCAGAGGAGCATTGAATATGTGAGAAAATGGAATTACATGTTCAGAAATATGCGTAAAAGTAAAAAACAAATCAAATTGTTTCCCAGATTCTACTAAATCACGTAAATTTTTATTTATTTTTAGTAAATCTTCTATATATTCTTCAGAAGTAGCCAGTAATGTCTGTTTGATCACTTGAAATCTTTTGTTATCAGCTAATTGGCTAAATATATCTTCCCTAAAAACGAAGAGAGATATAAATAGTGTAAATAAATCTTTATTCTTGGAGAATAATTTAAAATTCCCACTAGGGATTTTTTTTATTAACAGAATTATTGATAGATAATACTTACATAGAAACAATGTGTAAATAAGGCCTAGAAATAGGATGAAAAGTAATATTAGGATGATTGAAATCTTTGTGCATTATGCTAAAAAAAGTAATTTGATGATGAGGAGCAAGAGTTGTAACAATGGCGTTCATAACATTTGTGTAGCTACTGAATGGCATAAGTTGTATCATTAAAATATTACCACCTTCATTTATATTTATAAATTGCACCAATACAACAAAAAAAATAGTTAATCTCTGGAAAAAAATTTCATTAAGAGTTATTAAAATCGTATGTTTTAATATTTACCATTTTTTATGACTGAGAGTAAACTAATGAACAAATTTTGTGAAATGAATATTATACTTCGCTTAAAACAAGTTTTATATGAATTTGTCATTATCATAGTTTAGTTATAAAAAAATGATCGATTCACATTATTTATGAGCGCGACTAATTATCTATGTAATACAATTTAAATATCTTTTTTGCGTTATAGCTGTTTAGATCAGAGTTTTCCAAAGATTCGACGTCGAATTGTAAATAAAATGTTTTTTATTTTATTTTAACAATAATTATAAACATAAAATTTTGAGGTATAGTGTGCCCAACTTTTTACCATTATGGTTGGGAGTAAATCCACCTCTCGTTCAGGTTGGAATTAAATTATTTCATGCTATATACATATAATGAGTTAATTTTTAGTGTGAACCCATATTATTTAATATATTTACCGTCTTACAAAATGTTTAAATCCTTAAGAATATATTGGTGGGAGGGCCATAATGGTAGAAAGTTGGAAACATACTGGCGCACGACAAAAAATTTTGGGAGGCTCTGGTTTAGATGATTTCTTAAAGGACATTAAGTCAATTCATGCAAATTATGTGAAAATAAAACTAATGAAGCTTATCTTTTTTATGGGTTCCTTTACCACGAGAGGTGAAAGCAGGATCGCCTATAATTAATTGGTGGAGCGCCGTAAGCTTAAATCAAAATTTTCCAATCTGGGTTTCAACAATTAATTGAAAAATTATGAAAAAAAAAAATTCTCCAATACATACTTCAATTTTATACTCAATCGATAATATTTATATAATAACTTTAATACTCACTTATAATTTTTAAACTAAAAATAACAAATTTACAAAAATAATTGAAAATTCTTGTCAATTATATTATTGTCGTGGTCATTGACCTCGTTAATTTTTATTTTAAGCAAATTACAGGGCGATTTAATTATTTTGCAGTTACTACTATTCTTTCTTAATATTTATACAAAGTTTCATAGAATATGTAATAAAATTTTATTTTGTTTCGAAGGACGCAATGCGACTTTTAATTCCAGTTTGTATTTACAGATTCCAAATTGAAACTAATAAAAAAAAATGTATTGATACTATATTTATTTTGTGGCCATCCTTATCCTTCCATAATATTAATACAAAGTCTTGTTTATGTACAGCCACTGGTTTAATAATTAATTTATCATTCGTTTGATGAGTTTCAGCTTATTTTAGCATTTTTAGATTTCAGTCAAAACAACAATAAAAAAAAGTTATTGGTGACTAGATTTTATTTTGTAACCTCTACTATCCTTCCTTAATAATCATACAAAGTTTTATTGATTTAGGACAACTAGTTGAGAAAAAAATTGACTGATTGCGTTACAAGTACCAACACGACTTATCGAACTATTGGCAGTTACAGATTCCATGTCAATAACTATTGGCAGTTACTGATAACTTTTGAACAAAAACAGACTGTCGGATTAATTTTAATGGCAATAAGGAGCCAATGCGACCGATAAGTATGTTGGTATTTTAAGATTCTATTTCTATAATTCATGAACGAAAACTTATTGACAGCTAAATATTATTTTACAGTTACTTCCTTGATATTTCCACAAAGCTTCATATTTATAGGCCCACTGATTTTGTAATAAAATATTTTTTTGTTTCGAAGAAGGCAGTACGACTCATAATTTCAACTAGTATTTTCAGATGAGAAAAAGATTGGAAAAATTAATGGGTGAATATTTTAGTATTTAGTATTAAAACCACTGATCTCTATAATAACACTGGATTGGATTTAGGCCGCTGAGATGCGTCCGCAATTGAGCGTCGCCATCTTGGCAAAAACTGAGGTTTTGTGACAGATCAATACCGCGTTAGGCCGCGATATTTAAAATTTAGCTGTTTGGTTTGACGGTATTTTATTTATCAAACATGATGATCGAGTGCATGTTTTGCGGAAAGAAACCCGATTCATCGAGAAATTTGACACTGCACAAGTAAGTACAACGAAATAACCTGAAGTAACTGTCGTTATGACTGAAATAAGTAAACATTACTTATTTTTATTGCTTCCATCCGATGAACAATCGTTCTAAAAATGGCTCGAACAAATGGGTTTGCCAAACTTAGAAATAGAAAAGATATAAAACTCTGGAAAATGATGTTGTTCCGACTATTTTCAACGAACTATGCAAAAACTATAGCGTTAACTGCAAAACCAAAAAAAACTGTTCAAATAGTCACACAATTCTCAATACGACTCATTTATTGTTTAGATTTATAACAAAAATCGTAAAACTATTCAATGAATTTGATAATTCAGAGCTAAAATGTTTAAAAAATAGTTAAAATACTGATACTAAAAAGTTAACAAATATTTTGAGCTATTAATGAATATTTTTAAATATTTTAACTATTATAACAATTTTTAAATACTTTTAGCTATTATTGATTATTAATGTGTGCATATTGACGTATATTGAGAATAATTTCATCATCTAACTTGTATTATGCTTCGAATCTCATAGAGTATCTCCTTTAAGTATTTTGAATTTGCCGCTGAATCGTGTCACAAAACCTCAGTTTTACTGTCAAGGTCGCCGTTCAACCGGGGCCGCTTTCAGATGCCAGAATACGGCCTAAACCCAATCCAGTGTTATATAGAGATCAGTGGTTAAAACACATTCCAAAAGTTTCTATGAAAATCCGTTCAGTGAACCCGGGTTCCGAGGTTTAAACCTTAGGGCGCCCCACTCAAATGTAAAATTATGTTATTTTTTTCGATAATTGGCGATATATTTCAGAAAAAATAAATTATATGGAAAAGTGTCGCCTAGCACTTAACTAATTAATTAGTCAGATTTATTATACAGTAAAAAATTCAAAAAAAAATTATCCCTATCTATATATACAGATGATTAAAAAATGGCACAATTCCTCTTATGGCCAGTTGCACCGCCGTCACTTAACTTTAAGGGAAGAATATTATCTATGGTTACCATTGTATAGACAATTGTTCCCATGGTAATTATTCCGTACTTAAAGTTAAGTGATAGCGGTGCAACTGGGCATTAGTGGGTTATTAGAATCTATTAGTGTAGTATGTGAAAAATATTTGCCTATCTAAAATTAGATAATTGAAAAAAAAATCGTAAATTTAGCAACATCGCATGTATTATAGGCACATCAAGGTGCTTTTTGATTATTATTATTATTTATATTGTAACTATGTTGAATTATGATCGACTGAGTAGATATGGGTATGTATGTTGTACGTCTATCTAAGTACTCATATCTATTTACGCGTACATACAAAATAGAAAAATTTAACCAAATTGATAAACTGGTAAATAATTTTTATTTACAGGAACAAAATTTGAAAAAGTCAAAGTATCCCAAATGGATAGTCTAAACAAATTAATTTACATAAGTTGTTCAAAATAGGGTCTTCCTGAAAAAATTTTATATAGCCTCTAAGGCCCAGTATTTCAGTCCATGGTTTACCTTAAACGTGGCTTAATTTCCATAGTAATGATTGTTGGAACAATTGTTACTAAGGTTATTAAGCTCTATTTTATAAAGGACAGATTAATTTATTTTCGGAGTAAATAAGATTTATGGCCAGTTGCACCGCTCTAGCTTAAATTTTGAGTTTCACCTAAACATAAAATATCGAATCAGCATAATTACAGTAATGTTTATGTTATATTTGACTTTTGAGTCTGATACGATATTGTTCAACTAAGCGACACTTAAAATTTAAGGAACAGCGGTGCGACTGGCCATTAATCTATTAAACGACAGCCGATTATTTGACAGCGATGATTCTGTTGTCATAAAGAAACTCAAAATGATTAGGATTTATCGGACAGAATAAAACTTTGGTAGTAAATTTACTTGGTCTTTTATAAAAGTGGCTATTAATGTTTCAAAGTAGATATTCTTGCTGATAAAACTTGCTATTTCGCATTTTTATTATCAAACTAGTTCTTGGGCATATTCATATTTCTTAAGAGTCAATAAATAGTGAATGATAGTCAAGAAATATAATCAACTACGCATACACTGTTCCTTTATCAGTAATAAAGTGACTCATTTTCTTTATAGTGGAAAATTTTAAATATTTGTAGCTTATTGAATTATAGTATTGTCACAAATTTTATCGATTTAATAACTTTATACAGGTTACAGTACACTTCTTTTTGTTTACCCCCAAATGTCATTATTTTTTCCATTATTCTTATGTTTCACTAACTGAATACTCAATTGCCAGATTCGTAACAGCTTCAGTTTCGTTGATTGTACGGCGTAAAAAGTCCAAAGACAAAATAAAATTGAAGTGTTTGTCTTTGATTTTAAAATAAATGCAAAAATTTAAGTAAGAACTGCTATTTAAATGTAGCCAATCATAAATGACTGTCTTTAGAATTTTTGTCAGTCTGTAGGCTTCGAAAAGGCTCAACAGATTTCAATAAAAATTTAAGGGATTAAAACAGGAACTTTAACTTAAATTCTTGTAAATGTTCCATATCGATATCTTGAAGAGTTCAGAATTCAGAAGCAGTGGCGTGCGGTGACTTTCTGTGATAGGTGTGCACAGTCGGTGGTGAGGAAGGGGATACATACATGGCCAACAATACAGCTTATTTTTCTCGCAACAACAAGCAATCCATTTGAATTTTTCATATATTTTAATTTGGGAATGTCGCACGGACTGCTGGCCTTTAATTTTGATATTTTGAGTGAGTTTTATGTCTGGCGTTGTTCTTGTTTTCATAATTTCATTTTTCGTTTCGACATCACGACGGCGACGTGAAAAAGGATTTTCCAGTAGATCACAAATTATAAATCTATTTTCAGTTGTCATTCTACAAATGATAATTTCACAAAAATAAATAATTTAAGAAACGTATAAAGTAAGTGTTTACCTAATATTGTTGTCTTGAAGAACAAGTAACAATATTTCAACTATTTTAAAACAAGCTTATAAAAAGCGTTTGGAAAAGAACACAGCTAAACGTTGAATATTCAGCTCCAGGTTCAGAAAGTCTGCCTGCACCCAGCGAGAGAGAACGAGCGATAGGAGATCGCTAA
The DNA here is from genome assembly GCA_963989225.1 of Dromius quadrimaculatus. Taxonomy (NCBI): domain Eukaryota; kingdom Metazoa; phylum Arthropoda; class Insecta; order Coleoptera; family Carabidae; genus Dromius; species Dromius quadrimaculatus. The sequence goes on along the minus strand of OZ022334.1, from coordinate 6,263,601 downwards.
TTTCGGTACGCTTTTTCTCTGTCAGACTCTATTTCTTCACTTTTCTAATACTGACTATGCCAAACAGACCTCGCTCGAGGTGCAGACGAGAAATCTGCACCTCAAGCGTCGACATTCGTTTCAAATATATAGCAGAATGGCCCGCGAGGCGCACCCGTATTTCTGGTTGCATAAATAGATAAAATACGCTCTTTCTCTGATTTTATAATGAAAATTGGTGAAACAAAATGAAGAATTCAATAAACCATTATATTAATTTTATTTACGTAAATTCTAATATGGATATATGGACAGCACGCCACTGTTCAGAAGATATGAATATAAATATATGTAATGAATATGAATATTTGTAAAGCTATTACTGCCATCTAGCGTAAGGGCCGGCTTGAGTAAAAAATTTCTCAGAGACTTACAAAACAAAACAACAAAAATTATCGATAGATAGGGTGAAGCCCACGGTTTGTCCGGGTACTGCAGTCAATTATAATTTTTTTCATTTTTCAAAATACCTATATATGCGAGCGAAGCCGCGGGTAACTGTTACTTTGTGAACAAAAAGAAATGTAAGTAAAATATTCGAAATAAGTAGCAAAAAGAATTGTGAAAAAAGTATTGGTGGAAGAAAATGCGGTGGACAAAAAAGCTTGGCAGAAATAGAGCGAAAAAATGTTTCCCTATGGACTAGACACTAGAACGTTAAAAGGTATGAAACGAACCAATAGAATATTTTTTTACAACAATGAACTAGTATTCAAAGTCGAGTAACTGACAGAAACATTCCTAAATGCCAACAACAGAAATGCATTAAAATATTCCATATTTGGGACAATATAAACAAGAATCGAGGGCCAATTTCTCAATTATTTGTAACATTATTTAATTATTAATATCTAGAACAATGTGTAACGGACAGAGCGCCGGTTAAACGGATGGCAAACGCAGCTGGTTCATGCGCTAAGAGCGTGGTGACGTCTGGTAAATAAAAATAAATTTATAATCCCACAAACGAATTGAGTTTCGTTACAAATTATTGTTGATTGAAATGAGAAAGTCAGCACTTATCTATAACTATAATCGTTTAAAAGAAAATGGCAGGTTTTGAGTAACAAATAAAAAATAAATATAGTTTATTTTCACACATCACAATATAAATACAGAAAAAATCTATTTATTTTTCTTCAGTTTTAAATAAATAAACTCAACTGTCCACATTATTAATGTTGAACAAGTTATTAAATTAATAACAACTAGGCATTTACTGTAACTTCCAGTAAAATCACGGATAGCACCTGAAAATTGATAACTTGTAATGAATGACTTAATGAAAATTCAATAAGTTACCTAAAAGTGGTCCACTAATCATATTAACCACTCCATTTGTTACCATTTGTATACCGGAAGCAGAGGGTAATTTTTCAATTGGTACATAACTTGGAATTAACAGAGACATGTAAACTGTTCTGAACCCTTTTCCTATACCTAGCGCTACAGCAACTATTATGATAGAATTAAATGATCCTTTGACAAATATTAAGGCTAGAACAATATTCTGTTATAAAACATTACATTTTAAAAAGTTTCGGCGTTTTGACTGGTTACGAAATAGAAAAAAAGCACATTTCTAATTTCTATATACTAATAAAAATAGATAACAATAATTCTATGTAATATGGAAGCAACAGATAAAATCAACCAAGGATAAAAATTTAGGTTAGCAGTTCTTTTTAGGATTTTATCTGTTAGTTAACTGAGACGCCAACAAAATTATTGACGAATAAAATTAAATCTTTTTGAGCTTCATATTGTGTCGTCACAAGTACAAATGATATGATTGCTGCGCTAAGTAAAATGAGAACTACACAATATTTTTTAAATTTTTATATTTACCTGTTCTTCCCATTATGAGCATTACTAAACTGATCATATACATAGGTCTAGAGTCAATATGAAACCAATCCGACATAAATGGCGAAGAAAATCTGAAAATTATATCCGTTGCTGCGATTATGGACATTATTAGAGCAATCTGATATGTACTCAAATCATAATCATCTAAGATAAAAGGAGTTAATAGAGAAAAATTTATCTCTGCACAAACTGCTAGAGACATCCCTAACATTAAGTTGAGATACACTGGATCTTTTAATAAATCCAAGTCAAAAAAGTTGAAAATCTTTTTCATACAAGATTGTTTCTTTTTTGGTTCTTCTAAAATATCTCCATTGTCTGTACATATTGTAATAGTGTTTTTATTTTTATCATTTCCACATTCTTTTTCCTTGTCTTCAGCAATTAATCGTAATGAATTTAGAGAATTTACTGATTTGTTTATTTGTTTTTCCGAATTAGAAGTACTTCGGCTTAAAGTTCGTTTTCTGTGCCAAACTGAAAAAAATAGTAGTCAGTCTTTTTAAGCTTTACGGGGAGATGTATATACCTTCAGAAGTTTGAGAAATTTTCCTTCTAGGTAAAGGTGTGTCAAAACCATAAATGGATAGTGTTTCAACATCATGATCGATTGATAAAGTTGAGCTACTTATTTCATGAATATTGTCTTCCTTTTGTCGTTTTTTAGGGCATTTTCCTGTAAATAATTAGATTTATTTTTGATATAAATTTTAAGTAGGTATTATAATACCATTCTTAATTAAATTTTCAGTTAATTCATCATCTTTATCTGTTTCTATTGGCATTAATTCCAGATCAGGAATAACTTCTTTCATATGCCATTTTACTGGCTGTAATAAACACGCTGCTACTAAAGAGTGAAAGGACATAGCGCCTATTATTAACATAGCTCCTGACGGACCGTATTCCTCCAAAAGATAACTCAAAAATAACGGCATTATAATTGGTCCAATTCCTGTAAGAGTCATTCCAAAACCAATTGCACGGCCTCTTTTTTTTCTGAAATATGTATTCAGTGCGAGAGAAAATGCTGCCATTACTAAGCCAAATCCTGTTGCTAAAGAAAAGTATTTTACTTTGATAGACTTGAAATAAACAGAGGATAAAGGTGAAAATAACTCATAGATATAAGTGTTAAAAGTTTCCGACCTGTACACCAAGTGTGGAACGAAAAAAAATGCATCAGATAAAAAATAACGGTGTTAGGAGTTTTAAGTGAATCTTTTTTTTGTGTTTTCTCGTTGGCAGTTTTTGCTTTCCAAAAGTTTCACCTCTAACATATTTATTAAAAAATGAGTTCTGAAAAGTTTTTTCCTTTATCTCTGGATTAGTTTGGTAGATATTTGAATCCAAGTCGATACTTATTTCTACTTACATATAGGGTCCTATGGGACGGCATAATACAGTTCAGGACACAAAATCAATATTTAGCCCTGCCGCTGCATTCTCTGTCTCTGTTTAGTTTCAATAATTCGCGAATAAAATTACCGATGGCGGCGCTGTTATGAACCAAAATGTCGGATGTAAGTCGTCGTACTGTCATTTTTAGACATACTTGTTTACATGTTAAAACCGCAGCAGGGACCGCAGTTTTCCAGAGTCATATTTTGTTATTATAATATTTAATTTTGTGCATGGACGTTCCAAATTGTATTTGTTTGCAGATAAATAACCATGTTCTTAGGAAATAGTCTTTAAATATTTAAATTCACATTATTCACTTTTGTCGAAGGAAAACTCATGTTAAACTCAAAAAAATTGAATAAATGGAGAAAGAGTAGGGAAATTAATAGATAGTAAATAGGAAAGCGCAAAAGAGGTTAAAATGAAACTGATGTAAATAGGAAAGCAGTCTCCAAAAAGATTGATTTTGATCAATTCACATATACTGCAATAGTAAATAAAAACGTGAAATAGAAAAAATATAACAAAATCTCACTGTTTACAAATAACAAATGATTAAAATAACATTAGTTCAAATGTCGTTTCAAGCGGAATACATCTTTAAGTAGTTTCTGATTTTGCCATCAGATGGCTACGGCTTAATTTTACTCGAGAATACTAGCTGTAATGTTTTAAGAGAAGTTTTGAGGCAATCTAAATATTTCAAGCTATTTTAATAGGAAATATTAAAATACATTTTGTAGACATATGTGTTTTCCGTAATTTGTATCTTCTATTATTTTCTAAAGTATTTGAGAAAATTTTAATTGCGTTAAAACACATCTTGACACAACGCTCCTAGTACCACCAAAAACAGAGCTCGCGGTACCAGCCATTCTTTTTTAGCTGTTTCAAGTGTTTGATTAACAGATAGCAGGTTTTTCATAACAAACATCTTGACGCGATTTCAGATGATTGGGCGTTTTTCTCAATCAGGTGAACTTGAAGTCCTTTTTTAATTCGTAGACGATTTGGACACAGGTCTCAGTCTCTATGTCAACGACGTCATGACATAGTTACATTAATGGGGACTTGAATAATGTATGTTGATGCAAACAATATGATCCATAAATTTATGTTGGTAATAAATATAGACGATACTTAAAATCAAATTCTATTGATGATTATCAATTTTTCTAATTCCTTATTAATCATAGTAGTTAAATATTAATCTATTTTTACTATTTGATGACATATAAATGTCAAAAAGTGACATTAAGGTCCAGTATTTCAGTCCATGGTTTACCTTAAACGTAGCTTAATTTCCATAGTGATGATTGTTAGAACAATTGGGGGGTGAAAAGAGAATTTAAACTTATATAGGGTGTAACAGACCACCCGAATTCTGCTCTTCTTCTATTTTTTGTTCTAGGCTGCCCAGTATTTTTAATTGGAGTTAAAAAGTTAATTAAAATCAATTAATTATTGAAGTAAAGACAACTTGATTGACTTTCTATCTCCAATAAGAAATACTGAGCGTTCTAGAGCAGAAAATAGAGAGAGATGGTCTGTTAAACCCTGTATATTTTAGCAGTTCTGGATTTTTAATATATTAAATTCGAAAGGATTTTATACACATACGAAATATTGCCAGACCAGCATGAAGTTGCAAAAACAAAAGCTGCATTTTGATTATTTCAGCAGAGTTAAATTTTTTATACATATATTAAATTTGAGAGGATTTTATACACATAAAAAATATTGACAGACCAAATTCTTGGGACCTAGTGATTGCCAGATCACCATGAAGTTGCATAAAAAAAATCATTCGGATTATTTCAGCGGAGCTGAATTTTTACTATAATTGCGAATACATTTGAAAGATCAAGTCAGACTAAATTTTGGTGCCAAATCACAATTAAGAGTTTTAGTGAGTGCGAACAGGATAACCTTATGCAGATGTGTGAGTGCAACAGAGTGCCAATATGAAGTGTGATTTGTCATGAAATAGCTTTCACTATTTTCATCAATTCTTGAGTTTTCTCTAAAGCAAACGGATAACTTTAATTAGTTAATCTTGAAACATCCCAACCATCTACGAATTGTAAACCTTTTTCAAATTTTCTTTACGGAATCAGCTCAAGATTTTTGGTATAAATAACGCAAGCTGCCTTTTGTTCTTCAGTTAAAAACGCGGTATCCAACGAGAAACCATCTTTTTCACAACCTATCATTTTGTAGGATTTTTGGAGTTTACTCTTTAAGAATTGATTTTCATATATAGCCCGCTGTAAGCAAATTAGATGGGGAGTGAAATTAAGTGTTAACAAACAATGAAGTCGTTATGATAACAAAAAGTGAACAAATCTACTTAAGATCAATTGGCGCACAGTACCTATCGATATTTTTTTGGGTGTCAATTTGTCCCGTGATCGATGCTAAGACTGGTGGATCCATGTAGAAATTAGCAATATCAACCGTAAATTGTCAATCGATAAAATGTTTCATTACTAAAAACAAAAACCAACTCGACGAGACCTTGTTATCTCAATAGGAGAAAAATTCAACATTGAAATTTTTTACAGACGATATATCAGTTTTAAAAATTCACTGTGATTTAATCAGCAGTCGTATATCAATGCAACTTTCGATTTAGATTACTGAATAATGGAGTTAAATTTGATTCTCACTAGTTTATTTGTGTTGCTATTCTTATTGTTATATGGAATACTTAAAAGACAACCCTCGTATCAAACTCTACAGTAGAGTAGTGAATTTTCTAAATATTTTTTCGTGTTTTTAGAACAAGAAAGGTCGGAAACTTTTGACAATTACCACATAAGTTGGCAAATAATAAAAGTTATTGTAAACTTACAAGTAATTATTCCATAAGAAATGAAATAAAAGGCAAAACTATTTGCAAAAGAGGTCAAAATAACCCCTCCTGAAACTAAAAGTCCTCCAGCTATAGCACCTTTCCGATATCCGTATCTTTTTAATATAGATCCATTCACAAGGCCCATAAGCATCCCAAAAGCTGAGTTTGTGTTTATAATAAACGCTGAATCTTTCATATTTAGTCCTATATCAGCAAAAGTCTGTCTGAATATCAATCCGAAGCTTTGCATGATTGGAATGACCGTGATCTAAATTGAAAATGCTTCAAAAAATTTGTTAAGAAAATATGGGAAGATACTTACGTTACTTACAGCGTAAGCTAGACATACTACCCAACCCCAACCGCCATCAGGGGGCACTAAAATTGTATTTTCCATAGTTTAATTGGAAACGTATTATATAATTGATAATACAATCACATGTTGTTAATTTGATATCTGAAATAATGTAAAATTGTATTAAATTGTTTAAGGAGATATAAATGTTTCTGTGATAGCGACATTTTGTGTAGTGTCACACATTATTACGAAAGATAATGCAGTACTTATCACGTAGCCACTATTAGCATTAAGTAATAATACTAACGAACTTTAAAATGTAAACACGAATTTTTTAATTGGCTTCACATGATAATATTTTAGTAAAATTTCGAATAAATAAAGCTATTTAATGTTTAAAAATACGTACCGTTTGTTCCATTTTTCACTTGAAAAAATGCCCCAATCCTTCATTCACAAAACTAAACTTTGCACAGTTACGTGCTACACAAAAAGTGATTGAAAACGATGGTAATCGCGACAAAATATCACTTAATTTGTAACAGATAAGGCGATAAGCAAACTAATATTATCGAAATTGAAAATCTATCGGTACTTGAGTCACAATTTTTATTTTTATTTCAGAAAAATAGTACTTTTACAAAGATATATTCTCTTATTAACTATCTGGAGACATCACATGGACGCAGGTAGGGATAGACATTTCACCCTTGAGGGTTTTCTTTTGTAATTTCTGCAATTATAAAAATATATTTTATACTAAGCAAATATTATTTTAAGTACACTTACTTTCGCAAATACTTGGGCCATACATCTATTACGACATTGTTCGCTAATATGTTTATAAGTTTTTATTTTATTTTGTACTTCTGGTAACTTTTTGTAATTATTAGTTGTTTGTTTTTTCATTTGTGCGCAGGTAAAAATGTTTCTCACTTCTAAAGAATAGGAAATATTAGTGTTTTCATCACTAGATATTTAATTTATAAATACTTTTCTCATTTTGGTCGGACATCATTTTTCTTCGCCAATTTGCCGATTTTACAAAATCTGGTCGATTACTTGACAAATAATCCTAAAAATTATAGAAATTCATCACTTGTCAAACTGAATTTCAAATATGTTTGAATTTTAATTTTACTGTCAAGACGCCTCAAATTAGATTGAGACCTAAATTGAATGAAGGATCTTACTTGTAATGTTTTCGGATCCATTTGCAATTTATCTTCCTTAACTACAACACTTCCATCATCAGAGGTTTCATCACTTTTACTCAAAATTCCTTCTTCATTCACTCTATCATCATTCTTTTTCCTCTTAGAAGCAGGTTTACTATGTAACTTTTTCGGAGTTTTATTAAGTTTTGGAACCTTGACTGTTATATTTTTCAGCGGTGGTCTCAATCTTTCTTCATAGAACTCCTTCATACTTTCTTCTTCAAAAGTGAGAAAATATGCAACAGGTTTGGAAGATTTAGAAATTTTAGGCTGTTGATTCTTGTGTTTTGTTTGAGGATATTGATTTTCTTTACCACCTTTCGGCTCTTGAGATGTAATTTCGATTCCTCCGTATTCTGTACTTGGTGTATCAGATAAAGAATTTTTGTAGAATACTTGAACATTATTTTTATCAGGAAAATAATCGGTGGAAGTCGTTTCCGGTGTGCTATCGATTGGTCTAATTGGTGGTCGTTTCTTTTTTTGATTTAGCGTGCACTGAATGGCTGCTTCAGATTTTTCCGGAATTTTTTCCGGTTTAGGCACATTTGGTTTGATTAAATTTTTATAGAAATTATGATGTGAATTAAAGCTGTTTGTTTTTTTGTGTGAAGGCTCACTACTTTGTTTTGAGTTATTACTTTTTTGATAGCAGCATTCGCAAGTTGGGCAATGTAATTTCTTATCGTTCCCAATTAACGATTCTTTTTGATTAGTAGTTCTTTTTAAGCTTGCCGTAGATTTTGACGAAGCTGAGCCGAATTCTCGATAAAATCTACTTTCTATATCGGAATTTATAGTTGTTGATTTTTGTAATTCTGATGACTGTGAAAGGCTTTTTGTTTTATCGGAGGCTACAGGGGTAACTTTCAGTGATTGCGATCCAGATATCGATTTACTTTTTAATTCCTCAATAAGTGAAGGAGAAGTATTTGTACTTGTATCATGTTTTTGCAGCAATTCTTTTAATTTATGAAGATACGATATTTCGTTATTAATCCACGATAATTGGCACTTCTTTTTATTTTTTGAATGTTGAATTATATAATCAACTTTTTGACATTCTGCAGTTTTTATTCCATCAGGAGAAGCTGAACTGGATTTTCTACGAGCTTCAAATAATTTTTCTGATACAGTTTCATCGCTTTTCCAGCTTTTATTTGATAAATTTGATTTGCTTTTATCTTTGGATTCTTTAATAAATTTTTCGTTTTTAATAATGATTTCCTCTATTTTCTTATTGAGTATTTTATTTTCTGTCCCTGTAGACACCGTTTTTTGTACTGGGTCACACTGAACTCCGCAACTATTTGTCTTTGGTTTTATATTAGCTTTATTATCATTATTTATAATATTTGGTTCTATTGGCTGTTCACTGGATTTATTTGTTGAGCTTAAAGAAGTATCATCTTCCGAATATTTGTTAGTTATGATTTTGTTCACAATTTTTTTAGCATAATGTCGTTTTGTGTCGGAATTATAATTTTTAGATTTAATAAACTTGGTTAAAATTTGTAAACTTTTATCGATATCAGTTATTAAGTGAGTAGATTGTTGAGTAGCAATTATTTTACCTAATGGACTAGTACTAGAGCTTTTTGAGTCTCGGGTTGAGGATTTACCTGCGTTAGAAGCTTTAGAAATACTTTTGGATGATTCAAGATGAGATATTCCAGATTCAGTTGGAGTTTTATCTGAGCTAGAAGTTTCTTTGTTTGAACCAGGAATGTATTGAAAACTGCTACTTTTTGATAAAGAGCTACCTGAGGAGCTACTTTGAAATTTTATTGTATCAGTTTGTTGCGATTTATTAACTTTTTCACAATCTTCTATCATTTTATCATCAGTTTGAATACTTTTTGAACAAATATTCACTAAAGTTGTCTGTAAACACTCATCCTTATGCTTACAACTTTTTTCAGGTGCTGAATCTGTGCTTGTTGTAGCTTTTGTAATAATTCTTTCTTCGTTCGGAGTAGAATGGGTAAAAATTGATTTTGTTTTCTTTTCGTGAGATTTTGACTTACTTGTAGACTGAGAATTTTTGTTGTGTTCTGTTGTTTCGTTGTCTGTCAAAGTGTGGTCACCTTGACCATCTGGTTCGTTTATTTTTGATATTGATAAATCCATGTTTAGGGACGGATATGATTTGCTTTTGCGTGACTTTTTGAATGAACTGTATGCGTTGTTATAACCTATATCAGCTCCACTGTCCCATTCAAGTTTTTTTGTTGACGCTAAACTACTGGCAGGAGAAGAAATTCTTGAAAGATTTGGTTCACTTGTATGAAGATCTTCCCCAACTGGAACTACTTCCACTAAATTACTTTCATTGCTTGCTGAAACAATCAAATTATCTATTGTTTCCAACATATATTTAAATTATCATATTTACCTAACTTATCATTTTGGTTCTCGTCGTCACCATAAAAGTACTGTTGTAAACGAGTTTTTGTGAACATTTTTCATGTTCGTATTTTAAATAAACTTTTGACAGTTAAATCATAGACGATTTAAAACAGATAGGACAGCTACATAAAACTCGTAATGAAAGTTACCGAAGGTGGCAGCACTACCCACCAAACTGTCAAGCATTCATCAATTATTATAAATCATGAATTGCATTTTAAAATTCAAATTTGTATCTATTCGAATAAATAAATGAATAAATTTTGAACACAAAAATTACTAATTAATTTCTCTAGCAGCTTACTAGTGTTGCCATCTCTTGAAATAATAATTAAACTGTGAGCAACTCGCTGGTAAGCTAGATTTTGTCTTAAAAACAATTTTTTGATAATGAAATTGAAACTAAACTGTGGATGATGATGAAATATTTATTCAAATTTATCTCCCTATGATAATAAATGCTTTTTCCAAGTATTTTACAAATTACAAGTGAAGATCACATTTTCTGTTTCAGCTATTCTGTCAGAGATGGCGCCACATATACTAAAATGTAAATGTCAATTTCAATCTTAATTTAAAATGTGAAAATTTCAAGTTAATAAGAATGGCGAATAGGTAATATTTAAATCATTTCGAACAGCTGCTCCCAATATAAATACAATATTTGTAGATGTTACGAATGTGATGATTACGAGGAGTTTTATGATGCATCTGACGATGCTCCTTGTTCTCGAGATGAAAGCTTTTATGTATTACCACCTACCCGTAAACGAGAAGAACAAAAAAGTCCTCCTTGTAGAGATTTACCACCACGTAAATCAAACAATACCACCGCTGGTTATTTTGATTTTGAAAGAAGAATGAGCTCAACTCCGAGAAGCACTCCTGTCCGTTCCAGAAGAAAAGAAAAAAGAGAAGCAGTTGATTTCTCAATTAAGGATGATATTTCCGATTGTAGAGATCCTTGCAGTATTATAACTATTGAAGATTCACTTGATTTTGAAATTGTGGAGTGTCCCAATACTCCAAAAACTCCAATTCAGAGTAGAAGACAAGTAGAAGATCCCCAGTTTTTTGATGGTAGTTATTTTGATAGAAATGAAAGGATGGAGTTTCAAAATATTAACGATTTTGAACGTAGTAACTTTTATAAACCATCGCGTTATCAACCACAATCAATTTCTCGAATACCAACTCCTATTTCATCTTATTCTCGGCGCTCCCCGCCGCAACAATCTTGCCAAAATTCGTATTGTACAAATAAGTCCAGTTATTTCGATAATATGTTGAGTATGTATAAAAATGTCGCTCCACGCCTTCCTCCCAGTTTAAGTGAAATTGAAGATCCATTTCCGGTGCGAAAAAATAAACCTGCATACAGTTCACCTAAAAGGGATTTGCCAGAGGAAAAACCTGCATGTTGTAGAACTAGAGAAGGTTCAAATTTGAAACCTGAATGTTGTAATCCAAATAAGAGATTTGAGAATCGTCCTACTGTTTATGAACGGCCATATTGTCCATCATCATCGCCATCTTGTGAGATAGTAACATACTGTATTCAAAAAAAACAAGTTCCTTGTTTTACCACAGCAAGAAGTACTGAATCTATTGCTTCAAAAAAAGATGAAAGGAGCAGCCTTAAAAGTTCTGCAAGTAAAGTGAATGAAGAAACTCAATTCAGTGTACAAAGTGCTGTTAGTGATATATCTACAGTAAAAATGCCTGTAAAGAAAGGAGCACCAGGTAAAACACCTTCAGATAGAATAAAAGCAAAGACACCTTCAGATAAAATAAGAGTAAAAACACCTTCAGATAAAGTACGAAAGATACCTTCAGATGAAGTAGTAGAAACACCTTCAGATAAAGTAAGCGAGACACCTTCAGATAAAATACGAAAAACACCTTCCGGTAAAGTACGAAGAACACCTTCAGATAAAGTACGAAAAACACCTTCAGATAGAGTACGAAGAACACCTTCAAATAAAATACGAAGAATACCTTTAGATCATCCGAAACCACATGGACATGTATGTTCTGCCACTGAAAAAGAGATAATAAAAAAACTTCCAAACAGAATAAAACCACATAAAGTCAAATTAAAAAAAAAACATTCAGATAGGATTAAGCCAACAATTTCTTTTGATGAAGTACCAATAACAACTTCCTCAGATAAAATATCGGAAAAGGATGTTGAAGAGAAGAAGATAGAAGATAAAAAAGAAGACAGCATTAAATTATTGAGTGTTACAATAAGCACTGTTATGTTACTTGCGACTGGTTCTCCAATTCCGGATAGTTATTCTTCCTGGACTATTAAATATTTGAAGTGTATTAAAAATTGTAAAGGGCAACATCCACCAAATGTTAAAAAGATTTTGAAGATGCTGGGCGTCAGAGAAGATGAACTCGAATCAAAACAAGATAAATCGTGCTTTTGTGGTGGTACCAATAAGTTAGAATTATCGTAAATTGTAAAAAATTGTTAAGAAAAATAAAGTTTATTTTTCATTTTACTTTCGAGTCAAATAAATCATAAAATGTTTTATTTACAAATTTCGCAACTGAGCACACATAATCAAAATATAAAAATACTGTTTATTTCCTGGAGCCATATCAGTACAAAATTTTGGTTGGAGGTTTTTGATTGGTGAATCAACCGGTGTTTGCGTGGGTGTATACACCCCTTTACCTCTCTTAAAAATAGACACCTTTTGTCCACCAAGTAACTCTTTCCATCTGTGTTGTAAATCGAACATCTGTCTCAATTATTGTGGACTGAAAGGTGTTCACTTGCGTGCGTATGAGAGCTGAGAGAGTGTGCGTTGAATTTATTTTGGATATTGGGTAATGTTTCACAAGTAAAATAATTGTCTTTTTGCATATTGATGATGAAAGTCGTCCAGTTTTTTAACGGAACATTCTATTTAGTGGACAAATTTTCACATATTCAGATTCTTTAATTTGTGATCACGTGGGCGAAATTTTCGAATCAAATTAGGATTACATTTTTCAATTGCTAAATGGCATGTGCAACTAAATTGAATATTACTGATTGTACATTTAATATTTGTATTCCAATAGATCTTTATGAATGTATCATGTAGTTGAGATAGAATTTTTTTTTTGCTCTCCGAGCGGCGTCATGCTGTTACCAAGCAACAAGCTTTTAAAAATGATCAAAATTATGTCGTAATTATCAATGATCCTAATATATTAGTAATGAAAATTGCGCAGGGCTGTCATAAATGATTGACTTGCTAGAGAGTACTATACCATTTCTATTCCGTTATATTACAGGCCAAGATTTTGAGAACTAATAGATAATTGAAATAAACTATTCGTAAATAAAAGTATTGTCACAAATATGAAATATCTTAGTTTTGTTATTTACTGTAACTACGATCCAAAAATTTGGATAATGTTCAATTGTCAGACATTCGAATGCTAGCTTATTGTTGCTCAATTGTCAGACATTTGAGTGCTAGCTCATTGCTGGAAGAAGATATAAAGACCTGTGAGCGATTTTGTTATTGTGCGACAAATTGTAAAGCGAAAAATTGTACTGTAACCTGTAATAGTAATTTAATCACAATAAAATTTGTGGCAGTATTATTGGTTTATTTAAGTACATTTGACATTAGCGTTACCCAATGTGCACCACGTACGAATGTCGTACATCATGTGCCCCTGAAAAAAAGCTGTTTATTAAAATAAAATAGAAATTGGAATGAAGCATTTTTTTAGAAAAATGTTAAGCTACGCATTTTTTCCCGTATAATACGAATTTAAAACCAAAAATATGAAATTCCAAAATCAAGGTTGATCTTCATTTGATTTTTGAAATGAGTTTCAAGGTCAAATTTATTTGTCCCCTTAAAACCTGGAAATTTTCTCAAATGGATCAATAACGCCAAGCTTTCGCTTTATTCCATAACCTTCTTCAGGATGCTAGAACAATGGATTTTACTAACTATTATTAATACAGAGGAATATGATAAAACTATGAATATTTGTTGAAATTTTGACTTATATTTTATACGAGAAATTGTGCAAAATTGACAAATTTCATTGTGTAAACAAATTCTTTTGTATTCTGACGAATGTGAATCTACAATTTCTTGTATAAAATGTCAGTCAAAATACTAACAAATATTCAAAATTCTGTTATATTTATCTAAATTAATGAATGTTTGTATAATCTGTTATTCTAGCGTTCTGAAATGAAATAAACCGAAAGCTTGACAGTATTTTAAAAGACATTTTTTAAATTTAATTCTTAATTTTATTAATAAAAAATTGAAGAAGAAATTAAACAATTTTTGATATCCTTTTTATTAGAAATAGATTGAATAGAAAAAGAAGGCGCAGTCATTGATTTAGGCAGGGCCGTCTTTAACCTATTGGAGGCTCTGGGCACGTTGGGATAATAGGGCCCCTATGACCTTGACAGAGCACTACTTTGTTAAAATAGACACATTTGACTAAATTCTAGCCAAAACTGAATATAGACTACTGAAAAATTGGACCAATTTTAATCCCAATTCCATCAACCCTGATACGCTTTTTCACAAACACTCTACTTATGAGCAGTTCAGCATCCATTTTGCCCCAAACCACCAGCGAGAATAGCGACGAAAACAAGTATGTTTGATTCCTTCGCTCTTATCGCTTGTAGTAATGCTCATTGTCGCACAACTCTGCTCTCCAGTCTCCACTATGCGATATTCTATTGATATGTGTGTGTTTGTATTCGTCGCTCTTCTCTTTCCACTTATCCTCGCTTGTATCGCCGCTTCACTATTCGGTTATCCTTCGATCGGTCACGTTCAGTCTTACGTCGCTATAGTAATTCTGCGAGTAATGAATATTGGTTATCGTTTGGTGATCTGGTAGGAACCAGAGGGCCTCTATCGATCGCGGGGTCCTGGACACATGCCCAGAGTGTAAACTTTAAAACTGTGACAGATTATCATCATATTATTCAATTCCCTAACTTGTAGGGCTGTAAGATCAAGGGTGAAACTGATTTATAATAAATGATACCATATTATATTTTTTTAATCAGCGTTTGGTACTTTATTGTTATATTAAAAGATTCAGACAGAATCTTGTGGAGTTTTCCCCAAAATTCTGTTGTTTGTTCTTACTACTTTATTTAAGGGTTGACTGATAGATAATTGAAATTGGTTGACTGATAAAAAATACCACATAAGCTTTCCACCAACTTTTCGTTCATTAATCTAGGATTATTATTTTAGTTGATATGAGCTTACAAATTGTACAGTTTTTTGTTGCATTATTCAAATGCCTCACCAGGGTTGAAAGATGAAGATTTGAAACTGGTTTTATATATTCATTTTTTTCAGCGTTTGTTTCTTGATTGTACGATGATAAATTTAGAAGTTTGGGACAGATTCATATGAAATTTTGCCTAATCTCTTTTATTATGATATTATTTTTAAGGGTTGAAAGATAAAGAGTTGAAACTGATTTCACATAATAATTTCTTTCAGCATTTGTTTGTAATTGTATGATGATTAATTTAGGGAACCGAAATATATGGAGTTTCACATAATCTTACTTATTATGATATTATTTTTAAGGATTGAAGGTTAAGAGTTGAAACTAGTTTTACATAATAATTTTTTTCTACAGTCACTATAGAATGATACCCATTCCACTCGCTGTGAGAATAGGGGTCATTCCGCACGCTTAGAAGTTCCTAGGAGAGCCGCGTGACGTCGCGAAAAAAATGTTCCGTTTCTGTTATAATTTCATTTCTCTTTGATTTTCTTATCATTTCTCTCCAGAAAAATATCAATATGAGTAATTTTATCAAAGTTTGATGAATTGGAATGAGATCAATGAAGTAAATTTTTTCTCAAAAAACTGCGTATTTTGGCTATAAATATTTCCGCGAACACCTTTGACTGTAGAAAAAATAACATCCGTCACTCGTGCGAATCGGTCATTCCGCACTTGTATCGAAATATACTATTTCGACTGTTTTCTTTTTATTGCACGATGATAAATTTAATGATTTGGGACAGAATCATATAGAATTTAATTTTGCTTATTATGGTATCATTTTTAAGGGTTGAATGATGGAGAGTTGAAACTGGCTTCATATAATAATTTTGTTTATTGTTTGTTTCTAAATTGTACGATATTAATTTAGAAGTTTGAGACAGAATCATATGGAATTTCATCTAATTTGGCTTATTATAGTGTTATTTCGAGGGGTTGAAAGATGAAGAACTGAAACTGGTTTTACATAATGATTTTTTCCAGCGTTTGCTTCTTGATGATACGATGATTAATTTTGGGGATTGGGACAGAATCATATGTAATTTTGCCTGATCTTGCCTAATATAGTATTATTTTTAAGGGTTGAAACTGATTTTACATAATAATTCTTTTGTGCAGCGTTTGTTTTCAATTATACGATGATTCATTTCGGGAATTAGGGCAGTCATATATAATTTTGGCTAATCTTGCCCATTGCCATTGTGGTTTTATTTTTAAGGGTTGAAAGTTGAAGAGTTGAAACTGGTTTTACATAATAATTTTTTCATAATACCTGCATTGAAACAACGTGTTTCAACGCCTGTTTTGTCAGTCGAAACAAGACAATTTCAGACGAATGTAAGTGTAGCCGGGCAGAAATAAGCCTGTTTCTGCCCTAGAGGAGAAACAAGCTTGTTTCTGTCCGCTGAATTTGTTTCTTACATCGTTTTATCCCTGGCAGAGTCGCATTTGTTCATTGTCAATCTCTATATGAGAATCATATAACCTTGGTTAATTTGACAGTTGTTGTATTCGTAATTGTAAATTAGATTAAAAAGATGATTAGTTTCAAGAAAAAAAGTATTAATACGATAATTTCAAATACACCACAACATCTTATTGATAAAGCACAAGCAGCTACTTTCGACTTGTTAACTGCAAAATCTAAAGAAAAATATTGACTTTGTTATGACAAATTTGTAATGTGGAAAGTTTCAATGCAGGTATTATGAAAAATACAGTGTGTGGCACGGGACAAAACACGATTTCAGCCGAGGGTGATGCCGGCCCTCGCTTCGCTCGGGCAAGCAACACTCACCCTCAGCTGAAATCTTCTTGTCTCGTCCCTAGCCACACAATATACTATTTCATAATACCTGCATTGAAACAACGATTTCAACGCCTGTTTTGTCAGTCGAAACAAGACAATTTCAGACAAATGCGAGTGTAGCCGGGTAGAAACAAGCCTGTTTCTTCCCGAGGGGAGAAACAAGTTTGTTTCTGCCCGCTGAATTTGTTTCTCACACCGTTTTATCCCTGGCAGACTCGCATTTGTTCATTGCCAATCTCTAAATGAAAATCATATAACCTCAGTTAATTTGACAGTTGTTGTATTCGTAACTGTAAATTAAATTGAAAAGAGGATTAGTTTCAAGAAAAAAGTGTACTAATACGATAATTTCAAGTACACCACAATATCTTATTGATAAAGCACAAGCAGCTATTCTCGACTTGTTACCTGCAAAATCAAAAGAAAAATATTTACTTTATTATGTCAAATTTGTAATATAGGAAGTTTCAATGCAGGTATTATGAAAAATACAGTGTGTAACACGGGACAAAACACGATTTCAGCCGAGGGTGATGCCAGCCCTCGCTTCGCTCGGGCAAGCAACTCTCACCCTCAGCTGAAATCGTCTTGTTTCGTCCCTAGCCACACAATATACTATTTTCAGCATTTGTTTCTTATTTATATGATGATTAATTTGGGATTTGGAACATAATCATATTGAATTTTGTATAATCTTGCTTATAATGGTTTTATTTTTAAGGGTTTAAAGATGAAGAGTTGAAACTGGTTTTACATAATAATCTTTTTCAGCATTTGTTTCTTATTTATATGATGAATAATTCAGGATTTGGAACAGAATTATATTGAACTTTGCATAATCTTGCTTATAATGGTATTATTTTTAAGGGTTGAACGATGAAGAAGAAACTGGTTTTACATGATAATTTTTCCAGTGATTGTTTCTTACTTGTACAATAATTCACTTAAAGGATTTGGGATAGGATCATATGGAATTTCGCCTTATCTTGTTCATTTTGGTAATATTTTTAAGGGTTGAAAGATGAAGAGTTGAAAGTGGTTTTATATAATAATTTTTTTCAGCGTTTGTTTCTTAATTGTATGATGATTATTTTAAAGGATTAGGACAGAATCATATAAAATTTTGATCTTGATCTTACCTATTATGGTATTATTTTTAATGGCTGAAAAATGAAGAGTTGAAACTGGTTTTATAATAAATTGGACTATATGTGCTTTCTATCAGAGCGTTTTATTGATTAGTCCAAGATTATTATTTTAGGAGATATGAACTTTTGAAGGGTAACAAATTTTTGTTGCATCATTTGAACCTCTTCAACTGCAGGATTAAAATTGGTTACATAATAAATGATACTATGTATGTAATTTGCCCAGTAGCTTTGATTCTATATTGTACGATACTATTCTGTACAATTTTTGGCTTTTACTTACCGCATTCGAGGGTTGAAACTGGTTTTATGACAAATTAATTAATTCAAACAGAAATAATTTAAATATTTACTCACAGAAAATAGTATTTTTATTGGAAATCCATTTGAATATGGAGAAGCTGAGCCGACGAAGTGCAGGAAGTTGGACATACGTTGTTAAATATTTTGATCCATTAAAAAAAAGCCATTATTAGATTTCATTTCGGTCAATCACTTATTCAATGGACTAAAAATGTATGAATATTAATTAATATTCATTAACTCATCCAAAAATGTTCCATCAGTAATATTTATGACAATATAAAATTAAGATTGTTGGAGTGAGAAAGATGAAACAATATTTCACATCAAATAAGTAGTATTAGTAGTAAATGTTTAGTTCTAATTTTTTAAACAGTTGTATGGTTTAGATCGCCAATATTTTTCGGAGCCCAACAATTATAAGATAATAGCGGTAGAGCCTTTTGCGTTAGACTTTTCGCTTACAGTGCGAACGAAAAATAAATCATAGCCTCACTTTATTTGCTACTTGATCATTAATTAAAATCAGACTGGAGAAGTTTTATTTCGGTGTGTAATTATAGTGTCGGAAGGATGCAATAAATTTATAAAATATTTGCGAATAGAGGGTTAGTGTACTCCTAAAATCAGCCTGATAATTTTTTTATTCCTACATAATTACAGTATCCGAATTGGTAGCTGGTTTTAGTAACACATTCTATAATTGCCTGGCTAGCTATATCAACATTTAGATACACGCACGCAAACATAAAAACAAACGAAAGTCAAATAAAACAAATGAAGCAGACTTTGATTTCATATTTTAATCTGCTGGGGTTGAAAATATTCATACGCAAATATTGGAACAAAGAAGTCAAATAAGAGAATTAAATATCCTCGTATATGATTGACTCCGAATTAAAATTTAAATAAAATACTATCTGATCCGCATTATCAGATGGAGTACGTTTTTATTGTATGCAATGCCGAATTGGAAATTCGGTTCCCAGATCTTGACATGCAAATCTGATTGTCGAATGTTTCATTGAAGTTCTGGCCGTCTAGGATTCAAACCATTCAAACGGGTGCGATGACAACATGACAAAAACAAAAAAAAAGCGGAAAAGATGCAGTTGACTGGACATGCATATGTGAAAGCATTGTCTGTATGTCCGGTCACATTTTACCTAAAAACGATAATAGATTAACGACCTGAATCAGTTGTACTTCTTTTGGACGCTTGGGTTTGGTTACAAAAGATTTTTATCTCAAACTTGGAATCTCAGTCGGAGAAATTTTGTTTGCATATTGATTATTGATTCAGAATTGAAGTAATGAAAAGTACAGTGGCGTTACCAAAAATTATTGTCGCAGTAATTACAATTTTTTTTTCTGATAAACGGTATTCATAAAAAATATTTAAAAGGCGCGCTAATTTTGATTTTGACTAATTTGGTCATCAGGTCAAATTATTTATTGACTGTTTTATCTCTGTATTTAAAAATAGACGAACAAAGTTTTCTGGCGTATATATAAACAACAGGTAAGCTTAATTGGTCCATGAGAACGGAAATATTATTGGATTAATTATAAATTCGCGATAATTTTTTTCATGATAATTAGAAAATTTAATCAAGAGAGATCGATGTTTATATGGTTTTAGAACTTCCTGTATTTGATATTCTATTTGCTTGAGAGCGCATTGGCGTATCTAAGGATAATTTTTAAGGGGTGCTTCATCCCTATTCGTTACTTTACTTCAATCACAGTTCATCAATGGTATAAAGCAGCATGATACACAAAACATGTAATAAATTGCGAAAAACGAGATTTTTTTTATTAAGTTCAATTTCTATCGAATCTCGAGGCACCCGCGATTTTTTGAAAATGTGGCAGGCTTATAATTATATGAAAAAAAAGCTTGGAAAAACGTGTGATCACTAGTGACATATATATGCTAACAGAACAAAAGCTACACACAAAGTAATGACGCACTGGCGCGAAAAGTCGGTGCACAATTGAATGACGTAAAGAAAGGACTTTCCCTCTTTCCGCGTCATGTTATGCGAAATACCACTTTTTAAGGAAGCTTTTCACGCGAAATATCCATGAAGAGGGACTCCACTTTATTTGTTTGTTATATCTGAGCCACTTGAAATGCAATGAGTGTCAAAAGAGCTGAAATACAACAATGGTTAGATCGAAAAAAATATGTTTAGAAAACAATTTCTCGATCTTGTGGTTCTGTAATTTGAACGACACTGCTTGCAATTTGATTGACGAATTCGATAAAAAAGATATGATGGATATGTGGCATGAAATACTACAAACTATCTCCCAGAGAATGTGAAGGAAGGAGAAATACGAAAATAGAACGAACAGGAGATCTTACTTGATCCAGAGAAGGTTAAACCATCAATTAAATATTTGAAGAGATGATGAAGCTGAAGATGTACAAAGTGACTCTGTATATGACAGCAGTAACAGTGACTAATTTATATGATAATATTTTAATAAAATGATAAACGCAATAGAATTGTTGTCTAGCCAGTGCAATTGACTGATATGTGTCAAAGACGTAGTGACGTCAGACTTAATGGAAATTACTCGAAAGATTCGAGAAGCAATAGCCGCAGATATATAAACCGAAAAACTGCGTCGAATTGGACAGTAAGAAAGTAAGAAAGATTGGAGAGAATATTCGGAGCGCGTATAAGTATTTGTGATTGATAGATCGGTTACGGAGCGCGCAAAAGTAAACTAGACGAAGTGAACAAGTGGAAATAAATGAGAAGAATCTTAAATAAATAGAAAGCCGTGAAAATAAATTGGGAGACAATGCTGTTATTTCTTTCAAAAAAATAATTGTGGTGTTAGTGACTATTTAAGCGTCAGTTATAGATAGAAACATCAATTGGTGAAAATTTTTAGTTATATAAGTGTAGCCTAAGATGAAAATAAATTGTAAACCTACGAAGAGCCTAAATTTCGTTACAGTAATATTATTCAGTTGCTGCTGCTGAACGGCAAAAATTCAGAACAATTTTTATATAATATTAGTTATTTACGGTACAAGTGCGGTTGGATTGCAAATAAATCGTCCTAGAAAAATTGTAGGTACCAGTGGCAGCTCAATGGGTGAGGGTACTGCTCCAGAAAATTTTTAGCCTTTGTTTTTAAATTGTGTGAAAGGAAATGAACATGTTTAAAAAGAAAATTTATTCAAAAACTTGATAAAATCCTGGAAGAAGAAAATCAAATTATTTTTATTCATTTTAACCTGAATTGTAACAATTCAAGCCTGATTTATTCGTTTAAAAATGAAATAAATAAAAAAAGAACTACATTTCAGTAGCATGCCAGGATCAGCATTGCGGGAGCGACAGTGCATTTTTCCTTCGCAGCCTTGCGTGCAGCTTTCTATGTGCGCATGCGCCGCTAGAACTGTGGAGTATACTGTTCCATACAAAGATTTTCTATGAACTGAAGGGTGGCTACTGACATTAAGCCTAAGTACTATACAGGGTGTATTGAGACTAATGTAAAAAATAATAGCATATTCCTGACATCATTTTGAGTAAAGAATGTTATATAAAGATATGTCCAAACCAAAATACAAGGGATCGAAATTTTATAAAAAGCAATTTTGAAAAAGATGATTTTGAATCAATGTACGAAACAATGGAAAAGAATAAGAAATCAATTTGAAATTCACAAATAAAGACATACAACCAATTATTATTAGGTAGAATAGTGAGCACCTCAGCTGATATTTGTGACAACCCGAATACAATTAATTTAGTTTATAGTTCCATGATTCGTCGATGCCAAATTTGCATCGGAGTTTTATAAGACATAAAATAATAGTAGATTGTTTGACAAGTAGAGAAAAGTGGGAGTTTACTAGCGAGTGTAACGAGCGACTGAATTGAATTTACATGAGCAAAGTAATATCGCTTTTCTTACGTGCTGAACATGCTATTTTTTTGTATACTTGATGGAAAAACTTGAGTGGGAGACGACAAGAATAGAATAATTTTCTACAGAAATACTAATCAAGATTATGTTCTTGCAAAAATCTAGTAAGAGTTTTGACAACTGCCAGGCAAAAGCATAGTAACAAATAAATAATATTAAAAACCAATTCGTCAGAAAAGTCGGAAGCTGAAGATTCTCGCGAAATTCTGGATGCTGCTAAAGAAGTGACTTTACATTTGTTTCCGGTGAAATCGGGAGAATTTTTTTTTTCTTATGTATGTTTAACCTGTAATTTTTTCCTAATAAGGGTCAAGCTGTCATCTGGGCGCGTTTCATAGTGCGTTTTTTGTTTGTTATTTTTTATTGCTAAGTAGTAAAGTGTTGCTAACTGGTAAACTAGCAATTTTTTTACTGATTTCTACATATTAAACCTGATGTTTTCCATCAAGTAAACAAAAAATATATTTAATGCCTCCATTGTTTCTTATTCTCAAATTTGCTGATATTTATGAAATTTTGATCTCTTGTATGTTGGTAACCAAGAGGAAGAAGACCTATATTCATGTAACATTTTTTTCACAAAATGATATCAGGACGATTCTTTTTTTTACACTAGTCCTGATAGAATATATTGTACAAGTATAAAGAATAAACTCATTATATTAAGGTTTTCTACAATATAAGTGGAAATAGAGGGTGCTGCAGTTCCACAGTGCCTATACGCGAGCTGTCACTGGTAGGTACTTTACTCGGTGTATTTGTAATAACACACTTGTTTTATACAAAACTTCATATAGCATCTCCGTTTTATTTATTTTAAGATTTGTTTCGACAGATCTCTTCAAAAAAATATCTACCTCTATCTTTATGTAACATTTTTCGAAAGGGAATACCGAGGTGTTTATTGCAGATTTTTTTTTAAGTTGTGGACTCCTATATATTTCATATTGTAACGAATTTAATTCTATAAATTGGTTATTTCGGCTTTACAGGTGCTTACAATTATTGTGGAAATATTTTACATCAAGAAATAGAAGCGAATATATTTGTTTTCTAGAAAATTGCTGGTACCTTCTAACATTTTCTAGAAAAGCCTGGACGTTTGCGGGAAAAACGTAGTGGGGAGAGACCCACGGTATATATATGTGACTAACTCAGCGAGGAGCATAATTGATTTTTGGCTCAGTGATCTTATAATGTGGACTGCTAGTGATTGAAATAAATTGTGTCATTTAAAATAGATCAATATTGACATAAATAATTTAAGTTAAGTTATAGTGTAGTGTAATAATCTTTAGTTTAAATTAGAATTATTTATTAGAAATAGTGTCAGTTATCTAATTTATTATTTTAATAAATCATAAAAATAAATAGTAGTGTTTAGTAACTTTTGCTCCCTAAATTAAAATAAATAACGTTACAATATTAATTTGCTTTATGAAATCGTTTTCCGTACACTGAAATATTTTATTTTAAAGTGGAGTATGAGAAGAATAGTAGATTTCATATTTGTAGAATAGACACTAGTTTTTGTATCAAAAGAACAAACATAATTCACCATACTGAACAGTTTCAAATAATTTTAATTATCATCGCATTTTAATTAAGTCACTATTTGTATGAGCTTTGTAAATAGTGTAAATAGATTTATTTGAACTATTCGATGCGGTTATTCGTTTTTGTCAACTTAGCAGTTTTTATCGGTGTTCTTGTGCTGCGAGGATAATCTAACTAAACAATGCGACCCAAATAGGAGGTCTTTCTATTGGTATAGAAATAAATATGAAGAAATACAGGACTCTGTAAATTGACTTTTGAAATTAGTCCGTGAAACAGAATTTCATAATTGTTTCACAAAATTACAAACTCAGGAGTCAGATTTTACACAATTTTCCTGAATAGGGCAACAACTGTAGACACATGTTTCGTCCTTATCAGGACTATTCAGTACAGTATAGCAGGCCTTAAAGAGTCAGACTTCGAGGCTGATGAAAAATGAGTTGATGCATGGAATGCAGAGATATAAATCTGCAGCAGTGCCATCTACCATAATACAGCCGAGGTGGCAGGTCTTAAGAAATACAGGACACTGTAAATGTCCTATTTAGGACGATGTTGTAAAAGCCGACTCCTGTATTTGTAATTTCAACAATTTATTACCTAAGATATAAATATTGTTCCAGGCAGCATTCTATGTGACGTCTAGAACCTACTGACATTATTTAATAATCTTGCCAATCTTCTCATTATTATTTTGTATTTCGTCCATCAAATTCGCAGAGCCGCAAAATGACAAGATGGAGTTGTGATGGATGGAAGTGAGGTTAACTCATAAAAATTCACCCCTTAGGCATGCTTACTTAATAAAATAATTACGTCCTCAATTTGTTATGCAATTTTCTGACCGCCGCGGTCAAACGAATGTATACACAGAGAAATTGTATTCATTTATTATTTTTGCTCTGAATATTACGTAGCCTTGGAATGCCATACAAAGTGTTAAAGATGCTCGTTTGTTAATTGAAGTTTAATTATTGTTATTAATGACGACTGTTTAAAAAGTTTGTTTTGAGAGAAAATTGAAAGCTCACCAGCTTATCTTCAAAACACTAATTTTATTATTTTTCCTAAAAAAAATACGGTAAATGTTTGATTGAAATAATAAATTAATTAATAATATGTCGAGCAATCAATTAATTCATATCAATAAAAATCAATCTGAAATTTGACAGCTGTAATAATTAATTTATGTCCATCATCTTCAACTTCTAATGCGGAATGATTTTTAATTACTTAATACCTAATTATTGACAGCAATTTTGATTTTTTATCACTCTGAATTATTGGATATCGAATTTGCATCCAACAACTTGTAAATTACAAATTAGGTTTCAATAATAGTTTATTTATGTATATCTAAAAGCTGTTGCGAGAAAATTGCGGCCGAAAAAGTGGCAACACTGTCATTTCGGCGCCTATAGCGCTGCTCTCCACGCGCCTAATTTGAAAGAGTTTAAACGTGTACAGCTAAATATCCATATTTAAGGAAACAGAGCAGTCTTAAACGTCTTTTAATAAAAAGAAATTTCGAAAATATCACCTGCGGTTGCTGTATGATGAGCGCTGCTCATAAAATTTGGTTTTCATTTACTTACCCACAACTTGTTGCCCAGAGCGACATTTGGCAACAGAGCAGAAAGTTTCGAGATTTAAGTACATGGTTTTCGGCGCTTTATTTGTGTGGCATTAACGGAAAATGGGATTGTAATTTTTGGAATGTTAATCGAAAAGTACTGGGTAGGAATTATTTTACATGTCCAAATTACAAATTCATTATTTATAGCTCCATCATTCATCTAAATTAATACACAGAATTAAAATCGATTTATAATTAAAAGGGCGAAATTCGAGCAGGCTTATGACTGCAATTATTTTATTGGAACGCTGAAATTACTTTACAAATTATAAAGTAGT
The DNA here is from genome assembly GCA_963989225.1 of Dromius quadrimaculatus. NCBI lineage: Eukaryota > Metazoa > Arthropoda > Insecta > Coleoptera > Carabidae > Dromius > Dromius quadrimaculatus. The sequence continues at coordinate 6,237,509 of OZ022334.1, read as the reverse complement.
ACAATGTATTGATTTCCGGGATGAATCGAAAATTATCAGAAATTATTGGGCAATTTTAATAAATACTTTTGTGGGAACAGATAATTAAATGATTAATTCGATTTTTCGTCCAATTGGATTTTACATTAACAATCTAATGGTTATGACCCATCATTTTTTGGTTGAAATATAGCGTGCGTAGACAACCTGCGCAGTTCAAAATTTACTACAGCAAAATTTGGGAGTGTCGCATTTGTCTACTAAAGTTACTAAAATAGTGAATTTCAAAGGATTGCACTTTCAATAATTGTACCCAATTCCATTCGGTTCTTGTAGGATTAATAACGCATAAAAAATAATTTCTTTCAGCGGGGAAAGGTGTTTGCGGCTCGTGCGAGCAGCCAATCCAGCTCCGAGTCTTGGACACCTGTCCCAGTGCTCGTGTACTCACCGAAACCGCTTTTTTACTTTTCACTTGGGAGTAATTAATGATCTTAGCCGCTTTATGTATGCAAACCCTTAGGAAAAATTTCTTCCGACGAATGCAAGTATGCACCTAACAGTGTTATGTAATTTGAGCATGCGCAGAGGGTGAATAAAAGTGCAATGGTTGTTTTGAAGATCTGCATGCCCCATTGTGTTTATTGCTTCAAGAAATTTATTTTATTTATCGGCTGCAACAGCTCATATATTATTATTGAGTACAAGAGGTTTTTATTTGTTTTTTAAACAATTTTTTTGTTTTACCTGAACAAAATTGAGAAAAGAAAGCTAATAAAATATAAATAAAAATTTCAAATTGATGGTTTCAACTATTCAGGATAAAAGTGGCCTTGACAGACAGATGAACCCCTGCAAAATTAATTTATCTGGCAAGGTGGATGAGTTTTATTTTTTTCCAATAAAAAAAAATTGCTTTATGTGTATTTATAATAAGACTTCAGAAAGTAAGCCCGTTATTAATGATTAAATATTCGTTGTCACTTATCTGTCGTGATTATCTTCAATTTAATGCACTTGTTAAATTGCTAAGCCTTATTCATTATCTGTCGCATGCAAATTTTAATGATTATTACATTTACGTTGTGAAAAATAAACAAATATTGAATTGATCTGATTTTCATATCAGCTTTGACCAGAGATAATTTTAATTAAATAAACATGATCAAATACAGTTCATTATTTTCAAAACGTCTACCTAAATTAAGTTTTTAATGCTTCAGAAATTCATTTCTACATTTTTAGAGGAATTATTTGAACGTATACGTAGTGCTTCATCAAGACAAGATTTCTTGTCTTGATGATTTTCAAAACAAGAAAATAAAAAATTCTTGTCTTGTTCATTTCTTGGCGACGCATTTCTTGTCTTGTGTCAAGAATTCTTGATATTTCTTGATCTTGATATTAGGGGGAATCCCCATTCTCTATTGCATTATCCAATCCGAGCACTCAATTTAGCGTTAGTGTCTATCCTTATCCTCCCTGTCAGTTAATTAGTTTGATATCAGTATCGATTCTAGCTACGTTTTCCAAGATTGTCACCAATAGGCTATATGCAAGGGGGTGGAGTTTGAACAAATATCGATGCGAGCGCTCTTGGTGAGCACAATTATAAACATGGAACTCCATCTCTCAGAATACGTCATTGAGCTGTCATTGAGCATTGTAGTTTAAAAGTGAAAATAATTGCATATAAAACATGGAAAAACGTTTGTTCTGTTTCAGGCTGTTGTGTTAAGGATGATTCAAGTGAAATATCGTTTCATAGATTTCATGTACCCAGTTATAACATAAAAAAACGAGTGAAGTGAATCAAAGCGGTAAATAGAGTATTGTCTGTCTTTCATTATTAATCTATATAATAAACATGTTTGTAATTCAATTGTGAAATTAAAAATATTCATCATCGATTTGGGATTCATGAATTTACCTCTATCTCTAATTTGTAAGATGTTTCAGTGATAGAAGTTTGTCGAATGCACTTCGCAATAATTTTGTTGTTAATATTGTCAGCAACATATTCTTCAACATGTTTAATATGGCAGAACTGATTTCACGCTTTTCTTCAATGCTTCCTCGGTAAAAGGGATACAGTGTTTGATAAATACAAACCCGATCTGCAAGATCATCGGCGTTATAATTTGAGGTTATCCTGTCAATTTGGATGAATTAAGACGTTTTCTCTAATGGGTACGTTATAATTGAAGAAAAAGATACTCAAAGTGAATAATTTCAACGTACCTTTTATGCTATGCAAGTTATATTATACGCACACAGCTGCGAATTAAATAATATTAGTACATTTAACAAATAGGTTTAAATGAAATCGGTCGGCCTATCTGTTCGAAAGTATGATAATTAGAGAACCCGTACGAATTTTCGACTGAAACTCAATATTCAAGTTTTTTATTAAAAAACAAGCTTGTAATTTATGAATGACCTTTTTCAGCCAGAAAATCTAAAAGAAGACTCCCCATTTTCAAAAATACTTTATTGTGAGGGGTAAAACATAGTCGTCATTTTGACAATGACTGCTGTCACTTCGATAATGACAGCTGTCACTTTTAAAATGACGCTGTCACTTTGACAATGACGCTGTCACTTTTACTGTCAGTTTGACAATGACAAATGTCACTTTGAAAGTTGGCATGCCACTCCTAAATTCATGAAACAGTGATGAAACTGATCATGAAATTTATTGTCGGGGAAAAACTGTAATGGCCACAGCAGATTTCAATATTTTATTAATAGATTAATAAATATGCAGATTTGAAAAATTTATTGTCAAGAAATCTTGATTCTTGATAGTAGTTTCTTTTCTTGTCTTGAAAAATAAAAAATACTTCTTGTCTTGGTCTTGTCTTGATTACTTGATTTCAAGACAAGATCAAGACTATTTCTTGATTCTTGTGAAACACTACGTATACGCTCCAAGTACAAGAGCTCTCATTTTAGTTTTGCAAACTGGCTCTCAGATGGCGCCATCAATCAAATATTAAGGAAAAAAATTAGCTTCTGTATTTAATTAAGCTGAATTCAAAGATTAAGTACGATACATATAATATTTTAGCTGCAGAAAATTTTGCACAGCAAGAATGCCTCGCCGAGTTGTTTTCTGTTTTCGGTAACGAAGTATCACATCAGTCGACAGTTCCTCAGTGGTATGAAGGATTCAAACGTGGGCGCATAAGTTTTAGCGACGAACCAAGGATAGGTTCCTCAAAAACATATTGCGAGATTGAGACATTATTGGGGGGATTTCTGGATCTGCATCTGGATCTGGATCTGGATCGGGATATAAAGGGGAGGGCAGAAATCTATAAACACACCACACAAACTCTGCTCTGAAGTATGATGCTGATGCTCGATGCTCAATAACTACTGGATGAAAGATTGCCGGCCCTAGAGCTTTTTTGATCGTACATAAACAGCTAAAAATTTCATATTATTTTGGCTTTCAAACTTCGTGCATTCATCAAGCATTTAAAATGTTATAGAATCAAAAATAAGGCATACTAAATGAGCGTGAATTCAGCAGACAATTTGTTAATTTAAAAAATTTTGAATAAACAAATATTGAATTGAAGAAAATCTTCATTTAGAAGAGGTCCACGAACAAAGTGTGAAACCCTCCTAATGCTATAAAATGTTGCCCGCAATGAAAAATCATGTTATAAAATTTCCTACATCAGAATCGCGTACATAATCGTACCTCATACAGCAGACCACAAACCATGTACGGTTGGCGACTCTGCCTATATGGAATCTTGATGGTTTTCAAATGGATGCTGGACGGGTGACGGATGAATGACGGGCGACTGCTTGATGAATGATGGATGGATGCTGGACGGATGGCGTATGAGTTCAGGATGGATGTACGATAGAACTTTTTTGAGTTCTTTAGGCGCATTTTCCTCTGCTTCAATCCATTGTTTGGACTGATGCTTTGTCTCTGGTATATAGCGATGAATACAAAATCCATTTACAGTGATGAAACGTCGAAAAAACTCAGTGGGATTGCGGTTAATCCTTAGACTATTGCGTTTCTCTGACCAACATTAATTACAGCGTGGGGTCCTCGAAGGACCCCAGAAAAAATGTGTTAGTTTGAGTAAGTGGTTATAATAGTACAATATATTGAAAATGAACACATACTACAAATATAAGAGAACATTACAACAGAATTTGTATAAATTAAGGAGAAAGTATAACATACTATCAATTTTCGACATTATCGATGCAAATCGCTGTATAGACAATATTTTCATCTCGATATTCCTTGCAAACAAATAACTGACATTTTAAACATAGCATATTCACTTTTTATAAGATGCTCGTGTCAAACAAAATATCAAAAACAAAAAAAAAACATAAAACGTCAATTTCTTTTCCTTACATTCACTTTTTACTCGCGACTTTTTTGTTGAAAAAAAGTATGTAGATATTGGAAACAAAAACAACAAATACATCATGTTGAGTATAATTGTGGAGAGAACAGATACACGGAAGGAAAATTTCATTAAAAAAATCCCTAGAGAGTTGTTCAAGAAAAACTAAGTCTGAGGTCCCTTGAGGATCTCACGCCGTAGTTTAAGGGTTAAGTAAGTCTAGACAATCTTGAGACTTTTTTAAACGAATATCCAAAACATCACGTAAAATATGGTGGATGCGGTCTATCGAGATCTTTACAGCCTATGCAATTTCTCGAACCTTCAGTCGACGATCATCTAGCATGAAATTGTGGATTTTTGCGATAAAGATTTTTGGACGTCCCGTGCATTCAATATCCTGGATTAACGTTCAAATTCAGCTGCCCACTTTTTAATCGTCGAAAATGAAGGAGCAGATTCTTTAAATGTATAATCTAACTCACTGTTTATCTCTTTCAGTCTTAAATCTTTCGAAGTATTTCTTGTATGGTGCAACAAACCCATTTAGAGCTCTGGTCTCCTCAATTCTTGGTTGGTTTCAGGAGGTTCTTTAGCATCCTTTGCTATGTTATATATCCTTAAAAGTCGCAATTTGCCTTTTGACCTCTTTCCTATTGGAGTTCTGTCTAGTACCTTCTTTAGTATTCTTATTGGGCTCATGCATTGAACATGTTCTGCTTGTCTCAATCTATTAGTCCAGTAATCGACCGCACCTTATCTGCCCTGATTAAACTTACAACCAAATTGTATATGAATCGATTGAGAATACCAGACTTTATTAATCCTTAATCCTGTCCTAAGTGTTGAAAAAAAGGCCATTTCGGTCAATTTTATCGGGGTCAACTTCTTTGATAGAACAATCGATAGCAAAGATCAAGTACTTCAAGACAAAATCAAGGAGCCACATCCTGTCTTGTCCAAGACGGAAAAAAACAACAATTTCAAGTTCGATCAGGGAAATTAAATACGAAAATTGGCCGTCCTCCTGGACAGATCAGGGAAGTTAAATATGAAAATTGGCCGTCCTCCTGGACAGATCAGGAAGTAATATACTGTTTTTTTCTTGAAGTACTTGACCTTCACTGTACATTGGTACAATCGTAAATTCTATCAGAGAAGTTGACACCAAAAATTTACCGGAAATAGCCGTTTCTTCGACACTCTGGATAGGATCCTAGCTTTATTGGCCCGTAGTCAGAACGCGGTCTTAAACCCAGGTCTGAGTCTATCTTATATATAACCATGACGACGTTTAAAAATCGATTGGGCTATAACACTGTTTTAACATGTTGTCATGGTTATGCCTAAGCCAGACTTAGAACCGGGTTCAAAACCGCGTCCTGACTACGGGCCATCTATGGCTAGTTGCACCGCCGTCACTCAACTTTAAGGGAAGAATAGTATCTATGGTTACTATTGTATAGACAATTGTTCCCATGGTAATTATTCCGTACTTAAAGTTAAGTGATAGCGGTGCAACTGGGCATGAGTCTGGCACCCGATCAATTAATATAAAATTTGGCCGCAAGTCCTATCTGAGAACATAAGGTACGGTTAGCTCTCCGACTATATGTGGTCTTGTATATGTTGAAACCCTTGTTTCTCCATAAAGTTGATATGATTCAAAATTATATCTGATCCTCCACAGTTAGTTGCCGTTTATAGGACCTAACATTTTTCTTAAAATCCGTCTCTCAAAACAATCAAGAAGATGTAAGAATTTGGTCGTCAAGGACTATATTTCGCATCCATAAGATAATATGGCTCTTTTGTATATATGTCTTATTACAGGCGGTTATTTTTTCTTTAATTTTCATAATTTTTAAGCTCCCTTCAATAATACTAGAGCCAAGATACGTAAACAGATCTACGACTTCGAAGTTGTTGGTGTGAATATTCCAGCTCTGGCCTCTCTTTCCTCGACTTTGTTCCATTGCCTTTGTTCACTTTTAGTCCTATTTCTTCTGTTGAAAGTCTTGTTGAGATGAATGCCTCCTCCACATCGGCTGTTGATATCTTACTATTTGTTTGGATTTATACCAAATCAATGTTTTGGTATCTATCGCAGTTTCTCTTATGACATATTCCAGAGCTAGGTTGAAGAGGGTTTCAGTCCTTGATTCACTTGAAACATAACCGTTTCTTCTAGTTTCACTTTTATTCGAGCTTGTGAATTGGTCATAGTGAGTTTGATACATTGTACTAGTTTTGTGAGAATGTTGAAATCTAGCAGAATGGTATACGATTGATGCTGTTGTACGTTTGTTTAAAGTCCCAGCATTTTTCCTGTAGTTTGGTTCATTGTTGACCTGCCAGGACGAAATCCTCCTTGGTATTCGCCGATGATGTCTTCTGCTAGTCTTTAATCTGTTCCTAATAATAATAGCGATATTTCCTTATAATTTTGACATGCTAGTTTGTCGCCTTTCTTATCCACAGGACAAATCAGACTGATTTTTCACTCTTCTGGTATTTGATACAGATTAAGCCTTTCAAAACAAAGAACCTAATCACAGCACGAACTTCAGTTTTATCCATTTCATAAGACAGACGAAAATCGTTTACTTATCGTCACTTCTACAACCAATTTGAAGCTTTTCGCAACGCCATCTGAACGGTTTTATTCAATTAATATAATACTGATAATAGAACAATAAAATGTTACATTGTCATGTTTGCTTTGATAAATTCAATGAAATCGATGTTTGGGACGAATTTTCTTCCGTAATTTTGCAGATAGTAGTAACCCTAATGAAAAAATTAGCTCCAGCTGGATTTTTTTGTGTTTGCGTCCTCTTCAAATCCATGTACAATATTCCGGTCGAAATTGAAGACGATGGAACGTAGCCATCTTGATATATCGAGATGCGGGTTGTGATTCTAATTAGTAAACCAGGTGGGTAGATTTTCAATATAAGAGTACTCATTTGTTTTATAGCTAGCAGTTTGTGTCTGCATACACATAACGCCATACGGGTAGTAATAGCCGAACTGTCTGCTTCATGGAGCATATTGCTTTCGACGTGTGTATCTTTACAGGTTGTTCCAACATATAAGAAATAATTATTTTTGTTACGCTTAAACCGCTTCAAACAGCGCTCTGAACCATCAACATATTGTTTTTGGTCAAATCTGAGAGAAACAGCAAACCACTTTTCTACCATTTGTCTCCATTGTCAGTTTTGGCAGATTAGTAGATTTCTTCGATGACTGTGTCAAAAACAAACGTTTCCATATATGGAAGCTTGTTAATTTCTTATATCTTGGAGCTAATTACAAACTTAGCAGGTAATTCTCAAAAGCATGTTTTGTTCGTGATATAAATGGCATCCTAAATTCCTCATTCGGCGTGTGAATTTTTGTTTGTAAACCGGTACTGTAGAATTATCTCGAGATTTAAAATATTGATGCGGCTGATTATCTGATATATTAATATTAATCAAGTTTTCCTTGAATTATATTAAACCTTCTCATCTGTAGTTGAGACAGTAATATCCATGAAGTTTTGATCGAACCATAATTAAGAGAAATTAGTGGCAAATATTTATACTTTGGGAGTGAATGAAGCAGAATAATGACAAGTTTCTTTGTTATCATTAAAAATAGAAAAACATGAAGCACATCTTGTAGAAAAATGTAACCGACATGTTTCTGTCCGACTAACTTAGAGTCCTGCTCTTCAGAAAAAAGATATCTTCTACAACCGCTGTTATCTATCTATTAATTTATTTTATGTGTTTTTGGGCGACGTCCTATCCTTATCAGTATATGCACCGAAGCCAAAAAAATCTTAACCACATAATACAGAAATAATGAGACGTCTTACTCAATTTTTATTTTCACTTATCTGTAATTTCCGATGCTTGCATTTTCTGTAAATTGTTTCGAAAGTAGAGCATTTTCTGAATTTTTAACTTTCATTATTTTTGAGGAATATGACTACGTATTTGTATAAAATATAAAGCACAAGTTTCAATACAAACAAAATTGTTGAACTGTCAAAGAAATATGAAAGGCTCGAGTGTAATTAAATGACTTTTTGCTCAACAATAAGTATTATTAAAAGAACAATTCCAAAAATAGAGTCATTGTACACTATTTTAAGTAGGGAAATGCATTCTTTATTTACAATTTGACGTACCGTTATTACTTCGATTGTCCCACAGACGATTGTCCTTAAAAGCCATGAATTGCAATTCTAGCAACTTCTCGAAATGCGGAAGAACATTTCCAAGCTACCGCAGGTAAACAAACAAAGGTCTATAAATAGGATTTCTGTCACATATAGGTGAGTATATGATGTGTTAAAATTTGTGTTGATAGAATGAAGTGAAAATGAAATTTGAATATTATTGAAATTCAATACAGTCCTTCCTAGAACCCGTCTTATTAACTTGAGAAGTACCTAAATGACGGTCAAGCGCAGGGGCACTTGCTTGGTACAAATGTCCATATTTTTGGAAAGGATTAAATTTATGGCCGGATTAGGAGCTTTTAATTGGCGCAGATGGCCTACGACAAACCAAATAAACCCCCCGCCGCATCCTTTTATGTTGCAATTCTGCGAAAATCTATAAGTTTTATACATTCATAAATCTGAAAATTGTAAACAGAAGCGCATTGAATTTGGCATCTCTATAAACAAGTTTACATAAATTGACAAAATTCAATGCGTTCTACCAATTGCCTATGAATTTAGAGATATATAAAACGTGAATTTACACAAAATTGTAACATGAGTCTCCTTGATGATGACCGAAAATTTTTTATTAGTCTGTTAGCGGATATGAGATTTGATAATATGCCAAAGAAAACAGATCGCACAATTGTGGTTCTTATTACAAAAATTGGGATAATATTGCAACGGATTTCTTTAATTAACGTCTGGAATATTTCAAGATAACTCTAGTAGCTTTTCGAAATGCTGTAGAACGGATCCAAGCCACCGCAGATAGACGAAAAAATATGAGCCTATATAAAGAAATGCGTCGCTTAGTCAAGAGGCTACAGAATAAATCAAACGATTTCTAGAAATAAATATTAGTTGCATTGTCATTATTAAATGTGAAGTAATAAATAATAGTAGTGTGGTTTTGGTGTTTGACTTTATGCAATAAAATTATGTAGATTTTGAATTATTTTCAAATAATAGTGTTATATTGTTGTTTTCAAACTTTAAGGCCCGGTTGCACAGTTTTTGGTTGTAGTTGTACTCAAAATTCAACAAGATTTAGAAATAAGAGTTCCTTATAATATTGCCTGTTGGACAGTTTTTAACAATACTTTTAGTTCAAGGGATTCCTAAGAAACATTTATTACAGCCCAGCAAATATCTCGTGGCGTGTGACGTCAGGACGCGCAATAGAATCGGGAAAATTTGTAGTGGGAACTTCACTTTACTAAAAGTGACGCTAGTGTTCAATTCGATATAAAGTACAATCTGAGGCAGAGATATGTGGTTGAAAACGTTGTACGCATGGCACACTATCATCCAAATTTAAATAACATCGAATATGGATATTTATAAAACAGTAAGCTGTCTTAAAAAAAACTTACTTTCAGAATAAATGACGTAGAAAAATTGTGCGAGGACTTTATTATTAAAATTTTTACCTGGAAACAAGTTGTTTTCATACCAAGAAATGTAAAGAAAAAGTCTTAAGTTGAGAAGGAAATTCTGAAAGCAGTGAAGTAATCAGAATTTTCCACAGAAGATGATGTATCAACAGTTTAATTTTTCTTCCGTCAGAATCAATAAGTTCTTTTTTTGTAAACATCTAATGTTCTTTAAATCTTGTATATATATTTTCACTTTTATCCATGAGTTTATTATCAACTATTAGATTTATGAATATTTTGTCGCATATTGTACACGCCGAGCGTACAATCTATGTTTCTCTCGCTTAGTGCGTTCTCTCTCCGCGCAGTATTCATCCCCACACGCCACGAGATATTTGTCGGACTATAAGTTGGACCTACGAGGGTAGATCGAAAACTTAGTGGGACTGCGTTTAAGGCTGTTGTCGTAGTACATCATTGTCAAAAAGTGAAGTCTAGCGTATCTACAAAAAGCGCCTTGCAAACTAATATATAGATGCTTGTAATTCTTGTCAGAACTTGTTCATAGCACAGATAATTCAGTATATAGATTTTCATGATAATACTGATGGATAAAGACTAAGAAATTTAAAATAAATTTAGTGGATGACTGAATTTTTTGTCGGGGAGTGTATCTCATACTCGTACATTATAGTAAATATTCACGGGTACTTGCCGGAAAAATAACTTGGCAACATTGTGCTTAGCTGTCATCTCAATATAGAAAAATGTCCGAAATATTGCGATATAAAAGGTAAATTTATACAACAAAAAGTTTTAGATTGCGATGAGGAAGGAGAGCAAGGACTTGTCCAAATTTTAACAGAGTTAAAAAATGGCAAGTCCACAGAAATAAACGTATTATCACGCTAATTATTTCTTTTTTTAAGGTACAGAATTAATGTGATTGAGTGCAATTTTATATGTAAGTTCATACCATACTACTTTTATCTGTTATTATTAATATTCATATATTTGAGTTGATAATACTTTTTTCTTACTTTTATGTGCTTTGTTTATTTAATATTCAATATTAAGATTATATTGATATAATTTTTTGTGTCACCAAGTATATTATATATTTTATTCATCATAAATAATATTGTTCTATTGAAACCATTATTAACTATTTATTTTCATCTCTTTTCCTTTGAATTTGTAGTTCGAATAGTACAATGCGATGTATAGAGTAACGTACAGTGTTGCCAAGCATTTCTGTTCAACGTGTCGGCACGTATTTTATATACAAATGTTCAACTTTGCGTTCTCATAACTAAACAATGAGATGGTCAATAATTTTTTCTTTATTTCCAAATACGCAGAACATATTCACCAATTCATAGCTAGTTTTTTGAAAGAATCTGACTGTTAGTTTTTTCATTAAAAATTGAAACTGATATAATTAAAGCCTAAAATGTATACTCTCCATTGCTCTCCATGTTAAAATTTTTAATTTTAATTGCGTTTATCTCAAGTTTGAGATGGTCAATCGACTTTAAATTTCAAGGATAATTGTATAAAAATATTGTTAATAAATATACAAAAATTTGGAATATTCTGATACTATGGCTATAGCACGACAACTACCTTAAATAAGTCAAGACACTTTTGAGAAATGTTCAAACCATGGTATAAGAAATATTTCTTATACCATGGCTCAAACGATTGTGTTTTTAATTGACTGTTAATAGACGCGGCACCCAAGGAGCAGTCATCTTCCGCATATATATCGGGATGTTTATAATCTCAGCAGTTTCTCGAATCTTCTTTCAACGATTGTCTAGTACGGATTTGCGGATTTCGTCGGTCACGACGGTTTTTTGGCGTCTTGTGCGTTCATCATCCTGGCCACGTTCAAATCTAGCCATCCACTTTTTAACCGTCGAAAATGAAGAAACAGATTATTTTAATGTGGAAACTAGCCAATTTTTTATTTCTGTCGGTCTTAAGCCTTTTAAAACGGAGTACTTAATCACAGCAAGAGTTTCAATTTTATCTATTTCATAAGACAGATAAAAATCGTTTACTTATCTGCTACAATAAATTTACTGAGCACACCAGTCTGAGATTTTGCACAGCGACATAAGAATGTTCTTAGTTAATTAATATAATAACTTTATGGTCATATTAGCGACAACCATACTTCCGGTCGAGAATTTTTGTCAAATATATTAATTGATGTTAGGTTGTTTTATAATTGCATTAAATCTGGCGTTGATTCATCGGTTATTGTCCTAAATATGCCATTGCGTGCTATGACATCTTATTTATAAAAAAAAATCGAGATTTTTTTGGGGGCATACTTTTCAAGCTAGAAATAACTGTTTTTTGAGTATTATCATTAAAATAAATTGAAGCATTATTGGAAGCACTATACTGTATTATTAGGGGACATTTCATAAATTACCTGAAATCAACAATGTATTGTTATTTTTCTTATTAAAAAAACGGTGTTATGGTTGCTTTTTCAAGAATCCTATTATTTGAAAGATCTGTAACATTTTTTTTCATCTAAAGAGGATTAAAATTGGTTTGAATTTTAGAATAATCATTAGGTTTGTTTCTATGTGAGTCCCAAAAATATTTTTCCATTCTAAGGTAGTTGACAAATTGTTGTGCGCTTGTTCAGAGTTTTTTCATATTTTATTGGAGTTGACGATTTTCGGTGGGAGTATTGTCAAACAAAACGAGCACCAAAATTCAAGTGTTTGAACATTTCCTTAACAAGAAGTCATTCTTATACGTCATTTTAATCAACCTCCATGGACAGTGCAGGGTTTAAATACGATAACTTCTTGATAAATAGAGTTTTCCCTAGAAAAAACCCTTGTTCTCTTAAAGCTTAGCAGTCATTTTTTTTCATCTGTTATCATCCATTTAGAATCTGTAATTCATGTCAGACCGCTCCGAATTAGGGCAAGGTCATTTTGCGGCCTTGAAATTTTATCAAATCAGTTTTGTCTTTTAAAAAGTGTTGGAAAGTTAATATTAAATTCAGGCTCAAAATAATTGGGTTTTCAGGACTAAAATACGTGCTGAATCCTTTCAAAATTCTCATCTTAATCTTTGCAATCAAAGAAATGAGAGTGAAATGTTCTGTGCTGTTTCAATTAAACTTTAAATTGAATTTCAGATTACCTAATCAGATTTTTGTATCACCTTTCTGGCAAAAAATACAGTCCCACCCAAAGTAATCAATTAAAATTTTTCATGTACGAATTCTATAATTAAATCTGCATTATCAACCAAAATACGTTAATTCATACTGCCTACCTTCACTTAACGATCGTGTTCATTCATCAACAAGTTAATCATAATTTCTCACCCGAAATCTCATTTTGCGATTCCCACAATGACAATTATTCTTCAGTCATTACCAGATCTAATTTGAGACGCAAGAGACTCGCTAAATAATTTTACGTTCCGAGAACGAATCTTAAAATGCGTCGCACGCAACCGAACACTTTCTGTTCGGAATAAATCTCAAAATAATGATCAGATTTCTTATAAAAACTGGGAAAAGAAGAATGTTTTCGATTGTTAAAAGGTACAAGCAATATCCATTCAGAAATCCAGAGATTTTGATGTTAGTAATTGATATTCTGAGAGGAAGAAATAAATATAAATGCGTTGTTTACACTAGATTTAACGATGTTGTGAATTAATAAGTCATTTTATGATGTTATTATTTACTTTTATGACCATACACAAGTTTGTTTTTAAGGTAACTTGATTGAAGCTTCTGTATCTATATTTTTTGTACAAATGAACTGGTTGTATACAATGTATTGAATATGCAAATAAGAATAGCAACTACTAATTCGCAAATACCTTGTATATTAGTAAATTATGTGTACGTTCAAATATTGCAGTATGCAATCTACTGAGCATAGCAATTACCTTGTAAATTTATTTTATTGGCAATGTCTACTCATCTATAAAGTAGAGTACAAAATTGCAGTAGTAGCAAACAGTTCTGATTTAAATATTACTTCATGAAATATCATTTAATTTGATTTTCTTGCAATTATTCAACAAGACGAATTATTTATACTTCAAATTTTTCGCTAAATACCTCAATCACATAATTCTTTTGATAATTTTATACCTAAAAAATTGAAGATAAATAGTTACTTATGTATCTAGTGCGCGAAATTATACTTTGGTGCTTGAGAATGAATGGTTTTTATCGAGGTGCTAACCGAGACACAAATCATTCGAAAGCTCCAAAGAAATTTCGTGCACGCGTTGCATACAACATTTTTTTACAGACGTCAACAAATTATAAAAAAATATTAAAATCATATCAAAATACAAAAATTAGTGGAATTATTTTTCTTGACAACGTGCACAAAGTATACAGGATATCTCAGGGTTAAATGGCATAATTTCAACAATGGATAAAATAACTAAAAATAAGGTGACAAGTTTATTTGAGAAAATATCCGGAAATAATTCAAGCGATTTTCACGTTTTTCTTATATTCAAGATGTGATATAATACTTAATTTAAATTGAAAATTTATTAGTTACTATTACCTGTACCTCTACGTCGCTGAAGTTTTTGCAAGAAAACAGTCGGAATATTCAAGACGAGCACTGCATATTCAGCACTTGTTTTGTTTGATAACCACAAGCAAACTAAATTTTGTTTTGAAATTATGTAGGAACTTATTTATTTTTGATTAATTTTTAGTATTATGTCACATTCTATCAAGATGAATTTAGTATTTCATAACAAAATGATTTATTCTAAATAGTTCTGCTCCAATAAAAAAAACCGTGAAAATCTCTGGAATGAGGAATTTTCTCAAATAAAATTGTCACCTTATTTTTAGATATTTCATCTGTTGTTAAAGTTATGGCGCTTTAAAACTGCTATATATTATTTTTTCAAGTGACAGCTGTCATGAACAAAGTGACAAATAACGTTTATATAAAATTACTATTTTATCAATGGCCATTAGTTTTTTGCTTAATATTTCTTCTTACATTTCTACTAAACTTATCTCCCCGTGGGCTTTTAATTGATACTAAACTATACATCATTTGAATAACTTGTAAAAAACAGTTGACGATCGCTTAGATATAATTTTTAACATTTTTACTACAATTATTTCGACAGGAGCTTCAATTTGATACCAAACACGAGAGAATCAAAATAATTGACGAAAGTTTGCATGTGATGTCCAACTATGAGTGATAATCTATATATTAATACAAGAAAACTTTCGGCCCCCTTTTTGAGCATATTGCATGCACGAAGGAATGTGAGATTCAGCATACTTAAAGTGCATATGGAGAAGGAGTGCAGAAAGCGAAAATTATGTACGGGGTGTTCCATTTTAATCTATATATTAATACGTGCAGAGAAAGCTTTCGATCCCCTTTTTGAGCATATTGCATGCACCAAGAAATGTTAAATTTGGCATACTTAAAGTTTATATGGAGAAGAAGTGCAGAAAAGAAAAATTATATACAGGTGTCTAATTTTTAATACATGAAAAAAAAAATTTTGTATTCCTATTTAAAGCATATTGCGCATACAAAAAAATTTGCCTATTTGATGTTTATTTGGGGGAGTGCAGAAAGCTAAAGTTATTTACAGGTTATTCCATTTATACATTATTTACAGGATATCCCATTTTAATCCTACGTGAAGATGAAACTTTGTAACACGCGCATGAAGGAATGTGAGGTTTGGCATACTTGAAGTTCATATTAGAGAGTTTTTGCAAGCATCCGCTATTGATACGATAACGCTAACAAAAAAACAATTTATTTGGAAATGCTTGCTGAATAATGCTAGCTCGAATTACAGAGTACTCACAAGGAACTTCAAGGATTACCAGACATAAATAACGTTACAATGAACAAATTTGTCAATTTCAGTACGAATGCACAAAGAAAATCGTTTTTGACATTATCGTTGACGTTTCATTAGCAGTAGCTTGCAAAAACTCCCTATTGAGAATGAGTACAGAAAGCTGAAATTATATACAAGGGCCCTATTTGTATTTTATCTGAAGAGAAAACTTTGTACTGCGTTCACGAAGGATGTGGTATTTTACATACTTGAAGTTTATATGGACAAGGAGTGCAGAAATCTGAAAGTATATACACTGCATATTATGTACTGAATTTCATACGAGCGGCCCATCTCAGCTTAGTAAAAAAAATTTTTGCCCAATAAACGATTTGGGCTGGGCACCTGGAGCATCGAATACCAAGTTAATTTTACCTGAAACCACCAATGCCCGGGATGGATGATTGAATTCAATAACGTTCAAATTCAATAGTATAATGAGTTACGGTCGAATTTCGACCACTGGGTGATCAATAGTAATTCTTATTTCACCTAATGATTTCCATTATCTCATTTCTTTGCATGTTCCAGAAAAATATCGAATTTTACAAAAATTCAAATTTCAATAACAAATGTACTGCTAATAATTTTGAAAAATGTTTTAGGTAAATGTTGCTGCTATTTATTTAAGGATCAATTTCAGTTATTTTATATTTTCTGATAAATACTACCATTGATAAATAAATAAAATGTTGGTACCACTGGCAAAAAAAGTTTATTCGCGAACTTAAACTTAAGCATGCCGCACACGATGCAATTTTCTAAGCAATTTTGTTCACTTAATTTGCAGCAAGTTTTCTTGCGCTCTGGGCCGCTTTAAGCTGCGCTTGGTGTGATACTAGTCTTCGCAGCACACGAAGCAAGCTACGCCACTTATTGACTTATAGTGACTCTAGAACGTGGACTTGCTTGTTAAAAAATACGGATGTTTTAGCTTGCGAATTAGTTAAAATGCGGGCAGAAAAAAAAATAGAGGAAACTATGTTCAAGAAAGTGACTACTGAAAGGATATAATGGCTGCGGTGTTCTTAACATGCTTGACGAACTACACTGAGAAAACTAAATTGCGCCACTCAAGTGGTTAGAGGTATAAGTGGTAAAGTTCAAGGGGTGAAAATTAAAGCTGTAAGTCGATTTCTTTACAAATAAATATAGTTCAAACCTCACAATTTTGACGTTGGACGTCTTTTTGTTTCACAACTGCAAGTGGTACTGGTTGCCAATTATGTCGTCAGATTTTACAATTTAAAGCTGCTACACTTCACCAATTACCATCACATTGACTTTACAACTTCAAGTTGTTGGGGATACCATTTAAATTGCTCATGTACAACTTAGTTTTCTGTATAGGGTGCAGAGAAATTTTTTCTTATTTTTACTTTTTTATATTACTTTGATTGTCAATTTCCGAAACCATGTTTCCAACTAATTCTGTACAATAAAAATTGTGTTAATTCTTTGATTGAGCTCGCTGCGTCGTCCAATTGATTGTAGAAAATCGTCAAGATTAAATGATTAATTATAAATAACCGAATATGCAATCCTTCAGGGTAATTATTTCTCAAAATCTCACTAAATACAGTATGGCATGGTAAATTTAATGTTGATGTAGTCACGTGATTTCGATTCCTGTTCTGATTGGCCATGGATAGCAGCCAGCGGCGAAGCAACTGTGAAAAATATCACCGGAACTATCTTGTAAAATAAGTCGCGTGGCAAACGCAGCACCAAGCAACGGAACAAGTTTCCAGTTTTGGAGTCAGCGTGGCACTCAGCGCGGCCCCAAGCGAACAGAATTGCTTGAAAAATTGCTTAAAAGCTTAAATATGAAATTTCATTGGAAAATTCATCACGTGTTCAAGTTATCGTGCTTCCAGACCGACAGACCGACTTTTTTTTAAAATATATTTTTTGGATACAGTAGGATCTAAAACGTGAAGATTCATCAAAACCTCGAGCTGTCAAAAAATCACGAATACTATATCCTACCATATATAGATCGGAGAAGTAATAAAAATTAGAGGAGAAATATATTAACTTATGAAATTATTAACAAAAACGTTACCTATATGAATTAACAAAAAATTTAATGAATATATTCGAATTAAAGACAGTGGATTTCAAATTAAGCTTTGTGGTATGATGCTAAACACTAAATACAGCAAATAGCTCTTAATTACACTGTGGCTAGATCTATTTCACGTGAAAAAAATCCTTTAAATATGATGTTGGAGGTAATTGTAATAGAAGTAGCGCGCTAACCTCGAGTTTTGACAATAATAATAGTTATTTCACAATCATTCAAATTTTAATGTAGATTTTTGGAGAGAGAAGTTTTTATTATAACGAGTGGAGTTAACTTTCAATTTTTGTGAATCCATTGGATGATTCATTCATTAAATTTGACAGATGACAGTTTGACAATTTCATTGTGAGAATTGATATTTATTTGAGATTTAGATTTAGAAATTAAATCCATTATAAACCAGCACATAGGTTAATATTTTATATTTCTAAGCCTAATTTTTGAAATGTAAATTCCTGAATTAAATATAAACCAGCCTTGGTTGTATATTTCGGATTTGCTTGGGAAGTTATTGTTCAGGGCCGTAGAAACATTCAAAACAAATATTACGAGATTAGCGTTATGATAATTGCTCAATTTCAGACTGTTGTTGCATATATTACTATTAATTTCTCCAAAATAAATTTCACATTTCGTAATAAGATAAGAAACAATATTTGAACAACTTTCTATATGGTATTTGATTTTTTATTGGATATTTAGATTAAATTATCGCATAATAGCGGATTAGTTCTCGTGACAATTCATCAATTTTCCTGCTTCAGCGCAGGAAATATCGATTTCTCAGCGCAGATGTGAAGCTTTCGAAATTCGAGAGTTTGAAATCGCGCTATGTTGACGTGATCTAAAAAATCATGGAAGGGAACTTTGCAAAATATTATAATCATTTAATTAAATTGATAATGTACTTGCAAACTTTTAATAACCGCAGATAATTTTCGAAGCATCTTCTCGCGTATTCATTGTTCCCCCATTGTATACTTTATAATTAAATTTTTAAAACAATATCTGAAGGTCACGATGCAATACAGAAATCAATTTTTCAAAACAAGAAAAATTCATTTTCAATTATAACTAAATGAACTTGATTTATAATCTCTTGAGCAAAAAATAATCGATACTCACAAACCATGATTCAATACACAATTCATTAAAATACATTTTTATTAAAAATTGCTGTTTCAAGGCTACCTGAAATAATACCCTGCAAATTTCAACAACGTGAGAAGGGATTTTTAGTTATCAATTTGAATTAGTTCCGCGCAATTTCTAGAGCGGTCCAAAAAACTAGTATAAATTACAACTAAACTTCATTAATGACTGATACGGATTCTGCTATTTGGTGAAATTTTCTTTAAATTTGTATGATTAAATAGAAATTTGGAACGTGGTGTAATATTAGCCTCTGAAGAAGCCTGCAGGCTCTTGCTGACGCAGTGGCGGAGAAGAATATATATTTTTTTTTTGTTTAGAATTAGGGATGAAGTTTGCAGCCCGTTTCACTTTTTGTTACGCTGGAAGTGTAACGAAAATTGAAACACTCCTAGTATAACTGTACTGACAGTTTATTTCAATAAAGAAATTGGTGATTCGCTTTTATTTTCGAACAAAAATCAAGCATTCGTACTTTTGACCATTTTTTTTTTGGTACAGGAAGCTGTGACTTTTACAAAGATCATAGAATACTTTGAGTGTACCAACTGTTTATTTTGAAGTTGCGATTGAATTCACAACCTTCGAATCTCGAATCTATGAATTTTTATGGACTAACAAATCGAAAGCAATTGCTGATTCCGAAAAAAATCTCTTGGCATTAGCATAAGAAAGCGAATAGAATTTTGGGATCGTTATTTCTTTTATCAAGTTATTAAATCTTATCTCTTCGCAGAATACATGAAAAAAACCTACTCTCTCCGGCACTGTTCGTACCTAACAAGCCACGCTTACTGATAGTATTTTCATTGAGCGAATTTTGGCGTTGGTTGGCCCGGTCGCTGTTTTTGCACACGCACCTCACGCACTGGGCCTTAGGGGGGATTTAGGGGCAAAGGGGGATTATGTGAGACACGCAGCCGGGTCCAGGCAGGTGGATCAATTAACGGGACCAAGTCGCGATCACCTGTAGTAGCGGCGGAGGATGCGAGGCCGCGGTGGCGGCTATGATGGATCAAGGGGCACGTGGACAGTTCCGGAAATTCTATTTTTGGGAAATGATTAAGTTGGGGGAAAGTTGAAAGGGATTTTGATTGGAATTTTTTAATCTAACACACGAGGGAAGCGCACAAATTATTATTTCTAACAAAGTAGAATTTGGTCGACAAATGGTAATTAATTCAACAGATTTCAACAAACTTGCAAGAAAACTTTCGAAAGTCTATTTTGATTCGTCAAAGATCTACTAGCGTTCAAAGAAATTGTTCGAAACATTTTGAATATTTGAGTTGTAAAGTAGGCAACAATTTCTATTCGATGTTAAAAAGGTTGGAAGAAGTTTGTCTGCCACGTTCTCTTCACTCAAAGTGCATTTTAAAATCGGGTTTTCTCGATTAATATAGATCTGAGAAAAAAACTTTTGAGACAAAAAATGTACAGTACAGAATATTCTACAATTTTTATTTTGCTTGCAGCGCTGTAAATTAAACACCTGAGAAGTAAAACGCCATTGAAAGTACAAAAATTATATATTTGTGTGCTTTGGATTGCTTGCTGTATATATTTTCAAAATGGTTTTGCTTGAATACCGTATATTTGAGGTAAAAACTTTTGATACAAAAAATATAGAGTACAGAATACTCTACAATTCTTATTTGACTTGTAGCACTGTAAATTAAATGCCTGAGAGGTAAGACGTCATTGAAAGTACAAAAATTATAATTTTGTGTGTTTTGGATTGCTTGCTGTGTATATTCAGTCCAATAACGTCAAAATTGCAGAAGAAGAAGCGGAGACAACAGATATTAGATAACAAAGTGAGGACAATGTTATTTAAAAAAAAAAATAGAGTTTTCGACAAATTCATGAAACTATAATTTTAAGAAAAATGAATACTAATAATATAATTTGTTAGATTTCATTTAAGGTTGGATGACTTGATTTAGGACTACTGAACTTGAGGGCTCCAAAGCTCAATCCCATTGATAGTTACGCCACTGTATAAGCATGATTTTAAAAGCAGTGAAATTTCAAATATATTGTACGCGAAAACGCATATTCACATAAAAATTAATAGCTAGTCCGTTCAATTATTATTTTGTATTGATATTTCTTCAGATCATTTGATTATGAATAAATTAATGATAACCCACATTTGTTTCGAATAAATTTAGGCCAGTAGTTTCAAATTAAAACTCTCATTTATACTACATCTGTCGGCAGGTTGAAATTAAAAGGCCAACTTAACAAATTACTCTGACATAATACTTCTTCAGGTACAACCACAAATAAGCAAAAACTGTGATTAAATAAAGGGAGTTGAGAAAACCGCAGAACATAGCTATAATCTGCAAACAGCATATGTGTGTTTTTTGTGACCGTGTATTGTTTTATTGTTACCAACTAATGCGCAATCTGTATCCATTTATAGTATCAAACATCAGTCGATTATAGTTGCAAAAATTGTAAGTGGGTATGCTTAAAAAAATTATCTAACTTTATATATGGTAACAAATTACTTTGTATTTGCCTTGACGGTATTTGCAGACCATTGTTTAAATTAAAAAATTGTATGATAAAATTATTATCAATTTTCAGATACTGAATAATAAAATTTCTAATAATTTTTTTTAAATATCAGGCCTGACGCAGATGTATTGGACCAAAAAAAATTACAGAGAAAACTTGCTTTCTCTCAATCCATTTTTCAATGATTAAATAACTGCGAAAACCGAACTATGGTAAATATCATATTATACTAGAAATTTTAAAGGAAGCGCTGTTCGCATTATTTGATAAAAAGTCTAGTCAAATCGAAATAAGATATTTATGTTGCAAATTAAAAAGTTTTATAGAATATTTATCATAATTCAATACTTAAGTAATAATATTTGTTTTATTACTTGATCACCATAATAGGAATAAATAATCGTATAGGATTAAATGGAGCTATTGGATTCTGTAACAGAGCTGCACATCATCAGATTGCTCGCACAAATGATACATAATTTTCGCTTACTCTACGATATTGCAGAAAGTATTTTCTCTTTTTCCACCTTATGCAAGCTTATATTTTTAGCGCATTTTTTGGAAAAAAGCGCTATTATATTCACTCTGGCTGTCTGGCTGGCTGGCTGGCGTGACGCTGAGTTCTCAGCAACTATACTATTTACAGACTTAAAACTGGTACTAAATAAAAGCTGCTATTTCGTAGGTTTGCACAAATTGCTTAAATTCAAGCTCAGTGATTGTGGAAGATTAAATTATTCAATTACTTGTTTCAAGTGAAACAATGCCCATAGATATATATGACATTAGGGATATGGCAACTAAAATTTATTGAAGTAGATAAAAATTAAGTTACAACTTTCGCAGCCGGTGTCACTATTATTATGTACAGTTGTCAAATCTGTCCGGAATTCATTCAATGACTTGTTTGACGCAAATTTGATGCTTATTAGAATGAATTATTATCATTGAATGAAAATTTGTTTACTTTTGGTTAAGTTTTTTTAATATAGCTTTGATAAAGACCAAATTATTATTTTAAAGTACAGCACTTGACCTCCCGTCAGTCAATAACTGAACAATGAAGATTAGAAGGTATTTTTGAGTTTGTATATGCATAAATTATGTACTTATCAAGTAGTCGACTTGAAACTAGTACTAAATGGAAGCTGCTGTTTCGTAAGTTTGACAAACTGCTTGATTTGAAGCTCAGTAACTGTGAGAGATGGTAATTTGCGAAATCTCTGAAGTAACAAGCATTCATGAGCTGTCAAAAATGCGCTTTCATCATCTAGATGATTCTTCCATTTTTAGCGCATTTTTCCGAAAAAAGCGCTATTATATTCACTTTGGCTGGCTGGCTGGCTGGCTGGCGTGACGCTGAGATCTCAGCAACTATACTATTTACAGACTTGAAACTGATACTAAATAAAAGCTGCTGTTTCGTAGGCCTGCACAAATTGCTTTAATTCAAGCTCAGTGATTGTGGAAAATTGAATTATTCAATTACTTGTTTCAAGTGAAACAATGTCCATAGATATCTATGACATTAGGGATATGGCAACTAAAATTTATTAAAGTAGATAAAAATTTAGTTACAACTTTCGCCGCGGGTGTCACTATTATTATATACAGTTGTCAAATCTGTCCGAGATTCATTCAATGACTTGTTTGACGCGAATTTGAAGCTTATTAGAATGAATTATTATTATTGGATGAAAATTTGTTCACTTTTGGTGTATTTTTTTTTATATAGCTTTGATAAAGATCAAATTATCATTTTAAGCTACAGCACTTGACCTCCTGTCAGTCAATAACTAAACAATGAAGATTAAAAGGTATTTTTGAGTTTGTACATGTATAAATTATGAACCTATTAAATAGTCAACTTGAAACTAGTACTAAATGGAAGCTGCTGTTTCGTAAGTTTGCCCAAACTGCTTGATTTCAAGCTCAGTAATTGTGAGAGATGGTAATTTGCGGAATCTCTGAAGTAACAAGCATTCATGAGCTGTCAAAAATGCGCTTCCATCATCTAGATGATTCTTCCAATTTTTTGGAAAAAAGCGCTATTATATTCACTTTGGCTGTCTGGCTGGCTGGCTGGTGTGACGCTGAGTTCTCAGCAACTATACTATTTACAGACTTGAAACTGATACTAAATAAAAGCTGCTATTTCGTAGGTTTGCACAAATTGCTTAAATTCAAGCTCAGTGATTGTGGAAGATTAAATTATTCAATTACTTGTTTCAAGTGAAACAATGCCCATAGATATATATGACATTAGGGATATGGCAACTAAAATTTATTAAAGTAGATAAAAATTTAGTTACAACTTTCGCCGCCGGTGTCACTATTATTATGTACAGTTGTCAAATCTGTCCGGGATTCATTCAATGACTTGTTTGACGCGAATTTGAAGCTTATTAGAATGAATTATTATTATTGGATGAAAATGTGTTTACTTCTGGTATATTTTTTTTATATAGCTCTGATAAAGATCAAATTATCATTTTAAGGTACAGCACTTGACTTCCCGTCAGTCAATAACTAAACAATGAAGATTAAAAGGTATTTTTTGAGTTTGAACATGCATAAATTATGTACCTATCAAATAGTCAACTTGAAACTAGTACTAAATGGAAGCTGCTGTTTCGTAAGTTTGCCCAAACTGCTTGATTTCAAGCTCAGTAATTGTGAGAGATGGTAATTTGCGTAATCTCTGAATTAACAAGCATTCATGAGCTGTCAAAAATGCGCTTTCATCATCTAGATGATTCTTCAATTTTTTATCATTCCCACAGTTAGGCCGATATTGCAGATCTATGGCTGGCGCAGAAACGAAGCATATATTCTTGATCCTGCGAGATATCGGCATGAAACATACACTAAAATTTAAGTTTTTTAATTTTTTTTATATGTATAGATAAATGATGTCGTAAGATTTTTGATGCAGAGGTTGGTAGTACTGGCTACAGTTTCAGCTAGTGTTTCTTCTTTCAAGCTTCCCTTACATTGGGAGCAGAAAGCTGTAAATTGCGAAATGACGAATTCAGTCCAACGCTTTTCGTACAAAGTCGTGCGAATGCCCACCGTCCATTGCTACAGTATTCGTACAGACGATATAGCGCTGGAACTCGGAAAGGTTTCGCGTGATTCTGATGAAGTATTTATAGCATTGGAATTATTACCATTAATATTTCGAAATATATCACATTTTGCTACAACCTTGAGAAAATATCTTCCAAACTTGAAAAATTCATCAATTTTTAGATAAAATTCCATCTGACGAGTGCCTAGCTGATTGTAAAATTCACTCTATCCGGGTATTTTTCTTTTTAGTTTTGCACTGAATGATTATTACCAATTCGCAATAATACGTACGAACACTGACGAACGATACAGGCCGAGTCACTTAAGCACTCATATATAAAAAGTATCAAACTTGTAAAATGCGTATGTGACTAAGCCTTCAAGTCCCCATACGTATTAGCTCACTCACATTTGGCGTGCCCCATCCCCACGTACCATACAAAAAAATTTAGGTTTTATCTATCGAATAAATGGTACTGTTTTTTTTTTTGCGGGAATATCTTTGTTTTGGCTTGTACATTAAATGTGCAAAAATTATATTGTCAAATCATGGTGCTTCAGGAGATATCTAAGGCCAAAGATGAAAAATCCCGTTTTTGACCAGTTTTTCGCAAATATCTCAGTTTCTAACTATCGTAGAGTATTTAAAGTCATTAGTAAAAATTAAGTACACACTTTTATCCACAAAAAAGACGTCATGACTCATTTGCGTATCTATAACCATAAATGAGATACTGCGCGTACAACGTGCACCGACCCGCAATCATGCATTCTTTTCCGCACCACCTCTGGAGTACAATGCAAAGCTAAAAAGATATAAAGTTATTATTTGAATGCTACAATTGTTTAAATACTAAATTTCAAGATTTTACAGCTGATCGTTTTGGATTTATGCGAAACATTCGAAAAACTATCTTGTTAACTGCTCTTCCGGTTAAACCGATCGCAATCATAATGCGAGGTATACAACTAGATGTTATAGAAGTGTTTAATACATAATTTCAATATTCTACGGCTGATTGTTTTGAATTTATGCAGAAAATTCGAAAAGTCTGTTATATAAAGTGCAGCCGATTGACACACAAATAGAAGATGCTACTTTTTACGCGCGATATTTCGTTAACGGTTATAGATACATAAATGAGTCATACAATCTTTCTTGTAGAGAAAAGTGTGTACTTAACTTTTACTCATGACCTCGAATGCTCTACGACCGTTAAAAAATGAGATATTTGTGAAAAACTGATCAAAAACAGGGTTACTGATTTTTGGTCTTCGATATTATCTGAAGCACTATGATTTGACAATATGATTTTTGTACACTTATTATACATACCAAAACGAAGATATTCCCGTAAATAAAAACTAATACCATTTATTCGGTTGATTTGTCTAAATTATCGAAGTATTTATTGGGGTTGTTTTCTGCTTATGCATAATACTGTTTTCTATGGAATAAATTGTGCAGCGGTATAATGAGAAGGCTTCATAAAATATTTACTCATTAACAAAAGTCCAATTACAGAATTTTCTCGCATTAGGAGCTGTAATCACGCAATTACGACAATTACATTGACTTAAATTTACGATGTATCATGTTCATTACACCTATTGATAGGCTAATTAAGCTAAAGTATTTGTATTTGTTTCACCGATTCAGTAATGGTATACTTATACCAGCATCATCAGTACTAGATTTTATTATCAACAACTTGATAATCTCAATTATTTTATACTATTTTTGGCTTGATGTCGGTACTTATGTATTAACTCGTAAATCTCAAAACTCGTCGAACGTATAATATTGAAATTTTGTATTTAAGACTGGTCTAGGATCTAGTTGTGTACCTCGCATTATGGTTGCAATCGTCTGTATCGGAAGTGAACTTTACTTAAAACTTTTTTGAATTTTCCGCATAAATCTAAAATTCCGCATGAATCAAGAATGATTAGCCGTAGGATATTTAAATTCAGTATTTGAAATTGCTGTAGTATCTAGATGGCTATCTTTTATTTTTGTATCAATCGGATGAGCCATCAGAAGCGCACTTAATGTAGCAGACTTTTCGAATTTTCCGCATAAATTCAAATCAATCAGTCGTAGAATATTGAAATTTTGTTTTGAGCACTTCGCATTATAATTGCAATCGTCTGAAATGGAAGTGCACTTTGTCGAAACATTTTTTGAATTTTCCGCATAAATCCAGAACGATTGAACGAAGAATGTTAGAAATCAGTATTCAAGACGATAGTACCGTCTAAATGCTCGAATCCTATTTTCATTGAGATCGACTGAGCCAGAAGTGTACTTTACTTGACAGTCTTTTGGAATTTTTCGCATAAATTCGAAACAATCGGCTATAGAGTATTGAAATTCAGTATTTCAGTCTGCTGTAGCGTCTGAATGAATAACTACTATTCTCATAACAATCGACTGAATCGGGAGTGCACTTTAGTTGGATTTTTTTTTTCAATTTTGCGCGTAAATTCAGGCCGTAGAATTTTAGAAATCAGTTTCTAGGAATGTTGTATTATAAGAATGATGACCTACTATTTTCATAGCAACCGACTGGGCCGAAAGTGCACTTTATTTGATAGAATTTTAGATTTTTTTGGATAAATCCAAAACGATTAGCCGTGGAACGATGGAATTTATTATCATATGCAAAAAATATGTCCAATGATGTACAAGTAAGTAACGTGATTTTCACGTCAGATTTTTTTGTAGTTAATGAATAACTCTAGATCTTTTTTAGGTGAATTCGAGAGCATAGAGAACCTGGATCTAGATATTAGTTTTACGTGGACACATATTGATGTTCTTGAGTGTCTTATTGGGGGCGTCCCGCTTGCCTAGTAGGCTGATTTTGAATGATTACTTCATTAATTTCATTATAAACTTGATATTACTGTTCAGCTGCTGTTTGTTGTCGAGTAACAAATGAATTGGCTCGCCGTTTGTCTTAATTTTTGACAGCTCGTAAATTCCATTCGACATGAGAAAAATTGTCAAAATTCACCTTTCTCCTGTTTGTTAAACATGATTAATAGGGGAATAAAGACATTGCATAGTGGAAAAAATTAGGGAATGCTTAATTTTTGCATAAAACTTCCTTTTGTGGTTCTAAACAATAACATCATGCACCGCTAAAAATGTTACGCGGAGTCAAAGGTCATGATGAACGGTTTTCCGCAAAAATCTCGTTAACGGTAATTTTTATCGAAAAAACAGTCATCATCAAATTTGTAGCTTAAAAAATTGCCTACAAAAAATGTTTAACTTTTTTTTCGTACGACTGACGGTTTTTGAGAAAATTCGATTCAAAAAGTTGTAACGTACAGAATGCCCTGTTTAACGGTATCTGTGTGTTCATTGATAATCACAGATATTGAAAGTTTGCGAAATTCTTTAATAAATGAATACATTTCAATAAAAAATAAACGTGGAGTCACCACTTAGAAAAACTTATCTTGTGCTCTACCTCGAAAGTGGTGTGGAAAAGAGTGCAGGTATTATGAGAAAAATAAACTTCAGAACTATTTGAATCAGATTTTCTCAAAAACCGTTGGTCTTACGAAAAAAATAATTGATTTGTTTTTTGTAGGCAATTTCTTAAGCTGCAAATTTAATAACTACAATTTTTTCGGTAAAAGTTACCGTTGGCGAGATTTTTGCGAAAAACAGTTTATCTTGACCATTAACCTTGCGTAACATTTTTAGCGACGCATACTTCGGCGGGGATATTTAGAATGTTGTTTAAAAATATAAAAGAAAGCTTCATGCATAAATCCAGCTTTCCGGGAGTTTTTTCAAAGTTCGATTTTTTTTTTGTCTCTATTACCCGAATTAATGGTCAGTCTAAGATTAAAAAAAAAACGTCTTTAAAAACTGCAACATAAATAGAAGGGAATAAAAATAGAAAAGGTTGTCAAATCTTAGGCCAGTGCTAGTAACGTATAATTTATTCATGTTACGGTTTATTTGCTAGGTAATGACGAACGGTAACGCAAGCGGAACGGTAACGTACATCTTTAAATCCCACCTTATCAATCATATATTTTCTCAATATTTTTTATTCACTTATGTATCAATGAAAATATGGATTTTAATGAATGAAACTCGCAACTATTACAATTCTTACAAAAAATGAAACGGCCAGCTAACAATGCCTTCTGTTTCATTGAACGAATTCCGTATCTTCTCTTTCCTCCTAACTAACTGATTCTTTTCGTAACACGTAATCGCACTAGGACTACGACTGTTCACATTGTGAATCACAATCAAAATCGCCTTTGTTTTTTGCGCTCAGATCTTTTATTTTTACGCAGTTGAATTCGGGAAAAAAGTGGCTGACCAGTTTGTTACATGAAAGACAACCAATTTAAAGTTCCGAAAATAATTAATTCAACACTCAAATTTATTTATGAGGATTCTCAACTCACACGGGAGACTTATTTAAAGGCAGAAACGTTGAACTCATGGGAACATAAACAATTGAAAGTGATTTTATTTCTTATTACATAAATATATTTCTATCGCTACGGACGTTTTTTCGTGACGGCCTTGGAGTTTCACTTCAATAATGTGATGCTAATTATAGCTGAGACTAAGAATGCTACCAACAGAACTTGATCTCTGAATATGTTACTGAGTCAGTATCCACCTTCGTTATCACGCAAAGCGTTGTCATTGCGCAGTTGCAAGTGCGACTTACTTGCGCGTGTTATGAAGCTGAGCACGTGCCGCGTGGCAGACACGCGTCTAGTGCGTGTACGCGTGTGCAGAAGCGCACGGGCGCAGGTGTGACAGCTGCACCAGCGCCATATTAACATATGAACGTCGGCATTGAACACTTTTCAATTTTTCTGTTTTCATTTCTTGTTCTTGAAGTTATTTTATATGGGCACTTGAATTGAGCGCGTGCTTTACACTTGCCAAAGACGCCAGATGCTCAAAATGTTTCAGGAGTAGATCAAGGCGACAATCGTCTCTTCTTTGATATCTTAAATAATTTGAGGCTTTGGAATGAAGAGTGAGAAATGAGAGTGATGACACATTTTCATTGGCTGATACAAAATGCGCGCAGGCGCTCTGCTAGAAAATAATTCGTATGCCGTACATTAAACACGTGCTCAGATGTAATATTTTATTCAATTTACAGGTTGAAATATATTAAAAATGAACTTATATTTCTATATTATTTCAATAATTATATGATATTTTAATTTATTTAAAGTAAGAAATTTCGATTCGATCGTGCGTCCACTCACCACTTGCACTGCATTAACTATACAACAAAGTGTCTCTGTTTTGAAGACACAAATAACTAATTTCTCATCGAGCATCAGATAATAATAGCTTATTCTATAAAATTAAAATACTGTGTCTATTTTTACTTTCTATTTTAAAAGCATAATTCGGTATTATATCTGCCCGGCTAGCTCAGTCGGTAGAGCATGAGACTCTTAATCTCAGGGTCGTGGGTTCGAGCCCCACGTTGGGCGGCAATCTTTTTAATAGTACAATTAATTAAATGACGATTCGTTCCAATAATAAGTTGTAATAAACAATAATAGTCCGTGAGACAGGGCATAAATTTTTCGTTGATTACCGCTCACTTGAAACTTCGTGAGTGACTTCATTGTGATGATTCCGACAGCTTTCACATTCGACGAAATTCTTGATTTGGGGGCGTTTTTCAGCGACAGCTAATTGAACATGTCAATTTCATGAAGTCTTGAAAATGTATTACCGTCATATTGATGTTTACACTAATCGAAAGATTTTTTGATTATAAATGAAAAATAATATTGTCCGACATGAATATTGGGGGGCCAGCGGTGAGTCCGACAAGCCGCACTTGTCACAAGTACGTTGGTATGAAAACGGGTTACCGCTAGTCTGAGACTTTGAGGACGTGTTCAATTATTTATTTTCTAAGATTTGGCCATTTAGTCCGACAAATTTTCAGGGGCGTTTTCTCAGTCCGACACTCAAAACGTGTCAGGATAATAACAGTTTATTCATCAATGACCGCTTGTCGGACCAAAACAGTCATAATTTGAAAAAATATCTGTCCAAAAACATATTGTCCGATAGAAATATTGGTTCTTATCGTCAGTCCAATAAGAAAACGCTCGCACATATATAACTCAGTTTTTGACGTATTTAATATCAAGAGATAAGTATTGGACGTTGTTTATTAGCTAGTAATGAATAATTCATTGGCAAAATAATTGAAAAAAAGTAAAGTAGAAAATAGAAAAAGAAATATATTATTATGTCGCTAAGTTGGAACGTTACTCACTTTAATCTTCCATCTCCAGGGGTTCCTAGTAGAATTAAATTGGTATTCGATGCATCATTCGAATCTAAAATTAGGATTAGTGGTTCCCATTCAAGATTTCAAAGTGACTTTCTCTCCCAACTATAGGAAGGGAAGAGAAATCTTTGAAATTTTTCTCCAGCCATTCTCTCATTCGGTGCATATTTCTTCAGATATACTTCAAATATTCCATATCTCACATTCTTCATACAGACTTCAACTAAGCCAAGTTTCACATCACCTCGTGTGCGCGGTACAATGTTTTCTCTTCACGTCGTAAAATGGGACACCTGTATATACTTTCAGCTTTCCGCACTCGATCATATAAAATTCAAGTATGCCAAATATCAAATTTTTCCGTGCGCGCAATATGCTTGAAAAGGGATACAAAGCTTCCACTTCACGTATTAATATATAGATAAATATGGGACACCTGTATATAATTTTCGCTTTCTGTACATCTTCTCTATATGAATTTTGAGTATGCTAAATCTCACACTCTTCCGTGCATGCAATATGCTTAAAAAGAGGTCGAAAGTTTGCTCTTGACGTATTAATATATAGATATCACAGTTGAAGGTAAATTTGAATGATATTTGAGGTGATTATCACGGTATACTGGCTTTATATCACACATTTGATTCCAAAATAATATTAATATATTGGTGGACAAATCTTTTTTTAAATATTCATAATCAAT
This sequence comes from Dromius quadrimaculatus, assembly GCA_963989225.1. Classification (NCBI taxonomy): domain Eukaryota; kingdom Metazoa; phylum Arthropoda; class Insecta; order Coleoptera; family Carabidae; genus Dromius; species Dromius quadrimaculatus. The sequence goes on along the minus strand of OZ022334.1, from coordinate 6,205,772 downwards.
AATCATACTGACTTGATATGCATTTCATATATGTATATGTCTATGAACGCAGCCGCATTCATACAACATATTTTTGATTTTCTGAAGTATTGCCCCACTCAAATTGTCGAACTGTATACAGTAATGTTCTAGACACTATTTGAATAGAAAATAAAAAACATAGAGATGAGCGGTCATTGATGAATGAACTGTTATAATCCTGACACGTTTTCAGTGTCGGACTGAGAAAACGCCCCCGAAAATTTGTCGTACCAAATGACCAAATCTTAGAAAATTATAATTGAACACGTCCTCAAAGTCTGACTAGCGGTAGTCCGTTTTCATACCAACGTACTTTTGACAAGTGCGGCTTGTCAGACTCACCACTAGCCTCCAATATTAATGTCAGACAATATTATTTTTCTTTTTATAATCAAAAAATCTTTCGATTAGTGTAAACATCAATATGACGGTAATACATTTCCAAGACTTCATGAAATTGACATGTTCAATTAGCTCTCGCTGAAAAACGCTCCCAAATCAAGAATTTCGTCAAATGTGAAAGCTGTCAGACTCATCACAATGAAGTCACTCACGAAGTTTCAAGTGAGCGGTAATCAAGGAAAAATTTTTGCTCTGTCTCACGGACTATAAATACACAAAATATATCTTTCTATTATCCACCCCATGATACACCTATAAATAACCTCAAAATTAAATTAATTGGTAACTCATACATTGAGGTGCTTGCGACGCAAGAACTGCCATCTATTAGTCAAACATTTATAACAACTAAAAAAGAATGCAAATCAATACTTTATCTACAGTGTAGATAAAGTATAAGAGAGTTGAAGCTATGGAAAATGTTCAAACTAGACAAAGATAGTGAATGCTGAGGGAGGGCTTAATATTGTTTTTTTGTGCTGAACTGAATTTAATATAAAATATTTGTTTTACTAATTTGTGACTTCTCTTGAAATTGCAAGTGAAAAATGTTTCATGTAAAAGATGCTAGGTTTTGAGAAGGATGAATAATGGTGACCTTGAGTTTGACCTGTAACCTATTTTAAAGGTCAAATGAAGGTCAAACTTGAGTTTTCGAGTAGAATTTCATATTCTCTGTCTAAGATTCGCATTTTGTGGAAAACATTTTTCTAAGAAATGCTTCATTTTCTGGCTATAATATTTCAGGCCAATATCTCGAGAACTAATAAATATTTGAGATGAATTATTCGAGAAATAGAAATTATTGATTTATTTGAATACATTGGAAGTTGTCGAACGATTTTTGCACATCAAAGTTACGAGATTAAGCTCATTATCATACTCTTTTGGATGTCAACATGGAAAAAGAAACCGCCTCGAGACAGTAATGACGTCACACCAGCGCAGGCGCATTGACAGTATGCGCGCATGCGCTCTGTTAAAGAATGGACTGCATTTATATTATGCCGTACAATAAACACGTGCACAAACATAAGGTTTCATTTAATTTGCAATACTATACCAAAACTCAATAGGCGTTTTCTTGCATTTGGATTTTTTTTTTGTATGTGAATAAATAAATTAAATTTCAGTGCATGAGTTAGTGTGCTCGAGTTACAATAAAGATCGAATAGAATGTTGAATGGAAGATTTGTTCAAATAAAAAAATATCGAGTCATGATGTTTTAATTTGAATAGTTTCGGCAACATTTGCAAATTTGGTGACTGCATGGTTTAATACTGGGAATACTTTAGGATTCTGTGTGAATTATTGTCCAGATAACTAATTTTGAATGCTAGATTTAGCTCTTTTTGGTACTAGATAATGAAATTAACATGTTTGGAGGCACTGTTTGTGGCATTTCAATACACCCTGCGAAATATCCACGTGCGATTTTTGCCTAAACATCTCGCTCGCTAATACGACATGTTCCGTACACGTCCAGCGTTTAGCAAATGTAAATAAACGTATTTTTACGACTTCTTCTTTTTTCTTGGTGGAAGTTTATGTAACGAAAAGCGAAGTTAAAGTGCGGTAACCAGTAGCTCAGAATGTTTTATGTTAACCAGAGAATTTGACATTCGGTAGCTGTACAGCAAGTTTCAAGCCACAAAAATCTCAGTGGAACAGATTGAGTTACAATGTTGAAATTTGATACGATAAAGTTTGCCTCATGCCTAAAAAGAGCGTTAAAAATATTTTATTACCTACTTTGGGAATCCGTCCATATGCTCGCCCTATTTACTTATTCTTTTTTCATCGCATTTTTCTTGGAGCGAGGAATTTCGTACGTTACAAATTTATACTTTTATTTATTTATTATAAATAATTTTGAGATCACTGTTAAATCGCGGTTTGTTGATCTGTGAGGTTTGGGGTTGAACACCGCTGCAGTCAGATGTTTGTGTCTGAACAAACATTAAATAAATTTCCGTCTAGGTTGGCGCTGGACGATGGCCGTTGCACCTGCTCAATTTTAGTATCCGGCAATGAAACAAGTGAATTTCGTTTCTTTCTCCCTGTGGCCCTTAGTCGTTGTTTCGTTACACTCTCAGGGGCTCATTCGTTACGTTCGATAAAAAGAACTAAAAGTATTTTCTGGGGTTGCGTTGTGGTCAACCCAAGATTCATATCAAAAAGAATATGTTAATATTTTTCTTAGACTTAGATACTGGATTATGTTATTAATAACTAAAATAAATAATCCACAAGGTGCTGTGGTCACGTACCTACAATTTTATTTTAATGATATCCTCACAAGACCACAAGGTTTTTGATGACTCAAAAATGACTGTTATCAATAGATTAAAAAGTTGACATTACTCACCACAATCTTGTAGGAGTAGTACCAACGTTTGAAAATCCATCTGGAACAAATAAAGGATTATTATTTACTTGGGAACAAACCAGTGTTGTAAGCGTCTTCATCTACAGTGCCACGCTATTACTGGCAACAGTACGTAATCTCAACTAGTATACAACTTCCGCTAGTATTATTTCACAATCATCAATTGTGTGAGATATTAAAAAAATAATTTAGAGAGAAGTTAGGCAAGAGGCGGCGTTAGGCCTCGTGCCTCAAGCCGATATGAACTCGATTTTTTAAACATAATGATTGATTCGAGATTTATGTCATTAAATGAACATTTATATAAGAATTGAGAGAACTCAAAAATATACCAAAGAGCTAATAATAAAAAAACTTTCAAGATTTACACACAGTCCTGCAAGTGGCTTCCAACCTTACGAATTGTATGAAGAATCACAAACTATGATCATAAATGTACCAGATTTCATTTAAGATGTGAAAGAACTGCTTCATTACATAATTGAATGAAAATCCAAGTATTTACATTGTCTATCGAATATTGTTTTTGTTGATAATCTTGTATTCTCATTTTTAACACAAAAATATCTTGTCAGTTTAGTTTCTTAGATTTTATTGAATGTGTTGGCAACATGTCCCTTACAAATTTTATTATCTTGTTTCGTTCAGAAGATACAGCAACAAACATTGTGCTACTACAAAATAGTCGATTTTAGAAATATTATTGAGTATTGAATTTCAATCGATCATATTTATATTTCTGAAGATATTCTGATAAAACTCTCCATCACGGTACATCTAAGTATGTGGATTCCAATACTTTCCACACATTTTGATTATCTCAATTGAGTCGAAAGTTATAGCTACAAACTCTAAATATTATTTATCAGGTAATGGTATCTGTATTTTTCAAGGTATTTCAATAATAATTCTTATTACATTAAAATGAATCATGTAGAATACGATACTTTTTACAGACTTCAATTATCTCAATTCGTTCAGGAGATACAGAGTCAAACAGTGTGTGCTTCTGATCCGGCTATTCTCTCCTCCGTCCGTTACTCAAGTAATACAGCGTGCGATCGTAGCATCCTTATGATGTTTATAACAACAAAAATTATAAGAATCGATTTTCCCTGATATATTTTATCTTAGATTATACAAATTTAAGGATATTAAGGTCTCATATATCAAAAATCAAGCAATATTTGTGACTTTAGGAAAAGCAAATAATAGGAAACTTTCAAGATTTACACACAGTCCTGCGAGTGGGCGGAACTATTGACTTCCAACCCTATACAGCCCGTGAGACAGGGCATACATTTTTCGTTGATTACCGCTCACTTGAAACTTCGTGAGTGATTTCATTGTGATGAGTCCGACAGCTTTCACATTTGACAAAATTCTTGATTTAGGTGTATTTTTCAGCGAGGGCTAATTGATCATGTCAATTTCATGAAGCCTTAAAAATGTATTACAGTCATATTGATGTTTACACTAATCGAAAGATTTTTTGATTATAAAATAAAAAATAATATTGTCCGACATGAATGTTGGGGGCCAGCGGTTAGTCCGACAAGCCCCACTTGTCACAAGTACGTTGGTATGAGAACGGATTACCGCTAGTCTGAGACTTTGAGGACGTGTTCAAGTTTTTTTTCTTTAAATTTGGTCATTTTGTTCGACAAATTTTCAAGAGCGGTTTCTCAGTCCGACACTGAAAACGTGTCAGGATTATAACAGTTCCTTCATCAATGACCGCTCATCTCTATGTTTTATATCTTCCATTGAAATAGTGTCTACAACATTACTGTATATATGTCCGACAATTTAAGTGGGGCAATACTTCAGAAAAAGCAAAAATATGTGGTATGAATGCGGCTGCGTTCATAGGCATATACATATATGAAATGCATATCAAGTCGGTATGATTATTAATTATAAATATTAAAGAAAGGCTTGTGCACCAATATATTAATATTATTTTCAACTGAGATATCTATATATTAATACGTCAAGAGCAAACTTTCGACCTCTATTCAAGACATATTGCATGCACGGAGGAGTGTGAGATTTGGCATACTCAAAATTTATATGGAGCTGATGTGCAGAAAGCGAAAATTATATACAGGTGCCGCATTTCAATCTATATATTAATACGTGAAGAAGAAGCTTTGTATCCCTTTACGAGCATATTGCAAGCACGAAAAAATGTGATATTTGGCATACTTGAAGTTTATATGATCGAGTGCAGAAAGCTTAAAGTATATACAGGTGTCCTATATTAATTTTACGACGTGAAGAGAAAACATTGTACCGCACACACGAGGTGATGTGAAACTTGGCTTAGTTGAAGTATGTGTGGAGAATGTGAGATATGGCATATTTGAAGTATATCTGGAGAAATATGCACCGAATGGGAGAATGGCTGAAGAAAAATTCCAAAGATTCCTCTTCCATTCCTATAGTCGGGGGAGAAAGTCACTTTAAAATCTTGAATGGGAGCCACTAACCCTAATTTTTAATTCGGATGGAGCATCGAATACCAATTTAATCATACTTGGAGCCCCGGGGATGGAAGATCAAAGTGAGTAACGTTCTAACTTAGCGACATAATAATATATTTCTTTTTCTATTTTCTACCTTACTTTTTTTCAATTATTTTGTTGATTAATTAATCATTACTAGCTTATGAACAACGTCCATTACTTATCTCTTGATATTGAATACGTCAAAAACTGAGTTATATATGTGCGAGCGTTTTCTTGTCGGACTGACGATAAGAACCAATATTTCTGTCGGAAAATATGTTTTTTGGACAGAAAATATGTTTTCAAATTATGACTGTTTTGGTCCGATAAGCGGTCATTGATGTAGGAGCTGTTATAATCCTGACACGTTCTCAGTGTCGGACTGAGAAAACGCCATCGAAAATTTGTCGGACAAAATGACCAAATTTAAGAAAAAAATAATTGAACACGTCCTCAGAGTCTCAGACTAGCGTTAATCCGTTTTCATACCAACGTACTTATGACAAGTGTGGCTTGTCGGACTCACCGCTGGCCCCCAATACTCATGTCGGACAATATTATTTTTTATTTTATAATCAAAAAATCTTTCGATTAGTGTAAACATCAATGTGACGGTAATACATTTCCAAGACTTCATGAAACTGACATGTTCAATTAGCCCTTGCTGAAAAACGCCCCCAAATCAAGAATTTCGTCAAATGTAAAAGCTGTCGGACTCATCACAATGTAGTCACTCACAAAGTTTCAAATGAGCGGTAATCAACGAAAAATATATGCCCTGTCTCACGGACTAATACGAATTGTATGAAGAATTATTAATCAGTTAATAATATTTGCATTTTTTGAAATATTTCAATTATAATTCTTATTACATTAAAATGAATTATGTAGAATACGATACTTTTTACAGACTTCAATTATCTCAATTTGTTTAGGAGATACCGAGTCATACAGTGTGTGCTTCTGATTCAGCTATTCTTTCCTCCATCCGTTACTCAAATAATACAGCATGCGATCGTCACATTCTTATGATGTTTATAACAACAAAAAACATAAGAATCGATTTTCCCTGATATATTTTATTTTAGAATATACAAATTCCAGAATATTTAGGCCTCATATTTCAGAAATTAAGCAATATTTGTGATTTTAGCAAGAGCAAATAATAAAAACAGTCCTGCGAGTGAGTGAAAGTAGTCACTTTTATTTAACCTTACAAATTGTATTAAGAATTATAACTATGGTCCTTAATTTATCATACTTCATTAAAAATGTGAAAGAATTGTTTCAGTACATAATGGAAAATAACTTGAAATAAATTTACCCAAATTGTTGAGGCCGGTGAAAAAAAGGTTCATTGCTTTCCGTAATCTAGATAGTGTGTTTTGGGTTTCAAATATTTTGAATCAAAACATCTACTAAAAACTTAAAATTCAACAATGGAAACGTATCTATGGAAGGTTACTTGTAAAACAATGTAAACAAGTTAGTTGCAATCGGTAATTCAGGCGATAATTCAAGATAGTAACACACTTATTGAAAGTGTGTTTATAAGTTGCATTTGGAAGTGTTGTTCCATCGAAATATTCCGAATGGAATATAATTAGCTTTATTTCACAATTTGGGGAGGCAGGACCTTAATCGACGATTGCTTTATTTTGTGTCTGTCCACTAGTGGAGAAGTAGTGAATTAGGTTGAATTCAGTGCATTGAATCTAATCAAGAAAGAAATTTAGCCTCAACTTGAAAAATTGGATTTGAATCGTTGTTGGTGAATGATATCAAAAATCAAGTCGTTTTTGGATTGAATAGGTAATAAACTATTTTCTTTTACAATAGCCATTTCTTTCTCTATCATATCTATCTATCAAGATAGTGAATAATAATAAATATCGTATCGTAAATTTAATATATAGTGCACTAAAATGTGGCTTATTTAAGAAAGCCACACTACAAATATTCATTGTCTATTCGATTGTGTTAACAATACTGCCGAAAGCAGCTTTTCGAAATTAAAACTAATAAAGAATTATTCGAAAAGTACGATGGGTCAAGATAGACTTTTAGCTTTGGCAGTTCAATCTATTGAAGCAGATATAGCATCCCAGCTGAATTACGGTACAATCATTGAAAAGTTTAGTGAAGCTAAAAGCAAGAAATTTCTGTTTTTACTTGCTTGCAAAATACAAGTATTGTGGAACCGACAAAATTCACCTATCAAGATTTTGATGGAAATGTCTGTTTTGAGCATCCCTGAATCCATTTTGACTATTTTTGGCTTGATGTCGGTACGTATGTTCGTTCGTTCGTGCGTGCGTGCGTAACTCGCAAATCTCAAAACTGGTTGAACGTATAATGTTGAAATTTTGTATTTAAGACTGGTATAGGGTCTAGTTGTGCACCTCGTATTATGGTTCCAATCGTCTGTACCGGAAGTGCAGTTTACTTGAAACTTTTTTCGAATTTTTTCAATAAATCCAGAATGATCAACCGTAGGCTGTTGAAATTCAGTATTTGAACTTGATGTATCAGAATGGTTATCTGCTATTTTTGTAAGAATCGGCCAGGCCAGAAGTGCACTCTACTTGAAACTTTTTTTGAATTTTGCATAAATATAGAATGATCCGCCATAGCATATTGAAATTTTGTGTAAAGAACTTCTATAACGTCTTATTGTACATCTTGCATTATGATTGCGATCGGCTAAACCGGAAGTGCACTTCACTTGAAACTTTTTTTAAATTTTCCGCATAAATTCAGAATGATCAGCTATAGGATACTGGAATTTAGCATTTAAAATTGCTGTAGCATCTAAATGGTCATTTTCTATTTTTGTAACAATCGGCTGAGCCGGAAGTGCACTTTATATGACAGACTTTTTGAATTTTCCGCATATATTTTAAACAATCAGTCGTAGAATATTTAAACTTTGTATTAGGCACTTTTATAATATCTAGTTGTACACCTTGCATTATGATTACTATCGACTAAGCAGGAAGAGCACTTTATACGGAGTATTCTTTGAATTTTCTTCATAAATCCAAAACGATTGAACGTGGATTGTTGGAATATAGTATTTAGGACGATTATACCGTCTAGATGCTCATATCCAATTTTTTGAGATCCACCGAGCCGGAAGTGCACTTTACTTGACAGTCTTTTGGAATTTTTCGCATAAATTCGAAACGATTCAGGTGTAGAATATTGAAACTTTGGTATTTCAGTCTGCTGTAGCATCTGAATGATTGCCTACTATTTTCATAACAATAGACCAAACCGGAAGTGCACTTCAGTAGGAATTTATTTTTTAATTTTGCGCATAAATTCAGATCTGCTGGTAGTCGTAGAATTTTGGAAATCAGTATTAAGGAATGTTGTAGTATAAGAATAATGGCTCACTGTTTCCATAGCAACCGACTTAGCTGAAAGCGCATTTTACTTGACAGATTTTTAGAATCTCTTGGGTAAATCCAAAACGATTAACTGTGGAACTATGAGATTTTGTATTTGATTATATATATCCAATGATATATATGATCAAATATAAAATCACATCGTATTGCAATGATGTACAAGTAAGTCACGTGATGTTCACGTCCAATTTTTTAAATTTTAGTCTAAGAATATAGTTTAGTTGACATTGTCTATACTATACTAGAATAAAGTTATTTTTCAACTGTTAATATAAATTTTGGTCTTGTTTCATCACTCGGGCGTCAGTGGTTGGTTAGTATCTTTACAGATACAAAACGAGTGACTATTGTGGTTATAGAATTTTTGTTTGCTGTCTAAGTGCGTATACTACAAGATTGAATGCAAAATTAATTAAGGTATGAAGAATGTAATATTCAAAATAATGACGTTTGAAGAGGATAAATGAGTCAGTGTCGTTGGTTTGAGTATATGGAGTTGATGACGAATGGAAAGCTTCCGAAAAAAATATGTGGGAGTAAATGACTAGATTGCATGGATACGTGGGGTGTAATTGGATCATTATGATTGTTGGTTTTCTATGCATACCACAAAATATTTGAATGAAGTGCAAAAAATGTGTTTGGATAGGGACTGCATTGTTGCTATCCTTTGAAATCTTAGCATACCCTTATGTGTTCATTTGGTACATATGCATCATAATCTAAATAGTTTGGATACCAGTATCAGCATAAAAATGTAGTTTTATACTCCTACAATTTTGGGACATGCATAATATCAACATTTTTGTTTCTTATACGTCAAAAAAATAAATATCTTCCAGTAAAACAATGGTTTGAAATAATTTAGAGTAATTATTCCATTTCATTTGTAAAATATGCAATCATAATTGCTTTTTTAGTCTACACTGATTGACACATCAAGATATAAGACATGTCAAATATAAATCATCTTTTTCTACGTATGAGAACTTTTTCCGTCTATAATTACCACCTCAACTTAATAAAACTCCCTAATTTCACTTTCAAATAATGAAATAACACCAATTATGAGACCAATATTTGAATCAATATACATCTATTAACCAGGTTGGTGGTCTAGGAAATTTTTGTCCTTTCATTTTATATGAGAGACCATTGCGTGCGAGGGCGCAATTATGGGGTTGAGGACAGTGTCTTACGTGATTTGGGGGCAGTTTTGTTTGGGTTACATGTAAGGGTGGGTTCTGGATTTGGTATGCAGTGGGTGCATAGCGACAGAGAATGATGTTTTTTATGTGGGAGATAACAAGGGTACTGCTGCAGCCTTTGGCTATTGTCCTGGATGCGCTATTCCAAATGTTAAATTTTCAAATGATTACCATTACTTGAATAGGTATTTAAAAAAAAAAAAATATTCGTAGATTGATGGCTGGTGACTGTAATCTCATTGAAAATAATTCTTCAACAACCGTAAATCAAAAGAAATTTTGACATTATTATTTGATATTTGGATTGACTCATGCTGTCTCAATTTGCGTTATACAAAACACTCGCTTCGCTCGTGATTAAAAAGCCCTTTAAGTGAATAAGTCAGATTTCTTTGGGATATGTGATTAGATGAAAAAAAAACTAATGTTAAGGCATATTATGAAATATTTTTCCAACCGCAATGTTCTGTTCTGAACTCAGTTGATTGTAAGTCTCATAGCTAAGAACTAATGATTTAATAAAAATTGTTATTTTCTGTCGTCTCTCCATACAGTTATTATTTGTTTAAGCGCATCCTGGTTAGGGGCGTCTGTTTTGTGGACGATTAATGAGCAGTTCTTGGGAACCAGAGCAGACTCCCCCGCGTGTCTGTCGCCCGTGGTCCTAGTTTAGAGCCCGGTCACGGCTCACGGCTAGAACCAAAAACGAACCGCGTGACGCATACGAAGTGGCGAAATCTTCAAAAAGAAATACATTTTTTGCTTCCATTGTAGAGCTTATGATGTTTTGGAGGTAGTAAACATGAAACAATGCAAGAAAAAGTTGCTACAAACTTTAAAGTAGTTATTTACTCAAAGTATCATCACTTTATCGATCACAGTTAACAATAATACATCGACATTGTGAACAAAAATTTATACAATAAAATTACAGGACCTTCAAAAAAGAGATAATATTAAATAAATTGATATATAATGTAAAAAAGTATTTATGTAATATGTCCCATTGACATCTTTTTAGTCACGAGCGAAGCGAGTGTTTAGAATAACGTGTATCTAAAGAACTTATAAGATAAGTTACATACTGTATCATTTCTGCAAGCGCAAGTTGAGAAATCACAAGTCAATTTAGAAAAAAATATTCTGGAAGAAATGTGTGAAGCTAGTTTCAGCTCATGTTTATTTGATCTATCCAACTTCACACCAAAGTTCAAATGATCGAAGCTATGGGTTTGCTAAGATGGATTTAAAATGTTATTCAACCCCATGGAAACCAGTTCATTGGATGTTATTTTAATTACGGGAATAAGGGAAAAATAGAAAAAAGATTGGAAGAAATATAAGGTGCACTACAATCAACAACAAAGCTATCGAACAATCAGAAGAGAATTGCAACTTTGAAAACATTAAATACAAGAAAGAAAAAAAAAACAATATAACCATAGAAACACTCGTCAAAATAAAAACAGATATGTTTTAGAAAAGAATCAATCAATGTCTTTGTGTAGAAAAAAAGAGAAAGTATGGAAAAGAGGCTGAAATCAATGGAGAATAATTCCAGGAATAAAAATTTTAAAACTTCTTCGAAGATATATAAAGAGAAAAAAGATCACACTAGAGTTATTTAGGTTAAAAATTAAGAAAAACAATTGTAATCAGCGAAGATAAATTGAATATATGAGCAGAATACTTAGTTACAGAGCCACCAAGAAGAATTGGATATAGACATAGGTGAGAATGTAGGACAAAGAAACAAATTGTAGAAATCATCAACATAATACAAATGAAAAAAAACAAAGTTATTAAATAATCGGCAGAAAATTGCAAGGAAGGAAAGCTTCGATACGGACTTTGAAGACGCCAAATAGAGAGAAAACAAAACAAAAAACCTATTATATCTATGAAAGGACTCGTCTAAATTAAAAAAAAACATTTTGGAAAAAAATTGAGCAAAATCTTTGTGTAGGACAAAAAAAGGAAAATAAAGAATTGAAAAACATATTCAAAGATGTAAGGAGAGAAAAGGACATAAATTACTGTTAAAAATCGAGGACAATTGTAACCAGCGAAGGCAAATTGAATATATGAGCAAAATACTGTAGAGAGGCCATAAATAAGTTAACACAGCAATTACAAAGCTATTAAGAATAATTAGGATTAGAAATAGGTGAGAATATAGAACAAAGAAACAAATGTAGCCTTCCTTGAATTAAAGAAATCGTTAACATGATAATATAAACGGTTAAAACCTAGGAAAAAGTGGAATACCGAGAAAATGACTTGAAATAGAAGTAAAAAAACTAATAAAATAGATTTGGAGACAGAATAGAACGCCTGAAAAGTGGTCAAAGTTTGTAATCTCCTCATACATGAAAAGGAGGCGTGAGAATTACAGAAGAATGCATTCCTAGATACAGCCATACTAGTATGTAATAGATTGGAAGGTGAAGCAGGAGAAATTCTGAAAGATGCATGAGTAATTAGGGACTGCAAAGTTCAAACTAATGGAGTAATAGGCCATCACAGACACCAAATTTCAGCTTACGTAGTCGATATTGCAATAATAACAAGAAATAAACAAGAGGTGGAAACAATCAGCAAGTAGATTATTAATAAAGTAGAGTAGGGGGGCTTGACTATAAACTAAAAGGATAATATTGAGAAGTGATCAAAATTGAAACAGAAAGAAATTTCGAAAAATTATTTGAAAGTTATTAATTCAATAAGTGGGCATCACAAATGAAGGACTAGAAGAAGTAATGGGGACACATACAGAGTCGACCAAAAATATTAATTGTTACAAACTTATAGACTATAAACACAAAGAAATTCATGAATACATCCAAAAAGTGACCTAAAGGCAAAATTACAATGACATAAGAGTAAAAAGGAAGAATCGAATTGGGAGTGACCATTATCTAGTAATAACAAAAATTAAAGGAAAAGATAAACTCAAAATAGAGCAGGAGGCAACTAAAAACTTAATAAAATAAATAAAATTAAGAATAGAAAGATTAAAGACATAAAAGTGAGATAAATAATAATACACCAAAACCAGACATAAACGAATAAACGATATAGAACTAATATGGAAGACATTCAAACATTGTGATGAAGTAAGCAACGAAGCAAGCTTGCGTAAATAATAAGAAACAACAAAGAAACCCAATAGTGAAACAAAGAAATGAAAGCAAAAGTAAAAAGGAAGAAGCAGAAATGGAAGAAATTTCTTATCATGAAGGAAGAAACAAATGTATATATACTATAAACACAAAGAAATTCTTAAATACATCCGAAAAGTGACAAGCAGAAATGAAAAGTCATTAATAGATGGTTTTATAATTAATTACACCTAAAGGACAAATTTCAATGACGTAAGAGTAAGAAGGAAGAACAAAATTGGGATTGACTATTGTCTAGTCGTAGCAAGAATTAAAGAGAAAGAAAAACTCAAAATAAAGTAGAGAGCAACTAGGAAGTTGAATGAAATACAAAAAATTAGGAATAAAAAGATTAAAAGATATGGAAGTAAGAGAAATAATAGTACACCAAAACCAGACATAAACGATATAGACGAAATATGAAAAACTTTCAAGCATATTGTAAAGTTATTCATTTTAATTCAGGGAGCAAAAGTTTTTAAACATTACTATTTATTTTTATGATTTATTAAAATAATAAATTAAATAACTAACACTATTTTTCAATAACTAATTCTAATTTAAACTGAAGATTATTATACACTACACTATAGCTTAACTTTAATTATTTATGTCAATGTTGATTTATTTTAGATAACACAATTTATTTCTATCACCAGCAATCCATAGTATAAGGACACTATGCTAGAAAATCAATAATCTTCTCGCTGTCCGTCAGCGAATATATATTGTTGGTCTCTTCCCACTACGTTCTCCCCGCAAACGTCTAGGCGTTTCTAGAAGAACGTTAGAAGGTGTCAGTAATTTTCCAGAAAACAAATATATTCGCTTCTATTTCTTGATGTGAAATAATTCCACAATCATTCTAAGCACCAGTAAAGCCGAATAACTTAAATTCGCTACAATATGATGAAATAAGCAACGAAGCAAAATTGCGGAGTATACAGAAAAACAAAGAAAGCCATCAGTGGAACAAAGAAATGAAAGCAGAAGTAAAAACGAAGAAGCAAAGATGAAAGAAATTTTTAATCACGAAAGAAGAAGATTATGAAGAATATAATACACAAAGAAGAGAAAGGAATAATAAAAAAATCAAAAGCAAGAGTAAGACCTAGAAAAACATATCAAGGTGCAAAAAAGAGCAGAATACAGAACAAAATGGAGAGAATTGATAAATAATCTGAACGAAACTAGATCTAATTGCGACGCCCGGAAGGAAAAAAGGCAGATTTCAAAATATCTAAAAATAGGAGCAATACGAAAAAAAAGTTTTTTTCAACTAGTAGCGTAATGATTTGTATTATTCGTTTTCAAGAGCTGCGCTCTTCAACCCAATCTTGATTGTATAACTCAACTGCTTCTAAACAATTTGACTTCAAAGAACAATTCCAAACAATAAAACAGCAACAGTCCACTTTTAGTTCGCATCACAATTGCTCCTAAAATCCAAAAGAGTAATCACGTTTCCCCTTCGCTTCATCTAGCTCTTGATGCGCGCTCAATGAACCCTTTACTCCTTCAACGTTTCAAATCTCGATTCTTTGGCTGATTTCCATCGTTGATGGTCTGATGGAAATCATGATGACGGCCTGTCGGAGCTCTTAACACACTTGCGTGCGTTCAAGAGCTGCGGGTTAGAAAGAAGGATCAATTGAAAATCTGTTACTGTCTACTGAGTTTGGGATCAGTAAAAAAATTACTCAATTATTAAAGTAAATACAGAAAATATTTAATGCTTTGTATGTACGGTCCATCCTGTACAAGTCAAGCAAGTCATGCAATGCCAACAGTGCTTCCCCGTAATTTTGATATACAGTTATGTAAAATAATTGTATATTTCCATAATGAGCCTCAGCGTCTGATTTATTTTTGGCACGTACCCCTCCATCTTATCTCATTATCTCAATCAGTTCTTCATTTCAGTGGCAATAACAATAATAACCCTCTTGCCCAATTTGCACATGAGTGTCACATTACAAACAACACAACTTAATCTGAATGTCTACCGCGTACCGCGTTCAATTTGCTCTCCACATTTGGGCAAAAGAGATCTGCACGATCTTCATTTCCCACAGCGAGCCGAGGCCTTCTTTTCCTTTCTGCGTTTAATTCGCGCCACACACGATTTGACTTTTGTGGCTTTGATGAAGACATTATTCACGCAATCTTATTGAATAGTTAGGCAGTTTTTTCGTTCGTCCGTTGTCATTATGTAGAGGTTTTAGTTTTTGTTTTCTTGTTTACGGAATGAGAATGTCAATTGTTCTGGGGAAGTGTTAATAGGTTGGGTTTCTTCAAGAGCAAATGTATTCAAGAATGTTGGGTTGTTTTTTTGTAATTAAGGTATTTTATTGTGGAATTTTGCATACTTCAGACAAAATTAAATCGTACCTATTATAATTTCTCTGGTAGATTTAATATAAAACTTTCATAACTAAAGAAAAATATATGGAACAAGGGCGTGAAACCATCAAATTGCACAATAAGTTAAATGTTTGTAATTGTTTTGAAATTATATCCAGTCTCCTAATTTCTTTATAAATGAATACAAAACTCACAAAAAAGTAAACGTTTCACTTTTAAGAATGTTTTTGTCAAATATTTTTTGTAATGTTTGCAAAATATTTTTCCAGTGTGCACGAGGCTTACGCAACGAATAATATCAAAATATGAAGGCACAGAAATAAGAGCAGTTATTATTCTGTTATTTTGCTGGGACTGGTGTTCAACTTATCAAAAAATCATTAAGTTTAATTGCACGGCGTTCGAATTTAGGTTGAAAGTTTACAAAAGCGAAGTAGTAATTTCCTTGTAAAGCCCAACACCCGCCACTTGCTTCTTATAGTAATGGCTTTCTGAACGCTCTCAGAGCTAAGATATTTTTTACACCGTGTGAAAGAATTTTTCTACTTTATTGCATTTACTTTGATGTTATTTTCTAGATGCAATTATTTACTGTTACCTTTTAGACGTAGAAGAATTTGCTGGATAATATTACTCGCTTATGTTATTTCAGGTACTCACAAACTGATTTCAACCTTGGTATCAGTATCACTTCTGAAAACACTCCTGGGGATAATTTTTCACAAATACGTTCGACTACTTTGTCATATCTTCTTTAAATGAGGTCAAAACGTTGCTTTTTTACTTCCTCGGCCTATATACAGGGTGTTAATACTAAGTTATTACACTCGAATATTATAGTTAGAACTCATTGAAACAAACAACTTTTCTTTGTTTAAATTTTTAATTTGGAGCCCCATTTCAAAGTTACTGGCGTTTTCTTGTTTTTCGAAAAGCAGGATATTTTGAAAATTACTCGATCGATTTTTGAAAATAATCTACAAAATCCTTAAACTACTACTAATAACATTTGTTTCAAATTGAATAACAACATGAATTTTAGCACACTGCAATAATCATATGAAAAAAGTAGGCTTGTTGCCATACTAAATAAGAAAATTGATCAAGAAGAACAAGAAACAAATAAACAATCAAGAAAAATAGAATAATGAAGAATGAAACAACTAGAGAGGGACTAAATTTGATTTTTAAAGTGGCTATTATTTGCAGCAACGCAAGCCCGGTATCGTGTTTTAATACTAGAAGAGATATTAGCAAGAGCTATCTGCTTGTCTCTTGTCTCTTATATCTTCTGCTGCAGCTACTATTCTAGCCACCAGTTTTAATTCGGTGTTTACTGGTGTCTCACATACAAAGGTCTTCATCTGACCCCAGAACAAAAATCCGGGCTCCGGGATGGCCTCGCAACAGGACTTCCTTTTCCAATCTACTTATTCGGATATTGTCTATTTTTAGTATTCTCGGTTTGTATAAGCTGGTGCTCCATCATGTTGAAACCAAAGTCTTCGTCTGCTGTTTAGCGGTAAGTGATCAAGAAGCTCTGGCAGAACGTTATTTAAGAAACTAAAATAATTTTTCCTGGCGATTCCAGGCCATACATTTACTGAAAAACATCGTTGATGCACACGAACAAATGTTGCATAGGGATTTTCATCACACCACATGTGATAATTGCGAAATTAAATGTACCGTCCCTAGTGAAACAAGCTTCGTCTGTAAATAAAATAAACTTTTTCTACAAACGTCAAAAAATCATGACATTTGTACATCAATATTAGTATCCGAAATATCGCATTGGAGTTGTTTATCATGACAACGGGCACGAAGCATTTCTTGCACTGATTTTGTCTTGACAACGTGCACAAAGTACTTTGTGCACGTTGTCAAGAAAAAGAATTCTATTAATTTTTGTATTTTAATATGATTTTAATATATTTTCTTAATTTTTTGATGTCTGTAGAAAAAATGTTGTATGCTACACGTGCACGAAATTTCTTTGGAGCTTTCGACAAAAAACTATCATTCTCAAGCACCAAAGTATAATTTCGCGCACTAGGTACATAAATAACTATTTCAAAATGCCCCTGAAGATTGCAACGTTCAAGAAATTAAAGACAAAACAAGAAACTTGGCTGAAAGTCTTCTGGTCACAAAAAATAACAAAGCTCGAAAAGTACTAAACTAGTGTCCTCAACGGAAAAGGAAAGTGGGAAGACTTCCGATTATGTGGAGACGATCCACTATAAGAGAAATAGAGAAGACTGGTAAAACATGGAATGAAGTAAAAGCCATCGCCAAGAATCAGACTAGATGGCTAGCAGGCTAGTATTTGTAACAAAATTTTGCTCCGTCTAGGGGCTGTAGGAAAATACCATTATTATCATAACATTCTTGTGAGACAATTTTTTTAAATTAGGACGAAAAATAGAATTTCACATTTCACTTTCTCATTCTGGCTGGATCGCTTGCCCTTTTCGCTCGCTCGCGAGGACACGGCGCGTGAGTTTTATGGGAGCTTTCATACGGGAAACGCGAGGCTTTACGGCGCGCGAGCGAGAGCCATCCGAGATCTTGCATCTCGAACCGCGCGCTTAGCGGAAGGGAGTCGCGTCTCTTCGTCAAAATGCAGGCGGAATAGTAGAAGCATTTACACGAAGAGCGAAAACGGCTCTTACTCTTTAGTTTTTTGCTCCGCAGCGTAAAGTCCAAATGGATTTAGATACAGAATTGTTGATAATGCACTGTGGAACCGACCAGCTCTTTGGGAAAAAAATACAGACTCGTATAAGGACCGCAATGATTTCGACGACAAAAACGTCATCATTTCAGAACGTACCGGGTCCAATTTTTAGCTACTTCATTGCGGTCCTTGTACGAGTCTGTACTTTTGTCTTGAAGGTGGTTCAACACTGCATTCATCAGTAATTCAATATTTGAATCCATCTGAACTTTTTGCTGCGGAGAAAAAAACTAAAGAGTGAATGCTCCTACAACTCCGCTTGCATTTGACGAACAGACGTGGCTCTTTTCCAAGCGCGCGGTTCGAGATGCAAGAGCTCTGACGGGTCTCGCCCGTGTGGAAGCTGTCATAGAATTCTTTGCATTTTGGTCTCACGCGCCATGCCCGCGCTCGGGAGCGAGAGCCGCACGGCTCTCTGTGTGAAAGAGGCCTTAGACTTCATAAAAGATGACACAATAATCCCAATTCAGTCAATGTGTTAATTTGGGTTCCATCAGTGTATAATAAATTGGAGAACTATTCTATTTGACTCTGGACATTCTGTTGTTCATGGAAAATGACTTCAATAAAACCAACATTCAAAACTAAAATATCAGTCGTACTTTTGGTGGATTTTTGGCACCTGCAGGTAATCTTGAATAGTATATTCTACAATAAGTATTGGAAGTTTGTAAACCGAGCTGACGGCGAGGATTACGGTTCGCGAGTTTGGAATACGCCATTCCAAACATGTTGTACACTATACTTTCTCTAACAAAGTTTTGGAGACTCACCAATATTTCAGAGGAAACTTAAAAAATTATTAAATGTCAAACGTCAAATCCATATATGAATACTTGAATTGTTAGGAAGTAACCATGGTAGTAGCCAAACTAACAGCTTCTGATTCGTCGAAATGATTCAAAAGCCTTACAGAATCATTCTGAACGGTTTTTTGGAATGTCATTCGTTCCAACTTAATTTTTGGTTATGGAATATGCAAATTCCAAAACAGTGTTGGAGAAAGAATATTCTAAATGGTTTCCAAACTGTTCTTGATGTCGTAGATGAATCTGAGTTACTTTCACTCCTGTAATTATGAAGAAATTTGATAATTGTATGTTTGGCTGTTATCATCGATCAAAATGCAAATGTTGACATAGTCAAGTATGAATTATTTATGGCTTCTACTGAAATGCTGACCATAATAAATATTAGGCCTCTTTGTGGTAGAACTTCAATTACCTCCAGAAAAAATTAAATGTAGGTCAAATCTGAGCATCCCTCGTAAATGAAGTAAGAATTGCTTTCCAAAGACTGAAGCCACCCAGGATACATAACGGATTCTGTAATAATAATCCTCGATTAAATTTGGTCTTCTTTAGTTCCAGGAACTACTTTGATGTTCCCTATTTAATTTCTGTTTTCTATAAAAAAATATCTGATCGTTTACGTAATAAAATATCAACCAATTCCCAAGCAAAAATAATCAAAGATAAAAGGAAGCAACAGACTCTTAAAATTCAAGTAGGCAAAATATCGTTGAAAACAAGACATAATGAAGAAAAAAATTGTTGAACGATTAAAGATAAGTAGCCAATCAATGTCTTAAACTTTGCAGAAGGTCACACCACACAGCGCATCACATAAACTCAAAAGCTATAACAATTTCAAGTAATTTTTGTAAGAAATTCAAAGCATTGGCCACTTAATTCCAATAAAATTTCTTCGGGAGCAATTAGTAATGTTTTACCAGAAACCCGACACCTTACCTTTCGCAATTATGTCGGCCTAACAATCGATAATGCTACAATCAATGTCATACATATTCACAAGTTCCTATCTCCTATCAACTCAAAATGCTAATTCCTGGTAAAAAATGCGTGAATTTTAACAGCAGATAATGATTTTAATTCGCTGACAGAAAGAGTGAATCGACAAGGAGGTAATACCACGAAGACCAGGGTATGTAGTCGACCTTGGGTTGAGGAATTATTCAGTGCGTATATCGCATTAGCCGAGGTCTTGTCTGCACTTTTTGCCAGCACGGGATGCGGGCACTGCGATCCGGGCTTGTTAATTTTATGCATATTTTATATCGTCAAATGTACGAGAATGATACTTGGGTGAAGAAAGACCATGAACTTTTACTTATCTCCTGAATTTCTTCCAGAACTCAAACAATTATTCAATTTATCTCAAAAGATTAAAACGCAACTTCCCTGATAGAACTTACGATTTAAACTAGTACCAGTCGGTAGCAAAGATAAAGTACTTCAAGAAAAATTAAGGTGCCACCCCCTGTTCTCTTGAGGAGAGCGGCAACCACCCCCAAATGTAACCCATTTTCGTATTAAATTTCCCTGATCGAGCTTACGATTTTTATTAATTTTAATACGGAGAAACCGTGTAAGCTGGATCAAGGAAGCTTAATACGAAAATGGGCTTCACTTAAGGGTGGCTCCCTAATTTATATTGAAGTACTTGACCTTCGCTATCGATTGGTACTAGTTTCAATCATAAGTTCTATCACGGAAGTTGCGTCAATTTTTTTAATCAGAATTAGCATTTCTTCGTCACTCAAGACAGGACTTTTTATTGATAAAGTCCGGCATCCTATTGATCATTAAATGGCCGTAAGTCCGATCAAGGAGCATAAGGTCCCCTTTTTTCTTACTCCAGTTCATTGTTTGGACTGCTGATTTGTTTCTGGCGTGTAGTGATGAATCCAAGATTCATCTACAGTGATAAAACATCAAACATAAAAAAATTGTACTTGATTACTTCGGAGATATCAACGCCAATTTGGATAGAAGATAATAGCCCTAAATGCAAATTTCCAGCGTCAATTTGGCATATTTTGTATTATGATAGAAATTATTCTTTGAAAGTCGCTGCATGTGTCTAATGATCTTCGGATTTTTTTGAATTTGTTTCTTAACAAAAGTGAAAGAGAAAATATGGGTTAGCTGATTATTATCTCAATACAATATTACCATATCAGTCAATAAGTATCTGTGAAATTAATAAAAATACCGATCTTGGTAATTGAATGAATAATGGTTTTTAATATAAAAGATCTACACCAAAATGAACCATAAAAAGTATGGCGAAAGCGAGAATTAATCATATCCAAATGGATCTGCATAAAGAAAAAATATTACATGGAGATGTCTTTTGTACTCAAGCCTTGTTCACGCAGAACAAATTATATTTCGAATCATTTTATAATCGAATTATGAAACCCAATTTCTGTGTCCTTAATTTTTTCCTTCAAGTCTGAATCGAATTAAATCAATCAAAATTAAATGCCAAAATTTGTGGAATAGATCCCATAAAACAATGATTAAAATCCCAAATTATCATTCCAAATCAAATTCTCAATCTTTCGTTTAATATTAATGCCGCTACCCCAAAAAATTTTCGAAAAAGATAATTAAAATTCAGTCCAAGTCGATAAAAAAGGAGCTACATTGGTTAATTCAATTAATTAAGTAGGTTATTATAAAACCGTAATAATAAAAACGATAACTTAACAAAAAATTATTGGAGACAATATCATCACGAAATATAGGTTTCCCATGACTGAACAAGGAACCCGACGAGGACTGGATACCTCCCATTTCAACATCTCCTATTTCGGACATCAGTTTAATTTTTTCTATTTACTCGCAAATTTTTATATTATGATACTATTTTTTATAAAATATTACTTTTGAACCATCAAAAATTAAGGAACAGATTCTTTTAATGTAGACTACCTCATTTTTCATTTTTGTTGGTGATACTTAATTCCAGAACTTCAATCTTATCCATTTCATAAGACAGACAAAAATCGTTTACTTATCGTCACTGCTACAAAAAAATCTACTGAACACACAATGCCGCCTGAAGGTTTTTACCTTATTAATATAATAGAATTATGGTCATACTAGTGACATATATGCTTCCAGTCGTGATATTTCTTGGATTTTAGCTCGGAATGAGAGAAACTTGTAGAAACCTTAATTTTGGCATTCTAAGGTTGTGTCAAAAGTCTCATAAAATCTTGTGTCTGCGCCTTAAGTTATTCAAGGTCAAAGGTCGCAAAAATCAATTTTTTGCAAATATCTCGGTTAATATCGCTCCAACGATTTTAACACTTATCACAAAAATTGTAGAAGATAAAATTTGCAACTAATTTTGTCCCAAACATTTTTCTATGCGCTCAACCGTTTTTGAAATAGAGTGCGGAGAATGTGCAGCGCTCAGTCATACATACTTTCAAGACTGGGGTTGAGTGCTGCAAAATAAATTTCTGGAACTAATGGCAACAATTTCACCATCTAATCTAAATGAATTACTAAATACTATAATTTTCAATTGGAAAAATGGTTGTATGGGCACGCTGCGAGTGCAGAAAATCAGGGTTGCAATGAAGTTTAACTTGTCTCACTAGTGTGTAATCAATTAATCAATATGAAATTAGGTATTTCACTTGATGAACTTTTAATTTCTGGGACTCACAGTTGATTTTGCATTTCAGTATGTAAGGCCGAGCGCTGCGCATTCTCCGCGCTCTATTTCAAAAATGGTTGAGCACATGAAAAAATGTTTGGAACAAAATTGATTGCAAATATCATGCTCTATAATTATTGTAATGAGTGTCAACATCATTGGAGCCATAGAAACCGAGATATTTTCAAAAATAGTTATTTGTGTATCAAGGCCGTAAAGATTATCTTTTTTGGTCGACTGCATTTCAGATAAGACTAAAAAAGAACTGTAGGCCGAGGTGCACACAACGTTTTTAAGGCGATTATTTCACTCATGTCAATTATACTGACAAATTTTGCATAGTAACAATGACATTTATAATAATAAATTCCTTGCCAACGGGAATTTATCTCTGAAAATTCCCGTTGCCTCGGTAAATTCCCGTTGGCAAGCGATTTATTGCGATAAATTACCTTTGTCATGGAGAAACAATACATAGTTCTAATATAAATAATCAGTTCTCGGAAATGTCAAAATTTAATCGTATTGGAAATGCATTTTTCGCCGAAAATAATGAAATTGAAAACAAAAAGTTGAAAAATACAAGAGTATATGGAGACAATTTAGTGCATTTTTCAATAAAAAGGTTAGTAGTTGCAACTAACATTATTTAATAGATACTTATAGTAGCAATTTCATTCGAGAAATATTCTCCACAAATACCACTCGCGACTTTCATTTTATCATAAATTTTTCTTTCAAACATTGATTACCTTTAAGGAACATCCTTCGAGTCATCTGCTCAGATGAAATCCCTCGAGCTACGCTCTCGTGATTTAATCGGACAGATGACTCTCACGATGTTGCTAGGTAATCAATGTTTTCAAGAAAAATTTATTGATAAAATTACAGTCCCTTGTGATATTATATACGATAATCACTAAATAATTCAAAATTAAAAAATGTAATCCATTTATTTCTAAAACATTGCAATTGTAAATCTTAGTTGCCGTTGAAATTGTTTTATCTTATCGTCTCCTATCAAAGTGACATTTGTAGAAAATGCGAATCAATTTCTTGAATTGCAAGAACTTTAGAGGTTGCTGGGAGAATAAAAATTGTATTTCGGTGGAAACTATTTTTCAAAGAGTTAATCAAACTATTCACATAGGGGGGTATGAAGTGTTTATGAAGTGTTTTTTGACAGATCAGTCCCAAAAGAGTAATATTTGACAGATCAGTCCCAAAAAGTGAAAGTTGACAGATGGGTACCAAAAAGTGAATCTTCACGGTCGCAGAAGGGGCCATAGAAACAGCTTTTTTGTTATGATCGCCTAAAAATATATTTTTAAGACCAATGACTTTTAATAACTTAAGATGCAGACACGAGCAAAAACGGTTGAGCGCATGAAGAAATGCTTAAGACAAAATTTGCTGCAAATTTCATGCTCTACAATTTTTGTGATGAATGTCAACATCATTGGAGCCACAGAAACTGATATACTCTCAAAAAAACAATTTTTGCGACCTTTGACTCTGAATAATTTAAGACGCAGACACGAGATTTCATGAGACTTTCAAGACAACTTTTAGAATGCTAAAATAAAGGTTTATAGAGGTTTCCAGCTTATTATGCCTCATTCCGATATATGACAGCTTATTTGTTGATTGATTTCATAAGAATATATGACCGAAAGCTGCGCGTTCGCCGCGCTCTATTTAAAAAACGGTCGAACGCTCAAAAAAATGTTTGGGACAAAATTTTTTGAAAATTTCATGCTCTATAATTTTGGTAATGAATGTCAACATCGTTGGAGTCATGGAAACTGATATATTTTCAAAAAAACGATTCTTGCAACCTTCAACTTTGAATAACTTAAGACGCAGACACGAGATTTCATGAGACTTTCAAGACAACTTTTAGAATGCTAAAATAAAGGTTTATAGAGGTTTCCAGCTTATTATGCCTCATTCCGATATATGACAGCTTATTTGTTGATTGCTTTCATGAGAATATATGACCGAAAGCTGCGCGTTCGCCGCGCTCTATTTAAAAAACGGTCGAACGCTCAAAAAAATGTTTGGGACAAAATTTTTTGAAAATTTCATGCTCTATAATTTTGGTAATGAATGTCAACATCGTTGGAGTCATGGAAACTGATATATTTTCAAAAAAACGATTCTTGCAACCTTCAACTTTGAATAACTTAAGACGCAGACAAATTTTATGAGACTTTCGAGACAACTTTTAGACTGCAAAAATAAAGGCTAATACAAGTTTTTAGCTGATCATCTCTCATTTCGAGGTAAAACCTTGAAATAACTGGATTTATTTGTTGATTGATTTCATGGAAATATATGACCGAGAGCTGCGCGTTTTCTGCTCTATATTTCAAAAACAGTTGAGTGCATGAAAAAATGTTTGGGACAAAATTTGTTGAGAATTTCATGCTCTACAATTTTGGTAATGGATTTCAACATCATTGGAGCCTTAGAAACCGATATATTTTCAGAAAAACGATTTTTGCGACATTTGACTTCGAATAACTTAAAACGCAGACACGAGACTCAATGAGACTTTCGAAACTACTTTTAGATTGCCAAAATAAAAGTTTATACAAGCTTCCAGCTTATTATCTCTCATTCCGGGGTAAAGCCCTAATATGACTGAACCCATTTGTTTATTGATTTCTTGAAAAATATATGGGCGAGAGTTGCGCGTACGCCGCGCTCTATTTCAAAAACGGTTGAGCGCATAAAAAAATGTTTGAAACAAAATTTGTTGAAAATTTTATGCTCCACAATTTTGGTAATAAAAGCCAACATCATTGGAGCCACAGAAACCGATATATTTTCAAAAAAACGATTTTTGCGACATGAGACTTTCGAAACTACTTTTAGATTACCAAAATAAAGGTTTATACAAGCTTCCAGCTTATTACCTCTCATTCAGAGGTAAAATTCTAATACGACTGGACTTATTTGCTCAATTATTCTATGGAAATATATGGATGAGAGTTGCGTGTTCTCCGCGCTCTATTTCCAAAAAGGTTGAGTGTATGAAAAAATGTTTGAAACAAAATTTGTGGCAAATTTTATGCTCTACAATTTTTGTAATAGATGTCAACATCATTGGGGCCATAGAAACCGATATATTTAAAAAAAAAACGATTTTTGCGACCTTTGACTTTGAATAAATTAAGACGCTGACACGAGATTTTATGAAACTTTCGAGACAATTTTTAAAATGCCAAAATAAAGGTTTATACAAGCTTCCAGCTTATTATCGTTCATTCCGAGGTTAAACACTAATACGACTGGACTAATTTGTTTGTTAATGTGCTAGTTTAATGTTTTAAAGTGCTTGCTATCGTCGGTTGTTTCTGGCAAACTATAAGTGATATATGCAATATCTTTTTAGCATTATATAGTTGAGTGCACTTTTTATACTCTCTGTCCACAGGAGGGGTGAGTTTTATGCATGAGGCGCACATTTCTCAAGTATTGGCTGTTAAATTATTGCCTCCTTAGCGTCGACAAATGTTTGTTTCTGGGTTTTTTACCATAGAATATAGAAGTTTGCGGTACCGTTGAAAGTACAATGATAGGGAAGAGAGAAAAGTTATCGGATCAAGAAGACATCAGAAAATCGTCTTACAGAATTTTTTTAATGGCTAAACAAATTTGCCGCCCCTAAAATCTGCCGCCCCAAACTCAAGCCTGAGATGTGCGTCTAATTCAAGTCGATGCACTGTAAAGAGTGAACGTTTTGACTGATTTAAGATATTTTTGAAGTTGTGTCCAAGATATGAATTCGAAATGGCTAGGGCCTATTTCAGTGTCCCTCGTCTTCACATTCGACGAAGTATATTTGTTGTCTGAGGCTGGGCCGGTCTGCGATCGGCGGTCGACGGACTACGAAGCCAATTAAGCGCACGAGAGACAATTACCGAACAAGATGCGATGAGAATGATAACACATCGGTGCAACAGGGATGGAGGTATATTCTTCGGCTCGTTTACTCATTCACCACTTACAGAAATCTAGAGTAGAAGATGCCGCAATGTCTCACATACATTTTGGGAGGAATTGAGACCATATGATAATTGCAGGGATATATCAATCAACTCTTGGAAAAATCTTGTGATGTAACACTTTTTGGCGAATATATATATGTAAAGTATTTGTGGACATCGAATACATCACCATAATAGTACGAATCTCTCGATTGTTCCACGGTTTAATTCACTTCAAATTACCAGAAATGCCATATCAGATCTTCAGAGCTTCTTAATTAAAAACTGTAACATTGATAAGTATGAAGTGAGTACTTCTTGATCTCGTTTCATATTACAGTTTTTTCCATTAAAGCATATAAGGTAAGTTACAAGAATCGATTCAATCAATTCTGAATTATTTATTACTACGAGTATGTTAATTACACCAATCATAATGATCGATTAATAATTAATTCAGAGCATATAATTACTCCATGGAGAAAAAATATCTTCAGCAAAAACAAACAATGGGACAAGAAATTGCAATGCGTGTTCATTTCTCCATCTTCAAAAACAAAGGAATGATTTTAGTCTTCTTCGTGGTTATTATTTGATGAAACGAAACAAATTCGAAGAGGCGCATGGCGCAAGCAATTTGAAGTAATGAAAATGGAATTTGATAAACGGTTCTTCAGACCAATGGCAAAATGAAAAAGAGTTAGAGGTAAATACTGTTATTTGATT
This sequence comes from Dromius quadrimaculatus, assembly GCA_963989225.1. Taxonomy (NCBI): domain Eukaryota; kingdom Metazoa; phylum Arthropoda; class Insecta; order Coleoptera; family Carabidae; genus Dromius; species Dromius quadrimaculatus. The sequence continues at coordinate 6,178,366 of OZ022334.1, read as the reverse complement.
TTCGGGTAGTTGGGCTTTACTCCAGTGGATTTCAAATTATGGGCTTACGGTTTTTATGAGGGTATTTTTCTAGCAACTCAGGTGTGCAGAAGAAAGATGAACATTGGATATGTAGTTACTTTTTTACAAAGAGACAGCCTGCGTTTGCAATTCGCTGATCTTCATTTGTTCATTTGATTAGAGAAATTACAATATCTTGACTATTGAAGTAGTTCATTTTATAATTTGTGATTGTATTTAGTTCACATAACACAATATTGATAAATGTGACGACAACACTACGACTTGTTGTAATGTTCTACTGAATGACGTGAAACTAAATCAAGAAAGAATGAGCAGATCTTAAGAATTGAAAATAAAACGACTCTATATGGTAAGTAAAACGGTTCAAGTAAAAACTCTAGACTTATTCCTTCAATTCGTAGGTTTTTTGCGAAGCTAACAAATATTTGTGTGCAAGCACTTTACTTGCTGATTTCTTGACTATATAGTTATTAAACTCTCTGGGATTGACACAGAAACATGTCTTTCAATATGGTGTGGTGTAGGAAGTACATTGTTCCTTCAATATATTGAATTCCTCATACTTTTTTGGAGACAAGCACGTAGCTTTGAACATTTTTTGCGGGCTATGCTACTTGGAGCCCTATTCTAATTCGTAGAGACAGCTTGGAGACAGGCTACAGTCTCTAAAGCACGCTTGCACAGTCTTTAGTTTATCCTAAGCCTAGCTTAATTATCGTAGTAACAATTGTTTGAAGAATCGTTGTCTAGATAATTGACCTATTCTTAGGATAAATCAAAGACTGTACAGTCGGGTTCAAGTGATTGAAGTCATGAATAGTTACATTTCTAAGAACTTAAATATTGTATGCTGGTGCTAAAAATATGATCTACAGAATGTTGGTAACAACTAAGGACGATGTTTTAAATTAAATTAAGTTGATTATTTATTTTTGATCATAGTAGTTGAATATTGTTCTATTGTTCTATTTGATGACACACAAATGTTGAAACCTGCCCTTGAGCTGAAGAAATTAATTTAGCCCTGTCTCTTAGTTCTGGAAGACTGTCTTTAACGACGACGACATTGAATCACTTCTCCAATTATCCACTAGGTGGTACATGAGTCGAGAGTCTCTGAAACAACGTCAAGAAGTTGTCTCTACAAATTATAATTGAGTCCTAGGTTTCAATTCACAAGAGATCTGGATACTACATGTCTATTTTGAAAGTGGAATATTGTTCTTCAACATCAAATGACAAGCAGCATCATCTTGTTGGAAGATACTTTCGATTTTATTCAAACGCCTTTGTTCAATTTGTTTTTTTAAATCTTTTTGAAGAATGTTAATGTATTTATCATCCATCATGTTGTCTACAAAGTGTAATTTACCGCCTCCTCTAGTTGACATGGATAGACAAAGTTATTTGAAGACTCTGTCAATTCATACTATGAAGAGTATGAAGTAACAAAGCTAGATTTAAAGTTTGCGTTTGTAACATGAGATTGAGAGGAAATCTGTTCATGAACTGCCTTCGGAAAAATGTTGTTTCCGATCTCCTGAATAACACCATGAACGCTAACTTAACGTCCTTCGAAAGGATATGAAATTACAAATTGAATAAATACGTATGAGTAATAGTCACTCAATTAATTCGTAGAATGACCCATGAAACAACAACTTTCAGACAAAATTTGATTTCAATCATTAAAGTCCTTCAAGAATAATAAATTCATTCGAATACTTCTCTAACTAACAAGATTAGTTCAACCCTTCCAAATACGCTTGAGTTTTGGTGACCATTTCTTCATTGGAGCCATACCTCTTTCCAGCAAGCATTTTTTTGAGATTTGCGAATAGATAATAGTATCTTGAGGCTAAATCTGCAGAAAATGGTAAATCCGGAAGCAAATCGTACAATTTTGTCATTGCTACGATCGACTTGTAACACGGTGCATTGTCTTGATGAAAGAGCACTTTTTCTTCATCATTTGGTGTCGTTTTTTTGTGTCTCCATCCTTCAAACGCATTAATAGTATAATATTTTTTATATCCAATATTGATCATTTTGCCCATCTAAAGATAGTCGATGAAACTTTATACCATGCTCATTCCAAAATACAGACGGCAGCCGACTTTTGCATTTTTGGTTGCTCAGATGACTGCCAATTTGACTCAAAAGTATAGTGATGGATTCATGTTTCATCCATTGTCACATATCGCATAAAAAAATCTTTGTTTTTATACGTAAACAGCTCCAAACAGTGCACTGAATTATCACAGTCGGGGAACTGGCCGCACCTTATGTTCCCGGATCGGACTTACGGCCAAATTGTATATGAATTGATCAGGAATATAGTTGTCAATAGGGTGCCAAACTTTATAAATCCAGGATCCTGACCTGAGTTAAAAAAAAAAGGCTAGTTCCAGCCAATTTTTTTTGGATCAATTTTTCTAAAAGAACTTACGATTGAAACTGGTATCAATCGATAACGAAGGTCAAGTACTTCAATAAAAAACCAGGATGCCACTCCTCAACCTGTCCGGAAGGGCGGCAGCTACCCCTAAGTGTAGCTCATTTTCGTTTTCAATTTTCCTGATCAAATTTGTCTTGAAGTATTTAACCTTGGCTATCAATTGTCTTATTAAGGCAACTAACCCCAAAAAAATTGACCGGAAATTGTTTTTTTTTTCGAACCTTAGGACAGGATCCTGGATTTATATACCCGATCGATTCATATACAAGTAGGGAAGATAAGATGCGGTCCACTGCTGAACTATCAACATGTTGTTGTCTGGTAATAACTAAGAAAAAGTGGCAGCCACTTCGAACAGAGCTTTTTAACGAACAAATGTTCATGCAAAATAGTGAATATACCGCTTTCTGATACCTTTAAGGATCAGCTGTCTATCGAAACTTCACTTTACGGTCTTCCAGAACTATTTTGGATAGTTTTCTATGTTTTCTGGAACAACTGCCGAATTTGGGCAACCAGAGCGTTTGTACGGACGCATTTAAAATCAGTACACTGCTTCCTTATCATCTATCTTGATAGAGAATTTTCCGAATAACACTTGTCAAGCCATTATTTTGTATGATCGGTATTTTTTTCCATTAAAAACAAGGCCTTATCAACATAAGAAATCCAGATTTTTCCATTACTTTGAAATACAAAAGTAGCAACACTAAATCCGCAATAACTTGTGAACTAATGGTCGAAATGTCGTGAAATTTGGATACATATCAATTGAAGGTTGGTACTATCTGAAAATTATATGGAGGTTATCCATATGTCATCCTACATACTAATTGAATTATGTATACCGAATAAATCTTGCAACAAGATGATGCAGCTTGTCATACGGCTGGCACGAATTAAGAGCCTTCGAAAGAATTTTTTTCATCCATGTCAACTAGGGATGGTAAATTACACTTTGTAGACAACATGATGAACGATAAATACATTAATGTCCGACAAGTTTATTATTGTTGTCATAATAAGTAACATTATTTTCAGGGTAGTTACGTAACAAATAATACCCGAGGGCATCATGTTTCAAAATAATGCCCGAGGGTACTATTTTGGAAAATAACAAACAAGTTTCCTAGTTACAGCAAGTAACTGGAGTAATTTCTCTGACAGAAATCACAATGACAGGACATACATTGCTAAAAAATTTGATTGAAATACAACAAAAGTCGGACATTAAACATTGAAGGCACCACGGGAGTTGAACAGACAATAATGCCTACGGTCAACGTACACACCTCGGGCCAGAAGCCCTCGAAAAATACACTGTTGACCTCAGGCATTATTGTCCTTTTAACACCCTTGATACCTTAATTACTATAACGTCCTTCAAAATGATTTAAAAACTCAAATTGAATTAAATCAAACGTATCTTCCAACAAGAAGATGCAGCTTTTTATACGACTGGAATCATGGGTGCTTGAATGTAGAAAATAGTATATTGTGTGGCTAGGGACGAAACAAGACGATTTCAGCTGAGGATGAGCGTTGCTTGCCCGAGCGAAGCGAGAGCTGGCATCATCCTCGGCTGAAATCGTGTTTTGTCCCGTGCCACACACTGTATTTTTCATAATACCTGCATTGAAATTTTCCACATTACAAATTTGTCATAACAAAGTAAATATTTTTCTTTTGATTTTGCAGGTAACAAGTCGAGAGTAGCTGCTTGTGCTTCATCAATAAAATGTTGTGGTGTACTTAAAATTGTCGTATTAATACTTTTTTTCTTGGAACTAATCGTCTTTTTAATTTAATTTACAGTTCCGAATACAACAACTGTCATATTAACTAAGGTTATATGATTTTCATTTAGAGATTGAAAATGAACAAATGCGACTCTGCCAGTGATAAAACGATGTAAAAAATTAATTCAGCGGGCAGAAACAAGCTTGTTTCTCCCCTCGGGCAGAAACAAGCCTGTTCCTGCCCGGCTACAATCGCATTTGTCTGCAATTGTCTTGTTTCGACTGACAAAACAGGCGTTGAAACGCATTGTTTCAATGCAGGTATTATGAAAACAATATTTTATTTTTATATGGACGTGAAGTGGTTTAGATCTCTTGCCAATCAAAAGAAACGTCGCCAAAAATTAGATCTGGAAGACTATATTCAATGCTTATCTTGATTTAGGAATAATGTGCCCATAAAATACGTTTCTACAAATGCTACCCTAGATTTGATAAAAAATAAAATGATCAATGGAATAGTAAAATAGCCCTGTATGATAAGCCATCGAATTTAATATATAATGATGTAAGACCAACTCTTGAATTTGAAATTAATTTGAAATTAGACTTTTAGAACATTTACAAAACGAATTGTGTACAAAAATCCTGAAAAATAGACAAATGACACCGTTCTTCATTATGGTAATTTGATGAGCCACAAAATGCTTCATATTTGGCAAAAGCAGTCAAAAGCATTAGCGAAAAATAATTTCAACTTTCCTGACCTATATATAGGTAAGTATATGTATAATAGGGTGTATCGTACTTTGGGGGTATATTACAAGTCTGGCGATAATTATGCTTGGGCGTCAAGCGGTCGGTTAGCAGGTTAAAAGAACGGAAAGGGTTAATTCATTTACCTGGAGGTGACCACACAAATTCGAAAACTCAAATATACAAATCGAATAACAATTGGTGATGAAACATTAGTTGAAGCCTACTAAGAGTGTACTCGAGTAGCTCGCGAGTTGCACGCGGATCAGTCCGGGGGTGAATTCCCGCAGCTCAGTTCATTATGACTCGGGAAACTCGCAAAATCACAGCAAACGTCGTTTTAAGAGCTTCCTCCGGCCTACGGTGATGCTGCACCAGGTAATAAGGTCTGTGATTCGTTATTCAAATGCACAATAATTGATCTCAGTGTTTTAACAATAAAAACAGGACTTACTGTAATCTGGAAAATACGGGTACATTAAGGTCCACCTGGTGCTCGCTGATGACGGGTTCAGCAGACGGAAGTTCATAGTTTATTTCACTGTGTTCACTGAACAAACAAATGATAGAAGAACTGATTATATGACTGAAGTTCAATAATATTTTGGTTAGGTTTATATACGTTCACTAATTAAACGGAATAAGCTGGTTATCTTTGGTATGACTTGTCTGCTGTATGCAGTACACCGGGTGTTTCGTTAATATCGAATTGTGAATAATACATAAATAAACCGTGTTTTGTGAGAACTGACATAATTACTACCCTAGTTTGTCCGGATTATCAAATGAAACTTTTGTGACGGTTCATTTCGTCACTGTGATTGTGATTTTTTGATAGTTTAACATTTTGATGTGTCTTGACGATTTAGACCCTACTAAACCCAAAAAATATAACATGTGGCAATCTAGAATACGTTTAATGGAATCGGATCATATTTGTTGCTGGCATGCATATTAAAATGTACTAATTTTTTTATGAAAATATTATTTTAGCTTTCACCTGTCGGCTTCTACTTCAAATAAAAACATCAACGATTTATAATTCAGACTTCTTGTTTACTTTTATCCATCATTACTTCATAATAATTATCTCACAACATTAAGACTTGCTCGAATTAATATTATCTGGAATTTCTGGAATATCACATGGCCGTTTATGTAAATATTTCTTATAGATCTTATCATTTTTATTGCCAAGAAGTTGTTTTAATTAATTTTTAAATAGTTTCAGTATTTTAGGCACGAGCTAGATGTAAACTTTCACAAAAGTGCTACCAAAATGGAAATAAATCTATTTCTGCTAATGTAGTCAATTTTTTAAAATTCTATTACCGATTTGAAAATCTGTTTATGTAAATTATCACTTAAACCTCCCAGCATTTAATCAATTATCAATAAAAAGCACTGATACGGAAATTATATTTAAATAATGAATAGTTAATTTTACTTTCAAGGTTGCATTACTTCAAATCTACGGTATAAGTAAAAAAAACAAAACATAAATTTGAGCCCAAATCTTTAATTTTTCAATTAAGATGTTTATGGACAATTATGTAAATTAATTGTTTGAAAAATGATATGCTGACAGAAAATTTCAATGAAAATCAAATTCATAATTATTAAGATAATAAATTTGCTGATTATTGGCAGGTATTTGATTTTTATTGGCCTATTTTAATTGTATCAAAATTTTCCACACCTGTTTTTATACTTAATAAGAATGCCAATCTCCTGGTAGGATGCTTCGTTTTGAAAGATTTGAGACCGACAGAGATAAAAAATAAGTTAAATTCTACTGTAAAATCTGCTGAGAAAATACGCGACTAAATTTGAACGTGACCGTACGTCAATCCAGGATGATAAACGCACAGGAGGCCAAGAAACTATCGCGAAAATATCATGCTAGACGATCGTCGATTGACGGTTCGAGAAATTGCTAAGGCTGTAAGTCCATTACATTCTAGGGGTGCTGTGTCTATTGACAGACGATCAAAAACGCATTCCTTTGAGCATTTCTCAATAATGTCTAGACTTATTTAAACGCAGTCCCACTAGTTATTTTGATGTTTCATCACTGTAGATGAATCTTAGATTCATTACTACACGCCAGAAACAAAGCAGCAATCTAAACAATGGATTGGAGCAGACGAAAGTTCGGCTAAAGAAGCCAAAACAGTTCCATCTGTCGAAAAAGTCATGCCAATGGTCTTCTGAGATTCTCATAGTATAGTGCTCATAGACTACTTAGAAAAAGGTAGAACTAACACTGGAGCCAACTATTCTTCATTACTGGACAAATTCAATTATGCAATCAAATTTAAACGCCACCTTTTGCCAAAAAATAAGGTGCTATTTCACCATGATGATGCCCCTGCACACAAGTCTCGCGTTGTTGCGGTGAAACTCAAGGAGCTTCAACTCCAAGAGCTTCCACATTTGGATCCCAGGGATTTTTTTCTTTTCCCCAACTCGAAGAAAGGCTAGAGGAGCGAAAATTTATTTCGAATGAAAAGGTCGAAGCTAAGACAGACGCTTATTTTGCAAACTTGAACGTATCTAATTATTTTGGCGGTATAAAAAAGTAAGAACATCGTTGGACTTAATTTGTTCTCTGCATGTTATAGGCTAAAAAAAATCCTATTATCTATTTGGGAACTATCAGTGTGAGTTAGAAGACCTTGCAAAGTTATACATCCGTCTTAGACCATTTACAGTCCGCTAATTTTGGCACATCATATCGCTTAAATTCGCACATTTCCTTTTATCTATTTTCTTATGTTGTTGAACTATGTCCCAGTAGAATAAATCCAAGTTTGCAGCTTTGAAAGACCTGTGCTAGCTACTTGGTGCTCGAAAAACCGAAATTTTTCGACTGTTTTCGATTTTCGGCCAAAACCCCTACAAGGAAGCTCCCTACGGAAAAAGTCACAAATATCTTTTTTGTAGCTGTAAGTATTTTTTACAATTTGAACTCAACTACAATATTGTAGGTCTGATAGATCTTGAGATACAGAACCTCAAAAACTGGACTTTTTTTTCCAAAAAGTTGCAAGTTATCGGTTCTTATACTCATTCTACGAAGAAAGTCATGAGAAATGGAGTTGTGGTGCTCTTGGTTAGCCAGGTTGACCTTCACATTGGCAGTGTTTGTAACGAAGAGCGTGAAGCGCTTTGATTTCTTCTCCTCCATAGCTTGCCACAAGACACTTAGAGCCAGCAGAAGCAACTTCATGGGTAAGTAAGGTAAGTAAGAGCGCTATAATTTCATTCCTCATAAATTTTCTTGTAGAATGAGTACTAGAGTCGATGTTTTGCTCAAAGAAGGGCCAAAACTGCATCCTCCAACTATTTGAAAAAAAAGTACAATTTTTGAGGTTCTGTATCTCGGGGTCTACCAAATCTAAAAAATTAAGGTTGGGCTCAAATTGCAGGAAATGTTCACAGCTCCAAAAAAGATGTTATTAAATATTTCTGCAGAAAGCTTTGTTATAGGAGTTTTGGGCCAAAAACCGTAAGCAGCTGAAAAAATTTGAGGCTTCTTGAGCACCACGCAGCTAGCACAAGTCTTTCGAAGCTGCTAAATTAGACTGTCACTACTGGGACATGACTTAACAACATGAGAAAAAGAAAAAAAGTGTGCGAATTTATGCGAGCTTCGCCCTTTTTCGTCAAAAATCAGCAGACTATTAATGCTTCAGCATTTTATTTTGTGTTGAACTCTTTCAGACTTCTTTTGTCCTCCTGTGTCAGTTTGAGGATATTTTAGATATTGTAACGTGCAAGAGTGTGGAGGTTAGTAAAAGTGACCTTGTTTGGGCGGGGCCTTTCGTCCTCGTTGTTTCGCGCCGTACCGCATCACATCGGGCGGGGGCCCGATGTAAGCCTCTAGCAATAGTCCAGAAATGTGGTAGAACATACGATAAATGGATATTTCTATGTATAAACGCAAGCAAACGATTTGGTACTAGTGTAATGGTGAATTTAGAACAGTGAATATCAAACAGTGAAGTTCACAGTGTATATGAATAGTTAAAAATAAATATCTGCGTCTTTGTTCAAGATAGTAGTAAGTGAAAAATGAATAATATAGTGTTTGTTAGTGAAATCCGAAAGAATAAAACTTTTAATGATCTATACATACTTTCAGAATTATATCATATAGACTTTTTTGGTTTTAATTCTGTATATTTATTTTTATTTTTGACGTTTCGACTCTAACCGAAAGTCTTCATCGGAAAAAAATGATACAAAAAAAAAAAATCACAAACGTCAAAAATAAAAATAAATATACAGAATTAAAACCAAAAAAGTCTATTTATTAATAAAACTTTTATTTAATTTTCAATTATCAAAGAGTGATTTTTATTTTAATTATAAGCAATTTCCAAGCAATGAACATTACAATATCCTATCTCAAGTTCCAATTCTGATTAACTAGGAATGGATATAGAACGAATCTAGTAGAAAATAAATGTTCAAATTATTTCTGTAAAGGATAGAAACGTTTTTAAAATTTTTTTCATCACAGGAATGAGCTACAAATAACTGCAAATAAATGAAAGTAAGAAGTAAATTTCTATTCTTAAATTATTTTTCCCATCACCCAATTTATTGGTTTATAGTTTTTCACCCTTCTCTTTCTCCTTTGTAAGCATATTACATGCACGAAGAAATGTGGGATTAGGCCTACTTGAAGTTTATATGGAGAAGGAGTGCAGAAAGCGAAAATTATATACAGGTGTCCTATTTAAATCTATATATTAATACGCGAGGAGAAAATTTTCCACCCTTTTCGAGCATATTGCTTGCACGAAGAAATGTGAGATTTGGCCTACTCGAAGCTTATATGGAGAAGGAGTGCAGAAAGCGAAAATTATATACAGGGTGTCCCATTTAAATCTATATATTAATACGTGAAGAGAAAGCTTTGTACACTTTTCTAAGCATATTGCCTGCACGCAGAAATATGAGATTTGACATATTTGAAGTTTATATGAAGAAGGAGTGCAGAAAGCGAAAATTATATACAGGTGTCTCATTTTGATTAAATTATAATACGTGAAAAGAAAACTTTCTACCCTTTTTAAAACATATTGCATGCATGAAGAAATGTGACATTTGTCATACTTGAAGTTAATGTAGAGCAGGAGTGCAGAAATAAAAAATAATATATAGGTTGTCCCATTTCAATCTATATATTAATACGTGAAGAGAAAATTTTTTACCCTTTTTTGAGTGCGCAGCACGAAGATATGTGAGATTTGGCATACTTAAAGTTCTTAGGGAGAAGGACTACAGAAAGCTGAATTTATATACACCTTGTCCCATTTGATTTCACGTGAAGAAAAAATTCTGTAGAACAAAAACTACTTTTGATTTTAAATTCAGTATATTTTATTTGAAAATTTGACGTTACGATCCTTTGACCAAGGATCTTCTTCAGAAAACAATGATACAAAACAAGATCCTTGGTCAAAGGGTCGAAACGTCAAAGTTTCAAATAAAATATACAGATTTTAGAATCAAAAGTAGTATTTATTCAATAAGATTATTGAAAAATTTTGTACCCATTTTTGAGCATGCACGCACGAAGGCATGTGAGATTTGGCAGACTTGAAATTTATAATTATGAAAAAGGAGTGCAGAAAGCTAGAATTATATACAGTTATCCCATAAACTTTGTACTGCGTGCATGGAGGAACGTGAGATTTGGCATACCTACTCGAAGTTTATATGGAGAAGAAGTGCAGAAGGCTTAAATTATATACAGAATGTGCAACGACATGCGGCACATAGGAGTTTAACATGGGATTTATAAAATGTGCGGATATTGGCTCTCCTGTATATTTTAGAGCAAAAGTACAAGAATGGAAAGTTGCTTAAAATAAATTTCTACCCATAAAAAATCTTCAGTCAATGCCGTAGAATATCTGTATAGCATTAGATATTTAGAAAATGAAATATGACATTTTCGTCTAAAATCAGATAGCCATGGAAATAAAGAACGAATGGAACAAGCTTTCATGATGACAGTTTATTCCCGTGTTATTACAATAATCAACAATGATGAAAAGCTGTTTGAAATTTTTCATTTAATGCAGTAGAATATCTGTGGCATCTAAAAAATAATAATAATAATAACACGGAATTGGAACTGTCAGAATAAAAGCTTGTTGAATTCGTTTTTTTATTTTCACGGCTATCTAATTTTTGACGAAAATGTCATATTTTATTTTCTAAATATTTGATGCTACAGATATTCTACTGCAATAAATGAAGACTTTTCGTACGTGAAAATTTATTTTGAACAACTTTCCATTCTTGTATTTTTGCTCTAAAATATACAGGAGAGCCAATATCCCCACAATTTGAAAATCCCATGTTAAACTCCTATGTTCCGCGTTTTGTTGCACACCCTGTATATAAGGTGTTCTATTTTAATTTTACGTGGAGCGAAAACTTTGTACCACGCACACGAAGGAATGTGAGATTTGTTATACTTGAAGTTTATATATAGAAAGACTGCAGAGAGCTAAAATTATATACAGGTGTCCCATTTTAATTTCACGTGAAGAGAGAACTTGCACCTTTTTCCAAGCATATTGCGCGCACAAAGGAATGTGGGACTTGGCATACTTGGAGTTTATATAGAGAAGGAAATATATCGAAAAATATGCACCGAATGGGAAATGTTTGAAGTAAAAGTCTAATGATTTCTTCCCATCCTCCGAGGGAAGAGAGGAGGAAGGAATTCACTTTAAAATCTTGAAGGAAACCTTCAGTCGAATATCAAGTAAATTTCACCTGAAACTTTTTGGAATGACAGGTTAAATTCAATAAATAAATTACAGTCGAATTTCGACCACTGGGCGACCACTAGTATAATTTTACTATGTGAACCAATTGTAGACAGTACATTCCATTTTATTACCTCAAAGTTTATAGCCTAGATAATTGAAGTTCAAATAATAGCCTTGAGAATTCATACAGTTCCTAAATGATAGCCTAATCAAAAGAATGTAATGGAATAACTCGAAGTAAGGCATAAAGGTCTTACTTTAAACTTGAATATTAAATTGTTGTTGTTTTTAATTAACGAGTAAACCAGCAGGTGAAAGCCGAAAACGTTATTTTTATAGAAAATAAAACAACTTACTACGTTATGACAATTTTCAGAAACATCTGCCAGTGCTTCTTGGAGGCCTAATGCCATTACAGAACTCATACTCCTTGGTTGGGATGTCCTACTTTCTCACCAAAGTACTGTTTTGCTCCATATACTTTAGGTGTTAATATCTCATCACGTACAACTATTTATTTTCGAACTACAAATTTATATTTGATTTTAATGACTAGGTAGGATTTTCGGCTACCAAACAACAGATATTTAGCACCTTCGCCCTCTAATAAATGGCGTGTTGCCATAGTAATCACGGTCAGAAAACGACAATAACCCTAACGTGAACAGTCCCTAAGGCAGATTATACCAACTCTGTCTAGGGTTTATTTCAGGACCGTATTCTCATAAACCCAAGACACAACGTTCCAAAGAAGTAATATTGTAAAAATGTTTCTTTTAATCAATTGAAATTTGGAAGACTTAAACAATGTCAAATGAAAAATCTATCAAACCTCTGCTGTCAATCAAACTGCAGGAATAAGTACAAGCTTCCAATTTTCAAGGTATTTGTTCCTAGGTTCGGTTCTGGTGGTGTCGAGTATAACTCATGGGGTTAAGAGTTTACCACCTCAATTTTTCAACACCTCTGTGCGGGAAAATTGGTTTATTCACACCACAGTTAAAAGTAGCCACAAGCAGACGTCCTGCTAAGATTATCGGGCAATTGGTGATGGCTTTGATGTACCGGTAGCATTAAATCAATAGGAAATTGCTGGGTAGCAGCCGAACAAAAGAGATCTACTGGTAAAGAGCGTTGTCGACAAGTTTTCAACACGTGGACTTGAAATCATCTCGAATAAACGATGAAATTACTCAGAATAAAAACAAAGATGTAACGATCGAGCCTTATATGGGGATTCTGTAATTTATTAAATGGTCCAAAATATTTCCTGTCCCTTGGAGCTTTCCACAACCGTTTTGCTCTTCGTTTGATAATTTCGGTAGCAGCGATTGTAAATTTGAAAGGAGGTAGGCTTTTAATCGTTCTTAAATTTATATTTATTGCGCGAAAATATTGCCAAGCCTGAAGGGAGTAATACTCGTTTAAGTGAGCAATTATTCCGTTCTAGACTTCAGTTGGATTCAATTATGGATGCCGGACTACAATGTTATTTAATTACGTTTTACTACGAGGCCTTTGGCGGACTACTTAATAAAATAACTAAGGTATTAAATAAAGAAAGATATCATAAGTCACTGCTAATGCCATAAAGCTACTTTGGATAATTATGGGAAGAATGAAGGTACTTTCGAAACCCCTGTAGCTAATTTCGAAAATATATAATTATTAAGGACTTTAAAGAAAGTTTTTGCTAATTTGTTCATGAATTTTTGCCAGAATAGACTTCAAATTTTTCAGAAATAAATAATAATTTGAATGAATTGTGACTGACTCTTATGAAGAAAAAGATTCCCAGAGATTTGTCAAGCCTAATCAGAGCGTTATTTCATATTAGTTCAGTGAAATGAACCATGAGAAACAGACGTAAATATTAATGTTTTTCGAATCGAATTATAATTTCGATAGTTCCATATTTTTTACTGTCAACACCTCTTCCTTTTATCTTTGAGCTCGTATCTCATTTCCACCATTCGTCTCACTTTCCGTCACCTCTTCTATCATCAAAAACGAAAAGAAGCGAAGAACGAGGTGTTGCCATCATTTGTTATCCAACACCTAGCCTCCTAGAATTTATATTTTCCTTTTGCTGTTGTACCCACGTGTTAAATACAATGTCAAAAAGATTCCATCACAAAACGTGTGTCCATTCATCCAATGCGCTGACTAACAAGCGTCCGAAGATGTTAGAACAAATCTATACGCATGTTCGAGGGATGAATTCGAAGATTAATCAACTCTGATATAATCTACCCCCACAAAAAAGCCATAATCAAACAGAACAAAAATCCATCTGAGTGTCTATAGCCAATTATAGAAACCTACCCTTTTGTTGTTGGAAATAATGGCTGCATTAATGTTAATGTTATATCAATAGTTTGCAGCTTGTGATGTAACCGCCAGAGGGTAAAATGTATTTTAGCACTCATATATTGCAGCCTTGATGAAGTGCTGACAATCATATCTCATAATGCAATCTCTCGATTTCTCTAGAACTGACTTTACGGTTTTTTTCATTTCTACGTCGAAGCAAAGTATGAAAATATTGTATCACATTGTAGTTACGAATTAATTCATTTTTTATTATCCGATAAGTGTGAAATATAAATTTAAATAGTGGTAAAATGAAGTGGAGCACTTTGTCAATTTACGACAGACTATAAACACTTTTTGCTCACATTTCACTCAATACAGAGCAGTAAAATTTTAATGAATCGAAATAAATCTAATTATATTTCCTGATACTTGGGAGATAATCAAAAGTATATAATAATTCAAATAAAGAACCTGTCAATTTCTTATTATTAATTGTGTTAAAATAATACCCTGTATGCGGTACCACTCTTGGCATTGTTTCTTCATTATTTCGATACCAAACTCAATGAAAAATTGTTAATTAACACTTTTAAATAAATCAAGTTTTGATGTATTTTTTTTTTGCACTTATTATATGCGAAAACTTTCTTTCCCTTTTTGGTTATAATTCCTTAAAACACAAAAAAAGAATTGGAAGATAATTTTCAGAAGCATGCAAAAATATTTACATTTCACTTTTTAATCATTTTCGTAAAAACAGCAATTCTCGAAATTACTTTTTGCATTTTTTGTCAATACACAGAAAGCGGCATTTTTTGCAACACTTTCGTTAGTTGAAAAGATGGATTATTAAAGTTAAATTCCAGATGAATTTCAATTTCCAAGCCTCCAACGGATAATTTGTACGGTCCCTAGATGTGAGTTACATATTTTTACAACAGGATATGTTCTTTAAAATAGTGTGCTTGTAAATCAGCTGAGTATTTGAAAATCCCAACTACTAATACAAAAAATCTTTGATTCGTCTGCAACCTGTAGTGCACAATAGTTGAATTGGTAGTGCTTCGAAAAAGTCTATTTAAAAGGTCATTTACCCATGAATTCGTTAATTTTTTGGAGTTATCATTGAGTTTACAGCAAAATTAATCTCAGTGGAATTGGCACAGTCAATGCAAAATATTTTTTCCAACAAAATTCAGGCAGTGATTGAGTAATTTATCAAAATTTATTCTTTTCTATTCACCTTCAGACTATTTATTTACTTTCCATATATTTTAAATAAAAAAGCGAGGAAAATTTACGTTGGTTTTTGTATTTTGACAGTATGAGAGAAAGTTTAGAATTTTCCCTTTTTCTTATCTAAAATATAGCTAAATATAACAAAAATAAATGTACAGTCTCTAGGTAAATGGAAAATTGGATAAATTGTCTAAAAACTGGATAAATATTGTTGAAACACAAATTTTCATTGGCTGTGCCAATTTCACTAAGACGAAACTCGTATACAGGATCAAAGATAGGGAGGATTAAGATTTTGAGGGATGTGTGAACAGCTGTAAATATTTGACAGATACGAACCTCGTCTCAGTGGTCAAAGAAAATGTGTTTTCGACTAAATTAAATCAATTTCGGATGACCTATTGGCATATTTTTTTTTTCTATGTGTCTAGAGACTGTTCGTTCACTTTCCATATATTTTAGATAACAAAGATTGGGAAATTTTTGTTGGTTCTCTGTGTTTTGACAACATCAGGGAGTGCTTGGAATTTTCCTTTTTCTGTTATCTAAAATATAGCTGAACATGTTAAAATAGTAATTAAAGTATCAAGGGCGTTAAAAGGACAATAATGCCTGAGGTCAACAGTGCACTTTCCGAGGGCCCCTGGCCCGAGGTGTGTATGTTGACCGTAGGCATTATCGTCCGTTCAACTCCCGTGGTACCTTCAATGTCCAATATCCGACTAATGTACTATTTCAATCAAAAATTTTAGCAATGTATGTCCTGTCATTGTGATTTCTGTCAGAGAAATTACTCTAGTTACTTGCTGCAACTAGGAAACTTGTTTGTTATTTTTCAAAAAAAATGTCCTCAGGTATTATTTTACTTAATTACCCTGAAATCAGTATTATTGTAATAACAATAATAAACTAGTCGGATATTAATAAATGAACAGTCTCTAGGTGAATGAAAAATCAGGTAAACTGCCTAAGAACTGGCAAAATTTACTTTCAAAACATGTTTTCATTGACTGTGTCAATTCCATTGGAACGGAGCTCGTACACAAATCAAACACAGGAATGATTGAGATTGTGAAAAGAATAATTTTGAGGGAAGTGCAACAAAAATATGTTTTTGAGGATCTATATATTTTTTCAGAATCTAAATGAATAAAAAATTGTTTTTAGTTGAAAACTCTGTATATTTATTGGAAACTTTGACGTTTCGATCCCTTAACCAAGGATCTTCTTCAGAAAACATTTTTTTTTTTAGTTACTTGCCTTGTTTATCTTTGTATCATTCTTTGTTGTCAAAGTTTTCAATATATATACAAAAATTTTAACTGAAAACTATTCTATTATATTTTTGAACTTAATGAAACCGGTAGTTCAATGAAATCATTTCTTTCTGCGTTGCTACAGACTGTTCATTCGCTTTTCATATATTCCAGCTGACAAAGTTCTTGTTGGCTCTCTGATTCTTGACAATATTAAAAAATGCTTAGAATTATTCAAAATATAGCTAAAGATGTGAAAAAAGAATGAAATGCCACTAGGTGGGTAAAAATTTAAATAAATTGTCCAAAACTGGCTGAATTTCCTGCTAGAAATTTCTTAATCCCAAGGGTCAACTAATCTCACAGTATAGTTGGGCCCAATGTCTGCATCTGATCATTAAGCAAGGTTATAAAATAAAATGAAAGAAGTAAATAATTTTTTTCATAATTGTTTTGTACATTTGGTTCATATAAGTACAGTCGAACACATAATATAACATATACATTGATATATACATTTATATAGGTACAGTCATATATACTTTTATATAGGTACAGCCACATATACATTTATATACGTACAGTCAAACACAAACATATACATTTGTTTAAAAACTTGGAGCTTGCTTGTGTGCCACACTTTTTATGCACTTTGAATCGCTGCATTTGCTCTGAATGTCGTGTGCAATAATTTTGGCGGTTTTTTATATAGGTTTTTCAAAGCTTTCCTTTTTAAACTGTTACTCAAGATTTGTCTGGTTAGGTATGTGTCTTCTCCGTGATTATGGTTTAACTTAAATTGTAGAACTTCTGCAAAATTTTCAGCCGTCGTGTAAAGTTTTGCAGAACACTTCAATTTTTTATTCACACATCTCCAGTGTACAGTTCTATTTTGCGAAGAATTTGCCACACAAAACTTGAAATTATTCACAATTAACAACTGATTGCCTTTTTCACTCAACATATAATACTCACAGCTCCCATGTTTGAAATATGGGTAAAAACTAGATAACTTTAGTCGAGATTTAAAATTTATAGAAAATATATCCTACACATTCCAAAAGTACCAGCCACCACTACCGAGAATTGCTTTAATCCCTAGGTTGCATGATGTTGGCCCAACTACAAGGTAGGATTAGTACCTGAGGATTAATTTGGCCCAACTATAACGCGCCCATTTTCGTTGGTTGTACCAATTCTACTGAGACAAAAAGCTCGTACACAGATCAAAGACAGGGATGAGTCAGATTCTGAAAAAAATATTTTTGAGGGAAATGCATTGAAATTAATAGGTGTAAATATTGGACATATACGAGCCCCATCTCAGTATAACTGGCACAGTCAACAAAAATATGTTTTTCAACTGAATAAAACCAGTTTTGAATAATCTATTCGAATAATTTTTTTTTCTACTCGCCTAGAGACGGTTCAATCACTTTCCATATATTCTTCAAATAACAAAGAAATAAAAATTTTTGCTGGTTCTCTATATTTTGACAGTATTAGAAATTGCTTAGAATTTTTCTTTTTCCTGTTATAGCTGAACATGTAAAAGATCAATGAAAAGTCTCTAGATAAATGTAGGATTATTGAATTGTCCAAAATCTGCCAAAATTCAGCTAAAAAACATATTTTCTTTGACTATGCCAATTCCACTTAGGCAGAGCTTGTACACAGATCAACGATAAAGATGGTTAAGATTGTGAAAAGAATACTTTCAAGGGAAATGCAATAAGTGCATTAACAGCTGCTGTAACTGTAAATGTTAGACATATACAAGCTTTGTCTCAAATATGTTTTTCTTTTTCTTTTTTTTTTTTACGAGCTGTCACAGAGATGGTTAATTTACTCTCCATACTTTTTAGATAACAAAGAGAGGGAAATTTTTGTTGCTTCTTGTATTTTGACAATATAAGGAGATACTTAGAATGACAGTAAAAGGGAAATCACATATTATGATGTAGATAAACTGCAAAGAGAAAATTTTATTCAAGAATTGAATACAGTGCTAGGAAACAATAACACAAAATTTCATATTAACAAGAAATGCAACGAATTCAAGGAAAATATATACAAGTGGCGAATGAAAGCCTAATAAAGGTACACGAAGGGTAGGGAAAAGCTGATAGACAAGAAATGTAAAAAAGTAATGAGAAGAGAAAATGAGAGCAGAACACAAGTGCACTGAACGAAGAAAAATTCAAAGAGAAGTGCAAACACCTTAAAAACATATGCAGAAAGAAAAAAAGAGAGCATCTAGAAAAAAGACTTTTATCAAGAAGTGAAGAAACAGCAAAAAGGTTACAAACAGAAAACATTCTTTCTAAAAGACAGAAAAGAACAACTAGTTGCTGGAGAAGAAAATTTAACGATGGGTGGAACATTTTAACAAACTCTTGAATGGAAATGAGGAGAGTGCAGAAGAATTGGGCTTAGAAATAAATGAACAAGAGGAGGAAGAAAACATGAACCCCCAAACTTAGGTGAAGTTTCAGAAATTATAAGAGGGATGAAGAACAATAAAAGCCCAGGTCTTAAACTGACTAAGGACAATAATAATGATCAAGAAACTACCGCGAGACTCATCAAAGCCAGCAAATGTATGGGAGCTTCAAACAATTTGCTTGGATCAAAAAAAGCTAGTAAAGTGACTAAAAAACGGGTGAAACAAGACAGTACAGAAATAAGGGAGAGAGAAGTGCTACGAAAAATATATGAGTAAACGCGGTACATGTGCAGAGAACAAACGAGAAATTATAAGTGTTTTTCAGGAACGCTAAAATTACAGGTGTAATTAAAGCTCAAAGGCTTTGGTGGCTAGGTCACGTTATATGGTTAACAGATAATAGAGCAATCAAAAAAGCTTTGAGTATGAAAATAACGGATAGAAGAAGGAAAGATTAGCCAAGAAGGAGGTGAAACGATGCCATACAGCGGAACCTGAGGCAGATCAACGTCAGAAACTGGACCTTCTGCAGAGGAAAGTCAGGAGCCAATTTGGCCTGCAGTGTCAAATATAATTCATTTGAATTTCTTTCTTTCTGTCATTCGAAATACGGCTGAATAGCCTCTATATAAACTAATTGCCCGAAAACAGGCTAAATTTCGTTGAAAAACATATTTTCGTTGGCTACGCCAATTCCAATGAGACGGAGCTTATACACAGCTCAAAAACAGAGACGACTAAAAATGTGAGAGGAATACTTTTAAGAGAAGTGCATCGAAATAAATAGCTATAAATATTGGACAGTATTCTCATCTTTTGAAGAAGAGCTTATTCCCAAAATTCAATGCGCTGTGTTCCTTTAATCTATTGTTCTCACGATAGCGCTACTTCCAATATCAGATTATACATTAGACACACTGGACATTACCCTACTTTCAGAGCCTTTATCTTTAGGAGTTTCCTAAGTATTTCAAATATTTTTACAAGCTTGGAAGCTATATAAAAAACTCTAATGTGTCTTAATGTAGTATTGAACTCTCCTGGTGAGTGCTGCAAAAAAATCGTTTGAAGAATGTTTTAGGCAAGCTTGACGCCTTCAAACACTAAATTTCTCAATAATTTAGAGTCTTATTACACAAATAAAGCAACAACATCATTTGAGATAAGAAAGCATTGAAAATAAATGGCATAAGAATCAATTAATTGACGTTGCGACTGATAAAAGTACTTTTTCATGTAGCAAAATCCATTTTTTTGCACTTTTGAAGATACTGTCGATGTTATTGATTTTGGTTGTAAAAATGATAAGACATCATCAAAAGTGAAGGGAAACAGTTTTCATTCTCTCTGCGTTTCTGTATACACCCTGTATAATTTTAAGTGCTGTGTCTGCACATTACAAAGTAATTTTTATGTAGTTGACTACATCGTTATCTTTGAAACACTTTTTATGCCTCCTGCTTATTTTGAATGAAAGTCAAATTACTGCAGTGGCAACCCTGTCTCAAGTTTAGCAACACGTCAAGATAAGTATCCAAATTACAGCTCATCTGTAATAATTTGCATTTTAAGGTTCCGGGTTCGAATCCCACGCAAAAAGCTGACTTCTGAACACGCTCATTCCATCATTTGCTCAACGCGATGCATCATTCAACGTCCAAGAGGATGATTCTACATGAAGTAGCCGGAAAATAGGGGCGACATTCCAAATTTGAAAGTCGCATGAACTCTTAATGATTCTTGACATTGTAATCAAATTCGAGTGAAGTGATCTGCAAATCTGACATCTCTCCTCTAATTTCTGAGGATGTACGATAAATTTCATCAACCTGTTAACTACTTTATTAAATACTTCAAATAAGAAGTCTGGGCGGTCGAATCATGAAAAATACTTTCAATACCCGAAATGCTACAACCCAAAACGGTTTGCATCTCAGCATGTGTTCAGGTCTGAAGTACTCCGACCACTCCTGGTCGTCAACAGTTCGGCCGGAATACTAATTCCGCTAATTGGAATACGTATAATGATTTGGGTTCTGTTCTGAAACTCTGCGATCGAGAAACATCACTGTTACGTTATAATAAAGACACATGGTTGTGTTTTGTTTGTGTCAATGTTGCTAGGTAACCGATGTGTTTACTGCCGTTTATCTTCTGTCAGTTGAGGACCAGATTCGCGATCAACGAAGATTTATTTTGGACAATGTGAAGCTAATAAAGCGGAATAAGGAGTTATAAACTGGAAAGACACTTTTGTAATGTTTCAATGTATCACATCTTTATATCGGTATCCAAAAAATAGGACCAGTTAAACTAATTGTTGTTTTTATTAGTAACCAATTAAAAATTACTGCATTACCAATAATTGGATCCTATCGCATTTTGCATTACTTTTTGAAATAATTTTTGACAGCTATTGACTTTTACATGTGTTTACTGATGTTCAAAAACATGATCTTGTCATTTTTAGTTAAAAAATTTGTGCTGATGATGTATTATCATGTATCGGTAGTGACCTACAATTCGTGCATCGCTCGCAAGTCGTATGATGTAACCTTCCGTCTCTATATTATTTTTGAAGAAGAAATTTCCATCTCTCGCAGTTCCTGAGTGGACATGAAGTTATACAAATGTTCCTGTACAAAATAGGGAAGGCGGTAAACATGAACTGCGCTTCGACGAGCAACGCGGAACATAGCTTGTTCCGGTGTACGGAGCCCACGAATATAAGGGAGGAATGAAATGAGCTCGGTGCAAACATTATAATATCGATTATGTTACAAACCAAAGAAAATCTGGAGATTATAGACATGAAGATAGGTGTCATGATGAAGATAAAAGAAGACGAGGATGAGGAGGGAACAAGCAGCCTAGTAGTTATTCAACATATTTTGAACTCAATTTTTGAATAATGTTTCTTGAGGAGAACCAGATTTTGAGGATAATTTAGTTATATGTAATATTTGAATGACTATTCTTAGTTGTATTTTTTATAAAATAATGTACGAAATTTGATATTTGACAATGTGATCAATATTAACAACCCTTTATGTACCCAGGCTTTATTTTGTTGTCCATTATTTCAATTCATCATTATTTAGGTCAGTCAATGAAGACACGATCCTCGCATTACTTGTGGTTTCCTTCCTTTTTTCATATGCTGTTAGGATTCATCCAGATAATATGAATCCAGATTTACAACCCTCAAAAACTAGAGCGACCAGAGATATAATCTAGAAACAATGATATTTTGACACTATTTTCAGTGTTTCGCCAAAAAAACAGTGAAGGAGGCCTCTGACAAAAAAATTATCCGCACGTTTTTTAAAGCTATGAACATTTTCTACAATTTGAGCTCAGTCACAATTCTTTATGTTTAATAGTTTCCGAGATACAAGACTTCAAAAGCTGGCCTTCATTCCAAAAGGTGGAATTTTAACTTTTGGTCTACTTTCGAGCAAAATACTGGCCAAAATACTCATCCTACAAAAAAACATCTAGTATTCTGTATATTTTCAGTATCTTGCCTTGTTTTATTTTGTATCATTGTTTTCTGAAGAAGATCCTTAGTCAAAGGATCGAAATGTCAAAGTTTCAAATAAATGTACAATTTTAAAATCAAAAGTAGTTATTATAAGAAGAAAGTTGTAAATTTAATTATTTCCATTTGTAAGTATGAAATGTTGCTCAAAAATAGTCAAAAAAGGGGCTTAGGGAAAAAGTTGGGAGAAGCGTCCTTTCATTTAAATTAACAATACATAATGCCATCAAAAGAAGTTAAAAAACTGTCTAGCTACGTTGGAAGGTCCTGGTAACGATTATGCATTATGAACTAGAAGTGTCCTCCTGAGTAAGAAATAGAAAGATGTCTTCCAGTTGCTCTGGTCTCTGGTTTAGCTGATCTTCTGCGGGTTCAGGGTCGTCTACATCTTCTTCTTCATCCTCGGCGGCCAGGACATTCGAACATTCAAAGCCTTGGCATATTTTGCAGAAGGAGGAACATTTGATGCCTGCCTTCTTACTTTCCTGCCGGAGCAAGCACCTCACAGCCCTTCTTACACTTGCACGAGAGACATCTGAGAAGTGTAGTTTGGAGGCTGGGGGTTGTGATGCAGTGAAAAGTCAATGAATATATGATGGCATCGAAAAGAAGTTAAAAAATTAGTGTCTGACTACTTTGGAGGGGTTTGGCAAAGAATACGAACTTGATGTGCCTTCCTGAGTGAGAAATAAAGAGATGTCTTCGGGTTGCTCTGCTTTTTGGTTTAGTGGACGTTCTGCGGCTTCAGGGTCTTCTACATCTTCTTCTTCATTTTCGGTGGCACGGACGTTCGAACACTCAAAGCCGTGACAGATTTTGCAGAGGGGGATCATTTGATTCCTGCCTTCCTGCAAGAGCAGTCATTTTTGCAGACCTTCCTTTACTTGTACAAGAGGCATTTGAGAAATAGTTGAGGGGGCTATGTTTAGCCTCATACCACCCCCTATCTGTCAGATTCTTGGTGATCTTCAACCACTTCTAGTACTGGTGGTAGTTCTTGAAGGAATGATTTTTCGTGGCACTTTTTGTTGGTGATAATCGAGGCAGATTTATTAGTGGAGGGTACGTGTATCTGTATCTTCTTCACAGAATACCTGCTGTGTATACTAATTAAAGTAACTAGATTG
Organism: Dromius quadrimaculatus; assembly: GCA_963989225.1. Taxonomy (NCBI): domain Eukaryota; kingdom Metazoa; phylum Arthropoda; class Insecta; order Coleoptera; family Carabidae; genus Dromius; species Dromius quadrimaculatus. The sequence goes on along the minus strand of OZ022334.1, from coordinate 6,154,664 downwards.
CTATCACAATTAAAATGTGGCTATGAACACTTGGATAAGAGGACGTTTCTTTCAAATATTTCTCTTAGCCCCATTTTTGACTATTTTTGGTTTTTGGTTATTCCTGAGCAATGGTCTTAATGAAAAAAAAAAAAAATTTTACAGCAACTTCCTCTTCCATAAGTTTTTTGTAGGATTGGTACTTTGGCTAGTATTTCGCTAGAAAGTACCAAAAGTTGAAATTTCACCTTCTGGAAAAAAGGCCAACTTTTGAAGTCTTATATCTTGGGAACTATTGAACGATAAAAATAGGGGTTGAGCTCAAATTGTAGAAGATATTCACAGCATCAAAAAAGGCTAGAGTGAATTTTTTTGTCAGGAGCTTTCTTCACTGCTTCTTTGGCTAAACACTGAAAACAGTGCCAAAATATTCGCTCGGATTTCTAAGGGTTACAAATCTAGGTGGACCCTAACAACATATGAAAAAAGGAACGAAACACAATTAATATGAAGTTAACCCTCATTTTTGTTTTTTATAGACTTTGCAGAGCTCAATTTGAGCACTCAAGTGGTAATGTTCATTTTTACTGGCGTTAAGTAATTACATGTACTGATTCATTATAGTAATTAAGGTATGAAGGGTGTTAAGAGGACAATAATGCCCGAGGTCAACAGAGTACTTTCCGAGAGCCTCTGGCCTGAGTCATTATTGTCTGTTCAACTCCCGTGGTGCCTTGAATGTTTAATGTCCGACTTTTGTTGTATTTCAATCAAAATTTTGAGCATTGTATGTCCTGTCATTGTGATTTATGTCAGAGAAATTACTCTACTTACTTGCTGTAACTAGGAAACTTGTTTGTTATCTTTCAAAATAATGCCCGAGAGCATTATTTTGAAACATAATATCCTCGGGTATTATTCGATTAGTAATTACCCTGAAATCAGTGTTATTATGACAACAATAATAAACTAGTCGGACATTAAAGTAAATAATGCAGCCCTAAGATTGTTGAATAGTGAGGAAATAATATAACAGCTTCATTGTTCAATGACAGTGTTGTGCTGTTGGACGTTTGGAAACAATTATTAGAGTATACCCTGGAAGAGTTTGGGACGTAAAACGGCGAAAAAATTCATGGATATCATTTATATGAAAGTTAAGTCAATAAATTATTTGCTAATTGAAAGCCTCTGCAATTTAGTTGATGAATACCTTAATGGCTACTATGACATGGACAATATTTTAAAAATGAATATCAATCATGCAATTTTTTTTCAAAATTTATGTGGGGCAGGAATTATTTCAGTGAGCATTAATAGATTGACTGTTATTCTCTGGAAAATATTTCGTGGTTATCTTATCAGGTTCCTAATTCCACGACTAACGGATGAATATGGATTTATAGGCTACAGATTCTATCGAAATTCAATGTAATTTCTTTTTTATATAAACTTAAAAGTCTACAGATCTATCAAACTTGAAGATTTGACTATTAAATTATTGCGTTTTACAATTTTATGAGGTAAAAATGTACAGTAAATTTTAATCTGTCATTTTTAGAATTGAACCTTGTAGTCTGGGATAAAAACAAACAATTTAATACCCATTTGATTCGCCCACAATAATTCTAGCCTTTAGAATCCATGCTTGGACAACAACCACACCCAAATGTGAATAAAAGTCAACAATTTTATCCAATTTTTATCAAAAACACATCCTTTATTTCAAATCATTATAATAAACAGATCTGTCAGCGTATAGGATGCGGGTATATTTTCTATCTATCCATTTAAAAAGTCGTTAGCAGTAAAATAATCATAATAACTTAAAAAAAGCGTCCCACTAAACAAACATACCAAATACATATGATTATCACGTTTCTTCTGATTTTTTACTATTTTTATCTTTTTGAGAGCAGTAAAGTGAGTAACAGTTACATTTATTCGAATTCTGGTGAATCTGTGTTGTAACTACAAGACATAATTACATTTTAAGAGCCTAAACAGTGTTTTTATATCACATGCTAATAAATTTTTCTTGTCGACGTTTTTCGATAAAAACCGCGTCGTATATTTGATCCAAAAAGAAGCAACACATGAGATAGTCTCATAAAGACATGACTTTATTTCTTATTTAATTCACCGGTGTAAGTAATGTATAAAGTTCATGAAATTATTTCTTAATTATGATTATTAATACCCTTAATAAAGATGTTGCAATACTTTTATGGATGCGGTGGCGAAAAGCTTACCGAAATGGAATGATAAAAAGAAGTAGGCAATTTAATTTATTCACGTAATAAAAATGTTTTAAACGTGAATATTTGTCAAAAATAAGACTCACTTTTCAGCAACTCCCTTGGAAGCTGACATGTACACATACTTTTATTAAAGTTATGTTTCCTGAGAATGAAGTTTTCCATGAAATTGTTTTTAACATTTCAACCCCCTCTAATAAGTTGATACCACTTCGAGAATTTTTTTTCTTTTTCGAATGCCGGAAATGATACAAAGTTTTGAATACCATTAACAAATTCCAGGGCTCCATTACAAAGCCTCATTCGATTAGCATTTAAAACCGTAGCAACAATAATAAATTAAAACCTCTATAAAAAACTTTTGATATCTCGTTAACAAGATTAATAAATCCCAACTATGCTCAGAGTTTTTGATATCTAGAATTTAGTATTCTTGCAAGGCTGCAGCCCCGAGCAGTTGTATTCAAATCATTGAATGACAACCAAAAAAAAGACAGTGAAGACAGATCAATCATCAATTTTCTAGTCATGATGCGGCAGACACAAAGCGAAGCTACTCATCGGACACTTATGATTTATAAAGTATTAAAGTTCGATGCTAATGAGGTTGAAAAGAATACATTTCTTCTCTTTCGATATTCTTGCCACTGTTGAAGAGTGGTAAATGAGTAACACTGACAGTGGCCAAGATGCAAGCACGATAGAGCTTTTTTTTATTTGTTGATTTGTGGATCGGTGATGATTGGAACTAAGAGCTGTATTTATATGATAATGTATTGATATCATCGATTTTTTAATGTAAATCGATGAGTAGCGGTTGGGATTATGCTAAAATTTGTCCCAGGAACAGAATTATTAAGTTTAAATGTGATGGAAATGTACTCAAATTACAATAATTTTTCGTAAATGATATCTTGCATATTCATTCCGTTATTCTTTGGAATCTCGTTTTATATTAAATATTATTCAATTTAAAACAGTTTTAACACATGCAAGAACCAAACAACCCTCGTTAATTTAATTTTATTCGAAAAATTTAAGCTGGTTTTCAAGAAATACTGATTTTTTTGACTAGGCAGGAAAGTAGCAACACTTTTTTAGCCTAGGCTGCAAAGATACTATTTTCCAGACTGTGGATTACAGAGAATAGAATATAATAGAACCGAATTCTCAACAGACTCAGCCGGTTTATTCAAACGTGTTATTCATTTCGGAATTTGAATCTATTGACGATATCTGAAAACTGTAATCGAAATTTATCTAGAGGATTGTTTTTTGACCTATTCTGGTGTTGAAAACAAGTCTGTAAGTTGATTATGCTGGAAGTTATAAGAGAATTGAATCAAAGTTCTCGTCATTCTCACCGCGGTTTTCTTCAAATATATTACGATATCTTTTGAATTATTGGAGATAGCTCATTGCAGTAAGTAAAATAATTATAGAAAAGAGCTTTCTGCGTATCATAGTGTAAAAGTCGAGCCTGTACGTCAATGCTACTAAAAGTAATAAGAGAATCAAATCAACATGTTTTTATATCTGTTGATCCATTCAAACAAAACGTTTTGGGGATATGTTTTCTCGCACATTTTAGTGCAAAATCATTTCTTAACAATAATCTCGCTTACAGTTTCCAGCTAACTTCAACAGATTTGGAGGAAACTTGATAAAACCTCCAATTTCCGGGCCGCGAAATAAAAATTGATCAGTTTGTTGGAATAGGGGATCAAATAACAGACTGGAGACATTTCTTTTGTCGGATTCTTAATACAATGCTGGTTTTTTCTGTGCTGTCAACTTTTCATGAAGACCAGTACAAAAATCAATTATAATTTCCAGGAGAAAATGGAGGGGAATGTTTTTGAATCTTTTATTGGGGTCGACTAAGGGTACGTTCCACTAGACGACCTCAACGCTCATGTCGCCTCGATAATCGTTCCACAAGACGATCGCGGTCTTGGCGTTCATGATGAATACGTCATAGATGACGTCATTGATCTCGACTACTTCAAGCTCCCAACGCCCGCGATTTAAAGATGGGTCGAAGCGGTCGTTGCGTTCATTTTTGAAGAAATCGCCAAGAAGTTCAAATTAAATAAGAAGATGCCTTTCCAATTTGTACTTTCGATTCCAAGCTATGTCAATTGATTCAATATTTTCTATTTGTCAAATGACAGATAGTTTCATGGTCTCTCTTCATCATTATTTATTATTTAAGAGCGATTAATTTACACCGGCATATTGGATTTATTCCATTCGTATATCCTTTTTGCTACAGGTTAGTTTAATCTTAATAATGATTTATTTTTCGATTCTAACCAAAAAATTGTCAGTTTATTTGACATTTAACAGACACTCGCATCGTTCCACTTGAAGCACCAGCCACATCGACCATAAGTTAGTGGAACAGCAAAAACCGCAGTCGTGAGCGTGAGCGTGAGCGTTGCGGTCATTAAGTGGAACGTACTCTAGATATTGACAACAGCTAATTTGATCCACATAAAATATTTTATTGTGTCACAGATTTTCCAATATTTTTTATTTGGTGATCGAACGATTTAAAATCCAAATTAGCGCGAATTCGTCAAGCATTCTTCGATTTGAGAGATAAACTTCCAGCATAAAAATGTCGAGGACGAGACATTCTGTATTTTTTTTGGATAAGTTTTGTGAAACTGACATTAAAAACGTCAATGTCGCTAAAAATAACCAAACGTAAACATCATATTGGGTACGTTCCACTAGAAGACCTCAACGATTATGTCGCCTCCATAATCATTCCACAAGACGATCGCGGTCTTGGCGTTCATGATAAATACGTCTTTGATCTCGACCACTTCAAGCTCACAACGCCCGCGATTGAAAGGTGGGTCGAAGCGGTCGTTGCGTTCATTTTTGCAGAATTGCAAAAATCGCCAAGAAGTTCAAATTAAATGAGAAGATGCCTTTCCAATTTGTACTTTCAATTCCAAGTTTCGTCAATTGATTCAAGATTTTCCATTTGTCAATATGACAGATAATTCCATGGTCTCTCATTGTCATTATTTAATATTTAAGAGCGATTAATTTACAGAGGCATATTGAATTCATTCCATTCGTATTTCCTTCTTGCTACAGGTTAGTTTAATCTTATTTATGATTAACTTTTCGATCCTAACCACAAGTTGTCAGTTTATTTGAAATTTAAAAGACACTCGCAGCGTTCCTCTTGAAACACCAGCCACATCAACCATGAGTTAGTGGAACAACAAAAACCGCGGTCGTGAGCATAAGCGCTGCTGTCATCTAATGGAACGTACTCAATTGTGTCATTTTTTTATCGTTAGAAAGTTATTCACGTAGAAAATCTCAAATGAGAACTACTTATGTAAGGATTGAAAAGAAAGATCTAAAATCTGTTTTTTGCGAAATATTTGTCAGCAAATCATCAGAAATCAATTTCTTGAGCCTGTCAAACAAATTAGGAACTCGAGTCTTCTACGTTGCTTCGATAAATATTTTGCGAATGCGCAAAGAATTGTGTTGCTGCTTGCGGATACAGGAAGCCCGGACATCATTGCTCAATTATCTGCAAAATTTGCGATAGCACATCTCAAAATGATTTATATCGACAAAGGATACGTTCCACTAGGCGACGGCAACGCCCATGTTGCTTTAATAATCGTTCCACAAGAAGATCGCGGTCTTGACGGGGATGATAAATACGTCAGAGATGACGGTCGTTGCGATAATTTTTGCTTAAATCGCCAAGAAGTACAAATTAAATGAGAAGATGCCTTTCCAAGAAGTCATGTCAATTAATTCAAGATTTTCCATTTGTCAATATGACATTAATTTACACAGACATGATTAATTCTATTCGTTTATCTTATTAATGATTTACTTTTTGATTCTAACCACAAAATGTCAGTTTATTTGACATTAAACAGACACTCGCATCGTTCCACTTGAAACACCAACCATATCGATCGTGAGTTAGTGGAACAGCAAGAACCGCGGTCGTAAGCGTGAGCGTTGCGGTCATCTAGTGGAACGTACTCGAAGAGAACACCTTTGAAGAGTGGCAGCATCTTTTTTCAAGAGATGCAAAACGTCAACTTGCAATGCAAACTATTGAAGAAAAGAATTGCGGATGTAGAAAGCCTCGATCTCCTTGTTCAATTATCTGCAAAAATTGTGAAAGCACATCTTGAAGAGAAGAGTTTTAGCTTCCTTTTTAAGAAATACAAAACGTCAAGTTGTAATGCGAATTAATGAAGGAAAGAATTGTAGCACCGCTTGCTGATGTGAGAAGCCCAGACATCATTGTTCGATTATCTGAAAAATTGCTAAAGCAAATCTCAAATATTGATGAATACCAACGAAGTGAATATTTCTGAAGAATGTAGCCTTCATTTTTGAGAGATGCAAAACGTCAATTTGTAATGCGAATTAATGAAGGATGTAATTGTGGCGCCTCTTGCGGATGCAGGTAGCCTCAAAAAATTTGCTTCAGCTCATCTCAAATATAGATGGATACCGACAAACAAAATGTCTATGAAGAGTGTAACTCCCTTTTTCAGACGTGCAAAACATCAATTTGTTATGTGAATTAATGAAGGAAAGAATCGCGGCGCCGTTTCCTAATTCAGGATGTCCGGACATCATTGCTCGATTATGTGCAAAAAATGCAATAGTACATTTCAAATATTGAAGAATATGGATGAAGAACACGCCTATTAAGAATTTCGGACTCTTTTTTTCGAGAATACAAAAAAACAACTTGTAATGCGGATTAATTAAGGAAAGAATTGCGGTTCCGCTTGCGGATGCTCGATTATCTGTAAAAATTTCGACAGCACATCTCAAATACTGACGAATATCGACGACGAAACGACTATAGAAAATTATAGGAGCGGTTTTTGAGAAAAGCAAAACGTCAAGTTGTAATGAAAAATAATCCCGATTATCTGAAAAATTGCATTCGCATATTTCAAATATTGATGAATATCGACAAAGAAAACGGCGATGAAGAGTTGTAGCCTCCTTTTTTTAAGAAAAACAAAACGTCAATTTGTAATGCGAATTATTGAGCGGATAGGAAGCCCCGATATCATTGTTAGATTATGTGAAAAATTACGATAGCAAGTCTCCAATATTGATAAATACCGACGAAACGAATGTCTATGAAGGGTGTAGCCTTCTTTTTCAAGAAGTGCAAAACGTTAATTTGTATTGCGAATCAATAGAAGAAAGAATTGCGCCGCCGCTTGCGGATGCAGGATTATCTGCATGAATTGCGGTAGCACATGCCAAATATTGACGAATATGGATGAAGCAAACGACTATTAAAAATAGTAGACTATTTTTTTGAGAAATACAGAGCGTCAACTTGTAATGCGAGTTGATGAAATAAAGATTTGCGTCGCCGTTTGCGGATGCAGGAAGCCCTGATATCATTGCTCGATTATCTAAAAAATTGTAATAGCACGTCTCAAATATTTATTCATACCGACGAAGAAAACGACTATGAAGAGTTGTAGCCTCTTTTCTTGAGAGATGCAAAACGTCAATTTGTAATGCGAATTAATTAAGAAAAGAATTGCGACGCCGCTTGCGGATGCAGGAAGTCAACTTGTAAGTCCCGATATTATTGCTCGATTATCTGCAATAATCTCGAAAATTGATTAATACCGACGACGAAAATATCTCTGAAGAATACAACCTTCTTTTTTGAGGAAGGCAAAACGTCAACTAGTAATGCGAATTATTAAAAAAAAGAACTGGACGACGCCGTTTGCGGATGCAGGAAGTCCGGATATCATTGTTCGATTATCTGCAAAAACTGTGGTAGCACATTGAAGATATTGATAAATATGGACGAAAAAAACGACTATAAGGAATTATAGATTAGTGTTTTGAGAATTGCAAAGCGTCAACTTTCAATGCGAGTTAATGAAAGAAAGAATTGCGACGCCGCTTGCAGACGCAAAATGCCCCGATATCATTGTTCGATTATCTGAAAAATTGCGATAGCACATCTCAAATATTGATGAATATCGACGAAGAAAATGACTGTGAAGTGTTAAGACTCCTTTTTTCAGAAATGCAAAACCGTCAATTTGTAATACAAGTTGATGAAGGAAAATCGTCTTGATCAAAGCAGGCAAAATTTGACAAAGCTTCCTGAGGTAAGAATCAGAATGTAAAGAAATTATGAACTAATAGTGATATAAAAATACCATTCTCAAAGATTTTTCTCCTTCTTCACATAATTTTAGTTCGAAATATTTTGGTGATAATAAATATGTTTTATTTGGAAAAGTTCTGTATATAAAAATGATTAGAAACACAACGTTTCGGCAGCAAAGTGCTGCTTTTTTCAAGTGTGAAGAAATATAAAAATAAATAAACAAAATTGTCAAGACAACAAAAATAAAAGTACAAATAGTAACTAGATTAGTTTAAAATATATTAAATCCAAGGATCGTAGAGCTCTGCCTGTGATTGATGATTCAATATTCACAGGTCTTCAGGAGACAATAATGAAGGTCTAAATAGGGAAAATTGTCAACTCCTTGTGGTTCTAGGTCAATCTGGCTCTACTCTTTTTGGTTTGGCGCATAACTGAACCATCCACAGATCTTCAGGAGGTGGTGATAAAGTAACTCTTGCAAGTAGATTCGTAGATAATAATCACTTGAAATTATGAACAAATGATTGGTAGCCATGATCGATTAAGCTCATAACCGATATTCAAATTCAAATTATTCGGTGATTTTTTTATTTCAATTGCTTCTCTTATAAGCCTCTTGATCCAATTGTTCTCTTTAGCCAGAAGTTTCGTATTCTTGAAGTCGATGCCATGTGATTCTTGAATAGCATGCTCAGCCACAGCAGATTTTTCTGGATGACGAGAATGCTCTTTCAATCTTGTTTCTACAGTCCTCTTGGTTTGTCCAATGTATACTTTGCCACATTGACAAGGAATCTTGTATATACCTGGATACTGTAGAGGAAATCTGTCTTTAACATTACCAATAAGATTTCGAATTTTTAAACTGGAAGTGTATGAAGTTTTTATGTCATATTTATGCCTTCCAATTTTATCCGTTATATTAGCTACGTAAGGCAACGTAACAAATATTTTCTTATTATTTGGATCTTGAACAGTAGGCGTAGAAATCTTCTGTCTAAGTGCTTTCTTAATCTATGTTCTATTATAACCATTCTTCAAGAAAACATCATCCAAAAATTTAATTTCATCAGCTAGTTTACTTGGATCATATAATGAAGAGGCTCTCTGATATAAAGTTTTAATAGTAAAAAATTTTTGAGCAGGATGGTGATTTGATGATTCATGTAAATATTGATTTGTATGGGTCGGCTTCCTATATACAGAATGGATAAGTTTACCATTATCTTGTTTCTCCAGATGAACGTCCAGAAAAGGAAGACAGCTATTTTCTTCAACCTCAATACTGAATTTAATGTTCCTATGTTGCATGTTTAGATGATTCAAAAAAACATTCAATTCATCTCTACCATGAGGCCAAACAGCAAAGACATCATCAACGTAACGTAGTCAGACAGTAGGTTTCTTCATAGCAGTGTTTAAAGCTTTTTGTTAAAAATTCTTCATGTAAAAATTAGCGATAGAATGAGAAATAGGAGAACCCATGGCAACACCATCAATTTGCTTGTAGAAATTACCATTGAAGATGAAGAAACAAGAAATCAAACAATGTTGGATAACTTTTCGACGATAAAAAGCTGCGAAATATGATTTTCATACTTTTAGCGCCATCTAATATTTCAGGAGAAACAGATTTACGTTTGAAAACAGTTTCCAAGAAAAACGATCAACAAATATTTTCAAGATGGCAAAAATGCTTGAGAGCGAGTGGCGCGTCAATTGATATCTTGACTGATTTGGAAACCAGAAAAAAGGTACGAATGAACCACAAACACAATTTTTCTTTTTGGTTGACCCTCTTATTGCGATGTATTGATTAAGCCAACAATACAGTCATTATTCTTCAAGTTAGAGCATTTAGTGACAACTTTTTACTTCAAAATTTCAAGTAAACTTTTTGCAGACAATACAATAGTTTACATTTTCAATGGAACGAAAATGTGGATCTAAAAAGACAGGAGGCGCTAACAAAGATTGTAACAATTGTTTCCATGTGTCAAAAATTTTATTGACTAATAGTGAATTACTGATTATATTACAGAATATAAGAGACTGCGTACAATTCATCAATAAATTGATCACATAATTCAAATTCAAATGGATATTTTTGCGATATTAAGTTGTCTTGTTGACAACGAATGTGTGTAACAGATTTCTTGAATAAAAATTCTGGGATATTCGAGATAACTCCAGCAGCCTCACGAAAGGTTGTAGAACTGTTTCAGGTCACTGCAGGTGGACAAAAAAGACTCCGCTCTCTGTCATACATTCAAGTGATTTTCGAAGCTTCAGATGTATGTACATCAGACTACAGAATTTCTCTGAATTTTAGAAAAAGAACTTGTTCGTTCAATGATATCTTTGGCTACAATACTGTAACAAATTTTCTTGAGTAAAATATTTGAGATAATTCTAGTAGCCTCTCGAAAACCTAGGCCAACACAGGTAAACAAAAAATACTCTGCCCTCTACTTTATATAAATGACCTGCTACATGATTTAATAGACTCTTCGATTGTTTGATTTATTGTGTGATTTTTAATGTAAACTTCGCGAATCTTTCATATAGGCTGAAGTAGGAGTCTATTTTGTTTACCTGCGATGGCCTGGAACAGTTCTACAGCCTTCCAAGAGGCTGCTAGAATTATCTTGAATAATCCAGGCTTTCAATTAAGGAAATTCGTCATATTATTGTAGCCGAGGATATCGTTAGAAGAGCAAGAGTCCTTTTTTGACGTTTGGAGAAATTCTATAGTCTCAAGCTTCGAAAATCACCTAAATATACAGTTGACAGGACACAACACTTAAAAACTACGATGCTGTGTTTCCTATCAGCCGTCTTGTCCTTTCAACTGTTTATTTGAATATAATGTTTATATAATCGTGCTTGTAGTAGTGCTTACAAGGGTCACAGCATCTAAGAGAAACACAAATAAACAAAAAACTAAGGTACATAATATGAATATTTGTCAACGTACTCTTTCTTTCGTTACAGAATTTAGTTTCAAAGTGTTTGACTCGTCCCATATCTCAATAAGTTCATCTTTTAGAATGAGCATGTAGCATATAGGATTCGTTAAATTTTGGGATGTACATAATTATTTTAAATTGCATCTTTTAAGTACTGGTTCCCATTGGTCAAAAAACAATTCCTCCAGTGAAAATTATGTGGTACTAGGATTTAAAATTACCTAGAATGGTATTAAACTTTTCTCAGACAATCAACCATAATGACGATTCAAAATGTCGAAGCCGAAAGAGTAGAATTTACAAAATTCGACTATAACGATTTGAGATTTCACATGTATCACTGTAATAAAGATCAATTTATTTTTCTAATAATCGTAAAATTGTGCTCCAAAACGACATCCCAGAGTTCCGTGAGAAATAAAAATAATCGACAGTCAATTATTTCACAAACAAAATGACAAGCCTTCTTCGATATATCTTATCGGGCGTTTGAAAGTGAAATTGCTATTAGACGAGTTCGATATCGAATAAAAAAACAGTTCATTAATTTCTTGTTTATTTTATATCTAATAATGTGGAGCTGGCTACAAAATCGAGAAGAGTTTTTTTAATGAATGCATAGCAGCATTCTTTCATTACATTAATTATAATACATGTAAAGAAACACGTTTTAAGTTAGGAATTGATGGGATACTAATGAAATTAAATGTCTAAGCCTCAAATTAGAGCTCTACCGATTCTACGATTTAATGGTCCCAATTTCACTTTTTAAAGCACCTCTGAAAAATGTTAGAAACTTTGGATGAGGACTACTGGATGCCAATTTGTTGAAATAGTTTTTAGTTTCGCATTTCAAATAGATAGATACTGTTGCTCCTATAAAAACTGCCCCCGCGTAGTTTGTACATTGTCCGTTAGATGCAGACACTATCTGCATTTAAAGCATTGCAACTTGTTTATTACAGGAAAGAATAAAAAGTATCACATATAAGATTTTTCTAATATAATTAAACAAGAACAAGTTTTCATGATCATGATTTGAGCCACGCACCTGCATAAAATTTTCTATCAATCATCAAGCAAAAATAAACGAAGTTTAATACATTTAAAATTCATTTAAATATTTTTCCAATCATTAAAAATGGCACCTGACAACTCTTACCTCTTATACACAGATCAAGTGGCATTTGTAAAAATGTTTGAGCTATATAATTTTCAGTGAGTCTGCTTTTTATCATGACAAACTTGATAAGTAACTTGATTCACATTTGCTTTAAATAAAAAAACAAATAGAAAAGAATCTAATTAGTTTATAAAGTTAATTCCACGGCTGCACATGTCGCGTAATTAGGCACCTATAGGCGCGTGCCTATGGGAGGCTGCAAGCCCAACACAGTGGCGGAGATTAAACATATTATAATAATTTGAATGAACAAAATAAGCTTACATGATTTTTCTTCGTTATTATTTGTCATTGTAACGAAGCTTCTAGACTAGTTCAAAAAGCGTTTCCGGAATGTTCCACACTATCCTAGAAGCAGAACCGGGCTGACCCAGTTGAGATATTTTCTTTTCACCCTCCACTAACATCCAAGAGTACTTGTACGCAATACAAATTGATTTCTCTTCAGGTTCTCAAATTCAAAATTACTTAACGCAATTTATTTGCTCTCCGCCACTGCCTCCAATCTGTCTCCTCGTTTTCATCCAGTCTGCTCTAAAGATGTAAGCAACTAAGCAAGTGGGTATGTAAGTCTTCAGACATTACACACTTATACACTAACATATCTTCTGCTAGCATAGCAACCTAGAAAGTCGCACTTCTTCATTCGTTTGCCGTTCATTCCTCTAACCCGCATGGCTAGTGACGTTGTCAAGGACACGGTAAAACGGCGCTAGGTGCACGGCCTCCTATGATGCCGGTAGGTGTAAAGACCACTAGTTATGAAGTCGACAAAATAAAATAGTTTCATGACAAAGATGGACATATTGCAATTTTATTAAAAATGAGATGCTACACCTGGATTACGTTAATCATTAGAGGATGTAAGGTGGTGGATTTAAAGTAGCAAAAAGTGGTCTACAAATATTCTCTGCGTTCCAGAAAAGTATTTGTCTAACGAGCAAAGAAATTCCACATTAAATTATAGAGGGTGAGAGCAAATTTATCCATTACATCTATTAAATGATATTGCAGATGGTAGATATAACGAATATTATATTATGAATCAAGGTAGAGTAGTTTATGATATAAAGCCAGAAGGCGGAGCGCTTGAAGAACATTAGGTGTACATGCAATTTTTTTCAAGGTCTCAGCAATAATTGCAAAAATACAAATAAAGTGTTGGTCACTGATCGAAAAGCTGTCATCGTTTTTCATGCAGTTCACAACCCACAATTATTTTAATTAAAATGTACAACAGTAGTTTAAAACTGATTTGATTAGCATTAAAATTAAGAGAGGACGGTGTAGCGTAATCTATTCAGTTGAATAAGTTCTCCTAATTCAAGTCTAGACGGTACATCAGTCGACGAGGCAGTAAAATCACTAGTACAATCAATCGACGAGGTAGCGCAATCAGTAAAAAGGGCAACGCAATCAGTAGACGAAGCAGAACAATCAGTCAGCGATGTAGCGCAATCAATCTATGGTGGCGCGATCAGTTTGCAGAAAAATGGAATTAGTAAGTGTGCCAACGCAATCGACGGGACAGTGCGAATAGTTGGCAGTATGGAACAAACAATCAAACAGCGCAAATATTCAATGGGAAAGCACTAGAAGTTAGCGGCGACAAAACGGCCCAAATATTCGACGGAACAGACAACGCTGCGGCGTCAAAAGTCTGCGAAAAGGCAAAAACAGCCTGCGGAAAAACAAAAACAATCTGCGGAACGGTGCAAACAGTTTGCAGAACAGCGCGAACAGTTCACGGAACGGCACAAGCAATCTGCAGAAATTGTGCAAGCAATCTGCGGAACTGTAAAAGCAGTCTGCGGAAAGGCGTGAACAATCGACGAATCGGAGCAAGCATTGGATGTAATAGCGCCACCAGACGACAGAGCAGTATAATAGATCGGCAGGTGGCTTAATCAGTTGGTAATGCGGCACAAACAGTAAGTGTGAAAATACAATCAGTTGGCAGTACAAAAGGTAATCAATCGATAAGGTTGCCCAATTCAATCAGCGATGTAACGCAAATGGTTGGTGAGATAGTGCAAACAGTCAGCAGAGCGAAGTAATCACTTGGTTGGCCGGCGTAATCAATCGACGTGCCGACAGAATTTGTCAACACTGTCTGCGGAACAAAAATCTGTGAATCGGTCAAACGTTCAAAGAAACAGCGCCATCAATCAGCGGAGCAGTACAATAAATAAACGGGTGGATCAATAAGTCGGCGATGTGGCACAAACAGTAATCGTGAAATAGAATTAGTTATGAGAGCAGTAAAATCAATTGGCAAAGTGACGCAATCAGTCGGCAGAGTAGCGAAATCTTTCGACAGGATAGCGCAACCATTCGACGGGACAGTCAGCAATGTGGTGCCAGGTGAGACTATTAGTAGAGTGGTGCAAACAATCTGTTGAGTGGCGCAATGAGTCGGCAGAACAGCGCGCATAATTTACAGAACAGCTCAATCAATCTGCGGAACGGTGTGAACAGTTGACGAACCGGTTAACCATTTGGAGAAACAGCGTCATTAGTTGGCGGAACAGTGCAATAGATCAACGGGTGATTTAATAAGTCGGCAATGTGGCACAAACAGTAATCGTTAATAGAATTCATTATAAGAACAATAAAGTCAATCGGTGAAGTGGCGCAATCAATCGGCAGCGCAGCGCAATTTTTCGACAGAATAATAATCAATCGGCGATACGGCATAAACGGTTGAACAAGTAGAACAGCCGATAGAGCGGCACAATCAATTAGTTTAGCGACGCGTTAAGTCGGCGTGCCAGCAAAATTGGTTAACATTTTGGCTCTAACAGTTTGTGAAACGGCGAAAGCAGTCTTTGGAACGGCCCAAGCAATGTGAAGGCGTCACTCGAAAATGTGGTCCAGATAGTCGGCAAGGAGGCACAATTAGTTGTCAGACCATGCAATCAATCGGTGTGCCGGCATAAATAACAGCCAAACAGCAGTGCTACAGAGATAATCGATGAGGTGGCGCGAAAATTTGTCGAAATGGCACAAATATTTGATACAACAGCGCAATCAGTCGACAGGGCAGCGCAATCAGTCGACAGGGCAGCGCAATCAGTCGACAGGGCAGCGCAATCAGTCGACAGGGCAGCGCAATCAGTCGACGGGATAGCGCAATCAATTGACGGAACAGTCGGCGATGTGGCGTAAACGATTGGTAAGGTAGCACAAACAATCAGCAGAGCTGTACAATCAGTCTACTAAAAGGCGCAATTGATCGACGTGCTGGCGGAATCAGTGCACGCTGTGGCGCTTACAGTACAAACAGCTTATAGAACAGCACAAATAGTCAAAAGGCATCATCCGTAAATGTGGTGCAAATAGTCGGCAAGTCAACATGGTTAGTTGTAGAATGGCGGAGTTAGTCAAAGCTGTCTGTGGAACGACGCCAATAATTGAAAGACATCACTCTGTACTGTAGCCTGAATAATCGACAATCAGTATTATCAGTCATGAGACATTGGGGTCAATCGGCGTACCGGCTTAAATAGTCGGCCAAGCAGCTCGAATGATTTTCGGTGCCATCAGTCTGCGGAGTAGTGCAATAGATCGCCGAGTGGCTCAACTAGTCGGCGGTGTGTCACAAATAGTGAGCGTGACAATATAATTAGTGGCAGAATAGTGCAAACAGTGAGCAAAGTGTCGCAATCAGTCGGCAGGACAGCGTAATCAGTAGACGGGACAGCGTATTCAGTTGGCAGTGTGGCGAAAACGGTCGATGAAGTAGCACACTCAGTAAGCAGAGAAGCGAAATTATTCGGTTGAGCGGCGCAATCATTCGGCATGCCGGCGAAATCGGCATGCGGCGCAAAAATCTGCGGAATGGCTCAAATAGTCTGTGGAATTGTGCAAACAGTCTGCAAAAAGGCGCAAACATTGTGGAACGGCGCGAACAGTCTGCGGAAAGGTGCTAATAGCTTGTGTATCGAAAGGCATCACTTGGAAATATTCGTGAGACGACGCAATCAATCGGCGTGCCGGCATAAATAGTCGGTCAAGCAGCCCAAATAATTGGCCATGTTATATCATATAGTCGATGATGTGGCGCAAAAAAATCGACGAAACGGCGCTGAGTGTGGCAGCGCTATTATTTTATGGGGCACGCACAATTAGGCGGCAGGGTGGCAAAATCAGTCAACATTATAAGACAGTAAGCGAGTGGTGTACCGTATAGTCGTGAAATTTAGGGCTGACATTCGACGAGGCAGTGTTATCAGTTGGCGGAGTGGCACAATCAGTCGGAGAGGTAGCGTTATCAGTTAACGGGGTGGCGCAATTAGTCGATGCAGCGAGATTGCCCAAAAAGTCGGTATAGCAGCACAAATAGTCTGCAAAGTGGCGTAATTAGTCACCAGAGTAATGTATATAATTGGTAAGATGGAGCAAACAATTTGCGGAAAGACGCAAACAGTCGGTAATACAACGCAATCGATTAATAGAACAGTACAATCAGCTTAAGGCAGTGTAATCAGTCGGTAGTCGGTGGTGTGGTGCAGTTTGCGAAGTACAGCGCATTCAGTCGGCGGGAAAGCGCAAATAGTCGGCGGAGAAGCACAAACAGTCGACAGGGTGGCACTAACAGTCGACAGAGTGGCACAAATAGTTGACAGAGTGACACAAATAGTCGACAGAGTGGCACAAACAGTCGATAGGGTGGCACAAACAGTCGATAGGGTGGCACAAACAGTCGACAGAGTGGCACAAACAGTCGACAAGACGATGTAGTTAGACGAAAAGGTGGCACAATCAGTCGGCGAGGCAGCGTTATCTGATTAACCTAGCTCAAATGGTACTCCTGACATTATTTAAGAAGCTCCATTACATCTGTCTCAAGCTCGCAGAAAATAGTGTTGAGTTGCCAACAAAATGAGATTTAAAGATGATTTGAGATGAAAAGGGGTATCTTCAAGTCACAGAAACAGTGACATGAATATAGTGCGAGAGCCCAGTATTTTCTAATAAAGCCGAGTTGGATCTCCAAGATGGGAAACCTTTTCTAAGGCAAACTTATCTCGTGAGAAGTGTACGACTTCGTCTTACACTCAAATGATTTTTAATTTCGTGTCGTATTTCGAAAGTGGAACATCGGCAATAGTAATAATGATAAGAAGAGATTTTAGAATCATGTATTGCTTCTGGTCTGTCCAGAAGCAGATTGCGATGGTTCAGCAAAAAATAATTTATGTAAATATGATTTTAACAACCAAAACTTATTTTAATAATACTTTCTCCTTATGCAAATAAAATGACTTATTATTCCGTCCTTAATAACGATGATAAATACAAAAAACCAAAAACGATTCTTAAATTATTACCCTGGGTTAATATTTTACCAAAAACAAACACAAAATCGGAAGAAAAATCGATATTTTATTGCTGTAATTAAAATTCCAGGTATTTATAGAAAAAAATATAAAAATCAATAAAAATTTCTTCGAAAACCATTTTTTGGTGAAATGTTCTATTACTACCTGCTGCGGAAAACGATTACGGAAAGCGAGGATTATGAATACTAATGTAATCAAGGCTGGTGATGGACCAAATTCAAAATTTGGGAGATTTTGAGATATGAGAGATTGGATTCTACAGAAGAACCGCAGTCTCTCAACATAAATTAAAAAAATTGACACTAAATTAGGAATGCTAATTATACTAATTTTCATGCTGATAGGCTGTGAATTATTGGGTGTTCTACTAATTTTATTATTGCTTTTTACAGTTATAAGAAAACACGATAAAATTGTATCATTACAGAACAGATTATGAAATATATTTGTGATTTATATTGTTCCACTGTAGTTCATTTAGTCCAATTTAATACGGAGATCGAAATGCAGCTTAACTTTGTATGTAGGCTACGAAGCTATAAACCCAGGTAAAACCAGCAACAACATAAAAAATATAAGAATCATCCCTTCAACCTTCAAGCCCCCACTCCCTTCAACCCCTTGTCGGAGAAGGGTTAGAATCCTCCTTCGGCGCTGAGAATATTTTAGATTTTTCTGTCCCAATTAATGTTCACTCAGTTTATATCACAAATAATTAGAACGATGTCAATAACGAAAACATGCGGATGATCCCGAATACTTCAACATTAAAATTTATTTTAATTATCAACAAGGCGGCTTCGTTAGTTTTATAACCCCGCGGATATTTAAAAGGGTGAGCATTTCTTTTACATAACTCGTTTTTACGTTTATACCTGGCGAATTAATTGTAAGATGTAGAACGCTCCAAATGGGAGACAGTCATGAAATCATGTTTGTAGTTTTTGAATTTGTTAGTTAATCGCCGGCAGAAATCGTGGTAGCGTTTTGATGTTTACAACGCAAAATGTAAAAAACAAAATTGAGAATCGGATTACAAATGAGGACATAGGTTTGTGGCAGTTTTGAAATTTTTGCTTGGAGTTTTAGTGTTGGACTCTTGTAAAGAATTTGAAGTATTCTGCTAATAAAAAGGAAATCTGATTAACCAATATGACCTCCCCAATTTAGTTCACTTTCGATGAATTCCGTTTCGAAGAACAGGCGTTTCAAGCAGTCATATTCCTGTGCTTCCTTTTTGTGTCAACTATGAATGATTGCACTTATCTTGTGCAATATTTCAGGGCTTAAAGGGTGAGCATTCCTGTATACCTGCACCCTTCAATTTGACTCATATGTAATACGAAACGAAAAGGGCAAATCTGGCTTATTTATTCAGCTTTCGAATAGAAGGTCATGCAAAGTAAAATTGGTGCAAATTTATCGCCCAAAACACCTGCTTTTCGTGAAATGAGCATATGTTCTTATAATATACAAGTAATTTACATAAATGACGTGCGAATGACAATTGTTGATTATCTGACCACATAATCTAATGTTGGAATATGTTTGTTTGTTCCACCCTGACAAGCCACTAATTTATGGATTTAGTGGGGTCTATTAGCTAAAATAATATTCGTGACCTTGAGAACGCTCAGCAAACCTCGTCACCAAACACTTGGCCACAAGTCGTATTTGTACGTTCGCGTATCGTTCATTCAATTGAGTTGATATGGCTCACTTAAAACATTTACTTAAAGATTTCTGACATAATACCAACAACATACAATAAGTAGCGCATGCGCCGTATTTGTTCGTTCGCGTATCGTTCATCCAATTGAGCTCAAATTTGTACATTTGTTGGTATTTGCGTGAATGTTTCTAATATAATAATAATAACGTACAATAGGTGAGGTGGCAGGCAAGTCGTTTTTGATAGCTGTTTGTTCTTGCATCGTTCATCCAACTGAGTTAAAACTTTGAACAGTTGTTGTTGATTTGAATGAGGAATTGAGAAGCATACGTTCCAGAAGTTGAGCTAATAATAATCTAGGATGAAACAAAACTTCAAAAAAGACTCAAGATAATATAAAACAGCAATATTTTTATTCTACTACTTATTTGTAAGATAAATTTTACGTTTTTTGGAGTTTTATTATTGAATCAGTGTATAAAAATTTCTTCAAGTAAAGATAAAACTGTTTTGGAATGGCGTGAAAATAACGTTACTCTGTGTTCGCATAAATTAATGAATAGTCATGTTGATGACCCTAGTTGTCTATCACTCATCAACTTCAACGCACTTACAGTGCCTATCAAAGCTATTATCACTTTTCATTCACCTACTTTCCGGACCAACCTTCTCTTGTCAGTCTTGTCTTCACTTTTGTATCGCATGCATAATTCAGAATTTTCCATTCGGACATTTCAGTATTTTTTTTGAAAAGTTTATCTCAATGGTTTTCTTCAAATATTTCCCATAAAGTCCGTGAGACTGTTGATTACCGCTCACTTGAAACTTTGTGAGTGGCTTCATTGTGACGAGTCCGACAATTTTTTCAATCGGCAAAATTCTAGATTTGGGGGCGTTTCTCAACGAGGGCTAATTAATTGAAAAACTATTACTGTCATATTGATCTTTACACTGATCGCATGATTTTTTGATTATAAAATAAAAAAAAATATTGTCCAACATGAATATTGGGGCTAGCGGTGAGTCCGACAAGCCGCACTTGTCAAAAGTACCAACATATCATATGTACCAACATACTTATGACAAGTGCGGTTTGTCGGACTCACCGCTAGTCCCAACAGTCATGTCGGATAACTTTTTTTTTTCATTTTATAATCAAAAAATCTTTCGATTAGTGTGGAGATCAATGTGACGGTAATATTGTTTTAATTAATTAGCTCTCGCTGAAAAACTCCCCCAAATCTAGAAATTTGCCAAATGAAAAAGTTGTCGGACTCATCACAATGAAGCCACTCACAAAGTTTCAAGTGAGTGGTAATCAACGAAAAATTTATGCCTTGTCTCACGGACTAATAAAGGTAATCCATTTATGGTTTCGTACTGAAATAAATGAATAAGTAGAAAAAAAGGAAGTCATGGAATCATTCATGCAGAGTATGAGGCTCAAATTTTGTAAAAATTGTTAGAACGTGGTGAATATAAAAATTTTAAGTCAGCACATCCAAAGTGAACTAAAAAATCGTAGATTCAGTATTCAAAAATAGGTTAGTTGTACTAAATTGACAATTTGACACTGAATATGATACCTATTTGTGATGACTAAGCTCTGGTTGAATAAATATTATAACGAGTAGAGCCCCTACAGAATAGATTTCTATCTCAACACGCCGGTTAAAAGGGTAGCATATGCAACAAGAGTCGTATCGCGTCAAACCACGTCTGACCGAATAAAAATTTTTTGAAGACTCGAGAAGACCAGAGACAAAACAGAGTTAGGGAGAAAGGTTAGTAGCTCGGATACGGAGCGCGCAAGAGTAAAAAATAAATAGTGAAACAGTGGCGGTAAATAAGAAGCGGAGGAAATAAATAAAAGTGCAGTGTTAGTGATTAGTATTAGCTTCGATGAGTAGAAATATGAATTAGTTGATAATTTTAGTTAAATTATTGTAGCCTATTGTAAAAATAGATTGATAGACCCAAGAAGAAGTTGGGTTTATGCTACACTATTAGACTATGACATGTAATGTAGGAATATAATCGAGAAGTATAGAACTAAATGGTATTATTAGCTCCAGCCGCACCTTGCCGACAAAAACAGAACACATTTTTTTGAAATTTTTGTCTGTCTGTTTGTTTGTTTGGGCTAATTTCCGAAAAGATTAAATCTATTGAGTTGAAACATTTTACAGTTGTTGTTGGTACTTGCATAAAAATTTCTGATATGTATTACCAACATATAATAAATGGCACACGAATCGTATTTATACATACACGTATTGTTCGTCCAATTGAGTTGAAACTATGTACATTTGATGATGGCACTTATTTAAATATTTCTGATATAGTATCATCGATGTGCAATAAATGACGCACGAATTGTATTTGTGCGTTCGTGTATCGTTCATCCAATTGAGTTGATATCAACTGCTGAAAGCATTTGCTTAAAGATTGGTGATATGGTAACATCAACGTACAATAAGTAGTGCGCAAGTCATATTTGTTGGTTCATGCATCGTTCATTTGATTGCATTCAAACTATGCGCATTTGTTGATGGCACTTGTTTAAATATTTCTGATATAGTATCATCGACGAATTGAATTTGTGCTTTAGGGTATCGTTCATTCAATTGAATTGATATCTACTGCTGAAAGCACTTGTTTAAAGATTGCTGATATGGTAACATCAACGTACAATAAGTAGCGCGAAAGTCGTATTTGTTGGTTTGTGCATTGTTCATTTGATTGCATTAAAACTATGTATATTTGTTGATGGCATTTGCTTAAATATTTTCGACATGGTATTATCAACGTACAATATGTAGCGCACGAGTCGTATTTGTTCGCTCGCGTGTCGTTCATCCAATTGAGTCGAAAATTTGTATTGTTGCTGCTACTTGCATGCGAAATTCTGACATAGTAATAATAACGTAAAATAGGTGAAGTGCGAGTTGTATCAGATAGCTGTTTATTCTCGCATCGTTCATCCTACTGAGATGAAACTTTGAACAGTTGCTGCTGGCGCTTGCGTGAAAATTCCTTATATAGTATTATAAAAGTGCGACTAGGGCTACAGTGTAAATATTTCAATAAGTGTTTGTAGAAAATTCACAGTACTAAAAGCTTTGAAATTTTGATCCAGAATTCCTACATTGTAATAGAGAACTACTAATAAATTTTACAGTGAAACAGTTTTATACTTTTGTGTGGAAAATCGGATTTATTGCGACTATTTTTATATTTTTATGAGAAAGTCAATTGGATTGCTTAACCGTAGAATAAAACAGTAAAATATATTTATATCACAGGACTACCGGTTGCCATAATTCTGCATTCAATTTTGAATTCATTTTTTCATTGATTTCAAAAAGTTACCGCGGGTGGATTAATTAAACCTAAGGTAAAGCAACAAAAGCAGGCGGTGTCGCGGTTAGCCCAGATACTGCAGTTAATATTCAGTTGAATAAAATTGATATGTCTTTCTTTTAGAATTTTTGTCTGTCTGTCTGAGAGTTTATCAGGAATATGCTCCGAAATGCCTCTTCAGATTTCAATGAAAAGAATAACAAGAATTAAAACAGGAATTTCAGCTTAAATTTTTGTGTATGCTCCATTTCGATATCTTGCAAGATTCAGAAGATATGAATATAAATAAATGTAATGAATTTGTGAAGCTATTACTGCCATCTAGCGGGTATTATAACCAACATGCCGCTTGAAACCACGGTTTGCCCGAGTGCTGCATTCAATACTTGTAGATTTGTAATTGGTACTAAATGAAAGCTGCTGCTCCATAGGTTTGCACAGACTGCTTGATATTTTTATTCAAACACCCAGTTTTGGATAAAAAATTCAAAAGGTAATAACTGCTGAATTATGCATAATTGAAATCTGAAAATTGCTGCACAGAATAATTGAATTTTTGAATTTCATACCTTGAATTTTGAACTAATATGGGTTAGTACCCATTTTAGGGTAGAAACTATTTATCTCAATATCTCGCGAGTTACACAAGATATTGACATGCGGTTTTCGATGTTAATATCAGAATAAATTAAAATCTTGTTTTTGTGATTAATTCAGGCCAGTACATGACCACCCGTTACTCATTTTCTTAAATATGTAGTTTTGGAGATAATGCACCAAATTTTCAGGGAATTATTTAATATAACTTTGATAAAGATCAAATTATTATTTTAGGGTACAGCACATGACCTTCCGTCAGTCAATAACTAAACAATAAAGACTAAAAGGTCTTTTTGGGTTTGTACGTACACAAGTGCAAGAAACTAGTACTAAATTAAAGCCGCTGTTTCGTAGGTTTACTTGATTTTAAGCTCAGTGATTGTGGAAAAATGCACTTTGATCATCAAGATGATTATTTAATTTTTTCTTGAATTTAGATGCGAGATCCCAATTTTTATATGCACTTGTTTAACTGTCATGTCCTTGGGATCTCGATCAACAAGTGGCTGTGTGAATGAAGGGTGCGAATGGGTCGAAGGGCAGCAGTGCAAATTTGATATCTCTTAATTCCGAATGGGGTTATCGTGCGCAGTGTGATTTATGCCCGAAAATTGCACGTTTACTCTCCTTGGCGTTGTTTCGGCGGCTAGGTCCAGCCGGAGGCCACGAAAACCTGGCGCACGCAACATCACATGTGCATTGTTGCGCGGGGCGGGTGAGCGGATCCGCGGCGGCTTCTACAGCAGCCGTGCGAGTGAGCAGCAAACGGAGAACATTCGCGGGTATCGAGGGGAATTGCAGCATGCGTCTCACGTCGGCGGCACGCGCTCATCGGCGAGTACAACCGAGCACAGCGAGCGCGCGACCGAGCAGTTCATCCCCTCCATGAAAACACCACTACTTAGCTCTAGTACCGACACCACACGCAGCATTTCGGGAGTAACGTGCGTGCTTTATGCATCGGTCAGCATCCCATACAATTTGTATTTCGTTTGTGTTGTGTTTTCTTGTCGATGGCTGCGGTTCATACTCTACATACCATGACTCTTGCTGGAAGACAACCCACTAAGATGTACAACGTTAATGTGATTCAACATTCGCCTCAACAACAAAATTGTGTGATCGTTTCCACCGGACAACCAATATCCTCCAAGACTGTCATCCAGGGAAAACGACCCCTTGCTCCAGCTCCGGAAAAACCTCTATTAGTTTCCAATTCGCAAGATGTTCTTCGCTGCAAACGTAAGATTAATTTCGTCCCTTATGGAACAGCCGGTCATCAACCAGCATCAGTTGCCAGAAGAAACGCCAGAGAAAGAAATCGTGTTAAACAAGTAAATAATGGATTTGCAACTCTTCGGCAACATATTCCAGCATCAGTTGCTGCAGCTCTTGCTGCTCCTGGAGCTGCCAGTACTGGAAGAGGAGCATCCAAGAAGTTGAGCAAAGTTGAAACTCTGCGGATGGCTGTTGAATATATTAGAAGTTTGCAGAAAATGTTGGAAGAATATGAGGGTGAGACGTCATCAACTGTTGGTTCAGATGTTTTATCTGGAAGGTATTATACGGGCAGCCCAGATGTGTCAATGGGTCATCATCAAATGAATGTATCACATCATCAAATACTTCAACAGACGCCTCCTTGCTCAGAGGCGTCGTCATCACCGACGCCGTCCTTCAGTTCAGAAAGTTCTGTGTCAGCTGCGTCATCATATGCACAAACACAATTATACCACACAGAAAACTACGAAAATTATGAACCCACGAGTCCGGAAGACGAAGAGCTCCTAGATGCGATCTCGTGGTGGCAGCAGCAATGAAAACCAAAAGGTTAGTTATTTTATGTCATAATAGTGCAGTTACCTGCCGAATTCTTCGCAACGACCTCGATCCCTAAGTTACTTAGGCGGGCATTTCTTATTTGAATATAGATTTTCTTGGGTCGGCTTGGGTTTTTTGTGCCAGTCAACGTGAAAAGATTTCATACTCCCCTCGGTCGATCGCGAGACGTTTTTCTTAAGATCCAGTGAGCATGAAAGAAGCATGGCTTTAGGCAAAGTTCATTTACACAGGGCGAACAATACTGTCTGCGAAACCGGGGGTAGCATTCAAACGCTAAGGGTCGCTTTCTACCTGTTTTCTGTTGCAACTATTCGACTCTGGATACCTTCAACCGTTCTCACAATTCTATAAAATTCTTCTGCAATTTTTTCGACTGCTTAATTATGTCATAACAGTTGCAAATAAAAAGATGTCCGATAACTCATAGTTTGTTTGTTTTTATGTTTCAGAACCAAATGATCAGTCAGTCAATTATATCGTTGGTCATCATTCATTTCATCGACATATCGACGGTGCGCTGTGCCTTCATCAATTCCATTCATAAGAGTGATATTTTTCCCTTGTTGACATTTATCATTTTTATGAAATTGTTATCTAGTCATTGATTAATGTATATATTCTATGTAAATAGTTGATTATTTGTAATGATACATTCCGATCTAATCTTCTGGAAAGTACAAATGTTACTTAAAGACATTCGAATCTCCTAGTTTTCGCGTAGTTTTAATCTTCGAGGTGCCTTATTTGCCGTAATAAATTACCTTAAGTCTAGTTTAAGCGTTTGAACGTAAGTTACTATGCCAGTGCCTTATTTTTTGATTCCTCATGTCAATTTTTGTACATATCTCTAGTTTATAAGTCTTTTTATACAGTGATAATGTTTTTGATACTTTTTTTTCAAATGCGTTATTATGTAACGGCATTTCAATAAAACATTTTTTTTTTAAATATTCTTTTTTATTTTGTTCAATATTAGCAAACCCATAGCTCCAGGAGTTTAAGAAGTTCTTCTTTAATTAACCAAAATCTTCATTTTATAAATGAAGACACTCAAGAAGATCATTTATTTTTACATCTTAAAACGAGTTTTAATTATTCATCGGGAAATAAAACTGCTTTAATTAAAAATATATGAAACATACATTAACATCATGTAACGGATTTTTAATATTGGACTTGTTTCAGTCAAAAAGCATTTCTGGACTATAATCAAAACTACATGACGGATAATAATTAGTAGAGTAAAATCAGATTTTTGAACGAAATAATACATCAAAATCTCTAAAAGCAGAATTGGCTCAATTTCAACACAATTTTTTTAAATTTATTCATCTATATTTTTATTACAGAATCAAATGACTTTTGAATGTATTCTAGTGGAAATACAAGATTTTGATTGAAAATTTGATCTTGGAGTTTTAAATACGTAAAATTTCAAATGCTTAATTATAATCCAAATTTAAAAAAGTAGGTATCTTTCATACATATGCGAGCCCAAAACCATATTTGGGTCGGCACAATATTTTATTACAAAATACTCAATAAATTAATGATTGTAGTAAAAGTTGAGTTTCAATTTATGATTTTCTTTATTAATTCACTATGATCATTTTGACTTTTGAAGTCATCTTCAGGTATCTTGTTTGAAGATGACTTCAAAAGTCGAAATGATCATAGTGAATTAATAAAGAAAATCATCAATTGAAACTTAACTTTTACTACAATCATTAACTTAAAATGTTTCAACTTTTCCCAAATGAAAAAACTACTCAATAATTATTCTAGTCTCACAAATATTATATTATTACTTTGAAATACTCAGTTTTAGCTCAAATTAACGTGGACAAGAAAATAGTTTTATATCAATTGGACTGAATTAAATTAACTTTATTCAATTCTGACGTTTTAAAGCTACATTATTATATCCATAGCGATAGTCACAAGTAAATCATTATTAAAAACGACTTTTGACTTTAAATTCTGTATAATTATTTCACTAGTGACTTAAAAAAAATTAAATCACTGTTAAAACTATTACTCTCCAAACTGAAGATAGAAAGTTTATTCATTATTTTTTATTACTCATGCAGGATAGTACTATTTTGCGCACGTTTTTCCGAGCGGTAAATGGGTCTTTGGCTTTTGAGTGCGCCAAATATAATTTGCGCCCGGAAAAATAATTCGTAATAAAAAATAGTATCTGCAACTCGTGCGGTGTTGCCAACTTCACTCTCGTGGGCAATCGACAATTTATCGCACTTGTTGCACAATATACTATTTATTAAAATAAAAATTACAATTTGTTGAATTATTAAATTGAACACCTTCTGATAGCATTTTTCCATTATCATGTTCTTATCCACTCCTCTTGCATTCGTTTTGTTCCTCCAGTCGCAGAATAGTTGGTATTCCTTTTCCTTTTCAAAAAAAAAAACTAAGGCATAATTTTCCCAGATATTGCGGCTGCTTCATTCAAAATGGTATCCGGGACGAAAACATTGTTTCGATCACTTTCTTCCTTTATTTTAAAAAAATGAAAGAATCATCTAGATGATGAAAGCGCATTTTTGACAGCTCATGAATGCTTGTTACCTCAGAGATTTCGCAAATTACCATCTCTCACAATTACTGAGCTTGAAATCAAGCAGTTTGGGCAAACATACGAAACAGCAGCTTCCATTTAGTACTAGTTTCAAGTTGACAGTTTGATAGGTACATAATTTATGCATGTACAAACTCAAAAATACCTTTTAATCTTCATTATTTAGTTATTGACCGACGGGAGGTCAACTGCTGTACCTTAAAATGATAATTTGATCTTTATCAAAGCTATATAAAAAAAATACACCAAAAGTAAACAAATTTTCAACCAATAATAATGATTCATTCTAATAAGCTTCTTTGCGTCAAACAAGTCATTGAATGAGTCCCGGACAGATTTGACAACTGTACATAATAATAGTGACACCCCCGGCTAAAGTTGTAACTAAATTTTTATCTACTTTAATAAATTTTAGTTGCCATATCCCTAATGTCATATATATCTATGGGCATTGTTTCACTTGAAACAAGTAATTGAATAATTCAATCTTCCACAATCACTGAGCTTGAATTAAAGCAATTTGTGCAAACCTACGAAACAGCAGCTTTTATTTAGTACCAGTTTCAAGTCTGTAAATAGTATAGTTGCTGAGAACTCAGCGTCACGCCAGTCAGCCAGACAGCCAAAGTGAATACAATAGCGCTTTTTTCCAAAAAATGCGCTAAAAATACTTATCACAATTATAACATTTTAATTCAAAATTCACAAAACTGACAGTTACACTCCCAAATGTTTGATAATAAACACTCATCGTTATATCAACGAAGATCCCTTGCAACTGCAATTTGATTAAAAATTAAGTAAAATTATGTATACAAACACGTGAATAAAACCTCTTCATTTCGCGCTCGTGATTTTGAACTTAAATAGTGGTTTAATTCACTTGTTTTATAAATAACAATTAACATATGAATCACAATAGTTTGACTACTTACAAATTGATACATGGTTGTAATCAACAAAGTACTTGATATTTGATGTAAGAGATAAGTTTTCACACCAAAGTATCTAGCTTGTGAATCATAGTCAAAATTGAAGAGAATCCATAATTGTTGATCATATGAACGACATTTCAGGACGAAAAATTTCGATTTCACAATCGATTCCTCGGTTGACAGTACAAAGTATAATTATTTTTGTAAAGAAAATTAAAAGAGTGAGAAAAGAATAACCTGGTCGTCTACTGTTTTCTTCTAATGCTGATCATCGAGCTTTGAGGAAAATCGTGAAACAAAATCCTTATAAAATTATCTCAATGTTAACTTGAATAAATATTAAGTGATTACTTTTAGTCGGGAACACAAAAACACAACATATCAGTATT
Organism: Dromius quadrimaculatus; assembly: GCA_963989225.1. Lineage (NCBI taxonomy): Eukaryota > Metazoa > Arthropoda > Insecta > Coleoptera > Carabidae > Dromius > Dromius quadrimaculatus. The sequence continues at coordinate 6,125,355 of OZ022334.1, read as the reverse complement.
TTATGTTAATCTAAGCCGCCCGATATCCACCCTAAGTCGGTCCAATCCGTCCGAAACCCAACCCGAAATGAGTAAACCCGAAATAATCCAACCCGACCCGAACAGGCCCTATCTGATCCAACCCGACCCGGCCCCACATGTCCGACTTGATCCGATTTTGACAGTTTAAACTGTATTTTACTGAGCTGTATTCGTAGTTGGTTTCATATTAATTTCATCACGATAGAAACTGACTTCCAAAGAAAGAAAATAAATTCCTCAATGGAACATATTCAAACAGTAATATCATTCAATACCTATTTGATATTGTATTATCAATAAATAATTGAATTTGTCGCACGGAATTTTCAAGAATTTCTACACAAGCAAATTTTAAAACGAATGTATCATTCGGTGTCTTTTAACATGTTCTTCATTTCTATTCCGAACGAAATCTTTTGGAAATTGTAATCCTTTTCATTATACGTACTTATTTTACAGCTCATATTTGGATACTTCTTATTTGTACTTATTTAATCTTAATCCTCTTATTAATTTTCCCAAATAACTGTTTCAGTTGATTGATGATTCTCGAAAACACAGAATTATTGGAAGATGTATAATCCTTAGCATTTCATACGGATATAAATTTGTCTATGCTTATTCAATTACAAGTGATGTTCTTTTTTTTGTGAAACTAGCCTTTTAAGGAGGCTCTTCTACTGGTAAAGAAAAAGAGAGTCATTTTTAGAAACTAATATTCGAAATAGAGGTTATCCATAAGAATGCATTGAAAGAAAAATATGATGCAAAAACCAAACCGGCCCGGCCCGACCCAACCCAAACTAGCCCGATTCGAAATATTCAACCAGGCCCGACCTGAGCCCGACTCGACCCGAACCCGAAAATAGTTCGGGTCGGATTCGAGTGAAATTTCGCAGTTCTAATGGACACTTATTGGATACACTCAGGATTTTGCGTATGAAGAAAATTAGCTTGTTTGTAGTTTCGTAATATGTAACTTTTCTCGGAAAATGTATCTCTCTTTTAGTAAATAATTTGAATACGGATCTCCTCTGCCTTAATTCCTATCTATCAATTTTTTAAATCAATCTTTTCCTTTATGCTTAATTAAAGAATGGCAAGCAATTATCACTTTTTCTGCCTGTTGCACTAAATACGATGAAAGACTATTCAATGATACAAATAACAATATGACATCAAAATACAAAACATGAAAGATTAACATACAAAAATAGCTTTCCAGAAACAAATATATTCCATCTTTTGTCACAAACTCATTGCATGCAAGAATTTATGGGACGACGAATCTGCACGCGAATTGTTCGCGAATCGTTCGCTTATTAAATGTAGTACCAGAATAAATAATTCGTCGAAGTTTCAATTTTCAAGTAACACGAATTTACACAGAAATGACTAAACTACAAAAATAATTATTTTGAACTTCTCCTTTAAGATAATAATTTTTTTGGACCAAAGCCACAATCTACTGAATTACAAATTAACTACACTTACGCAAAAAAAACTAAATGATAACATTTCAGAATAAAATAAAGTTCACCTCTTCTTCCAGCAATATTATAGCGTTCAACACTCGGGTGATAATTATTTTTGGACTAAAATCACAATTTGAAAATTTCAAACTTACTACATTTACGTCGAAGGACTAGATGATATTTTTTCAGGATCAATTGGACGCCATCTTTTCTTTCTGCAATGTTATAGTGTTCAATACTCAAGATTTTAACTTTTTCTTCTGGATAATAATCAACATAAAGAGATATTGGTAACTCCAGTTCACTTAAAAGGTAAAATCTGCAACTTTGTTACAACAAACAGAAAATAGGCTCCATTTGAGTTCCGTCTAATTTGATCAATCAATGTGAGTGATCATGATTCAAACCCAGGTCATCACAAAAAAAAAATATACGACTTATTGGTGACCAAGAAAAATGCAGTTTTCACATTAGTTTCAATCAATTTAAAAAAAGGGGTAAATTCGTAGTAACTAATTAAAAATGACTTAGGCCACAACAAAAAAAATTTACAAATTTGTGATGATCAATTTGGCCTTCATTTTAGCTTCGCCCAATTAAATGAAAAAAATCAACGATTTGGGATCATCTCAATTAAAAAAAAACTTTTGAAAACTAAAAGTGCGAAGTAAATTTTACTTCTTCTTCTTAAGGATGTATGAGCATGACAACAATTTTTGATTTCAAGCCTAAAAATTGATTTATTATTAGTTTTCTACCCTAAGAATTTACTGTTAAAATTTCAGGGTAGGTCACCGTTCATATTTTGAAGTAATAAATTGTTGAAAATTGACACAAAATACATTGCTCTTATGGAGAAATAGGTGATTCAGCTCATAAATAAATGGATACCAGTATGTTCAAGTCTGCGTAGAATAAAAAAAAGTTATACATAAGATGAATATTGCAGTGTCCCGTCAATATTTCAAACACGGTATGTATCCGTTCATCCTGAAAAGAAAAATTGAAATGAAATTCAAATTTCTTGATTGAATAAATTTTTACTCGCAATGAATTGACACGGCAACGTTGCACTGCTATAGCAAGCTGGTGAGCACGAGGCTTTTTGCTGCATTGCCAAGTTAATACAGATCACGTGAACAATTCCTCCACTTCACCTCGCAAACGTTCAAGCACATCCCCACCCATCAAAATTCACTATTCCCCCACGCCCTCGCTCATACATCCTTAAAATCCCGAATGTGTCTTAAAAGTGACCACCTCTAAACTTAACGAAGCTCTCAATTTTTTTTAGCGCTTTGTATCGTTTTTATTGAGGAAAGCGGTATTATTTCCCTTTGGTGCTTGGTGTCTTCGCTTCTCGTCCTTCAATTTTGAAAATATTTATTCATCTCTTTCGCTAATCAGTAGCTTATTGAAAAGTAGTATTCAACCAAAAAGCAGAATTAATTTTCCCAATTAACGAATAATGATCAATTAAGGCACATGTAAAGCATTCAATATTAGGTATATTCAGCTCTAATTTTTTTTTTATGTTCCTTATTATAAAAACTACAATTTTGTGAGGAAATCGGCCGGATTTTTCAATTGATTTCGTGTCACTTCATTTTAAACTCTAATAGAATTAGAAATTCTTGTTTAAAAAAATTAAATTTGATCAGAATATTTATTGAGTTGCTTGATCGAAATGAACAATATGTTATTCAATTTATCGATAAAAATTTAATTTTGTTATTTCATGCTGGGGCCACACTACGTCTAATGTTATAAATCAAGGCATTATTCAACAATAAACACATTGTCAATGACAACATATTAATTGTCACTTGACGCACTTAACGGCATTAAACGTTAGTGTGGTCCCTGCATTATACATTCAGCACATTAATGAACTTTGTGCCAGCAGAGGTATCTTCATATTACTTTCTTTCATAGTACAGGCTTAAAATCAATGTTAATCAATAAATTATGGAGTACATATCTTTTGGTATACAACTTCATTTGAAATTTATTGTCAAGCTCAAACTTGAAAGGCAAATACCTCCGTAATATTTGTATTGAGACAAGATTTTTTTTTACATATTTCATTTATTATAAAAATAGTACCCCCTTTCAAATATGATTCAGAATTATCGAAGAAGTTTCATTTCGAACCACGCAAAATTTGTGAATCAATAAACACATTTTTCCAATTCGGCCACTTAAAGTGAGGAGGAATTTATCTTCAACTCTAAAATCGGAGTTCGTCTTTAAGAACTTAGAATAAAAGAAATGAGATATTAAATTTCATTTGTTTGAGAAATATGTTTGTTTCTTGACTGTAGAACTGTGACGAATGCAGAAAAAATGTTTTGGTTTCAGTTATAAAACAATACTTTGATTGATTAATAAAACTTTTATGTCTGGAACTAAAGCATTTTTTTTGCATTCGTTTTAATTTTTGTGTTTATTCTAATAATAATCTTTTCTTTAGACAATTTTATCTGAAGTTTATCTAATTCATCTGTTGGTTAATTTAATATACCGCAGGTATGGCTTTCAATGATTTGAAAAATAGGTAATTCGTTCCCCCCCCTCCTTTTCTCTCCAAATAAAAAAAGGGAGAATCATCTAGATGATGAAAGCGCATTTTTGACAGCTCATGAATGCTTGATACTTCAAAGATTTCGCAAATTACCATCTCTCACAATTACTGAGCTTGAAATCAAGCAGTTTGGGCAAACTTACGAAACAGCAGCTTCCATTTAGTACTAGTTTCAAGTTGACTATTTGATAGGTACATAATTTATGCATGTACAAACTCAAAAATATCTTTTAATCTTCATTGTTTAGTTATTGACTGACGGGAGGTCAAGTGCTGTACCTTAAAATGATAATTTGATCTTTATCAAAGCTATATAAAAAAAATACACCAAAAGTAGACAAATTTACATCCAATCATAATAATTCATTCTAATAAGCTTCAAATTTGCGTCAAACAAGTCATTGAATGAATCCCGGACAGATTTGACAACTGTACATAATAATAGTGACACCCGCGGCGAAAGTTGTAATTAAATTTTTATCCACTTTAATAAATTTGAGTTGCCATATCCCTAATGTCATATATATCTACGGGCATTGTTTCACTTGAAACAAGTAATTGAATAATTTAATCTTCCACAATCACTGAGCTTGAATTGAAGCAATTTGTGCAAACCTACGAAACAGCAGCTTTTATTTAGTACCAGTTTCAAGTCTGTAAATAGTATAGTTGCTGAGAGCTCAGCGTTACGCCAGCCAGCCAGCCAGCCAGACAGCCAAAGTGAATATAATAGCGCTTTTATCAAAAAAATGGAAGAATCATCTAGATGATGGAAGCGCATTTTTGACAGCTCATGAATGCTTGTTACTTCAGAGATTTCGCAAATTACCATCTCTTACAATTACTGAGCTTGAAATCAAGCAGTTTGGGCAAACTTACGGAACAGCAGCTTCCATTTAGTACTAGTTTCAAGTTGACTATTTAATAGGTACATAATTTATACATGTACAAACTCAAAAATACCTTTTAATCTTCATTGTTTAGTTATTGACTGACAGGAGGTCAAGTGCTGTAGCTTAAAATGATAATTTGATCTTTATCAAAGCTATATAAAAAAAAAATACACCAAAAGTGAACAAATTTTCATCCAATAATAATAATTCATTCTAATAAGCTTCAAATTCGCGTCGAACAAGTCATTGAATGAATCCCGGACAGATTTGACAACTGTACATAATAATAGTGACACCAACGGCGAAAGTTGTAACTAAATTTTTATCTACTTTAATAAATTTTAGTTGCCATATCCCTAATGTCATAGATATCTATGGACATTGTTTCACTTGAAACAAGTAATTGAATAATTCAATTTTCTACAATCACTGAGCTTGAATTAAAGCAATTTGTGCAAGCCTACGAAACAGCAGCTTTTATTTAGTACCAGTTTCAAGTCTGTAAATAGTATAGTTGTCGAGATCTCAGCGTCACGCCAGCCAGCCAGCCAGCCAGCCAGCCAGCCAGCCAGCCAGCCAGCCAAAGTGAATATAATAGCGCTTTTTTCGGAAAAATGCGCTAAAAATGGAAGAATCATCTAGATGATGGAAGCGCATTTTTGACAGCTCATGAATGCTTGTTACTTCAGAGATTTCGCAAATTACCATCTCTTACAATTACTGAGCATGAAATCAAGCAGTTTGGGCAAACTTACGAAACAGCAGTTTCCATTTAGTACTAGTTTCAAGTTGACTATTTAATAGGTACATAATTTATACATGTACAAACTCAAAAATACCTTTTAATCTTCATTGTTTAGTTATTGACTGACAGGAGGTCAAGTGCTGTAGCTTAAAATGATAATTTGATCTTTATCAAAGCTATATAAAAAAGAATACACCAAAAGTGAACAAATTTTCATCCAATCATAATAATTCATTCTAATAAGCTTCAAATTTGCGTCAAACAAGTCATTGAATGAATCCCGGACAGATTTGACAACTGTACATAATAATAGTGACACCCGCGGCGAAAGTTGTAATTAAATTTTTATCCACTTTAATAAATTTGAGTTGCCATATCCCTAATGTCATATATATCTACGGGCATTGTTTCACTTGAAACAAGTAATTGAATAATTTAATCTTCCACAATCACTGAGCTTGAATTGAAGCAATTTGTGCAAACCTACGAAACAGCAGCTTTTATTTAGTACCAGTTTCAAGTCTGTAAATAGTATAGTTGCTGAGAGCTCAGCGTTACGCCAGCCAGCCAGCCAGCCAGACAGCCAAAGTGAATATAATAGCGCTTTTATCAAAAAAATGGAAGAATCATCTAGATGATGGAAGCGCATTTTTGACAGCTCATGAATGCTTGTTACTTCAGAGATTTCGCAAATTACCATCTCTTACAATTACTGAGCATGAAATCAAGCAGTTTGGGCAAACTTACGAAACAGCAGTTTCCATTTAGTACTAGTTTCAAGTTGACTATTTAATAGGTACATAATTTATACATGTACAAACTCAAAAATACCTTTTAATCTTCATTGTTTAGTTATTGACTGACAGGAGGTCAAGTGCTGTAGCTTAAAATGATAATTTGATCTTTATCAAAGCTATATAAAAAAGAATACACCAAAAGTGAACAAATTTTCATCCAATAATAATAATTCATTCTAATAAGCTTCAAATTCGCGTTAAACAAGTCATTGAATGAATCTCGGACAGATTTGACAACTGTACATAATACTAGTGACACCCGCGGCGAAAGTTGTAACTAAATATTTATCTACTTTAATAAATTTTAGTTGCCATATCCCTAATGTCATAGATATCTATGGACATTGTTTCACTTGAAACAAGTAATTGAATAATTCAATTTTCCACAATCACTGAGCTTGAATTAAAGCAATTTGTGCAAGCCTACGAAACAGCAGCTTTTATTTAGTACCAGCTTCAAGTCTGTAAATAGTATAGTTGCTGAGATCTCAGCGTCACGCCAGCCAGCCAGCCAGCCAGCCAGCCAGCCAGCCAAAGTGAATATAATAGCGCTTTTTTCGGAAAAATGCGCTAAAAATGCGCTAAAAATAGTGCATTGAAGTTAAGGACGTCCATTGTGGCTCTTTCCCGCACAAATAAATATCTATTATTCGCGATTATTAAACATCACTTAACGTCATATTTAACTCAGAAGCAATTAAGTAAATTTACAGAGGCTATAACAAAACATGAGATAATTAAAAATAATAACAATAACTTTGTAGTAGGTAGAGCAAGATCGAATCCTACCTCTCTCATAAAATTTGAGTTATGCCTTGATTCAACTCACAATTTATGTTATGATCATTCCCGGTATGCTCATGAATTAATAACATTTTGGTAATAAATTTTTTGACGACAGCGCAAGTGTTGTAAAAAGTTGTTGCCTCAAAACCAGTTAAATTATATTGTAAGATACTCGAATAAAGTTCTTAACAATCGAAATAAAAGATGATTGTGGGAAAATTGACATGAGAGACTGGACAATTGAATCGTTTTGAACGATGATTTAAAGATTTGAGAACTCATTTTTACTGTGGTTTTTTGATTACTTTATTTTGTTCAATTTACTCACCCTTAATGCAGTTGGTCAAGCCCTGACATCTGAAACAGAAATTTTTTCATGAGACAAACAAATAAATAATTAATAATCGAAGGAAAGCTGTTATTTTTAACACACTAAAAAATTGTTTGAATAAAGATCATAAATTTTTTTTATTCGTTTCTAACAGTAATAGGCCCGCAAAAAATGAATGTAGACAATTTTTTTTGTATTAGGCCTACAATATTGAAATGATTTACTATATTAATTATTATTCTCCGAATACTGCTCTCATTCTACGATATTAATTTAGGTTTTTTCTGCTGAATTAATTAATTTGATTAACGCATGTTGAAAGCACAAAAAATACACGCATAATTTTCCAGTGACTGTTTGGTGAAAATCAAACTGGTTACGGGCGTGAAATAAATTGGATATTATATTCAAAATATTTTATACAGTTGTGATAAATGGAATAACTAATGAGACTGTCAAATTTTGCGTAAGATTTTCAAATATTAATAACTGTAAATATTGATTTATTTTATTTGTTTGGACATGCGTAAAATTTGTTGGACTTTCCAATGATGAGAAACATATCTTTCTGTTTCCGCATCAGAATAAGATTTTTAGAACGCTACGCATTATAGTAACCGACTTTTTTTTAGTTTAAAGACTTCGCATTTTTTTTTTGGACCATTAATCATTAATCAACCAAATTTTGCAAACTGACAATTATCATAATTTATTATGCTTTATTTAGTTCGCATTAAATGATTTTCAATGAAATGCCCCTTGTTAAAAAATCCCTCGCCGCTGCTGTTTAACAACCAAACAAATCTATCATTTATTCCAACGACATTTCATCCATCTTTTAATAGTCGTAATAAGTCTCAATTACAACAAGATACAAACAGCTTATGATATACATCCGATTTCACTTTCGTTGAAGTCATCGTCTTGTTGGTTTGGTTACGGTTGAGTACCAGTTGCTTAGAGCTAATGAAGAAGTAACGTGCACCTGATAGGCTACTTAACAGCATTAGGTGTAAGAGAATCTAAGCCGCCTTAGAAACAAGTAGCGGTAAATTGAAGGAGGAGTAAATAGACACTACTTGAATTTGTTGCGAGAATAAAAAGAGAGGGGTATTCAGGAGAAGTTTTCATAAGAATATTTTAAATAAGAAGCTGTTAGAACTCAATTGGAACAATGGTATTTCAAAATAAATCATAAATCTGGCGTCCAGTTTGACTTTCGTACTCGGAAGGTTTCAAAACTGTTTGATTTATTCTGTAATCCACGGAGTAAATGATGCGGCCCCTTATATAGGCCGAAAGATCTCCTTTGTTTGCCTGAGCTGGACTAGAACAGTTCTACACCCTTTCGATAGACCGCTAGAATTATCCCAAACATTCCAGACTTTTCATTAAGAAAATCAGTACTGTCGACGCCACTGCCAATGTCTTGCCAATACTTTTGCCAGTCATTTGCCACGTAAGCCAATCAAAGCTCTTGATTTAAACCTACTCAAAAATATGGAAATTTGCGCCAAACGAGAGCCCATGCACTTGACTGTTATTCTATGTACTTCTGTGGCTAATACAAAGGGTTGTAGGAAAGGATTCTAGGAAAGGTTATAATAAATGAATATCGAAAATACAGTGGTCAATAGGATACCAAACTTTATAAAAGAATCCTCTCCTAAGTGTCTAAAAAAGAATATTTCCGGTATCAGCTTCCCTGATAGATCTTACGATTGAAACTAGTACCAATCGATAGCGAAGGTAAATTACTTTAAGAAAAACCTCTCTGTCCTGTCCTGAAGAGCGGGAGCCACCTCCACATGTAATCCTGATCGAACTTACGATTGTCCTGGAATCCTGGACAGGACTGAGAATGGCATCCTGGTTTTGTCTTAAAGTACTTGACTTTCACTATCGATTGATACTAGAAGATTGGCTGGAAATGGCCTCTTTTTGACACTTAGAACAGGATCCTGAATTAATAAAGTCTGGCATTCTATTGACCACTATATTCCCGATAGATTCATATATGATTCTGCCGTAAGTCCAATCAGGGAATATATGGTACAGTCGGTTTCTGGACTAACCGAGGCTCACACAATTAATAATTGAAAATAAATCACATTAAATAACTTATGATAATAGAAACCCTATCTCAAAAAAAAGGGTAATAAAAATTTGATTAGTGTATGCTGGATTAGATTTTAGATGAAGGAAGAACCTTCACGGTATATAATCTGCGTTTACTGAAATTAATCCTTTGGTGCAGTTGGCCATTTTATTTTTAATTGTCTGAAGCGTTGGCGCAGATGTCTAGTGTGATAAGAAATGTATACCTGGTCTGGTCCATTTGCCATTAATTTTTGCATTTCCCAATGAAGTATCCTTAATTATTTAATTTTCTATAAGCTATCTGATAACACATCAATTTCAACCACAAATCTTCTAGTTTTGGTTTTTTAAATTGAAGCACGAGGTTAATAAAAAAAATTACATTTTGAATTTGCAACAAATATTTGGAATTGAATCGAAACGTAGTCACTCCCTAGTACTAGCTAATAAAATAATAATAATAATAAAGAAAGTGAGCTGAAGAATGCAGAGTAAACATTCTGTAACGAACAGTGCCCTTACAGAGTCGACTTGCATCGCGACTCACTGGTTAAACAAGTGATATACGATACGCAATTGTTGTCTAGCCGACGCAACTGGCTGATATGTGTCAAGAACGTGGTGACGTCAGATCGAAATATTTGAGAAGCAATAGCCGCAGGTATATAAACCGAGAAACTGAGTCGAATTGGGCCGTGAGTGAGTAAGAAAGTAAAAGAGAATAGGAGAGATAAAGTGAACCAGTGGAAATAAATAGCGAAATAGTTGGAAATACATAAGGAGCAGTAAAAATAAATAAGTGTAGTGTAAGTAACTGTCGATATAAGTGGCAACATAAAATAGTGAATAATTTTAGTTAAGTAAGTGTAGCCTGAGGTAGAAATGACTCATTAACCCACGAACGAGTTTGTGTCGTTACAATTCGAAGTGAAACTTCTTCAAATTTGCAAGGCTTCTTGCAATACTCAATACTATAAGAATGAATTTTTTCTCTGAAAGATTTACATCCACCGTGAGAATTTTTCAAATGACTAGTAAGAAGACGGTTCCAGGCCTAATTTTGGATAATTCTCAAGCGCTTTAGGCACAAAATCAATGAATAAACACACAAACATATATGTGGATCAATTTGAATTTCCAATTTTGGAAAATCTGAAATAAATATCCATAGAGAGCGTTTTGAAGTACCTAAATATGAGTTTTGAGCAAAATCGGTTAAGTTTGGTTAAGTGCATATCATTCCACTAATTTATCAATAACATTCGAAGGCTGAATTACCATATTATTTATTGGATAAAATGGTTGAAACTGACTAAATCAGTGAATATGTAAGTAGTAGAGATAAGGGAATATAGTCAATTATATAGTTTTTTTTCATCAATAACTCTACAGTTTCGGTAACACCTTAGCCATTTTCAGGAGCGAAAGGAATTATTTAGTTTAAATTCGAGCTTATACATTTATTTAAAAAGCTAAATACTATACTGGGCAAATTTATTGGGACAAACTAGAAAAATCGCTTACTTCAGAAAACAGTCTTTCAATTCGCTTTATATCCACGCACGTCCTTCTTTCATTAGAAATGATCTTCTGCAAATACCCTGGCACTGACTCTACAAGACAAATGCAAATGTTCTCTAGATCATCATCGTGCAAACACACTTGAACATTATCATCCATCATACGTTCCTCTGTCGTAGAATTCACCCTACCCAAACGCCCCGTTACAATACTCCTCAAGCCCTCAATGAGATTCACGTTAGGTGAATTTCCAGGTCAATCGAGCTTCCTGATTCTATTCTCCAGCATGGAAGCCCTTAGCGGTCCCAAACTGTGAAAAAGGGCCAAGGCTCGCACAAATAAAACAATCCCACTGCGTAGTATCTCGAGTTATTCAGTCGACTTGATCATGCCTTAATCAGGAACCAAGCTTTTAGCGTCATTTGTCGTGAAAACCTCCTTCAGCGGGTGTTTTACATCGAAATAATATGCCGCTGGCTCATTGCACATGCAAACACTCGACCGGATATTCCAACAAGAGCCGGTCCCTGGTCACAATTCAAAATTGGTGAAGGCCTCTATGCTGGAAAACCAAATCAAAGTTCCTGATTGGTCCTGGAGTTCATCCAACCTAAATTCTATCAGGAATATGTGAAATATTGTGACGAAACGGCTAGGCAAGACGGATTGTACGACAGAAAAACGCATGACAGACAATGCCACTCAAATGCGTCTATACGATGATGAACACAAGAACACATGCACCAATCTAGCGGAGGCAACACCAAAACATCTGTAGGAGGTCATCTTTGCCAAAGAAAGGCACATAATGAAAAATGCACTGCAGATCTATGGAGCCAACAAAAGCACAGTCTAAATGTACTTTACTCCTCAGATTTTTAGGTTCTAGCTACTTTCGCAGATCGAGCTCTGCTAGAACTACGCGCTACATAAACAACATAAGTAGGTCTGATGAGAAAAAAAATGCGAGATAATATTTTTCCTAAGATGGGATCATAATATGCCAGCATAATTTTTTTTACTTTTGCAGAAAAAAAAATTCAATAAAAAATGTCCTTTATTTTTTATTATATTCTTGAAAATATGTGTACAAAATCTCATGATCAGTTGAGCAGTTTACGCGTGAAAGTATAACAAACCAACAAACAAATTCACATCACATTTATAATATTAGTTGGGATTCTTATTTTATTACATATGGAACGCCAGATTGCGTTGAATTTCCCAACAAATGATTGATTTATTTATATTTTGAACAATTAAATTTTAAAAAGTTCGAGTGTGAATTCACACACTGTGGAAGTGAAGCTTTGTATTCTGGTTCTGGAACGCGTGCAATTTGAGAATGCAGAGAGCACCGTGACGGCTGGTGCGCTGTAGTCTCTTTTCGTTTCATAAAATCTAATCCACACAATCCCAAAAGAAGTTTCAGTTCAAAATTCAATGTCCTATATCAACCTAAATATGTGTACAAAATTTCATGATGATCGATTGAGTAGTTTATGCGTAAAAGCGTAACAAACAGGCAAACACACTCACATTCTAATTTATAATATTAGTTAGATCATTCCAAGTTTGATGGTTAAAACTTAACTTCATTTGGCATATTATTTTGGTTGTCAAAATTCGATTCAGCACTTATCAAGCTAAAAAATAAATAACTGAAAGCTTGGATTGAACGTGAGCTTCATGATTATACGATAAAAACAAAAAAGATGTGAATATTCCAATTCACTGCAAATTTAGGAATGTTTAGAATCAAGGATAAAATTGATCATCATGTCAGTAGCATAAGAAAAAATCAACTAAATCTACTAAATTGGCACATAGATACTAATTTCATTACGCCTTGTAATTCTTTTGTCTTGCAGATTCTAAAACATCAGGGAATCAACTTCAGATATTGAAAACGAATGCTTTTATTCACAACAGCGTGGAAACAGTCCCTAAATTTCAAAATTCAATGCCGGTCCAATTGTTAGGAATCAGTTATTGCAAAAATTCATGTGAATATTTTTAAGATTACAGATAATTAAATTGAAGTCAGGATTTCTAAATTTGCTATTGCACCCCTAATATGGTCGATAGAATATAGATACAACGATTAGTCTAATTTTGTTTGTTCAAAACAAGTAGAGCTTTCTTTTGCAAGTTCATATATTTTTCGATTAAAACGACCTATACTCATGCCAATAGTCATGTGTGTAACTTACCCCCCCCCCCCCCCCCCCCCCCCCCCCCTCAAAGAAAAGCATACTAGTCCTTTTTAATATCGCAAGTTTGACCCATTTTGAATCAAATTATCCAAAAATATCTGAATTGAAACTACTCTAGAATTAGTTGGAAGTGATTGTATTATCACAGATTTAGTCTTTATTGTACTTGAAAGCATAGTAAATATCAAATTGAGAACTATATTCAATAATATTGACAAAAAAATAAATAAAAATTCAACATTAATCTTGAATATAGACCAGTAAATTGTGAGTAGAACTAGCATGCGTGCCAAAATTGCGTACACTATAACGTCCGAATTGAATGCGAGCTTTGCCTGCGTTGTTCTTTTAGTCGAAACAAAATGCTATCTATCATAATAAGTACGAGGGAAGAGAGAAAAAAATGATACGTTACTTGTATACTTTCGATTTTTTTTTCAATATTGAAAAAATACCTGAAGCTGAATTCTATCATTGTTTCCGCATCGGGCAGCTCACAAATAATATCATCAAATCGGCAGACAATCAAGTTTCTATAATTATTTCCTCATATTATATTCATATATTTCTTTCACTTTTAATGGTGTTTATCTGGCAGTTGTAGATATAAAAATTTCAAAATATTTTCCAAATTACTCAATGGATTGATTTCAAGATTAGATTCACAGATATAACGCACGTTTCTAGGAAGGAAATCGTAATTTCACAGATGCCAATTTAATTAAATTAATGCTCATATTCTAGATTGGTTAAATATCAACATAATTAAATCAAAATATTTTTTCTAGGAGAAACTATTCATAAATAACAGTGTTATAGATTTGATAAATAATACTGGAAAGCCTTGAGTATTTTCAGCAATAAGCCAATTTAAACATTTATTTGTTAATGTGTGGGAATGCAGCTTGGGAAAAACCTACCCCATATTTGTTAGGGAGTATTTCACCTGTGATCTACCCTACTTTAACCCCCATTCATAAATATCATGTGAAAATTTCTACTGTACTGTCCTTTTCTATTTCTCCTTTTTGTGGAATCTAGTGTCTTCTTTTGTTCTATTTTTCTTATGATAAATCACCTTATAATGGCCAAAAACGATGACAGTATTAGCGAGGATTTAGATAAATTCAAGATAGATTTGTCTACGTTGGTATCTAGTTTTAGCAAAATTTATTGCCCGGAAATTCATGGTTTCTCTGGTGGTATTGCGGTCGGGATGAAACCGCAGGTTTTAGAAAAACGAGCCCTATGGTTAGTCATTACAAAACCGACTGGAATTATAAACAAATCATTGGAGTTTACATTGACACGACGAATAGAATATGCACCTGCTTTTCAAGTCATAAAATTGTATTAGAAAAAAAGGAATTAATTAATAGGGCTAGACACAGGGGTTGGAGCACTCTGGAATCTTTATTAGTGTGGGGATGATAATGTAAAAGGTGGATGTGGTCACATAACATCCAGTCACGTGATACTTGAACAAAATGAAACAATTGTTGATACTCAACTTTTATTTGGGGTGCAATATTGTATTTGTGGGGGACCAAAAGATTTTGAAAAAAAGATGAGTAAAATTTGACTCAGAACAAGACACTTTTCAAATTAAGCTTTGCACACCTGTTGTATTTTCTCCGGTCCTCAATTTCCATATTTTGCTCATTATACGGCACACACCAAAGACGCACAGATGACAAGTTGACATTAAGACCTCACAGATGGATCAATGACAGGTGCTGTCACAGAAAAACCAAATTTGGGTTATGAAACATATTTGCCACGCGTTTATATTGTAACGGATTTTCGATATTTGTGATAATTCTAAGGCCACCTCGGGTAAACAAAGGAGATAACTCTTTCGGCCTATATAAAGGACCTACATTAAAACATCTAGTTTTCAACTGAAAATAATCTAACAGGATGAGGACCAGCGTTCATAGCTTGTTGTATAAATTCTTGCAATTGGTAAAGACATGACTATCGATGTTCAATACGTGCCTGTCCACTTTCATACATCCCACCTTCACTTGTCTAACTCAGCATCAATTATTATTGACTAGTGCTGCTGTCACCGCCGCCTTTACACCGCCAAAGTTGCTGCAGGCCCCCGAGTCGCGTGCCGCAACACCTGCCTTCCCCTCTTTCCGCGCTATTCGCTCCCGGAAAAGAGCAGCTGACCGCCACAGAGCGCCAAGCGCCTAAGAGTGAAACAACCTCAAGTTGCGCCGACACTAATATGCTAATGCTATTACAAGATAAAAAGTGTCACCGCCCATTGAGAGGAAGACAATACTGAAATTGAGATGTGCAATTTTATTCAAATACTTACTGTTTTTAAGAAAAAAAAAGTGTGTCGGAATCGGAAGTGGACGCACGACAGAATCGAAGCTCCTCACGCTTATAGTAGAATCAGCGTTAGAAGAAAATTACCAAAAAACAGCAACAAAATAAAATATGGAAACCTAATATTTGATTGTTTTAAAATCATAAAATTAAATGAAAAATAGAGTCTGGTCCCAAGTATGTACCTGGAACTGTAACACAAGCTTCAGCAAGTCAATTGATGCAATAAAAATTCATTGAAATCAGCGGAGAATTGTATCCTCATACGAACAAATCAAGGACTGAAATCTTTTCGAACTTACATTTTAGACCATGAGATAGTGACAGAAAATCCCAAGTCATTTGTTAGTAGTATGGCGACCTTTCAGGGGTCGAATTAGGTAATTGATAGAAGAAAAATAATGGTCGTAATGCGGGTCGTAATTAATTAAACTTATCGGATTAAATTACGAGTTTGAACGATTTGTTATACAAAGTTTTTTGTACTTTCCATAGAAGTCGTTAAATGCCATACTTCTCTGGTGGGGCTTATATCTTGACATACCAATTAGAACACGTTAATTCTTTATTTTTTCAAAAATATTTGTTATTACTGACAATTTTTTTTCAACTTATTATTTTTGAGTGAGCATTCACGGGAATCGCTATGCCATACCGTTCCGACGGCTTCAAATGACCACCATTCCGCCGCAAAGAAGCAGATTTACTTAATAATGCAAAACGATTTGTTACAGTATGGCACTTGAATTGTGGGAAGTTTATGACACGCTGAGACTATTCATATATTTGCCATACTTTTGGTGAAGTGCTGAAGTGATGCCATATCCGAAGAACTGATTTTTAGCAAGCTCGTTCAGCTATAACTTGTACACGACGCATAAATTTTCATAACAGTAAAGCTAAATCATATCAAATTTTGTTTCAACTCAATATTTCTCTTTTATTAGCCCATACTGTGACCACACTTACTTTAAACGACTTTTGACTTTAAATTCTGTATATTTATTTGAAACTTTGACGTTTCGATCCTTTGACCAAGGATCTTCTTCAGAAAACAATGATACAAAATAAAACAAGGCAAGTAACTAGATACTAAAAATATACAGAATACTAGATGTGATAACGTGGATATCACACCTAAACAAAAAGAATAAAATCCTCTGGCATTCACCCAAGGATTGTGGAAAACCACGTAAAATCCCCTAACAGAGGAATATGTCCTACCTGGTACAGCTCCGCACACATCCCAAATCACAAAATACACGACATTTCAACAAAACATCGTAGCGCTACTCTTTGCTATTGATTTGGCTCACAACTGCAGTGTCAAATAGTCTTCAGTGTACTTTATAATCCAAAATATACACAGAGCTACATCAACTAAAACATAGTCATTATATATGTGTGTTATTGATGACAGAAAGCCAAACATTCGATAATTCGAAACCATCAGTATGGTTAAAGTTATTTGAATGTTTAAGTATCTCAATTGCTTCTCTGACCAATCTACCATGAATCGATGAGCATCTTGCGACTATTCTTGTTTCTTCAAACTTCATGTCATGCAAAAACTCGATTGCATGATTAGCTACAGAAAATTTATTTGGATGATTTAATCTTATGCATCTATATTTAGCAATGCGAATGTTCACAGTTCGGCCCGTCTGTCCAACGTAGACTTTCCCACAGGTACAAGGGATCTCATAAATGCCCGAAGATTGTAAGGGAATCACGTCCTTTACAGGTCTCATGAACTGCTTGATTCTCATTACCGGAGCTAAGGAAACTTTGGAATTATATTTAGACAAGATCCTTCCGATCTTCTCTGGAACATTGCTCACATAAGGTAGAGAAATATAATTTTTCTCACGCTAGTATCCTCAACAGTAGTATTGGTAGACTTAGGTCGAAGAGCCTTTTTAATGGAGTGATAACTGGATTTTTCTGGAAATTCACTTCTAGATTATTAATTTCATTATCAAGTTCATCAGGATGACAAAGTCATTAGCTCTTCGAAATAAGCATTTAATTGTTCCGTACTTTCGTGAAGAATGGTGATGTGAATCAGCATGAATATATTGATTCGTGTGTGTAGGCTTTCTATAAACAGTATGCAAAAGTCTACCATCATTGGTTCGTTTTAAATTCACATCAAGAAATGGTATAGAGCAATTATTTTCGATTTCGGATGTAAATTTGATATTTTCATCGATATTATTAAAATGGTTCAAAACATTTTCGTAATGGAGATCTTGTTATTTTTCCAGCTGACAAAGGAAAAGCTACTGTCATTCTCAATAAAGAAGATTAGGTATATTAGCAAGGCTGAAGATTTGCTTGATGATACAGCACATGAGAAAATCAGCAAGAAGCCTCTAAGTTCGATCAAGTATCAAACCACTAAACTTCTTGAAGAATCTTCTTTAGATAAGGATGTTATTAAATATTCAACTCCTAGTGACCCACATGTACTTAGATTTTATGGTTTACCTTAGATTCATAAACAAAATGTCCCTCTTACACCAATAGTCAGTTGCATCAGTTCGCCAACTTATCTATTATCTAAATACCTTGACAGTTTACTGAAAGAATGTATTAATCATTCTTCCTCGTATGTTAAAAATTCTAAACATTTTATTGAAATGACTAATAACATACGATTGTGTGATAATGACATCCATGTAAGTTTTGATGTTTCCTCTATATTTACGAAGGTTCCAATAAAAGATACCCTAGAACTTTTGGAGAGGAATTTCTCTCCAGATATTATTAAAATATTCCACCATTGTTTGACGTCCAGTTTCTTTATTTCTAATAATGATTATTATGAACAAATTGATGCCGTTGCAATGGAGAGCTCTATTTCTCCATCAATTGCGAATTATTACATGGAATTTTTTGAAGAGAAGGCATTAGAAACTAGTAATCATAAACCATCCTTATGGCTTTGTTACGTAGATGATGTTTTTGCCGTTTGGCCCCATGGTCGTGATAGTTTGAATGGTTTTTTGAACCATTTGAATAATATCCATGAAAATATCAAATTTACATCAGAAATCGAAAAAAATGGCTCTTTACCATTTCTTGATGTGGATTTAAAACGAACCAATGATGGTAGACTTTTGCATACTGTTTATAGAAAGCCTACGCACACGAATCAATATATTCATACTGATTCACATCACCATCCTTCACAAAAGTACGAAACAATTAAATGCTTATTCCGAAGGTCTACTGATATTTGTCATCCTTATGAACTTGATAATGAGATTAATAATCTAGAAGTGATTTTCCAGAAAAATGGCTCCAGCTATCATTCCATTAGAAAGACTCTTCGACCCAAGTCTACCAATATTACTGTTGAGGATACTAGCGTGAGTAAAAATTATGTTTCTCTACCTTATGTGAGCAATGTTCCAGAGAAGATCGGAAGGATCTTGTCTAAATATAATTCCAAAGTTTCCTTAGCTCCGGTAATGAGAATCAAGCAGTTCATGAGACCTGTAAAGGACGTGATTCCCTTACAATCTTCGGGCATTTATGAGATCCCTTGTACCTGTGGGAAAGTCTACGTTGGACAGACGGGCCGAACTGTGAACATTCGCATTACTAAATATAGATGCATAAGATTAAATCATCCAAATAAATCTTCTGTAGCTGATCATGCCATCGAGTTTTTGCATGACATCAAGTTTGAAAAAACGAGAATAGTCGCAAGATGCTCATCGATTCATGGTAGATTGGTTAGAGAAGTAATTGAGATACTTAAACATCCAAATAACTTCAACCATACTGATGGTTTTAAATTATCAAATGTTTGGCTTTCTGTAATCAATACCACACATATATAATGACTATGTTTTAGTTGGTGTAGTTCTGTGTATATTTTGGATTATAAATTACACTGAAGACTATTTAACACTGCAGTTGTGAGCCAAATCAATAGCAAAGAGTAGCGCTACGCTGTCTTGTTGAAATGTCGTGTATTTTGTGATTTGGGATGTGTGCGGAGCTGTACCAAGTAGGACATATTCCTCTGTTTGGAGTTTTCACGTGGTTTTCCTCAAGCCTTGAGTGAATGCCAGAGGATTTTATTCTTTTTGTTTAGGTGTGATATCCACGTTATCACATCTAGTATTCAGTATATTTTTAGTATCTAGTTACTTGCCTTGTTTTATTTTGTATCATTGTTTTCTGAAGAAGATCCTTGGTCAAAGGATCGAAACGTCAAAGTTTCAAATAAATATACAGAATTTAAAGTCAAAAGTCGTTTTTATTTAATAAAATTCTGAAAAATGTATAGATTATTTAATATTTACGTTCGTCGCACTTCAAACTTTCATAAAAAATTTGTGCCATATCGTTATAAATTACTTGAACTAGGTATGCATGAAATGTTATTATTTTCTAATAACATACCACGTATTTAACTCACTCCACAGGTATGGCATAATCAGATTTCAATTTCTAATCATACAAATAACTGGTAATCGAAGTTGCAGATTATAACAAATCGTTTTGCATCATTAAATGAATCTCACGATTATTTGGAACCGTCGAAACGGTATGGCACCTGAATGCTCATTCAAAAATAGTAAGTTAAGAACAAAATTGTCTGTAACAAATATTTTTAAAAAAATTGAAAAATTGACATGTTCTAGTTGGTATGGTGGCATGTAAGCTCCACCAGAGAAGTATAACAATCCACTAGATCGAGTTTATTATTCAACGACTTCTGGAAAATATAAAACTCTTTGTGTCACAAATAATTCAAACTTGAAATCTAATCCGACATGTTTAACCTGCAACTGCACTCCGACGACCAGCGCTACGACCATTATTTTTCTTCCATCAATTACCTGATTTGATCCCTGAAGGGTTGCCATACTAGTAACAAATGACTTGGAATTTTCTGCCATTATCTTGAAGTAAATGAAGAATTGCGACCTGTAAAGTGTCCTCATACCAGATCAAGGATGGATAGTAATCAAAAGGGTTCTTTTCTGATAGCTTATCAATCGTACAATAAAGAATCATTGAAGAAGCTGGAGAATTGCGAACAGATCAAGGACGGCAATCTTACCATGCTTACATTCAACAAAACTGCCTATAAAAACTGAACTGTTCAGCAAACCGTGATGAAAATCAATAGAGTTTAATTCCAATAGCTAATCAATTATTGCAATAAGGAATCATCAAAGTCAGTGGAGAATTGCAACCTGTAAAGTGTCCTCATACGAACAAATCAAGGACGAAAATCATTTTATACTTATATTTCACAAAATTGCTTATTAGAACTAAATTATCTAACAAATCGTAATAAGAATCAATAAGTTTCTATTTTATTGATATAATAAAGAATAATTCAAGTCAGTGGAGAATTAAGAACAGTAGAGTGTCCTCACACGAACAGATCAAGGACGGAAATCATTTTATGCTTACATTTCACAAAATTGCTTTTAAAAACTGAACTATCCAGCAAATCATGGTGAAAATCTGTAGGATAGCTATTTAATTGATGCAATGAAGAATTATTATTGAAGTAAGTGCTAAATTACGACCTGTAACGTATCCTCATACGAACAGATCAAAGACGGAAATCTTTTAATACTTATATTACACAAAACTGCTAATTAAAACTGAACCATCTAGAAAATCGTAAAAAAAATTATTAGAGTTATATTCTGAGAGTTATTCAATCGATGCAATGAAGGATTACTCAAGTGAGTGGAGGATTGCGACTTGCAGGGTGTCCTCATACGTACAAATCAAGGACGAAAATCATTTCACAAAATTACTCATAAAAACTGAGCATTCAAACAAATCCATTCTTCTGAATAATACGAATTCAATATTTTTCTTGATTCTTATGTACAAATATAAATTTGAATCTGTCTATACTACAAATGAAGACAAGATAATTTCTAGCGAACAGCTCCGAGCACTGTCGAATGTCAGGGTTGTCCAATGTTCAATAACGATCGAATTCGCTACTGCGAATCCGCTGCTAGCTCTATTTTTTTCATAAAATTTCTACCCCTGTATTCAGTTCTCTCGATTATTATATCTCTAATCGATTCAGAAGTAGATACTGTTCTTCAAAGTCAGATAAAAACACCTCAAAACTTTGCAATTTATATTATCTAAAGTAATCAAAGAAAGCAAAAGCATTTGTAGAGTCTAGGCTCCAGGGACCAATTTTTCAGACAGTATGCTTTCGACTGCTGTTCTACAATTGCTTTATAATATTCTGCTTTGATATTGTAACACATTTCTGTAACAAAAAGTCTGGAATATTCGAAATAATTCTAGCTGCGTCTCGTACTTTAGTAAACAAAAGAGACTCCTTCTTCTGTCTATATAAAAGACTGCGTCGCTTACTTGTGAGACCACTCAATAAATTAAACTGTTGGAGAGAGAACAGAACTGCGGAGCAGGCTAATATAAATTAGATTGTTATAAATATACTAGAAATGAGTATTAATTGCATTCTCATCTTTTGGATTAGAGTAATACATAGTGATATTATATTTTTAGTGCTTTGCTTTGTTTCTATTTCTATTTCGAGCCCTAAAAATATTTTGACCCATCCTATTGAGAGGCAATAACATTGCAAACAGTACAAAACACAGTTGAGAGTTTGATAGTTTACAAGCTGATCTACCAACATGAATTCATGGATGAATTAAATTTAGTTCATTAGAATGAATAAAATGCTAAAAAACATTTACTCTTTACATCTTTATAAAATTGTATGCATTTGTGAGTGACAGGAATGAAAAATTTATTGATATAAAATTATGCACCTCTCGATGAAGAAATAAGATTTCTTTTAACGATAATCAAATTTTCTAGCGGTAGATTCTTTATATTTTGAAGAATTTGGCTATTAATTACTTCAATCAAATGCACGGCACAAAACAATTTGTTCTGAATTTATCTTCACAATATTTCAGAAATTGTGAAACGGTTAATTTTTTATGAGCGTTTATCAATCATAAGGCGAGAGAAATTCTAAATTTTTTCGTAAACTAGTTCCTATATAGGCCTATAGTTTCTATTTATTATTACTACACCTGAATTAAAATCAAAGTCGTAAATAATTCTTGTCGTTTCTCTCAGTTGGTAGCGTATTTTTATTCAAATTATATTTATTTCCTATAAATCTACATAAAAGCGAAGGACAGCAGAAATTTTTTATATAAGTCACGTATTTTATCGGTTTCATTTCGAAAATCGATATAATTATTTGTAAAATACTCCCAATAAAAATTAAATATTCTATTCAGGAGTCAATATTACAATAATACTCAAACCAGAATTTCTATTATACTTTTAACAGTTGGTATGTCATCACTGCTATTAAAATTTGGAATCGTAAAATTTCGAAACTAATATGCTACAAATTTTTGTTAATTAGAAATAATTTTAAACGTCGAAATGCCATAAATTCTGCCGTTTATTTTAACATGTAAAAGATTTATTGCTAACAGTGCCGACCTAAGGAGTCAGTCCCTGCCTGATTGCGAAACAATATATTTACGAATCCTAATTAAAACATCGCAAAATTTAGCATCAATTTCTTCCAATTTGCTTCAAAACTAACAAGACTCTATAAATCTGCAATGAATTAAATTTGTGTCAGTTTTCGATCGTAAACTCTTCGGCGGTTTCAGAGCGCCGTCATTGCGGCAATAAGAGGGTTTATGCCACATTTAGGGATGAAATGGTTAATGTATATTCATGATTTTTAGGGTGTGGAGGACGATTGCTTCATTATAACCGCCCTTGTGGCTAGTTGGGGTTTTCTACGAATAAGCAGTGAAGGACGTACAGGTGTTTCGAAAGATCATCAAGAGAAAAGATAAAAAAGAATCATTGTAAGTGAACAATAATTTTTGAGATCTGTCAAATATTTTTTAGGGGTTTAATTGTAAGAGTAATTAGAGGATTTTTTGTTTTGTCGATCCTCTGCAGGTGATGCGAGCATTAAAATCGTTTTTATATTTGGATATTTTAAAGAAATTTTTTATGGAGTGTATCGGTTTACAGCTTCAATATTTTCGTTCTCTACGACATTTTTTAGCGCATTTTTGCAGAAAAAAAACGCTGTTATATTCATTCTGGATGTCTGACTATCTGGCTGGCGTAACGCTGAGTTCTCAGCCACTACAACACTTACAGACTTGAAATTGGAACAAAATGAAAGTTGCTGTTTCGTGGGTTTGTCCAAACTTGATAAGGTCCTTATGGTAAGATGAATCAAGGATGCTTTAAGATATTTCAGAATATGTCAAAGCGTTCCAAAATATCCCAAAACGTTTTGGGATCTTTCGAAACTTTCCAGGATATTTCAGAACCTTCTAGAATTTGTTAGAACGTTCTAAAATGATCTAAAATGTTGCGGAATATTTCAAAGTCTTTCCATAACGTCAGAAAATGTTCCAAAATGTATCAGGACGTTTTAAAATATCACACAATGTTTGAACACCTTCCAGGATGCTTCAAAACATTGCAGATTATATCAGAATGTTTCAAAATGTCCTCAAACATTATTAGAATATATCAAGATGTATTAATGCGTTCCAGATTGTATCATGACGCTCCAAAATGCCCCAAAAAGTTCCGGGATGTTTAAAAACCTTCCAAGATGCTTCAAGATATTCTAGAATATATTCCAAAATGTCCTTAAACATTCTGGGTCTTTCAAAATTCCCAGAACATTTTAAAATCTTCTAGAATTTGTTAGAACGATCCAAAATGTTCTAAAATGTTGCGGGATATCTCAAAGCCTTTTAGAATGGCTGAAAATGTATCAAGACATTACAAAATATCCCACAATGTTTAAAATCCTTCCAGGATGCTTCAAAACATTGCAGAATGTGTCAGAACGTTCCAAAAAGGCCTTAAATATTTTTGAATATATCAAGATTTCTTAATACGTTCCAGATTGTACCATGACACTCCAAAATGTTCCAAAAAGTTCCGGGGTGTTTAAAAACCTTTCAAGAAGCTTCAAGTACATTCCAAAATGTCCTAAGACTTTCTGGGATCTTTCAAAACTTCCTAGGACATTTTAAAACCTTCTAGAATTTGTTAAAACGATCCAAAATATCATAAAATGTTGCGGAAAAATCAAAGCTTTCCAGAATATCTGAAAATGTTCCAAAATGAATCAAGACGTTCCAAATTATCCCACAATGTTAAAAAAACCTGCCAGGATGCTTTAACGCAGTGCAGAATGTGTCAGGACATTTAAAAATGTTCTAAAATATTTTTAGAATATGTCAAGATGTCTTAATACGTTCCAGATTGTGTCAGGACGCTAAAAAAGGTCCCAAAATGCTGCGAGATGTTGCAAAACCTTTCAGGAGGCTTTGAGACATTCCAGAATATATCAACTGTTGTCCCAAAACGTTCTGGGATCTTCCAAAACTTCCCAGGACATTATAAAACCTTCTAGAATTTGTTAAAACGATCCAAAATGTCATAAAATGTTGCGGAATATTTCAAAGCCATCCAGAATGTCAGAAAATGTTCCAAAATATCCAACAATGTTTAAAAACCTTCCATGATGCTTCAAAACATTGCAGAATGTGTCAGAACGTTTTAAATTGTCCTTAAACATTTTTAGAATATGTCAAGATGTCTTAATACGTTTCAGATTGTGTCAGGACGTTCCAAAATGTCCCAAAAAGCTCAGAGATGTTGCAAAACCTTTCAGGATGCTTGAAGACATTCCAGAATATGTCAACATGTTGTTCCAAAACATTCTGGGATTATTAAAAATTCCCAATTCATTTTAAGACCTTCTAGAATTTTTAAGAACGATCCAAAATGTCCTAAAATTTTGCGGAATATTTCAAAGCCCTCCAGAATGTCTGAAAATGTTCTAAAATGTATGAGGACGTCCCAAAATATCTCACAATGTTTAAAAATCTTCCAGGATGCTTCAAAACATTACAAAATGTGTCAGGATGCTTCAAAATGTCCTTAAAGATTATTAGAATAAGTCAAGATGTCTTAATACGTACCAGATTGTGTCAGGACTTTCTAAAATATTTCAAAAAGCTCCAGGATGTTTAAAAACCTCGCAGAAGGATTCAAGATATTCTAGAATACATCAGTACATTCCAAAATGTCCTAGAACATTCTGGGATCTTTCAAAACTACTCAGAACATTTAAAAACCTTCTAGATTTTGTTAGAATAAAATGTTGCGAAATATTTCAAAGCCTTCCAGAATATCTGAAAATGTTCCAAAATGTATCAGAATGTTCCAAAATATCCCACAATGTGTAAAAATCTTTCAAAATGTCCTAAAATGTTGCGAAATATTCCAAAGCCTTCCAGAATATCTCAAAATGTTCCAAAATTTATCACGACGTTCCAAAATATCCCACGATGCTTGAAAATCTTCCAGGATACACAGAAACATTGCAGAATGTGTCAAGACGTTTCAAAATGTCCTTGAACATTTTTAAAATAAGTCAAGATGTCTCAAAACGTTCCAGATTGTATCATGACGCTCCAAAATGTCCCAAAAAGTTCCGGGATGTTTAAAAACCTTCCAAGATGCTTCAAGATATTCTAGAATATATCAGTACATTCCAAAAAGTCCTAAGACGTTCTGGGATCGTTCAAAACTCCCCAGGTCATTTTAAAGCCTTCTAGAATTTGTTAGAACGATCCAAAATGTCCTAAAATGTTGCGGAATATCTCAAAGCCTTTCAGAATGTCTGAAAATGTTCCAAAATATTTCAGGACGTTCCAAAATATCCCACGATGTTTAAAAACCTTCCAGGTTGCTTCAAAACATTGCAGAATGTGTTCGAAAATTTCAAAATATCCTTAAACATTTTTAGAATATTTCAAGATATCTTAATACGTTCCAGATTGTATCATGACGCTCCAAAATGTCCCAAAAAGTTCTGGGATGTTCAAAAACCTTCCAAGATGCTTCAAGATATTCTAGAATATATCAGTACATTCCGAAGTACCCTAAATCGTTCTGGGATTTTTCAAAACTTTCCAGGACATTTTAAAACCTTCTAGAATTTGTTAGAACGATCCGAAATGTCCTAAAATGTTGCGGAATATCTTGAAGCTTTTCAGAATGTCGGAAAATGTTCCAAAATATTTCAGGACGTCCAAAATATCCCACAATGTTCAAAAACCTTCCAGGATACTTAAAAAAATTGCAGAATGTGTCAGGACGCTTCAAAATGTCCTTAAATAGATATTTTAGAATATGTCAAGATGTCTTAATACGTTCCAAAATATTCCAAAAAGTTCCGAGATGTTTAAAAACCTTCTAAGATGCTTCAAGTACATCCCAAAATGTCCTAAAACTCTCTGAGATCTTTCAAAACTTTGCAGGACATTTTAGAACCTTATCTAATTTGTTAGAAAGGTCCAAAATGTCCTAAATTGCTGCGAAATATTTTGAAGCCATCCAGAATGTCTGGAAATATTCCAAAATGTATCAGAACGTTTCAAAATATCCCACAATGTTTAAAAACCCTCCAGGATGTTTCAAAACATTGCAGAATGTGTCAGGACGTATCAAAATATCCTTGAACATTTTTAAAATATGTTAAGATGTCTTTATACGTTTCAGATTGCGTCAGGACGCTAAAAAAAGTTCTGATCATCTTCCAAGATGCTTCAATATATTCCAGAATATATCTTCCAAAACTTTCCTGGACATTTTAAAATCTTCTAGAATTTGTTAGAACGATTCAAAATGTCATAAAATGTTGCAGAATATTTCAAAGCCTTCTAGAAAGTCAGAAAATGTTCCAAAATGTATCAGGACGTTCCAAAATATCCCATAATGTTTAAAAACCTTCCAGGATGCTTCAAAACATCGCAGAATGTCAGGACGTTTCAAAATGTCCTCAAACATCTTTAGAATATATCAAGATATCTTAATACGTTCCAGATTGTATCATGACGCTCCAAAATGTCCCAAAAAGTTCTGGGATGTTTCAAAACCTCTCAGGATGCTTCAAGATATCCTAGAGTATATTAGTACATTCCAAAATATCCTAAAACGCTCTGAGATCTTTAAAAACTTTCCAGAATATTTCAAAATCTTCTAAAATTGGTACGAACGATCCAAAATGTCCTAAAATATTGCAGAATATTTTAAAACCATCCAGAATGTCTAAAAATGTTCCAAAATGTATCAAAACGCTCCAAAATATCCCACAATGTTTGAAAACCTCCCAAGATGCTTTAAAACATTGCAGAATGTTGCAAAACCTTGCCCAAACTTGTTAAGGTCCTAACGGTGAGGTAAATCAGGGAAAAAATATATTCGGAATGTTATGACCCTTATGATGTCTTAAGATTTTTGTTTCATGAATATTTTGGCAACAAATATCATGGAAAAAAATTATTGGACAGTGAAAGTTGCCTCGACTAAAAATCGAACTCTGGGTCTTAACGAAGCAATAACGCACACCTTTAATTACTTTGCGGGCAATTTTATTATTTTGTACCCAACAGTGCAAATTCAAAAAAACCACATTGTAAAAATTGAAAAAGCAGGCAGTTAAAATTGTTTTACGATTTATTAATTTTTATTATAACTTAAATCTTCACGATTAATTCTTTATTTTGGAACGTCGTCTTACATTTTGTTTGGATATAAATAAAAATATTTTTTTCTTGATCACGTTTTTTGTGTGGATGAAAGTGAAACGAACAACTTTTGGTAGAAGTGTCGTGTTGTTTTGGTATTATGAAAACATTTGGAATGTCGTTCATTTCTCAAAATACAGTTTAGATAGAATATTTCTTCAAATTAATTCATAGCTGGCATATAATTTAGAATATTTTGAATAAATATTGAAATAGCTCTAATATCCATTGGAAAGGGTAAATAATCAATTCTAAGTTTAAATACGGATATATTTAACTTTAATAGAGCAGAAAATCAATTTGATTATCATATCTTATTCATTAATTTATATTTTTGCAAAAGCAGTGACAAAATTTGAGTTCTAGACCACAACATTTCGACTGTCAAAATGTTTCGACGAGACCAGCAATATGCCAAGAATATTAAGTTATAAAAGCCACTCTTGAAAACCGCAGCGCGGAGAAAAAGTGCCCGAATTTCTTGTTAAAGAAGATACCGCTAGCCGGCATATTAAAACTTTCATATAAAATACAAAATAATGACGTCGCAAAATAAGTCACTTACGGGCCTGTTAAATATTTATAATACCTTAATGAATGAAGCAAGAGGGGCTAACCCTCGTTTAGGAGTTATTTATTGGGTATTAAGACTAGTCGCGCGTAAGCTAAATAAGATTTAAGAGTGTTTCCCACAGATTTGACCGCTTAGAGCTGCCTATTTACCATTTTAATTTACTTCGGCTCTATTAACAACTTATTTATAAAAATAAGATTTTCGGATTCCAGAAGGATCATTATAAAATAGAATTTATCGAGGATTTCACAATACCCACAGCTTAAACTGTGAGCATCTATGCATTATACATACTTAAGTTGTAAAGGTAGTCAGACTTCACTTTTACTTCATGTAATCTGTTAGTTATTTGAGGAATACATTATCAAGCAAATATACTTGAAACTCTCATTCATTTCATGATTTTATAAAACAAAAAATGTATTAGGAAGGAAAATAGAACCAATCAAGTTGGTGCTCGACTCGCGCATTGAAGTCTCCAAACCGTGCCTTGAAAAAACGATTATATCTCATCAAATACTGGAAATATCAAAATAATTTTCAATTATTGTTAATTAACAAGGAATAGAGCAGCATTTAATATATTTTTCATGATTTTGTAATTTCTTTTTGAAATTGTGAAGAAGCCAGACATTTAAATAAAAATCTGAAAGAAGTTTTGAGTGCATATTTTAATTCTTAACAACTTTGTATTCTATTATTTTTGTCGTAAAATGAATAGAAGAGCAGGAAATTGCACAAAACTAAAAGCCTAGTTTGAATGTTTGACATGTCAACTAATTTGTTTCTTCCAATAAGACAGTTGGTAAACACAAATTTGTATTTATACCTTCAACATTAAAGGGTTTAAATTTAACTAAAATATAGCAATCGGTAGACTATAAAGAATTTTAATCTTATCTTTAATCTGCTTTAATGACAAATAAAATTTTAATTGCTTCTTTCTTACTCTTGCTTATGTCGTAATTTTATTTCACTTTCTTTGGAAAGATTCCGCAATTTGAAGCATTCGAATAATTCGAATTGGCATTATAAAATGATTCCAAATGATTGCACTAAATTTGGCATTAATTTGGATTTACTGCCTTAAGTGAATAGTTGCATTTCAATAAAGATGCAACCGTTTTATTGAGAGTTTCCTATTATTTATGCAACATCTTTCCATTAAAAATATGAGATAAATATATTTCCGTTAGATTTTTTCTATGTTACAGCTTCATTTCGTTTTGAATATATTAGCAATAGGTGCTTTTCTTAACGACTTGATTAGTGATGCTCGAATTCTAATCTTCTGCAACTGCAAGTCACTTTCACAACATTAATTATTATTTTTGAATATTAATATCTCATCAAAATTTGATATGAATGTTCTAATACAGTTTATGTTATATTTAACAACTCAATTAGCAATTTAAAATCGGCAGCTACTATTATCAAGATTAATAGATTTTTAAATTGATTTTATTTTAAGTGGGAGATAAGTTGATTGAATATTCCAAGAAATAATGAGATGAAAAGAATGATCCATTGAAAAACCTCTAAGAATCTTGAGAATATTCCAATATATGTTTCAAACCTTTCAGGATACTCTAAACCGCTCCACAATGTGTCAGGATGTTCCAAAATGTCCGAAATGTTTAGGAAACCTTCCAGAATGCTTTAAAACATTACAGAATTTTTCAGGACGTTCCAAATGTTCAAAAATGTTTCAGGGTGTGTATAAATGTTTGATAGTCACTGTACTGACTAGAGGAGGGGAATTATCGAAGTTAGGGCAGTAAGCATCTAGCTATTGTAGCGTGCAGAATGATATTACGTTTTTTCTTGTGTAAACCAAATTTAAAATAAATATATACAAATGTGGACGTGGGGGTCAATTTAATCATACCTCAATTCTATACATGGTCCTTCGAAACGGATGAAATAGTGAAATTAATAAACAATAACGTGGAAAATTCCATTAAGCACATTGTCATACATACGGCAACCCTGTCGTCAGTGTTCCGTGCATGTGATAGAGCGACAACGCAGCTGGGCGACTACACAACTACTTTCAACGCAACACAACAGTAGACGGCCAGTGCAAGCGTCAACATATTGGGCATCCAGCAGTGCAGAGAACGAGCGCAATAAACAACTGGACAACTGTAATCTTGAAGAAACGCAACCGGTGAGTTTCCCTTATATTTTTTCCTAAATATCAAAATATTATCCTTGTTGATCCTTATCAGAATTGCAATATAAACTAATAAAGCATAAAATGGCGGAATTTAATACATTAATACGTAAGAGAGGGTCGGTAAAAGCTAAATTGACGTTATTTAAAACATATCTCGCGAAAACACAAATAGCTTTGCAAAATCAACAGTCAACAGAGGATGAGAAAAATCTGTTCATAAACGAATTGGAAATACGAATAGAGAAATTTGAGCCTAGTCTCTCAGAGTTTGAAAAATTGCAAAACATAATTGAAGAGCACGCTCCAGATGATAAACTAGAAGAACAATACAAAGAGCGACAAGACTTTGAAGATGAATTCTATAACATAATTGCTGTAGCAAAAGATTTAGTTAATAAAAATAAACACAATAAATCGGTGTCGATAAAACAACATGCAGATGCTAATGAATCGGTAAACAATGTACCTAAACAATTTAATCATATTAATTTACCAAACATAAAATTACCAAGTTTTAACGGGAAATATGAAAATTGGACTGAGTTTCGTAACACATTCGTAACACTAATTCAGAAAAATCAAGATTTGAATGATTTAGAACGATTTCATTATTTACGTTCGTCACTTATAGAAGACGCGGAAGGTACGTTGCGGTCTATACCATTTACAGCTGAAAACTACGCGGTAGCATGGGCACACGTATGCAAGCGATATGATAATAAATCAATGATTGTCATCAATCATATAAAGGCCATAGACAATTTGCCAGTGCTACAAAAAGAATCATTTAAAGAATTATCAAACCTACTAGATGAGACAAATAAACATTTAACATCATGGAACGCAGTTCAAAATACCACAGAACAATTTGAAACATTAATGATTCATATTATAAAATCAAAATTAGATAAATATACCCGCATGAAGTGGGAAGAACAAAAAATAGGAGATAATCTTCCCAGTTGGAAAGAATTTAATGCATTTTTGCAAGAAAGAACCGAAAAATTATACTCACGAGATATTAACAACAAATCAGAGGTAAAACAAAGACCTACGGTAAAAACATTCCTAGTTACTACAAATAAGTGTCCGGTTTGTCAGGAAGAACACATAATTTATAAATGTGATAAATTATTAGCTCTGAAACCAGAAGATCGGTTAGAACAAATTAGAAAGCTGAAATTGTGCACCAATTGTTTGAAGAGCAATCATACCAACCGGGACTGTAGGGCAGGAGGCTGTAGAATATGTAAGGCCAAACATAATACGTTGTTACATTTTGAGACAAAAGCTGAAAGCGTAGCAGCGGAAAATAACCAAGAAACCAACAAAAACGTGATTGCTTTATCTTCACATATCCAGCAAACGGATCAAATAAGTTCAATCAATAATGTAATCTTATCAACAATACAAGTACAAGTAAGAAATAGAACAGAGTATCCAATTGTATGCAGAGCATTGCTTGACTCTGGATCACAAGCGAATTTTATCTCAGCGAAACTACAACAAAAACTAAAATTACCTACTCAAAATGTACATGTTGCAGTTCAAGGAATAAATCAAAGCGCTGCAATGCTAAAAAGCAGATGTCAAGTACTGGTAGAATCAATTAACAGCAATTACACCACAGAAATGATGTGTTTTGTACTTGAAACAATGCCGTGCAAAATACCCAATGTAAGAATCGATAAAATTCAATTCAACATACCAACACACATTAAATTAGCAGACCCGCAATTTCATGAACCCCAACAAATAGACCTCATAATTGGGGCACCGTTATTCTGGAAGATAATGTGTGTAGGACAGCATAACCTCGGTGACAACATGCCAGTTTTGCAAAAAACTAGATTTGGATGGATTATTGGTGGAGGCATGGAACCAATTCAAAAACCTACTATCATTCAATGCAATTTTGCCAATACATGGTCAATTGAAGAGCAAATAGAAAAATTCTGGTCCATAGAAGAAGTAAACCAAAATAGGATTCTATCTGATGACGATAGGAATTGTGAAGAGATATTTGCAAAAACAATAACACAAGACTCAAGTGGTCGCTTTATAGTAACCATTCCATTTAAAGAATCTCTATCACTCCTAGGAAACTCGAGAGAATTTGCATTACAAAGATTTCATGCATTGGAACGAAGACTAGCGATGGATCCAATTTTATGTCAACAATACTGTCAATTTATGAAAGAGTATGAAGAATTAGGACACATGAGCGAAGAGATTGGTACCCAGACAGCAGAATTTCCTGAATACTTTTTTCCACATCATGGAGTGGTCAATCCAAACAGCACTACTACCAAATTACGTGTAGTTTTCGATGGATCGGTCAAGTCAGATACAGGATATTCTATTAATGCATTACAATACACTGGACCAAATATTCAAGAAGAATTAATAAACATAATATTGAGATTCAGAATGTATAATGTCGTCATAACAGCGGACATCGAAAAAATGTACCGGCAAATATTGGTACAGCCAGACCAAAGATCATTACAAAAAATATTTTGGCGAACAAAGCCAGAAGAAGAAATTAAAGTATTTAAATTGAATACTGTGACGTATGGCACAGCTAGTGCTCCGTTTCTAGCTGTAAGATGTCTCAAGCAGCTAGCAATGAATCATGAACAACAAAATCCTAAAATTTCAAGAATTATCGCTGAAGATTTTTATATGGATGATTTGATCACAGGTGCAAACACAACAGAAGAAATGCAGAATATTATAACTGCAATAGTAGCAATAATGAAAGCAGTAGGATTTAATTTAAGAAAATGGACATCCAATGAGCCAGAAACCATGGAAACCCATTTATCATTACATAACACAGAGGTACACTTTGACACCAAAGACAACACTAAAATATTAGGCCTCTATTGGTGCAATGACTCGGATATGTTGAAATTT
This sequence comes from Dromius quadrimaculatus, assembly GCA_963989225.1. Taxonomy (NCBI): domain Eukaryota; kingdom Metazoa; phylum Arthropoda; class Insecta; order Coleoptera; family Carabidae; genus Dromius; species Dromius quadrimaculatus. The sequence goes on along the minus strand of OZ022334.1, from coordinate 6,091,224 downwards.
AAAATAAACAGTAAAATTGAAGACAATAATCGAATTACTAAAAGGATGGTAATTTCGGAATTAGCACAAATCTTTGACCCGTTGGGATTGTTAGCCCCTTGCATTATCATGGGTAAAATAATTATTCAAAAATTATGGCTATTAAAATTAACATGGGACGAATCGGTGCCATTAGATATACACACTCAGTGGTTGAATTTCAGAAATCAACTGCCAATGTTGAATGAAAAACAAATACCAAGACAAGTTACATGCAAAAATGCGACCAACATTCAGCTACATGGATTCTGCGATTCCTCAGAGCGAGCATACGGAGCTTGTGTGTATGTATTAAGCAAAAATAATCAAGATGTTCAAGTAAACCTTTTGTGCGCAAAAACACGAGTTGCTCCACTAAAAACTGTAACCATTCCAAGGTTAGAGCTATGTAGTGCTGTTCTTTTATCAAAATTAATTCAAAAGGTTTTAGTAGCATTGCGAATAACTATAAACCAAATTTATTTGTGGTCGGATTCAACTATCACGCTTAACTGGATCCAAACTGAACCTTACAAATTAAATATATTTGTGGCAAATAGGGTCAATCAAATTCAGAATATGACAAACATAGATAACTGGAGATATGTAAATACCAAAAATAATCCAGCAGATTTATTAACAAGAGGAATCACGCCGCTTATGTTGAACCAAAGTAGTATTTGGTGGACAGGGCCAGTATGGTTGAAAGAAACTGAAGATCAATGGCCACAAGTAGAGTGCGATAAACTAGATGAAATACCTGAAACTAAACGACAATATGTAACATCAATGTATACAGGTCAAGTATCATCATGGATACCATTCAACAAATTCTCAACCCTATCATTTCTAAAGCGAGCTATTGCCTATTGCCTTAGATTCATAATGAATTGTCGATTGAAAAAAGAAAGTCGTCAATATGGAGAATTAACTAGCATCGAATTGAACAAGGCATTTTCACAAATAATAAAATGCAGTCAACAAGAAAGTTTCGAAAAAGAAATCAAAGATTTAAAAGAAGAAAAAATTATATCACATAAAAGCAAATTATATAAATTGAATGTATTTTTAGATGATGCGGAATTGCTAAGAGTAGGTGGCAGATTACATAATTCACCTATACCATACGATCAGAAGCATCCGAAAGTTCTAAGCAACGCGCATCCATTGACACGATTGATATTATTACAGGAACACATAAGATTACTACATATTGGAACCCAAGGTCTGATTGCTTCAATAAGACAAGAATTTTGGCCAATAGCGATTAGAAATCTAGCAAAGAAAATTGTCCATAACTGCACAATTTGCTTCAAAGTTAAACCAAAGAGTTCTCAAGCAATCATGGGGAACCTACCAGAAACTAGAGTAACACCATCTCTTCCATTCACTAACGTAGGAATAGATTTTGCGGGACCTTTCATGATAAAAAACAAGGATGGTCGTGGATGGAAACCGATAAAAACATATATCTGTATTTTAATTTGCATGAGTACAAAGGCTATACACTTGGAAGTAGTTAGCGGATTATCAACAGAATTATTTCTCGCTTCGCTACGAAGATTTACTTCACGACGAGGAAAACCAACTAATATATTCTCCGATAATGGTACCAACTTCGTGGGTGCTAACAGGCAAATAAATGAAATGTACCGATTAATCACACAAAATCAACAAGAATTAGTCAGGGCAACGACAGCCGAAAATATCACATGGCACTTCATACCACCCTATGCACCAAATTTTGGAGGATTATGGGAATCAGGGGTAAAAATGATGAAAAATCACCTAATAAAAACGGTTAAAAATAAAATTCTTACTTACGAACAGTTAACTACAGTTCTTAATCAGATCGAAGCAATTCTGAACTCCCGACCGTTGTTACCTGTGACTGATAATCCAGATGACCTAGAAATCCTTACACCTTCCCATTTTTTAATTGGAAGAACTTTAACTTCCATACCAGATCCCAATATAATGTCTGTACCCGAAAACCGATTGTCAGTTTGGCAAAAAATTCAACAACTTCAGCAACACTTTTGGGCTCGATGGCAGCGGGAATACCTGTCGGAGCTTCAGCAACGGCAACGAAGAGGAAAAACAGAAACAACCTTGAAACTGGGTGATTTAGTGATAGTGAAAGATGAAAATTTACCAGTGCTTAAGTGGTTAGTGGGACGTATTACTAAATTATTCCCAGGCAATGACGGAATAACGCGAGTGGTGTTAATAAAGACTCCTCACGGAGAAATTAAGCGTGCTATCTCGAAACTTTGTGTTTTACCCAACGAAGGAAACGATACTTTTTAAGAAATTCTTTTCATATCCTCAAGTAAAATGTTATAAATAAGTTACTTTTAAGGAATTACTGTAATTGTTTTATATATATATTCGTATACTTTTGAAAGTACCCTTTCAAGGAGGGGGAGTATGTATAAATGTTTGATAGTCACTGTACTGACTAGAGGAGGGGAATTATCGAAGTTAGGGCAGTAAGCATCTAGCTATTGTAGCGTGCAGAATGATATTACGTTTTTTCTTGTGTAAACCAAATTTAAAATAAATATATACAAATGTGGACGTGGGGGTCAATTTAATCATACCTCAATTCTATACAGGGTGTCTCAAAACGTTCCAGAATATCTTAATACGTTATAGAATGTATCACAACGAACCAAAATGTTCTAGAATATATCAGTACATTCCAAAATGTCCTAAAACGCTCTGCGATGTTTCAAAACTTTCCAGGACATTTACAAACTTTCTAGAATTTGTAAGAACGTTCCAAAATGTCTCAAAATGCTGCGGAATATTTCAAAGCCCTCCAGAATGTCTGAAAATGTTTCAAAATGTATCAGGGCATTCCAAAATAACAAACAATACTGAAAAACCTTCAAGGATGCTTCAAAACATTGCAAAATGTGTCAGAACGTTTCAAAATGTCCTTAAACATTTTTAAAATATGTCAAGATGTCTTAATACGTTCCAGATTGTGTCAGGGCATTCTAAAGTATCCCAAAAAGTGCCCAGATGTTCAAAAACCTTCCGAGATGCTTTAAGATATTCTAGAATAGATCAGTACATTTCAAAATGTATTAAAACGTTTTGGGGTCTTTCAAAACCTTCCAGGGCATTTCTAAACCTTCTAAAACGTTTCAAAATGTCCTGGAGGAGTATTCCAAAGCCTTACAGATTATCTGAAAATATTTCACAATGTTTCAAAACCTTCCAGGATGCTCCAAAACAGCGCAGAATGTGTCAGGACGTTTCAAAATGTCCTTTAACATTTTTAGAATATGTCAAGATGTCTTAATACGTTCCAAATTGTGTCAGGAAGTTCTAAAATATCCCAAAAAGTTCCGGGATGTTTAAAAACCTCCTAGGATGCTTTAAGACATTCTAGTATATGTTAGTACATTCCAAAATGTCCTTAAACGCTCTGAGATGTTTCAAAACTCCCTAGAACATTTTTTCAAAACTTTCTAGAATTTGTAAGAGCGTTCCAAAATGTCCTAAAATGTTGAGGAATATTTCAAAGTTTTCCAAAATGTCTGAAAATGTTCCAAAATGTATCAGGACGTTCCAAAACATCCCACATTATTTGAAAAGTTTCCAGAATGCTTTAAACCATTGCAGGACGTTTCAAAATGTCCTTAAAAGTTTTTAGAATACGTCAAGATGTCTTAATACGTTCCTGATTGTGTCAAGACGCTCTGAAATGTCTCAAGAAGTTTCGGGATGTTCAAAAACCTCCCAGGATGCTTCAAGATATTCTAGAATATATCAGTACATTCCAAAATGTCCTAGAACATTTTAAGATCTCTCAAAACTCTCCAGGACATTTCAAAACCTTCTAGAATTTGTTAGAACGTTCAAAAATGTCCTAAAATGTTATGGAATATTTCAAAGCTTTCCAGTCTGGCTGAATATGTTTCAAAATGTATCAGGACATTCCAAAATATTCCACAATGTTTAAAAAGCTTTTAGGATGCTTCAAAGCATCGTAGAATGTGTCAGGACATTTCAAAATGTCCTTTAACATCTTTAGAATATGTCAAGATGTCTTAATACATTTGAGATTGTGTCTGCTCGCTCCAAAATGTCCCAAAAAGTTCCAAGATATTTAAAAACCTCCCAGGATGCTTCAAGATATTTTAGAATATATCTGTACATTCCAAAATGTCCCAAAAAGTTCCAAGATATTTAAAAACCTCCCAGGATGCTTCAAGATATTTTAGAATATATCTGTACATTCCAAAATGTTCTAAGACCCTCCGAGATGTTTTAAAACTTTCCAGGACATTTTGAAACCTTCTAGAATTTATCAGAGCTTTCCAAAATGTCCTTAACTGCTGCGGAATATTTCAAAGCCTTCCAGAATGTCTAAAAATGTTGCAAAATGTACCAGGATGTTCCAAAATATCCCAAAATGTTTAAAAACTTTTCAGGATGCTTTAAAACATTGCATAATGTGTCAGGATGTTTAAAAATGTTCTCAAACATTTTAAAAATATGTTAAGATATCTTAATACGTTCCAGATTATATCAAGATGATCCGAAATGTCCCAGGAAACTCCGAGATGTCGCAAAATCTCCCAGGATACTTCAGACATTTCAGAATATGTCATTACGTTGTCTCAAAACGTTCTGGGATATTTCAAAACCTCTTACGATATTTCAAAATGTTTTTAAAAGTTCCAAAATATCTCAAAATCGCCCAAAATGCTTGAAAATGTTCCAAAATGTATGAGGATGTTCCAAAATGTATGAGGATGTTCCAAAATGTTCCAAAACGTTACAGGATGTTTGAAAAGCTTTTAGGATGATTCAAGACAGTCCAAAAAGTCTCAGGACGTTCCAAAATATCCCACAATTATCGAAAACCTTCCAGGATGCTTCAAAGCATTGCAGAATGTGTCAGGACGTTTCAAAATGTCCCAAAATATTTTTAGAATATGTCAAGGTGTCTCACTACGTTCCAAATTGTGTCACGATGCTCTGAAATGTTCCAAAAAGTTTCGAGATGTTGCCAAACCTTCCAGGATGCTTTAAGACATTCCAGAATTTGTCAATACGTTCCAAAATGTCTCAAAAAGCTCTGAGATTTTTTCAAAATCTCCTACGGTATTTCAAAACTCTCTAGAATTTGTCATGTCGTTTCAAAATGTTCTTAAACGTTCAGGAATATTTCAAAACCTCCCAAAATGCTTGAAAATGTTCTAAAATGTATTAGGACGTCCCAAAACGTTCCAGGATGTTCCAAAATCTTTCAGGATGATTCAAGACAGTCCAGAATGCGCCAGGACGTTCCAAATATCCCAAAATATTTCGGGATGATCGAAAATCTTCCAGGATGCTTCTAAAATGTTCCAGAAAATATCAGGACGTTTCAAAATGTCTTCAAACAATCTTGAAAAACGTTCCGAAATGTTTAAAAATGTGCTCTAATGTACCAAAACATTCCGAGGTGCTTTAAAACAACAATACAACGATTTATTAAGTACCATTATCCTGATTAGGATCATTAAGATTTATGATCGGTTTCTAGAGAGGGAGCCTGAGAAACAGCAGCGAATGCCCATCGTCTATTGCTGCAGTATTTGCCCGGTATTTGTCAATACGTTCCAAAATGTCTCAAAAAGTTCTGAGATTTTTTCAAAATCTCCTACGGTATTTCAAAACTCTCTAGAATTTGTCATGTATTTGTTGACACTCGGAAAAAATTCGTTTGATGATTCTGATGGAGAGTTTAAGGCATTGCAATTATCACCCTTAATTTTTCGACGTATATTACTCAGAGAAAAGATATATTTTGCTACATCTGCTCTGACGAACGGTATGGAGCCAGTGGACACGAATGAAGAGGTCGAAGCTGAAACGAATATATATTTTGCAGACTTGGACGCATCTTATTATCATGATGGCATTAAAAGACTAAATATATTGAATTGCGAATAGATTACGTTTTCTTTATCAGGCCGAGAACTTTTCGAAGTACCTTCATTGCAATGTTGTCTGAATTATTCAGGATTGCTCATGTTATGTCGCTTGGTGGAGGAAATCTACGAGGGTTTCCTCTCTAAACTGTGAATATTTGTTGACAATAGTACACTAGAAAGCTGGATACTTTTTGGGCAGACCTCCTGTTTCTTTGTTTTTCTACAACTTTTTCAAATTGTACCTCAGGCAAAATCTGCTTGTTGTACAACAGCAATATTTTTATAACTTGCTCAAATTCCCGAAAATTTTTTTCTGCAGATTAGTCTGCATCCTAAATCAAATTCGTATTTATTTTTCATCCTGTTGTTTGTTTAATATTGTAAAAAATCAAAAAAGGATAATCTTCAGGGCTTAAATATTACAGTAACTTATTCAATTTACCGTAAAATATCCTATTTAACAATTTTTCTATTTTTATTGTCCTTCTTAGGTACAATTTTTTATCACAATGCCCAAATCCGGGGTGGTCATGCCATCTTCCATAAAAATTGCCACCGGGTAAATCGGTTTAGAAAGTAAACAACAAATAAAAAATAGTTGGCGTGCGTGATTTCAGGGACAAATTTTGTTGCGATTTAGGACACAAATCCTCTTAATTTTGTTGTTTTTTGTGAAAATATTGACAAGAAAAATATTGGTTGGGATTTGATTATAAAAAAGATAGCAGGTTTTAAGTAAAAGCGAATTATTTGCAGGTGGGAAATGAAATTGGGGCAAACTATATTTAATAATGTAATTATTAGGGTTGGTACACGGAAACGAAGATATTTATAAAATTGCTGAAGGACATTTTTAGGTATCAGGAAATGAGTCAAGGAATTTCCAAGAAAATAATTTAATGTAAGAGAATTGGAGTTCTTGAAGAACACTCACAAATTTTTCAAATTTAATTGCTAATCCAATTCTAGAACACAACTCTCAACCAAAATAGTTTCAACCCTTCATTTCTCATTCTTCTGCTCCACTTTGAGGTTTGAATGTTGTTTACAACGATTTAGATCTTAAAAGGATGCGTTCCTAATTCCTAGAGAGCCGACATATCTGCATTCGCATCTGTACCTTGAAGATACCACTGATACAGTTTCCACATCTGTCACTAGTACCAATAACTCTTTCAGAAACCACAAAGAATCAAAGAATTGAAAGATGTTAGGTGTTGTCCCATGGGCCGAATATGCCACACAGAGAAAACACAAATAAAATAGGGGATTCAGCAAGAAGATGTCGTACGATGAAATATAATTGAAATTCTATTCCAATATTTATGTTTTGCTGTTTTTTAGTCAGAATGCCGAAGGGAATTTGCTTATTTGTAAAGTATAAGTACATAATATTTTTTCCCTTTTTTTCCTGGAAATTTTAGTTTCCAACTCTTCAAAAATTAAAGGAGGGATGAAATGTATTTTCTTACGCTAGCGCAAAGTGTCTGCAACTCTTTGGTGAATTTCAACTTTCACTTTGAAAAGTATTCAGTAGTGAAAGGATTATTTGTCCACTGTTCTCTGTTCGACATGTGCACAATATATCTCAACCCTTTCATAAAAATGAATCGCAAAATGCATTATCTGAAACGACGGGAAATTTTCAAAACCCTTGATAATTCACAAAAGTAAAATGGTTCAGCCAAAACAAGTTTGAAAAGTGAAAAATAATACATATGTCTCGACAGATGACAGTTTAAATTTCAATGGCATATGTTCCGAATAAAAATAATCCAAATCTCAAGGCTATGGACTACATTTTAGGAAGAAAAATATTTGGAAGTATTGTTATTAGCAACGAACTTCCGAAGAAATTAAGATACATTGTAAATAATATTCTTGGAGAACATGGGATTAACTTTATGAACAATATTTACAAATTCCTATAAGGGAAGACCGTATCAAAATTTGTTACGTGGCTTAGAAGAAGATGGTGACAGTTGGTGCTCTTCGATTTTATACCGCATGTCTTTCAAAGATTGAAAATTTATTTTTGATAAGAGAAATAAAAAAGTTATTGACCGATGCACGCTTTTCAATCACAGTGCAAACTCCAATTATATATATTTTTTTAAATTGGGTTTTCCGGGACAACATTTTGCATGCCTTCGTAACGTAAAATAGTTGAGAGTGATTTAAAGCCTAGTACTAAAAAGCATGCAATTCGCAACAGCCCAATAAGATTGAAAGATCGCGTGAACTAATAGAAAAAATATGGAATTCCGTGTTTTTCAAATTGCATGCCAATGGAAAGGATGGAAGTTTTAATCATAAAACTCTTGTGAAAAAATGGCATGCATCCTTCGTTGGTACAAGGATGGCAAATTATATAATAAGAGAGATCCTGGTTAATTGGGCTTACGCATATGTGCAATATCTACCCAAAATCTCCCATCTTTGTACCAACGAGGGATGCATGCCAATTTTTCTTATGAAGTTTTTATGGCTGAAGCTTCCATTATTTTCATTGGTATTTCCCTTTTTTTTCAAAAGTTCATACGACTGTTCGAGCCTTCAGGGTTGATCCGAATTGTATGCCTTTTAGTACTAGGTTTTAAATTACTTTCAACTATATCACGTTACAAAGGCATGCAAAATGTTGTCACGGAAAAACCGAATTTAAAAAAAAATATTAATGGAATTTGCACTATGACCACAAAGCGTGCATCGCTAAATAATCTTATTATCTTATTTATCAAGGGGTTTTCCAACCCTCCAAAAGGCATGCGGTATAGAATCGGAGAGCCCCAACTGTCACTATTTCCTAGTCTATAAGCGGAAAATCAGACAGCGAGTTAGTCTTATACTATTTAGAGGCTAGAGACTAGAGACTAGAGATTAAATTATTGTTGTATATACAAGTCCTGGTCAAGTCCAGTTGGTCCAGTCAATGAAAAAATGTTTTTTGAAAAAATATCACCAATTTTCAGAAATATAATTGGAAGTAGCACATTTTTCTATTCAATTACAGAAGACTTATCCTCTTTTTTATATTGAGCTATATTTTAAGTGAGAATATAAAAACAAGAACCGGAAGGCTTACTCAAGGTCCACGCCATAGATTTTCCGTGAAAACGTCGAGATAAAATGTGTATTTGATGCAAGCTTTTCTTTGATTTGCAGTTTCTATAATTCTGCCCATATTTATGACTCACATGAGACGACATCTTTGGGTTTTTTGCAATTTTCAATTTAATACTGATTTTTACATATATTTCGGCGAATATTTTCATTGTTCCACTTTGAGTCCTAGTAGTTCTTCTCAAGTTGTTTACAATGACACTTAAATATGTTCTCACGCCACACAAATTTATAATTTTACACATCGCTAATTCACAACAATCACGCGCAGGCGCTTATACTAGCCCAAAGACGTCATGGGCAAAACAAACGCTGCACGATAAATACGTACAGACATGCTCTATCCATTGTGACTTATAGCTATAGCGATTGAAATCTGATGATATTTTTTAACACAAGAAACTTTCAACGGCTATCATTGTACTTACTTTATGAGCGACAAGATGTTTTCACGTCAAAATTCCAAGGTTTCTCTAAAAATTACAAGATATAGAAAATCTACACAGATCAAATAAATAATTACCTTTGTGTTATATCGCCTTTATGATTATTTATCGTCTTTATACGTCTTAACATAGTATCAACTAATATTTAGTAATCATCCGAAGTAAAATTGCTCCAAATATTTTGTAGACAATTACATAACTCTAGAATGTTTTCCAATAATTCAAAATCTTGTAATCAATTAAATAGTCGCTGAAGATGATTGCTGTGGCAACCGAAACGTCCAAATAAACTGTGTCTACAATGACTATGATTTATTCCGATCCTTTAAACCAACCAATTTCAAATAATAATAACTCTAGAACGTTTCTTATTGGTCAGAATCGGAACGTTTTTTCATGATATGTTTCGACAAATAGACAATAAACTACGCAATGAATTCACCTATAATGCAAGGTGATAAGTCTGTCGGCTACTTTATTCAATATGGTACTGAACCAAGTTCTATTCAGAATTACAGGCAATAGAACTATGCTAATAAAGGCACAACAATTATGTTAATGTAACGTGCTATAGTGGAAAGGCTCGTAAAGATGACTTTGCATGGGCGGAACCTATCGTCCTCTTTGCGTCGCGCCGCGCCGCATCACATCACCCCTCCCGATGGAAGCCTCTAGTAATATTCCAGAATGTGGTACAATTCTCGAGAAATGGAGATTTCTATATATAAGCAAGCAAAAGAAGTGTGTTATAGTGTGTAATGGTGAACTAGAACAGTGAATATCAAGAAGTGAAGTGAACAGTATATATAAATAGTTGAATATAAATATCTGCGACTTTGTTTAGGTTAGTATTAAGTGATAAATATAGTGTTGTTAGTGATATTCAGAAGAATAAAACTTTTATTAAATTTTAAACAATTAAATAGTGACTTTCATTAGATCACAAACTATATTTCGTCAAGCAATAAACATTACATTAATATGCCGATAACATCGTCATAATAACGAAAAGAGTGCAAAGCATGAAATATCTATATGAAAATAGAATAGGAGGTACAAAAAGCTGGCTTACAAATAAATATAGAAAAGACAAAATATATGAAAATGTCGAGTTCTGTAGAGAGGAGAAGACCACAAAATATAGACATAGAGGATGAACCATTCGAAGGAGTCACGAACTTTTCGTATCTAAGAATGAACATAACAAATGGCATGGTTTTAGGCACGACTATAAAGTTAAGAATACTAGCAGGAAATCGTGTGTACTTCATAAATAGGAACCTATTAAAAATCAACTTTTATCACGCCAAACAAAATTATAAATATGCTACATTCAGAGGACTAGTAGCAACCTACAGTAGTGAAACGTGGATAAAACTTTGGAGCAGTTGAAGAACAAGGTTTATGGAGAATACGTTACAACGCGGAACTAGGGAAGCTATTAGAAGATAGCTAGGTTCATTCAGTTGCAAAGAATTAGATGGTACGGCCATATAGTGAAGAATATATATAGTGAAGAATGAAAGAAGAAAAAATACCTCAAAAAATACTTGAAGGGAAAATATATAGAAAAAGAAAAAGAGAGAGGCCCTGAAAAAGATGGCAGGACCATGTCGAAGATGACTAACGAAAAATGAGGATGAAAGGCTGCAGAACTATAACTCACGATCGAAGTGAATGGAATAAGATTGTCGAGGAAGCCATGGCTCACCCCGAGCTATAGAGTTATACAAGAGACAGAAATGTTTCAAGACTTCGATTGGCAAGAGACTTAAATCACTATACGTCTTATTTTGGAAGTGAAATATAATATTTTAACATCCAATTTTCCACGATTTCAGCTGTAGGACATGCGGCATCATCTTATTGGAAGATTCATTCAAACGTATCCATTCAATTTGTGATTCTCAATTCTCTTAACGGAGTTTAATATATGTATCAGCGTTTATACTACAGTCTACAATGATTAATTTGCTGTCTCCTCTAGATGGCATGTATCCCCAAATCATTATAGAGACTGAAAACCATGTTCTTCTGGACGTGGTTTTTATTCTGTTCGACTCTTTATGACTCGGCGTTGATTGTCTTCAAAGTAAACTTCAAATCTAGTTTTATCACAACATAGTGTGGAACTGTGAAATAACAGAGTCTCAAACTGTGAAGTGACACAGTTAGAGTTGATGTATGTTGATGATAGCCAAATTTAAGTCGTAAGGAATCAAGAAGGAATTTATTACACTGAGGCTCAGTTGCATGTACTTTAGTTTATCCTAAGCTAAGCTCCATTACCTGAGTAACGACTATTGGGATAATTGTTACTAAGGTAATCGAGCTACGCTTAGGATAAACCAAAGACTGTGCAACCGAGCCTAAGAGTTTTTGAAAGAGCTTTGTTTCCGGCCTCTGTAAAAATTTGGAGCGACATAGATTTCAATATCTGAATATCCACGATTTCAAAAGAATTTTTCCAAATAATTGATGACAAATATGTATAATCTTGTTAACTATATAAAAATATAGACCTACAATCTTTTATGTCCTATTTATCCTTTTTATACTTAAACCTAGCCGAATGCATGTCAGACTACGCACAGAGAAGGGTACCGTAGTGAAGAAGAACGTTCACCGTTTTATAGTATTTCTCAAAGACATTGTGAGAAGTAATAGCTATTTATGTAATTAGTATATAATATAGAATTTTATTGGACGAGCGAGCAGCGCGAGCGAGTCTAATAAGGGAGGCGAGTCTATAAAATTATTTATGCAATCGCTAAGCTTAAAGAAGTAGCGTGTAATCAAAATATCTCATATCTCATTCAAACCAATTTTCATTAGAAGTGTCATTCAGCTTCTACCACCTCTATTTTTTTCAGAATTCTCTACCATACAGCTGAGAAATTTATCTAAATTTCGTCTACAGTGATGAAACGATGCCTGAAGCTCTACGGACTTCTTGCAAACAGTTGTCATAGCTTTTTCGGTTGAAGAAGCGTTCAGCACTTGAATTGGAGCTGTTTTTTCGCTGATAGTCCATTTTGTGGACTGTCTTTTGGTATTGTACATGTAATGGTGTATCTTTGTTTCGTCTAAGCTGATGAAACGATGCCAAAAGTCCTGTGGATCTCTTACAAATTACAGAAGACTTTCCGGCTTAAAGACCTCCAAGATTTGGACTATTTTTAGGTCTCAGACATACAGTGTTATATCTTTGTTTTGTCTTTCGATACCTAAAGTCCTGTAGAACAATAAGGAATTTGTGATGTACCTTGTTTAGTGAAAAAGGTTGAGATTTTCTGGTTCATTCAACGTTGGCAGAATTTATTGATGTTTTGTACGTTGAAGAGCGCTAATTATACTCTTAGTACACTTCTCTGTAATAATTAAATGGTTCAAATACGGGAATAACAACCTAATAAGTGTAAAAATCACGGTAAACTACTGTTAATTACAAACGAAATACAGCGCAAATTCCAGATAATTTAGAAGTAATATATTGGCCTCAAAAATGTGATTTAATGTGAACAGTAAGGAGAAGAGCATACTTTTGAATCGCAATTTATTCAAACCAGTTTTTTGGAGCAAAGCAATGAAATTGGCAAACAAAATTGTCGATGTTATCGGTTTTATGAAGGCAAAAATGAGATAAACACATTAATTTAGTTTCTGCACAATTTGTACAACTGAAAAAATATATCTATCGATTGGAAATCGCTTCCTGAATAGAATTGTCCCCATAGAACATATTTTTTGCATGCTAAGTATTTCCTAATCTATATTACTTGTAAAAAAATTATCTCCAAGAAATCATGCCGAATTACAGCTGTCTATCTAATTAAAAGGCTATTTATGTCAACTAAATGTACATAAGTCGATAAACTTATGTTAAATTATTGGAAAATTTGGCTAATTAAGTTTAAAACTATGCGTTGATTGGCGAATGTACCAAAATTGGCTTAATTTCAGCACCTAGCAAAATTAATTGATCGTAACGGAAACCAAGGATTTCACTGTAAGTTTGTGTTGAAAAACTATCACTCAATTTATCAACTTCTATTATAATAATTAATTAATACATTAAAAATAACCTAGTTGTCACATTTCAGGAATCACGTTTTTCAATATTTCCAGGACTATTAATCATACTTTTTCCAAATGACATGAACCTGAAATGAGATGTCTTTCGCGAATTGAATTCGAAACCAGTCCAGATAGACCCAAATTTCTTATCTGACACTCTGACACTTCTTATAAGCCCCATATCAAAGAAGACAGATAAAAAAAATATATTATTCATTAGCATGTTGCTTTCAAGTTGGTTTCACTTTCCATTTATGACAGAAACGTCACCCTTAATATTTTGCCACACACACTGTATCAAAATATGCCAATTTATCAAAATTTTGTAACATTTAATAATCAGTATGCAAAGATTGCTGTTCAATTTCATATTAAATACTTGGGATAATTACTCAGCTGAGCATCGTGTGGATGCTTTGATCAATCAATTGTCCATATTACCATATAGGTGATTAAAATTTGTAATTAAAAAAAAAAGCTTCTATAGGTTATTTTGTGATCAGTCAGACAAGAAAAGTACAGTTATTATTTTCAAATATTGATGTTTGGTTAAGAGATATTGATTGGTATAATGAGGAAATCTAAGCATGGTTTTTAATCGGGTATCATTAGGAATGCTACACGAGTGGATTAAAGCCCGGAATGCTTGATTTATTATTTTATTTGTTCGAAATCGAGCCACACACGTATGAGTACACTCTGTGCCGAAAGCTGGATTCTATTTGCATTTAATGCCATCGCCAAAAGATCAAAGAATTATCCAAAAGTTCAAGAATGCTTTTAAAATCCAATTTTACAAATACAAATTATTTTTACTTCCTTGCTTCATTACGAGGGCTGTCTTTTTAGTTTAGCGAGCTGTGTGCAAGCTTTTATTGCCTTGTTGGAGGATTCGTCGTTCAGGGTTGGTTTTTCGAAGCTCAGCAATTACTTCCGGCAAACAAATGGTTGTATACCAATCGGCATTAATAGTTCTTCGATCTTGCAGAAGAATTTTGCTACATGATCTGCTTTTGAGACAAATGTCGCGACCATCTTTTAGAACACACTTCGAGAACGGATGACTAGCGTTGCCTATGCTGAATTGGCCCAAAGTCTTTTGACACTAATTGAAGCTAGCTTCTTTCTGTGATTCTGTCAACAGATCTATTATCCAATAGTAGAATAATTTTTTACACGAAATTCTTCGAACAAAATTTTTTGAACTGAGATCTATAAAATCCCCGATAATGTCACATTCTCGCAATATGTCGCATGTTGATCTTCGTTGATGAGTCGCGCACGGTATTGACGTTTTCTTGAGTAACTACCGTTTTTGGAAGACCTGTTCTTGGCTCGTCGCAAAGACTTATTTGTCCACGTTTGAATTCTCCATACCACTGATAAATGGTTGACTGATGTGATATTTCATTACTGAAAATAGAAACCAACTCTGCGAGGCATTCTTGTTGAGATAATTTTCTACGTAAGTTGTAAAAAATTATTGGCCGAAAATTTTTTCTAGTCAAGTCCATATTTCTGAATAATTATACGTATCGTACCGAAACTTTAGATTTAGCTCAACATGGAGGCAATTTTTTTTGTTTGAGATTTCATCTGTAAACTAGTATGCAAAGCTGAAAGACAGCCTCATAAAGGACCTAAATATGTTCTTGATACATTCTCTAGAGTATCAAGTTAGCTTGAATGATGTATTTTCTTGGGAGTCTATTAAGCCAAGGATACCTTTCCTAAAGTAACCTGGATACTGAGAAAAAATTGTCCTTAGAATTGCCTAAGTATAGGAAAACCGATTTATATACTACGGTTGTGCAAAATAAATAATTTTCATAATAAGTCATTCAGTGAGAGCCTAATACAGAAGCCGCGGTAACTATTTTATGTCTACCTTGTGATATCCATGTTTTATTAAAACATTGAAAATATCTTGCCAATTTCAAATAATGAACAAATATATAAAAAAAATTGAACTGTTAGCTAAAGCATTATTTTGGACTTGTGTGAAATGTGCTTGGTTACTTGCCTTTCAGGCGTCAAGACTAAAATTTTTTTTTGGTAACTAGTTTACCTTTTTTATGTAGACCTTAGATTATAGAGTTCCTGAGGAACATTCGTTTTGGACCTAATGAAACTATTCCAATTAACGAAACAATTAATACATGTAATCGAAACAATGAGTCTTTTCAAAGAGTTTGCTACAAAAATCGAAATCCAAGAGATTTGAATCCCAAATCGATACTTTTTTCAACTTAAATATTTATGGCGTCTTATGGGACGACATAACACATTTGCTACTGTTTTAGATAGACAGTAAAAGATATGAACATAAAACTAACAAATATGTTCTATTTGGAGAAAGGTCTGTATACAAATTATTTGAAACACAACGTTTCAACAGGAATGTGCTGCCTTTTTCAAGTGTATAAATGTATAATAAATAAATAAACAAAATTGTCAAGACAACAAAAAAAGAATAGTAACTAGATAAGTAAAATATAATAACTATTAGGATCGTAGAGCTCTGCTTGTGATTTAGCTTACAATTCAATGTCTATAGGTCTTCAGGATATACATAAAAATGAAGATTTAAATATGGAAATTATCCAACTCAATCTGGCTCTGATCTTTTTGGTTTGGAACCATCCACAGATCTTTTTAATTGCAATTGCAATTGCAAGCGGCGGACCCACCTTAGTATATACGTATGATGATCTAGTTGTCGTTATAGCCGAACATTCACGAAGGCATTTCGGGTATTTGCTAATGATTTTATCGTTGTTATGTATCTCCCATTAACCCTCACACTTACAACAGTTTGTAGAATGAATATTCACGATCATTTGTTCAAAATTTCAAGAAAAGTCACGGATAAATAAAAAAGATATTCTAATATTAAGTTCAGTTCAGGACGAAAAATCAATACTGAGGCCTGCCTCTACTTTCTCTATCTCTGTCTATTTTCAACATTTTCCATAGCTTAGTTTCTCTAACACTTTGGTCTTATTTGACTCGCTGAAATGATCACTTCAGTATGTTGTTATATTTATAACTGGTTACACTATTTAATCCTGTTTTGTTAAACTTAAAAAAAATGTACTTTTGCTAAATATTAAATTTAATTTTTGATTTGAAAATGACTGTAATCAAAGTCGAAACATCGTCAAATTAATATGTGTTAACTAAAATAAAGCCAGTTATCCAAGAACTGTAGATATTTTCTCACTTTTACCAAAATTACACTTTATATACAGTTTCGATCTGCATTTTTTTAGCTGCTTCAAGCGTTTGACTAACAAATGGCAGTTTTACGTAGCAAGCATCTCAAGGAATACGTATGATCTTGATTTCCAAGATAAAAAAAAAAAAAATATCAATGACGCGTATTATCCGATATGAGTATGGCAGACACTTATATAGTACACTTGGTAGATTGATTGATATTTTCTCAGCCGTAAGCTGCGGCTATCAGTCATTCAGCTACGGGTACTTTAAATTGTTGTATAGTCCAAAGGATAATTTGTTGAAAATCATTTGTACGAAACGAAGTACAGCGATTTTCTTGATTATTAATAGATTGAGTAATGGGTGTGAAACAAGGGTTGTGGTCACTTAATTTGATATGAACGTAAGTATTGTAGCAAAAAATGCCAAATTATGCAAATAATATGCATTATGTTGGTAGAATATGGAGGATAATTTATGAAATATATGAAATTAGGAAATGTGTGAATGAATGTAAAGGCTTGTTATTCGAGAAGGATTGAATGATTACTGATTGCAATGTTTTGGTTAATGTCTTAAAATTTTATTCATAGATGAAATACTATATAGCGCATTTTTATTGTACAAATCACTGAATATTTTGATAGCAAATGCAAGCGGCGAATGCATCTTTTGTGCGAACACGTGTCGACTATTGTTTACCACAACATTTCAGGTATTCGGTAACGATTTCAACGATGTTATGTACATTCCATTAATCCTCACACTTCGGCATGTGCCACGATTGACCATAATTAAAACAATAATTGCCATGAAATCAGTCAAAAAAAAATTGTCTCCTTTCCTGATTGTCTGCTATTTTTTAATATGCTACCGATCAGCGAAATATCTTTTTAATTGCAGCAAGGGCAGCGAAGACACCATACACCTACACCAGACATCAAAGTGCGGACAAGAACGATGCACTACAAAGAATATCTATTAGTTGTGAGATTCTGAGTGTGTTAGGAGAGTTTGCACGTAATGAGTTTTGCATGGGATGCTCGATTAATTTTTTACCAACAGATTTGGATCTACGGTTAGTCAAATGTCTAATTGAGGCCTTCGGCTCCCTCAGCTAGTCAACAATGTACCTACATGGCAAATCATATAATTCGAAATACATTATATCAGAATTTCAACCAAAATCAGTACATTTGGGTGTACCTAAATAAATGTAAGAGTACTTGTACCTATTGGCTACGTGCATGGAGTCTACTAGCGTCTCTAGCGGGCAATGGAGAACGATTGAGCTCCAATTTTATCATTGTTTCATACCTATAATTTTTTAAATGTACTAATATTATTTAATTCAGCTGTGTGCGTATAGTATAACTTATATAGCATAAAAGGTACGTTGAAATTATTTATTTTAAGTATTTTTTTCTTCAATTATAACGTACCTATTAGAGAAAACGTCTTAATTTGTCCAAATTGACAGGATAACCTCAAATTATGATGCCGATGATCTTGCAGATCAGGTTTGTATGTATCAAACACTGTATCCCTTTTACCGAGGAAACATTAAAGAAAATCGTGAAATTAGTTTTGCCTATTAAACATGTTGAAGAATATGTTGCAGACAATATTAACAACAAAATCATTGCGAAGTGCATCTGACAAACTTCTATCACTGAAAAACCTTAAAAATTAGAGATAGAGGTAAATTCATGAATCCCAAATCGATGATGAATTTTTTAAATTTCACAATTGAATTACAAACATCTTTGTTATATGGATCAATAATGAAAGACAGATAATACTCTATTTACCGCTTTGATCCACTTCAATCGTTTTTTTATGTTATAACTGAGTACATGAAGTCTATGAAACTATATTTCACTTGAATAATCCTTAACACAACAGCCTGAAACAGAACAAGCGTTTTCCTATGTTTTATTTGCAATTATTTTCACTTTTAAACTATAATGCTCAATGACAGCTCAATGACATACTCTGAGGCATGGAGTTCGATGCTTACAAAAGTGCTCACTATGAGCGCTCGCATCGATATTTGTTCAAACTCCGCATCCTTGCACATAGCCTATATTGATGTATGGAAGTGAGTACTTAATGTACTAATAAGCGTATGCTTGCTGTGAACATGAGATTTTTAAATGATAGTGGATGTGGATAAAGTATGCGACAGTCAAACACTAACGGCGTCAAAAAAAATTTTTTATGGAGTCTAGCTGCATTCTAGTCTGAATATCTGTATATTTTTATTCATTTAAATACAGTCCCTTAAATTTTAGGTGTCGCTTAACTAAACAATATCGTATCAAAATTTAGAAATCAAATGTGACATAAACATTGCTGTCATTATTCCAATTCGATATTTTTCGTTTAAATGAAGCTTAAAATTTAAGCTGGAGTGGTGCAACTGGCTATAAGACATTTTTGTTATAAACACTCCCCACATAATTTTCATATGTCTCTTTAACGAAATTTCTGATGTTTAGGCGTTGTTCTCTATCAGGAAGATTATTTCGATTATTTTTGGTTCAGCAAGAGATATTTGTTTTGAAATTCATTGCTACAGTATCCAACCCTTCTATATTATATCAATCTATGAGTAACTCTCTCAAATGTCATAAAGAATATGTATCGGTTTGTATGTATAGAGCTAACTGGAAGGATGACTGACTCACTAATTGGAAGGTCGCATCGCTACAGCAAGGGGTGTCTGTAGTCTGTACCTGCTAGTAATAGATGTACTTGAGAAAATTTTGCAATTAATGTGAATATATGTACCGTTACAATAAGCATAAATTCTCAAATCTGAGTGATATATATATATATTCAGTTTATAATATTTAATATGTTGTTTGTGTGTGACTTTATCTGTTTTATAATAATTATTGTTGTATCATTGACTTTATCTTGAATTTTGTGAAAGGAAAACTAAGAAAATGATAATTCTCCAGTACAGCTCTGTTTTTTTTCCATTTTATACCTACAAAATTTTGTGTGATACCCGTCTCATCATCCTTCCAGTTAGCTCTATACATGGTATTATTGTTATCAAAATTTTACATTTCGCATCACACTTTAGGGGTGAAATAATGATGCCCATAATGAATTGGATCATTTTTCTGTTAATAATAGGATTGAATAAAGTTTTAAGCCTCAAATTTTTTTGAAAGGAAAATACTATGGATTTTTGGACTGTTGAAGTAAAAATAAGTTAATTGTTTTTTGGCATGTCAAATAAATTCTGAATGAAAAGGCTTTTAGGGATGATAATTGTAGGGAAATTTAGGGAAACACGTTTGTGTGGACGTCTGATTATTGGTTTGCTATACAAGATAGAAGAGCTTGATGACATTACGTGAGTTTGATACTGATGATCCTTTTTCCTGCTTATCTTGACGGTACAATCCTTACAAACCACATCAAATTAGAAACCTGATTTTTAATGCAACATCACACTCAAATGTTGTTTTCTAAATAAAATATGTGTAACATTAAAATAAAATTCTTTTGGGAATGTACCAGTGAAAATATACAAACGCAGGTTGAGTGAGTGACGTACATCTGTATTCAAAGTGCTCTGGCCACCAAATTGAAATTTTCAGATAGGCAGTGTGCGTCGACCTTACATTTCTTCCAGCTCTGTTCAGCACCTGCCATATGCAAAATATGTTCCAAATGAAATCCATATATATGGACCAGCTTACATTTGTACCGTTTCTCCGACGCACCGGGCCAAACTCAAGTAATTAGTGAAATAAATTCACTATAATAATATTAATAATCAGCCCACTGCCTTTGTCGCCATAATTAATATAACTCTTTTTGGGTTATAGACTTTCGATATTTCTTATTAATCAGAAGGATTCCATTTCCGATTGTGTCTGTAATTAATGTTAAATAAAAACAGGTGATTTTGAAGGAGTATGTAGCACAATTTTTGTGACTTTTAAGTCTGCAGGTTGCTCTTTCTCAGCAGCTGCCGTTAATAAATAGCACGTGGCCAAGGAAGGAATTGCGTAAATATTGGAATTATTAATATGCTATTAAATACGTCATTTTTGAAATTAGCACACTTGAATCATTTCGCGTGTATGTTTTTATTATTAATCATATTCATTTTAATTATTTGGCTTCATAAATATTCCTTCGTATCAATTTTTATTGACGTTAAGAAATTACGATATTCAATAACAGCTCTAAGGGCCTTTAAAGACGTCATTCAAATCATTTCACATCCAGCTTACATTCACCTTTCACTCGATTTGATAGAACAGTGCCAGAGCGAATTCAGAGACATTTGACAACTCGAACTGAGTGTAAGTGTGATGAAGAATGATGTGTTCAATACGGTAGAAAATCAGATTTATTGCCTTGTCTGAATTCCTAGCCTCAACTTCGTGTCAGGTATGAAACGTCAACTATTTTATTTCCTTGTTAAACAAATACTCAAATTTTACCGCCGAATTGATATATTAATAATTTAAAAAAATTCATAACGGTGAAAATGTTCGTCCTTTATCTACTTACAATGCTAATACATGATAATGTAGGTAAATTCTTCGCCCTCCTTCCCGAATTTGATTTTAACGAGATAAGCCATCTTTGAGATTCCAAAAATGTTAAATACAATATTTTTATATTTAAATTTATTGGCGAATCGGTGGCAAGCGAAATGGTACACGTTTTAATCAACTCTCAAATTACATGGCCACGTTCCTAATAGTAGATTTTATGGTAATCACATATGATCCGAAATCAGTAACACGCTTTTGATTTATAGCTCTTAAGAAAATCCTTAATAAAATATGTAGATATAGGTTATAATCTTTGACTATCTATTTGTAGATACTGACAGATAAGAACAATTGCAATTGCAAATGCAACTTATATTTATTTATATAACATTTATATCACTCAGATATATTTTCGTTCCATTTATTGTGAGCCCGATTCTCATGAAGGCCTCTTGAGTCTTGTCTGAATCTATATCGTTTTATAGTTGAAAGTAACAATATCTTCGTCACTGACAAGCGCGTATCGCGAGCACATCCTACTTGATATGCAAGCAGTGTGACTGTAGCCGTAAGCGTCAATATGAAAATGCACTCGTAGTTATAATAACAAGAACGTGCAAATATTTCGAAAACTTACTTCAGCTGAGAAGATAATCAACGGGTTCCTGATGGTTTCAAAAGATTTATCTCCGCGGATAAACATCGGGCTCTGATTATTAAAGCAATATTTTCTTCATATAAACGATTAATTTGGAAATTGATATGCTGAGTTCTGTGCGGAAAAAGTGAATTGAAGATCGACAATCTGAAAACCTTCATCAGAAAGATTTTTTTTCATGTCTTCATTTGATTTCACTATCTTTTTTTTGGGATAGAATGAAAATAATGTTCTTCATCATTCTTGTGTTACAAAATCTTTAAATACTATTTCCAAGACTCTACTGCTAGAAGTTCCGAATTTATGCCCAAAATTAGAGAAAAATTTCAACTAGCTCAGCCGATCTCATTGAAAATAGGATATGAATATCTAGACGGTACTATCGTCTTAAATACTTAATTCTAACATTCCATGTTCAATCATTTTGTATTTATAAGGAAAATTCAAAGCATGTTTCGAGTAAAGTGCACTTCCGGTGCAGACGATTGTAATCATAACACGAGGTGTACTACTAGATGTTATAGAAGTGCTTAATACCAAATTTCATTATTCTACGACTGATTGTGATTTAGATGCTACAACAATCTCACATACTGAATTTCAGTATCCTAAGGCTAATCAATCAGGATTAATGCGGAAAAATAAAAAAAGTTTCAAGTGAAGTGCACTTCCGGTACAGACGATTGCAATCATAATGCGAGCTGCACAACTAGATCCTATACCAGTCTCAAATATGAAATTTCAGCATTATATGTTCGACGGGTTTTGAGATTTGTGAGTTACGCACATACATACGTACCGACATCAAGCCGAAAATAGTCGAAATGGATTCAGAGATGCTCAAAACGGATATTTTCATCAAGTACAAGTAAGTTAAAATGTTGATTTCAATGTATTACAGAAAACTGGCTAAATTTGTCTAAAAAAAAAAGGTTCAGTTAAAAACTAAGGGCGTTAGAAGTGAAACTTCTTATGGAGTGCATCTGAATTTGGGGGATTATCTTCACATTATCATTGATTTAAAGTAAATATTATTCCAGTTATAGTTATGGGTAGATTTTTCTTTACTTCAATGAATTTTTTATGTTTTTCCGTTGAAAGTTCTTGCACTCTACAAAAAGTGTCACTTCTAACGCCGTTAGTTTTTTCTTTAATAGTTTGGCTGTTTTTGATCTAACGACATTTTTTTCACAAACACACCTCACAGGATTTTTAAATTGTATCTTTAATGTGATTCCTTATGATGAGGTATTATTCTCTATTAGATTGACCCAAATTTTGACATGTAAATGCCACTGAATTAAAAAAAAGCTCAAATAGAAATACACTTATTGGAAATAATATGAGCAACAAAAATCGTACTACCATGCGTTGAGCAATTGTTTTCCGAGACTTGACAGATATGTGAAACATAGGGTACGTTCCACTAGGCGATCGCAGTGCTCATGTCGCCTCAAGAATCATTCCACAAGACGATCGCGGTCTTTGATCAGTACTTCATAGATGACGCCATTAATCGCGACCGCTTCAAACTCACAACGGCTGCGATTGAAAGGTGGCTTAAAACGGTCGTTGCACTCTTTTGTAGACATCAACCAAAAATTTGAATTAATTGAAAAAGTATCTTTTCATTTTGTATTTTACTTTTCAAATTATGTCGACTGATTCCATTTGGCAGTGTGACAGATAAAATTTCATGGTGTCTTATTATCATTATTTATCATTTATGAGAAATTCATTCATATCAGGCATTGTCAGGGAAAGACATTCTCATTCCAATATGTCATTATACCAACCAAAAAGTAGGGCAGTGGTGCGAGTCGAGTGTGGTTGAAAGACGCAGAGTTTGCTCTATGAGTGTAATTTTGACCAAAGAATGTGTTTTGACTTTCAAGAAGTGTAATGTTTAGTCTTAAATTTGTTATCAATAAATCAGTTATTCCTGAAGAACCAATGTGTGTTTGTTTTTTCCGGGTAGGCTTCAACGTATACGTATATAGTTATCAGAACAGGCATATTAGATTCCTTCCATTTATATATCCTTTTTGCTACAGGTTAGTTCAATTTTAATAATGATTTATTTTCCGATCTTACCCACGAATTGTCTGTTTCACATTCGACACTCGCATCGTCTTCTTGAAGCACATGTTAGAG
Organism: Dromius quadrimaculatus; assembly: GCA_963989225.1. Lineage (NCBI taxonomy): Eukaryota > Metazoa > Arthropoda > Insecta > Coleoptera > Carabidae > Dromius > Dromius quadrimaculatus. Next base: position 6,067,058 of record OZ022334.1, on the reverse strand, counting down.
GAACGGTAAAAACTCCGGTAGTGAGTTAATCGTTGCGATCGCCTAGTGGAACGTATTCTATAACCCCCACAATTTGTAGTGATTTAACAAGCTTGAAATGTCTTTAGGTGGTGTACAAAGGGTGTACCAGCACTTATTGGAGACTGACCTGATCACCGAAAGACTAGGATCCAGGCGGAAAAAAGGTACCTTTCTACGGAATGACCAGTTTTTGGTGTCTGCAAGTTTGTGGTCTTCCTGCGAAATCAACTGGAAGAAGTGAGAAATTTCAACGTGAGTGAATGAAACGTTATCAGAAGACTTCATGTTGCTGGATTATCATTGACAGAATCGCTCTTCAAGATTGACATTTTTCTCGAAATCACGTTCGTTGGAATAATGAGGGTTGTTCGTGGATGAGTCGCGTTTTTACCTTACTGGGTCAGATGGACGTCCACGAATAGGAAAAAAATATTCTCAAGTTTGTATTCATGAACGTCTTCTATTTGACGGTGAGTCAGTTATATTTTGGATGAGAGTCACTGCAGAAGCATTATACAACGTTCGTCTTATAGGAAATGGCTCTCTGAGAACTCATAGGTACATTATGCAGGTGCTAGAAGATCATGTTATGGGGGAAAATTGTAATTAGCAACTTAATTCAAAGTATGCCTCTTCGACTTCAAGCAGTAATCAACACAAGAGGGTGAAATATTAATGTCAAATTTTGTCATTCTGTTAGTTCAAACAATATGCCGAACTTCGCCAAAAATGTTGACTTGTTGCTTTTCCATCATAAATAATAAGAACCAAAAAATATGTTTATTCACAATCATTATAGTAATATGGCAATTCCTAGCTTTTTGGAGGTTGGGAAGTATGTAATTTCCAACTGCAATGACTATCTCACGGGTCGGAAGCGACACTTCCATCTCTTGGGTGGGACATATTTATATGGGGCTGCCTAGCATCAGTCATAAATCTTTGCTGGAATAAAATAATCCCTGCTGTCAAAAATAACGATCATATTATATAATGATTCAAATAAAACAGTTAATATTGAAAATAAGCGGAATTAGGTTGCAATTCTGTGTAAATTATGAGCAAAATCGCTATGAACTTATATCCGTAGCACTTTCGTTCGATTCGGGATAAGTATATAACTCCATTTCATTGTTATAATTAATTGATATCTGCACTTATCACAATTTCAATAGATACACGTATAAATAACTTGATTCATAAATCATAAATCCAACAAATGTCAAATTAGTTAAATTTTTCAAAATATTCTTGTTTTCATAGACTACTACATCAATTTATTTTGTTGAAAAAAGAACGAGTTCGGATCAATCATTTCTCGGAAAACTAGGGATGATTGTGAATAAAATAGTATACATACTTCGGTAAAGATTTCATATCAGCCTCGAGCTATATCTGATCCTCGAGGCTTCGCCTCTCGGTCATAGAATAAGCTCTCGGCTGTAATGAAATACTTTCCACCTCAGATGTAATATACTATTTACTATTTAGTATTGAGTATTACATTCGGCTTACAAAAGTACACACAATGCTGCCCAGTTAGCAAATATAATCTGTAAACATTGCTTTAAAATTCATTGCTACAATATCCAACCTTTCTATATCATATTAATCTATGATTAATTCTTTCCATTGTCATGAAGAGTATTTAATTCTTCAAATTACCTTTTCCGTAATTGAAATACATCATAAATTACTTGCTCACGAATATAATATACCAAACTGTTATTAAAATTCACGTAGATTTAACATCAGAATGTTTACGAAACCGAATTGTCAAAAAACAAGACATTTTTTTCTCTAAACTAATGCTATAATGTCCAATATTTATGATATATCAATTTCCGAGTAAGTTTCTGGATTTTAAAAAAAAGAGTGATTTAAAAAAATACCTTTTGACAAATTGTGTGCACTCATGAATGTAGTACATCAAACAATTATTGAGATTCCCGGATACAGAACACACTTAATAGAATCAACAAAAATATTTCTAGAACTGAGCTGTCTAGAATGAAATTTCCCAGGAATTTCTATTCGCTCAGATGTCTTCTATGCATTTTCTCCACTCGTTCCGGTTCCTTGCTAGCTCGTGTGCTCTTATGGTTGTCATTTTTTTTTTTTTTTATTATTATTTCTTGTATTATTTTTCGTGGCCTGCCGCGGTTTCTTCTCCCTATTGTTCTTGCTTTCCATATTATTTCATTTAATTTTTATTTTATCCCCGAGTCGTATTTGATGTCCATACCACCCCAATTGTTTTTGCTCTATCTTCTTCATTACTGACTGTACTTCCAATCTCTTTCTAATCTTTTTATTTCTAATTTTGTCTAGCTTTGTTACCCCCTCTATGGCTCTAAGACATTTCATTTCTTCGGTTGTGATTTTACTTTGTTGTCTCTTATTTAGTACCCAGGTTTCTGAATTGTACAGCAGCATTGGTAGTATTGTTTTGTAGATGGTCAGCTTTGTTCTTTTGTTCACTGTTTTGTGTTTTAATAGTGCCTTGCTAATTGGATGGTAAGTTCTTACTGTTGCCTGTATTCTGCTATTTATTTAATTTTTGATCATACTTCCTAGATATCTAAAGCTTTGGACTTGTTGTATATTTTTATTATCTATTATTTTTCTTCTTTGGCTATTATCATTTCCTTTGTTTTGTTGGCATTTATTTTCATATTTGTTCTGAGTAGTTCTTCGTTCCATATCTTCAAGTTCTCTTGCAGATTTTTTTCTGTATTTGCTAAGATTACCATGTCGTCTGCAAAAGTACACTCTGCTATTTTTATTTGTTGTAAATTTGAATATCCTACGACAGTTTTGATTGTACCTTTGTTTGCTTCAAAAATAATTTCATCCATGTATAGTATGAACAATAAAGGACTTAGAGTTCCTCCTTGTCTTAATCCTACATCTGCTTTGAATAATTTTTCTGAAAATAAGTTAGCAGTTCGTACATACTTTATCTTTTTGGATTCCTTCAAGTAGCTTCTGTCCTATATTTCTCATTCTCAATATTAATCCCAACAGTTCTCTGTTAATTCTATCGAAATCTTTTCTAAGGTCTATAAAGTATGCTAAGATTTCTGTGTTGTGTCTTAGTGTTTTTTGTGTTATCTGCCGAATTGTAAATACATGGTCTTGGGTGCTGTGGCCTTTTCTGGATCCGCTTTGAGTATCCCCAATCTTGTCTTCTTCCAGCTTCCTTAGTTTACTTTCATGTATCGTTTCGTTCACTTTTACTGCTATGCATAGGAGTGAGATCTCTCAATAATTGCAACAGTTGCGACTGTCTCCTTTTTTGTATATTGGCAGTATGATTGTTTTTCTTCAGTCTGTAGTGTCTGCTCTCCATCCCAAATTTTGTTTACTAATGTGTGCAGCTTTTTTGTTCTTTCCTCTCCCATGTATTTTAGCTGCTCTGGTTTTATCTCATCATATCCAGCTGCTTTCCCTATCTTTAACTTTCCAATAGCAATTATAACTTCTTCGATGCTGATTTCGGTATTTGTAATTTCTAGATTTTGCTCTGGTACAGGGTCGTTATTGTACGCGTTGCTTATGGTTATATATATATATATATATATATATATATATATATATATATATATATATATATATATATATATATATATATATATATATATATATATATATATATATATATATATATATATATATAATTTAGCGCTGCAGGCCAAGTAGGCTCATGGCTTCTGTTACAATTTTTCGCCATTTTTTACGGTCCTGTGCTAATCGCTTGAAGTTCGTAATCCCTAGTGTCTCTTAGTCCTTTTTCACCGCATCATACCACCTCTCCTTTGGTCTTCCCCTCCTTTTTTTTTCACAACACCTCTAACATCTTTCTTACTACTCTGTCCTCTGGTAGTCTCAGCACACACATGCCCTAGCCACCGTAACCTTTGTGCTTTAGCCACTTCCACTATTCCAGGCTCACTATAGAGTTCCATAAGCTCGGTATTAGTTCGTCCTAACCCCACATCCCCCTGTTTTTTACCACCATAAATCTTCCTCAGAATTTGTCTCTCCCACACTTCTAGTTTATTTTGCATAGTCTTGTTTAGCACCCACATTTCACTACCGTACAGTATCACTGGTCTTATAATGGTTTTATACAACCGCTTTTTTGCACTTCTTGACACACTTTTTGATTTGAATAGTTTCCCCATAGCTCCCGCACTTCTGTCTCCTTTCGTTATCCGTGTTATAATATCCCGCTCTTCACTATTGTTGTTTGTTACCGTAACACCTAAGTAAACAAAGTTTTTAACTTTCTCGAATGCGTAGGTTTTACTTCCTCCAACCTGTATTTTAAGAGACTCTTCTTGTGTTTCTTGATGATCCGACTCTATCTCCATGTATTTAGTTTTGTCCTCATTTATTTTTAATCTCATTTCTTCCGCCGTTTGGACTAAACGTTTGAATACCTCCTTTAGTTCTGTTTTTGTTCTGGTTATTAACGTTATGTCGTCTGCAGACGCAAAACATTGGTGTTTTAGTTGACAGATGGTTCCTTTTGTGTAGATTCTGCTTTTCCTTATAACCCATTCTAGTGTCAAGTTGAACAGGACGGGTGACACTGGGTCTCCTTGCCTCAGTCCTCTGTTTACATAGAAGCTCTTTAATGTTTCTCCATTCACCAGGACTCTGCATTTTGTCCCTTCATCTTAATTAATATTACCAATTTTTTGGGCATTCCTAGTTCTGCGAGTGCTTCATACAGTTTATGTTTATTTATTGTGTCATATGCTTGTTCGAAATCTATAAACAACATTTGCAGGCTTAGATTGTGTTCATAACTATTCGCTATAGTTTGTTTCAGTGCAAATATTTGATCCGTAGTTGATCTGTTCGGTCTGAAACCAGCTTGATATTCTCCTAGGGTATTGTCCGCTTGTTTTTGCATTCTATTTTTTAGACATCCTGCTAAAATTTTGTACGCCACGTCTAATAGTGCTATACCTCTGTAATTCTCGCATTTCAGGCTATCCCTCTTTTTATAAATTGGGCATATTAGTGCTTCCTTCCATCTCACAGGTATACATTCAGTCCGCCATATATCCTCTATTATTTCCATTATATACTGGATTACTTCGTCTCCTGCATTTTTGTATATCTCTGATGTTATTCCGTTTATTCCCGAGCTTTTATTATTTTTCAACTGGTTCAGTATTTCTCGAATTTCATTTATGTCTGGTGGGTTTTGCTCTATACTATTCCCTTCTTGTTGTTGCTTATGGTTAGTTCTTCAAAATGTTCCCCCCATCTTTTTAGTTTGTCTGTATCCTTTCTCAATATTGTCCCATTTTAGTCTTTTAATTGTTCAATAGGTTGTCCTTTTGCTTTCTTCAAATTCTTCGCTACTTTATAGAAGAGTTTCTTGTTTTCTTTGTAGTTATTATTCAAACATTTTCCGAAATTCTCCCATTCTTGTTGTTTAGCATTTTGTATTAATTCTTATATTCTTTTCCTTTGCTCTTTGTATCTTTCATAATTTTGAAAAGAATAAAATATTGTAGTGTCCCATAAAAAGTTGTTTCGATCGAATTTGACTTAAAGTAGTAATTGTCGAATGCTGTTAGTTGTTAACGTCAAAAAGCAAAGTTATTGCTTCTTAATCACACGAGACATCATATTCTCCAGAATTTTTACTCAATATTCTTTATGATAATCTCGTCGATCAATTTTATTAGCTAATAGGAATTTAAACGCTCTGAATTACTACACATATTTATAATCAAGTTTAGATGTTTATATTTAATACCAAAGAATATACATCAAAACTATTTCGATAGTAAACCTCATGATTTATTGAATCGGCTAGATTACAAGGTATTTAGAAGACCAAAGGCTTTTTTTTAAATATATTAACGGTTAATTTGAAGTGTATAATAAAGTTATAAATGAAAGTGGTGGCATAAAAATTCGAAATAAATCTTTATTAAATTAATAATATAATATGAATAAGTTCAAGTGCTACTATAATTTTTTATAACTCAAGATGCCTCACAATTATAACGGGTTTCAAAATATAGATCATTCTTGAAGAAAGAATGCCTATTTGTGAAATATCTAATAAAATTTGACGACTCTAAAATTGTTACTTTGATATAAAAGATTATACGTTAATGTTCACTCGATTATAAAGTAATAATAATATGATATGGTATATTATTAAAATGGGCTATTAAATTTCGTTGAATTATAAACACGGGCGGCATTTTAAATATGCAAAAAATTTGAATGATGAATGAAGAAAAAAAGTAATACAGGCCTATGAGTTTTTTATGGAAGATGATATAGAGAATGATAGATTAATCTATTAAATATTCGACACACAATTTAATTTTTTTACAGAATAGTATCCATTACATGTTTAATCTTATTTAAAAAATCTGACGTGGACATCACGTGATTTACTTGTACATCATTGGATATATTTTTGCATATCAAATACGAAAACACAAAATTGTGTACAATCCCATTGTACTTTCACATATAACAGCTGGAAAAAATAGTCGAAATCCATGCTGCCATCTGTTGACGTTGAATGAACTAACTGAATATTGAATGGAATTTAATTGTAAAAGCGTTTCTTACAATCACTGATTGATAGTAATGTTTACAAATAAGAAAGATATATGAATAAACTCAGCTCATACAGTCAAACAAATATTAATCCATGCATCAATTTCAGTCCCAATTAAGCACGAACAACACTTGATTATATTAATTTATGTCGGTCCAATTAATGTGCACTAAAATCACAACTTAATTTTTTTTCTAAATTTAATCATTGGAAGTTTGATTTCTATAAACTGTCTTCAAATTATATACATATTATTAGTATGAAATTGACATAGAATGGTTTCCGGAGTGGTTTAATTATATAGAAAATTAATCGAGAGAAAATAAGTTGTCTCCAAGTTTTTTTCGTCCAATTAATAAGCGACATGGCTCGTAATTATAGATTTTGAGGTAATCAAACATAGATAATAATCTCCTCAATATTAGGGACATTTGGTTTTGTGCAAATCGGTACCCAGGTCCCCAAGCTTTAATTCTTCTCAAGTCAAAACACTTCTCCCTAAATAAAAATAGACAATCGCAGCCCACCTATGTTATGATCCATTTAGCTCCTTTGGCGTAAACATCTCACTTGTATCCTCACCACATGACAGCCCTGACATTGTTACAGTTTCGCTCTCTGTGTGTGGCAGCCCTGTTTGAACGCCATATTGCATGTTTGGCGCAAGCGCAGCAGGTGGTCTTGATGTTTTGGCACCCGGCATTGTTATTGTGGTGAGATTTTACTGCAAATTCGCTATTACATTTTGAGGGCTTGAGCATTGGGACATCTATATTGATTCTTTTCGATTTTTGACAGAAGCTATGTGGGTGGCAGGAAATTGTTACTAGGTAATGGGTAATGGCGTAAGTGACATCTATAGATCTATAGATGGAGATCTCTGAAAGAGATTTATTGTGGAATCTTCTGGAAATTATGGGTAATATGATGTCAAAACATTTTCTGATTATAAATAGCTTCTTAAATGAATTTGGGCACACATAAAATCTTAAAGTCAAAACACATGTCCAACCATCTACATCTTAATACAAAACACTTACTATTAAGTCATAACACTTTAGTTCGAATATAAAACACAATCCAGTAAATCTGATTTCCGTTTTACAGGTGAAAACGACATTTTTATGCAAAATATATCACTGAATAAATTCAAATCTATCAGAATTTATCACTGTTTTATTCTAACTGTGTTTTTTTATTCTAACATTGTTTTGGTCGTGATTTAAAGCCGAAAGAAATTCAATAATTTATGGCATTCATTAAAATTTTTGATTCGATATTTGTTTTACACTTCTTGTATGAATAATACATTTCGTAAGAGTTTCTGTCGGAGGAGATGTCATGAATATTCGCCAGGTTAACGCAACACCAGTGGTCCTCAACGTGGGAGATTCATTCCCTCCCACGTATTTATACATAATCAAAGAATTTTCGAAAACTACAATAGTCAGGCTCGAATCTATGAACGTTCCTTACAAGACTGACATCCTTTAAAAATGTCAAAAAAGTTTCAAATGTAGGGTAGCAGTTTTTTAACTCCATTTTTTTTAGGTAAGCTCTGTGAATCACTTCAGTTATCTAGGCTGGAAATATTACTCCCTGAGTGCGAACTGTTATGCTACTCATCCATTGAAAGCGGAAAGCTGCGGAAAGCTATGAAAAGCTGCGAAATCGAGCTCGTCCGAATCCGCACGAACAATCCAGACGTGTGGTTTAGAGAAAATCTGCGTCTACCGGACCTGTATCGATTATACAACTGCGAACTGCGAATATATCTCCTTTCTTTTAGTATAAATATGATTGACTCACATTTCTCGTCTTCTTCGACATCGCCTGTGATATACGTCGAAGTATCAAAGGTGATAATTCTGATGCTATAAATTCTTCATCAAAATCATCATAAATATCGTTTTTGAGTGTCAGCGCCATATTAGGAATAAAAATTCCGGAAAAAATACTGCAGCAATCGGCAAAAGGTACTTGTACGATTTCGCTCAAATTTGTTATTTCCCAGTTTGCAGCTTTTCACTCCCAATTGACGGGAAGCCTTACAGTACGTACCACTAGGCGTTCGCAACGATTTGCTCACAACCGCAATATTTGCCGTTCCACTAACATATGGTTGCTGTAGTTGATACTTCTTGTGAAACGATACGAGTGTCTATGCAATGTCGAATGAACTGATAATTCATGGTTAAGATCGAAAAGTGAATCATCAATAAGATTAAACTAATCTGTAGCAAAAAGGATATATGAATAGAATTAATTCAATATGCCTGTGTCAATTACTGTCCCATTGATAATAGATAATGCTGAAAAACCATGAAATTATCTGTTGAATTGACAAATAAAATTCTTGAATCAATCGATATAATTTTGAGTCGAAAGTACAAACCAGAAAGACATCTTTTCAATTAATTCAAATGTCTTGATAGTATCTGTAAGAATAAGCGCAACGACCGCTTTGACCCACCTTCCAATCGTGAACGTTGTGAGCTTGAAGCGATCATCTATGACGTATTGATCTTGAATGCGAAGACCGCGATCGTCTTGTAGAACGATTATTGAGGCGACATGAGCGTTGCGGTCGCCTAGTTGAACGTACTCTTGGTAAAAACCTAATTTTCATGTTCACCAGTGGAAAAAAACAGTACAGAAACAAAATTCCTTTTTAAAGGAATCCTACCAATTACTGGGCAATTTATTGGAATCTATACATTTTTTTGACTTAGAGAACTTTTTTTCTGCTTTCCACATAATGAGTTATATGTGGAGAAGCGAAAAAGAGAATTCTGAGCGTTCCCTAATATTGTCAAAGAAAGCAACTATCTGGAGCAAAATTGCTCTTTATTATTTGGAGATGAGCACTCTGCAATCTTTCTTGTGTACTATGTTTTAAGCTTCTTCATCGATCTGCACAATTGGACGTGCGTTCTAAGAGTGGGTTGTCAGTTTCGTCTCTTCATATTATAAAGTGACGGAATTAAATTTAAGGTTTGCTTAGGTTAGAGAAGACAACACAGACTGCTCAAACTACAGGGGAATATCTTTGTTATGCACAACAGACAAACTCTACGAAATAGTTTTGGAAAATAAACTGCTGAAGAAAGTGGTTTCAGGCAGGGGTCAGTACACATGATCAAATATTTAATTTAAGACAGTTAATACATAAAACATTGAAATTCAACAAATAAATATTTATATTGACTTGAAAAAGGAATTGATAGAGTCAATAAGGCTTTACTGTGGATTGGAGAAAAAAGACACATAGGAAACTGGCTTCTAAAGGCAATACATAATATCTACTAAAACAATGAAAATCCAGAAGAACTAAACTAGTAAATAAATCCATATTAAAACTTATCTTTCTATACGGAAGCGAAACTTGGATGTTAAATCAGACAGAAAAGCAAGATATAAGACCTCGAAATGAGATGTTTAAGAAGAATTAAAGGAGTAACAAAACAGACAGAATAAGAAATGAAACTATTAGAGAATCACACAATAATGGGAGAAAAAGAGCTTCAATGGTTTGGACGCTTGATTGGACTACTAGACAATAGACCAGTCCAAATACCATGAAAATCATGAACAACAGGCAAGAGTAGTAAAGGACTATACAATAGAGGAAATACTAAAAAAGACAGATGTGAAAAGAAAGTGTGCTAGAAAGGAAAGAATCTCGACACCTGACTGGATACAGGAGGAACCTGGATATTGAATCAGAAAAGCAAGATAAAAGCCCTCGAAATGAGACGTTTAGGAGAAATCAAAGGAGTGGCAAAACTAGACAGTATAAGAAATTAAACTATTGGAGAATCACTAGAAGTAAAGGCCATATCAAAAATAATGGGAAGAAAAAAATTTCAATGGATTGGACGCTTAATTAGACTACTACATCAAAAGAACGTTCTCTCCGATATTTGTGATTATTTTGGAATCCATGTCAACTAGGGAAAGGGTGGCGGCAAATAACACTTTGCAAACGACATAATGAGCGCTAATAAATACATTACTTACTTATGTAGAGGAATACAGGACATCCACTGTGTCTCTCCATCATACCCTATTTTGGGCTTTTGCTCTAATTTATAACCAGGTCAGATCAGCATTTTCTACTTCTTTCAATACAGTTTTTTCTATGTTTGCATTGGTCTACCTTGTTTTCTTTTATTGGGTGGTTGGTATTCTAAGGCTTTCGTAGCGTATGTGCGATCAATTTCCATTTCCTTTTTGTGATGTCGTTGCTTATATGGTCTTGTTTGACCAAAAGATTCCCAGTATTCAAACACTTATTAATGAACACTTGGATGTTTTCACGTAATTTTTTTGTGGTTTTCTAGGTTTGACAACCATACAATAATATACTTTTGACACTGCTATTCTTTTGATTTCCATATGTTATTTGGATTATAAAATAATGTTTGTGCTTTAATGCGGGCCTTCATATTATCTCTCTGCGTTTCTCCTTTTGTATTTATAATGTTTTCTACCACTTTTAACTCTTCATTTTCTAGAGTCACTGTCATCTCCTTTGGTGTATTATTTTCCAGTAAGTCCGTTTTCTCTTACTGGTTCTTTTGCTAATTTTTTAGTTTTGTATTGAATATGTTGCCATCTCTCTGAAAGGAGGCAGGCGTCTTCGGCATATTCTTGAATCTAGATCTTCTAGTTGACTAAAGGTATTTCAATGTATGTCAGTTTTTTTTTTCAAGTTTTCTCTATTTTCCAGTTCCTAATGATGACAAATAATGTGGATGAGATTATTCATCCTTGTTTTAGGCTACTCCCGAGCTTGACTGGTTTTGTTAGCTTTTCTTCATGTACTATTTTAGCCCTTTGAAAGTCAATGAAATCAGTGTACAGTTTATTTTGCTTCACAGACTGTTCAGTGGTCATCCCTAGGATACAAATTTGGTCTGTACATTATTTGTTTGTTCTGAAACTTGTCTGATTCTGGCTTAACACTCTATCTACTGAGTATTAGCTTGGCTGCCAATGTCCAGATTTCGTAGCATTCTCTTTTCTCGGTATTTTATCATCAATATTTGTTTCATATAACTCTCCTGGCAAATCGTCCGTATCTGATGATTTTCTGTTCTCCAATTGTGTTATACTGTTCCTGATCTCTTCTTTGCTAAGGTTCTCTGTGTTTATATCCATGGGTTCGACTACCACTACTTCTTCCTCTTTTTCCATGTCCTTTTTAAGATCTATTGATGGTACATTTCTTGGAAATATTCCATCCATCTTTCAGCGATATTTATATGTGGCCTTTATTTAAAACGATTCAAAAATAAGAATTGGATCTTAAAGGTATCTTCCAACAAGATGATACTTCATGTTATATGGTGGAAATCATGGAAGATAGGAAGTTTGATAACAAAAATTCACTTTTAAAATGTATAGTAGTCCAGATTTACTGTCAAGCATTGTTGAAAAATCGCAAGCAACAAAATATTTTTTTTTGAAGAATAGCGATTTTTCTTTTGATTTCTGGGTTTGCCAGTTTTGAAAGTGTGACAATAGTTGAATATAATTTTGAGAGAGCAGATTGAATTATTGAAAAGAGATTGAGGGGCACTGTTTTGAACTCAGGTCCTTTCATCGTCACGTCGCTTCATCAAAACGAAATGAATTTCGGGAATAAATTTGTTTTATTTTGCCACAGTGCCGAGGGCGTGAATTTATATTACTTAGATTGCATACACAAATGAGAAAAGGTAAAAGGTTTTGTCTGATTTAATTTCAAAATAAATATATACCAATCTTGGTAGGTACGCGTAGTTATTATGTAAATTCTACTCAGAAGACTCACCATTGGTGAGGAAGTATTATTGATTGAAAATTACTTATACTGATTAATATTTATACTGTAAATTTGATAGTAGTGATCTGATTTTAATGTGATGTTCTGAGATAATTTCAAATTAATATATTTATAACTAAACGGTGTAAGTATTAGGTGGCTCGTATCCAGCTACTTATTTTAGATTTTTACGGTGGGTTAAACCTGGGGCTACGAAAATATGCATGAGAAACACATCATATTTTTTTAATATTATCATAATTCATTTATCGAAAAAGAAAGATGTATCAAATATTTCAAATCTTTAAATAGATTCTAACAATTCATCATAAGAAACTTAACAACATCTACACAAACATATCTCCTGTAGATCCATAGATACACTTCTTCACACAATAAGAGAAGCAGCTAGAACGAATTAATTTATAAAAATCCTACAACACATTTGGTATTCATTCACAGAGTTCTAGTGATCCGCATAATTTCTCTATATTTCCTTTGTGGTTTTGAATCGTTTACAAGTAGACACATAAGAGAAGAACAGAAGATATGCATTACTCGTTATCAAGATCGAAGTAAGCATATATTACTGTCAGGGGAATATCTGTTTGGGTATCTTGGTTACCGCAGCAGCTATAAACAAATTTCTTGACATTTTCAAATCGGATACTTCATTTAAATGCGGTTTTTTTCGGTGGGTTTGTTCTTGGACTTAAGTCATTTTTAACTAAGGGAGTTTTAGATAAAGATGTTACGAGATGCCATCGTGTAGGAGGTAGAATAAACAGAATTCATTCTAAATGCGATTGCTACATAATGATGTAACAAAGATGATTCCCACATATTTAGTTTTGAAATAGTTCATTTATTCTATTTTTCTAAAGACTGTTCTTTCACTTCTCACACATTTTGCTATATTTTAGATAACAGAAATTAGACAATTCTGATATGCCAACGAAAATTAGATTGAAAATTACATTTGAATTATTATTTTAAGAGAAGTGTGATAAGTTCTCGTTACATCATTTAACCTCTTTTATACCAGCAGGGTTGAAGTATAAAGGGTTGAAAAGCCGTAAAAGATTTAATTATGTCACCAACAAAGTGTAAATCATTACAGAGGTTCAAAAAAATGGAAGAATCATCTAGATGATGAAAGCGCATTTTTGACAGCTCATGAATGCTTGTTACTTCAGAGATTTCGCAAATTACCATCTCTCACAATTACTGAGTTTGAATAAAGCAATTTGGGCAAACTTACGAAACAGCAGCTTCCATTTAGTACTAGTTTCAAGTTGACTATTTGATAGGTACATAATTTATGCATGTACAAACTCAAAAATACCTTTTAATCTTCATTGTTTAGTTATTGACTGACGGGAGGTCAAGTGCTGTACCTTAAAATGATAATTTGATCTTTATCAAAGCTATATAAGAAAAATACACCAAAAGTAAACAAATTTTCATCCAATAATAATAATTCATTCTAATAAGCTTCAAATTCGCGTCAAACAAGTCATTGAATTAATCCCTGACAGATTTGACAACTGTAAATAATAATAGTGACAAACGCGGCGAAAGTTGTAACTAAATTTTTATCTACTTTAATAAATTTTAGTTGCCATATCCCTAATGTCATTGTTTGGCACTGTTTCACTTGAAACAAGTAATTGAATAATTTAATCTTCCACAATCACTGAGCTTGAATTAAAGCAATTTGTGCAAACCTACGAAATAGCAGCTTTCATTTAGTATCAGTTTCAAGTCTGTAAATAGTATAGTTGCTGAGATCTCAGCGTCACGCCAGCCAGCCAGCCAGCCAGCCAGCCAGCCAGCCAAAGTGAATATAATAGCGCTTTTTTCGGAAAAATGCGCTAAAAAATTTCCTGAGGGCAATTTGTATGATTTCTTATGATTCTAGTCCAGCTATCATCAACGTAAATTTCAAATCTAGCTCTTACAGCGTCACTTCATAGTATGAGACTCTTTCGTTCAACACTTCAGAGTGACCGAATTAGATTTAAAGTTTACGTTGATGATAGCTGCACTAGAATCATAAGAAATCAGTCTATCACACTTATTATGATGATTGACGATTCAAGTCAACTAAAAGGATCGACAATACACTGATAGACACATTAACATTTTGCAAAAGGATTTGACGCCGAGTATTCCGTAGGTTCGTTCGAAAAATATCAAATGTATCTTTCGATACAGCTGGGAAGTGGACACCTAGTTGTCCTGATCGTTTGTCTATTGACACATTGTACTATATCATGAAAAAGAAGCTCCATCACAGCGCACATGAAAAATTCGAGAGTTAAGTGCTCGTCTCCGAGAAATTAGAAGCAATTTAACTCCAGATGACTGCTAAATCTCAGTTGACACTATTTTGAACGTATCAAAATGTCAGATAATCCAATGAAGGCGATATAACGTAAAGGTAATTTTGGTCTTTTGTATTTTGAAAATATTAGGAAATGTTTCTGTTCCTTTTATCTAAAATATAGTTTAATACGTGTAAAGTTGATGAGCAGTTTCCAGGAAAACAGAATAAAAAAATTAATTCCAATACACTGCCCAAAAACTGGCTAAATCCTGTTAAAAACATATTTTCATTTGCTGTGTCTATTTTTCTGAATCCGGGCTCGTATACACATTATTATGGACTAGCGCGCCAGCCTCGTAGTTTGATGTCGAAAATAATAATAACTTTGATAAATTAACAAGCAATACTTGTAAATCTATATAATAAAACAACAAGAGAAAACTTTCGGTCTCCTTATTAAGCATATTGCATGCACGAAGAAATGTGAGGTTTGGCATACTTGAAGTTCATATGGAGAAGGAGTGCAGAAAGCCAAAATTATATATAAGATATCCCATTTTGGATTTACGTGGAACTAAAACTTCGTAACGCGCCCACGAAGAAATGTGAAATTTTGCAAACTTAAAGTTTATATGGCGAAGAAATACAGAAAGCTAAAATTATATTGAGGATATCCCATTTTGGCTTTACGTGAAATTGAAACTTCGTAATGCGCCCACGAAGAAATGTGAAATTTTGCAAACTTGAAGTTTATATGGCAAAGAAATACAAAAAGCTAAAATTATATTGAGGATGTCCAATTTTGAATTTACATGAAGAGATAACTTTGTAACGCACGCATGAAGGAAGATGAGATTTGGAATACCTGAAGTTTAAATGGAGAAGGGATGCAAAAAGGTAAGATTATATACAGAATGTCCCATTTAAATTTTCATGAAGAGAAAACTTTGTAATGCGCGCACGAGGGACCGTGAGATTTGGTATTCTTGAAATTCATATTGAGAAGAAGTACAGAAAGCTGAGATTAAAAAATACAGGGTGCCCTATTTCAATTTTACCTGGAGAGAAAACTTTGTACCGCGCTGATGAAGGAATGTGAGATTCAACATACTTAAAGTTTCTATGGAAAAGGAGTGCAGAAATCTAAAAGTATATACAGGATGTCCCATTCGAATTTACTTCCAAAGACATTATAATTTTTTGCTGGAATATATCGAGAAATATGCGCCGAATGAAAAAGTGTCTAAAGTAAAAGATTAACGATTTTTTCTCTCTCCGAGGGGCAGGGTTAGGGGAAATCTCTCAAAAATCTTGATTGGAAATAACTATTTTTCATTTTAGGTTCGAATAGAGCGTCAAATATCAAGTTAGTTTCACCTGAAACCACCAATAATTTTCAAATTCAACAATATTGTAACGATATTTTTTTTAATTTAGGGAGCAAAAGCTTCTGAACACTTCTATTTATTTTTATGATTTATTAAAATAATAAATCAAATAACTAACACTATTTTTAATAATTAATTCTAATTTGAACTAAAGATTATTATACACTACACTATAACTTTACTTTAATTATTTATGTCAATGTTGATTTATTTTAAATATCACAATTTATTTCAATCCATAGCATAAGGTCACTGAGCCAAAAATCAATAATCATTCTCGCTGTCAGTCGCATATATATACCTCGGGTCTCTCCTCTCTACGTTCTTCCCGCAAACGTCCAGGCATTTCTAGAAAAACGCTAGAAGGAGCCAGAAAACAAATATATTCGCTTCTATTTCTTGATGTAAAATAATTCCACAATAATTCGAAGCACCAGTAAAGCCAAAATGACTAATCTATAAACTTAAATTCGCTACAATATCTTGCAAAAGGATTTGAAGCCGAATATTCCATATCGAGAAATATGCACCGAGTGAAGAAATATCTAAAGTAAGAGTTTAACGACTTTTCCTTTCTTAGAGGGGGCAGGGGTAGGAAAAATCCCTTCAAAATCTTGAATGAAGAGGACTATTTCAAGTTCAGTTTCGGATAGAACGTCGAATACCAAGTTAATTTTACCTGAAACCACCAACCCTCGGAGATTTAATAATGTTCAAATTCAACAATATTGTAACGTGCGAGTGTGAAGGGTCGTGAAAGTGACCTTGTTGGGCGGAGCCTTTCGTCCTCCTTGCAACGCGCCGCATCGCATCACATCACCCCTCCCAATGGAAGCCTCTAGCAATATTCCAGAAATGAGATAGAATATTCGAGAGATGGATATTTTCTATATATAAACGCAAGCAAACGTTTTGAAAAGGGAAGTGTAATGGTGAATCTAAAGCAGTGAAGATCAAACAGTGAACTGATCAGTGTATATAAATAGTTAAAAATAAATATCTGCGGCCTTGTTTAAGTTAGTATTAGGTGATAAATAAATAATTTGTGTTGTTAGTGATATCCAGAAAAATAAAACTTTTATTTCATTTCCAATTATTGAATAGTAACTTTTAATTTAAGTTATAAACTATTTCTTTAGCAATAAACATTACAATATAATGAATTACGGTTGAATTTCGACCACTGGGCGACCAGTAGTATTTATTTTAATCTAAATTTGCCTTCGAAGAAGTACATACTTCTTCGTTCTTTGATCTGTTTATATGGAGACATGCTACAGGTCTCAATTCTCAACCGACTCAAGAGTCTTTTTTTTTAATCGATTAATCGACTACGTTTAAGGACGCCTTGCCCATGCCGGAATTTGAATTATTTGGCATTTAGCTCATTTCATTACTTAACATGAAGATAATGAGAAAAATTATTACAAGTAAGGAGATAAACTTTAAAAAAAGCCTACCGAAAACGAAATCTAAGCCAGGATTTCAATTCAGTACTCTGTTCTTGGGGTTTCTGCGATTACTGTGGCGCCTCAATCTGATGATGAATTTTTGAAGAACTTTTCCTTCAAATATAAGTCTACCTACAAAGCTTGGTTCAGGTTATGTTTTCGGCAGTTTTTTTTTGTTCATCTCCACTAGTACCAGCTCCAGTTCCAGAATGAATAATATTCTCTGAAAATTTATAAGGACAAGGACGAAGTTTCCGATTATTTGAGAATCATTGGCGCTTAATATTTCTATTTTTTGAGTTATTTGCATTACAATAAATACATTTTTCTACAAACGTCAAAAAATCATGATATTTGTACATCAATATTAGTATGCGAAATGTCGCATTGGAGTGGTTTATCATGACAACGTGGCACAAAGTACTTTGTGTGCGTTGTCAAGAGAAAAAATTCTACTCATTTTTATATTTTAATATGATTTTAATATATATTTTTTATTTTTGACGTCTGTAGAAAAAATGTTGTATGCTACTCGTGCACAAAATTTCTTTGGAGCTTTCGAATGATTTGTGTCTAGGCTACCGTCTCGACAAAAAACTTTCATTCTGAAGCACCAAAGTATAATTTCGCGCACTAGATACATAAATAACTATTTTAAAGTGTATTATATTATTTGTGAAAAAATGTAATTGAGGGAGAAATGTATACGAAGGAATATGTATTTGGGTAAACATATGCCAGCGAAAAAACGGCCGAGGAAAACTGTACATCCAATAATTCTATTGTTTTTTATGACAATTCGTTCAATAATAAAATTTTTATAAGGGTTTATCCACCGAAACTCCATTTTTTCGTAATTGGCGACTGTGAAAAGATACAGGTTCAAGTTAGATGTACATATACTAGTTAGGACCGATAACGTGGTGTAATAGATGAAACTCTACTTTTAAACATTTTATTTGGTTGCTTTTTAATGTTTACTGTACATACGGTAGTGCGTGATTTATAAATTGATTAGCAGGCCAATTTCGAGTTTAGATAATAGAAATAACTTTGATTTCAAAAGCAATCAACAATTGATATTACTTTTTGAAATGAAAGCTCTTCTATTAAAAACTAAAAGTAGCTTTTAATTTCTGTTAATATTTACTGAGGCCTAAATTTGCTTTTGGAAAATGTCATACATCTCTCTTTTTGAGTCTGTGCGTATGAGAATAAGCTACGGGATGCAATTCTTGATCATTTTCCAAGATTATTTTATTTATCAATTGGTCAGTCATCACCATTTACCTTTATGAGTTTCTGGAAGGATCGAATTGTTAGTTTAATTTTTATAAACACTATATAGGTGAATGAATCTAGATCCTACGTTACTACTGTCGAATCCCGCATATTTGAAAAAGTGTGAGGATCAAAAAAATTTGGATTCACATTGGCATTATTTGAATCCATTTTCGAATCTTTCTAGCTTCTCTATGTGTCTGTCTATTCTAAAAATAAAAGCTTACAAGATAGTTAGAAACCCGGACGCTATTCAAAAGTCCTTCTAGACTATTCCGGACATTTGAAAAAAAAGAACAGTGTCCGGTGGAAATCGATGTATGGCAATCCTACTATGAGATCATTTCAAATATCAGTAATAGCACATTTTACAACAAGTATTGGAATCGTCCTCATTCCAAACGAGCGAAAAGTTTGTAGCCGAAGACGAGGATTATGGTTTGCGAGTGTGGAATACGTCATTCCAAACATATTGTAGAATATATGTTTTCCTACAAGATATTGGAAATTCACCAGGAATTCAGAAAGAAGAAATGCAGAGTACTTTAAAGTGACATTTGAAAAAGTCTGTAAAACAGAGTTTGATAAATTTAAAAAAATCAAAACTTGATTGCTTCACAAAATCACAAAATCAGGAGTTTGTTTTTATACCATTATTTTGAACAGGGTGGCAATTGTAGACGAAACTGTAGACGAAACACGTGTCTACAGTTGCCGTCCTATTCAGGGTGATAGTATAAAAATCAACTCTTAAATTTGTAATTTTTTCAAGTTCATCAAATTCAGAAAGAACAAAAAGCTTGAAATTAATGCCTGAATTATTAGCAAATAACCATAGTCAAAACTGACAGCTTCTGATTCGTCTAAAATGATGAAATGTAACATGTTGCAATATATTTTTTGGTTGTAGAATGTGCAGATTCCAAAACAGTGTTAGAAAAATATAATTATTTTCAGATTCCACAATTGAATTCCTCGAATAAAGTGTCTCACATATTTCTACGTATTATACTAACAATTCCATCAGAAAAACTTCATGAAGTGCAATAATGAATATTAAAATCGTGTGCCGCATTTACATACTTAAAAAGGTTACAATGTTTTCAGAATTAACATTTTTCAAAATGATACCCTTTGTAACAGTCCTATGTGATTAAGATTGCATTTAAAATTTTAATTTAAAGACATAATTGGTTTATAATTTGTACGAATATAATTTGGTAAATGTGCTGTAGGTATAAATGAAAAAGATAATAAAGCTGTGAAATTCACTCACCTTCGTAATTATCCTCTTCTGCACCGCTTCAAAGGACGGACTCCGAGATGAGGCACAGGAATTGAATCTGAAAGAGATAGGACACTTGGAATAAATTATTTGATGTTAAAACATAAAAATTATTTTTCTCGCCTTCTAAATGAAGATGAGAAGTTAAATTGAGTGGGATGAAGGCTCCTAGAGACTAAAGACCCCCAAGCATGTATATAATGTATTTCTATGCTATACTAGGATAATAACTACTTTGATATTTTTATTCTAATAAAACAATTTCTGCCTGACGTATTTTATAAGGCTTTATCGATATCCAATTAAAATTTTTACGGTGTTAATTTGCCTGTAACAATACCCATGATTGCAGTAGTAATATAATTACCAAAATCTAATCAACGTCGGCAGCGCTAAACAATAGCCTAGTATATTAGATTAAGTTAGATCATGATATATCTATCTTGTCTATCTTTTGTGTTCTTGTCATAGAGATCATAGCCACCTAGACGAACACTACTGAATTTGAATATCATCGATTATAATGACGCTGATTGTGAGTGAAATGTACGTCCAGGAGACAAAGATAAATGATCTTCACTCGTGTGAAAGATGCCGCAGAAGAAGTTGTTCTTGAGACGACATTTTTTATGACAAGTCTAATACATTCGTCACAGACTACTGTAAGTGGCTACAGACGCTGAGTGTTGTTTGTTTTTGGTTGTAATGACAAAATTATCAATGCTTTGATTTTTTGATATTTCTGGTTTAATTAAATAATTATAATTCAAGATACCTGCAGTTAAATAGTAAAATTTTTATAATTCATTCGACTTTCTTTTAAAATATCCAACGTTGGTGGTCTTTCATGTTTTATTCAAATAATTTTACTCCAAATTCATGTGTTGAATCAAACCATTAAAAATGTTATTATTTTGGAATTAGAGTATCTTTGACATGAAATATTGCATAAAGCCATTAGATTCGCCTAATAGTTTCTAATGTTCCCTAAACGATTTAAAATGTGTCCAATTCTTAGACATTTATGAAGGGCAAATTATATTCCAAAGGATAGAATAATCGCTAGGTAAGAGGAAATTTTGATGAAGATTCAAAAAATTTAGCGGTCACTAAACGCTGGTCATTATTTTGTACAAAAAAAGTGAGTTATACTGTCATCAAGTCAAGAAGTGTACAGGTGAAGAGGAAGTGATTTATATAGATCACAAGGTCGTCGAGGAAGTCCTAATGGTATTAATCTTCTAGACTTTTTTTGATAGTTGCTCAGAAAAAAATAAAAAACTATCGACGTTAGAAATGAATTTTTCTTTACTTCAATGTTTTTTTTTTGTATTCTTGTTGACAGTTTTGCACTCCATAAAAAGGTTCACTTCTAAAGCCGTCAGTTTTTGCGTATATAAATGGGAAAAATGTGCTTGCAGCTTCAATATTTTTGGCTGCTACAAAATTTTATTCTTCACGATATTTTTGTTAAGAACACCCCCAACAGGATTGCCAGATGTATCTTCAATGCAATTTCTGTTAATTAGGCGTTGTTCTCAATCTGACAGACGAGAATATTGACATTATATCAATCTATGGACAATTCTTCCAAATGTTTGAATATTCAATTCTCCAAAACATCTCTTCACCAAGTCATAAATTACTTGCTCATGAATATAATACACTAAAATGTCGTTAAAATTCACGTAGATGTAACACCTTCAGGGTACGTTCCACTAGGCGACTGCAACGCTCATGTCACCTCAATAACCGTTCCACAAGAAGATCGCAGTCTTTGCATTCAAACTAATACGTCATAGAGTACGTTTCACTAGATGACCGCAACGATCACGCTCATGACCGAGGTTTTTGCTGTTCCACTAACTCATAAAGTGGAACGATGCGAGGGTCTGTTAAGTGTCAAATAAACTATCAATTTGTGGTTAGGATCGAAAAGTAAATCATTAATAAGATAAAATTAACCTGTATCGAAAAGGATATATGAATGGAATAAATCCAATATTCCTGTGTAAATTAATTTTTTTGTCCCTTATTATCATTATTTATCTGTGATGTATTTATGAACAAGAACGCGATCGTCTAGTGGAACGATTATTGAGGCGACTAGTGGATCGTAACCATAGATGACGTCATAGCCCATGGCCGCTTCATGCTCACAACGCCTGTGATTGAAAGGTGGGTCGAAGCGGTTGTTGCGGTCATTCTTGCAGATATTACTAAGAAATTAGAATTTATTGAGAAGGTGTCTTTGTAGTTTGTACTTTCGATTCCAAATTATGTCAATCAATTCAAGATTCTTCCATTTGTCAATATTTCACTTATGTCATGAGAATTGACACAGGCATATTGAATTCTTTCAATTCGTATATCCTTTTGGCTACAAATTAGTTGAATTTTATTAATGATTCGCTTTTGGCATTCAACCACGAATTGTCAATTTATTTGATACTCAATCGTTTTACAACAATCATATGTTAGTGGAACGGCAAAAACTGCAGTCGTGAGTATATCGTTGTGACCATCCAAGTACGTTTCACTAGATGACGACCGCCACGTTCACGCTCATTACCGCAG
Source organism: Dromius quadrimaculatus (assembly GCA_963989225.1). Taxonomy (NCBI): domain Eukaryota; kingdom Metazoa; phylum Arthropoda; class Insecta; order Coleoptera; family Carabidae; genus Dromius; species Dromius quadrimaculatus. Next base: position 6,044,310 of record OZ022334.1, on the reverse strand, counting down.
CTTTTGTTGTTCCACTAACTCATGGTCGATGTGGTTCAGTCTCCAAGTGAAATAATGCAAAATTGAATGTAGAATATGTGATTGGATTTCTAGTGAACGTATCAAATGATAACTCATCATCATTGTCAAGTTCGGTCGAGAAGTGATAAATTGCACTACAACAACAAAGAAAGCGACAACGTCGTCGACGAATACATAATTATTTTAATATAGAGTACGTTCTACTAGGCGACCGCAACAATTTGTTTACGATCGCAGTTTTTACCGTTTTACTAGCATGAGATTGCTGTGGTTGGTGTTTCATGTGGAACGATGCGACTGTCTGATAAATGTTAAACAAACTAACCTGTAGCAAAAAGGTTATAAGAATGGAGTGAATCTTTTATGCCTGTGTAAATCAATTGCTCTTAAATAATAAATAATGATGGTGAGAGACTATGAAACTATTTGCTATATTGACAAATAATTATTTTTGAATCAATTGATAGAATTAGGCGAAAACACAAATTGGAAAGACACCTTTTCAATTAACTTAAACTTCTTGGTGATTTTTGCTTCGACCCACCGTTTAATCTTGGGCGTTGTAAACTTGAAAACGTAATTAACGACGTCATCTATGACGTATTGATGTTGAATGAAAAGATCACGATCATCTTGTGGAACGATTATTGAGGCAACATGAGCGCTGAGGTCGCCTAGGTGAACGTGATCTATAACGTATTGATCCTGAATACAGTGAACACGATCGTCTTGTGAAACTATTATTGAGCCGATATGAGCATTTCGGTCGCCTAGTGGCACGTACCCCTAGTAGAACGTACTCTTGATCAAATTTATTATAACGTCAACGAAGCCGAACTCTTCATAGTATATCAATCTATGGATAATTTTGTTAAATTCCATGGAAAACAAAGACTTGTCTTTCAAACTGTGATCATGCAAAGCAAATTTAATTGTATTTTCATCACAATTTAATTACGAATCTGACAGATTGAGTAGCTGAATATTGAAACATGAGGATAATGGGAAAAATTATGACAAGTAACCTTAACCGAGCTTTCAAGGTTGACTAGTATTTCGAAAAAATCACTAGAAGTAGATTTTATTTATCGATATTTGAAGTACTCTCTTTGTTAGATTCGTAGCAAACTTCGGTTTCGTCCCTTAACTACGGTTCAGCCAAACAAAGATCAATTGGCATTTCCACGCAAGTACATCCATATTTCAACTATGTTTTTACTTTATGTTGGCAAACTTTCAACTTTTAATCACATTTCACATTTTGATATCATTTATTTCCATATAAAGTTTGATTGTTATACTGCAAAAAGCAAAAGTTGTTCAGCTAGTTGTCGAAATCTGCACTAGGTGAAAACAACATATTGTGAATGACTGGTGGCTCTTGCTGTTTCACTAACTTATAGGTACGTTCAATTGGGCGTTCGCAACGCTTAGCTCGCAGCAACAGTGTTTGCTGTTCCACTAATTTATGGTCAATGTGATTGGTGCTTCAAATGGATTATCAATGATTATCAAGAAGATTGACTGACCAGCAGCTCGTGACAGGAAAAATTCAACAAAAAAATACCTTCTTTGAACAACTTTTCTCATTTTCTCTGATCGAACTTACGGCCAAATTGTATGAAAATCGATCGAGAATATAGTGATCAATTAGGATCCTATCCTAAGTATCGAAGACATGACATTTCTCGTCCAATTCTCTCGGAGCTAACTTCCTGGATAGCGAAGTTAAAGTACTTTAAGTAAAAAAACAGGGTGCCACCTCCTGTTCTGTCCGGGACAGAAAAAAACAACAATGGTAAATTCGATTAGGGATGTTGAATGCGAAATTGGGTGGTTACTGCTCTTCCGGACAGGTCAGAGGGTAGCATTTTGATTTTTCTTACAGTACGTGAACTTCTCTATCGATTGCTACTAATTTCAATCGTAAGTTTTATCAGGAAAGTTGATCCCGAAAAAATTGACCGAAAATAGCATTTTTTTTTGACATTTAGGACAGGATCCTATATTTCTAAAGTCTAGCACCATATTGACCACTAAATTCCCGATCGATTCATATACAATTTGGCTGTAAGTCCGATCAGGGATGATCAAGTGCGGCCGGCTTTCAGACTAACAGTCTGCCATTTTTTGAACGTAAGGCAAGCTTGCAAAACTGACTGACAGCTTATTGGCAGACGGTCTACATGGGTCTAAAAATAAATCAAATTTATTGCGTAGCTCGGATCAATTTTTTATTACAAACTTTCAGCCGATTTTGCAAACTTGCCTTAAGTTCGAAAGAATGGCAGCCTGTAAAAATTTGTTCCTTTTTTTCTGTGACGAGCGCCCTGTTTATGAATTATCTTGTAGCAAAGAAGATATATTAATAAATTGAAAACAACGTGCTTATCTTGATGAAACTCTCATGAATAGTGAAATGATGATAATGAGAGATAGTGAAATCATCTGCAACATTGACAAATTATAAAATCTTTAATCAATCAGCATAATTTAGAAACAAAGAACAAACTGGAAGCAGACCTTTCTAATATATTCTAATTTCTTCATGATTTCTGCGAAAATAAACATGACAACCACTTTTAACCACCTGTCGATCACAAGCCTTTTGCATCTGAAGTAATCGAAATAAATGACGTCATTTATAACGCTTCAGCTTCCACCACAAGGATCGCAATTATCTTTTGGAACGATTGGGTAACGGGAGCGTTGTGGTCGCCTAGTGGAACGTACTGATAGTTGGTTGGCGCTTCAAGGGCCTCAAAGATTAACACAACGATCATTTCCACCCATATCTCGATCGTAAGCTTTTCGAGTGTGGAGTGATAAATAATGACGTCATTAGTTCCCACCACGAGTGTTGTGGTTGCCTAGTGAAATGTACTTATAATCGTTGTGGTTGGTGCTTCATGTGTCACAAAACAAAATGAATAGGAAAGAACCAAGTTGCAGCAAAAAGGACGTATAAATGGAATTATTGCAAATGTCTGTCAAAATTAATTTCTCATAAATAATTACATATTGATAGAAAAACACGGTAAAATATTTGTCATATCGATTAATGATAATATCTTCAATCAATCAACATAATTTGGGATCGGAATACAAATTGGTAAGACAGCTTTCCAATTAATTCAAATATGAATACAACGATGTGAGCCTGAATCGATTGCAAATAATGATAATAATAAATGACGTCTAAAGCTCGATCACAACGACTATTTGTGGAACGATGTTGGTTCAAGCTGCTCCCAAGTTCTTAGTGCGATTATTTTATCAAACTAAAATCATGTTTCCTGGTGGGATCTTTATTTTACCCCACAGATCGAGATTCAAGGTATTTAGATTGTTTCGCAAATTTTTTATCTCCTTAAATAGAAGCAGGCTGCGATAGAACTGCGGTGGGCTCACAAAAAACATGCTCCAAGCATTTTAACCTAAAATCTACTAAAAAGTATCTTGCAAAATCTTCTGAAAAAATTCACAAACGCTGTACAATCAAGATACCTCCCAATCTGACTAATCTTTAAGGAAAACCCACCGGTCTTCAAGATAAAATAAAACATTATCTAATCTAAATTCGATAGTCGGACTTCGTTAACGACTATTTTCTTTGAAAGTTGTTGAACTCAGCACGTGGATACGGTCGAATTTCAATCGGTTTCGATTTCGGATATGGACCACTCCGTAACTAACTTCGTTCCGAACAGGTAACACGCGTATGCGGTCATAAAAAATTAAATCGAGCCAGAATTGTGTTTTGAATTGGAGTAAGTTGGCGTCAGTTGTTTGGGTAGAGATTTTTTTGTTTTAATTTAGCATGTGGAATATGGCACTGGCCAGATGTTTTAATTGAAAGCGATGAGTTGTTTTATTTTTAATCTCGTTTGCAATTTGGACTGATGGTGTAACAAGTTTTTCATATTTTAATTTTTATTACAGACTACAACACAAAAATATAAATTTAATACCTGTTTGGGTCCTTTTCAACCAAAATATTGTCACTTTTATCACTACACAAAAGTCTTAGTCTTACCAAACGAATAATAACCACACATATGTTAAATCACCGAGAAATTCCAAAAACAAAAGTCAATTTGAAGACAATACTGTTTTTTAATTGTTAAATTTGTGTAATATTACGCAATAATTACAAAAAAATTAAAAGTATTATCAATAAGCTTTCATATGAATACACATTATAGAATTAAAATATGACTACTTCTTTCAATCTCTAGAAGCAAACTAGCTGCTGCATTCTGTGTTCATCTAACTTGTTCGGTTTTTGCAAGTTGCAACTACTTTCTACTACATTCTGATCCACATCAGATTATGAATAATTACTTTGATATACAACTATTGATTTCTCGATAACCAGGCAGTTAAACTTTACTTTATTTATTTTTATATCTACTAGATTTCTTTTATTAAGGGAAATCTCAATCTTTTTAAGCTAAAAACATTTGCTGATTTGGTGATGAACGACTTAACATAGAGTTTTTTTTTATCTTGTTCTGTCTACTGAGCTAGGTGCGGGCTAGCATAGTTTATAGCTTCATCAAATTTTATGTTTACAGTTCACTTTCTATAAAAATCGACTGTGACACACATACAAGTACACCAATATAATTATAACAGCAAAATATTTCCTCATGTACTTTAATAGTATTCTATCTATGATCGTACAAGAAGTGACACTTTTTGACATAATTTCCAATGCAAAAAGTAGTTTTTAATGGAAAGCTGTGCAATAATCGTGTTATTGTACACTTTTAATGCACGATTTCAGTGGGAGAGTACATCAGTTCCAACTATCACTATTTAAACATCTGAGCCTTATTTTGAATCTAATCTCCAACACTAAACAATTTTGGATATTTTAAACTTCATATTACTTACTTGTCCAAAGTAACAAGTAAGTATTTTGAATAAATTTCTCCATGGTAGTATGTAATGGTTAATAAGACGAAAAGTTGTTTCAAAAAACATACGTTTAATTTGAAATCTTTAGGCTATCGATTTCGGACAATCGTCCATCTTCAGGCCTTGGCTAAAAAATACATTGGCATTACAAATTTTGAAAATTTTTTAAATAATGTTTTTATATAAAGTTTTTTTAATTAAATTTAAGATTAAATTAATCGAATTAATATTGAAAAATCATATTTGTTATTTGACAGTTGAAGATTGGAAATTAGAACACGTGTTGAAAAAATATTTGTGAGGTTAAGATTTCAAATATATAAATAAAAAGAAGTAGGTGCATGCAATATTCGAAAACAATGAATAGGCTTACAATCAAAAGTTTCAAAAGCAGCTAAGTTTGCAAAAAGTCATGATTTTGTTTGAATTTAATAACGTTTTGTTGTGAAACATTTTTAGCGTGTGTTTCAGTCAAGTGGGCGAATTACATTGGATTGTGGGTGGAATGTTATTTCCGGATTTGTGTCATGTGAGGTGTCGGGAGAATGGCGGTAATAATTTTCGAAAAAAATCATATTTTCGAATGCTTCCTGATCGGACTTACGGTTAAATTGTATATGAATCAATCGGGAATCTCGTGGTCAATAGGGTGCCAAGCTTTATAAGTCTAGGATCCTGACCTGAGTGACGAAAAGAGGTTTTTTTTTTATTTTCTGTAAATTTTTTTCGGGCAACTTTCCTGATAGAACTTACGATTGAAACTAGTACCAATTGATAGTGAAAATAGGGTACTTTCAGAAAAAATAGGGTGCTACCTCCTGACCTGCCCGGAAAAGGGGTAGCCATCTCTAAGTGTGGACCACTTTCGTATTCAACTTCCCTGATCGAACTTACGATTGCTGTATTTTTTCCCTGTCCCGGATAGGACAAGAGGTGGCACCTTGGTTTAATCTTGGAGTACTTCATTTTTGCTATCAATTGTTCTATCAAAATTGACCGAAAATAGTATTTTTTTCGATACTTAGGACAGGATACTGGATTTATAAAGTCTGGCATTATATTTCCGATCAATTCATATACAATTTGGACGTGAGTTCAATCAGGGAAAATAAGTAATTTTTAAAAATCTACTATGGCTACCGCAGTACTACCTCGACCATGAATTTTATGGGCAGTTTCATTGCATATTTCAAAATGACAACTGTCAGTGTCAAAGTGACAGATGGCGGTTATGTGAAATTATTATTTTATCTTACAATGGACATAAGTCTCATGTCCAGTTGCTTTAATTGATCCTGAATTTGGCATAATCTTGTTAAGCTGTTAAAAAACAATAAACAATTGGAAAAATTATTTATTTTATATTTTAAATAAGCTTATCTCTCCGACAGCTTTAAATTGACTCCAAACTAGAAATCGTTAGAATTACTTGTAAAGAATTTTTGATACTTTTACTGGAATTATTTTTGCAGTTTTATCTTGATACCAAACATGAAAGAACCAAAAATAAACGCAAGGAACTAAAAAGTACCGTCAATAAAATGTTGGTACCGTTGATTGAAAAAAGCTCATTCACGAACTTCAACTTATAACTAACTTTTTGATAAAAAGCCTAAATATGAAATTTCATTCGAAAACAGACCGACAGGCAGATCGATTTTACTTAAATTGTCTTTTGGGTTCAGTAGGGTCTAAATTGTAAATAATTATCAGAATTTTGAACTGTCAAAAAATCACGATCACAATACTTCCCCTAATTATACAAGGTGTAACAAGACCTCGCCAACAAACTTTGAGGAATGATAGGTCACACTGAAGGGATCATTTTTTATAGAGGATCATTTGTTCGCTGACGCGTCCTTAAGAAGCTATGCATCCGAAAAGTCAGATCTCCGGTAAAATAAAAATTCTAGAATCAATGTTCCTGTGGGAGTTAAGAGTATCATGTACATCACTCTAGATGACAATAGAGCGAAACTGATTAATCGAATAACTGCTGCGTTTCAACAAATTCGAAACAATCCTGCCATACAAAACAGAGTTTTTGTTTCAAGCAAAATCTTTTCATTTCATTTTCATTGTTTAAATATAATTCAGCTCACATTTTTATGCATCAATTATTATTGATCTCATTATGTATGATGAAAGTTATATAAATGCAACGCTCCGAAGTGTTTTGAAATATCCTAGAACGTTTTGAAATATAAGTGCAACGTTTCAAATTGTTTTGGAGCGTTCTGAAACATTCCGATAAGTCCTTAAACATTCTGAAGTTTTTCGGAACGTCCTGGAGTGATTTGAAACGTCTTGAAGTATTTCGGAAGATTGTAAGACTTCTTAGAGCAATCAAAAAAATTCTGAAATGATTTGAAATATAAGTGCAACGCCCCAAAGTGTTTTGAAATATTATATGACCCTCTGAAACGTTCTCAAATGTTTTGGAGCGTTCTGAAACATTCCGATGAGTCCTTAAACATTCTGAAGTGTTTTGGAACGTTTCGCAGTGTTCAGGAACGTCTCGAAGTGTTTCGGAAAGTCCCAAAGTGTTTTAAAACATCCTGAAATGTTTCGAAAGATTGTATGACTTTTGGCAGCGATTTAAAAATTTTGAAATGTCTTGAAATGTAAGTGCAATGCTCCAAAGTGTTTTGGAGTACTATATGACATTCTGAAGTGTTCTCAAATGTTTTTGAGTGTTCTGAAATATTTCGATGAGTTCTTAAACATATTGCTGGGTTTCGGAATGTTCCAAGTATTGTAACAATTCAAATACCAAAATAAAGTTTTTTATACGTTTCAATTAATATTGCAATTGCATATAAGTAATGTTTGAAACACGTTATTTTCTTCTAGTTAGTAAAAAATGGTGAAGCTAGTTAATTTTCTGAACTATAACATTTATAATCAAAGGGATTCCGTGAGGCTATCTAAAAAAATACTCTCTCTGTCTTCTTCATTGGTAACAATTTTAATTGGACGGAGTAAAATGGTAGCGTCCTTGTAACTATTTCTCTAAGTCACTATCGCTTTACAGCCACAAATTTGAAAAATGTGAGGAATCTGAAAATTAGGCTGACGATTTTTTTATCACTCACCGGGCTTCGTCAAAGCACCAATTATCTCTATTTGTAAAACCTTTTACTTACTTCTTCCTCCCTAATTGTTTCTCGTTTATAGGGTCTTTGTTTTTTCATCTGTTGGTAATAAGTAGTTCTACTGGTTTTGTTTTTTCCTTGATCAAATTGATCTTCGTATCTGCATTGAGGAAAAAATCGTATATGGGTCAGAAAATACGTGGCGGCGAGTCAAAAGATTTCTTTTTTGTTTTTATGTAGTTTTTATCTGAGTCCACTTTCGATTACACGCATTTTACATATGCACCTGACAAATTATCAATATGTGGATTCATTATTAAGTCTTTAAATACTGAGGATAATTAAAAAGATGTCAGAATTCAGGATATTCGCAGGTATAAGTGCGCTGTCATATTAGAATAAAGATATTTTCGAACATAGGTCTCCTTTTATTCGGCAGAGAATTCCCATATATTCGGTATTAATTCCAAAGAAACGAAAGTCAAAGAATTTCTTGGTCTAATGGCCCATGATCTCCATCCATCTATTGAGAGCCACTGCAACACAATGCGTCCGAAATGTTAAGTCGAAGTAACGCAGGTAGATATCAATCGACTCTCTGAACCGAGAAAAAGGATTAAAGTTGAGATTTTTTCTGCTCTGGCTGAGTAACTCATCCATTTAAATCTCCTACTGTTTTGTCATATATTTTAGAATAATATATATCTTAGTCCAGATTTTTTAACATAATTTCTTGAACGTATGGGAGAATTATTTAAAATTTCATGTCGCAAGAATTATGGCTTATTAAAAACGAATTTATTATACAGTTTTTTTTGAACTCTCCCTTATCTTAGGGAGAAAGAATGGAGCCTACAACTGAACGCTTGTTCGATAATCTATTCATATTTTACTCGGCTCATTCTGAATTTATCATTTAGTGGTGAGCTTCTCACTTAATAAAAAGTAATAAGATTTTCATTGCTCAGCACAGGAGTGAAATTGAAATTTTTCTGTAACATCTATATGATATCTTGTTAAGTATATTCGAAGTGGTCTTCAAACAATTCAATGAACAGTGGAAAAATGTATTTTGTGTCCGCTCTACGATTATTATCATGACCATCATCAAATATTGACTTAAGTTTGAAGGTTTGAAATTTTTAGTTTCAATTATATTCATGTACATTTCATTAACCTTTTAGAGAGTAAAGGGGTTGAAATAATCTTGTATGTAGAGTTTGTAACGAAGATTGTTGTAAAGCACTATTTATTGCAGCAAACTACACACAATACTAACTCAATCACAATACTCATCACAATGTTGGTCGCAACGCGTTTCGGTCTTCTGATCATCATCAGATATGGACTGTAAATTGTAGATTAATATAATTAATGGGCGGTAAATAAAATATCAAAACTGTTTCGTGACAGTATTGATTTATATATTAATACGTAAAGAGAAAACTTTCCGTCACCTTTTTAGGCATATTGTATGCACGAAGAAATGTGAGAATTGGCATATTTGAAGTTAAGGTGAAACATCACCCGGAAATACTAGCTATCTCTGTCTAGTCTAATCTTGTTTTGGAGTATGTGAGGCTTATGGAAGGTCAGTGATGACGGCGGGATACACAAGAATTCAAATTTGACATTTCAGAAGAAAAACATTTTATAGAGAAATTTACTGAAATTAATGCTCGCATATAAAATCATTTTTCAAAGACATAAGTTTTAATGAAACTATTCATAATGAGAATATGAAATTATGATATAAAAATGTCCCAAAATTCACGCAAGAACTAATTTTGATAGTAACATGTTTTAAATAACAAATTATGAGTTTTTATTGAATCATAAAGAATAAGGTAAAATAAAGGGTTATCTAATTTTGATAGAAAACTGGTTTTAAATAGAAAATTATGAATTTTTTATTGAACCGTAAAGTATACAGTACAAGGATTATGTATGGAATATTATATAGAGCAAATGATCTCCACGACTTTGTTGGCACATACAGACTCCTGATTATCATGTCGCTTAGCGAGCACCATTAAATGTTTTTGCCTGATGATCAGTTGTTTCTTCAAAGAAGAATTGCTCGATGCTACCTTCAGCTCAAAATGTGCAACTGTAACACCTATTACATTTTCATAGTTGTGTATTGCTACTTGCTCATGACTCTTACCCCATTCCGTAGCACTAGTAGATAGATTTCGAACATATGGTATGTTTTCTACTAGGGATCCGGCAGGCAGTTTTCGCTTACAGACTAGACCAAGATTTGAAGCTGTTAGTCTATGTTTTCTTTAAAGTATTTACCCTTGATGTACTCACTAAGAAATTAATACTTGTAATTTATTTGAAGGTGAATATCTCGGGCCTTAGAGCAGTGCAGATTCGGATCAAGTATTATTATTTGTAGAATGACAAATCCCAATAATAATTGATGGACTTAAATAAAATATTTTGTCGCTTTCTTGAGAAATATGATATTGATAACTTGAAATTCTCATCTGAACACTTCCAGCTATAGTGGTATTTAGAAATCTAAAAGAGATAAGTTTTACAAAATTAGATTTGAAGATTGATTTTTAATGTATTTATCCAATGAACTTACTGTAACATAAATCAGATTTGTCAAATATCCTGGAATCCGAACCATTTTTCTTACTATTGTGACAAGATCGGTAAAACTACACACACAGCCAGAAGCAGATATTCAAAATGGTTTTTGTTACTAAAATCAGCCATAGGCTATTTATTTTTTAATGAATAAATACATGATAAAATTAATCTTTGACACTTGTCATGTAATACAAAATTTGGATACTAGATAGCGCCACAGAACAAATCAACTAGTGAAAAGTCATATTCACACGAGTAAAAGAAATGGAAAAGAAATTGAAGAATATTTTCCTAAATTATTATTTTGAAATATACAGCCGCTGAAACTCCGGAAAATATGGTAAAAAATTGCTCATGATTTTTAGATATAATAAATATATTTCTTTTTGTTCATTTGACGTTTCTTCATAACAAAATCTATGATTTAAACAAAAAAAAATTAATATCTCGAAAACTAGGAATCTCACGACTCTCAAAAAAATATATTATCTCCAAGAAATAATTGGCCATGGAATATAATTACTTTTGTCTTAATTAACCTTGCAGGGAATAAAAAAGTGTAAATGGACATCAGAGAAGTACCCAAAATATCGAGAATTTTGAGCCCAAAATCCAGTGACCGATGTCAAAAAAAATTAATTATTCAAATATACATAATTTTTGAATACAAGACTTTGATTTTCCTCCAATTTTCAATACTTTTAGAAGTGCACAGAAAGGGTTATATACGGAATAATAATTACTAAAAATCGATAATTTTTGCACAGCACTCTGAAGAATAATGTCATCTATGAGTCTACCAAATTTTGTCCCAAAAAACTAGATAATCTCTGAGAAATTAATATTTTCAGCACTAATTATTTTTTTTCTCAAAATTGTCAAGTTCAATATTCATGAAAACTTTTATATGATAACTGCAAGTATAGCGCCTAGTATATATATTTTTTCCAGATAAGTTGTTATCAAAGTCTCTGAGATATAGGATTTGCATGCTAATTTTATACGTTAGCACTAATTTTATACGGATTTATTGCAGACATAATGAAACTTTGACAAATTATCTAATTTTTAATATACACGCCACTAAAAACTTTGTTAATTTATTATAAGAAAGTATTTATCAAACATATTGCTACAAGATTCATCAATTCAAATTTCGCGCTAAAATAGTACTTCCGAGTGATGTTTCACCTTAATATAGAGTGCAGAAAGCTAAAATGATGTACAGGCTGCTCCATTTCATCTATATATTAATACGTGAAGAGAAAGCTTCACGTCCCCTTTTTAGTCCCTTTTTTAAGCATATTTCATGCACGAAGGAATGTAAGAATTGGCATACTTAAAGTTTATATGGAAAAGGTGTGCAGAAAGCGAAAAGTATATACAGAGTGCCCTATTTTAATCTATATACTAATATATGGAGGGAAAACTTTGTACTCCTCTTAGTCCTTTTCAAGCATATTGCGTGCACGAAAAAAGGTGAGATTTACCATACTTGAAGTTTATACCAAGAAGGAATGCTAAAATTATATGCAAGTGTCCTATTTTAATTTTACGTGAAGAGAAAATGTGAGATTTGGCATATTTAAATTTTAGAAACTCTGTTTCGTGACAGTATTGACCTATAGCGCGAAGAGAAAACTTTCCGTCCCCTATTCAAGCATATTGCATGGACGGAGGAATGTGAGATTTGGCATATGGAGAGAAGTGCAGAAAGCGATCATTAGGTAGAAGATGTTTCGTTTTAATCTATATATTGATACGTGTAGAGAAAACTTTCCATCCCTTTTCAAGCATATTGCATACACAAAGAAATGTGAGATTTGTCACACTCAAAGTTTATATGAAGAAGGAATGCAGAAAATGAAAATCATATACAGAATGTCTTATTTTAATTATATATTAATAGGTGAATAGAGAGTTTTGTACCCCTTTTTAAGCATATTGCGCGCACGGAGGAATTTAAGATTTGGCATACTTGAAGTATATATGAAGAAGGAATGCAAAAAGCCAAAATTATATACAGGGTATCTTATTTCAATTTTACATGAGAAGAAAACTATACCGCGCGCATTAAAGAATTTGAGATTTGGCATACTTAAAATTTATAGGAAGAAGGGGTGCAGAAAGCTGAAACTATATACAGGATGTTCCATTTCAATTTCACGTGAAGAAAAAACTTTGTACCGCGCGCACGAAGGAATGTGAGATTTGGCATACTTGAAGTTCATGTAGAGCCAAAGTTATGTACAGGTTGTCCCATTTAAATTCCACGGGAGAAGAAAATTTGTACCACGCGCACGAAGGAATGTGAGATTAGATATATCTGAAGTTTATATGGAGGAGTGCAGATAGCTAAAATTATATACAGGGTGTCCCATTTTTATTTCACGTGAAGAGAAAACTCTGTACTTCGCGCACGAAGAATACTTGAAGTTCATATAGACAAGGAGTGCAGAAAGCTAAAATTATAAAACAGGCGAAGGGTAGGAAGTCGCACTTTAAAATCTTGAAGGAGAATCACTATTTTTTATTTCAGATTCGAATGGAGCGCGGAATACTAAATTAATTTTACCTGAAACCTCCGAGGATTAAAGGTTGAATTCAAAAACCTTTAAATTTAGCAATATACTGAATCAAATTTTGACCACTGGGCGACCAGTTGATAGTTAAATGTCAATTTTCTTTCCAAATTTAGTAACTCTTGTACGCTAGTATTGATAATTCTATTATTTTACTTCCACGCAGAAGGCAGTAACTATCCTTCAGTTGCAGGAAGAATGTACAATTTATTTTTACATAATTCATATCGTATTTAATTGAGCTTTCAACAATTTTGTACTAAAATAGTACTCGTACGTGGTTTATGCAGACTAAATAATATCTTGCTGTAAAAATTATAATCGAAAACGTAGAATTACGTAAATCATCATTTTTTGAGTATGGTTTCTCACGCTATTGTATTTGAGGGCTGGAACATAGCTGTCTGGTGTCTCTGCTTCTTCTCTTGCAATAATGAAGATATTAACCTAATTCCGTCGTTAATCGGCAATTTATAAAAAAGTTGCAGACGAGGAACAATTCATGATTTAATGATCAATTGAGGCACATGCAGGAGAATGGTGCACAATAAGTGTCTGCTACACCCGTATTAGTTAGAAGTCGAAGTTGATATTCATTTTATTGTAATTGTAATTTTTTGACAGTTCGATATTTGATAGATCATGTTTTAGACTCACTGAGCCCAAGAAACATAATTTAAACGCGTTTATATGAGGTGGAAGAGTGTATTTTGTGTCCGCCGCTTGCAATTGCAATCAAAATATTTACTGATATGCCTGATTGAAATGCACTTCATAGTATTTCATTTAAGAATACATTTTCAGTCTTGTTTGCTCTACGATTATTATTTTAGAAGATACAGGCTTTGAAAGGGTGAAATTTTGTTTAATTTTGGTTTTTATGCTACCGCATTGAAAGGTTCGAAGTTGAACGATTTGAAATGGTTTTGTAATAAATTGTGATGGTTTTTACCTTCTACATCAATCAGAAGACAATAGTTCTACCCAAATTAATATATTAAAACTTGTTCTATCTGAAAAAATAAAAAGCACAAATTTAAACCTCAATGATTTGAATACCATAAGATACAGAGATTGAGATGTCAACTGTTAACTATATCACCCAGTGATCAAGCGGTTCAGAATTTCAATTTCAATCTTTCACTCGCTTTCCATAAAGTAATTATAAACATGATTGTGTATTTTTGTATACATAAACAGTGTAAAGTAATTGATACATCAGACCTTTTTGTGTTTCGTTAACAACTTTTTCAGTTTATCGATTATCGAAAGTAATGAGGGTTTCGCCCTTATTTGCTTAGTGAAATCAGTCTTATGGTTTTCTCATTTATTATTCCAACATTAGTTATTAAATAATTTCGAAAGTTCGTTCCAAATTGTATTTTGAAGACGGTGGCCAGTTTTATAGCTACCTGGCAGTTATGTTCGCCAAACATGAAATTCGCTATGCACGAACATGCAGCGTAGACCGGATACCCAAAATGAAGTCAACGATATTCATAAAAAAGATAACGAAACCCTTTACCTACATATTAAAAATGTTACCAATTTTTTGGTCCTTTTTGAAATTTTAGCCGAGTTTACGTGAACGCTATTAAATTGTAATGTTGTGTCTTGCTCCATTTTTTATTGAAAGTTGCTGGTCTTATTTTGGGATAGTTGAATTTTTACACGATTTAAAACAATTTATTTTCTAAATTCGTCAAGTATTTTGTACATCAAAGTTTTCGTTTGATGTTAGCGCTATTCCACTTCTAAGACCTTTCATCCGAGAATTTATCTCTCTCAAATGATTTGGAAAATTTCTTTTTTGTCCCTCTATTCTTCATTTATTTGCGGTTTGAAGTACAGAAGCACAAATTTTTCGTATGGCTGTACTCATAGAATTCCCGCTAATTCTAGCATCGTAGTAAATCGCACGGAACTTGTAGTTATTTGTGTAAGCTTTTATTGACGACTGTTGCAGCTTTTGATGAGGTTTTTTGGGATGTTAGTGCGTCGCACGCGCTTCTACACCCACGCGCCGTATTACCTTCCTGGGTAAATACCTCCCCTGGCTTCGCAAACCCCCACAAGTCCTAAAATATAAATCCTTCCGTAACGTTGTACAAATAACAAAAGGTGATCAATAGGCGAACAGGGATGGAGTAAGAAAAAATGTCGATCACTATTTTTTGACTACATTCGCCCTGCATCCTACCTTAAAGTACAATCTGATTTTAATTTAATTTCTAGTCAACAGAAAAGGAAACACTTTTTTATTTCATGACGTTGAGCCTGCCTCATCTTCTATACAATTAGCAGACGAAGTCATTTTACTCGTACAACTATATTTGTCAATCTATACTGACCTGAATAAAATGCAGAGATCTTCATTTCCTAGTAGAGTCCAAAAAAAAAATTATTGATGTGAAATTTTACTGAATTCGTGCCTGCTCCATCACCTTCGTAGCATGCTAACATACTCACACTACCTGGCAGATTTTTTGCCATCTTTGAAATCTTTCACATTTCTGGTGATTCGAACTAGCGGCTAGAACACCACCTCGAGCCTCGGGCAATGCGCCCGTCAAAAATCGACAGTAGACTTGCTTTTAGAAGGGGAGGGGGTTCTCATACTGACCAGTGGCTCTGGGACACCTGCCTAGGGCTCCACGCGCCCTGAGGACAATGCCCAAAGCCCAGGGTTCAAATTCAGGAGAATTCCGAATTCGAATCTCGCTCCGATGGATGGCTTTGTGAAGATTTTTAAGCAATGCGAATTTATATGTTTTTTTCTTGCTTTTTGTGGTTGTTATGTGGTATTGTTATAATGATACGCATCTAATATCCAAGGTAGCAAGTTGCAAGTTTTATTTTCGAGGATGTATTTAAGGGATGTATTTTTGTGGTCATGTGATGCTTTTTGAAACGAATGGTCAGTAGTGGTTGCCCAGATTCGGTGGAAAGATTCGAGACTTCTTACATCTTTTGGTTAATCTTTATCAGTACTTTCTCACTGTTCCTTTTCGAACCAGATTAATTAAATACAAATATCTTTACCACGGTAGTTGTAATATATGCGCGTCATATCCTAATTACAGCACTTACCATTAAGATAACTTATTCCATCCGTTTTACGCTCACTCCATTGTTAGGTGGTCCCATTTCAAGCAGTATTTAATCAACAATCAATTTGGTAAACAGTTCAACAGCAAAAGTCATTATGTGAAAACAAAAAGTTTGTTGAGGACGGTCCAAGAAAGGAGGCCATCTAACTATCTTTCGATAGGGGAATAACGGATTGATAATCTCTTCGAAGAACTTTGTTTATCAAGGGCAAAGCTATTACAGTTTCCATTTGACGTAATTAAGCATTTATTTGATATGATCTAAGGATTAAATTCAAATTTCCGAACGCAATTTACCTCCCTGGTCTGTGGAAAGAAAACCCAAGGGCTGTTTGCTTATCGCTTCGACCACCCAGGACCGGGCTTAGTGTACTAGGAAATTTAGATCATCTCCTGCAACATTTCAATGGCACTTTTTAATTTTTGCATATATTATTTTCATTAGTTGTTCTTTATATTCATAGCCAATTAAAATTTTCAAGAGCTCAAAGATTGCCAAGTTTCATCGCAGTCAACAAATAATCCTGCATCCTTCTTCAGTCGACACACACAGTTTCAAATTTCTTAATTCCACTTCCCTTTTAAGCCAGCGTCAATAGTTTCGAACTTGTTGAACTGTTGCTTCAGTCAAAAATTAGTTATTTATCCAAAGAGGAAACCATAGGATTACTGTACCTATTGTGATTTCAAGTTTGGACACTATAATTGGGTAATAAAGTACTGAAACGTGATTTTGTCTCCAGTATCCTAATTTTGTACCCTTTTCCAGTCATCAACTACAGTTTCATTTTTTTTTGATTGCCGGTTTAGTCCAATATCAATTAATTATCTGAAGGGAATTGCTGGAATTACTGTCCCTCTTATAATTTCGAGTTTAAATACTATAACTGTGTTATAAATAACTAAAATGGCATTCTGTCTTCAGCATTTCAATTTTACTTCCTTTTTCAGTCAGCACTAACAGATTAAAAATTTTTAAACCATTAGTTCAGTCAAAAATTAGTTATTTATCTAAAAGGAACAATAGGATTACTATACCTATTGTGACTCCGAGTTTGGACACTATAATTGCGTAATAAAGAACTGAAACGTGATTTTTTCTCCAGTACTCTAATTGTGTATCCTTTTTCAGTCAACAGTTACAGTTTCAATTTTTTTTATCAACTAGTCCAATTGAAAATTAATTATTTATTTGAAGGGAACTATAGGCTTATTGAACCTATTGTGATTTCTAGTTTAGACACTATAATTGTGTAAAAAAGTACTGAAACGTGATTTTGTCTTCAGTTTTCTAATTTTGTACCTTTTTTCAGTCATTATTTACAGTTTAGTCAAAAATTTATAATTTATTTCGAGGGAACAGATGGAATCAATAGGATTGTTATTTCGAGTTTGAACACTATAATTGTACGAAAAATGAGCGTGATTTTGTCTCTAGTTTATCATTTTTACATCCTTCTTTAATTGGCTAGTACCGAATTGAGACACAAAATTCGATTACACTTTTGGTGAAATTCATTAAGTTACTGTACTGACCAAAAAATACTGTGGAACATTTGAATGATTAAAGGAATTAATTATTACTAATTCAGCAGTACTTATTGTAATGAACAATATTTGTGTTATACGATCAAAAACCAGGAAAAAGGTGAGCTAAACCACGAATTGGCTCAAATTATTCAGGACAAGATCATACTGACTTGAGAAGTTTTTTAATTTTGATCAAATGGACTAAAAAATTCATTCAACGTATCAGTAAAATGCAGAGGTCATATGAGTACACATTTTATTTGATGCTTCTAAGTATATTGTGGTTTAGGTTACGTAATTTTCAACTGTTTCAATTGTATTTGACATGAAAACAAGCAAGTAGATCATATTAAGAAAGGGGCCAGATTTTACAATAAGATTGGGCCTCCTCTTTAATTGTGTCGTATGATGAAAAAGCAAGGAAAAATATTACCTAAACCAATAATTAGCTCATATGATTGAGGGGAAGAGCATACTGACCAGAATAATAATTTTATTTTATTATTTTAACATTGAAATTGGCCAAAAAACAATCTTATTTATCGACTAAGTGCTGAGGTGGTGAAGGAACATTTTTGACTTAATACCTTTGGGATATTAGTGGTTTAGGTCACGTTTTTCGGGCCCATTTTTATTGTATATCACATCAGAACAATCAGATATACTTAGCAATAAGATTGAGTCTCCTAGGCCCAATATCCGTGATGAAATATCAGTACTGCTCGTAATGAACAATACTTGTGTCGTACGATGGAGAATCCGGAAAAAAATCCTACCTAAACCGATAATTGACTCATATAATTGAGGGAAAGCGCATACTGACCAGAATGACAGTTTTATGTGCGATGTTTATTTCAATAGACTCGTTCCTCTAACACTTTTATATAATAAATCTACATTACCGAATTGCATTTTTTTGTAGTTGTTATTGACTCATAGATGTCACTTTTTTTGTAGCAAGCAAGTTAAGAAAAACAGGCTAAGAGAGCCTCAGCTTCTTGTGTTTCCCAGGAACGTAAATAAATTCAGACCTAAAAGGAGTTTTGGACGCTTCTTGAAAGCTCTTCAAGTTAAGGAAATCTTGCGAAATATCCAATTGTTATTTTTATGTGAATTTTTGATTTTGAAGTCCTTCTGAATCATTATTTACTTGTTTTTAAATTATTTCGCAAGAAGAAGCTCCAAGGATCACAATTTTTCTGCATTCGGATTGGTTTTAAAATAAAAAATTGATTCACAGAAAATAAATCTTAACTTGGAAAAATCCTGAGGAAGGTTAACAAATTTAGATTTAAGGTACGAGCTTCTTAAGAGTACTCTTATTGAATATCGAACTGATAGTTTTATGTGCAATTCCTATCTTTAAAACCCTCTTAATTTAAAGTATAAGTAAATGTGGATCATACTCTCAAAACAAGACCTGGGGCTCAATTCTAATTCGTAGAGACAGTTTCTTGACGTTATTCCAGAGACTCTTAGCACCTACCACCTGGTGGACAATTGGAGAAGTGATTCAATGTCGTCCTCGTACTAGACAGTCTACCAGATGTAAGAGACAGGACCAAATCAGTTTCCTTAGCTCAAGGTAGGTTTTTAACGTTTGTATGTCATCAAATAGTATAGCAATAGAGGAACTACTATGATAAATAATGGATTATAAGAATGAATAATCCTGGATTAAATTTAATTTCAAACATTGTATTTCTTTGTTACCAATACAAATTTGTAGATCATGTTGTTTACACCAACATACAATATTCAAGTCACCATGAATGTAACTATATCAGGACGACATTGATGCATAGACTGGAACCTGTCTCCGAACCTTCTGGAGTTCACTTCATATTTATATTTGGGTTATTTTTAGGATAAAAAGTTGATATAAGTGAGTCATCAATGGAAAGAATGAGCTTCTTGGATGTCAGCTTAGTTAAATAATAATTTAAAATATTCCTAAGGAGTTTTCATGAACTCAGGCCTAAAAGTCTTTCATTCTTAACTGTTTGAATAAAGATGCATTGTTAAAGTAAATATTAATCTATTCTAGTTGAGAACCGTCCAAGCCTTTCATGGGACTACGATTTAAAACTTCTAATTGGCTGAGAAGTTGAAATGCGGATTAATTTTGCATTAGCAAAAAAACGTATTTAGCTATTTGTTTGTTGCAACCTTCAGTTGTTCATCAATTATCAAAAATAAATTTTGACTGTTTGTCGATTCAAATTTTTTATCTTTTCAGGTAATACGAGGTATGTGAGAAAAGCAATCTTCCAGATGCTCAGTTCAAGTTTCAGCTCCGTTATTTTTGAGAGCATTATTTTTATCAGTTTAGTTGTATTTTTGTTATAATTTAGAGCAACATTATGCCATCAAGTTTTGTTGAAAGAAAATTTGAAGATATTAGAGTACAATATTTTCAAAATTTTCTTTCAACATATTCCTAGGTTCTTCAAGTTTAGCAAAACCATCAAATTTTGTGTTAAACTTGGAGCATCCGCGAATATGGCCTTTGAAAAGTTGAAACAAGTCTATGAGAAAAATTCTTTATCAAAAGTTTTTCGTTGGCACAGATCATCTTTAGGAAGTCCAAGAAAACATTGAAGATGAGCCTTGCCAAGGCGGACTTCAAAAACCAACGAAAACGTCGAACGTTTGAGTGCTCTAGTCAAATCAGACCGTCGTTTAACAATAAGGATGATACTTCCATCGTACATCAAATTTTGATCGAACATTTGCACATTGCCAAAATGAAGCCAAAAAACCTCACTTCGGAGCAAAAGGACAATCGAAGAAACGGATGTGTTGGTCCCCAGCCCGCTATTCACCACATTTGAGTCCTTGTGACTTTATTTTCCTGACATTAAAAAATAGAAAAGGATATGACCGACATGTTAAAGGCCCTACCAATTGAAGTCTTTTAGCTCTGCTACCAAGACTGGGAACAACAACTCCGTCGGTGTATATCTACCGAAGGGCACTACATGGAAGAGGACAATGTAATATTTTATTTTCTGCATTCAATGTGTGAATTGTATTCGTATTTTGGCCAATCAAAACGCTTAGTTCGTAATCCTAAATGAGCTTTGAACCGCTCTTGAGTCCTTAACTGGTATAGATTATGAGTTGCTTATTACACAACTAGTTTCATGAATCTTAAAATTTTTGATTGTCAGTTGTCTTCTTCAGGGTTTCTCACCATTATGATCTGAATTAATAAAATCCTTCACCTTTACTAACTCTTGTTTTTATTAACAATTACTCATTGAGGTATAGCCGGTATTTTCCCGAAGAATTTTGGCGATGATTTCATTTGATTCACTTACCGTGGTATAACAATGATTCATGTTCTTTCCCAATGAAAAATTAAATTGAAAATGTCTTCCGGTACAGTTCAAATGATCAATAAAAACCTATCAGTTGAGTTACAGAATAGCCTCATCAGTTTTATTCGAATTCGGCTCGTTGTCTGAGTATCATCTAATAAAAAAAAGTCCTTCATTGTACGCCTTTCATAAACAAATTCTTTGCCATCATTTTGTTTAAAAACCTCTTTGAATCCATGTATATTACTTTTTAATAAATATTCGTTCTTCTTGGAGTCGTTTGACCGAATAGTGCATTTTAATGCAGAATGTCAATGCATAAAAGTGCAACGAACATATACAAAGTACTGCAGCATTCAAAGCACCCTGTCAAATAGCCCTTGTTCATAAATTATACATTATTTTGCAAAATTCAATTTTGTTTAAGCAAACTGGTAGATAAGTGATCAGAGCTGTAACAAGCTTAAGATGTAAGAAAGTGTTTTTGTTGTATCTCCTCCTTGAGGCGACCCTGTGACCACCACTTCGTAATAGGTCCGCCACACCTCGTCTACCCCATCACAGCATCTGATCAGAATCGTTAAGTAGTCGATCCTCCATATCTTCCCTAATCAACATTAATTATTTATTATTGCATCCGAGGTGTGAAGAGTACAGAATCTATCGCTCCAGAGGTGCTAACCCGTCATTATAAATTCTACCGGGTAAGATTTAATGGACGAGAACGGTTGCGTGAGATGTATTTTGTTGATTACTAAACCTTGCGCGAAGATTCGATTGGAAGGAAACGCAAAACGGAGGTAACATGATGAAACTATTATGTGCTGTTAGATGGAATTACTTGCGGTGAAAATTTTGACGGTTCACTTCCCTCAACACTTTACTAATTTTCTTTGAGGTACACGCAACACAAAAACGAAACATAATCAATTTAAACGTTCGTAGGTTAAAGCATCCGAAATTATTACCGTCTTGAACCTTTGTATATTGCTTGATAATTCTTATTTATAGGTGGAAATCGATCTGGCGACCTCCGGATTACAGAGCAAGCATATTTAAGGTTAAGCTTTTGAATTTCGACAATAAACTTGGATCCAAAGGGTTGAAGAAATTTATATTTCTATATTTCTGACCTACCACATTGTCATTGTTTACCCCATTATTCATATTCTGTCACTTTTCACTCTTCATCATCCTCCTACCTCCCAACTTGATTTGTTATCGCGGTAAGCGTATCGAAAGGTCTTCGACAGCTTCTCGACATTTTGGCGTTGTCGGTGGCTCATTCTTCGACCAGGTCACGCTTCGCCGCTAAAATTAACGAACCCGTGTTTGAGTCAAAACGCCGAACGAGCCAAAGTTGACTTGCCCCGCTATTTGTAATGTTCAAATTGTTCTTTTTTTGCCTAAACCGATTTGGTTGTGTTGATTTCTAGAAGATATTTACACACGCACGCGTGAGCTCAGAAAATGGAATCGCCGGGCGGTGATTTTAAAAGGAGTGATTTGATATGGATTTGGATGAGTGCTACTAGGTTGGAGGCATTAATGAGTTGCGGATTTAGATGAACAGTATATTTTAAATGATTTTGCAGAAAATTTTATATTTTTACGAATGACAGAACTTGCTACACTCAAATGGATCTGAATTTAGACAGCATTTTCTGCAAGAGTTAAGAGAAGTCATTGAACAGGAGATGAGCCTGTTATTACAATAGAAACTAATTTCAATTATGTATAATGCTTACAAATTTAGAAATCGTTGCATTTAAAAGTCTTTTACCTACGCAGCAAATTTGCTCACAAAGACTTCTTCCACTCCATTCACAATGGCGTAAAAATTAAAATCTCGAAAATCCAGTATTCAGAAGCTCGTTAAACACTAATAGCCCACCCTATAAGTGAACCATTCAACATTACCCTAAATACAATAGGCCAATTCTCAACGAACGCTTGAAACCGTCAAAGATTAACCGCAGGAGTGATTCTTTGAGTACTTGAAGTAAAAGATATTGGCCCTGAAAGGGGTGAGTTCTCACGCCTAAAGGACGTCTTACAAATCAGAATTAGTCAGCTGAATTTGTGAACACCACAAGAATACTACAAAATTTCTCCGAAAATTATTATTCTGATTTTGCACTTGAAAATGCACCAAAAGTACCGATTTCTCTAACCGCTATAACTTGGTTGATTTTGATCGAAAATGGATGAATCTTTGAGTTTTGGAAAGCTTCATGACCTAGAAAATCAAGTTCATTCATTTTTCTTTGAATTGCGTAAAAAAATCGAGTATCTGCGACGGTTTCGATGAATTTGGTTAGACGACTCATCAATTTGCATACTATTAAAGAGAGAATTTCAAACTTTCTGAGACTAGAAAGTTCAACAATTTCTGTCCAAAATTAGCCGAGTTATGATCAAAAAAGCGCAAAATGTATTTTTTTTTTGTTCAATTCATAACATTGCGCCAAATCGTCGCAGACACTCGTTTTTTTGTGCAATTTAAAGGAGAATGAATGGACTTGATTTCCTGAGCCGTGAGTTGAGTATACGATTTTTTTAGCACTGGCTACAAGATTGACATTTTTGACATCAAGAACATTCTTTTCTCAGGGGTGTGATAGGGAGGGTGATGAATTTAACGTCGAAATAACTTTCATGCCCTGAAAGAAAAAACTTCAAAGTTTCTAAAACTCCAGATTCATCCATTTTTAATGGATGTTCAATGAAGTCATGACGGTTTGAAAAATCGGTATTTTTGGTACATTTACAATTTTTTTTTGCCGATTGTATTATGAATTAAGATATTGGATGACATCAATATAATGTTCTTACTATTTATTATTCTACACTCTATTTATATCACCAGAATTCATATTGATCTGCTCCGTAGTTTTATTTACTCTCCAATAGTTTGATTCATTCTGTGAGCTTTCAAGTATACATCTCGGTTCTTTATATAGACAGAGAGATGTGTCTCTTTTACCTGCGTTGGCCTGGAACAATTCTACCGCTTTTCAAAAAGCTGCTAAAGTTTTTTTGAAGTATTCCAGACAATAATTGAGAAATTTCTTTGCTCAAAGATTGAAAAAATTGATTGGTGGTACTAAAAAATGTACGAAAATATCTGTCAGCCATATTTGGAAACTAACGACGTTGAATGCAATCAAATCATGGACGTATCTAAATTTTTCAGAGCTTAGAGGTTAAAGTTCAAAAGAGGCCTCATTTTCTGTTTAACTAAGAATCTAAATTGGGGTATGAGATTCAATATTGATTTGATAAAATCAGAATTGAAATATATTATAAAAAAACATAAGAATCGAAGCAATATTATTCACAAAAACTTAAGAACAAACAAAATTTATAATAAAATGCAGTAGATTGAGATAAATATACCATCACACATTTGAATTCATGACAGTGGATTTTAAATTGGAATTTGAAGGTGTGTAGAGCCAACTCTGCGTCGAATAAATATCGAAAACTAGCAAGCAGCTGTTAGATGCGCTATTGCCAAGTTAATTTCACGCAGACTCTGATCACTACATGGTGACGGCAAAAACACGGTAGAAAATGAAAAAAGTACATAAACATAAAAATAAGCAAGTGAAATTTAACAAAGAGAAATTAAATTATTAAAATGAAATGAATATGCTAAAAGAGTGGAAGAAATAATACTGAGAGCACAAGAAACATGTTACAAAAAAGAATGGTTCAACGAAGAATGTAAAATACTATCAAAAAAGAAAACAATAGCAAGAATTAAACGGATGCAAACAAGCGAAAAACAAGATAAAGATGAATATAAAAAAATTAGAACAGAATGTACCAAAGTAATAAGAAGAGCTAAGAGAAATTGGATTGAATCCAAAATGAAAAATATTGAAAAGAGAAGAAGGAACAGAAATACGAAACTATTTTACCAGGAAGTCAATCAGCAAAAACATGGACAGAAATTACACAAAGCTAGTATTGAAAATAAAAATGGACAAATAACAGAAACTGAAAGACAGTGTAAAAAGTATGGAAATAGTATTATAAAGAATTATTAACTGACGTAAAACCAAGACAGTGGAGAGGAGAATGGCTAGGAAGAAGAAATAGGAGATACAGGAAGTATAGAACAAGAATCATCGATAGAGGAGATCAAAAACAGTAAGAACGGAAAGAAACTAGGAAACAAAAAAACACAAATTGATGGTTAAAATCTGGAGAGAAGAAAAAATTCCAAACGAATGGGAAGCTGGACAAATTGTGACAATATATAAAAAAGAAGATCCAAAAACTATAGAGCAATACATACACTAAAGCAAATCATCTAAAAATCTCACAACGCTAAAATAAACTACAAATAGTAATTTTTGTATTAAGTGTGCGAAGTGATTGTTTTTTTTTTTGTTGCGCGTGAGAATGTCACTTCGCACACGTAATACAAACAATATTTTTTCGCCAAAGTTCAAGAAAATAATAGATCAACAATAATTATTGTTTTATTCAGTAAAATGTAGGAAAAAGTACAAACTATAATTAATTTGCAGTCACCTGGGTATTGTCACTAAAAGTATGCGCAATTGTTCCTTGATAAATGGAGAACTGTCAACAAATAATTTTTAAATTCAAAAATAAGTAGTTTTGTATACAAATTCATATTTCTATTTTGTTAAATACCTGTTTGTTTCTATCTTTGTAGTATTACTAAACTGAATTATATTAGATTAAGTATGCAAAGATAGAGTTAATTTTTTCACTAGTGAAAAAATATGCTCGTTTTTTCACTAGTGAAAAAATATATTTCATTTATTTACTAGTGAAAAAATCACGAACTTTGCGTATCAATAACAATACAAAAATATCATGTTTTTTTGACAGTTGGCGAAAAATGTTATTTATAGATTTCCAACAAGCTTTCGACTCGATTTAAGAGAAAAAAACTCATACAAATATTGAAAGAACTGAAAATCGATAAGAAAATAAGAAACCTAATTGAACTGACAATGTCACACTTCCAAACTAGCATAAAGGTAGGAAAAGGCGAAACAGCAATATTCTTAATAAATAAAGGAATTAGACAAGGAGACGCGGTATCTGCGACATTATTTAACTTAGTAATAGAATATGTTACAAGAAAAATAAATAGAGCACAAATGATAGCATATGCCGATGAGTAGCAAAGAGAAAAGATATACTGGAGGGAATTTTGGATGAAATTTTAAGAGAAGGAAGACAAATGGAACTTAAATTGAACAAAGAAAACACAAAAGTTCATCAGATATGGAGAACAAGGGGAAAACAGAATAATTGAAATAGGAGAATATGAATTTGAAGAAGTAGAAGAATATAAGCACCCATAAGTAATAATAACAAATAAAGGAGATAGGGAGACAGAAATAAAAGAAAAATCTTCTCGGCAAACAAAGCATTCTATATGTACAAGAAATTGCTAAAAAGTAATACATTAACAAAAACTATTGTAATGTTTATTGTTCTTAAAAAAGTGCTTATTGTTTGTTAAATAAAATAAAAGTTTATTTCTTCGAAGCATTACTAAACAAACACTATACAATTCATTTCTTACTTACGACTATTAAACTTTAACAACAAAGCCATAGATATTTACTTTTAATAATTTATTTATTTATAACACTGATCACTTACTAGATAGTCACTATTTCACTATTTCACTGTTCACTGTTTCTCTGTCAGCTCGTTTGCTCATATTTATACATATAGATATAGCTGTTTCTGGAAATGTTCTAGGTCATTCGGAAGCACGTTACTAGTATTTTCGACCATGCGGAGCTTTGCGAGGCGATATAAGGAAACGAAAGACCCTGTCCAGACAGGGTTAGATTCAGGACTTATTTAATTTTTATGAATTTTAACACTTTCGCACGTTACACTAAGATATGATCCATATATTGATGTATAACGCGGAGACATAAATAATGAATGAAACAGAAGACAAAACAACTTAGAATAATAGAAAGAAAAATACTAAGAACAATATTAGGCACATATAAGGTATAGTGCGAAAAATAGAGCAACAACGGGTATAATCGTTGGGACATATATAGAGAGCAGGAAATGATGCAATGATATACTCAATATTAAAATGAGATCCTGGAAAAAAAAAGAAAAAGACCACGATTAACATAAACGCAAGAAGTCCTCTTTAAGATTCTGTTTGTAAAATTCCTCTAGCACCAATAGCTTTCGAGTAATTTTCGAAAAAGTAGACCCCTTTTCTTTGGAATCTTCAATTGTTCATAGCTTTATTAACTGTTTATGTGCGGGTTCGAAATTTTTGCACATTTTTCTAGACGTCATAGCGAGTTCAACAAGCTATCACACGTATTTTAATTCGCAGTAGCAAGAACTAACACGTATTTTAATCTGTTGACTAGACTACATGAGAAAATAAGACTGCAGCGATATTTCTTACAAAAAAATAAGAACAAACAAAATTTATGATATAGTGAACTGGATTGAGGTATATATATCATACAATGGATTTAAAATTGAAATTTGAAGGTTTGTAGGGCCTACTCTGCGTTGGATGAACACCGAACTCTCAA
Organism: Dromius quadrimaculatus; assembly: GCA_963989225.1. Lineage (NCBI taxonomy): Eukaryota > Metazoa > Arthropoda > Insecta > Coleoptera > Carabidae > Dromius > Dromius quadrimaculatus. Next base: position 6,016,541 of record OZ022334.1, on the reverse strand, counting down.
GTAAACGTTACGATTTTTTATATAGACTTTGCTTGCATTGGTATGGAACAGTTCTACCGCCTTTCAAGAGGCTGCTAGAATTATCTCGAAATATTCCAGACGATAATTAAGAAGAAAGAAGACCCGTTACTTAGATCTGTATTCAAAGACGTGACTTAAACTCACCTCACTCTCACCTTCAATTGAATTTGATTGAGTGTCATAATGAATTCAGAGAAAGACTGCTCGAATTTGAGTCAGAAGTAAGTGACAACAGAGTGTAAATTGAGTTAGTACCTCAAATTACTATAAACGCGCTTTTAATTAGATTTATACAATGATAAATCATGTTGAACAAAGAAGAATCTATGATTGCTATAACCATGATGATTACAAGTGACTAAAAATGTAGTTATGAAGGTCAGGTTATTTAAATACGTAGGCGGACATTTAAAAATGAAAATGTATTAATTTCGCTGTACTTGTCAGTTCTTATTAGGTTTCAAAGCAAGGCATAAAATAAGTTGTTAAATTTAACTAAAAAATAAATATTTACAATGAATTATATCCTAGTATTACGCACGTTTGCTTAAGAATACAAACTACATTTAAAAGTTAATAAGAAAGAACTGAAGTGCTAAAGCAAACTTGCGGAATTAAAAGAAATCTTGTTATGAGTATGAAAATAAATCAAAGATGATGTGCAATTCTGAAAATAATTATGAAAATTGCTATAAATAGAACAGTGAGAAGAAAAAATAGTTCATAAAGTTGGAAACGTAGCAATTAGATTAGATGCAAGAAGTATTTGGATATCTCATACATAAATCATTATTTTCTTCTTACATTTCAAAGAATCTTCATTCAAATCTCATTAGGATGACTGCAAAAGTTTGGAGATTTCTGTTCCCCAAACTTTCTTTAGTTTTTTGGGCGGGTCACCGTTTGTACTTGGAGTGGTGTTAGCGCCCTGAATGAAGGGAATAATGCCTTCTAATTGTATTCATTGACAGAGCGATGTCCGGGCGTGAGCCCAGGTCTTTGTGATCGCTGGACATTGTGTATGAGAACTGCGAAAACTTGTATCCATTCAATACGAACAATATGCTACAAATCAGTGCTGAAATGTGGAGGTTACACGCCGAGTTATGCCACTGATACGAATTTTTGGAAATTGTTTGTTTGAAGAAGAGAAATATTGGAAATAATTCTGAAAACAGGAGCAAACATTACTTCATGACATTTTTTCCCTGTGAACTACAGAGCAGTGAAAATTAGTTGACAAAAAAATATTGTCATTATGTGCGAATGAAGTAACAAATTACACACAAAGAACTTTGCTGGCTAAGATGAGTTTTCAATTGTCCAGATTTGCAGTGAAAACAAATCTGGAGTTATTTAAAATCACTTTTTCTGCCTTCTGCAGTACATTTTTAGATCATTAGTATCTGTATTTTATTAAAGTTGTCTTGCACTACCATTAATCTTGGTCAAATAATCTCATTCGTGACAGCCTTTACTTTTTAAGATTAACTACTAAAAAATAGTAGTAGCAGCCTCTCACGAGGAATCAGATTTTTTATATTTATTTTATAACTGTTATTTAATAAGGCACGGAACTAATTATTTATTATAAATGACTCGTATTTGTTATTTTTTTGTTCATAATATTGTAAATAATTGAGATGCAATGAAGTTACTAATGATTTTAGAATGATCTTTGTGATTTTAAGTCTGAGTAATCCACTGTTCCACTACTCTGAAAATACGTAACAATGAATGGATTCCTTCACAATATCAACTATTCTGTATTTTTGTTTGCACCGGAAGTCCGATAACGCGTGCCATATACAAATACACAGCACAAAAATACAGGTTCAGAAAATTTGTCACAAGTTTAACGAGTGATTATTTACTGCCGTAAAGTATTGTGCTTCGGTTATTAGAATTAGTCTTTGATCTTTTGCTCTTAAGACGAGGAAAATGTTGCATGTTTTGTTACAAATTTTAGTAGTTCTAATTGTCACAAACTTGGTGAAAAGGAACTAAATAAGGTATTGTGATATGTAACAAGATATAGGACTGAAGGAAAGGATTGTAATTGTGAAGAGGAAGTTTTGAAAGACGTTTTTGGAGGTGTAATATACACTCCAGTACACATTTTTGTGAATGAATGATAAGCTTTACTGGTTACTTCTCTTAATTAACTGTCGCAATAAATTAATCTTGAAAGCTTCTTCTCTAATAATTAAGTTAAGATACTTATGCCACGAGCTCTACTACTCATTCATTTATCTTGAAACCTTAGATAAATTCTCCATCTTATCCACAAAAGAACAATCAACAACGTATCATAGCAACAGCAAACAATATATCTTAACCACAAGGTGTCAAAATCCACACCCAGTATACCTTTCCAACTTAATTACCCCAAAAACTGAGCCGAACACGAGCAATCAACTCAGATTTGGTGATGTGATAAACACAGAAACCACAAAAGGACAAGACGACAAGTAAACATCGAGTCAAATTGCAACTAAGAGTGGAATCGTGTTAAGGAGTCCTATCGGAAGTAGATGATGACTGCTCTATTTATCAATGATGTAGCGATCGAAGTTGTGCATCTTTTTGTATTTTTATGTGTTATAGGAAGTATGTTAGCGCCAATCCAAATTTTCCCCCTTCTTCTGTTGATAACAACAGGTAAGTTATCACACCCACGCACTTGGGTACACAAAGCACACGTGTCCACGAAACAAGCGCCGTTTGTCTGTGCTCACTTTACGATCAACATAATCAATAGATAACAGTAAAAAAATAGGAAATTGTCATATCGATGGAGCGTGACACGATTATTTTTCAAAGGGAATATTATTCAAGTATATTTGATTTGAATTGAATGTTTGCTTATGTGATTAGTAAAGAGGAAGTACTCATATATTTTTATTAGACTGAATACACAAGGAAATTGAGCATTCACTCGAATAAAAATTTTACGTCAAGCAATGAATTCAAAGATAGTTGAGACTTTTTTCTTGGGGTTGATTTGATTACTTTCTTATAAATTTAATACTGGCTCGGCAGCTCCATACCACCCATCCAGTAAGATTGGGCTGGAGGAGATGATGGGATCTTCAACTCAGTTACCACGAACGACCCTGTAGCACCAGAGTCCATTTTAAACATGATCTTTTGCCGTTGCACGACTGCGATTGTCGCAAAGCTGGGATTGCCTGCTCTGGTGTCTGCGACGTGTGCTTCGGCTCGTGTACGAACAGAGCCCCCATCGAAGGCAACATCGATAATGATGATGAAAATATGGATCATTAGAAGAATTGATGCACAATATATACTCTTAAACACTTGTAATTGAATTTTGAAGAATAATTTTTAATTTCTCCACCCTCCATACATCCTTTAAGTATTGATCCCAACAAAAAACGGTATATGACTTTTTTTGTGGAGCCCTGAGTAGAAAACCTAAATCTAGGAGTGAAATCTTCAACCTAACAACACAATCTCCCATTTTCCTCCTTATATATCTCCTCTAGCACTAGCACTGATCCAATAGCGAAGTTTTTTGTAAATAATTTCCAGTAGATTATATTATTTTGCTAGAGCTCCACTCCTACACATCAGGACTTTTAAAATGTTATCAGAACATCTTGCCCTACATCTGTGCCAAAATTGGCTTCTACATAAATTCTTCCGCTATTTTTCCTTCGTTGTCTGGACTATTTGTTCAGTAATGAAGAGTTTTATGCCTTCTTCTGAGTATGAGCACTACTCCATGACAATCCTAGAAGACAGCTGCCATGACTTTTCTGGCTGTTTTGGAATTGTTTTGACTTTTTAAGGCGCACTTTTCCCTGCTCCAATTCATTATTTGGATTTCGACTTGGTTTCTGGCTTGTAGTGATGAAACGTAGAAATAGCTCCAAATAAGTCTAAATACTCTTAAGAAATGTTCTATCGAATGCGTTTTAAATCGACTGTTGATAAACGCAGCACCTAGCGAGCAGTCAGCTTCCACATACCCAAAACATCACGCAAAATGTAATGGACGCGATCGATCGAGATGTTTACAGCCTCAGCAATTTCCCGAACCTTCAGTCGATGATCGTCTTCTATAGGATTATGGATTTTCGCTACAATTTCGTTGATTACGACGGTTTTTGGCCGTCCTGTGCGTCCATCATTCTGGATTGACGTACAGTCACGTTTAAATTCAGACGTTTATTTCTTAGCTGTCGAAAATGAAGGAGCAAATTCTTTCAATGTAGAATCTAACTTTGTCCCTGCTTGGACGTCAGAAATATGTGACGTGCTTTGCGGCCTATTTCTCACTTTTTTCTTAAGCCTCGGGCATCATTTATTAACTGTTTCTGAAACAAGTAGCAGGCTGGTGCATGTGCCAAGTTAGCTCTGTGGAGATGTTATCCAGGTTTTTACAATTGACTGAAAACGGAGAACGGGGTACATGGAGCCAAAAGAGAGATGATATGATAATATGATAGAAATACAAGACTCAGCAATACCGCACAATATGGATATAACAATGAACTGTTTGATTGACTGGCCAACTAATTATCAAACTGACTGACTGACTGACTGAATTACTGACTGGTTGACTGGTTGACTGGTTGACTGACTGTTATTCTGGCAGGCTCACTGAACGGGTGATGAGGAATGGATTATTGGCTAGGAAGACGTAAGCTAGAATAGAATTTTAGCTCGGAAGACGCGAGCTGGACAACTTGAGGTTGATTTGGAAGGCATAAGTTGGAGAAGATGCTAATTTTGGAAGACGCAAGTTGGACAAGATGTTAATTTCGAAACACGCGAGCTTGACATTAGAAGACTGACTTGGAAAACGCAAGTCGGAGAAGATGCTTAGCTCTGAAGATGCGAGCTGGGCAATAGAAGATTCACTGGAATAGAGTTTTAGTACAGAAGACGTGAGCTGGACAACTAGAGGTTGACTTGGAAGACGTTAGTCGGAGCAGATATTAATTTCGAAACACGCGAGTTTCACAATAGGAGATTGATATGAAAGACGGCAGCTGGGGTAAGATTTTAGCCCGGAAGACACGAGTTGGACAACTGGGCCTTAGCTTAAAAGACGCAAGGGACGCAAGTTGCAGAAGATGTAGTTTTGGAAGAGGTGATCTTTACAATAGGAGATTCACTTGAAAAACACAAGTTGGGGAAGATGTTTAGCTCGGAAGGCGCAAGCTGGACAATAGAAGATTGGACTCGGAAGACGCAAACTGGAATAGGGTCTCAGCTCGAAAGACGCGAGCTGAACAACTGGAAGACGCAAGTCGGAGAAGGTGTTAATTTCGAAAGATACGAGCTTGAAGACGCAAGCTAGACAACTTCAGGTTGACTTGGAAGACGCAAGTCGAAGATTATGGTAATTTGAAAAGACGCGAGCTTGACAATAGGAGATTGATTTGAAAGATGCAAGTCAGAAGCTTAGCTCAGAAGACGCAAGCTGAACAATAGAGAATTGGACTTGGAAGATGCAAGCTGGAATAGAGTTTCAACCTCGGAAGACGCAAGCTGAATAACTGGAGTTTGACTTGGAAGACGCAAGTCGGAAAGGATGCTAATTTTGGAAGACGTGAGTTCAATAATACGGAATTGACATGGAAGGTGCAAGTCGGAAAAGATGTTAACTTCGGAGGACGCAAGCTCGACAATAGGAAATTGACTTGGAATACGCAGGTCAAAGAAAGTGTTAATTTTGAAAGATGTGAGCTGGACATTAGAAAATTGATTTGAAAGATGCAAGTCGAAGAAGGAGCTTAGTTCGGAAGGCGCGAACAGGGCAATAAAGAATTGGGCTCGGAAGACGCAAGCTGGAATATAATTTTAGCTTAGAAGACGCAAGCTGAACAACTGGAGGTTGACTTGAAAAACCCAAGTCGGAAAAATTGCTAATTTTGAAAGACGCGAGCTCGACAATATGAAATTGACGTGGAAGACGCAAGTCGGAAAAGGTGTTAATTTTGGAAGACGTGAGCTCGACAGTAGAAAATAGACTTGGAAGACGCAAGTCGGAGAAGATATTTAATTCGGAAGACGCGAGCTTGATAATAGGAGAATGACTTGAAAGACGGAGAAGGAGCTTAGCTCGGAAGGCGCGAGCAAAACAAAATAGAGGAATAGGCTTGGAAGACGCAAGCTGGAATAGAATTTCAGCTCGGAAGACGCAAGCTGAACAACTGGAGGTTGACCTGGAAGACACAAGTCGAAAAGGATGCTGATTTCGGAAGACGCCAGATCGATAATAGGAAATTGACTAAGAAGACGCAAGTCAGATAAGATGTTAATTTTGGAAGACGGGAGCTCGACAATAAGAAATTGACTTGGAGGACGCAACTCGAGAAGGTGTTAATTTCGAAAGAAGGGAACTCGACAATAGGAAATTGATTTGGAAGACGCAAGTCGGAGAAGATGTCGAATTCGGAGGACGCTAACTTGACAATGAAGAATTGGGCTCGGAAAACGCGAGTTGGAATAAAATTTTGGCTCAGGAGACGCGAACTGAAACACTAGAGGTTGAATTTGAATTTTCTATGGAAAACAATTCTTTTTTAGAATGATTCATTTTTTGAATGTTCCATAGCACAAGCACCTCACATATTTCACAGTTTTTGTGTGAAATTTTTATTTATGTGATTTCTTCTTTATCTTGTCAGCCGTGAAATCGGCTTTGTGCCTGATAGATGGTGTTGTCTGTAGTTTTTGCTGTAGCGCACCTTTTATCGTAATGAGTTTATACACTCTTGGGATCCAAGTCTTGACATCTTAGGCTTGGCTATACTGTACTGAGGAGTCCTAATAAGGACGAAACATATGTCTACAGTTGCATCCCCGATCTAAGATGATGGTGGCTTCAGCCCCGACTCTTAGATCCGAATTTTCTATGGAAAACAATTCTTTTTTAGAATGATTCATTTTTTGAATGTTCCATAGCACAAGCACCTCACATATTTCACAGTTTTTGTGTGAAATTTTTATTTATGTGATTTCTTCTTTAACTAGAGGTTGACTTTAAGACGCAAGTCCGAAAGGATGCTATTTTCAGTAGACGCAAGGTCGATAATAGGAAATTGACTTGGAAGACACAAGTCGGAGAGGATTTTAATTTCGGAAGACGCAAGCTTGATAATAGAAGATTGACTTGAAAGACGCAAGTCGGAGAAGGTAATGTAGCTTGAAAGGCGCGAGCAGGACAATAGAAAATTGGGCTTGGAAGACGCAATCTGGAATAGAATTTCAGCTCAGAAAGCGTGAGCTGAACAACTGGAGGTCGACTTGCAAGAGGTTAGTCAAAGCAGATATTAATATTGGAAGACGCAAGCTTCACAATAGGAAATTGACATAAAAAACGCAAGTTGGGATGGGAGTTAAGCTCAGAAGACGCAAGTTGAACAACTGGAGGTTGACTTGAAAGACGCAAGTCAAAAAATATGTTAATTTCAAAAGATGCGAGCTGGAAAATACGAGATTGACTTGAAAGATGCAATTCGAAGAAGGTCCTTAGCTCGAAAGGCGCGGACTTGGCAAAATAAGATTGGGCTTGCAAGCGGGAATAGAATTTGAGCTGGGCACTGGATGTTGACTTGGAAGACGCTTGTCGAAGAAGATGTTAATTTCGGAAGACACGAGTTTAGAAATCGGAAATTAACTTGGAGGACGTAAATTGGGAGAGATTCAAGCTCAGAAGACGCGAGCTGAACAACTGGAGGTTGATTTGGAAGACGCAAGTCGAATGGTATGTTAATTTAAAAAGACGCGAGCTGGACAATACGACAGTGGCTGGAAGACGCAATTTGGAAAAGGTGCTTAGCTTGAAAGGCGCGTGAAGATTAGGCTTGGAAGGCGCAAGCTGGAATAGAATTTTAGCTCGGAAGACGCGAGTTGAAAAACTGGAGGCTGTTTTGGAACACGCAAATCGGAGAAGGTGTTAATTTTGGAAAACGCGAGCTTGACGATAAGAGGTTGACTTGGAAGACGCAAGTTGAGATGGGATATAAGCTCAGAAGATGCGATTTGAACAACTGAAGATTGACTTGGAGTTAATTTCGTAAGAGGCGAGCCTTGACAATACGAGATTGACTTGAAAGATGCAAGTCAGAGAAAATATGAAGCTCGGAACGTAAGACTTGAACAATAAAAGATTGGGCTTGGAAGACACAAGCTGGAATAGGAATTGTAGCTTGGGAAACCCGAGCTGAACAACTGCATGATTTGGAAGACGCATATTGAAGATTATTCAATTTAGGAAGACGCGAGCTTGATAATAGGATTTTGACTTGGAAGACGCAAGTCGAAGAAGATGCTTAGCTTGAGAAGTATAAACTGGACAATAGAAAATTGGGCTTGGAAGCAAGCTGGAATATAATTTTAGTTCGAAATACGCGAGCTAGGCAACTGGAGGTTGACTTAGAAGACTCAAGCTATGGAAGATATTAATTTCGGAAGACACAAGCTTGACAATAGGAGATTGACTTGGAAGACGCAAGTCGGAAAAGGAGCTTAGCTCGGGAGGCGCGAGCTGAGCAATAAGAGATTGACTTGGAAGGTGCAAATTGGAATACGAAGTGTCAGTTTGATTTTCTTATCCTCACACTGACGGAGTGCATTACTGTGGACTTGTAGGCTGCACAAAAGAGAACTGGTGAACTGTAGGAAGACGCTACAGTTCAAATGCCTTCTGCTTAAACCGGAGGCTTCATACAACCACTTTTAAATAAATAATAGTCTAAATCTACCGAACATACAAGACTAAAACTTCGCATAGAGCCATTAGAAGGTTTCGAATCAACTAATATTGGTCATAATAGCGATAAGTATGTATGCTTCCGGCCAAAAGTTGAACTGATTACCAAATCATCCCTTTTTCGCCTCTTTGCCCCTCAAAACATCGATTAATCATAATTCATATGAGGTTCCTGTCAAATTTAAAAGTGTTTAAAATGCAAACAGCTGTTTTAAGGACTTTGAAAAAGAAATCGACAACCTGGAGAGCCCCGAATAGAATGATTTGAGTTTTGTGTGAATGCTTTTCATATGGTTCTTATCATTTTATTTTGTCTTGAATCAATTACCAGTTTTATTATAGTCACCAGTCACTTCATGGTAGATCAAATTGTGTATCAAGTATTTTATATTGTAAAGTCAAAAGCAGTTTAAAATATAAGACATTTTAAAGATCATCTCTTTAAAATTCATGACGAAGAAGTCGTATCACTTTTGCAAGTAACACATTAAACCTGTTCGGATGTATTCAAAAGGTTGGAATCAATTCAACATTGTCGACATGGTGCTACAACATACAACAACATGAAAACAACAAACAACTAGATATTCCCACAGAGATACTAACAACTCGTGGTTGTTTCACTTGTAACTGATGCTATCGCTTTTACCGCCTGTCTGACTACAATAAACCAAAATAGCGACAGTATTACACTTGTTAAGTTGGTTACATTGATATCTTCAATTCAAGTATGTTTCAATATCTTGAAAAGAGAGAAACGGTGATGTAAAATGAAAAACACAAAGTTAAAGATGGCAAAGATGGTGTGATATAGATCAGTCAAGGTTGATTGTACCTGGATTATAAATTCTACTTTTTATTAACCTTTTTTTGTATAGTAGATACGTTTGATTATAAATGTCAATACGTATGAATGAAATATATGAAGTGAAAATAAAGAATGTTGTTTTTACACTGTCTTTCAAAATGATTTATTCGAGATCCATCATTCATAAATCCAAACTCGGAAAAACATTCAAAATTTTGATTCAAAAACAGGAATTATTAATAGAAACAATGCTAGAATTACTAATAAAAAGTGAGTATTAAACTTTATAGCATGAATATTTCATTGCAGAAGCTGGAACAGAATATCAGATCGAATTTTTTATGTTTAAAGATGTGTAGAACCAAACGAAATTCATCTGAAAGATGAAATGTTGATTTTTTTAATAAATAGGTAAATTTGAACTTGAAGCAAAAGTTTCACCCCTTACAGATCAAAAATGTGCTGTCTTGAAATGAAAAATCCAATAAGCAATTAATGAAACCATCCGCATCTAATATCCTTAAGAAAACTGAACTTTCCATGCAGGTAGATATAAATAAACCATCAAAGCATAGCAGACACTAGTTCTAGTCACCGTATGACCCGTATCTGCAATAAACGACCACCGATCAGACCAAGAGACCAACAGACCAACAGACCCGCTTCTTGTTGGACTTCTTACCTCGCGACCAACATCTTGGATGGTCGGATGGCGTCAGCACGCAGCACGCGACTTGGAGATTCACATTAGCGATTAGACGGGAAACCCGCATCATGCGGGCAAGAGAAGAAACTACACGCACAAATGTGTATGAGGTTTTTATACTTTTAGCGAGATGAATGCACCGGAGGTGAATGAAACTTCGAGAGTGACTATAACAAACAACGCGAAATGCATCCTTTGATTAGCCAGCGAATTCAAAAGTTGCAATTTGGTCTAACCTAAGCTCAGATTTCCTAATATCGAATTATATTAATAACAATAATTTTCTGTCATTCTATATAATGCATTTCGGCAAGAATCATCAAAAACTAGATTATAATTTAAAATTCTAAAAAAATCTTTTAATATCAATTGCTCCTCTACATTATGATTATGATTATGATCAAGAATATCCCTACTTAGTGCATTAACCCAATGAAGTTATAAAATTGCCGAAAATTTTGCACTGAAAATTACAGCATTATGTCTACTGTTGCCCCTGAGAACAGAACCAGTAACCTAACCCTATGTTTTGCTACTCTTTTAAGTGAAATTTGATGATGAGCACACGAACATTGGCTTCTCCTTGCCTCTCTGCTTCTTTGGAAGCTACTTACATAGGCGGACACAGAATTCTTTAGGTAGGATACTAACATAAAAAAAAATACTTTAAAAAAAACTTTTATGAACGTATTGCACTCGACTAATTCAGGTTGGTCACAACTGGCCTCACTTTAAAGCGTTCTGATTATAGTTCTTACATAACGGAGCCCTGAAAACTCAAAGTAAGCTTACTGTAACTAATTTCCTCAATAAAAAGTCTGAAATATTCGAGGTAATTCTAGCAGCCTTCCTTAAAACTGTAGAACTGTTCCAGGCCATCGCAGAACTGCAAAGCAGGTCAATAAAAATTTCAGCAATATAAGTATTCCTAGAAATAAATATTAGCTGAATTATTATTATTAAATGTGCAGTTTGATAGTTATATTGTTTGACAGGTTTTTTTCGACTCAAATTCTGTATATTTCATTTATTTTTAATGTTTCGACTTTCTATGTAAGAGTATTAAGAGTCTCCATCAGACAAACAATAATACGTTGTTCTCCTGATGAAGACCTTTGGATAGAGAGTCAAAACGTCAAGAACGACTAAAACATTTCAGGTCCTAAAAATATTGAAATACAAGTTTCAATATTCCAAAAAAAATTGAAGAATCATCTAGATGATGAAAGCGCATTTTTGACAGCTCATGAATGCTTGTTACTTCAGAGATTTCGCAAATTACCATCTCTCACAATTACTGAGCTTGAAATCAAGCAGTTTGGGCAAAATTACGAAACTGCAGCTTCCATTTAGTACTAGTTTCAAGTTGACCATTTGATAGGTACATAATTTATGCATGTACAAACTCAAAAATACCTTTTAATCTTCATTGTTTAGTTATTGACTGACGGGAGGTCGAGTGCTGTACCTTAAAATAATAACTTGATCTTTATCAAAGCTATAAAAAAAAATACACCAAAAGTAAACAAATTTTTATCTAATAATAATAATTCATTCCAATAAGCATCAAATTCGCGTCAAACAAGTCATTGAATGAATCCCGGACAGATTTGACAACTGTTCATAATAATAGTGACACCCACGGCTAAAGTAGTAACTAAATTTTTATCTACTTGAATAAACTTCAGTTGCCATATCCCTAATGTCATATGTATCTATGGGCATTGTTTCACTTGAAACAAGTAATTGAATAATTTAATCTTCCATAATCACTGAGCTTGAATTAAAGCAATTTGTGCAAACCTACGAAACAGCAGCTTTTATTTAGTACTAGTTTCAAATCTGTAAATAGTATAGTTGTTGAGAACTCAGCGTCACGCCAGCCAGCCAGCCAGCCAGACAGCCAGCCAGCCAACCATCCAGACAGACAGCCAAAGGGAATATAATAGCGCTTTTTTTCAAAAAATGCGCTAAAAATGAGGCATTAACTTCAAAAAATCAGTTTTTCACAAAAAATGGAAGAATCATCTAAATGATGAAAGCGCATTTTTGACTCATGAATGCTTGTTACTTTAGAGATTCCGCAAATTTCCATCTCCCACAATAACTGAGCTTGAAATCAAGCAGTTTGGGTAAACTAACGAAACAGCAGCTTCTATTTAGTACTAGCTTCAAGTAGACTATTTGATAGGTACATAATTTATGCATGTACAAACTCAAAAATACCTTTTAATCTTCATTGTTTAGTTATTGACTGACAGGAGGTCAAGTGCTGTAGCTTAAAATGATAATTTGATCTTTATCAAAGCTATATAAAAAAAAATACACCAAAAGTGAACAAATTTTCATCGAATAATAATAATTCATTCTAATAAGCTTCAAATTCGCGTCAAACAAGTTATTGAATGAATCCCGGACAGATTTGACAACTGTACATAATAATAGTGACACCCGCGGCGAAAGCTGTAACTAAATTTTTATCTACTTTAATAAATTTTAGTTGCCATATCCCTAATGTCATAGATATCTATGGACATTGTTTCACTTGAAACAAGTAATTGAATAATTCAATTTTCCACAATCACTGAGCTTGAATTAAAGCAATTTGTGCAAGCCTACGAAACAGCAGCTTTTATTTAGTACCAGTTTCAAGTCTGTAAATAGTATAGTTGCTGAGATCTCAGCGTCACGCCAGCCAGCCAGCCAGCCAGCCAGCCAGCCAAAGTGAATATAATAGCGCTTTTTTCGGAAAAATGCGCTAAAATATGAAAACTCTACATTTAAGGAAAGAAGTTATATACAAAAGTTGTAGCTGACATAATTCTGCACATTTTGACTCCCGAACGACTTTCTAGCACAAAACTTGGTTGAGATATGCCACTTCAAATAAAAATATTTTTTTCATTTTCCAAATGGAAGAAGGGAAGGGTATTTGATGATATTTTAGAGAAAAATTATCAACCTTTTAAATATAACTATTTTTGAACTGATTGGTTTATCCGTACATAAATTATACAAATAAATAACCTTTTTATTGTTCAAGCTTTGAAATCTTAATTTTAAAATTGATAGTTTCTCAACTAGGTGAAAATTTTAAAATAAAATTATCGAATGTTTTATTATTAGAAAAAATTGTTAATTGTTTAAGAAGTAAAAAAATGCTGAATTTTGGAATAAACGAAACTCAAAATCGTATTTTCTGTACGTATTGAACATTTTTTTTCTCTTCCATCGCACTTTATTCTTAAATCGTTAGGAATTTTAGTGATATTTTCTTTTCCGAATTATTTTTTTCTACGAACGTCAAAAAATCATGACATTTGTACATCAATATTAGTATACGAAATGTCGCATTGGAGTTGTTTATCATGACAACGGGCACGAAGTATTTCGTGCACTGATTTTATCTTGACAACGTGCACAAAGTAATTTGTATCAAATAAAAATAATTCTATTAATTTTTGTATTTTGATATGATTTTAATATAGTTTTTAAATTTTTGACGTCTGTAGAAAAATTGTTGTATGCTACACGAGCACGAAATTTCTTTGGAGCTTTCGAATGATTTGTGTCTCGGCTACCGCCTCGACAAAAAACTTTCATTCTCAAGCACCAAAGTATAATTTCGCGCACTAGATACATAAATAACTATTGCATGAAGTGTAGTGTTTCAGTTTGGCGTTTTTATTCAAGCGATAAAAGAAAAGAGCAATTTCCATAGGAGCAAGAGGAAAAATATAAAATTAAATACTTATTTTTCATTTATAAATACATGTCTATATTTTAAATAAGAAAGTTTTAAATTCTAAAACTATATACTCACAAAAAGTGAGTCTTCATATTCAAAATAATTCTTGTTTTTCTCAATCTGCTGGAAAATGAAAAAATTATCGCTATTTTAATATAAAGTAGATTTAAACTCCAGAATTTTGTGATTTTTAGAAAATAACCTCCTCATTTCTCAACGGATAAAAAAAAAGCAGAGAGCATTATGTCAGAGAAGTCTTAGACTTTGTGATAGTATAATTAATAAATTGAATATTTCCTAATTCTTTTTCAAAAAAAGACATATTTTTCAATTTCAAAATTTTCCTTTTCTTTTATCAAAGTAAATAATTTATTTGCAGTAAAGTAATCGATTTGGGGATAACTTTATTGAAAAAGTGAATCATTTCTCTAAAAAACTATATATTATGAATTTTGAAGCAGATTGAAGGACCTAAAGAATAGATTTCAATTAAAAGTTAGTGTGGTAGTCTCAAATATTTATTTTAATGAGCTCAATGTGTTCGTTAGGGACGTTTCGGATGAGATTCTATCCACCTTCAACCAAAAAATTAAATATGGAGTACATAGTTATAAAGATGAACTTAATACAACAATACAGTTGAAATTTATTGATAATCACAATGATTTTACACATGCTGAGACTGAGAGTGCAACATTAAAACAAACCTACCACTCCGGTGGATGACGATTGAATCCTAAATATGTACCTATTATGAAGTTGACATATTTTTTTTCATTCGAAAAATGAAAAAGAAAACTTAATTTTAAAGTAGCATACCTTCCAATACTAGTAAATCGTTAATTCACCATTTTTTCAGCATTCCACGTGACAGCAGCTTTGATATATTATTGAACATCCTATCAACCACCCATACCCAAATTCTTGTCGAGTCAGAAAATTTTGGAGCTCAGGGTGAGTTTATTTTATTCAGGCTTCTTTATAGCATCAATTCAGTTCTGTCTATTTACAGATTGCTCGAAAACGTCACAATTGAGAAGCTGACTAAATATTTAAGGACTGGAAAACGCATGCAGAAAAAAAAATCGTAAGAAAAATATATAGAATAAAAACAAGTTATTTTCGATGGATCTGTAACTTGTACAACAAAACTGTCAAGCTGGTAGCATTCCGGGAAAAATATTACAAAAGATTTCAGAGGTCGTTGATTTTACAGCTGGTATTCCCAAAAGAGTTTGCCTAGTATCAAAATCAATCAGATAAAAAAAAATATTTCGTACAGATTGGAGGAAGGAGTATTTATAAGCATGCAAAAAGATTATTGTAAAAGGAGCACCGAAGGGAAGATAAAAATATTTTTTCTCAAATAGAATGAGAGATATTCTTTCATGGCTTTTATTCTTTCAAGTATTTCTTCTCCAGTAATCCAGGGCTTACTAACCCCAAAATATTAAAGAATCATCTTGATGATCAAAGCACATTTTTGAAAATTCATAAATCTTTGTTAGTTCAGATTTCATCCTTTCGGTTGTTTACGTTTCTCATATTGAAATTTATTTCGCAAATTACTATCTTACACAATCATTGAGCTTAAAATCGGGCACTTTGTGCAAACCTGCAAATCAGTTTTCATTGATTATCAGTTTCAGTCTATAAGTGCTGTAGTTGTTGAGAACTCAGCGTCAAGCCAGACAGCCAATAAAATATGATAGCGTTAATTTTTTATGCAAAAATGTGCTAAGGATTAATTAATTTATGATGACACAATGTATTAAAAAGTTCATTTCGTTCTCTCATTGATGTAAAAGTGGATTTATTATTTTTCCCTTCCTAGAAGGGACGCCACTGCTTCAGGCAGTGTCTCACACATTGGCGTGCCGCCGCTTCACGTGCGCTTGGGCGGGGCAGTGTCGGCGCATCGGCGGCGCTGCTGCATTAGCTCCAGAGATGAATTAAGCTGATATCTATCTAAGAATACGTATTAGAGGAGTTATGTTTGGATGAGAATAGAGTAGGTTAGGACAAGGGAGTATATTTTTAGGGGAGGGGGTGACAGTGGCGGCGCGCTCTTTGAGTGAGTGAATTAGACTGCAATGATGGATTATGGACGTGCCAAGGTAAGAGGGTAAAAAATGAATAAGGGTTGTGGAAGACGTAAAAACTGATTATTAAAAAAATTACTCCACGTTTTGTTTTGAGTTTATATATTATCGGTAATTTAGGTATTGATCAATATCTTTTATTATGAAACAAATATCCAAATGTCTGTTATAAAACATTTTGATTATTTTATTTAAATTTCAAGAGGATAGAATTTCCAGCACTTGAAAAATTTATTACAGAAATTACTGTACCCTAATTTTTGCTTGCAGTGAGGTCCGGTATGTAAAATAATCCATTTATATTCAGTTCCTACTCGTGAGAAAAACCACAGAGCAAGAAATTCAATTTTCCGTTACGACCATAAAATTCAAAATTAAGATAACCTCCTCTCTGAATATTGCTAATAATATCTGCATAATAATATTTCCTATATTCTCATTAATGACCATTACCAAAATCCAATAATTAGGGTATCTTTCCCTCCGTATACTTACATTAAATTATGCCTATAACCTGTTTGTGGCAGGTAAGACAGCCTTCCATATTAATTTTCTGAAGTTCATTAAAAAAATTGTTAGAAAACGGAGAAATAATTCCGATGCTTCCACTTTTAAGCTGATGAGGAGAGCTACCCTAATGTAATAGGTTTAAAGTAAGGTAGCGACCCAAATTTTAAACACAATTTTATCCTGATTTTAGTGATTTTCGAAGGGTTAACGTTGCTACTATTAACATAAAATACAGGCTTTCAATTTCGTTTTATTTTTTTGTTTAATGTAGTAAACACCCCATTTTGACTATAATGTAAAATGATGCATGAAATCGTATGAAGTTATAAAATTATTACGAAAATAAGGCCATGAAAAGGTGCAATTTGGACTAAATGTTTAATTTTCTAGAGTGCTCCTGAAAGGAGAATTAAAAATTTCTATTTTTTGTGGAAGGTCTGATTTGATGTAAGATTTGATGTTGATTAAACTTACTAAAACTTTCTAATTTTTTTTTTAGAACTCATTATATTATAAATTTATAAGTGTTATTACAAATAACATTTTACTTCTAAATTTGGGCGAATTTTGTTTGTCCTTTCTATGAATACAGTACAAAAGTATTATATTACTTATCTTCGCATCTTCTGATGGTCAGTTTTCGATGTTATGTCCGTAGGGCGTCAACAAACAAAGCTCTCTTTCTTTTTCGTGATATTTTTGACTGATAATTTAGCAATCAATTTATAACAGCGGGCGGGTACAATATGTTATCAGTTTGCGAAAAGAAGCCTCCAATGGTTCCATTTTTAGATATGAATTTTTCGCCTGACTTATTGTGGTCCAAAATTAATTACTTCTTAGATAATCAGCGCTGGAAATTATAAGGCAATGATGATTTGATTGTTTATAGACAATTTATGTTAATGACTCAATTTCATTCAGGATCAATAATTTTCTTTAATTGATTTTAAGAATATTAAACTGATTTCTTGATCCTCAAATTGTTAAAAAAACAGTAATACTTCTTAAAGATTTTTTTTTGTAACACGTACACTGAATAGTCCGTGAGACTGAACATACATTTTTCGTTGATTACCGCTCACTTGAAACTTCGTGAGTGATTTCATTGTGATGAGTCCGACAGCTTTCACAATTGACGAAATTCTTGATTTGGGGGCGTTTTTCAGCGAGAGCTAATTGAACATGTCATTTCATGAAGTCTTGAAAATGTATCACCGTCATATTGATGTTTCCACTAATCGAAATATTTTTTGATTATAAAACGAAAAATAATATTGTCCGACATGAATATTGGAGGCCAGTGGTGAGTCCGACAAGCCGCACTTGACAAAAGTACGTTGGTATGAAAACGGATTACCGCTAGTCTGAGACTTTGAGGACGCGTTCAATTTTTTTTTTCTAAGATTTGGTCATTTTGTCCGACAAATTTTCTAGGGCGTTTTCTCAGTCCGACACTGAAAACGTGTCAGGATTATAACAGTTCCTTCATCAATGACCGCTCATCTCTTTGTTTTTTATTTTTCATTCAAATAGTGTCTAGAACATTACTGTATACATGTCCGACAATTTAAGTGGGGCAATACTTCAGAAAATCAAAGATATGTAGTATGAATGCGGCTGCGTACATATATGAAATGCATATCAAGTCAGTATGATTATTGATTATAAATAATAAAAAAAAGGCTTGTCCACCAATATATTAATATTATTTTGGAATCAAGTCAGTACACTGTGATAGTCACCTCAAATATCATTCAAATTTACCTTCAACTGTGATATTTATATATTAATACGTCAAGAGCAAACTTTCGACACCTTTTTAAGCATATTGCATGCACGGAGGAGTGTGAGATTTGGCATACTCAAAATTTATATGGAGAAGATGTGCGGAAAGCGAAAATTATATACAGGTGTTCTATTTTAATGTATATATTAATACGTGAAGAGAAAGCTTTGTATCCCTTTTCAAGCATATTGCACGCACGAAAAAATTTGATATTTGGCATACTTGAAGCTTATATTATCGAGTGCAGAAAGCTGAAAGTATATACAGGTGTCCCATTTTTATTTTACGACGTGAAGAGAAAACATTGTACCGCGCACACGAGGTGATGTGAAACTTGGCTTAGTTGAAGTCTGTGTAGAGAATGTGAGCTATGATGGAATATTTGAAGTATATCTGGAGAAATATGCACCGAATGGGAGAATGGCTGAAGAAAAATTTCAAAGATTTCTTTTCCCTTTCTATAGTCAGGGGAGAAAGTCACTTTGAAATCTTGAATGGGAACCACTAATCCTAATTTTAGATTCGAATGGAGCATCGAATACCAATTTAATTCTACTAGGAACCCCCGGAGATGGAAGATTAAAGTGAGTAACGTTCCAACTTAGCGACATAATAATATATTTATTTTTCTATTTTCTACTTTACTTTTTTTCAATTATTTTGTTAATGAATTATTCATTACTAGCTTATGAACAACGTCCATTACTTATCTCTTGATATTAAATACGTCAAAAACTGAGTTATATATGTGTGAGCGTTTTTTGTCGGACTGACGATAAGAACCAATATTTCTGTCGGACAATGTGTTTTTTAGACAGATAATATGTTTTCAAATTATGACTGTTTTGGTCCGACAAGTGGTCATTGATGAAGGAACTGTTATAATCCTGACATGTTTTCAGTGTCAAACTGAGAAAACGTCCTCGAAAATTTGTCCGACAATATGAGCAAATCTTAGAAAAAAAATAATTGAATACGTCCTCAAAGTCTCAGACTAGCGGTAATCCGTTTCCATACCAACGTACTTGTGACAAGTGCGGCTTGTCGGACTCACCGCTGGCTGGCAATATTCATGTCGGACAATATTATTTTTCATTTTATAATCAAAAAATCTTTCGGTTGGTGTAAACATCAATATGACGGTAATACATTTTCAAGGCTTCATGAAATTGACATGTTCAATTAGCTCTCGCTGAAAAACGCCTCCAAATCAAGAATTTCGTCAAATGTAAAAGCTGTCGGACTCATCACAATGAAATCACTTACGAAGTTTCATGTGGGCGATAATCAACGAAAAATTTATGCCGTCTCACGGACTAAAACTGAATTCTGCTTCTAAAGTTCTCTATTCCAAACCATGAGCAAATATCAATAATTTCCTGCTGATAGGAAATTCATGATCATAATCCCTCTGCTGAGAGAGAAAAATGATAATTGTGGATCATAGATGCTGTCGGTGTTTTTTTATGTCATTGTTATATGCCAAATTCACATTTTAAGATAATTTCTATCATGAGATGGGTTGTCAATAGTGCTTGCATTCAATGTAATATCGATCAATAAAATAGGTCATGTGAGTTATGTTTCGTAGTATAAGAGTTTATTGTTAACGCATTTGTAAGAATTTGTTTCAAAAATTGATAAAACAGTTTTGATACATCCAAATTTATTTAAAATGTTTAGTTATAAGATACTTCGATGCACTTGTTACAAAAAGTATCATTGTTAACATGGATAAAGTTGGCAGCACGAAGCTACGCCTTGGGTTTTGCCTTCGCTTTAGTCGAGTGCAGTCAACTTCACCCTGGACTAGAATGACGGTCATTCGGTCCTTGCAGCATAATAAACTATGAACTTCGCGATAATTTTACATTGATTATTCATATAATGCAATGAAATTAAATTAATCAACAAATCGTTACAAAGATCAAAATGGTTTTACTCAAACAGCTTTCCAATCGAAATAAAAAATAAATACTAAAACTTATAGCGTTCTCTTATATGTACAGGTCAAAGGACGAAGATGCATAACTTTTTTCAATTCCGAATGTAGGTCATAAAATATATTTGCAATTTATTCAAATAGCATCATTTTTTAGAGGAAGATCTTCCGTCTTCAAATAGCTACATTAAAGACAATTGATTGCTTATTGCTTGTCGAATGACCGGAGGATGAATTAAAAAATCTGACGTAGACATCATTGTATATATTTTTTGCATATTATAGTAATACAATAATCAAACACAAAATTTCATCGTTCCACAGCTAAACGTTTTAGATTTATCCAATGAATTCAAAAAATCTGTCAAGTAAAGTGCGCTTTCGGCCCAGTCGGTTACTGTGAAAACAATAGGTCATCATTTTTACGCTACGACATTCCTAAATACTGATTTTCAAGATTCTGTGGCTGAAAGTCCTGAATTTATGCGCAAAAAAAAACAACTGAAATGCATTTCAGTCAATTGTTATGAGAAAAGTAGGCAATCATTTAGATGCTGCAGCAGACTCAAATACCAAATTTCAATACTTCACGGCCAGTCGTTTCGAATTTATGCAAAAAGTTCCAGAAGACTGTCAATTAAAGTGCACTTCCGGTTCAGTTGATCTCAATGAAAATATAATATAAGCATCTAGACGGTACTATCGTCTTAAAAACTGAATTCCAACATTCTATGTTCAACCGTTTTGGATTTATACGGAAAATTTAAAAAATGTCTCGAGTAGAGTGCACTTCCGGTACAGACGATTGCAATCATAATGCGAGGTGTACAACTAGATGTTAAAGAATTGCTGCATACAAAATTTCAATATTCTACGACTGATTGTTTTGAATTTATGTGGAAAATTCGAAAAGTCTGTTATATAAAGTGCATTTTCGGTTCAGCCGATTGATATAAAAATATGGGACAACTATTTAAATGCTACATCAATTTTAGCATTCTAGATGTATGAAGAAAATTCGAAAAAAGTTTTAAGTAAAGTGCACTTCCGTTTCAGACGATTGCAACCATAATGCGAGGTGCACAGCTTGATCCTAGACCAGTCTTAAATACAATTTAACATTATACGTTCGGCGGATATTGAGATTTGCGAGTTACTAACGCACAAACGTCTAGACATCAAGCCGAAAACAGTCAAAATGAATTAAGGTATGCTCAAAATAGATATTTCCATCAAAATCTCGATTGGGTAGATTTGAAAAAAGGGAGGTATCTGTGGAAAATTGTTCATAAAAATTAATTTATTGATCAAATCATAATGAAAATGAATGGAGTATTGTGTTGATAGTTGAAGGATCAACAAAAATGGATTCATAGAAATCAGTTCAAAATTGGATAAAGGATGACGGAACATTTATTTTTCCAAAGGTTTTGGAGCCATTTGACATGATGCATTAAATGCTGCATTTTGATGCAAACAAGAATGCACCGTCATAAAATTGAAATTCAATGTACAAAATTTTGTGCCTTCTTCTTTGCATCAAAGTTCATCGAAATGCAGCCTCAAAATGCAAAACAAAATGCAGCATTTAGATCCTTAGGACAGCTTGCAAGTTTTTTTATTCAATACTGTACAATATGTTTGAGCAATCTGTACCTTACAAATTTGTCAGAAAGTTCTCATACCCTCCCTGGTTTACATCTCAAATCAAAAATAAATTAAGAAAGAAATTACATTACTATAAAATGTACAAAAGGTACAATAATCAATATTATTTATTGCAATATAAAGAACTAAGAGCTAGTATTAAAAATGACCTGAAAGCTTCATACAATAACTACATAACCACCAGTGAAAATTCAATTGTTTCTGATCCACCTAAATTTTGGAGTTTCATCAATTCTAAAAAAACAACGTCTAATTTCCCGGCTTCAATGTCTCTTGATAATATGAAACTCACATCGAAAGAGAGTATTGGAGATGGTTTCGCTACATATTTTCAGAGTGTCTTCACTAGTTTTACCAATGATCCTCTCCCTATTCTGAACAATTGTTCGAATAATTTGCTATCTTTAAATCATATTTCAATAGATGAAATTGAAAAAGCAATAAAAAAAGTAAAAGCTAACTTGAAAAGTGGGCCTGATGAAATACCAAATATGATAATCAAAGATTGTACACATCCACTTTCGCGTGCTCTGTATCATATATTTAATCTATCCCTTGAAACAAGCTACTTTCCCACTATTTGGAAAATTGGACGAGTGACCCCCATTTTCAAATCTGGCGACACATCAAATATAAAAAATTATAGACCAGTGACAGTTTTAAATAATATCAGTAAAATTTTTGAGTCCATAATTTATCAGAATATTTACTTTAAAATCCGAAACGAACTTTCTTTCTCGCAGCATGGTTTTATGAAATCAAGATCAACAGCCACAAATTTATGTTATTTTACTCATTATCTCTCCTCGGCTTTGGACTATGGTGGCCAAGTAGATACAGTATTTACAGATTTCGCGAAAGCGTTTGATAAAATTGATCACCGAATTATTATACATAAACTTCATCGCTTTGGGTTTTCTACTCCGTTAATTAATTTAATCACCTCATACTTGTATAATCGTGAATTATTTGTATATTTTCTTGGATATAATTCAAACTCATTCACTGCGACCTCTGGGATTCCACAGGGCTCCAATTTAGGACCCTTATTATTTTTAATCTTCATAGATGACGTTACTTCTGTCATAAATAGTGAGAAATTACTTTTCGCAGATGATTTGAAAATATTCAGAGTAATAAATACTTTTGAGGACTCTCATGCCCTACAAAATGATTTAGATAATCTTGATAAATGGTGTAAATTAAATAAGCTTCATTTAAATCTATCAAAATGCAAGGTTTTATGTTTTACAAGGAAATTGAAGCCGATTAATTTCAACTATAGAATATCGAATCATTCACTTGAAATTTGTGAGGAGATATTAGATCTTGGTATAACTTTCGATAAAAAATTGAATTTTGACGCTCATATTCAAAAAATATACTCTTCAAGTATCAAATTACTTGGTTTCATTGTTCGAAGTTGCCGCTCGTTTACAAATATAAATGCAATCTTCACTTTATATTATTCTTACATAAGGTCTAAACTTGAATACTGCTCTATAATATGGGACCCAAAATATAACACTCAAATAGACATGTTGGAAAAAATTCAAAAAAAATTCTTAAAATATATTCACTTTAAAATTATTGGTACTTATCCTCCAAATGATATATCATCTAAAATATTAATTGACATTTTTGGATTTGAATCACTTGCTAACCGCAGGAAAAAACTATCTTTAGAATATCTACACAAATTAGTGCAGGGTCGTATTGATGATCCGACAACTCTGAGCAAACTTAACTTTCATGCACCTACATATATGACACGAAGTTCTTTTCCATTTTATCCCGATTCTGGTCATTCTAATTTATTTTATAAATCTCCAATAAACAGAATGTGTTTGAATCTTAATGATTCAGAAAATGTTACTGATATATTTAATAAATAATGATGTCCCTATCATTAATTTTGATTTAATATTTTTACATTTTATATTTTATGTTATACATACATTATATGATTTCTCAGTGTATAATTTTTATACAAAATTATTTGTTCCTGTCCAGTTGATGGATTCGTCTGTTGGGCAGAAGAAATGTTAAATAAATAAATAAATAAATAAATATATTCAAGAAATTTGAATATTGCGTGATTTTCAAGAAATAAACACTTAAGGTTGTTGAGAAGGAAATCAAAGTATATGAGAATTCATTTAAATTTTTACAGTATATTATTTGTTTAGTGAACAATATTCTGGCAAAGTTTGAACTCAATCTTGTTTCTAGTTATCGAGATAAAAAATGTCAAAGTTGCTGTTCAGTGACATGTTATTACATTGCGTTAATGCACGCGACGTGATTCACATTGATTTATACGTCATTATCTCGACTACCTGAAATGACAACATTACAAAAAATCGTCAAAATATCTACGAAAGTCTTACAAATATGTGTACCAAGTTTCAAAGAAGTCTTGTTTATAGTTTCAGAGAAAATTGTATTATCACTCAAAAAAATTGTACAAAAGCTACTGAAATTTAGCAAGATATCATACACTTGGCAACGTCGCCGCATGAGATGAAATGGGAAGAGTGTGTGTGATTAGAATAAACAAGATTTTTTATCATTTCCCTGACTTGACGGTACACTGATTGAGTAACCCATTTATTCTTCCATCGATATTATTTTTTTGATGTAGATTTATCATCAATAAGTTTGTTTGGTTATGAAACGCAGTACCACTACTAAACGTCAGATGTCAAAAATACTTCTGAAAGTCTACAGCGTTGAGCGCTATACATATCATATTGTAGCTTTGTTAAAATATGAAAAAAAAATATTTTAACGGATGGAAGCTCTTTAAAAGAATAGAATAAGAAACCAAATTATACAAAATCATGCATTTTCAACCGAAAACAAACATTTACATTGGTTTTAATCATTGAAATTTTGTTTATTTGAAGTTGGCAATGAATGTTTATCCTATGTAGTTAGCATAGAGCAGGGTTGCCACCATAGCTTGACCCCACTCCTCTTCTTAACAACCTTAAATCGGTCAAGAATTGTACAGACCAAAAGATGAAAATTTCATTTTTCAAAGGCAAATTGTGGATATAATAAAATAAATTTGATATTTCCATCAAGAAATATTTTATTTTTCCAAAAAACTGCATTGGAAGTTGATTGCTTGTGAAATTGATCAAATTATGATTGATTCTGTTGTTAAAACTTATGAACACCATAAGACTTACTTGACTGAATAACTGACAGTTGACACTGACATTGACATAAGGCAAAATTGATTGCAACCAAAATTTGAGGATATTATTTGGATGTTACAATTTATTAAAACGCTGTGGCAGTCTCAAATACTAAATTTTACCATTCTATGTCCAATACTTTCGTATTTATGAGAAAAATTGAAGAAGATTGTCAAGTTAAGTTTATTTCCGGTTCAGTAGATTATTATGAAAATACAAAGTTATCATTTGAATGCTACAATTGCTTTAAATATTGAATTTCAAGATTCTACAGCTGAAAAATTCGAAAAATGTTGAGTAAAGTGCACTTTCGGTTCAGCCGATCGCAATCATAATGCGAACAGAAAATGCACAAATCATGCTCAATAAATCAAAGAAAGTTACAGCAGTTATAAAAAATACTTTAACAAAATCGAAGATCTTTAACTGGGAAACCATAAACAAATTATTCGAAAGTTCAGTAATACCAACGTTATTATATGCCAGCGAAACCTGGGCATTCAACCATGCAGAAATAGTCGAAAAAGGTCAAACTAACTATTTTAAAAACATCCTAGGTTGGGAAAGAACCACACCAAACTACATTGTTAGACAAGAAATTGGTCGCAATAAACTTGAACTACTAATCATCAAAAGTATGCTGAATTGGTGGCATAAAATCTTGCTTATGACAGATACCAGATATGTAAAAATATGCTATACTAAACTAGTTTCTTTAAATGAAAATAACTCCATACCAGCTTTCAAGCAAGAAAAATTTAACTGGGTAAGGCAAATACAAATGATTCTGGACAAATCTAACTTCCAACATATCTGGGAAAATCTGAATTTCTTAGAAATCAAAAAAGAAACGACAAAAATCCTTAACTCCTATAACCAGCACCTGTATAACTCAGACATCATGCGCATTCTTCACTCTTCCTACAACCCGTACTACAAGTCTTACATTTTCGCAAACGTTTTCCAATCTTACAATAATATTCCTTTCAAAATCCTAAAAACCATCACTCAACTACGGGTAGCTAACATAGAAAAATTCCAGTTTTTCCAAGATGGCTTAAAATTTCATCTTCAACGAGCAACAAATTTGTACAATTTGCAACACGTACCAAGAAGACAGCCTACAACATATGCTCTTCCATTGTCCTATTTTTGAACCACTTAGAGAAGAGTTCATTAAAAAATATCTGAAAAATATCAATCCCGAATATTACAACAAGGCCTTATTATCGGAATTCACCGCCAACAAAATGTATGATATATTTAAATTTATTAACAATGCAATTAAACTAAAAGCATTTATAGAAAATATCTGAGAAATTAATTCAATAAAAAATGGCATACAAATAAGATAAAATTACCAATATATTGTCAATCTCTTGTATAAGTCTTTCTTAAACAAATAAATCATATTATTATTATTATTATTATTAATCATAATGCGAAGTGTACAACTAGATGTTATAAAAGTGCTTAATACTAAATTTCAATATTCTACGACTGATTGTTTTGAATTTATGCGGAAAATTCGAAAAGTTTGTTATATGGATTGCACTTCCGGTTCAGCCGATTGGTACAAAAATAAAAGATAATCGTATAGATATTACAGCAATTTCAAATACTGAATTTCAGTATCCTACAACCAATCATTCTGGAATTATGCGGAAAATTTAAAAAAGTTTCAAGTAAAGTGCACTTCCGGCTCAGACGATTGCAACCATAATGCGAGGTGCACAACTAGACCCTAAACCAGACTTGAATACAAAATTTCAGTATTATACGCTCGACGGGCTTTGAGATTTGCGAATTAATAAATACGTACATACGTACCGACATCAAGCCGAAAATAGTCAAAATGGATTTCCATCAAAATCTCGAAATGTGAATTTTGTCGGTTTCACAATAACTCTTGTACTTTGTACGTCCTGCAAACATTCCCACGAGAACATCACGAGCCTCAAACTTATATATCATGTGGTACAATGATACAAAATTTATTATATAATCATTAAAATCTTGGGAGTTGGCTGTGGGCCTCCGACCAGAGAGCAAAAGAGCGGACCTTTCAAACTGCCACCGGCAGTCATTTGACCGAAGAGCGCCCGGTCTGCGGTGTATTGCATTGCAACCGATGTCGGCCACCGATGCAACGTGAGCAAAGTTACTTTTCCCTGAGACGAAACGTGCCATAAGAGCGAAATCTCGAACACACAACGAATAAATAATTAAAATCCGACTAGTTCATCATTTTTGTCATAATAATACTGATTTCAGGGAAATTACGTAACAAATAATACCGAGGACATTTTTTTTCAAAATAATGCTCAAGGGCAATGACAGGACAAACATTGCTGAAAATTTTGACTGAAATAGTACATTAGCCGGACATTAAACATTGAAGGCACCACGAGAGCTGAACGGACGATAATGCCTACGGTCAACGTACACACCTCGGGCCAGAGGCCCTTGAAAAGTACACTGTTGACTTCAGTCATTATTGTCCTTTAAACGCCCTTGATACCTTAATTATTATAACAATAAAGTCATTAAAATTTATTTACTGTTTATGGTTGCGTATTTTCGTCGAAGTGTGAGTTTGGGAATTCGACTAGCGGATTGATTTCGTCCTTTTTCGTTTCTTGTTTCGCGGCCTGCGGGCTGTGTACGCGTGCCGCATCCACATGAATAATTGATGCGCCATCCGCCCACTCACCGCGGCCTCTGGCTGCTTGTGAATGAACCACGCACCGTGGGAACACCGCGCGATATAGTAGGCTATGAAACAACAACAAGAGATGTGCAAGTTTGTTTTCTCCGAATAAATTAAAATTTATTTATTGCTGAATTTTAATCAACTTCTTACGGGCCTTATTCGTGCGTGAGAAACAATTAAAATTGCATAAATCACGCAAGTTGCGTGAAGAGGATGTTAATTAATGGATATTATTTGAAGGTTTTGATTGATATTTCGCGCGGAAGGGAAAATTACTTAATTAGCATGCTGTAAAACATTTTTCTTGAAAGAAAATTATACTTTGTTGATATCCATCATTCGTCGGGTACCACGCAAAATTTTGGTCATTAATTATTTGAACCAACTGCTCACACATATACCCAAATATGCTCACTAAATAACAAAAAATTCATGGGGCCATGAAATATATGACTGGTTTCATAAATTTAAAGTATCCTATTAATTAACTGCATATCTCAAAGTGACAGCTGTTATAGACAAAGTGACAGTAGCTTCAGTTGATTCCAAACTTTGCAAAATCTGGTTAAGCTGTAAGAAACCAATTAACAATCGAATTGATACCAAAATAGACATCATTTAAATAGCTTGTAAAAGAAATCGTTCAAATATCATTTTTGGCACTTTCACTTTCGCTGCTCTTAAGCTTTGCCAGCGAACAATCGCTGTACAACCTAGACATTTATCAATTAAGTTCCAGAATGTGTCAGGATGTTCTACAATATCTAAAAACGTTCTAGAATGCTTCAAAACTTTTCAGGATGCTCTAAAACATTCCAGATTGTGTCGGGATGCCTTCATACGTTCCAGAATGTGTCAAAACGTTCCAAAATGCTCCAAAAATATCCAGGAATTTTTAAAATCTCCTGGGATGCTTCAAAATATCACTAAATGTATCAGGACGTTCTAAAATGTCCTAAATCGTCCAGAATGCTTTTAAATCTTTCTAGAATATTTTTAATTGTTTCAAAATGTTCTAGGATGTTTGAAAGACTCTCATGATGCTTCAAAACATTCCAGAATGTATTCGGGATGTTTAAAAACGTTCTAAAAGGTTTAAAAATTCTACAGAATACTTCAAAAAGTTCC
Source organism: Dromius quadrimaculatus (assembly GCA_963989225.1). Classification (NCBI taxonomy): domain Eukaryota; kingdom Metazoa; phylum Arthropoda; class Insecta; order Coleoptera; family Carabidae; genus Dromius; species Dromius quadrimaculatus. The sequence continues at coordinate 5,987,448 of OZ022334.1, read as the reverse complement.
AGAATCCATCAGAATGTCCCAAAAAGTCATAATACGTTCTAAGATGTTTCAAAACGTTTCAGAATGCTTTAAAACGTTCCAATATATGTCAGTACATTCCTAAATGTCCCAAATTATTCGCGGATGTTTCAAATCATTCCATGACACTCAAAAACCTCAAAAGATTTGTCAGAGCATTCCTAGATGTCCTACAACGTTCCAAGATGCTTAGAAAAATTTCCAGGATGCTTCAAAACATTGCAGAATGTCTTAAGACGTTGTAGAATATTCCAAAATCTTTCAGAATGTTTGAAAATGTTCCAAAATATACCAGGACGTCTCAGAATGTATCAGGACGTTCCATAATATCCCAGAACGTTCCGGGATGTTCAAAATCCTTTCAGGATGCTTCAAAACATTGCAAAATGTGTTTGGACGTTTCAAAATGTCCTTAGACATGTTTAGAATTTGTCAAGATGTTAAAATACGTTCCAGATTGTGTCAGGACATTCTAAAATGTCTCAAAAAGTTTCGAGATGTTGCAAAACCTTCCAGGATGCTTTGAGATATTCCACCATTATGTCAATACATCCCAAAATGTCCCAAAACGTTCTGGGATGTTTCAGAACTTCCTACGATATTTCAAAACTCTCTAGAATCTGTCAGGTCATTCCAAAATGTCCTTAAAAGTTCCAGAAAATTTCAAAACCGCTCAAAATTTTTCAAAATGTCCCGAAATGTTCCGGAGTGTTTCAAAACCTTTTTGGATGACTAAAGACGTTCCAGAATGTGTCAGGACGTTTGAAAATGTCTCCATAAACTTCCGGGATATTTCAGAATCTTCTAGGATGCTTCAAAATGTCACAGAATGTATTAAGACGTTCTAAAATGTCCTAAATCGTTTCAGAATGCTTTTAAATCTTTCCAGAATATTATAGAATGTTTCAAATTGTTCCAGGATGTTTGAATGCCCCTCATGATGCTTCGGAACGTTCTAGAATGTATCAGAAGGTTTCAAAACGTCTCGGAGTGCTTAAAAACGTTCTGAAATTTTTGAAAACTTTACAGGATACTTCAAAAATTTTCAAAAAATCCTAATACATTCTAAGATGTTTTAAAACGTTCCAGAATTCGTCAGGACGTTCCCAGAAGTCCTAAAATGTTCCAGAACGTTTGGAAAACTTTCCAGGATGCTACAAAACATTGCAGAATGTATCAGAGCGTTCCAAAACGTCTTAAAACGTTTCAGAATATGTCAAAATGTTTTAATACGTTCCAAAATATGATAGGACGTACCAAAATGTCCTAAAACGTTCTAGGATGTTTTCAAAACTTCTCGGGACATTACAAAACCTTTTAGAATCTGTTATAATATTCCAAAATGTCCTAACATTTTGTGGAATATTCCAAAACCTACCAGAATGTTTAAAAACGTTCCAAAATATCCTAAAATGCTCCGGGATGTTTAAAATCCTTTTAAAATGATTTAGAACATTGCAAAATGTGTCAAAACGTTACAAAATGTCCTTAAACATTTTTAGAATATGTCAAGATGTCTTAATACGTTCCAGATTGTGTCAATACGTTCTAAAATGTCTCAAAGAGCTTCAAGATGTTTAAAAACCTTCCAGAATACTTTGACATTCCAGAATATGTCAATACGTTCTAAAATGTCCCAGAAATTCTCAGAATGCTTTTAAATCTTTCCAGAATATTTAAGAATGTTTAAAAATGTTCCAGATTGTTTGGAAGTCTCTCAAAACATTTCAGAATGTATAAGGAGGCTATAAAACATTGCGGGATGTTTAAAAACGTTCTGAAATATTTGTAAAGTTTCCAGGATACTTCAAAAATCTCCAGAATCTATCAGAATGTTCCAAAAAATCTTTATATGTTCTAGGATGTTCCAAAACTTTACAGATTGCCTTAAAAATTTTTTAGAATATGTCAATACGTTCCAAAATGTCCCAAAATATTCGCGGATGTTTAGAATCATCAAAGGATTCGTCAGGACGTTTCCAGATGTTCTAAAACGTTTTAGAATGTTCCAAAATAGTCCAGAATGTGTCAGAATGTTTTAATACGTTCCAGAATATGCAAAATATCCTAAAACGCTCAGGGATGTTTTAAAAACGTCTCAGGACATATCAAAATCTTTTAAAATTTGTAAGAACGTTCCAAAATGTCCTAAAAATAGTGTGGAATATTTCAAAACCTTCCAGAATGTTTGAAAATATTCCAAAATGTATCAGAATGTTCCGAAATATCCCAAAATGTTCCGGGATGTTCAAAGATCTTCTAGGATGCTTCAAAACATTGTGCAGAATGTGTCAGGGCATTTCAAAATGTCCTTAAACATTTTTAGAATATGTCAAGATGTCTAAATACATTCAAGATTGTATCAGGACGTTTTAAAATGCCCGGAAACGTTTCGGAATGATTGAAAATGTTCCAAAATGTATCAGGACGTTTCAAAACGTTTTGGTATGTTCGAAGACCTTCTAGGATGCTTCAAAACATTGTGCAGAATGTGTCAGGACGTTTCAAAATGTCGTTAAACATTTTTAGAATATGTCAAGATGTCTCGATACGTTCCAGATTGTGTCACGACGTTCTAAAATGTCCTAAAATGTTGTCAAATATTTCAAAACCTCCGGGAATGTTTCAAAATGTTCCAAAATGTATCAGGACGTCCCAAATAATTCTAAACCGTGTCGGGATGCTTAAAAATTTCTCAGGCTGCTTCAAAACATTTCAAAATATGTCAGGATATCCCAAAATGTCCATAAACATTTTTAGAATATGTCAAGATATCTTCATATGTTCAAGATTGTGTAAGGACGTTCTAAAATGTCCTATAACGTTTCGGAATGTTTGAAAATGCTCCAAAATGTATCAGGACGTTTCAAAACGTTCCGAGATGTTTGAATAACTTCCAGGATGCATCAAAACATTGTGCAGAATGTGTCAGGACGTTTCAAAATGTCCCTAAACATTTTTAGAATATGTCAAGATGTCTTAATACATTCAAGATTGTGTCAGGAGGTTCTGACATGTTTGAATATGTTCCAAAATGTATCAGGACGTTTCAAAACGTTCCGTGATGTTCAAAGATCTTCCAGGATGGTTCAAAACATTATGGAGAATGTGTCAGGACGTTTCAAAATGTCTTTAAACATTTTTAGAATATGTCAAGATGTCTTAATTCGTTCAAGATTATGTCAGAACATTCTAAAATATCCTAAAACGTTTTGGAATGTTTGAAAATGTTCCAAAATGTATCAGGACGTTCCAGAACGTTTCGGGATGTTTAAAGACCTTCCAGGATGCTTGAAAACATTGTGCAGAATATGTCAGAACGTTTCAAAATGTCCTTAAACTTTCTTAGAATATATCAAGATGTCTTAATATGTTCAAGATTGTGTCAGGACGTTCTAAACTGTCCTAAAACGTTCCAAAAAGTTTGAAAATGTTCCAAAATGTATCAGGACATTTCAAAACGTTTCGGGATGTTTAAAGAACTTTCAGGATGCTTCAACACATTTCAAAATGTGTCAGGACGTTACAAAATTACTTTAAACATTTTTAAATATGTGGAGATGTCTGTTTACTTCCAGATTGTGTCAGAATGTTCTAAAATGTCTCAAACAATCTCAAAAATTCTTCTGAAATGTTTCAAAATGTTTTAGAATGTGTCAGAACATTTAGAAATGTCCCAAAACGTTTTGAGACGTTTCAAAACAAAAAGATGCTAAAGATCATCAGGATTAACGCAATTTCTGATGAATCTTGACATATAAATATCATTGGATTTTTTTGTGAAATTTACGAAGAGATATTTCATTAATCTATGGGTAATTCTTTCAAATGTCAGAAAGAATATTCAATTCTTTGAAATATCTATGGAACAAATCGATTGCTCATGAATATAACGAACCAAACTGCTGTTAAAATTACTATAATGTCAAATATTTCCATTATATATTAGTCTATGAGTAATTTTATCGAATTTCGTACAAAAGATAATTAATTCTCTGAAATATTGTACCACAAATTGACATGCCGCACAAATTACTTGCTCATGAATATTGAATTATTTTTTAAATTGTCGTAGTAATCAAGTGGTCAATCCAGGTTTACTGTTGGAACTGAAACTGGACGTTTTTGTGAATGATGTAAGACAAACCAGGTGTTTTGTCCATCAAACTAAAAAAAATCTGTCTGTTCGATATTAAATTACGTACATTTAGTGGAAGGCATAATAAAATTTGATTACAACCTAAACTTCCAGTACAATAAAAAACAACCTTCAAATATTTTTTTCCTAGTAAAGGGTAGGTACCAAACCACATTTATTTGCTCCGATCAATTCTCAAAGTTTTTTTTTCGCACCTTTCCTAAACGATTCATTCTAAACACGCATCTTTGGAAGAAAGTATAGATAAATCACTCACCTAGACATATAATCCTTCCTTGTAAAGTCATCAAAATTATTTTCTTGGAGTCGCCGTAGTAGTGTCTGCAAAGATCTTTACCATGTAATTACAGATGTTTATCTCACGATTCGGGAGTCTTCGCGAAGAATCGGAGGAGTTCGTCAGCACGCGTTGGGATAATTACAGAGGCTTCTAGATTGGGATTCTGTCTGGGGAAAAGAAACTAAATGAGATAAGCGCTAAGATAAAGATTAATTAATATATTTTCATGAAATTTTGATCAGTAATTGAATATGGATAAGATACTCGTACTATTTGGACGAAATTTTTTGATTATTATTTGATTTGATCTATTTTTAATTATATCTAATTATTAGATTGTTTTGAGGTATCTGTCTTTGAGGACTAGTCTGGAGTTAAAAATATAATTATTGTGGTTTATAGATGCAGGTACAATTTTCGGAAGGCATTTTTCAAATTCACTATAACCTGCAGTCGTTTTGCGGGACGCAAGTGCCGATATTCCAAACATCCTGACGACCATCTCCAAGATTCTCAACCCTAACGTTTTCTCCATTTTTTTAATTGGACTTTATCAGTAATTCACCAAAAATCGTTCAAGAATAAATCTGTTGCACTATCAACAAATAAAATTGCAATTAATCGTGCTCCCTACTGCAGAATCGTGAATGATAAAACGCACTATTAATTCCTACTGTCATAATAAAACCCTGTTTAATTTATGACAAAAATAAACAAAACGCTCACTAGAAACTTGTTCCAATCTCCATTAATTCATTAGACCAAAATAAAACCTAACCTAACAACTTGAGAACAACTGAAAGTGAAACCACCTAAATTCACTTTCTCCCTCTTAGAGAAGGGCTCTCCATTTGCGAATTTCTAGGGGTTGTTAGCTTTGCTGTTGTCACATTGGCACACTTGGAAGTTGGTAAATAATGGTAAAAGGGTTACATTTGTGAGTTCTGGTCCAGTTGTCCTGGGTCGTGCCACGGCAGGTGTTGGTGAGAAAACACGGTGCTCGGTATTTGTTTCATGAATGTTGAACATAGTTCGTGCCACCAGTGACGTAGATGGAAGATATTTCTTTTTCAAAATCCATATTTTCATGCATAGTCGAGTCACGAGGATTTTTTAGCCAGATCCTCTTTATTTTAGCGTCACAAATGATCTGTCAAAAGTCTATAAAGCCAATTGGATTGCCATAAAAGTTACAGAAGGTGAAACATCTCGAAATTCAGTTTTTCTCCAATATCTCGTGAATAATCGATTTTACGTTAATTTTAGTTATTGTAAAATAAATTTGTGAGATGAATCTGCATAAAAAAGGTCCTATACAAAATCTTCGTTGAATTGTTAGTTTTTGAGATATATGGCTTGGAAGACTACGAAACCTGGTAATCCTACTTATCTGCATCTATAATTGATGTCACAAATTTCTGTGCAATTGCAGAGATTATAAATAAGAAGTTTATCCGGTGCAGAAAAAATCAGAGTGAAACAAATTTATTGATCAAAGCCCCATCCTTTTACAGAAGATCCAAGTCTTTTTTATTCAAATCTGAGCCTGATAATGTACTCTGTGTTTAAATGATGCTCTTTGCCCGGAATTATCTCGCTCCTATATCTCAAAAACTAATGGTTTTACGTAGATTTTGTATAGGACCTTTTTTACGTAGATTTATCTAATAGAAAAAATTAATGTCAGACCGATAATTCACGAGATATTGCAGAAGAACTGATTTTCTTGTCGTTCGACCTTCAGTTGGCTTTATGAACTTCTGGGTGATCATTTTTGATGCCAAATTAGAAGCAATCTTGCTGGAGAATTTTTGGTTTGATTATTTTAGAGGTTTAATCTATCTTTTGTACAAAATCGCATCTTTCCACGGCTAATAGTTTTGGATTTATCCAAAAAATTCTAAAAATTTGTCAAGTTAAGTGCGCTTTCAACCTAGTCGCCTGCTATGGAAACGGTAGGTCATCATTCTTATGCTACAACATGCCTAAATACTGATTTTCAAGATATCACGGCTAGCAGATCTGAATTTATACGCAAAATTAAAAAAAAATTCAAATGAAGTGCACATCTGGTCTAGTCGATTGCTATGAGAATAGTAGGCAATAATTCAGTTGCTACAGCAGACTGAATTACTGAATTTCAATACTCTACGACTGATCGTTTCGAATTTATTCGAGAAATTCCAAAAGACTGTCAAGTAAAGTGCACTTCCGGCTCAGTCGGTCTCAATGAAAATAGGAAATGAGCATTTAAATGGTACAATCGTCTTAAATACTGAATTCCAACATTCTATCTTCAACCGTTTTGGATTCATGCGGAAAATTCAGAAAATGTTTCGGGTAAAGTGCACTTCTGATACAGACGATCGCAATCATAATGTGAGGTGCACAACTAGATGTTACAGAAGTGCTCAATACGAAATTTCAAAATTCTACGACTGATTGTTTTGAATTTATTCGGAAAATTCGAAAATTCCGTTATATAAAGAGCACTTCCAGCTCAACCGATTGGTACAAACATCATGCTACAGCAATCTTAAGTACTAAAGCAATCTTAAATACTAAATATCGTCGATATATTAGCTATATTGTCCATTAAAAACGTTAGGCGGCACATTTTACGCGCGATATCTCATTAATTGTTATAGATACGCAAATGAGTTCCACAATCTTTTTTGTAGAGAAAAGTGTGTACTTAATTTTTACTACTGACCTCAAATGCTTTACAACCGTTAGAAAATGAGATATTTGCGAAAAACTGGTTAAAGACGGAGTTTTGATCTTTGGCCTTTGATATCTTCTGAAGCACCATGATTCGACAATATGATTTTTGCACATTCATTGTTTATTTATTTATTTATTTGACACATTCAACAGGACAAAAGTCTCAATTACAGAGTGGTAACAGGAAAAAAATTAATTAATTGCGAGTAACAAAATATTAACATAAATTGAAAAAAAAAATAATAGTATTACAAATAACATCAAACTACCAAAATTGTCTAAGAAATATTGAAAATACAAATATAATCACTTAATTGAAACAAGCAGTTTGTTTTTAAATACTTGCAATGAATCACAGAAAATATCAATATCACTGGAAGATAAAGCAATATTATTGAAGATTGAACAGATTCGCCTAAATGGGCTTTGTAATTCATAATTTGATCTTGCAGTTGATAAATTGAAAATTAATTTCTGCCTTGAATTAGGGTTTCTGGGAATATTTATATTTATCTGCGCTAGTAAGCTCATGTCATTGATTACATTATTAAGTATTTTGAAAAAAAAATATACAAGAATTATAAATGCGACGGTTCTCAAGCGATACCATCTTGAATTCATTTAGAGCAAGTTGGTAATGAAAAGCAAAAATAGTGTCACTAGTGTGATAATATTTGAACCAGCAGTGCCGCAAAAATCTCCTCTGAATAGCTTCAACTACTATAGTTGAATTTTTATAGAGTGGATTCCAAACAAGAAAACAATATTCCAAGTTTAGCACGCACAAAACAATAATACAATGATTTAAGAGTAGTTAGATTGTGGAAGTTTTTAGAGTTGCGTATAATGAAGCTTTAAACAATCATCATAGCTGTTAATGACTCTGAATATTTTAGTATCATCTGCATATAATAAATAATTTGAATCAGTAACACAAATGGTAATATCATTGATGAACAAGTTGAATAAGAGAGGACCGAGATTAGAGCCTTGTGGAGTTCCAGATGTGGCAATGAATGGAAGAGAAGAAAAATTATTGAAATGAACAATTAAATTACGATTATCAAGGTAAGAAGATATAAGAGAAGCTAAATCTTGCGAAAAAAAGAAGTTATGAATGAGTTTATTGATGAGGATTTTGTGGTTCACTCTATCAAACTCCTTACTGAAGTCGGTATAGATCACATCAACTTGACAATTATTCCGAAAAGAGTTTAAGACAAAATTAGTAAAAATAGTGAGGTTAGTTGACGTTGATCTACCTGATTTAAAGCCATGTTGATAAACAGAGATTTGAGGTTCAACTGAGTTGAAAATAAGACTGAACAGAATTCTTTCAAAAATTTTAGAGATATTATGGCGATTGGTCTATAATTGGTGATGATTCTGTTGTCACCAGACTTGAAAACAGGAGTAATATAAGTATTTTTAAGAGATGACAAGAAAACATTAGTACGAATAGATAAATTAAAAAGAATATACAAAGGTTTAACTAATATTTCACGACAACCCTTCAAAATATACGACGGGAGGCAATCCGGACCAGGATTACGAGAAATTTTTAATTTATTAATAGATGAGATGATTTCAATCTCAGAAATATTAGCTAAGTGAATAGAATTTAAGTAGGATGGCACAGAACTATTAGTAGGAAAATTTACACAAGTTTCTTTGGGATCAAATACACAAGAAAAATGTTCTGCAAATGCTTCAACTATTGCGGGAGCTCCAGTAAAAATTTTGTCATCGAGACACATGCATCCCGGTATACGAGATGTTTTTTTTTTATTATTAATGTAAGTCCAAAATTGACGTAGGTCAGTAGATATATTATCTTCAACTGATTTAAGATATGATTGTACATGCCCAAACGAAAATATTCTCGCAAAAATAAACAGTACCATTTATTCGGTAGATTGGGTAATTTTTTTGTCTAAATTGACTGGATTAGAAGGCGATTACAAGTTTATATGAAAGTTTTATAGCTTTTGCTCTTAGAGGCGTTAAATTTTGGTATTTAAGTGGACAATGTAGAAAAGATAAATGCCGTAACATCAATGTTTTGACAGTATTGTTCCAAAAAGGGTCTTATCGAATAACTTTATTCGCGCGACGTTCATCCGATTGAGTTAAAACTTTAAACAGTTGTTTTTGACGATCATCAATGTACGACTCAGGCTGAAATGTGGATATTTCTCCTAATCAATCTATGCGAATAAATAAAATTCAGATGTCTGGCTGCTATTTTCCAATGAAGACTTTTTTCTACAAACGTCAAAAAATCATGACATTTGTACTTCAATATTAGTATGCGAAATTTCGCATTGGAGTTGTTTATCATGACAACGGGCACGAAGTATTAAGTGCACTGATTTTATCTTGACAACGTGCACAAAGTACTTTGTGCACGTTGTCAAGAAAAAGAATTCTACTAATTTTTGTACCTATCTTAATATGATTTTAATATATTTTGTCCACGACTACCTTATAATATATACTTTATAAATGAGTTTTCTGAAGCAAAACGATAGTCATTTTTCACAGCGTGAATAATAGCAGTGAATAATCATTATTCACTGGTGTAGAGTTCCTAGGGCTCGCGGTATATATTATGAATCTGGCAAGCATTTATCATTACGTCTAGGCAATAACCAGGCACTTTGATTAGCTAACTTTATACAAATCACAAAAATCTTGTTAAAATATTACTTTAATCTATTTTTTAATGCAGTTCTAGAAAAAAGTTGACATTAAATAAACTATATCAAGTAAGCCATTGATATGACATGACAAGCGAAGCATAAATTGTTGTCAATTTGAAAACGTCATAATTTCGATTCAGAATACGTAAAAAATTAAAATTGATAGTGAGAAAGAGATTTTGTGTACTTGTACTTCACCGGAGATAACAGAAGCTGCAAAAGTTACTTCCCTGAATTTGTTGCCTGAGAAATCCCGAAATCTTTACATTCTTGTGTGCAACACCTTTATGGACTGAAGGGCGACTAAGAAAACTAATTCATTCTCAGGGTCAGTTTTACTGGTATATTTACGGAATTAGCTGCAAAATATAAATCATCCACATTATGCACATTGCTCCATGCATAGGAGTACGCTTAATATAAATCAAGGAGTCGATATAGAAGACTTTGCAAGACTGCGGTCACTTTTAAAACGGAGATCTCAGGGCTTTCATCCGAAAAAAGCTAATATATTTCCTCCCGAAAAAATTTACAAATTTCTTATTCAAGCATGTGATGAAAAATATCTTGCAATGAAGGTAAGAAATTAGAAACATTTAAGAACTTGTTTGAAAAAAAAATTATGAAATTAAAGTCAATAGTAGTCGTGGACAAAGTATAGTATTCTACTCACATATAATAAGCTATGATTCACTCAGGTTAATTATGCCACTCGCTACGCTCGTGACATAAACTTAACCTTCGTGAATAATAGCCTTCATTATATGCTCGTATAATAATATACTATTTTATTTTTGACGCCTGTAGAAAAAATGTTGTGTGCTACTCGTGCACGAAATCTCTTTGGAGCTTTCGAATGATTTGTGTCTCGGCTACCGCCTTTCATTCTCAAGCACCAAAGAATAATTTCGTTTCAAAACATTTGGTGGTTTTATCTGGAAAGTTTTCCGGACGCTTTGAAAATTGTTTATCATATAGATTTCAATGTACTCTATCTTAAATTCAACTTTGTTACCTCGTATCTTTGCCACTCGCGCCACCAATTGGAAAAATGGCGCCTAGAAGCAGTTTTATGACAATATCTTCTTTCCAACTCATTTCACGATAGAATTATTTATATATAGAATGAAACTAAATAAAATTCCCTACAATTTATGTGATAACTCTTTTTTCGTAAAGTCAATAGTTTTAAAGTACGAGCGCCGCAAAATGTACTTAGACGCGTAGATCGCAGTAGTGGATTAGAAGTTGTGACATAGTTTTCTCTACACAAAGATGCAACGATTACCTGCTCATTATTATATCGTTTTCAACATACATCATGAACTACAATCGATCTCAGTCTCACCAAAAGTTTATCCTTGTTGTCCTTTTTTTCAAAACTTGTATTGCGACAAGTTGCCAATCTTTTTTTTCACTTCAATCACTTCACTTTCATGCAATGGATTAGCACAAATAAGACTTTACTTCATTAGAATCCATGGCTCTATGAATGCAAACGACACTGTGAAGGGAGAGAAGGACGCCCGACACAAAGGCGACGCATTCCTTTTTCCACTGCGGAGGACGGGCCATGGTAAGCCGGTTTTTCAACGCATAGTAAAATAAATATTAGTATTGAAGCTAATTTTATAATTCCCAACTTTCAGTTGAAATTAAATGTTATGGGTTGGCGTAGATGTTTGATGGATTGTGGAGCTCATACGCCAAAACTATTAATTTTACGAAAAAAAGTTTATCACATGAATTGTAGATAATTTTCTTAAGTTTCATTTTGAATATAAGTGCTTTCATCGTGAAATGAGTCGGAGAGGAGATATTGCCAAAAAATGGAAGAATCATCTAGATGATGAAAGCGCATTTTTGACAGCTCATGAATGCTTGTTACTTCAGAGATTTCGCAAATTACCATCTCTCACAGTTAATGAGCTTGAAATCAAGCAATTTGGGCAAACTTACGAAACAACAGCTTTCATTTAGTATTAGTTTCAAGTTGACTATTTGATAGGTACATAATTTATGCATGTACAAACTCAAAAATACCTTTTATTCTTCATTGTTCAGTAATTGACTGACAGGAGGTCAAGTGCTGTACCTTAAAATTGAAATTTGCTCTTTATCAAAGCTATATAAAAAAATACACCAAAATTAAACAAATTTTTAATCAATAATAGTGATTCATTCTAATAAGCTTCAAATTTGCGTCAAACAAGTCATTGAATGAATCTCGGACAGATTTGACAACTGTACATAATAATAGTGACACCTCCGGCTAAAGTTGTAACTAAATTTTTATCTACTTTAATAAATTTTAGTTGCCATATCCCTAATGTCATATATACCTATGGGCATTGTTTCACTTGAAACAAGTAATTGAATAATTTAATCTTCCACAATCACTGAGCTTGAATTAAAGCAATTTGTGCAAACCTACGAAACAGCAGCTTTTATTTAGTACCAGTTTTAAGTCTGTAAATAGTATAGTTGCTGAGAACTCAGCGTCACGCCAGCCAGCCAGCCAGCCAGCCAGCCAGCCAGCCAGCCAACCAGCCAGCCAGCCAGAGAGCCAAAGTGAATATAATAGCGCTTTTTTCCAAAAAATGCGCTAAAAACTGCTTTTACGTGCGATTTTTCCAATATAGCGGCACAACAGCAAAGATACGAGCTGGCAAAGTTAAAATTCGGAAAGAACACATCGAAATGTATTAAATTGACCATTTTCAAAACTCCCATTAAGCATATGAATTGATTGACAGTTGTTGTTGGCACTTGGGAGAAAATTTCCGACATAATACCATCGCGTATCGTTCATTTGATCAAGTTAAAGCTTTGTACAATTGTTCTGTACTTTTATGGAAGTTTTTGACTCATTAATTCTAACAAATTGTAAAGTTATTTATTCTAATTTAGAGAGCAAAAGTTACTAAACACTACTATTTATGTTTATGATTTATTAAAATAATAAGTTAGATAACTGACACCATTTCTAATAAATAGTTCAAATTTGCACTAGAGATTATTTCACTACACTATAACTTAACTTCAATTATTTATGTCAATATTGATTTATTTTAAATAACACAATTTATTTCAACCACTAGTAGTCCATATTGTAAGGTCCCTGAGCCAAAATCAATAATCTCCTCGCTGAGTCAGTCACATATATATATATATATATATATATATATATATATATATACCGTGGGTCTCTCTCCACTAAGTTTTTCTCGCAAACGTTCAGGCTTTTCTAGAAAACGCTAGAAGGTACCAGCAATTTTCTAGAAAACAAGTATATTCGCTTCTATTTCTTGATGTAAAATATTTTCACAATAATTCTAAGCACCAGTAAAGTCGAAATGACTAATTTATAGACTTAAATTCGCTACAATACAATAGGTGACTTGCAAGTCGTATCAAATTATTGTTCGTTCGCGCATCATTCATCCAATTGAGTTGAAACTTTAAACATTTATTGTTGGCGTTAGCGTACGATCTTTTTAAATAATCTGTAGGTATATCTCATACCTTCTTCAAAATTCACTTTCATGTAGAATATGTTAATTATACCCATGCTCCTCAGCTCTTCTGTCTTGCTTCTAATAATACTAAAATATATACTCGAATAAAAAACTTTCTGATTATATTTAATTGGATGATTATAATTATTTTATTTCGTTTTGAAATGTAGTGTTGACGTTTCCAGAGAAAGAAAAAGGAGCTGATGAAGTAATCAGACCCCCTGTTTACTTTTGACCTGAAACAAAGTGCCCTCTTCTCTAAGTATCGAATTTCCAACGAAAATCTATTTTGTTTGAAGATAAATAATAGATAAATATGTATCAAATAGTTGAAGTTTGTTAATTTTATTTCATAAGGTATTATTTTGGAAGAACTTTGGCTCTAAATGATATTATTGGAACAATGCGGGTGTGGCAGACATTTATAGTGCATTTGATAGCTACGAAAATATCACACGGGAAAAATGCATGTTTCATAAAAGCAGTGACAAAAATAACGACCACATAATTAATAAATATATCAAAAACGATCATTCTCCCCACAATTACCAAAAAACAAACACTGTCATAACCCACTTCGATAAAAGAGGGTGTAAACCGCAATTTCATTGTCTCATTTTGCCCGACCATCAGATAAATATTTCATACAGTAGTTGATTGAAATAGATTCAGATCTTTTAATTAGATAAAAAACAAAAGCTTTAATTATTCCCCCTCCGCCCGTATCTTCGATCTCTTGGAATTACATTGTGGTTTATTTTTACAGCATAATATATGATGTATTTTTTAATACCTAAATAACTGCTTTTACCGTTAAATTTGCGTGCCAGATACATTTTTATTAAGTAAGACTCATTAATATGCAAAGAAAATTATTTTCAATATTAACAATATTGAAAATTTTATATTAACTGGATTAATTGACACAATATCTCACAGGTAATTTTGATTAAGATCATTCCTTATATGCAAACTCACTTTATTTCATATAATTATATATTATTATATATTTAAATATAATGTTGTTTACTTTGGTCCTATTTATGTGATGTCGTTCCGAAATTGATAAAATCAAAAGTTCGGTTTAATTTCAGTTCAGATCTTTCTTACTACCTAATAAATTTAAATTTTACTGTAAGAGTGATACAAATTTGGATAATTTGTCGATAGTACAAATTGGTCAATATATTTATCATCTAATTAAATTAAAAGTGTCATATAGTGGAACACTTCTGTATTTCAATATTTTGTGACTTAAACTCACCTACTTGTGTATAAAACATTGATCAAATCGAATTCAATTGTATAATTAAGGTCTGAGGACTCACAGAGGGCACCACAAATCGAATATCAAACGAAAATGCACCAAAAGTACCGATTTTTCAAACCGACATAACTCGGTTGATTTTGATCGAAAATAGAGGAATTTTAAAGTTTTGGAGAGTTTGAAGCTTTCTCTTTCAGAGTATGTAAGTTAATCTGACACCAAGCTCATTACATTCCCTATCACACCCCTAAGAAAAAAAAATATTCTTGATGTGAAAAAATGTCAAATTTTGACATTTTGTACCGGGTGCAAAAAAAATCGTGGATTCAATTCACGACCCAAGAAATCAAGTTCATTCGTTTTCCTTTAAATAGCGGAAATATCAAGTGTGCGACGATTTGGCGCAAAGCTATGAATTAAAAAGAACAAAATTACATTTTGCGCTTTTTTGGCCATAGCTCTCCTAATTTTGCACGGAAATTAATGAACTCTGTCGAACGCTTTCTCTAGATCTATAAACGTCATAAGTGCTTTAGACTTGGTAGCTATTGTTTTCTGAATGATGTTTTTCATAGTAACTGCTATTTCCCAGTCCTTTGGCATATGTCCTTCGTTCCAAACTCTATTATATAGCGTCAATAATAATTCTGCACCTTTTTCTCCCATGTATCCCAGCATTTCTGATGTAATTTTATCGTGTCCTGCAGTTTTTCCATTTTTCATTAGTTTTAGGGCTTGTTTAGTTCATTCATTTGTATTTTCCCTACTTTAGATTCATCTATATATCCGCTAATAATAATAATAATAATAATAATCTTTATTGATGAAGATTCACCAAAGTTTAGGTTCAGCCATAGGCTGCTCTTCCACCTAACCCAACAACAACAAAAAATTACATACAATATATTGCCCATTCAATTAATATAACAAAAAAAAGACGAGAATAAATAATAAAGTTAACAAAGCTATATGCTAGTGTACAAATCCTATACAAACATATTCCTGATATGATTTTTGAATGTGCTTAAAGATAAATACTTCAAATTACAAGGTATGTCATTATACAAGGATGGTGCAAGATATGAAAAAGAACCTTTGAATTTAGATTTTCTATAAGCTGGTACTATGTATAAATCCTTGATTCTAAGTGTATAATTGTATTTCTTATGTATTAATTTGTCTAATAGATAATGAGGAGTACCAGTTTTTATAGTTTTGTGTACTAGACAGAGATACATATTCTTAACACGATTATTGATCGATGTCATATTAGCTAACTCACGATATTTAGTAATATGATCATAGATGTCGCTTCAGTATAATATAGCACTTCTTCATGTTTTTCTTCTTCTTCAGGTATAAGTAAAAGTTCTTCAAAATATTCTTTCCATCAGTTCATAATCTCTGAGTCTTCTGTTACTATTAGCCCTTTCTTATTTTTAATTGTGTTCGTTGTATATGTTTTTTCTTTTTTGAGTGTTTTTAACGTTTTATAGAATAGCTTTTGGTTCTCTTTATTATTAACTTCCATTTGTTCTCCAAGCTCCTTCCAGCTTCTTTCTTTCGCTTGTAATACTGATTCTTTGTCGTTGTATTTTGTATTTTTTATAGTTCTCCTAGTTTCACCACGATGTTTGTTTTTTATTGACATTTGGTCTAATTACTCCACATGCTTTTTTTGCTGCTTCTGTAATTATTTGTTCAAATATTTCCCACAATTCTTTGGCGTCCTTCTCAGAATAATCTGTCTCTTTCGTATCTATTACTCTTGTTATTTCTAGTTCATATTCTAAAGCTATTTGTTCATTCTTCAATTTGTATGTTTTGATAGTCTCGTATTCTATATTATTCATCTTTTTTTCGTTGACTAACTCATTTATGTTGTTCTTTATTATTTTTGTAATGATCGCTGAAAAGCTCTGGATCTCGTTTAGCCCTGCAATCTTTTACTGAGCTCCGATTTTTTTCCACGATCACGTTGTCTATTATTGATCCTTCCTCTTTTTTTGGTCCTTGTCTTGTATATTTAGTTTGAGATAAGTTATTATAATTTTGTTAATATTTAATCAATAATGACATTTTAAAATACATTAGTAAAGTATGTTTTGCCGACCTACTTATAGCCATTATTATTTCTTCTCGTTGAATTAGCCTCGTATGGCAGTTGCACAATGTTTTTCCAAAATTATTAGCAAAAATTTTCAATAAAAAGTAATCAAAAGTTCCTATTGTCATTCTCATATATTCAAAAAATGTATTCGAATTTTCCCTCAGATCTTTGTACAATTGGTAAAATTCTTCAAGCAAGTATCGTTTAGTATTATTTGGGTGTGCTGAATATTGACGTTTTTTCTGAAAATATATACCATAAAACTGAATTTGAAGAAATAAGTGTACCTTCTGAATCAGAATCACTCATTTTTTTTTGGTTGAAATAATTTCCATCGCTGCTTTCACATCTCCAAAGTAAGCAAATGGAGAAAGAAGAAATCGCTTCGCTTTTATCGCCGCTTTTATCAACGCTCTCTTCGCGTTTATCATTGCTCCAACATAAACGTACTCTTAATCTCGCAGAATATCACATATCGATTTTCGTTAATGTGCTTGAATACGGCATTGACGTTTTCTTGAATGTCTGTCGTTTTTGGGAAACCTATCATTGGACCGTCGTTTGAATTCTCCATTCCACCGAAAAACTGTCGACTGATATGGTACTCTATTGCCGGAAACAGAAATCAACTTAACGTGGCATTCTTGTTGAGCTATTTTTTTCGAAAGTTGTAAACTTTCAAAACTCGATTCAGCAAAATATTATTCAATAGCATTATTCATGAAATATTTTTGAAACTTAGCATGCGTTGACTTTACTATATTGTTTCATCTCAATAAGCAGTAATTATAGGACCAAAGACGTTTTTCTGTATCATATTGAATGAATAAATGAGTGATGAGGCAACATTGTTGTATGGTAAATTAGAGAAACATTCTTGCCTCCAACTGAAACGGTGGCTGAAGTGCCATGGACGGAAATAGAGTGTTAACAAAGAAGAATTAGTGAAGAGGTTAGTATTATTTTCTGTATTCGTCATTCTTGTATTATGTTTATCCTCGAAGTTATCTCATTATTAATTTTGTCATCAATTATTACAAATTAAAATGTATGACAGCTCTGTGATTGTATTTATAATAAATGTCATGAATGTATTCGCAGAGTATAAAATGTACAATCTTCGTATGATAGAAAATATCTTAATTTTCAATCATTTTATTGATATTGAGCTGGTTTTCGCTTATGTGGGTCCAGTGCCACCATAAAAATAAAGGAAACAGATATATGTGTCCTTTGTTACGTGATCCAGAGTTTGAAATCTTCACGTCGATACGATTTCATCCACGAATCACATTTTGCACACTCAGAACAATTTTTAATGTGTACTTCACCAGAAATTTGTGCTTTCTTCTGTCGATATGTGAAGTAAATACTACATATTATCTTCTTTTAACGATTTTGAACGACTGTCACTCTGACATATTCTGAAACAACACCGTTTTGTAGCTCCTTTCCTGCCTTTCCGATCTTCTATAATTAACTCAGCTCAGCTACAACCTTTTATAATATCAATTATCCCTTTATATCAATAAACTACTTGTATTTAACATTGGAAATATACTTTAACAATATTGCTTCATGTTAACTGTACGAAACTGACCGAACCAATATAGTGGAGTCAACGCATGCTAAGTTTCCAAAGTATTTCATGAACAATGCTATTCAGTGTTGTGAAGTAGCTTGGGAGCTTCTATTAATTGGTAAGTTTGTTTGTCATTGGGTTTATGAGTCTGGTATGTTTAGTGTTACAAGTGGTGAAGCCACGCTAAGTATGCGTGGGGTATAATCATTTTCCTTTGAAATTTTGGTATCTTTAGCTACTTGAGGTAGCAATGCCATCGGTGTTCACACCTTGACCGTGTGACGGCGATGATTGTTGCCAATCGCAAGTACTTTGTGTTGTTCCAAGAGTGGATAAATCAGCCAACCTGCAGTCATCTGTACAGCATTACAGTACGGTACAGCGTGAGATAAACCGTGCTGGTGTCTTAGCTACCTGGGATCTCTACCGGTGCTACATTAATCTGTCGATGTTGCGCGGGAATATGTATATGCCAACCGCATGTACTGTGTGTTATTGCAGTCAACGGAGTTGCTCCAAGAGTGGGGCATCGATGTTCACTATAGTACTGGTAGCTATCTATTCGGCGAACTCAACTGCCTGTCTGTTATTCAGATATCCTATCCAACCTCTGAGGTTAGTGTATCATTTTTATATCCGTTCTAGTTACCTGACCTAAACCTAAAATGCCCCGAAGAATTGATAGCTTATTCCTGACGTCAAGGCTACCAACAGCTCATCAACCAAACATAAGTTTTTCTTGTATTTTATTATATAATAATAAAATAGTGTCTGCCACACTCGTATCGGCTAAAAGGCGTGATTGATATGTACAACACTGTAGTGTAACTAAAAAAATTGTGTTGGTAGCAAGTTTTATATTTCTAGCTCCCATATAACATATTTTTTCTGTCTAGCGTTATTTCTTTATTAGAAACAATTTATTTCATTTGAATCACGTTCTCATGTTCCGAGCAATGTAATGAATGTTTTCACGTATCGAGAACTCGTGACAAAACAGCTTCGCAGCGTGAGAACATGCGAGTGCGCAATGATATATTACTGAGCGAGTGCTTGAACCGTTGGTGGTAGCAAACGTTTGACTATTAATTAAAATGATTGAAGCAAATGGAAAGTAAAATATGTAATAAATAATCGAAATTGGCTACAAATTTCTGTAATGCAGTTTGTGGAATTATTAGTTGTTTCTTTTTAAACTGATTTACAGGGTGCATTTACTAAGTTGAAAAAGAACTCATTGTTTATAAGTACGTACGAATATTTGTGGGTGAAACTTAATCTCGTTAGGGGTAAAAAATTCTTGCGGTTTTACAAGAAGTTAACGATTCTTTTTCATACCTTTATATTCGTTTCAAGGTTCTCAGGAGGCCTTGCTAACAGGGCTGCGTCCCTTACCTGATCTTTTTTTCACCTATTTTATTGTCATTTAAAGTTTTTGTACCTGCATTTTACTCCATATACATTATTGAACAGTTTTTTAATGTCTCTTTTGGGGAGCTGTAAAAATTCTATTTTAAGACAAAATAGTATATTCCGATACAAGTGCGGAATGGAGATCATTCCATGCGAATGTGAATAATTCAGCCATGAGACGAAGTCGAGTGGCAGAATTCACATGAGCATGGTATGATCGATTCGCACGAGTGGCGGATGTTATTTTTTCTACAGTCAAAGGTGTCCGCGTGAATATCTATAACCAAAATATACTATTTTCTGAAAAGAGTTTGCTTCATTGATCTTATTCCAATTTATCAAGTGTTGATATAATTACTCATATTGACTCCATTTTGAAGAGGAATTATAAGAAAATCAAAAAGAATTAAAATTATGACAGTAATGACACAGTTTTTTCGCGACGCCACACGGCTCTCTTAGGTACCTCTAAGCGTGCGGAATGACCCCTATTCCGCACGCTACAGCGTGTGGAATGGGTATCATTCTATAGTGACTGTAGAAAAAGAAATTTTTCTTGCATCAATAATTAGCTTAGAAGAATGAAATAAGAGTAATTAAATAAAAATTGCCCTCTTTTTTGTATGACAGCCCCAGACACTATTCAAATTATCAATGACTTAAGGGCTTAAGAGTACAAAAAACCAATATTACTAATTAATTTTAGGATATTAATTAATCAGTAAATTAATTCCGGACAAAAAATATTGAAATTATCCTTACAATGATTTAACAATATTTGAAGTGGATTTATGATGGACGTTTCCGGGGCTCAAAGTTTGGATTTTTTTTAATTGGGTCGCTCGACTACCTGGTAATGGAATCAAAATAAAATCTTGAGGAGTTGTTTGTTTTTCTCACGCTAAAATGTCCGGATATGTGCCGGAAAGCACATCACGAGCTTTTAGTTTTAAATTCTGTTTGAACAGATTCAATTTTCATTAGCAGATGAAGATGATCTCATCAGGAACATTATATATAATAACTTTTAAGTTCAATTTTACTTTGGACGTCACTAATCCTTCTTATAAGACGTATCAAAAAATGAATGATTCTTTTTATTTCACTAAGATTAATCTTGGCAAAATATTAATTGGAAAAAACCTCAGTTGGTTTTGAATTAATAGAAAGAATGTGCTTCAAAGAGGTCATCATAATATATCATCTTGACTACTGTTTAATAGAATAGGTAAATAGAAAGAACCATTTGATTCGTTCTATCTAATGACGCAGATAAAAAATTAACGATGCCAGTCCTTCGCCTTGATTCAAAACAAACCTCAAAATGACTTCACAAATGAAGTATAGGTTATTAATTAACAAGAAACGAATCTGTAAATGAATAAAAATTTCAATTTCCGATGGGTGTTCCGAAATTTAATCCGCTTTTACCGTTTTAAAACGAACAGTCACGGTTTTCATACTTTTTCTATTACCACAGCGGTTGTTCATCAACCCCTAATTTGAAATTTCATGCCGCTGTGTGAAAAATCAGAGCATGTAATATCATGTTTCAATTTTCTTAGTGGGAACTTTCTCCGAGGGCTCAGTAATTCAGCAAGAGCTGTCTAATGTTCCGTTATATTATTACTGACTCTAAGAATGTTCAAAACAGACTTGAAAAACATTGACAAACAATAAAAAATATTTTTCTCTAGATAGGTATTCAAAAAAATAGTGACTACTTAATTTTTTCAAGAATTGTCAAAAAAGTCAAATGACCTACTTTAGCCTTCAATTAAATCGAAGGGACACAGTAAAAAGTCTGGATGCTCATTTGTTTGAATTTGTTTACACCCTCAAGTGCGAAATAGCATAAATTGGATTATAATGCATAACATTAGATCATTAAAATATTACCGCAAGCCAAACGACAAAAAGTAAGAAGGTAATTTCGATAATGCATAATACTTAACTTTACATCAACATTTATCAAACTTTTTTCATGTTTTGAGCTATTTTTGTTGCATTCGTCATAAAATGTTACCCGTTTCTAACAAAAAAATCCGAAGGAAGGAATGTAGTCTTATTCCAATTCAACATTATCCTTTTGCATAAATAATTTGAAATACTGTGATACTAATGCGATTTTCCTAATGAAAAATTAGTTTTTTGGTAGGGCGTTACACTAACCCTCAAATTAAGAAACCACGGTAAGAAAAATGACAGTAAAGGACTCTGAAAGCGAAATGACCCACTGAAATGTGATTCTGTAGCCTAATGACTATCATTTCAATTATGTCCAAGTTTTTTCTGCTAATGTCACAAAAAATTTTACCCCATCATTAGAAAGTGATTCTAGAGAGACACTTTGCCGATTAAAAATATGAAATTTGTTTGGAAATTTTCCCATGGCTTTTTTACTTACTTGTACAAAGTAACAAGTAAATACTGTGAAACCGACAAAATTCATCTATCGAGATTTTGATGGAAATATTCGTTTTGAGCATCCCTGAATCCATTTTGACTATTTTTGACTTGATGTCGGTACGTATGTTCGCACGTGAGTGCGTGCGTGCGTAACTCGCAAATCTCAAAACTGGTTGAACGTATGATGTTGAAATTTTGTATTTAACACTGGTATAGGGTCTAGTTGTGCACCTCGCATTATGGTTCCAATCGTCTGTACCGGAAGTGCACTTTACTTGAAACGTTTTTCGAATTTTTCTAATAAATCCAAAATGCTTAACCGTAGGATGTTGAAATTCAGTATTTAAACTTGAAGTTGTATCAGAATGGGTATCTGCTATTTTTGTAAGAATCGGCCAGGCCAAAAGTGCTCTTTACTTGAAACTTTTTTTAAATTTTTTGCGTAAATATTAAAATATAGAATGATCCGCCATAGCATATTGAAATTTCGTACTAAGCACTTCTATAACATCTTATTGTACATCTTGCATTATGATTGCGATCGGCTAAACCGGAAGTGCACTTTACTTTTTTTTTAATTTTCCGCATAAATCCAGAATGATCAGCTGTTGAATACTGGAATTTAGCATTTGAATTTGCTGTAGCATCTTAATGGTCATCTTCTATTTTTGTAACAATCGGCTGAGCCGGAAATGCACTTTATATGACTGACTCTTTGAATTTTCTGCATAAATTCTAAACAATCAGTCGTAGAATATTTAAATTTTGTATTAGGCACTTTTATAATATCTAGTTGTACACCTTGCATTATGATTGCTATAGACTGAGCCGGAAGAGCACTTTATTCGAAACATTTTTTGAATTTTCCGCATAAATTCAAAACGATTGAACGTATATTGTTAGAATGCAGTATTTAGGATGATTATACCGTGTAGATGCTCATATCCTATTTTTATTGAGATCCACGGAGCCGGAAGTGCACTTCACTTGACAGTCTTTTGGAATTTTTCGCATAAATTCGAAACGATCAGGTGTAGAACATTGAAATTTGGTATTTCAGTCTGCTGTAGCATCTGAATGATTGCCTACTATTTTCATAACAATAGACTGAACCGGAAGTGCACTCCAGTAGGAATTTATTTTATAATTTTGCGCATAAAATCAGATCTGTTGGTAGTCGTAGAATTTTGGAAATCAGTATTTAGGAATGTTGTAGTATAAGAATAATGGCCTACTGTTTCCATAGCAACCGACTTGGCTGAAAGCGCATTTTACTTGACAGATTCTTAGAATCTCTTGGGTAAACCCAAAACGATTAACTGTGGAACGATGAGATTTTGTGTTTGATTATATATATCCAATGATATATATATATATATATATATATATATATATATATATATATATATATATATATATATATATATATATATATATATATATATATATATATATATATATACATATATATATATATATATATATATATATATATATATATATATATATATATATATATATATATATATATATATATATATATATATAATCAAACACAAAATCACATCGTATTATATATACAGGGTGTAACAGAAATAAGTACATTAATTTCAACTTGCAATAGATCTCTTCAAGCCTAACAATTTTTCTTGATAACTTTTTCGATAGATTTCATAGTACGCCTATGGTTAGAACGGAATGTTTCTCATTTGTTGGAAGAATGACAGCTGTCGATTTAAGTGATTATTCTGAAACTTCAAACCATCATAGTCTTATCAATCATTCATTTGAAACTGAAAGAATAACAGTATTTCAATAATACACTGGTATTCGCTCACCTCGATAATTCTATTTTTGTATATGTTGCAGGAAAGATCAAATTTATCTTTGAAACCAACAATTTAGTATATTGGTCGTATTTATATGTTATTGTTGAGAAATTTTATTTCTATTTAGGAATTTCACGTATATTTTGAAATAGTTGATACATTTCTTGAACATAAGATTGTCAGCACGAGCTTATTGCACTTGGATCAGCTGATTTGAATAGTCTGAATACAGCCTGTAACACAGTTAGAATATGGGTCAGATTGTGCTGCCATCTACGAACAACTTAAAAAGTAGTTGCTGCTCTCAGCTTACTTCATTACTGTTGGCTCTCAAACATGAAGAGAAAATCATTTAACGATTTATTTATAGTGAACGGTGAAATATGGAATGGAATGCAATTCTAAAATGATGAATTTAATGAATAATTCAACTGAAAATACTCCCGCAAAAATTGTAACAGCTTATTCTTGAAAAACAGAAAACCTAACCTACAAATGTATCACTCTGAGTTTGGTAATTTATTTTAAATATTTTTCAAAATATGAGATACAATATTCTATTTGTTCAACAGATCAATTCACAAGGCATACTTCATTGAAACGACCTGACTGTGAAGTTTGTAATAATATGAGAAAAATCTAATTCACAGCTGCTTCATTTATAAATTAATGTATTTTATTAATTTCATCTGGTGTTGTACGTTCCAGGTAAACGATAAGTTCTCAATATCTCATAATATTCTCATCATTATGTATAAGTGCACAATATTTTGACACTAAATACATGAGCATAACCACAATAATCCAATTTTTAGTGAAAAATGACAATTCTGAAATCGTTCCAAATAAACTCGCCGAACTAATCCTACACTGCCTGCAAAATCGCAGATAGAAGAGCTTGATATTTCCACAGGTTTTAACTTTTGTGACAATAATAATTGAACGACTTTTTCCAAAATTTATTTGAAGGAATTGATCTGGAATTGATAGCTCACATATGTCGAAATCAATTGTTTCGTTGTAACCAGGGTTGTAACTGCTACTGGAACGACTCGTTAAATTATAGGGATTAAAAAATGCTAAAAAAAGATGAGAATTCGAGAAAAAGTTATTAAGAAAAATTGTTATGCTTGACGGGTTCTATCACTGGTTAAAATCAATGTACTTATTTCTGTTACACCCTGTATATATATATATATATATATATATATATATATATATATATATATATATATATATATATATATATATATATATATATATAAACAGATATTTGTGGGTGCGGCAGTCAACATTTGGGCTTAATAAAACACTCTTGTTAATTTGTCTAGCTTTCGGCTGTATTTTCAGCCTTCTTCAAGGACACTATAAATACAAAGTTAAAATTTAGAAAAACATGTTTCTCGTTCAGTTAACAAAGTTTTTACTTACATTAAATGAGATTAATTATAAGAGTCGTAACATTCATAAAATTTTTTTGAATAGACAAACATTTTGATGAGCACATGTTTGGTGTTCACCAAAAGAACGTTTCTGGAAATGGTTCATATTGCGAATACTCCTCAGTCCATGAATAAGAGAACTGATATCTGTGGCTTGAGCAACATCTACGTTTATCTGCTACAAATGTCTGAAAAAAAGCAACAGTCAGAACCAATTGGTGGTCAGAATCTAAATTCAACTTAAAAACCACACCCACTTTTCAATCCATTCAAGCAACAATTTATTTGTAACAATTTTTATTTTTTATAATTGCATTTGTATGTTCTTACCTCTTTTCACTTTACTTGAAATTCTAAAAGTATAACTTATTTTTAGAATATTCATTGTTTGTTTACTTTAAATTAATTAAGTAACTATTCTAGTTACTTTTTCTCCTTCTGGGGGATTTTGGTTGTTGTATCGGCGTCAATCGTAAGTGGTGGCTACAGCCAACATCTGGTCTTCCAAAAATGGCCGCACAGCCTGTCATAAAAAACTTTGCTCCTACACATCAAATTTCAAAAACTTTTTATTAAATTAAAAATAATGTGCATTATATTTTAAAAAAACCAGTTAACTGTGATAAACACTCGAATTACTTATCGAAATTTACGTTTATTGTGATATATTTATTATTGGTGAACACCAAACATGTGCTCATCAAAATGTTTGTCTATTCAAAAAAATTTTATGAATGTTACGACTCTTATAATTAATCTCATTTAATGTAAGTAAAAACTTTGTTAACTGAACGAGAAACATGTTTTTCTAAATTTTAACTCTGTATTTATAGTGTCCTTGAAGAAGGCTGAAAATACAGCCGAAAGCTAGACAAATTAACAAGAGTGTTTTATTAAGCCCAAATGTTGACTGCCGCACCCACAAATATCTGTTTATGTAACTAATTGCAGTCGCGATTACTCCTAACCTCTATATATATATATATATATATATATATATATATATATATATATATATATATATATATATATATATATATATATATATATATATATATATATATATATATATATATATATATATATATATATATATATATATATATATATATATATATATATATATATATATATATATATATATATATATATAAATATATATATATATATATATATATATATATATATATATATATATATATACATATATATATATATATATATATATATATATATTCAAATTTTTTTCAATCAAATTATTTTGAATAATTCCCCGCAAAGATCTTCTGTCTGCACGTACTTAAAAAACATGTAATTGTAATATAACTCAGAAAATTTATTGTTTTTTACGTCCATGCGAATCACACGTTACATGTGTTACTTCTTCCAAGTAATAAGTTATCTTTACGTTGGATACATACCAAACTAACGCTTTGTCACGGTCGTTTTTTATTTTTTTGACAAAAACACCTTTTCGATAATGTTTCCTGCATACAGATCAAAAATTTGTAAATTTAGCTAGTGAAATGACGCCGACACTTTAATTTTCTTTGTCGATATTCATTTGAATGTTACTCCTGTAATCTATCACTATACACCGTCTGCAAATTTAATGATGAAGTAGAAAAAATTGGGCTTATGAGGAATTGATAAATAGGTGTGAATTTATGGCGCTATTTGAAATTGCTTATGAATAAAACAGAAGTTACCTCGATATTCAGAAAAGCATGTGCCAAATGTCTTTGGTTACGAATTGAATGCAATCAAATAGGAAGTTCATACAAAAGACTCAATCCCTCTCGATTTAACGAAGGTAATACTTGTTTCAGACCCTTGTACAAGAAGGAATGATCTAATACACATCAATAAGTTATTTTTAAACGAATCTGACAAGATTACAACTCTCTGAAAATGGTCAGATAAACTAAAAATAGTTGCATGAAATTGTTGTGTCTAAAGGACAACTATATTCAATATATCGTAAACTAAGCATTTAATCAAAATATAACACAGGTTATAATTTATAAAATACACACCAAACAACCAATTTTCCTTTGTTTTTTCTAAACAAAGACTCTTAAACAGATCGCCTTATCCAATAATTTCAATCCCAATATTATCGATAGATTGATAACAAAAAGAAAACATAAACTTCAACTGAAAGAAGCGTATAACAGCGCTTTACACATCGAAAAAAATAGCTTGAGCTACAAAGTTAGGAATTTGTTCGCTAGATACAATGTTGACATTGCTTTCAAGCCTTTGACATATTTGAAAAAAAAGATCTGTCAAAAAGTAGACAAACCTGAATTAGTGGCGCAATCTGGCGCCTATAAGTTGAAATGCGACACGTGTGAACGTTTTTACATTGGCAAGACTGGTCGGAAATTTACAACGAGATTCAGTAAAATATCAAAACAGCCAATCAAGCTTTGCTGATCATTTAATTGAAAGCGGACACGATTTTGATATCACCAAAAACTTTGAAATCTTACACATACGCAAAAATGGCAAGATTCTTGATCTCCTGGAAAACTTAGAGATTAAGAAGTCTTTAAAAAACCATGCCGATTTCAGTTTAAATGACCAAACGAACCTTAGACACACCCCACTTTAAAATCTTTTAATTTAATTCGCGGTTTGCGTAACTAGTTCTTACGAGATTTTTTGAATAGTTTTCAATTTTTTTTCAGTTTTTTTTAGTTGTAGTCTGGATCTTGTTGAACAGATTGGATATATCTTTTTATATCATTTTATAATTTTTCTTAGTGTTTCATTACCGTTTTTTTTATACATTTTTTCACTAACATGACACTAGCGGGCTACTTGACACCGTTTTCTTTTGTGAAGCTCCAGTAATTTTATTGTGTAAGTTACCATTTTGTAATTTTTTGATTTGGTAATAATTTATACCTGGTTGTATTTTTATTTTACGTTTTTATTTCCTCTCTTTGTAGTCTCTCCGGTAGTCTGAGGATGATCACCCAGTGATCGAAACCAGTTACTTAATTAAAATTAGAGAACAGTGTGATTGAGAATTTTATGGTTTTTTTTATTAAAAAAGCCCTTACCAATTCCTTCTATTAAATACTTGTTCTTATGTGTTTAGGGCCCCTAAAAGGCAGGAAAAACTCTTAATGGAAGAAAATACATTTTGATAAACAATTTTCAAACGAATCTGATAATGTTACAATTCTCTGAAAATGGTCGAATTGACTAGAAATAATCGCATGAAACTGTTATGTTTAAAGGGCAACTTCACTCGATATACCGAAAAATACGCTTTTAAATAGAATATAACACAGATATAATCAATAAAATACACACCAAACAAGGAATTTTTTATTTTTCTTCCAGAAAAAGTTGAAAATTGGCCGAGCTATGGCACTTAGAATTCGTGATAGATTGTTGATTCCAGCTAAAACGAAAGTTGCTCGCTTTCTTTCAATTTTGAGGAAGTAATACATATTTCAGACCCTTGAACAAGGTGGAAAAACTGCTGTTAAGAAAAATAGACTCTGATAGTTGGATTTTAACAAATTTGATGAAGTTACAACTCACTTAAAATGGTTCAATCAACTTTTTTGCGTCCAAAAGACAACTTTATTCAATATCTCGTAGTGTAAGAATTCAATTAAAATATATCATGAGTCATAATTTATGAAATACTCACCGTACTTCAATTTTTTTTTGTTTTGTCCAAAAAAGTTCTAAATTGAACGAGATGTGGCACTTTGAATTCAGCTGAAGCGAAATATTTCCAGTTCCTTTCAATTTTAAGAGAGTAATATGTGTTTAAGGCCCCAAAATAACATAAAAAAACTCTTAACGGAAGTAAATACTCTTTGAAAAGCAATTTTCGAACGAATTTAATCAGGATACATTTCTCTGAGAATGGTCGAATCGACTAGGAATAATCGCATGTAATTGTTGTGCTTAAAGTACAACTTTACTCGATATACCGTAAAGTAAGCTTTTAAATGGAATATAACACATTTTATAATTTATGAAATACACACCAAACATGCAATTTTTTATTGCTCTTCCAAAAAAAGTTAAAAATTGGCTGAGTTATGGTACTTTGAATTCGTGATAGATTATTGATATCAGTCAAAATGAAAGTATCTCATTTCCATTCAATTTTGAGGGAGTAATACACTTTTAAGGCCCTTGAACAAGGTAAAAACACTGCTGTTAAGAGAAATAGATTTCGATAATTAATTTTTAATGTATTTGATGCAGTTACAACTCACTGAAAATGGTTAGAACAACTAGAATTGATCGCATGAAATTGTTGCGTCTGAAAGACAACGTTACTCAATATCTCGTAAAGTATAAATTTGATCAAAATATGATATGAGTTACAATTTATGGAATACTCACTATATATACTATTTTTCTTAGTTTTGTTCAAAAAAGTTTGAAATTGAATGAGTTGTGGCACCTTGAATTCAACTAAAGCGGAAGTGTCCCGGTTTCTTTAAATTTTAAGGAAGTAATATGAGTTTAAGGCTCCTAAACAACAGGAAAAATCTCTTAGTAGAAAAAATACACTTTGAAAAATCATTCTGAAAATAATTTAATGAAGTTACAATTTTCTGAAAATGGTTGGATCGACCAGAAATAATATAAATTGTTGTGCCTGAAGCGAAACTTATCTCGATATTTCATGAGGTAAGCAATAAATCTAAATATTACTCGACTTATAATTTAATAAATACTCAACATTAATGCGATTTCTTTTTGCTTTGTGCAAAAAAAATGGAAATTGACCGATTTATGGCACTTTGAATTCGCGAAAGATTGCTGATTTCAGTCTTAACGAAGTTCCCCTAATTCTTCAAATTTTAAAAGAGATATATGCGTTCAACTCTCCTGTACAAAGAAAAAACAACAGTAAATAAGGAAAATACACATTGATAATTTATTCTTAACAAATTTAATACAGCTAAAACTCAATTAGAAATGATCGCATGAAATTTTCATGTCTAAAAGGCAACTTTGCTCATTATCTTGAAGAATCAACACTTATTCAAAACTAACTTGGAGATAAAACTAGTAGAATACATATGATGCATGTGCTTTTTTTTGTTTCGTTAGAAAATATTGAAAATTGATCAGATTATAGCATTTTAAAATTGCTTAAATGAGGATCCTCCAATGTTTTGTAGTTTAAGACTGAACATATCAAATTCAGAGAGTATTCATGTAGAACTATCAAAACTTGCGAATTTTCAACTGAATGTGGTCAATTCAATTGATTAATCCTATTTAAAACTAAAAATTAATGAAAAAATATTCTTGTATTACATTTATTTATACCAACAAAAATTTTAAACTGTTAAATTAATACATTTCAAATAAACATTATTTAAATCAAAGAAGTAATCATTATATTTATATATTTGGCCTGATGCCCCAAGATTTGGGCCTAACACTCCAAGCCCTATTGTCAAAAATGCAGTTTTCATTTCACGACGCGGCGTATTCCACGGCCTCTGCTGCAGTCGTAGTGGCTAATGTTTAAAGAAAAAAATTGTATCAGAATACAGTACATATAAAAAAAAATTGTACAAATAAAAAAGATTGGATTTTAGAAGTCAAAATTGAGCTCATATTGGGACCGATATTCATTTACATTTTTGTTTGAAAATAAACTAGATTTCACGCAAAATACTTTATCAGGGCTTCTCACTCTCATTCGCCAACATTTATTCACAACAATCATATTTACAAACAGTACGCTTTTTGTATTATTCTTATATATTTTTAAATTGATGGAGACTTACTTTCAGCAAATGCAATAGAAACCATTGCAAGTACCACCAACAGGAATACAAATACGGATTTCATATTGTAAATAATAATCTTTTCTCAACGTTAATACCTGAGTGACGTTCTGAACTCACTTGGCTTTATTTAAATAGTTATTTTCCAAGGATTTCAAGCTAATCAATCAATTTTTCCTATCAGTTTGCGAATGAAAAGCCATAAAGAATAATTTAGTCGATTCATTAGAGTTACTTAACGAAATAATATCGATTTTAGAGTAATTCTGAGGCGGTATTTTCAGTAACTAAAGAGATAATCCATTCCTTAAACTATTTTTGTTCTATTAATTGCGAAGAAATACAAAAAATATGAGAAAAATAATTTAAATATAATACATTAATTGATAAAGTTTTGCCATATTTCTTGATAAAATTGCCAACTAATAAATCATTCTAACCAATTCAGATAAGTTTAATATATGAAACACGCCAAGATTTTTTCATTTCTTTATCTTAAACAAGCAAAAAATTTAACCTGAATCCAAATTGTAGTGAATATGATTCTCAAGATAATAATCTAATATGGAAATCATGTCGTTTTTACAAAAAGAGTTAAAAATCAAGATCTGTCAGATACCCATCAATCAAAAACCAGTTTTATTCGTTAAATCGTTGTATTGCGACCTTTAGGTCAATTGTACCCTCCGTATTTACTTTTCAAATAGGAGTCCCCCCTATTTAATGAATTTCGTTTTTCGTACTCCTCTTAAATCTCAGAGTGCAGCCTTTCTGCTCCTAGGAGACTGTAGCTGCAAGCAAGATCTATCATGTCTTTTATCCTTCTTTATACAACCTCTAAACGAGGGAATATAAAAAAATTACAATCTCTCATCTTTCCAGTCCATTTCTGTGCAAAACAATGTCTGATTCTAATTTTAGAGACAAAAATGATCAAAAAGGCCAAATCTAGACTACAAGAGGAGATAAGGCAAAATTACCCTTGTTCACTCCTTTCAAGTCTCAAATGGCAGCTTTTCTGCTCCTGGGATGCTGTAGACGACAGCAATAAATAATTCAAGTCTTCACGACTTTTATCCTTCTTATTACAACCTTTCAACGGAATATTCTCTGCTTCTCTTGATTCCCATTGCTTTCTTTTCAAATCTGATTTCAATTTGGGGACAAAAAAGTACGAAAAAAGGTCAAATCTAGGCTACAAAAGGAAGTGACACAAAATTAGTCTTCTTCCTGGAAAGGAATATGCAAAAGCATTTTCATGATACCTATCGATAATTTTTCTACTAATTACTGTACCAACCCGATAAAAAATGATTGGATATAATCGTATACGATCATATACAATTCTTTGGATACAATTTTATCCAAAAAATGAGACGATAGAGTCGTTTAAAACTGTATAAAACTCTATCGAATTATATACATATATATACATTTGGATATAACGATATATGATTGTATATGAATATGCTGTCCTATACGTTTATATAAAACTTTATACAATTCTATAAGACTCTATACAATTATATCAGTTCCAGTTGGACGGTAAAATTGGATAGGGTTGTATATAGTTGGACTGCAATATTTACATTTGGATATGAATGAGAATATTTTTCATTTTATTGAAATTTAAGAAAAAATACATTGTTCTTAGTATTTTCGTGGTGAAACAGACTAATCACTAGACTTATTGTTATAACTATTGAATTAAACATTCAATTCCCTACTATCTAACGTTTTCTTCTATAACAGATTGAAATTATAATCCGTACTTAAGTAGCGTTCAATACTCTTAGAATTAATAGTGAAGATTGTACGAAATTCGATGTAGAATTCATTAGTTCTGAAGTCCAACAAATTCATTACTCTACTTATCCCAATAACTATTGAATTATGCCCTGAATTTCGAACAATCTCACTTTCAATAAAAATAATGATAAACTCATATTCTATATTTCTAGTTGATCACCGTTTAAATTAGATCAAATTAAATAAAGAACTGGAGATTGTACAAAAATAAATGCATAGTTTATTGGTTATAGAACTTTCTTTCTCACTGGTTGCCTTTTCCTCAAAAGCGATTCACTATTTGAGGATGTTAGTTGCTTTGATTCTTCTTTTTTGAAATGAACTACCTCACTTCGAAGGTAATCTCGATCATCTGTGATTAAATTGGATTGGTTATTACTCTCAAAGAGGCTATTTTAGCATTGTTGGTCCAGTTAATATCTTTAAAATTATGAAAAATGCTGATAATGCGAGTAAGGGCATGGTTGAGAGCTAATTTGATCCAGAATGTTGTCTAGAAAAATATGCACAGAAATCTTACTCGCACATCAACAATTGCAAAAGTTATAGGCAAATGAAGATATGAAGAAAATTTTAGTTTTTCTTGCGATAGCGTGAATTAGAAAGAAGAACTCAAGAGGAGAGGAAATTTACTATGAAAAAGCTGATTTCCGAAACTTATGTCGTTATTATTAATGATTTCAATTGACTCTATGTTATAGATTCGGGAGTGAAGCACATTTTCGTGGAAAATCTCCTTTTCTTCAAGGATTCTTTTGCTAACTCATCCTGAATCTTTATTTTCTTTAGACTTTTGCAGTTTTTAAAGTTCGAGTTAGATTTCTACGCCCATTTTTGTCGGTGCCATTCCAAATTGAATAAGTCCTCAACCATTCGTTTATTTGAATAATATGTATTTTCCAGGACTTCGAAGATATTAGCTAGACTTTAAAAAAAATTAATGGAAAATTTATCTGAAATCAGTTTCAATTCACCGTCCACAAACTAACCTTTTTTCCGAAAAACAAATGAGTTCTTATCCTTTTTGCAATTTGTAATGATCCCAAAAATTAAAGGTAAATTATGTCTGCATACAAATAAAATCATAAAAAACGTGATGAACTCGGCAAAGAAAAATTTAAATTAGATGAAATCAAATAATTAGAACTAGAACTAAAACCAAAACACTTATCTGTTCTCATGCGCGTGCGCATATAGGAGACCGAGCAATCACAATCTGTCTTCTTTTTCTCGTCGCTAGCGCTTCCCTTTCCACTCCGCTCCTGCACCGCCTTAATTCTCTCTCGCCGCTTAGCAACAGCTTACTTTCTTTGCCATAGCTCCTTATTTCTACTTCTTTCTTCCTCATTTCTTTATCTTCACCTTATCTTCTGACTCGGCTATCTTCTTATCTGCCTTTACTACCTTTCTTCCAGTTATTTTTCGTTATTTCAACTCCACCGCATCAAATTCAACTGTATTCAATCAACTCCCGAGCTCAACTGCTACTCGCTTGTCTTCGTAGATCGCTTGCACTCATCTTCCCCCTTTCAGCACTTTACCCCTCCACATGTCACATCACAGGTCACAACATGAAACTAATATAAATTAACTATCCTTAATAATTTGGACTATTGAAAGTTGTTGGGTTGCATCGTGAACTGAATATGTTACATTATTGATTATATAATATCCTTAATTTTCATGTAAATTTAAAAATAATACCTAACAAACAAATACCCAGTGGAATAGTCAGAGGTATCCACTTTTGTATTATTTACTATACTATTTATATATACCTTATGTGTCATATATGAAACAATATCAAACTATTGCTTTTTCATTTAATTTAAGCTTCAACATGTCTTCCAAGAGAGTAACGATCACCCATCATTGACAAAAAAGTACAAAACTTACACGGGCGACTTTACTATCCTGGTAAAATTTGTTATTCCAGTGGATTCCATAAATTTATTTGTCGAACATCAGCTGTACTGATTGTTATTGGCAATTTTCATTTTAGACTTCTGAGTATGTTATACCGATAGCAAGGAAATAAGTTGATATATGAGTATAGACACGTATATAACTTCATCCTATGGTACACGGATATATGTATATGGTTGTTTATAACGATATATAACCTTACAAAACAGTTAAAATGAGAATAATGAGTTGTATACAACTTTATATAGTATTATATAACTGTGTATAATGAGAAAAAATTGTGTAGAATCAAATATAGCTTCTCGAACAAATAGGAATATAATTTTATAAACTTGTATGCAATAATATACAAATATATCTGATTGTATATAACTGTATAAAGTCTTGAATAGCAAAGTTAAAACTCGAATACAACTCTATATAGTTATATATGATTGTATAGAGCAATATAGGATCTTATGTAGTAGTTGAAATGAAAGAACTGTACTGTATGAGACTTTATACAGTACTATATAATTGTATATAATGTGATAGAATTGGATAGAGCTTCCTGAATTAATGGAAATATAACTATATGACTATATACAGTAGTATACGCATATATATGATTGTATAGAGTTCGATAAGACATATTATATATTTTTATATATCATAGTATAAAACTGTATACAATTGTATATAGCCGTATATGATCGTATATAATTGTATGCAGAGTTTGAAAAAATTGTACAGTACTCTGGTCTAATTGTATATAGTCATATACAGGTGTATGTTATCGTATGATGTTCTATACAATGTGCTATATCTGTTTGGATACAATTCTATATAATTATATCAAATCGTATAGCAGTATATAAGAATTCCATATATAATTGTATATAACCATATCTAATTGTATATAATCCGATACAATTCTATCCAATCATTTTTTATCGGGAATTCCCTGAATTTATCCTTATAATAGGAAAAAAATGCATAAGTATCTCGTTTTTTATCGAATTTGTCAAAATTACAACCTTGAAAATGATCACATCTGCTACAAATCAATGCATGAATTTGTATTACTCGAAAGAAAATTTTGCACATTATCTCAAAAAGTAAACCCTAAATCGAAATGTAACAACATATATTATTCCTAGAACACAGAATAAAACTGTTATTTATTTATTGTTTATTCTGAAAAAGTTGAAAATTGGCCGATCTATGGCACTTTAAATGAGTGAAAGATTGTTGATTTCAGCCTAAACGACAGTTCATCACTTCCTTTCAATTTTGATGGGGTAATACATGTTCAAGACACTTGAACGAGATGAAAAAACCATTGATGAGGCAAATAGCCCTTGATATTTAATATTTAACGAATTTGATTAAGTTACAGCTCACTGAAAATGGTTAGATCAACTAAAATTTTTTTCTGTCCAAAATTGTGGCACTTTGAATGTAGCTAGAGCAAAAGTTTACCAGTTCTTTTTAATTTTAAGGGCGTAATATGTGTTTTAGGTCCTTAAACAACAAAAACAAACTCTCAGTGGAGAAAATACAGTTTCATAAACCATTTTCGAACAAGACCGATGAAGTTGCAATTCTCTGAAAATGGTCAAATAGGCTAAAAATAATTGCATTAAACTGTTGCGTCTGGAGAGCAACTTTATTCAATATATCGTAAAGTAAGCATTGAACCAAAATATAACATGAGTTATAATTTATTAAATACTCACCAAACATGCAATTTTTCATTGTTTTTTCTGAAAAAGTTGAAAATTAGCTGAGCTATGGTACTTTGAATTCGGGAGAGATTGCTGATTTTAGCCAAAATGAAAGTTTTTCACTTCATTTTAATTTGGGGGGAATAATACACGTTTAAGGCCCTTGAACAAGGTGAAAAAACTTCTGCTAGGGGGAATAGACTTCGGTTATCAATTTTTAATGTATTTGATGGAGTTAAAACTCATTGAAAACGGTTAGATCAACTAGATGTGATCGCATAAATTTGTTGCGTCTAAAGGGCAACTTTATTCAGTATCTCGTAAAGTATAGATTTAATCAAAATGTATTATGAGCTTTAGTTTATTAAGTACTCATCATACATACATTTTTTTTTGCTTTTTCCAAAAAAGTCAAAAATTGAATGATTTGTGGCACTTTCAATTTAGCAAAAATTTACCTGTTCTTTTTTATTTTAAAAGAGTAATATATGTTTAAGGCTCCTAAACAATAGGAAAAAACTCCTAATGTATAAAATACACTTTGAATAATCATTTTCAAACGAATTTGATGAAGTTACAATCTCCTGAAAATGGTCAAATCGACTAGAAATAATTGCATGAAGTTGTTGTGCTTAAAGGGCAACTTTACTCGATATCTCATAGAGTAATTATTCAATCAAAATATAACACTCTTTATAATTTATGTAATGCACATCATTCACGCGATTTATTTCTGT
The DNA here is from genome assembly GCA_963989225.1 of Dromius quadrimaculatus. Classification (NCBI taxonomy): domain Eukaryota; kingdom Metazoa; phylum Arthropoda; class Insecta; order Coleoptera; family Carabidae; genus Dromius; species Dromius quadrimaculatus. The sequence goes on along the minus strand of OZ022334.1, from coordinate 5,950,028 downwards.
TTTGTTCAAGAAAGTTGGAAATTGACCAAGTTATGGCACTTTGAATTCGCGAGAGATTGTTGATTTCAGCCATAACGGAAATTCCTCAATTCTTTTTAATTTTAGGAAAGATATACGCATTCAACTCTCTTGTACAAGAAGGAGAAACTGTAAATAAGAAAAATACACATTGATAATTTATTTTTAATAGATTTGATGGAGTTAAGGCTGATTTATGATGGATTTAATTCACAAATTTAGATCTTCTTAACTATAAATCCAGCCAATCGTAGACATTGGTTGACATGTCAGAAATTCCAAATTGATAACTGTCATAGAAAAGATATTCAAATCGGGGATATGGTGGGGGAGCACCCATATTTATATGATAGAAGTAATAAGTCAAACCGAAATCCAATCATTCGTGCAAATAAAATAATTTTAGCAATGTAAAATAGCCATTCAAAAACTCCATTTTAGGTTATATTTCAAAAAATGAACGAGAATGAGGATCTAAAGCTATGAATCTAAATTTCTAAAAGTAAATTCCCAAATCAAATCCATCATAAACTAGCCTTTACAACTCTCTGAACGTGGTCCAGTTAGAAATTATCGCATGGAATTATATCTAATAGGCAGTTTTGCTCATTATCTCGGAGAATTAGCCCTTATTCAAAACTAACCGAAGAATAAAGTTTGTAGAATATGTAGAATTTGGAAGACTTTCTCTTGTACCCCGGATTTGGCTTTTTCAGATCATTTTTTGTGACTAAAATTGAAATTAAACTTGAAACGGAAATGATGGAGGACTTCAAGTGAAGCAAAAGCTTTCGTGAAACTTTTTCGAATAGAAGAGGATTGAGAAAATAAGAGATTGGGTAGTGATTTTTTTGATATTTCCTTGCTTAAATGTTGCATAACGATGGATAAGAGTCCTGAAGTCATGACAAGTCCTGCTTGCAGCTACAATCTCCAAGAGCAAAAAGGCTGCACTCTGAGACTTTACAGGAGTGAAAAAATTATAAAATAGCTAGGATTTCCATGCGATAAGTAAATACGGAACGTACAATTGACCAAATAGTCGCAATACATCGTTTTAACAAATAAAACTGTTTTTGTATTGATGTGTATCTGACAGGTCTTGATTTTTGTTTAAATGTTTATTGAGGCTCCTGCACTTCCTTTGAGAAAACGTTATGATTCATTTTGGATTGAAACAAATTTTGTGCTTGCTTCAGACGAAAAAATAAAAAAAAAAAATGTAAAACAAGTGTGTTCCATATATTAATGTTATCTGAATTGGTCAGGAAGGTTCATTAGTTGACAATTATGTCAAGAAATATAGCAAAACTTCATCAATTGATGAATTATATCTAAACGTGTTTTTCCATATTTCTTGTATCTCCTTACAATTAATAGAATTTATTTTTAATCTTAATGTTCCTGATTGATCAATCAAAAATAACCCAAATAATGAATTATCTGTTCAACTATTAAAAATACCGCTTCAAAATTACTTCGAAATTGATATTATTCTGTTAATGAACTCTAATGAATCGAATAAATTATTTTTGAAGACTTCTAATTTGCAACTGATAGAAAAATTGTTTGATTAGCTTTAAAAATAATTATTTAAATAAAGCCAAGTGAGTTCGGCACGTCACTCAGGTATTGACACTGAGAAAATATTATTATTTACAATATGAAATCCATATTTGTATTCTTGTTGCTGGTCCAAATTGACAGGATAACCTCAAATTATGACGCCGATGATCTTGCAGATCGGGTTTGTATTTATCAAACACTGTATCCTTTTTACCGAGGAAGCATTGAAGGAAAACGTGAAATTAGTTTTGCCATATTAAACATGTTGAAGAATATGTTGCTGACAATATTAACAACAAAATTATTGCGAAGTGCATCCGACAAACTTCTATCACGTATCACTGAAACATCTTACAAATTAGAGATAGAGGTGAATTCATGAATCCTAAATCGATGATGAATATTTCTAATTTCACAATTGCAATGGTTTCTATTGCATTTGCTGGAACTGGAACAAGTAAGTCCTCATCAATACAAAAATATGTATATAAGGAATACTATTAGTGTAAACCTTGAAGAGAGTACTGTTTGTGGATATGGTGGCTGTGAGTATAAATATTGGCGAATGTGAGTGAAAAATCTTGGTAAAGTATTGAGCGTGAAATCCAGTTCATTTTCAAATAAAAATGTTGGTAAATCTTTTAATGGAAATTTGGATGAATCTCTGTCCCAATATGAGCTTAATTTTACTTGCTAACTCAAATTTGGCTTTTAAAATGCAATATTTGTCAGTTATAAGATTTCTTCATACGCACTGCGTATTCTAATAATATTTTTCTCTTTAAAAATTAGCCAATATAACTGCACCAAAGGACAGGAATAGAAGCGGCCCACTATACACCGGTTGGAAGCCCAAAGCTTAGAGCATCAGATCTAATAATCAAATATGATGAATAATTCTTTAATCTAGATGAGGTTATTTAACAGTTTGAAATGTTTGTGGAATATTATTTGTTGATATGAATAAATGCAATACAAGAATATATATTTTTTTTTATTAATATGAATATTAACCGCATTTAGTCAATTCGCAATGTTTGATTGGAAATATTGAAGAATTATATACTTGATCATTTTTTTATTAGTGTAATATTGTTCGACACGTATATACTCTGAATTTAATATGTTTAATCTTTTTTCCATAAATAAGATTTGCTGTTAAACTTTAATTAAAGGCATAAATCAAAAGATATTGAGCAAAATTGTCTTTGAGATGAAAAAAATATCATGCGCCAATCATTGAATTTCTATTTGATCAGACCATTGTCCAAAAGCTTCAACCTGATCAGATTTGATTAAAAAAATAAGTTATACAGATTCTTTTCTTTTGTACAAGACTATAAAACGCGTTTTAATCCCTTAAATTACAAAACACTGGAGGACCTTCGTTTTTGGAACTTCAAAATGCTATAATCTGATCAATATTCAACTTTTTCGAACAAAACAAAAGAAAATCACATGTATCATATGTATTCTACAAATTTTATCTCACGGTAATTTTTGAATAAGGGCTTAACCTTGGAGATAATGAGCAAAGTTGCCCGTTGGGCATAAAAATTTCATGATCTGACCACTTTTAGAGAGCTATAACTTCATCAAATTTGTTAAAAATAAATTATTGATGTATATTTGCCTAATTTATGGTTCTTCCTTCTTGTATAGGGGTGTTGAAGGCGTATAGTTATCCTGAAATGAAAAAATCTGACGTGAACATCATGTGACTTACTTGTACATCATTTGATATATACACAAATTTATTCAATAAAGTTTTCCGTCACTTCAGATTATATTTAATATAATTTTAATAATATTTTTACATGTACAATGTCGAACAGAATCAAAAAATTGACAACAGATTATCATTGCCAACCTTATCATTTCAATTAAACTGATTGTTTTATACGGCAAATTCTGAATGTTTGTTATACATATGAACTGCACTTCCGGCTCAGCCGATTGATACAAAAATTGTAGATAGCTATTTTGATGCTACAACAAGTTCAAACACTAAATTTCAATATGCTATTGCTAATCATTCTGGATTTATGCAGAAAATTCGAAAAAAGCTTCAAGTAAAGTGCACTTCCGGTACAGACGATTGAGACCATAATGCGAGGTGCACAACTAGACCCTATACCAGTCATAAATACGAAGTTTCAACGTTATACGTTCAACCAGTTTTGAGATTTGCGAGTTACGAACGAACGCACGTACCGGCATCAAGCCGAAATTAGTCAAAATGGATTCAGGGATGCTCAAAACGGATATTTTCATCAAAATCTCGATAGGTGAATTTTGTCGGTTTCACAATACTTCCTTGTACTTATTACAAGTAAGTTAAATGTTCGTTTTGACTGAAATCAGCAATCTTTCACGAATTCAAAGTGCCATAAATCGGTCAATTTTCAATTTTTTTGGACAAAACAAAAATAAATCGCATCATTGGTGTGTATTTTATAAATTATATAGGCTACGTGCATAAAGTCTACTAGCGCCTCTAGCGGGCAATGGAGAACGATTGAACTCCATTTTATCATTGTTTCATACCTATAATTTTTTAAATATACGGATATTATTTAATTCAGCTGTGTGCGAATAATATAACTTGCATAGCATAAAAGGTACGTTGAAATTATTCACTTTGAGTATTTTTTTCTTCAATTATGACGTACCTATTAGAGAAAACGTCTTAATTCGTCCAAATTGACAGGATAACCTCAAATTATGACGCCGATGATCTTGCAGATCGGGTTTGTATTTATCAAACACTGTATCCTTCTTACCGAGGAAGCATTGAAGGAAAACGTGAAATTAGTTTTGCCATATTAAACATGTTGAAGAATATGTTGCTGACAATATTAACAACAAAATTATTGCGAAGTGCATCCGACAAACTTCTATCACGTATCACTGAAACATCTTACAAATTAGAGATAGAGGTAAATTCATGAATCCTAAATCGATGATGAATATTTCTAATTTCACAATTGAATTACAAACATGTTTGTTATATAGATTAATAATGAAAGACAGACAATACGCTATTTACCGCTTTGATTCACTTCACTCATTTTTCTATGTTATAACTGGGTACATGAAATCTATGAAACTATATTTCACTTGAATCATCCTTAACACAACAGCCTGAAACAGAACAAACGTTTTCCCATGTTTTATATGCAATTATTTTCACTTTTAAACTACAATGCTCAGTGACAGCTCAATGAAGTATTCTGTGAAATGGAGTTCGATGTTTACAATTGTGCTCACCATGAGCGCTCGCATCGATATTTGTTCAAACTCCGCCCCCTTACACATAGCCTATAGGGAGCTATATTTTGATTAAATGCTTACTTTATGAAATATCGAGTGAGGTTGCCTTTTAGACACAAAAATTTCATGCGACTATTTCTAATCGATTTGACCATTCTCAGAGAACTGTAACTTTATTAAATTTGTATAATTTCTCCATTTAGAGCTTCATTCTGTTGTTTAGAGGTGTCAAACACATATTTCTCTCTTAAAATTAATAGGACCTGAGAAACTTTTGTTTCAGCTGAATTCAAAGTGCCAAAATTTGTTCAATTTTAAACTTTTTTGGACCAAACAAAAAAAACTTGCATGTATGGTAAGTATTTGATAAATTATAACTCATGTTATATTTTGATTAAATTTATACTACACGAGATATTGAGTAAAGTTGTACTTGAGACGCAATAATACCATGCAATCAATTCTAGTTGATTTAACCATTTTCAGTGAGTTATAACTTCATCAAATTCGTTAAAAATTAATAATCGATGACCATTTCCCTCAACAGCAGTTTTTCTATCTTGTTCAAGGGCCTCAGAAGTGTATTACTTCCCCTAAAATTGAATGGAAGTGAGGCACTTCCGTTTTTACTGATATCAACAATCTATCACGAATTCAAGGTGCCATAGCTCAGCCAATTTACAACTTTTTTTGAATAAACAATAAAAAATTGCATGTTTGGTGTATATTTCAAATTGTAACTCCTGCTATATTTTGATTAAATGCTTACTTCACGATATATTGAGTATAGTTGCCTTTTAGACGCTACAATTTCATACAATTATTTTTAGTCGATCTGACCATGTTCAGGGAGTTGTAATTCGTTGAAAAATAAATTATCGATGTAAATTAGATTCTTCCCTTTCGTACAGAGAACTAAAACACGTATAACTCCTCTAAAATCGAGAGAAACTCTTTTGAAGTTGAAATTAGCGTTGTTCTTGCGGAATAAAAATGCTATATACCGGTTAGTTTTCAATCTTTTTTGACTAATGAAAAAAAAATTGTATCTATATTTTGTATTCTATAAATAAGATGTCTTGTCATATTTTGATTTAGAGCTTACTTTTTGAGATAATGTGCCAAACTGTCTCTCTAACGCGTTGGTTTGTAGCTGATATGTTTATTTTCAAAATTGTGATTTTCATGAATTTGAAGGAAAATAAGTCATCTGTGTATTTTTTTCGTGCTATTAGAATAAATTCAGGAAATTGGTACAGTAATTAACACAAGTAGTTGTAGTCCAGATTTAGCCTGAAATTAAAATAAAATTTGAAAGGGAAATAATAGGGAATCTTCCGTGAAGCAGGAGCTTTTGTTCAACGGTGGTTCAAAAAATTGATACTTTTTTGTACAGGAGAGGACTAGAAAGATGGAGGATTGTACATTGAGGATTACTTCTCGATATTTTCTCATATAGAGGTTGTAACAAGAAGAATAAAAGTCTTGAAGATATGAAGTATTTATTGCTAGCAGTCACTGCATCCCACGAGCAGAAAAACTGTATTTTGAGACTTGAAAGGAGTTAGGCTTGTAGTCCAGTCGGCATGTCGAAAAATAGGGGCAGATTAGGAAAAAATGCGAACTTGATGAAACATTGGTATATTGTTTTTGATCACCTAATAGTGATATTTGTATATTTTTCGACCAAAATTTCGCGAGGCAATTTCCAGGGGGAGGAAAAAACCACGAAATTTTGGTACTTTTTTCAGTCTTCGCCCTGTAACTTTTTCCCCTTTATTCCTACGCCTTAGACCATCAAGTTCAATTTCGTAGAACATTAAATTTTCGATAAGTTTGATCCGTAAAACTTGTTCGTAGACCCACTAAGTTCCAAGATACAGCACTTCAAAAAAGTGAAAAATTTTTGAAAATCTTAAAAAAACATCAAAAATGGGGTTTTCCGCTTGATATCTTTTATATTTCAAATTTTTTTAATGATACCTAGCTGCATTCTGATGCAGAAATCAATCAACAATCCACCCCTCACCCTGCCTACCTATGCCACTATACCTGGAGGCACGGTAGTGCCCCCACCAAGACCAGTCAAATAAAGCGCAAGAGCACTACATACCTTTCTCGAAAAGCTTCGTCGTTTTTTCGAGCCCTCATAACTTGGATTTAGATTATACCTACCAGATAAACAAAATTCTTGAAACATAATGTCAATAGTGGACTTATTAAACATATAAAGTTTTAATTGCATAGTTCTTATATTCTAAATTATTATTGATATCTGAAAAAACTCCAATTTCGTCACTGACTCGCTCACTGATGATTATCGAAATTCTTGGGTTACTTCCTGAAGTCCCAGAATGCTGAAATTTGGTATGTGAGCTAGTATATTATACAACAAAATTCTAAAACTTGAAACTTCTACTCCTAACCACTTAAACTAGAGGATGGAAATTTGTATGAGACCTCCACAAATTTTGATGCTAGAGGTCTGAATATTGATATAGAGACTCCTTGTTATGAATCATAGTAGAATAAAAACTTACTAAAAGAAGTGGAATCCCACCAAAAACATTTTCATGTAAAATGTTGCCAAGACGAAGCCATATGGCTCGCACTGTCTAAGAGTTATTAGATCCCAAGTAGAGCCAAGCTTCTAACTCTACACGTTCTAATTCTACAAGCCATAACTTCACAATTCTACACCTCAGTCAAAATATGCGACTTGGCCATTTCGATACATTCACATGGGCATAAGGTAAGAAATTTATTCACTATTCATTAGTTTTCTGTTATACAATAGTTCTTGTAGTTCCCTTCTGAATGAGTAGTGGCTAGACAGGTAGATGGACAAGGAGGCTTATAGAATTAGAGAGTGTAGGGTTAGAGACTTGGCTCTCAATTTGACAACTTTTTGACAGTGCGAGCCATATGGTCTCGTTTTGGCAACATTTTACTTGAAAATATTTTTGATGGGATTCCACTTCTTTTAGTAAGTTTTTATTCTACTATTATTCATAACAAGTAGTCTCCATATCAATTTTCAGACCTCTAGTATCAAAATTTGCGGAAGTCTCATACAAATTCCCTTCCCCTAGTTTAAGGGTTTGGGGGGTGATAGTTCCAATTTTCAGAATTTTTTTGTTGTTTGTGTACTAATACTAGCTTACATACCAAATTTCAGCACCCTAAGAATTCTGATGATCATCAGTGAGCGACTCAGTGACGAAATCGGGGTTTTTTTAGATATCAATAAAATTTAAAGTGTAAGAACTATGCAATTGAAACTTTATGGTTGGTACCACGAGCCCTATTTTTGGCGATACTAGGAGCATTGTGTCAAAATGTGTTTTGATGCAATTAAAACTTTCCCAAATACTTTAGAAAATAATCTTCAGATACAAATTACGGAAAGCACGTATTTCTACAAAATTTATTTGAATAAACATAGCTAGTATAGCCTAAAACAGAGCTTGTGGTACCAGCCAATATGTTTAATAAGTCCACTATTGACATAATATCCCGAGAATTTTGTTTATCTGGTATAATCCAAACCCAAGTTATGAGGGTTCAAAAAACGACGAAGCTCTTCGAGAAAGGTAGGTAGTGCTGTTGCGCTTTGCTTGGTTTGTCTTGGCGGGAGACTACCGTGCCTCCAGATATGGTAGTATAGGTAGGCAGGGTAAGGGGTGGGTTGTTGACTGATTTCTACGTCAGAATGAAACTAGGTACCATAATACCATAAATAATGTTGAAAAATAAAAGATAACTAGCAAAAACCGCCATTTTTGATGTTTTTCTAGATTTTCAGGAATTTTTCACTCTTTTGAAGTGCTGTGTCTTGGAACTGAGTGGGACTACAAACAAGTTTCACGTATCAAATTTATTGGGAATTTGATGCTCTACAAAATTAAACTTGATGATCTAAGGGGTAGGAATGGAGGGGAGAAAGTTATAGGGCAAAAACTGAAAAAAGTGCCAAAATTTCGTGGTTTTTTCCTCCTCCTGAAAATTACTTCGCGAAATTTTGGTCGGAAAACATAGAAATAATATTATTGGGTGATCAAAAACAACATACCAACATACCAAAGTTTCATTAAGTTCGCATTTTTTCTGACCCCAAAGTACATGTCGACTGGACTATTGGAAGACATCCTAGAATTTATCAAATAGGATGACTTCTATTTGAGATTTGAATACGGAGGGTATAATTGCACATTTCACTTATTTTGTCTCACTTTCTGTTGTACCCCGGATTTGGCCTTGTCTGATCATTTTTTGTCCCTAAAATTGAAATCAAACTTGGAAAGGAAATGATGGGGGATCTCAAATGAAGCAGAAGCTTTCGTAAACTTTTTTGCATAAAAGAGGATTGGGAAAATGAAAGAAATAAAAAAAATCGGTAATACAAGTGTGTTTAATATAATAATGTTATCTGAATTGGTCGGGAAGGTTCAGTAGTTGACAATTATGTCACGGAATATAGCAAAACTTTATCAATTGATGAATTATATCTAAATGTGTTTTTCCATATTTCTTGTATTTCCTTGCAATTAATAGAATTTATTTTTAATCTTAATGTTCCTGTAATCTGATTGATCAATCAAAAAGTAACCCAAGTAATGAATTATTGAAAATACCGCCTCAAAATTACTTTGAAATCGATATTATTTTGTTAATTAACTCTAATGAATCGACTAAATTATTTTTGAAGGCTCTTAATTTGCAACTGATAGAAAAATGTTTTGATTAACTTCAAATCCTTGTAACGTAACTATTTAAATAAAGCCAAGTGAGTTCAGAACGTCACTTAGGTATTGACATTGACAAAATATTTTACAATATGAAATCCGTATTTGTATTCCTGTTGGTGGTTCTTGCAATGGTTTCTATTGCATTTGCTGCAAGTAAGTCTCCATTAATTTAAAAATATATAAGAAGAATACAAAAAGTGTACTGTTTGTGAATATGGTGGTTGTGAATATGGTGGTTGTGAATGAGTGTAGGCGAATGAAAGTGAGAAGTATTGAGCCAGTTTATTTTTAAACAATAATGTTAGGAAATTTTTTGATGGAAATTTGAATGAATCTCTGTCCTAATATGAGCTTGAGTTTGACTTCTAAAATGCAATATTTGTTATTTGTAAGATTTTTCTTTTATATGTACTGTATTCTAATACAATTTTTTTCTTAAAACATTAGCCACTACGGAGGCACCAGGAAAGGACATTATGAATCGCAATTCGGACCTATATGATTATGATGATTAATTCATTTTAATTATGGTTGTTTGAAATGTATATTGGAATGAATAAAAATATATAAAACGACATATCTTGGAGTTAAATTTTATTTCGGGTATCCATATCTAGAAGTCCTACACTGCAAAGTTTTGAAGTAGTTTTAGAGTCTGTCCATCTTCCTTTGAGTAGCTGTATCTGCTTCTAAGCCGATTGTGGGTGCAGAGGTCGAAAAGACTGTATATAAAGGTAGAAATTCTAGGTAAGGTTGAAGCAGGTCAGTTAAAAAAAATACGGGACACTATAGTAGTACTTATTGACCAGAGGTTGTTTCATAATCCCCAAAGGCAGAAAATTCAAAGAATTGTGGAGGCAGCAAATAATTAAAGAACTTATATTTGTAAAATATTCGGCAAGTTATATTTTACCGAAACATAGGACAAGTGAAAATTGTAATATATCCCACAAAACTTGATATTAGTTCGTTATTAGGTTTTTTTAGAATACATAAGACGTGAAAATTATTATAATGTGAATTATTATAATTGTTAAATTATAGGAAACTTTGTTTCCTCTTGAACTTGACTCAAATTTGCAATTCGAATGAGTGAATCATCAAACTTGAATGTTCCATATACCTTTAGAACAAATAGGTTCCATTCTCTGTTATCACTTCCGATTGAAATAGGAATTATGTTGTTTTTCTAAGAAGAACGCATTTCTGCGCATTTCTTCAATGTTTGATATCCAACTTACAAATTATATTGAAAAGAAACATGCTTAGATTAATAATTTACTGAATCATGTCAAGTATAAAATGATTTTAAGAAACATTCTTTTGGGAATTTTGGAACACATGTTTCTAATAAAAATGTTCAAAGTATTAACAATCCTGGTTTTGAAAGTTGCAACTTTCCAAGGACGAGCTGGCCATAGACACCGAATATAGGAAGGGTGCAAAATTTGAATCTTCTATCCGTTTAAAAAAAAAGAGATACCGTGATTGGATGAATCTGTACCTGAATGCATATATACATAAAAGTACCCAAACCTCAACATGAAAATAATTGCAAAGTTTTCTAAAAACAATAAAAAAAAATTCCTATAGATCGACTTCTCCGTCCCTGAAAATTGGAAAACCCAGCGCACTTGGGGTGGTTGTAAGTACAAAATGAATTGCCTGTTGGCAAGTTTATTTAGCAGAAATTTGTCATTATTGTGTTGTCTACTGACGAGAAAGAGCCTAAGAGTGGAAACTAAAAATTGTGTATATTTAATTTTGGTAGGAATTAACTTAAAGGTGAGTGTATTTTCATAATATATTTTGATATGTGTCAATTATGAGTTCTTATAGTCACTCGTAGCTTTGTTACTAGTGCATAAAATGGATACGTGCCACTACAATGTCAATAATTGCAATAAAAAGTTTCAATTTGTGCAAAATCGATCAAAACATGAGATTAATGTTCAAAATTCAGAAGAAAATTATATATTTGAATGTTGTAATGAGAACAAAGAGAAAATGTTGAAATTATTTTTGGGTCCAGTCCAATGTTGATAGAACATAAAATGGTATTCCAAAATCTTTAAATCATATTCATCCAGCAAAATTAAAACCTAATTAATTCATTGGTGATAGTAACAAAGTAATAACTGATAATTATCACTATGTTTCTATTTTGAAAACATTGCAAAATCATTTGAATGATGAATTTCTTTGGATTTGATTCAACTGAAAAGAAAATTCCAATGCTGATTTAACGGAATAACATTTAGGCAAATATTTCAATTCCTTTGAAATATTATCTAGCTTGTCATCGATTATTAGATTGCATCATTAATTCGGTAAACTAATCCTATTTCTTTCTTTGTTCATAGACATCTCTGGATAACGCAAGTTTTGTTCTGCCATATTTACCACAGGAAGATGCAAGGATACTTATCATCGTCACAGAAAACGTTCTTCTGGATCCAGCAATTGTGGCAGCTATTGCTCACTCATGTGAATTTTTTCTTTGATAACAGTTTTTATATTTGACTTAATAACAATAATATATTTATTCTAGTTGAAATATCCTTCTGGAATTAATAAAACTATTAGTTATTAGAATGAATTTGTAGATGAATTGAGTGTCCCTAAGAAAAATGTATGCATTCAGAGAATATTCAATTCACTTAGTGATTAATTAATATTATTTTGTTTGTTCGTGAATCATTTTTTTGTATGTATATAACATTACTCATGTTTTTATCTTGATTTTAAATGTGTTCTATGTAATGATCTATACATTCTTTCAGAATTATATCATAATAAATAGACTTTTTTGATTTTAATTCTGTATATTTTATTTTATTTTTGACGTTTCGACTCTCTAACCGAGCGTCTTCATCAGAAAAAATGATACAAAAATAAACAAGGCAAGAAGGTATCTAGATAATTAGATATTAAAAATTGAAAATATACAGATAACTAGATGTGAATACGTGGATTCCACATTTAGTGCAAAAAGAACAAAATTCCTCCGGCATTTACCCAAAGTCTGAGGAAAAACCACGTAAAAACCTCAACAGAGGAATCAACGGTATGAGTCTTGACAATTATTAAAGAGAAAGATTTAATTGATATAACACATTAGGACGATGTCCCGTTTCTGCAACGCACACAGTTCCAAGGTCCAAACATGTCATAAAAATTTTTTCAACAGAAAAACTGAATTTCAATAATCTACATCTACATGAATATAACAAAACAAGTGTCAAGACAAATATTTCACAAATCAGGAATAACTATTACAAATGAATAAAATAATATGAGTCTTGACAATTATTATAGTCAAAAATGAATGAATTAATATAACATACAAGGACGATGTCCCGTTCTTGCGGACGCACACAGTTCCAAAGTCCAAACATGTCATAAAAATTTTTTTATACAAAAATTGAGTTACAATTACGTACATGAACGTGATAAAAATAATAATCAAGACAAATATTTTACAAATTATGTATGTCTATTATTGATTATTGGAAGCCAAACATTTGCCAATTCAAAACCATCAGTATGGTTGAAATTATTCGGATCTTTAATTATTTCAATCGCTTCCCTGACCAATCTACCATGAATGGATGAGCATCTTGCAATTATTCTTGTTTCTTCGAACTTGATGTCGTGCAAAAACTCAATGGCATGATCAGCAACCGAAGACTTATCTGGGTGATTGAGTCTTATGCATCTTCTATGCTCAGCAATGCGAGTATTCACAGTTCGGCCCGTCTGTCCAACGTAGACTTTCCCACAGGTACAGGGGATCTTATAAATACCCGAAGATTGTAAAGGGATCATGTCCTTGACAGGTCTCAAAAACTGCTGGATTTTCGTGACAGGAGCGAAGGAAACTTTGAAATTATATCGAGACAAGATCCTTCCGATCTTCTCTGAAACATTACTGACATAGGGTAAAGAAACATAATTTTTACTCACGCCATTATCCGCCACGGTAGCATTGTTAGATTTTGGTCGAAGTGCTTTCCTAATGGAATGATGTGAAAAACCATTTTTCTGGAAAATTACTTCTAGATTATTAATCTCTTGATCAAGTTTATCAGGGTGACAGATATCATTGGCCCTTTGGAAAAGACATTTAATTGTTCCATACTTCTGTGAAGGATGGTGATGTGATTCTGCATGAATATATTGGTTTGTGTGTGTTGGCTTCCTATAAACAGTGTGTAGTAGTCTACCATCATTGGTTCGCTCTAGATTCACATCAAGAAAAGGCAATGAGCCATTACGCTCTAGCTCCGATGTGAATTTGATGTTTTCGTGAACATTATTTAAATGATTCAAAAAACTGTTCAAATTGTCATGACCATGAGGCCAGATTGCAAAAACATCATCCACGTAACGTAACCATAAGGATGGTTTGTAGGTACTAGTTTCTAATGCTTTTTCTTCGAAAAATTCCATATAGTAATTTGCAATTGATGGAGAAATTGGGTTACCCATTGCTACACCATCAATTTGTTTGTAATATTCATTATTGAAAATGAAGAAGCTAGAAGTCAGACAATGGTGGAATAATTTAATAATATCTGGAGGGAAATTCCTTTCCAAAAGCTTTAGGGTGTCTTTAATTGGAACTTTTGTGAATAAAGAAGAAACATCGAAACTAACAAGGATGTCATTATTATTTAGTCGTACGTTACTAATTATTTCAATAAAATGTTTCGAATTTTTAACGTACGAAGAAGAATTATTGATTAATGGTCTCAATAAACTGTCAAGATATTTGGATAATAAATAAGTTGATGAATTAATGCAATTAACTATTGGTCTAAGAGGAACCCCTTGCTTATGGATTTTAGGTAAACCATAAAATCTGGGTACATATGGATCGCTAGGAGTCAAATATTTAATAACATCCTTATCTAGAGAAGATTCTTTAAGAAGTTTAGTTGTTTGATACTTGACCGAACTTAAAGGATTCCTGCTGACTTTTTCATAAGCTGCATCATGAAGCAAGTCTTCAGCCTTGCTGATATAGTCGTCTTTATTAAGAATGACAGTAGCTTTTCCTTTATCGGCTGGTAAGATAACAAGATCTTCATTACGACGTAAATCTTGCAATGCTTTGAATTCATCTTTAGTCAAATTCGGCTTAGGAGGCTTTGCATTTTTCAATATTTTGGCTGTTTCAAGTCTGACATCTGAAGCTTCATTTTCTGGTAGTTTTTTGACAGCTGTTTCAACCACCGTTATAATCTCTTCAATCGGGACACGACGAGGAGCAGCAGCAAAGTTAAGTTAAAATTTTTATGACATGTTTGGACTTTGGAACTGTGTGCGTCCGCAAGAACGGGACATCGTCCTTGTATGTTATATTAATTCATTCATTTTTGACTATAATAATTGTCAAGACTCATATTATTTTATTCATTTGTAATAGTTATTCCTGATTTGTGAAATATTTGTCTTGACACTTGTTTTGTTATATTCATGTAGATGTAGATTATTGAAATTCAGTTTTTCTGTTGAAAAAATTTTTATGACATGTTTGGACCTTGGAACTGTGTGCGTTGCAGAAACGGGACATCGTCCTAATGTGTTATATCAATTAAATCTTTCTCTTTAATAATTGTCAAGACTCATACCGTTGATTCCTCTGTTGAGGTTTTTACGTGGTTTTTCCTCAGACTTTGGGTAAATGCCGGAGGAATTTTGTTCTTTTTGCACTAAATGTGGAATCCACGTATTCACATCTAGTTATCTGTATATTTTCAATTTTTAATATCTAATTATCTAGATACCTTCTTGCCTTGTTTATTTTTGTATCATTTTTTCTGATGAAGACGCTCGGTTAGAGAGTCGAAACGTCAAAAATAAAATAAAATATACAGAATTAAAATCAAAAAAGTCTATTTATTAGTGTTCTATGTATTTTCATTTAATTTTCATTTTTCGAACAAAATAATTCTTCAAAATGCATTAATTGATCAATTAAGTACCTTTTTCGTTTATTTCCCAAACCTACATACTATTATTGGAGGTTTGTGTATATAGATAATAGCATATCTAAGTACCTTTAGAATATTTGCATCAACCACACTAAGAAGAAAACGTATGTCACTTATCATAAGGTTGACATAGATGTAGGATCCACGAATAGCCCATGTCTCTCCCCTCTGAAACTCGACGCCAACGCTGATCCAAAGGGAGGAGTGAAAAAAGGGAGGCGATGAATAGGCTGACGTTTTTTAAGTTTTGTTTTGAGATGATTGATTTTTTGTAATAATTATTGTGTTTTGACATTAAATGATACTGATTCAAAGTATATTTTCCACTATTTAACAAGTTCACACCCCATATCCCACAATTTGGGGGCTCGTCCGGGATATGAGGCAACGATCTGAGGTGTGGTATTGGTTGTGAGTAAATAAACATCGTGAATTTGAATGTGTGACTACGAATGAATTAAGAATGAAAACAAGACGAAATAGTTGAGAAAGAAAAAGTACGAAGAGAAAGTCGAATATCCTTGAAGAAGACGAAATATTTATAAGTAAGAAGTTATGCCGCCGAAAAAGACGCCTGCAGAACATAAGACGAAGACGACTACAATGGAAAAAACAACGCCGAACATGGATTCCAACGTAGAATTAGAGCAGAATGATGAGGAGTTAGCTGACGTAGTTAAATTAAGTGGAAATGAGAATTCACTGACGATTGATTTGATTAAATGGGAGCGAGAACTCCTTCAACGTGAAGGACAGTTGCTGGAAAGAGAAAGGGTTGCATTGAGTAACACTGTAGATCCATTGGTAGTTTCAAGAAAAGAATTGCGACCAAAAGACGTTGTTGACATGTTACCTGAATTTAACCCATCAAAAACAACATCTTTAACAGCTGTTCAATGGATTAATAAGGTTGAGGCAGTGTCAAAAGGCTACAGATGGGATGATTCTACAATCCTGTTCCATGCAGTTTCCAAGCTTAAAGGAGCAGCAAGAATGTGGTTTGATGGCGCATCTGAAGATTTAATGGAATGGACGGTTTTCAGAACAGAGATATTGAAGTGTTTTCCGTCTAGTCGAGATGAAGCTGACATTCACATTGAATTGATGAATAGAAAGAAGAAAAAGAACGAGTCCTACGAAGAATACTTTTACGACGTTGTGGCTATAGCGAAGAAGGGAAACGTGAGTAACCAAGCCATGATAAAATATATTGTTACATGGATTGGTGACACTAAGTTGTCCAAGGTTTTATCATTAATGAGCTATGATCAGCCCCAAGAACTGCTGAAGAAAATAAAACAATTCGAAGATACCATGTCACATGAGAGGCAAAGAAGAGATTCACAGTTACGCAGTCAATCAAATCGAAGTGATAGCCAAGCGTTTAAACGACATGCCAAAATCGTAATTAGATGTTACAATTGCGGAGAATCCGGCCATAAATCATCTGAATGCAAGGGCAGAGGAAAGGGTGTCAAGTGCTTTTCCTGCAACAATTTCGGTCATAAGTCTATGGAATGTCCAGAACGTAAAACCGAGAGAATCAGAAGAGACTCGAATCGAAAAGAAGTGTTGCTGATGAAAACTGATTTGAAGAAGGCATCTAAAAAGCAGGTTATGATAGAAGATATGACTTTAGTAGCATTAGTTGATACGGGGAGTGATGTAAATCTGATAAGACTGAATGATTACATTAAAATACGAACCCCAGCACTAACTAATGAAATTATACCATTATCTGGTCTTGGAGCGCATCAAATCAAAACGCTTGGCAGCTTTACAACCGAAATAAAAGTTGATGATAGTGAATTTACCACTAAAATTCATGTTGTTCCTAATTACGCAATGAATGTTGATTTAATTATTGGCTACGAATTATTGAAAGATGCTGTTTCTACAATTAGTGGAGCCGATATAAAAAATAATGAAGAAAGAACTAGAAAGCAAAGAGGAATGCAGTATCGAATCGAATGAAGAGTTGCAACAGATATTTCTAGTCAATGAATATCAAAATAATGAACTAGACATACCTCATATTAAGAATCATGAGATTGCAAGACAAATTCAGAAAATTCGAGAAGAATATGATCCGAAGAAGAACAAGATTAAAACAACACCTTTGCAAGCAAAAATTGTTCTGGAAGATGAGACACCCATATATCAGCGATCCATCAATACCTCATCTTTTGAACTTTTCTTTGGAGTTAATATGCGAAGAGCCGAAGATATAAAAGTAAGAGAACTCATAGAAACAGAATATGTGAAATCATTTACTGAAGAGAGAGAAAAGTTAAGAACCGAAGCTAAACTACAGATACAAAAGGTTCAAGAAGAAAACAGAAGAAATTACAATAGAAAAAGGAAGAAAGCTCAAAAATATAAGCTAGGAGATCTCGTAGCAGTCAGAAGAACCCAATTTGCGAATATGAGCAAGATAAAGACAAAATTCTTGGGTCCCTACAATATTACAGCAGTGAAGCAACACGACCGATATGCTATTGAAAGAATTGGGCATGGGGAGGGTCCTAAAAAAACTAGCTCTGTTTCAGATTTCATTAAGCCTTGGATTGGTACCAAGACAGCCGAAACCCAGTCCGACGATGATGGATCCGAAGCCGAATCCAGTGTCAGGAAAGGCCGAGATGTAGGATCCACGAATAGCCCATGTCTCTCCCCTCTGAAACTCGACACCAACGCTGATCCAAAGGGAGGAGTGAAAAAAGGGAGGCGATGAATAGGCTGACGTTTTTTAAGTTTTGTTTTGAGATGATTGATTTTTTGTAATAATTATTCTGTTTTGACATTAAATGATATTGATTCAAAGTATATTTTCCACTATTTAACAAGTTCACACCCCATATCCCACATATATATAGCTCAAGGTATAACTGAATACCGCCGAGGAATATGCATCGACCATACTTGAAAGTACATATATGTATTTCGCTTTGAGGTATTTGTGAAGATCACTGTTGAGATCTGTGACCCACTCATCATAAGGTAGATACGTTTCTACCTCTGACTAGGGTTGACACCCGCACCTTAGGTAGTGGTCGGTGCATCGACCTTTAGAAAAGAGAACGATTCTACCTTGAGGCTGCGCCCGTGTACAACCCCAAAAGGTCGATACAAATATTTGAAAACTTTACAAGTAGAAGCATTAAACGCCGATACAAAGAGTCAGAATAATAAATTTATTAGTAATATCTATGTAAATACTTATTCAAATTTAAGTACGCGAGATATCTTCTAAGTAATATGTTAATGTGTCAAACACTAAAGTACCGACCAAAAATAATCTCACATCTATCAGTAAACAAAAAAATGCTACCAATCTACGATAATAACAATCCCTTTAAAGTACGGTCTATTTGATTTTATCAGAAGAATTTTATTATTTATTATCCTAAAAGGGTTATGTTTATTTATTAGTTCATTATAATTTAGCCGAAAAAAATTAATCACATGCAAGTTTTTGTGAGAGGTACAGAAATAAAAAAATTAAATTAATTTGTTACCCCTAAGTGAATGTTCCGAAATGTTTTTAATTGAATTGTTGGTTGGACAGAGGGCAGGACCACCAACATCTTGATTCGCTATTTATTCGTTAATCAAGGACCATTGTTTATGCCCAATCACAGTTGTTTTATGTAAAGCGATCAGAATGAAACTGATTTGAATTGCAAGGGCTGGAAGCAAGCTCCGTTGAAATGGGAACGAGAGAAGTGCATAAATCTGTTGCTGGAGGAATTTATTCAAAACCATTGACTATAATTTAGTAAAAGTATTTGCCTCTTTGGTGTAGGTAAACGTATAGTAAAGTTTGCGGTTTTCCTTTTACGGACGACCAAATTGTATCTTGTTTGTTCCCAGATTTCACTGTTTTACATTCTTGAGTTTTTACCGATTTATCGATATTCCTGATAACTGAATCGAATTAATTTAATAATTTTTCGCTAAAATAACGTAGTATAAAACTATAAGCATAAGTTTATCGTTCATATAATTTACATAATTAATTTATGTACGGGTATCGATAAAATTCTTATTAATAAATTTATATTCAATATCACTCGAAAATACCCAATGCGTAAAGACAAAATAGGCAGCTGTTTTTTTATCATTCGTGCGAGTAAATGCAAAGGACAGACATCAAGAGTAAATTTTAATTTTCTCGTTTAAGGTAGATACTTTCACATTAATTATAACTTTAAAGTTATACCAGTCGGTATATTTTAGAGTCACATCACTTATTTCATAACATACGTATATTTAGTTCGCACTGCGGTGAATATGCCAGTCCCGGCTTCATTCCTCGCCCATTAAAAAATCAATTAAAGAACCTCTTACCGAGTTACACGCTCCGGTAAGCATTTTAGCGGAGCTTGTGAAGTATCTCAGATCATTTAGCAGTAGATATTGCGAATGACATTCAATTGAAGCCAACATCCATTTGAATTATTGAAGTAACACTTTTTATGAATCACTACGTGTTTTGAGATTAAAAGTAAGCTCATAGAGCTAACAATATCGATAAAATAATTTTATAGGAGTTTCCAGATACTTGACAATAAGTCCAGGAATTCGTTGTGTGACAAAAAAAAAATTTGTACCAGCAAGAAACACATTTCTTTCGCTTATAGTAGGTTTAAATTTTTTTATCAGGATACATCCTGTGAATGGTCAAAAGTTGCAAACTCTTCCAAATAATATATAAGACTCAACATCGACTTTTACGATTGAAAGAGAGGGCTCTTGTGAACGGAAATGAATTTTCGGTGGCTCGTGCACCAAGAAATTAACGTATATCTCAGCTAGTTTTGCTTGGCAGGTGATTGTTGATTGCTAAATTACGGATGGTTGTTAAGAAGATATTAAGATATTGCTCCAGGCAGGCCAGTTTAGATATTTACAAGTTATTGCTATTGTACGCTTTCAATTGTTGCACCAAATTTATAACTTGAACTTGTTTGAGGCACTGATTTAAATTTTTCAGACCACCATCGCTGAAATTGATTTTTTTTGGTTTCAACAAAAATATTATAGTTATATAAAGGCTGAATAGGGCGGCAACTGTAAGCAAATGTCTCGTCCTTATTGAGACTCTTCAGTAAGTGTAATTAATCCTGAGATGTTCAGACTTGTGAACCATAGAGTGATGAAAATGAAGTTATTGAATGGTATGCAGAAATATAAATCTGCAACAGTGCCATCTACTATAGAGCAGCCGAAGTGGCTGGTTTGAGAAAATCAGTGCAACAGTATTTGATAGATTGAAAAAAAATTGTCACCAAACCGTGATGAATCTTTGAATTCAATGTAAAATTTATCTGTATGCCATACACGTTCAATTTATTAATTACTAATAATGAAACAAATTCGAGTCCTAATATTCTCCTCAATTTTGGGAATTAATTAATACAGAAACAAATTTTGTGATGAAAATATCAAACCGTATCACAGCAGTCGATTAATTTACCAGCTGTTGGTTCGATTTTTCAATATTTTCTAATAGAATGCAATTAATTAATTCAATAATTTTAATTGGTAATACACATCTCCAACACCTAATTGAAGAAAAAGGACTAAAAGATGACGAATTGATATTACAGATTGTATTTTTTATTTTACTAATCATGAAATTATTGACACTAGTGGTCGTCCAGTGGTCGAAATTCGACCGTAATCGATTATATTGCTAAGTATGAACGTTATTGAATTTAACTTTCCATTTCCGGAGGATTCAGGTGAGATTAAATTGGTATCCGACGCTCTATCCGAATCTGAAATAGAAAATAGTGGTTCCCATTCAATATTTTAGAGTGATTTCCACCTCCCCTTCCTTCCCTGCCTTATGGAGGATAGACATTTTTTTATTCGGTGCATATTCCTCGACATATTCCAGCAAAAAAAATATCGTTTTCAGTAGTGAATTAAAATAGGACATCTGTATATACTTTTAGCTTTCTGCACTCCTTCTCCATATGAACTACAAGTATGTCAAATCTCACATTCCTTCGTGCATACAATACGCTTTAAAAGTTCTGTATTCACTCATTTTATATTGTAACGTGCGAGAGTGTGGAGGTTCGTAAAAGTGATCTTCTTTGGGCGGAGCCTTTCGTCCTCGTTTCGCGCCGTACCGCAACACATCACCTCGCCCGATGAAAGCCTCTAGCAATATTCCAGAAATGTGGTAGAACATTCGAGAAATGGATATTTCTATATATAAACGTAAGCAAACGATTTGAAAGTAGTGTAATGGTGAATCTAGAGCAGTGAATATCAAACAGTAAAGTGAACAGTGTATATAAATAGTTATATATAAATATCTGCGGTTTTGTTTAAGATAGTAGTAAGTGAAAATAGATAATATAGTGGTTTTTAGTGATATCCGAAAGAATAAAGCTTTTATTTTATTTTCAATTATTAAATATTTCCTTTCGAGCAATAAACATTACAATATAATTAAAATGGGACATCCTGTATTAAAATTTTTGTTTTCTGCACACCTTCTCCATATCAAATTTAAATATGCAAAATCTCACATTCATTCGTGCATGCAATATGCTTAAAAAAAGGAAGGAAAGTTTTCTCTTCACGTATTAATACGAAATTATTGTGTTATCAATTTCTAGATCTGCGTTCAGGAATATTTCAATCATAATTTATTCATTCCTATTATATATACTGGCATGAAAGAAGTACAGCTTCTCAGTTCTCAAATTTTTTAATTTAGGATATCGGTTTCGATCAGTATGTGATCAAGATCAGACGCCGGTGAATCCACAAGAAAAGGAGTCAAAAACAAGTAAATATATCTCAAGTGAACAAAATTCAAAAAATAAAATTACAGGAACTTCACAAAGGAGAACGGTGTTAAAAAGTTCGTTAATAATTGAAATTATGACTCTATCTTTCGATTTATTCACTGATACTCCCTCCCTTTTCTTATAAATTCTGGAAACTTTTATAATAACGCATAATATAATCATCATTCTGTACAGTGATATTTTATTTCGCTCTGACCAAGCTCGATTGTTTACAAACAGTGGTTTTTGTTTTCAACCGGCGGTGCTTCCTATCCAACTAACGAGCGGGCCTCGCCCGCTCTGACTGAGCTCGACATATCAAGTTCCATATTTATTTTCTTTATTTCACCCCTCTCTCATTAGCAAATCATTTTCAAGTTCTAAAAATAATTTGTGACCGTAGGCCATCTGGTCCTTACAAAATTACTGAAAGGATTAGAATTGAAGATAAAGGTAAAGGAGCTTGGTTATGGGATAATCGTTCCAACCTTATGATCGAGGATTGAAAGAGATAAAAGTGGAGGAGCTAGTTTATTAAAAGATGATCATTTTATGTTCAATTTGAAATCAGATTTTTTAAAGATTGAGAAATGATAGAAGTTTAAGACGTTTTTGTCTGTTTACATATATTATATATTTTCTCTACATCCAAAAATGATGACATGGATATATCAATATTGGTATGTAAAATGTCGTATTGGAGTTGTTTGTTTGTCATGACAACGTGCACGAAGTATTTCGCGCACTGATTCTTGTATTTTATTATGATTTTAATAATTCTTTTCAATCATTTTTTGACGTCTGAAAAAATGTTGTATGCAACTAGTGCACGAATATCTTTGGTCTTTCAAAATGATTTGTGCCTCGATTACCACCTCGACAAAAAACTTATGTTCTCAAGCACCAAAGTATAATTTTGCGCATTAGGTACATAAATAATAATCATTATATTTCATAATTTCTGTTCTATTAATAAATGAGAAATATTCCCATCAATTTTGCGAATACGAATGCGAATGCGAACACCAAAAACAATGCGATTAATCGCGAATGCGTATGCGAATGCGAATATTCGTCACTCACTACTCGATACTATCGGACTCTGATGATGATCACGCAGTGATTGAAACCGATAACCTCAATACTTTTAAATTAGTCAAGTAAAAACCTTCAGATGGCGCTGTGCAAAGTTTCAGACTTGTGTATTCAGTAGATTTGCTGTTGCAAAGACGATAAGTAAACGATTTTTGTCTATTTTGTAGAATGGATAAAATTGAAGCTTGTGCTGTGATCAAATACTTAGTTTTGGAAGATTCAAGCCTGACAGAGGGAAAATAAGTTGGATCTTACATTAGAAGAATCTGATCCTCCATTTTTGACAGTTTGAACGTTGCCGTACGTCAATCTAGGTTGATGGACGCACGAGGCACCCAAAAACTGTCGTAACCGATTAAATCGTCTCAAAAATTCACAATTCCTAATTAGCCGATCGTCGACTAGAGGTTCAAGAAATTGTCGAGGCTGTAAACTTCTTGATAGACCGCATCCATTACATTTTCCGTGATGTTTTGGGTATGGGCTGACTGCTCGCTGGGTGCCGTAAGAAAATAATGCTTTCTTCTTTCGCTTTGAACTACTGTGTATTTTTCTTTCCGCTAAATGAGGTACATTCAGCATTTCTTTCTCTAGTGCCTTGGCGCCCGTTTTCCTCTTCATCCAGTACAGTTTGATATCTCAGAGATATTTAAAAGCTAGCCGAGCCTTCTAAATAAAGATGGGCTTAAATTTCCATAACCATAGTAATTTTGTGAACACTGCTAGAAATTGTACAGTTCTTCCATCTTTTCAGGAGTCAAATATAATATAACAACCTTGAATGAGTAAGCCAATTTCAGCAACTCCTTCTAATGATCACGAAACCATAACTGCAGATTGGTGTATGGAAGTCTGTCTTCCCCAGATCCTCCAATAAATCATGGAAGAACAGTCTGAGATTGCGGTTTGTGAGACATATTGTTGCGCCACGATAACGCAATTCCGTATACAGCCGCCATTTGATTTTCGCATCCACACTACTGTCCATTAACTGTAAATTAATTAAATTGACGGAGAGCTAACTAATAAATTTATTTATTTCGATTGATTGACGAGTGATGACACAAAAAAATAAGAAATTGATATTGTCACTCAATCATAAATGTTTTTTTTTTATTCCCTAACCATAAAGAGAATATGTGAGGTGAAAGATTTTCCGGTGCAAACTTGGCCATTGCAGAGTTTCAGTAGCTTTTCAAGGAACCTCCGAAAATAGAATATGTGTCGCCTGATTCAAAAAAATGATATCAAAGAATGAATAAATGTATTTGAGCCAGAGAAGAGCACTCTGAAAGGCAATAAAATAATTATCTTCAAGAACCTTCTATATTCTTGGTACTCAAAACATACATTAATTATTTTAGAATTACAATCCATCCAATATTCTAATATTTTCTTCAAATAAATCATTACATAATTTTCTCTTGATGTTTTAGAATAACTGTGAGCTTATTCAACGTTTACAGATGGCTGCACAGATTCTTACTCTTTTTCCTCAGCTGTTATCTGGGAAAGTGCAATGAACTTGTAGACAATCTAATTCAAAACATTCCCCGTAACAGAATTCGTGGCGGTAAACTGAATATTGAAACTCAATCAGAAACCACTGAAGTTGTGGTAAGGAGGATGAAATTTACTGCAAGAAACTCCATCAATTTTATAATAAAACCTGGACTTCATCAGACAGACAGCACAAGTATCAGAAGAATGAATTGAATTGTTTTTACAGTGAAAATATTTCATAGGAGTTGGATGACGTCATTACCTGTTTCACATAACTGTCTGAAAGGTTGACATATCAAAAAATCTCGACAAATTGCTTGAGTTCACATATTGTCATATCTCCGACGATCTATCGACTTCAAATTTGATGGTTCCTCAATTCCATAAATTCAATTAAATAAAACAAAAACTACTTTAATTAAACATTGCATATATCTCTTATTCGAATAGTGATCTTATCTTCATGAAACATTTTCATTTGGTCGACTAAACGACAGCATTTTCGTCAGCCGTCGTATGACAATCGTCTTTCTCCGATGAAGCTGAGATATTTAAAGATCGCTTCGACTTTCAATTAACGATATCGCGGGATCGACAATCGCCGAAATAAATACAAGTGCGTGACAACGATTGTGAAATCCTTCTGTCAGCTAATTTCAGACTGTAAAACGAACACATCCATCCTAATTAAAAAAAATAAAAGAAACAAAGCGAATTTCAGAGCATCGCGGCAGATTCGAACCGATATCAAACTGGATTGGAACACGTGGAGCTATAAAAGCTGTTTATGAAAATATTTTAATATTTCGTAACTAGGATTCTTTATAATAACTTTTTGACAAAGAGCTGTGGAGTGATTTGTGTTGAGGAAATGTAGAACAAGTTTTTAAATTGATGTAATATGTAACTATCAAGTTTTTAGTACTCACTGAATACATATTCAGAGTATAAGTTAATGTTTAACGTATTCATAGAAAATATTATAAATATGTTAGCACCTTATTTATTAGCATAATAAGTACGAAACCCTTCATAAAAATTCAAAATTTAAAAACTCATAGCGGGTGGATCTCGCTTCAGGCTCCTTTCCGAAATCTTTTAATTTTATGGTTTAACCTGATTTATTATATTTTTAAGGATTTCACCTTAGGGAGAACCATACCGATATAATTCTACCGCGCATCAAACTTTTAACTATGTGTAGATAACACCCACCTCAAGGGCTTTTTGCATAATTTTTCTTCAATGTAGGGCACTGAAACATGTAAAAAATGGTCTGAATTCCGCGTAGGTGGTCTATGGAATTTCTGTACTAATATATGCCTCCAAATTTGGAAATAAGGCGTGAGAGAGCTAATTTGGTTGACTGATAATTTGTTATCTCGTTTAGAACATTAATTTGGGTACAGACGACATAAATTATACCTTAAAATATGTTTTAACATCTTTATTATTAGAAAATATGAGGAACTCATAAAAATTACGTTATTTTTATGAAAAATATTTGAGAAACTACCAGCATATAAATATTCAAAATAACTTTGAACGGATAAATTGTTTTAACAGTTAATTCAAAATTTTCATACATGTTAAAAGCCCAATTAAAATACTTTTGTACAGAGAAATAATAAGGAATTTCAATAACATTCCAGTTTTACTTCACCCATCCATCTTATACATTGCACCTTGCTATAATATCAATTCCTTATAATTTTTAATACAAATTATCCTTTGTTGTAAACAAGCCGTTTTATCGTTTGAAGTTTTCTCTTTTCATGCAAAATCATGAACTAATTTCTCGAATAGTCTAAAATTACAAACTGTAGGTTAGAATTAAACTCCTATTGTTGTCCAAAGTTAAAATATCAAATTTCAAAATACATACTGCATTACGTGAACTTCAAACACTTCGTACCAGTTACCGAAAAAGAAAAACAATTCAGGTGAAACGAGCATATGTTCAAGTTTACAATGACGTCATAATCGTGCTCGACCAACCCTGAAATAACAACCACCCTTCTTACGTTGAGCAATGAAGGTACTTAACTAGCTATACTACGTTCCAAAACTTTCTGGAGATATATATAAACTGTTTGAAAGCGTATATATTACAATTTGTTGTATTTATTTCATATATAATCCAAAATCATTTTTTTGAAAATATATCGGTTTCTATGACTCCAGTGATGTGATCCATTACAAAAATTGTAGAGCATTAAATTTTGTCTGGAAAATTTTCCTATGCGCTCAACTGTTTTAAAATAGAATGCGGAGAATGCGCAACGTTCGTTCATACATACTATAATGCAAAGACAACCGTGAATCCCAGTGAATAATACTTTTCGTAATTAAAACTGACAATAAGTTGAAGTGCATTTTTTGCACCCGCAGTGTGCACACAACCATTTTTATAATTGCAAAGTATTGTGTTTAGTAATTCTTCTAGAGCCGGTGGTAATATTGTTGTCATTGGTTCTAAAAATTTATTTTGCATCACTCAACTCCATTCTTGCATTACAGTATGTATGGCTGAGCGCTGCGCATTCTCCGCGCTCTATTTCAAAAACGGTTAAGAGCGTGAAAACATGTTAAGGACAAAATTTGTTGCAAATTTTATTCTCTTTAATTTTTGTAATAAATGTTAACATCGTTGGAGCCATATGAACTGAGATATTAGCAAAACTAACTTAAGGCACAGAAACGAGATTTGTTTGAGACTTTTGAGACAACTTTAGGAAAGTCAGAAAGGCTTCTACAAGTTTTCAGTTTATTATCTCTCATTCTGAGATAAAATCCTAATATGACTGAACTAATAGTGAATCACAGAGAACATTTTAATTGCAATTCCATCATCTTTCTTCAAATACTACATAATGTTACGCATATGTTAGCAATATAATATCAAATTGAACATTTCCAAGATCACATGTGTTTTATCTGTGTTATATTATGTGATCTCTAAATCATAATCATTTTATCGAGTTGAAGATTTTTGAATACTACCTAAAACCACCTTGGGATAAATTATTGATTCCTGATTAAACCAGCGATCCAAAAAGTTTGAAACTAAGAGTGTTGATTCAGAGAGGATCCAGAAATAATATTGTAAAGAAAGAAAGACGTCTTTGTTCTTGTCTACACAATAAATTAGAAGTACCTGATCAAATCAACGATTCAAAAGAATTAAAACTTTGAGTGCTAATTTAGGAAGGATGTAGAAATAATATACGGAGCACAGAGTGGCGTATTGGTTAACCTCCACACAATTATAGTGTTCAAAACTCGAAGTTATCATAAGTATAATAATGCTATCTTAAGATGAATTATAGATTGATGATCAAACCAGCATATCAAAAAAAATGAAACTGATCGTACTAACTTAAGAAGGATGTAAAGATGACATACTAAAGACAAATTGACATCTTCATTTGCCTATACACAATTATAATGTTCAAAACTCAAAATCATAATGAATATAACAGTTTTATCTGTCCCTTGAGTTGAATTGATGATTCCTGACTAAATGAGCGATTCGAAAAAATTTAAAATTGTGTGTACTGTCTAAGGGAGGACGTATAAATAATATACTGGAGACAGAAAACGTCCTTGTTCTTCTTCACACTGTGATAATGTTCAAAACTCACAATCACAATACGAGTTATAATCTTATCGTTCCTTTCAAGTTAAATTACTGGTTGCTGATTAAACCATGAACGATTTAAAAAAATTAAAACTGAGAATTGGCTCATGAAGAATGTAAAAATAATATACTAAAAGCAGAATTATACTCTCGTTATTCTTCACACAATTATAGTGTCCAAAACTCAAAATCATAATAAATATAATAATTTCATATGTTCTCTTGAAATAAATAACTTATTCCTGACTAACAACGAGTTCAAAATGAACAAATTGGACTATGTGACTCAGGAAGAACGTAAAATTAAAGTCTTTCACACAAATTATAGTGATCAAAACTCAAAACCACAACAGATATGATATGATAGTCCTGTTTGTCCCCCTGAGATATATTGCTGAACCTTTATCAAACCAACTTTTCAAAAAGGTTTTAAATTTGAGTAATGATTTAGGAAGGATTATATTATTGAATAATCAGACTTACAAAATATATAATAATTCTATCCGTCCTATTGGGTTAAACTATTTATTTCTAATCAAATAAATGTTCCAAAAAAATTGAAACTGCTATGGCTGATTCAGGCAGGATTTAGAAGAAACATACTGAACACAGAATGATATCCTGGTTAAGCTTCACTCAATTATAGGATTCAAAACTCGAAATCGTTCTGAGTATAATAATTCTTTCTAACTCAGCAAAATGAATTAATTTATTACTGATTAGAGCAACATTTCAAAAAATGTTGAACTTAGATTACTGATTCACGGAGGATGAAAATATCTGCCTCTTGAGATAAATTAATGATTGTTGGCTAAACCAGCGATTCAAAAATATTTAAATTTTGTGTACTGACTTGAGGAGGACGTGAAAATAATGTACTGGAGGCAGAATGACATCTTTGTTTCTGTTCACACAATTATAGTGCTCAAAACTAAGAATCACAATACATGTAATGATTTTATCCGCATTTCCTGACTGTATCAGCCATTAAAAAAATTTGTAACTATGAAAATTGATTTATGGAGGATGTAGAAATAATATATTGGCAAAAAATGACTTCTTTGTTTTCCTTCACACAATTATAGTGTTCAAATCTCACAATCACAATACAAATACTAATTTTATCTGTCCCCTTGAGTTAAATAACTGATTCATGACTAAATTAGTCATTCAAAAAATTTGAAACTGTGAGTACTGACTCAAGAAGAATGTGAGAATAATATACAAAAGACAGTTTTTCTTTACACAATTATAGTGCTTAAAACTCAAAATAACATCAGGAATAATAATCCGATTTGTTCTTTCAAAATAAATTACTGATTCCTGACTGAATCAGTGATTCAAAAATTTTCAAATTATTAGTGCTAAGTCAGACAGGATGTAGAAGAAACGTACTGAAAACAAAGTGACTTTCTCGTTTTCTTCACACATTTATTGTGTTCCGAACTAAAAATCATGATGTAAATCATGATCCTATTTGTTATTCTGAGATAAATTACTGATTCCTGATTGATACAGCGATCCAAAAAAATTAAAACTATATGTCCTGACTCAAGAAAGACGTAGGGATAATCTGTTAAGGCAGAATGATGTGCTTGTTTTTCTTCACACAATTACAATGCTTAAAATTCTAATTACTATAGAAATTAGTAGATTGTTTGACAAGTATAGAAAAGTGAGAGTTTACTAGCGAGTGTAAATATTTCAATTCACGAGCGAGAGCAACGAGCGAGTGAATTAAATTTACACGAGCAAAGTATTATTGCTCTTCTTACTTGTTGAACATGCTATTTCTTTGTATACTTGATGGAAAAGCTTGAGGGGAAGACACCAAGAATAGAAATATTAATCAAGGTTCTGTTCTTGCAAAAACGTAGTAACGGTTTTGACAATTGCCAAGCAAAAGCATAGTAACAAATAAGCAATATTGAAAATTAATTTGTCAGAAACGTCAGAAGCTAAAAATTCTCGCAAAATTCTGGATGTAGCTAAGGAAGCGACTTTACATTTGTTTCCAACGAAATCGAGAGAATTTTTGTTTTTTTATATTTAATTTGTAATATTTTCTTAATTAGGACAAAACTGTCATTTGTGCGTGTGCCATAGTGCGTTTTTTGTTTGTTATTTTTTGTTGCTAATTAGAAAAGTGTTGCTAATTGGAAAACTGGCCCTTTTCTTTACTGAATTCTATATTTAAACCTGATGTTTTCCATCGAGTATACAAAAAAATAATTTTATCTGTCCTTTTGAACTAAATTACCGATTCCTAATCAAATCAGCCATTCAGAAAATTAAAAATGATGAGTACTGACTCAGGAGGGATGTAAAAATAATATACAAAAGATTAAATGACGTCTCTTTTCTCATAACACCATTAAAAGGTTCAGAACTGAGATTTTTAAATATCTGTCTCTCGTCCTCTTGAAATAAATTACTGATTCCTGATTAAACCAACGATCCAAAAAGTTTAGGATCTGTATACTGACTAAGGAAGAATGTAAAAATGATCTGCTATAAATTAAATTACATCTTTTGTTCGTCTCAACACAATTATGGTGTTCAAAGTCAAAAAGCACAATAGTATAATAATTTTATCTGTCCTCTTGGAATAAATTACTGATCCTGTCAAATACGTGATTCAAAAAATTAAATTATGTACATTGACTCAAGAAGGATGTAGAAATAATGTACTGAAGGCAGTATGACGTCTTCATTTATATTCATACAATTATAGTGTTCAAAATTCGTAACTATATTATAAATGATAGCTTTATCCGTCCTCTTGAAATAAATCATTGTTTCATGATTAATTCTAAGAACTAAAAACTGTAGGTACTGATTCAGGAAGGATGTAGAAATAATATACTGAAGATTAAATAGCGTCTCCTTTCTCCCAGTACAATTATAGTGTTCAGATTTACAGTATCTGTCTCTTGTGCCCTGAAAATAAACTACTAATTCCTGATTAAGTCAGCGATCCAAAAAAAATAAAACTGTGAGTATTAACTCAAAAAGAATGTGAAAATAATAAGCATAATGATATTCTCGATTTTCTTAACACAATTATAGTGTTCCAAGCTCACCATGTGAATAAAGATCCTGTCTGTAAATGACTGATTTCTGACTAAATTTGTGCTTCAAAAAAATTTAGACTGTTAATGCCAAGTCAGGCAGGATGTAGGAGTAATATACTGAAGACAAACTGATGTCCTCATTTTTCTTCGCACGGTTATAGTGCTCAGAACTAAAAATAATGATCCTATCTGTCCTTTCAAGATAGATTACCGATTTCTGATTAATACAGCGATCCAAAAAATTCAAAAGTGTGTGTACTGACTTTGGGAGGATGTAGAAATAATCTATTATAGATTAAATTGAATCCTTGTTTGCTTTTACACAATTATAATGCTCAAAATGTAAAATCACAATAAATATAAGAATTTCATCAGTCCCCTAGAATAAATTACTGATTCCTGACTGTAAAGGAAATTAAAAAAATGTAAAACTATATGTACGGACTCAGTAAGGATGTGGAAATAATGTACTGAAGACAGAATGAGGCTCCCGGTTTCCCACACACAATTATAGTGTTCAAAACTCACACCCACAATTAATATAATAATTTTCTCTGTCCTCTTAAAATAAATTACTGATTAATGATTGAATCAGTCATTCATAAAGCTAAAACTATAAGTACTGATTCAGGACTGATTTAGAAATCATATACTAAAGATTGAATGACATCTCCCTGCTCGCAAAACATTTAGAGTGCTCAGAACTGTTTTTTAGGAATGATTTATTATTTTTTGGTTGAATCAGGCATACTAGAGATCTTTAGGCTCCAGGACCCTCTGATTTTGCGGATTTTGTCAAACATTCGTTGTATATTCATCAGCCTCAAAAAATTCAGTGCTTAGGGGTGCAAATGATTATTTATAAACTATAAGAAGCCTATTTCCCGGTTCTATTGTGCAGATTTCAAGATAAATATGATTTTTTTGTCAATATTAACAACCAATAATTCAATTCAAACCATAAAGACAGTTAATTTATGTCATGAGCATCGATTAAAGACAACATAGATATCTAAATCAATAATGAATTCCCAAGATTACTTATCTATCCAGTACACTTTCGAAAAAGATTCACTATTATTTATTTTGGTCAATTTTAAGGTCATTTTTTATCACATAAAACAATAATTAGATAAAAACTTACTGAATTCCACATAGATTGGAAAACTTTCAATTGGTATAATTAATTCAGGAATTGACTATTTAGAATTGTTATCCATTTCCTAATGCTGTTAAACTGTTTCCTATTCTAGAAGTAGTTTGAAATTTCCAATTAAAAATCTTTGCTAATCAATGATGATATCTACGATTAATGTATCAGATATTTCCGTATCAGTTTCTCCGATTTTAGGAGTTACTAATTATAAATTGTAATTTGATTGAAGCCAATAATGAAAGCATTTTATTTTATTCTTGAACAAATCAGAATTGAATTAAAAGCATTGATAGTCGTTTGAGAATGTTCTAGATGATAAATTTTATAGATAAAGATTTGAGATTTGGAGGTAATTTTTTTTGACTCCTACTGTACTACCCCTTATTGCTTATAAAATCTCCAGCGCTATATGACCACCCTTACACAATCCTTCATACTGGTAGTACAAATCACATCCAGACACATGCAGTATGCACTGTGGAATAATTCCAACTTGTTTTGGGCGTTCACGTGTGCTCGCCAGGTGAGCGAACGCACATAGAGGGTGAGTACGCATTGAGGGGTGTTCGTGGGGTGCCACCCTCCACGCACGTGCGACCAGAACTAGTTTTCCCGCCTTTACTACCCTTTTACAGAACTGGGTCCCATAAATTTCACGAAGTATAATCGAATAAACTTTATACAAAAAAAATCATAAATTATATTTACAATTCCTTCATCCACTATTCCTATTGATAAATTGATGTAGAATTCACTTTTAAGTGCCAATTTCTGCGCATTGTTTCTATTAACAATTTTCTGTCATCCAAATTAGTGTTCATGAAAATTATTTTTCATGGTGACAAACTGGCTAATCCGGTCCTAATTCTTTATGCTCTGTGTGGTGTTATTCTGATTTTTCGCTACGATATTTCGAATAAATTCTAAGGGGTGCATACGTTTGTATGGAATGCTGATTTGTGCGTGGTGGCGTACAACCCTTACACGATTAGCATACTCGAATAATATGCATAAAGTACATGTGGACTCATACCTTGGTTAAGAGCTATTTTAATTTGTGAAGTTGGGGTTAATATGATTATGCCCTTGCAAGCGATACAAGTTCAAGTATTTTTATGTAATTTTTATGCTTGGTTTACTATGAATTCAGATTTTAAATTAATGTAAATTGTATTCCAGATATGCTTAGCCACTTACCAAATTCAGTTTGAATAAATTTGTAGGTTATGTTTTCTGTTCTTTAGAAATAGAAGCTTTCAGAATTGTGACAATATTTTCAATTTAATTATCCACTAAATTCATTATCTTGAAACTGAATTTCATTTGAAATTTTTATGTCGCTCATAGATGGCACCACAAATTTTATCTGTTTTCAGACTGTTTGAATCAGCTGTTCTTTGTGAAAGTGCAATGAACTTAGGAATAATACGTGAAATCTCTAAATACATATCAATTCACTTGACAAAGAGATTAAAATATGACTAATATCTTTCCTCTTAAGATAACTTACTGATTTCTGACAAACAAGCAATTCAAGAAAACTCTATCTCTGTGTACTGATTCAGGAAGGATAGGGAAATAATGTATCAAAGTCAGACTGATTTAGTTTTCCATTACATAATCATCCAGTCCAAAACTAAAAATTATTTCAGTCCTCTTGGAATAAATTGAACCAACGTATCAAAATTAAAAACTGTGTGTACTGACTTAGGAAGGATGTAGAAATGATTTGCGATAAATTAAATAACATCCTTGTTTGCCCTTACTCAATTATAGTGTTCAAAACTAAAACTTACAATAAATATACTAATTTTAGCCATCCTCTTAAGATAAACTACTGATTTCTGACAAACAAACTATTCAAAAAAATTTGAAACTTTATTTACTGACTCAAGAAGGATGTGAAAATAATGTACTGAAGACAGAATGATGCCATTGCTTTTCTATACACAATTATATTGTTTAAAACTCAGAATCACTATGGACATTGAAATAAATTACTGATTCGTGATTCAATCAGAAATTCAGGAAACTAAAAAGTAAGAACAGATTCAGAAAGGATGTAGAAATAATATCTTCAAGATAAGATGACATCTTTCTTCTCGCAACACAATTAGAGTATATGTTTATTATTCCACCGTTTTTTTGAATAAATTGTTAAATGCTTTTCTCATTTTTGAGAATAACAGTAAGTTTCTACGACGCTCATAGATGGCAGCACCTGGTTTCAGACTGTTTGAATCAGCTGTTTTTTGTGAAAGTGCAATGAACTTGTGCAGACAATCTAATTATCAGAGAATATACTGACTATCTAAAAAAATACGTGAAAACTTTAAATAAAAATCAGTTCACTTGAAAATGAGATATAAATAAGACTAATAGACCAAATTGTTGATATCAGAGACAAATTTAATCTATCTTACAACATTGTAGAAATACACAACAAAATTACCAAGGTAAGTGAAGATCAATGTATTGCTAAAATAGAAATATTCTTTAAGCTTCAAATGAGTGGATGACATGACCACAGCTGTAAATTTTTGATAAGTTTATATATTTGATATCCAGAAGATTACAAGAAAGGTTGTTATACTTGAACAGTTATATTACTGGTTTGAATGATTGTACTTATTCCTGTTACACTCTGTATATATAGGTAACAAAATATCAGAATATTAGCGGGCTTGAGCAGTTCAGAGTTTAGCCGTTTCAAATTCACCAAACTTTTGATTTTATTGGATCAAACCTTCTTTAGGATAACGACGCTTAAGAAGGCGTAGTAAAGTCCTATCTCAGATAAATTTCTCAATAATAAATATGTTTAATTATTGTAATAGATATATCTTTAAGGATAAATGAAATAACACAGTTTCACAGACAATACTAAATCAAACTCAACTCTTTTATTATCTCCACAATTATAATCCTATTCATACATACAAGGTTGTTATTCTTCCTACTCGCAAACTTACTCTCAGGCGGCAATCTTTACGATGGCGCCGTAGTCAGCTGAAATATTGAAATTCATCGCCTCAAAAAATAACTTTTTCTTATTTTTCATCCTTTAGACCCAGTATGAACTCCGACTATTCATGTGTTTGGCTCGGCGAATCCAATCACGGCCAAAAATGGTATTTTTTGAAGATCTTATTGAGGCAAGTGCCTTTAGCATTACACATTTGACATATAGGGTACGTTCCTCTAGGCGACCGCAACCCTTATGTCGCGTCGTCCCAAAAATTGTTCCACAAGACGATCACAGTGTTTATGTTCAAGATCAACACGTCAATTAATTGAAAATATATTTTTCAAATTTTTCTTTTGATTTTAAATTATGTCGACTGATTTAAGATTTCTTATTTGTCAATATGACAGATAGTTTCATGGTCTCTCAATATTATTATCATTCATGAGAAAATAATTAACACAGACATATTCAATTAATTCCATTCATATATCCCTTTTGCGACAGGTTAGTTTAATCTTATTGATGATCTACTCTTTGATCTTGACCACGAATTGTCAGTTTATTTGACATCTAACAGACACACGCATCGTTCCACTTGTAGCACCAAATACAGCTACCATATGCTAGTGGAACGATAAATACTACGGTCGTGAGCAGATCACTGCGATCGCCTAGTGGAACGTACCTACACATAGAATTTTCCGTCCTTAATTTCCGATCGAATAACGTGCTACACATTTTATAGCTTCGAAATCATATCGTATCGTGCCGACCATTATTTATGAAATTAGAAATAATGCTACTACCATCCTTGTTTGTGTAACAGATACAATTAAAGATACATTTCAATATTAATGAATTTGAGCTTGTTTATAATACAATCTTTGCAAATCTATTAGAAATTTCAAGATAAAGATTTGATAAACATAGAAAAATTCAATAAATTTTTATATGTAGGAGTGATGGAGGAGGGTTGTAACAATTTTTACTTCAACAGATATATCTCAGTTGAAAAACATTCTACATCCATGAACTGTATGAGTCAATATAGCTCAATCTATACTGTTTGAGAAATAATCATCAAAATTAATGAAAGTATCAAGGTGTCTGAGAAAATCTACAAAAACATAAACTACTTCCCGTGTCACAGCTCTCCTAATATCGAGGTAATTTGTGACACCTATTTATTTATTCTATGTGATTAATAAAAAATTCCATTATATTGGCATTCAAGACACTGAACACACTTATCCTTTGATTTGCTATTGACAAAGGGCTCAAGGCAACACATGCAAAAACAATTAATTTCTGCATCTTCTTCGTCTTCATCCTCTTCATCATCAAGTTTACTTTTCTTATTAGTCTTCTTTTTTATTTTTTAAGGCTTCTTCTTTTCCTCACTTAATACACGCTTTTTCATATTCTTTATATTTCTACTGGCTTCTATGGCAGTAATGTCCTCCTTGGTAGGTGTGTCAGAAAGCACAGCAGATTTGATCTTGCGTCTATTCGTTTTTTTTTTTTGCGGAGCTTTTGGCAATAGCCTAAGTGATTTTGGCTAGATCTCATTAGAAGTAATGGCAAGAAGACTACGGGCTGTGGACGTAGGGGTAACGGGCTCTTTGTCGTTATAGTTCAAAGTAGGTGGATGAACTGCTGGAAGATGTCATGTTCTGATCTGTAGACATACTTGGAGTGGGGTTCTTAGCGCATTTTTAGCGCATTTTTTGGAAAAAAGCGCTATTATATTCACTTTGGCTGTCTGGCTGGCTGGCTGGCTGGCTGGCTGGCGTGACGCTGAGTTCTCAGCAACTATACTATTTACAGAATTGAAACTGGTACTAAATAAAAGCTGCTGTTTTGTAGGTTTGCACAAATTGCTTTAATTCAAGCTCAGTGATTGTGGAAGATTGAATTATTCAATTACTTGTTTCAAGTGAAGCAATGCCCATAGATATATATGACATTAGGGATATGGCAACTAAAGTTTATTCAAGTAGATAAAAATTTAGTTACAACTTTAGCCGTGGGTGCCACTATTATTATGCACAGTGGTCAAATCTGTCCGGGACTCATTCAATGACTTGTTTGACGCGAATTTGAAGCTTATTAGAATGAATTATTATTATTGGATGAAAATTAGTTTACTTTTAGTGTATTTTTTTTTATATAGCTTTGATAAAGATCAAATTATCATTTTAAGGTACAGCACTTGACCTCCCGTCAGTCAGTAACAGAACAATAAAGATTAAAAGGTATTATTGAGTTTGTACACGCATAAATTATGTACCTATCAAATAGTCAACTTGATACTAGTACTAAATGGAAGCTGCTGTTTCGTAGGTATGCCCAAACTGCTTGATTTCAAGCTCAGTAATTGTGAGAGATGGTAATTTGCGAAATCTCTGAAGTAACAAGCATTCATGAGCTGTCAAAAATGCGCTTTCATCATCTAGATGATTCTTCCATTTTTTGGAAAAAAGCGCTATTATATTCACTTTGGCTGTCTGGCTGGCTGGCGTGACGCTGGGCTCTCAGCAACTATACTATTTACAGACTTGAAACTGGTACTAAATAAAAGCTGCTGTTTTGTAGGTTTGCACAAATTGCTTTAGTTCAAGCTCAGTGATTGTGGAAGATTAAATTATTCAATTACTTGTTTCAAGTGAAACAATGCCCATAGATATATATGACATTAGGGATATGGCAACTAGAGTTTATTCAAGTAGATGAAAATTTAGTTACAACTTTAGCCGTGAGTGTCACTATCATTATGTACAGTTGTCAAATCTGTCCGGGACTCATTCAATGACTTGTTTGACGCGAATTTGAAGCTTATTAGAATGAATTATCATTATTGGATAAAAATTTGTTAACTTTTGGTGTATTTTTTTTATATAGCTTTGATAAAGATCAAATTATTATTTTAAGGTACAGCACTTGACCTCCCGTCAGTCAATAACCAAACAATGAAGATATAAAGGTATTTTTGAGTTTGTACATGCATAAATTATGTACCTATCAAATAGTCAACCTGAAACTAGTACTAAATGGAAGCTGCTGTTTCGTAGGTTTGCCCAAACTGCTTGATTTCAAGCTCAGTAATTGTAGGAGATGATAATTTGCGAAATCTCTGGAGTAACAAGCATTCATGAGCTGTCAAAAATGCGCTTTCATCATCTAGATGATTCTTCAATTTTTTGCTTCTATATTAAATTCTCTGACAGCAATTTCATCGTTTTTCACAGTGCCGATAGTTGGATTTAAAGTGAGGGTTCTTTGTTCTGGGTTTTTCTTAATTTCTGGATTGGGCAAAATACGATCAGTGACTTGACTAGGCATGAAATAGTGACTTCTTCAAAGGTCAGTTCATAGTTTTCGACACTAGCCATATCCCTATAAGTCTTTCGTTTATATTTATTTGGCATTCTGAGGCAAAGAAATAGCAATCCAGCCTGCAACATCATACTACAAAACAGGTAAAGAACCCTTTCAGAAAAATGAACAAAATAGGAAAGTTGTGACAATGTGTTACGTGCCAATTTGGCTTTTGGTCACTTTTTCGCTGGGTTAGATTCTAAAATATAATTTGGGTTATTTGGGTTTAATTTCATTCACTTTATGTACTTATTTTTGGTTTAAGATATTTTTAGCTTTCAATTTAATAATTTCATTCATACTCAATCTATAGATCCGTTTCTTTCTCTTCTTTGAGCTCAGTTTTTTTTTGGTTATATTAAAAGCGTGTTTTTGTTTACTTGTATTAATTAATTTTAGTTCATGATTTTTGTTTTGAATTGTCGCTGCTGCAATGCGCGCGCTGCGGGCAGTGACGTTACGTTTTTTTTTTGAATCTTAGTACTTGGGCGTCCGCTAGGTTTATTTTTTAATGGAAAACGGTTAATTTTCAATTAAGTCAAACCGACCGGATTTGACTTAATTAAAGATAGTCAGCCTTAAGTCCTGGTGTAGGACAGACGTACATTTATTTATTTGCTTTTTTTTACCACCACAATTTTGGGGCTTATTCCAAAGTTTTTTTTGCGTGTGCAAGCCCAAGTTGGGGATTCGTTTGGGATAAGCTGTGCTCCGGCCGAATATTTGGGGCAGTTTGGCCATTTGTTTTGTTCGGCGGAGCAGCCCACGTGTTGGGGATTATTTAAAATTGTGAGTGGTCGTTTTTCTTCGCTTTCGCTTACCACCTGCGATTTGTCGTCGTCCGAAACCAAGGCACAACACTGTGGGAGTACCTCACTTCCACCCTGGCTTCCCGACCATCCGGAATCCAGCCAATTAGATCTGAGGCCGAGATCCAGACGCCAGGCAGACAAGTCAGTAAGGATCTCCAGCGACATCGCCAGCTAAGTGGTTCAGTTTTTTTATTTAGACTTTTTTTTGTTGGTGCTAATTTAGACATTAGCCACCTCGTGGCTTCACTACGAATTTTATTCATTTTTTTTATTGTGTAATTTTGCGGTGGGCATTTGTCGTCGCCTTTTTCCTTTTTTATGCTTTTTCTGGTTACGTTATAAACGCTACGTCCGATTGTGAACCAGGCTCATCAATCTCGGGCCTGATTTCCATTATTTTGTACTTTTTCCTGGAGTAGGTTTATAAACGTATTTGTTCAGTTGAGACTTGCTGAAGTCTGCGCAGGGACGCGAATCGCCGCCATTTTGTTTACAATAACTTAATTAATATTTTTCATATATTCTTTATTTCATTTTGAATTTTGAGTTTATTAAATATTTATTATTCTGGGTAATTTTGATCATCATTTATTTGTAAAAAGAATACCTACCACTTTAATTTTCAGATAGTGATTTTATTTAGTGTTTTTTTTTACAGCTGGTGTAAGTATCACTGTTTGAGATATTGTTTTATTTTATGTTCTGCGGCATCTTGATCAACGC
Organism: Dromius quadrimaculatus; assembly: GCA_963989225.1. Lineage (NCBI taxonomy): Eukaryota > Metazoa > Arthropoda > Insecta > Coleoptera > Carabidae > Dromius > Dromius quadrimaculatus. The sequence continues at coordinate 5,909,263 of OZ022334.1, read as the reverse complement.
CGACAGATCTAATTGTCCTACAACCCAATATTCTACCCGTCCATCCCACCATCTTTTCTTTTACAGGTACTTTCGCAGTTGTGTGCCTGAGGACGGAAAAATCAACAATTGCGTGGCGCCCTTATTTTCTGTTTTATTTAGAGTTAGCTTACGTAGCGTCTAGTAGATTCGTTTCAGTTAAGTTCATATATATTTTTTTTTGAAAGCTAACCTCACAACTACCCAGTCCGGCCCTGAGATTATTTTGATTTCTATTTTTTGGTTACTGAGCTAGTCAGTTTTGAAGGGTAGGGTCGCTACCCTAGTTTTGAGTGTAATAAATTGGCGCCCAACGTGGGACCTATTTGTTTTTGAAGGGTAGAGTCGCTACCCTAATTTTGAATGTAATAAATGAATATTAAAATTCTGAAATATTTATGTGTTTGTTCAGCAAAATTTCAAATCTTAGAGTCAGTTTTCACACTATCGTCTTAGATCGGGGAGCACGTATCTACAGTTGCTCCCTAATCTAAGACGATAGTGACTCTTAGATTAGAAATTTTCTGGAACAAACAAACAAATGTTTCAGAATTTTAATATTCGTCACCTTTAGACCTCTTTCTCGTTTTTTAAGATCTATCTGAAGACACTCAATACACGATTATGTACACGCAATTTTTTTCTATCCCTCTGTTACTTGTGTAGTGTAGCATATATAATTATTTTCTTTTGTTGATTTTATTACACCATTGTATAGTGCTCCATGAAAGACACCTCTTTTCTAAATTTCATGTATCTAGTGTCATAGTCTCCAAGAAAAATGGTTGTGTCATACGGACAAACGGACAGACGGATATGACGAAATTATAAGCGTTCAGCTTCTGCCTATCGGCAATGGAACCTTAATAAAAAAAGCGACGTTAAATGAGAGCAAAGTTTAAGATTATTTCTACATCCTGGATCCATCCTAGTAATCTTCAATCCATAATATTTGATAGATATGATATCTGGACCTGGATCTTTGAAATAATCAAATTATAAGCATGAATCAACCAAATTAAAAAAAGGACCAAACAAAAATTGAAATGAATAAAGTCTTTAGAAATACACAATTCATGAAAATATTTCTCAACCTACTGAATATTCATTTATGAAACAACAAAATATGAAGAAACCACACAACTCCAAATAAATATGTAAGAGTTTGCCAGTGGGGGTCTAGAAAACTGCTGTTTATTCACCAGCTCTTACGTTGGTCAGTTTGCAGTCGATGGAGCATTTGTAAGGACTCCGTAAACTGAGCACACGATCTTTCATAAACAATGTGTTCTTGGAAAGTGCAAAAATGCGCACATGTTCCACGATCATGTAACATGACACACAACACACGACAGAATAACACCAAGATTGGTCAGTTGACAAGGCGACAAGAGGTTAGTAGGGAATTGTAAATAGATAGGATGTCACTGTTTTACAGATGCTCAGAAGTATTAAAGAGGATTAATTGTTGTTTATTTGTATTTTATTGCATAACAAAGCAAAATTTTTGCCTTTACGTATCAGAAATCTCCAGTAGCACTTTTATTCCTAGAACTGTAGATTCTTGCAAATCAGATAACATCCTAGTAAAACACAGATACTTATCGATTTGTTTCTAAATCGTCCCAAAATCTGCTAATAAACTAAAATTTATACCCTGTTTAACAAAATTTACAGTTGTATGAAAATGTCCTGCGGAAACTTTAGCTTTGTTTTAACGACATGCTCAACCTTAAAATCTTTTTCCAAGTTATTTCAGAAGGGCGGTTGTCCCTGTCAGTTTAGATCGCAAGATATTGATCTAAGATATCGATGAGGAGCACAAAAGTTCCAAAATTTGGACTACATATGTTATTGAATGTCTGCTAAAGATTTCTAATGTTGATGTTGTAAATCGAGTTAATTATGAGGTTTGGAATACAGCTGCGTGTGTCAAGAATTTTTGAAAATATTTAGCATTCCTCAGATACGCAAAATGTGATAGATTTTACATTTGAATTGCAAAATATTTATCAAAGAAGTTATTTATGTGAAAGAAATTAAAATTTACTGCTTAGCTTTAAAAGGATTAGTCGATAAAGTCCAATATTTATATTTTGACCTCATTTTTTTCCGTTACTTTTCATTTTTCATGACATTTGTGATAAATCATTGAAAATTTTACCTGATTCAATTTCTTAATTGAATACGTAGATATGAAAGTCATGCTCTTTGTCCTACACATGCAGAAGCCTATTTTTGCAAACCGTCGTGTTTGTATGTATGTTCATTATTTTCTCAAGGACTAAAAAACCAATTGGAACAAAAATTTCTGAAAAATAATCCTAGAGACTTGTAAAATGTTTCCAGCTTGAATTCCCAATATTTATTTAATAATTCGATAATGATTCAAATTAAAATAAAATTGAACAATACTCACCACTGTAAGATCCTTGCAGCTTCATTTGCTCCACCTGAAACAATTAATTTTAATTAAATATCTCTACGATATAAATCTGAAATATTTGCAGATTCCAGTTCAGTAGCTAATTACGTCTTGTTGAGTCTTAATTTCTGTACACTTACAGGTGCTCCCTGTTATCATTAATTGTATATTTCGTAACGAAATCATTAGCGCCAAGAAAACTCAAGATTTTGTGAAAACTGGTTTCCAACTGAAATAATTTATAATCGTATTTCAATTGAATTACGGCTAGATGAATAAATTTTGAAGTTTGTTAATCGTCAAATTTATTATTTGAAGTTTGAGAGTAAATATTTTGAGGAGAAATTTTATCTCATGAAATATTGAATAGAGAAGAGAAAATATATTCGATACTAGCAACTAATTATTGTGTCGGTAAGGCGCCAGATAAAATCTGAAACCTGAAATTAATTAAATCCAACACCACAGCTGTGTTTGTGTGTAAATTGGAAGCCCCACTATTCAAACAGCATTGGACTATTGTTTTATCATGTGGTTAGTCGTGATTGAATCAAGGATCTGCAACTCACAACTGAAAAAGCAGCCAGGAGATACAATTGAATTTTAACGAAGGAGTGAGCAAATAATTGCGCTTTAATTGAAATACAGTCATTATTTTGAATTACTTCCATCAAGTTGTTGAGTTTTTCTTAGAAGAGATTCAAGTGATCAATATTCATACCCAGGTGAAGAAATTGCTGCTTTTATGTGTGATTTATAGCGTACTTTTTTTAGGTTATTACAATGTACATTGTAGAATTGAATTTCCATATAAAGGGCTAATTGTAAGTACCCAATTTCCTATACTCGAAAAATAAATGCATTTTTGTTACGAAGAAACGAAGAGTAATTTTTTTCATCCATTCACAAAATGGTTCGAATAGTATAGACGTTATTTCATAGGTACATTAAAAATGCATTTAAAAATAGAAATTCTGATGTATTTATGGTTGATTCCTAACATTGTAACAGATTTCCTTAATTAAAAGTCTGGAATATTTGAGATAATTCTAGCAGCCTTGCGAAAGGCTGTGGAACTGTTCTAGGATATTGCATTTTATGTTTCCTGATCGTACTTACGACCAAATTGTATATGAATCGGTCAGGAATATAGTATAGTCAATAGGATGCGAGACTTTATAAATCTAGTGTCGAAAAAAGGCTGTTTTCGGTCAATTTTCTAGGGGTAACTTCCCTGATAGAACTTACGATTGAAACTAGTACCAATCGATAGCGAAGATCAAGTGCTTCAAAAAATCAAGGTGTTATCTACCCCTAGAACTGTCCGAGAGGGCGGCAGCCATTCTTAAATGTACCTGACTTTTGTATTCAACTTCCCTGATCAAACTTATTTTTCTCCTGTCCCGGACAGATATCCTGGATTTATCTTAAAGTACTTGGTCTTTGCTTTCGATTGTTCTATCAAGAAAGTTAATCCTGAAAAAATTGACCGGAAATGACCTTTTTTCGACACTCAGAACAGGATCCTGGATTTATAAAGTCTGGCTATTATATTCTCGATCGATTCATATACAATTTAACCGTAAGCTCGATCAGGGAAGATATAGTGGAGTCGGCTCCTGGACTATAAACAAAAGAGACCTCGCTCTCTGCCTAAATATAAGACCCAAGACCGTGTGATTTACTTGGGAGGTGACACACTAAATCAAACAATTGGAGAGAGAATAAATAGACAAAGCAGCTCATTTTGAATTTTGGTGAAATAAATATTGCTAAAAATTGATATTAGTAGCATTATTGCTAAGTGAAAAATATAATAAATAGTCACAGTGTATTTTTATTCTTTATTCAATGAACTTTATTTTTTGTTTGTTCATATCAAATCAAGAATATTAATTACAATAATCAAGATTTTTGGGAGGCTAAAGATAGTAATAACTGGAACAATCCCTCGTGGAAATTTTTATTTCCGGTACAAAATTTGTACGGCTACTCATTTGGTTCATAACATGGTAATACAAACTCAACATCAAATAACCAGCATTGAAGAGCTGTATCATAAAATACGATTGCCTAAGTAAATATTGATGACATCTATGAGCAACTGAGCAATTATGAGTAATAGTTTGACACTTCGGGTTTTCCCGATTTATTCTGATCTGAAGGGCGACAAAATGTATTTGTTTGGACTGCTGGTAGGTTCGCGACAATCTGATGGCAAAGAATCTTCGGAAATGTTGAACGAAAATAAATAAGTGGCATGAAAGTGACAGTAAGCGATTTTATATTGTAACGTGCGAAGGTTTCATAATTTGTAAAAATAAAATAGGCCCTGAATCCATCTCTGTTGTCTGGGCGAAGCCTGTTATCTCTTTACGTCGCGTCAAGAGACATTCGAGAATAACGTATAAATTTCTAGATGTTTGGTTTGCGTATATATAAGGGCGAACAATATGACTGAGTGAACAGTGAAATAAAGTGAATATTCAGTGCGTGATCACGTAAGTGCATAGCGCGATAAATAAATAAATATCTGTAAATAAATAATAGTGGCTTTGTTGTTGAAGTTTAATAATAGTAAGTACGAAATGAACTGTGTAGTGCTTGTTTAGTCGTACTTTTATTTTTTAAGAGCAATAAACATTACAATATTGTGTAATTATTGAGAAAGTGGAAGTATACTATAAACTATAGGAAGTTATTGAATCACAAAGAATTTTTTACAGTATTAAGTAACTGTAAGAACAAAGATGACAACTTTTAAAACAATAAATCTCCCAATACTTTTATATGGAAGTGAATCTTGGATATTAAATGAAAGATAGATGAATAAAATTCAAACTGTCGAAATGAAATATTTAGGAAGAATCCTTGGAGTCACTAAGATGGATAGATTCAAAAGTGAGGATATCAGAAAAAGGTTAGAGGGAAAATCAGTTGGACAAATAATACAAGAGAAACAATTACTATGGTTCGGACATGTAAATAGACTAGCAGAAAAGAGACAAGTGAAAAATATATTGACAGCACGACCAACTGGTAAAAGAAGCAGAGGAAGACCGCGTAAAACATGAGACGACACCGTATATGCTATACTGAAAAACAGAAATTTAACAAACAGACAATCGTGTGAATTATCTATAAGGATAAGAAGAAATGGAAAAATTTTGTTGAAAATTAAATAACTGTTAAGAGTTTTTTAAGAAAAAAACTAAAAAACACTTAAATCACATTGCCCTCAAAATTTATTTAGCAACTGATCTCGATCACCGGATGCTCATTTTTACACTACCGGCAAGACTACAAAGGAAACGGGAAAAATTCGAATAAATGTACAACGATGTGTAAAAATCTAAAAAAAAAGTAACAACTTACACAATAAAATTACAAGACTTTAACAAAAGAAAGCTGCATCAAGCAGTCCGTTAGTGTCATTGAAAAAAAATCTACTGGAAAAGCGGTAAAAAATGATATGAAATTTTTTATATCTCAATCTGTTCAACAAAAAATCTAAACTGTAACTGAAAAGAACTGAAAAAATTGGAAATTTTTAAATAAAATCGTAAGAACTGGCTATGTTAATCGTGAATTGTATTATCTTCTAATTTTTTCAGTTCTTTAAATACAGTTTGTATTTTTTGTTCGTCAGATTAAGATATTGAAATTTTTATATCATTTTATTTTTTAATAAATTGTCAAAAATCCTAACCCAATTGTTTCACAGAATTACAAATTCCGGACTGGTTTTTACACTATCAGCAACTGTAGACACGTGTTTCATCCTTATTAGGACTCTTCAGTACAGTATAACAAGCCGCAGATAGTCAGACTTGTAGCCGAGAAGCTGATGAAAATTGAGTTGATACATGGCATGCAGAGATATAAATCTGCAGCAGTGCCATCTAACATAATACAGCCGAGATGACAGATTTGAAGAAATACAGGATTTTCTATCACTTTTCCAAAAATTAATTTTTATTTATAAGTACACTGACAGGCTTTTTTGCTTGAAGTTCCTACAATTTCATTGTGCAAATTAATGTTTATTTTTTTAAATTTGTTAATTTCTTACAACTATACTTTGTTCTTTTCCTTTGTGGTCTTACCGATAGTCTGAATATGATCAGTGATCGAAACTTGTTGCTAAATAAATTTTGAGAACAATGTAACAAAGAATCTTTAAGTTTTTTTTAAAAAAAAAAACCCTTACCAGTTCCTATTATTGTTACACTTTTATTTAACTCTCCCCATTATATAAGTGAAGCCTAGTTCTACTATTTGAGTTTTTTTAAATATTCATCCACTTTCACATCTCCAGATGACCACTTTTTACTTACTTGTACTAAATACAAGAAAGTATTGTGAAACCGACAGAATTCACCTATCGAGATTTTGATGGAAATATCTGTTTTGAGCATCCCTGAATCCATTTTGACTATTTTCGGCTTGATTTCGGTACGTGTGTTCGTACTTTCGTTCGTAACTCGCAAATCTCAAAACTGGTTGAACGTATAATGTTGAAATTTTGTATTTAAGACTGGCATAGGGTCTAGTTGTGCATCTCGCATTATGGTTCTAATCGTCTGTACCAGAAGTGCACTTTACTTGAAACTTTTTTTGAATTTTTCTAATAAATCCAGAATGATCAGCCGTAGCATGTTGAAGTTCAGTATTTGGACTTGATGTTGTATCAGAATGGTTATCTGTTATTTTTGTATGAATCGGCCAAGCCAGAAGTGCACTTGACTTGAAACTTTTTTAAATTTTTTGCATAAATCTAGAATGATCAGCCATAGCATATTGAAATTTAGTGTTTGAACTTGTTGTAGCATCAAAATAGTTATCTCTATTTTTGTATCAATCGGCTGAGCCGGAAGTGCAGTTTATATGTATAACAGACATTCAGAATTTGCCGTATAAAACAATCAGTTTAATTGAAATGATAAGGTAGGTAATGATAATCTGTTGTAAATTTTTTTATTTTGTTTGACATTCTACATGTCAAAATATTATTAAAATTATAATAATTATAATCTGAAGTGACAGAAAACTTTATTGCATAAATTTGTGTATATATCAAATGATGTACAAGTAAGTCACGTGATGTTCACGTCAGATTTTTTTATTCTATATTCGGCTGCAAAATATTTTCCGCACATAATGTATTTTTTGATATACTGCCTCGGTATGATTTACACCCCTTATTATATACTATATCGTCTTCGGGATAGAAAATACAGCATATTTTTCTCTACATATTTTGTGTATCTTCTGACAAAATTTCACTATCCTTTTTTAAACGATTGATTAAAAGAAGCGTAACACTTGCTTTAACACAATATAATAAAATGCCTACTCTAGTTGTCTCACAGTTGCTTTCTCTCTTACACTATTGTAATGCTTTTAGGGTATTTGAGAATAAATGAAAATTGAAAAATACTCCATAACGATTTGTTACTCCGAACTTAATAATAACAATGCGATTAATTTTTATTTCTACAGACATTTATATCATTCAGATTATATTGACCAACTCTGTCGTTCTATTTACTTTGCGACCATATGATTTATTTTATTACCCTTCAAGTTAACGACGTAGTCCTTTATAGAGACAGAGAGAAGGGACTCTTTTGTTTACCTGCATACTACAATCTTATATGGTCGAATTACGATGGGATCGGTTAGTAAAACACTGCAACTGCTATCGTGGAAGATTTCAGACACCTGAGACATAAACTAACCAACCTATTTTACTCTGAATTCTTTTATTTCCACTACTTGCATCCACTAATTCAGTCAGCTTCGACCATCTTATAGATTAATTCAATTCTCGCTCACGAAATCGGGCATACTTAACTATACAAACTATATTATAATGATATGCTGAGTCTTGTAGATATATGCTAAAATATCAAGGAATATTATTTCTGAAAAAATTGGATGTTGCATGAATGAGTCTCCTAAAAAACTAATATTTGTGATTAAAGTAAAGTTATGTTATTATCCTACCGCAAAAGCTGTTGACAGGTTGTGGAATATGTTAATTATTCCACATTTTTTGCTATTTAACAACAGGCCATGCGATCAAAGGTGCAGTACCATTGTTGGAAATTTTTCAAAATTTATAATAATTATTCAGTCGAACAAAAATTTATAAATAAATCCATTTACATATATAAACAGTAATAATAATACAACTGTCAACATCAAATAGAATGCACTATTCAAATAATACCTGTTCTATGCATTTATATTACAATTAAACAGGTTAAAAATATTTTTTGCTTCAAAATCGTAGCTTGTTGAGGATGATTTGTCATGAATGGGTGTTTTTTTCATAGTTGACATCTGCCATTTCTAGGTAAAATAACCGTCTGCTTTTGAATGTCTTTGTTTTGGGTGCAGTTTGATAATAAATACATTTAATATTTTCATTAAATGGTCGATAAACAAGCATTTTAATTAGGTGACAATGCTGTTGGAACATTTTACTTATGTTTACAACAGATTCGATATTGCTTTGGAAGAATGCAGATAAATTATTGATAATAGGAGGTAGTTTACATGAATGCCCACCAAAATCATGTTCATCAATTTTTTTCAATTCAAAAAGTCGGATTATTTTTTATTCAATTCCCAATAAATTTTTTTTAAATTTTGATGGGAATATTAGTGAGAGTATTCTGCCAGCAACAAAAAATGGGTCATTGTTTCAGCACCAGCCATAATTTAATAACTTATTATTCAAACGGTACATTAATAACCTTGTCAAAAAATACTCATTTTGTTCCAAGATATTAACGGGGTAAATAAAATTAAACACAGCTCTAATGTGACCCACCCAAATTTAAAAATCCACTGAGAAAAACTTGTTCTTTAATGTCACGCCAAAATTCAGAACATAATTAAGAAGTTATTAAAAATTTATGAATCATAATAGATATTGAATAAAAAGTTGAGTTCCGGGTCCTTATTAAAATGTTTAAGATCCTTTTTCCTTTTTGAGAAACTGTTCATATTAATAATAAAAATTTCGTAATAAAATGATTTTGCATAAAATTGACTCAGCGCAATGCGTGATCGATTAATACGAGTAATTCTTAAAGCATATAAAAACGAATCCGCAAAATTAAATATGAGCTTCTTAACTTTTAATGACTTTTTTTGGGTTTTAAATTGGTATGCTAAAACTTGATCAACTTAGGCGGTCTGTAACTGCATATCTCGGCAATGTTAATTTTTCCTACCATAATCAAGTTTTTTTTTTGTTTTAGGCATTTATAAAGGTGGCACGCGTCGAATGATCCAGTTTGCAATATTATAACGTGAACGGAGTTGCACTGACAAAAGTTTCAATAAGATCAATTCCCAATCTTAGTTGACCTGTAAAATACGCGAGAAAATAGAAATAGAAAAATTCAGAGAGGTCATAACAAATAAAAGTTCCAACAGAGCCAAAATAGATGAATGTATTGAAGAAAGTATAAACAAAATAGTAAATTGCAAACAAATGAAAGTAACTTTAGATAAACAGATCACAATTAGAAATAGTTGGTGAGACAAGGATTGCAAGAAACACGTTGAGCAAGACAACAAAACAACAAAGAAAAATATATGAAGAAGATAAAATAATTCAGGAAACTATGTGAAAATAAAAAGGAAGGAAATATACGAAAATTAAAGGAAATGGTGCAATTCATAAACACAGAGCAAGAAGTATGTGAATACTAAAAAGTAAGGTAGCTCAGCACGCCTTGGGGAGTTTCGCCGCTATTAAACGAAGCTTTCTAGATCCATATTTAAGAGAGGATCATTTTTCATTTCTGGTTTCATATGCTACTCGCTATATTAATCCATTTCTTCTTGTCTCTTGTTTTCCCTTTCCATTTTAATATTTCCTCTGTTTTTAGATCTATTTCTTTTATCCATGATGATTTTGCTTTTTCTTTCCTTCTTTCTGCTGGATTCCATTCTTTGTTGTTTTATTTTTTCACTATACCTTCTTTTGATTCCCTTCCCGTCAATACTCGTTTTCTGATACTTTTTTCGGCCTTGGTATTCTTCTCATGATTCTTCTTTCCATTATTTCTACATCTTCTTCGTCTTTTTTCGTTATTGTTATTGTTTCGGCAGCATAAAGTGCTATTGGCATTATTATATATTCTCATTTTTGTTGTTTTTGACAGGTTTTACTTTTCAATAGTTTTTGATTTGCGTAGAAAGCTCTGTTTGTTGCTACTATCTTCTCTTTCATATCTGCTTCTCTTTTTCCTATATTTGTTATTGTGTCATCTAGATATTTGAATCTGTCTACCCTCTCAGAAGTATATTCTCCAATCTTCATTACTCTATCTTCTGTTGTTTCTCTGTTTTTTATTATTCTTGTTTTATTGATGTTCACTTCTAGTCCTATATTAATAATAATAATAATAATAATTACAATGTGGCTTAGTACTTCTTTTTCTCTTTCCATTTTATTATTCCCCCTGTTTCTAGATCTTCTACTTCCTTTATCCATTCAGATCTTAGTTTTCCCTTTTTTCTTTGTCTTGCTGGGTTTTATGCTAGGATTGACTGTATTTTGTCTTGTTCTATTCTCCACATGTGTCCGAGCCATCTCATTCTTTGATGTTTTACTTTCATCGCTATGCCTTCTAATGCTAAATTGAAAAGATTTGCTGATATAGCATCTCCTTGTCCTACTCCTTTATTTATTTCAAAGTCTTCTGTTTCTCCTTTCTGTGTTATAATACAATTTTTTGTTTTTTGCATTATTATTGCTTATTAGTCTCCTCAGTTTTCCTGATAATTCTAGTTCTTTTGAAGCTGTCATCAGTTTTTCTCTTTTGATTGAGTCAAATGCTCGATTGAAATCCACGAACAGTATCTTCATATTCATGATATTGTCACAAATATGAAATATTTGTAGTAATTAGGTCCCATAAATATTTATTTGAATTCGCTGTAAATGTAATCCTAGTTAGTATTGACAAAGTCGATGTTCAATTTTCGGACATGATTGACAGGCTATGGTCACTAGATGTTCGATGGTTGCCAGGCAACAACTGTTAGACAATTGAATGTTGGTCTATTGTCGGCTTAGGTATATAAGAGCGTAAATTAGGAGAGGAATTCGGTCATTCAGATATTCAGTAAATGTAACTTTGAGCGATATTGTGAAAATACGAGTATATAAAATAAATACTGGCACTGTCACCTGTGTTAATAAATTATTCTGAATAAAATCTGTGACAATATATTCTATATTTTTTTCAATAATTTGTTTTTCTATATGTATGCCGTCTTTTGCTGTTTTTTTTTTTTATGAAATCACATTTATATGCTCGACGATAGTTTTTCTAACTTTTGATAGTCTTCTTTGTATTACTGTAGGGAATATTTGAACAACAAAAACTGAGGAAAAAAATATATATTGAAGAATAACAAAGCTTTTACCAAAACCTGCTAAAAGGACAAACAAAGAGGCCTAGCACCAAAGCAGAAACAGAACAAATAGAGGCAAACAGCAAAGAAACATAAGATCAAATTAAGAAGCAAATAAGAAGATTAAAAAAACGGAATAGAAAATGAAACATGGTTGAACATTCCTGACAATTTAGTAAAACATTCAACGATCACAATGAAGAAAATATGGAACGGAGAAGAATTCCCGGAAAGATGGTAAACAGAAGTTATAATAGCAATGTTCAAAGAAGGGAAACAAAAAGACACCAAAAGTTACAGGAAAATAACAGACTACAAAAAAAATAGAGAAAATTCAGAGAAACAACGGACAACCTACATACTTTTATATGAAATACGAAACACAAAAAAGGTGGCAAACTGTACAACTGTTCCTAGATTTGCAAGCAGCATTCTACAAAGTCGAATAGAAAAAATTAATTGGAATAAAGGAGAAAATAGAAATAAGCAAGGAACTGGTAGAAAAGGTGAAAAAACTACGGAAATATAGGAGATTTTGGACGACAAAAGGACTGAGACAGGGATGCCCTTTGAGAATTGTCTCCTGTATATATAACAGATTTAGAAAAAAATTTGTTTGCAAATTTTGATGGGCAAATCGGAACGAGGAATTGGGGAGAAAGTAAGAGCTCAATGTAAAAAAAATTAAGACCATGAAATTCAAGAAATAGAAATACCTAAAATGGCTGAACTATGTAGTGTTAGATGAAATGAAAAAGGACAGTCTGGAAGCCAGAGAGGGAAATAGAGCGATGAAATTTGAAGAAAAGGTTCTAACAGGACAAAAAGAACAAATAATGGAAGAATGTTTCAAATAAATCAGAGAGAGTGATAATAAAAGAGAAAGAAATAACAAGCGAAGGAAATATTACGAGGACAATAGATACGCAGCAGTGGAAATAGATGCTAGGAGAGCAAGAGGACATATAGTACACGGTAAAATGATTGATACAAAAATGACTAGTTTTTCAAATCTTGCTTATCAAGTGTCAAAAATTGTTGGTATTACAGCGCCATCCAGCCTTGACTTTCCTATCAAGTCTTGTATATCATCTAAATTTACGATCTATTGCACAAAGAAACCATACGAATGCGTTCACGATCTAATCAAATTGTGATCTCAGTATTCATTAAACATCGAAGATATTGATCGATGTGCCTGCAAGACGGTTACGAAAGTTAATTCTGACACTAAAATTGATTTTATAGGTTCTTATTAATTAAGAGCGTGCTTTACATCCAGTTCACCACATAAATTAAACATAATTTATGTATGCAAGAGCGAATACAAATATATTCAGATTAGAATTACAAATTTTGTTATATTTAGTGTCCTGCAACTATAAATTAGTGATCCTAATCAAATTATTGTTGATTCAATTTCTGATGCTATAATTCTTTACAAAACAAATTTTGAGGAAAATTATTTTGTTGCTTATTCAGATAACTCCGAAATAAGCTGTAAACGTATTGACATTTCGTGTTATTTCTACAAATTATTCTTATTATACTTGTTTCGTTAGAAATGTTACGGATGTTATTCTAAAACCATTCATCTCTTCAACTTTCGACAAGGAAGTTGTCAATCGCGACACCAAAATGTTTACAACTCAGTTGGTGTTCACACGCAAATTAGACGAAATGAATAGATAAATAGGTTCTTGTGAGACCTGTCTTTCAAGAGGATGTACAACTCTGCTTCATAGATTGTGAATTAAAGATCCTAATTATCATATTTTTATTCTCAGTTCTTTTGATTCGTTCAGGAATACACTGAATATTATTATTTTCTCGAGCTTCTTTTCGCTATTATTATTATCATTATTATTATATGATTTCAAACTTTAAATCACCTTTTCTTGACCCTACGTTCCAGTCCATTTAGCACAACCGGAGGATTCCTAGCTCAAAACGTGCTAACTCCGCCACAGTTCTTAATCATGCTACGTGCAACCCCTATTAATGAGTACGGACACATTCCAATCGCATGGCCTAGACCTTTTCGAAGTTTCAACAGGATGAAGCGCAAGAAAGCTCCATCCCAGATAGAGTTTTGCCTGAGGTGATCAAGATGAACCCAGACTCCCTTGTCAGGCTCATTAATAGCATACTGAAAACAGAGAATTCCTCATTGAATGGAAGACAGCCGATCTCTTGCTGATCCCGAAGCCAAACAAGACCAACCCTCTGCCTATAGACCCATAGGTTTTCTGAAGACTATCGCCAAACTGGTAGAGAGTATAATATACACAAAACTGACAACCATTTGGGAAAGAAAAAGTAGCTCTCCGACCACCAGTACGGTTTCCAAACAGGTAGATCCATTATAGATCTGATGAAGCTAGTATATGATACGGCACAAACACAGAAAGGTAGAGGCAGAGGTCTGTGTGCTATGGTCACAATAGACGTTAAGAACGCAGAGCAACACATCGTGGATGCAAAGATGAAGAATGATGTTTCACAATAACTTATAAACATCATAGCAATTTACCTGCAGGATAGGTACATCATAAACCAACAAAAAACAAGCGGGGTCCCTCAAGAATCTATTCCAGGGCCAACGCTGTGAAACATCGTCTATGACAACGTGTTGCACCAAACAGTACCATGTGACACACGGATATTTGTCTTTGCCGACGACCTGGCGGAGTTATTAACAGCCAAGTGCATAATATCCAACAATAGATCACCAAAAACGAAATATAGAAGTACATGAGAAATTAGAGACAGGTACGAGCCAATCACCTTCCGTCTGGAGGATTCCCAGGTCAAACCTCAGCAAAAGGTAGAATATCTGAAACTCAATTTTGACTAGAATATCACCTTTCTTCCTCAGGTGCAGCAGATATTGGATAATGCGGAAAAAACCAATCATGGCCTTAAGACGTCTCTTCCCTCGTATGCAAGGACCAAAGGAGGCTGCTAGCTTCAGTGGCACAAAGTGTCATACTATACGCAGCTCCAGTGTGAGAAGAAGACCGACCTGACAGGCCCCCCTGCCTATAGACCTATATGTTTTCCAAAGACAATCGCCAAGCTGGTAGAGCACATAATATGCACAAAACTGACGAACCACTTGGAAAAGGAGAAGGGGCTCTCCGACCATCAGTACGTTTTTCGAACCAGTAGATCTACTATAGATCCGATTAAGCTAGTCTACGATACGGTGACGGAGAGGTAGAGGCAAAGGTCTGTGTAACGCGTTTAACTCGGTCCCAAAGCAACACATCGCAGATGTAAAGGTGAAGAAAGATGTTCCACCTTATAAACATTATAGCAACGTAGATGCAGGATAGGTACATCATATACCAACAGAAAAAGTATAGCATAACAAGCTGGGTCTCCCAAGAATCTTTTTCAGGGACATTAATGTGAAACATGACAAAGTATTGCACCTAAACTTACCATATGACACACGGATATTCTTCTTTGCCGAGGATCTGGCGGTTTTATCAATGACCAAAGGTGAAATATCGTTGGAGTGCAGAATGGGGGATACCCAGCAACATATCAAACAATATGACTGAAAGAAATAAGTACGCTCAAATCACTTTTCGTGGGGAGAAAACTCAGGTTGAACCTCAGCGAAAGGTGAAATATCCGGGACTCAATTTTGATCAGAATATCACCTTTCTTCCTTATGTGCGGAAAAAAGCAATAATGGCCCTTAAACACCTCTTCCCTCAGATGCAAGAATCAAAAAATAACATGACAAGCGGAGTCCCCCAAATATCCATCCTAGAGCCAATGCTATGGAACATCTTCTATGACGATGTGCTGCACCTAAGAGTATCATGCGACACACGGATATTCATCTTTGCCGACGACCTGGCGGTGCTCTCAACAACCAAAGACAAAATGTCGTTGAACTGCAGAGTGAAAGATATCCTACATAATATCCAACGATGGATCATTTAAGACCGAATAGAGATTCTTATTGGAAGAAAGAAGTACGAGCCAATTATTCTCCGTCCGGGGAAAGCCCAGGTCAAACCTTAGCGGAAGATGGAATATCTGGGACTCAATTTTGACCAGAATATCACCTTCCTCCCTCATGTGCGGAAGACAGTGAAAGATGCGGAAAAAACATTTGTGAGCCTAAGACGCCTCTTCCTTCGAATGCACGGACCAAAAGAGTCCAAAAACGTCATACTATTCGCAGTCCCAGTGTAAGAAGAAGACTGACCTGCCTGAAGACCCATATGTTTTCTAAAGACAATCATCAAGTTGGTGATATACACAAAACTGACGAACTATTTGGAGGAGAGAAAGTGGCTCTTCGACCAACAGTACGGTTTCAAAATCGATAAATCCACTTTAGATTCGATGAAGCTAGTCTACGATACGACGACGACAGAAACACAGAAAGGTAGAGGCAGAAGTCTATATGCCATGATCACAGTAGACGTTAGGAATATAGGGAAACACCTGCAAAGGTGGAGAAAGATGTTCCACCATATCTTATAAACATTATGGCAACGAACTTGCACGATAGGTACATCGTATACCAACAGAAAAAATATAGCCTGACAAGAGGGATCCCCCAATAATCCATTCTAGGGCCTACGCTGTGAAACATCTTCTATGACAACGTGTTGCACAGAGTACCATGTGACACACGAATATTTGTCTTTATCGACAATCCGGTGATATTATCAACGGCCAAGAATGAAATGATGCATATTATCCAACAATGGATCACCAAAAACGGCTTAGAGATCCTGAGACATCAGAAAGAGGTACAAATCAATCATTTTCCGTCTGAGGAAGACCCAGGTCAAATCTCAGCGGAAGGTGGCATATCTGGTTCTCAATTTTGACCAGAATATCACCTTCTTCCCTCACGTGCGGAAAAAACAATTGTGACCTGAGACACTTCTCTTCCCAGATGCAAGGACTAAAAGAGTCCAGAAGAAGGCTGCTAGCTTCAGTGGCACAGAGTAAGGAGAAGCACTGAGCAATAAGAACTGTCAAGCAATGTTATCTAGTGCCAACAGAAAGCTGGCCCTACTTATGTGCCAAGGTTATCTAAAACTTCCAGCAGAGGTTGCCGAGGCTTTGGCAAGATTACCTTCTTCAAAACTGCTGGTTAAAAAATGAGTTAGAGGCTACGGGAAACCAGCAGTCGAAAAAAGAAAAATAGCAACGGACAAATATCAGATGGACCAAGATCTAATGCCAGGTCCGCTAAAGTTCTTAATTGGGCTAGGTGATAATAGCTACCTGTGACCTCTATTAATGAGTGCGGATACATCCAATTTGCCTGACCTAGACCTTTTTGAAGTTTTACCAGGATGAAGAGCAAAAAAGTACTAGTCCAGATGGAGCTTCGCTCGAGGTGATCAAGATGAATCTAGGCTTCCTTGTCAGGTTTATAAATAGCATACTGGAAAC
Organism: Dromius quadrimaculatus; assembly: GCA_963989225.1. Lineage (NCBI taxonomy): Eukaryota > Metazoa > Arthropoda > Insecta > Coleoptera > Carabidae > Dromius > Dromius quadrimaculatus. The sequence goes on along the minus strand of OZ022334.1, from coordinate 5,891,940 downwards.
AGAGAATGCCCAATTTAATGGAAAACAGTCGACCTCTTGCTGATCCCGAAGCCAAACAAAACCGACCTGACAAACTCTTCTGCTTATAGATCTATATATTTTCTAAAGACAATCGCCAAGCTGGTAGAGCGCATAATATGCACAAAACTGACGAACCACTTGGGAGGGAAAGTAGCTCTCCGACCACCAGTACGGTTTCCGTGTTGCACCTAAGAGTACCATTCGACACACGGATATTTGTCCTTGCCGACGACCTGGCGGTATTATCAACGGCCAAAGATAAAATGTCGTTGAAGTGCATAATATCCAACAATGGATCACCAAAAACGAAATAGACATAGTACCTGAGAAATCAGAAAGAGGTACAGGCCAATCATCTTCAGTCCGGGGAAGACCTAGGTCAAACCTCAACGGAAAGTAAAATATCTGGGATTCAATTGTGACCCCTCATGTGCGAGAAATAGTGAAAAATGCGAAAAAAACAATTATTTCCTTAAAAACGCCTCTTTTCCTGAATGCAAGGACCAAAAGAGTAGAAAAGGAGGCTGTTAGCTTCAATGGCACAGTATGAGAAGTGCTTAATTATAAGAACTATCAAGTGCCAACAAAAAGCTGGCTTGACCCATCTGCCAAGGTTATCGAACACTTCCAACAGAGATTGCCGAGTCTTTGGCAAGATTGCCATCTCTGGAACTCCTGGTAGAAGAATGAGAAGAAAATAGAAGTGAAGCATGGCAGGAGAGACAAATATCAAAAAACTAATGCCGGATATGTTTCCTTGGCTGGAACGACAAATAGGTGAAGTAGAATTCCACCTTATCTAATTCCTTAGTGGCCATGGTGTCTTCAAGACCTTTTTACATAAAATCAATAGAGCTGAAGACAGTTACTGTATGTTTTGTCCGGAAGAATGGGACACGCCTGAGCCTCTTCCGCTGTACAGAGTTTCAAGACCTACGGAACGGTATAAGGAATAGTCTTGGAACAAACATTGACAAGAAAAACACAAAAATGTTGGGAAATAGGAGTATTGGGCATCAAGCATCAAATCCATGATGAGGAGGCAGGAAGAAATTTCAAGGCAATCAAAAATCATTAGAAAATTTTGTATTTCCACTTATAATGAGTTGTTTATGTCATTTTTATCATGTTTCGAAACTCTCAGATCTTGTTATTCCAATCCATAATTTATACGTTAAATCGTATCTCTTATAGACTGTCATTTTGTGATATGGCTATCAATGTCGAATTTGTTACCAAAATTCTTGATTGAATGTTTATATCTTGAATCAATATAAGAAAAATATATTATTCCTTCCGTTACAAAAACATTGACTTAAAATTTGCATAATTAATAGGATTAGTACAAGTCTTAATTAATTTTGTTTATTTACTATACTTATTATTCACATTCTTGAACAGAAAATAGACTTCAATCAAAATCAGACGAATTTTTCCAATATTTTCAACAGTATCTTTGATTTTACAGCATTTAATATAAAATCGAATTAAAATAAGAAATCTGTTGATATTAAAAAAAATATCGAGAAACTGCAAGGGAACAACTAACGCATAATTTTGTCCATCTTCCTCAGCAATACTATGTCGTAACGTTATAGACTTAGAGACTGCGACCAGTTTTCAAACTGTCTCTACGAATAAAACCATGTTTAATAAGCTTTTTCTATGACTTGTTTGTATCTTCAATATTTCAGCTTGAATTGAACAGTATTTATAGTTCAGTTGGTCATCATGGCTTGCTTGTTAAGAAAGTGATCGCTATAATTAGAGAGGAATCTTGAGAAATTTAGCGTTACCCAAAAAATATTCATCAACATATCGACATTGTAATTACTATTCCTACATTTCTCAAAACGGTCGAAATTATGCTGAAAAACTCATCCTATAAATCTTGGTCAGCGAATTAAGATTTCTCTTCATATTTTTTATTCCAGATTTCAATACATAAATAATTACCAAACACGGAATAAGTTGGTGCTCACTCATAATTCATTTGTAAAAGTCAAAATAATTAGCTGGCCACATTGTAATTATAATACTTTATTCTTAATTTTGCTTGCAGCTACTAAAAACGCATATGGTGCATACCACACATATGGGTGAGAGTGTGTGAGAATTTTCGGTACGAACACCTGCCGAAAATGACAACAAATTCGTTATTTATCGTGAGAAGGGCTTAAATTTGAATACTTTGAATGCTATCACCCGCTAACCATAATATCAGAGCACTTGTTGGTCCTGTATTCGTTTTGGAAGGCTCAAAATCGACAGAGATAAGAAATGAGTAAGATTCGACATTAAAAGTATTTGTTTCTTCATTTTCGATGGTTGAAAGTAGGCGGCTGAATTTGAACGTGGCCGTACGTCAATCAATGGCGACGCACGCACAGGACGCCCCAAAACCGTCGCGACCGACGAAATCACCGGGAAAACCAACAATTTTATTTTAGACAATCGTCGACTAAAGATTCGAGAGATTGCTGAGGCTATAAACATGTCGACAAACCATGTTTACAGCATTTTACTTGATTTTTTAAGTATACAGAAGCTGACTGCTTGCTGGATGCCGCGTCTATTCTATTAACAGTCGATCAAAAACGCATTGATTTGAACATTCTTCAAGTATTTAAACGCAATTTCACTAAGTTTTTAGCGCATTTTTTGGAAAAAAGCGCTATTATATTCACTTTGGCTGTCTGGCTGGCTGGCTGGCTGGCTGGCGTGATGCTGAGTTCTCAGCAACTATACTATTTACAGACTTGAAACTGGTACTAAATAAAAGCTGCTATTTCGTAGGTTTGCACAAATTGCTTTAATTCAAGCTCAGTGATTGTGGAAGATTAAATTATTCAATTACTTGTTTCGAGTGAAACAATGCCCATATGTATATATGACATTAGGGATATGGCAACTAAAATTTATTAAAGGAGATAAAAATTTAGTTACAACTTTCGCCGCGAGTGTCACTATTATTATGTACTGTTGTCAAATCTGTCCGGGATTCATTCAATGACTTGTTTGACGCGAATTTGAAGTTCATTAGAATGAATTATTATTATTGGATGAAAATTTATTCACTTATGGTGTATTTTTTTTATATAGCTTTGATAAAGATCAAATTATCATTTTAAGGTACAGCACTTGACCTCCCGTCAGTCAATAACTAAACAATGAAGATTAAAAGGTATTTTTGAGTTTGTACATGCATAAATTATGTACCTATCAAATGGTCAACTTGAAACTAGTACTAAATGGAAGCTGCTGTTTCGTAAGTTTGCCCAAACTGATTGATTTCAAGCTCAGTAATTGTGAGAGATGGTAATTTGCGAAATCTTTGAAGTGACAAACATTCATGAGCTGCCAAAAATGCGCTTTCATCATCTAGATGATTCTTCCTTTTTTTCGAAGTTTCATCACTGTAGATGAATCTTGGATACGTCACTACACGCCAGATACAAGACAGCAGTCCAAACAATGGATTGGAGCAGGGGAAGGAGCGCGTAAAAAAGTCAAAATAGTCATGGCAACGGTTTTCTGGGATTCTCATGGTAAAGTGTTAATAGACTACTTCTGAAAAGGAAGGACTAGCACGGAGGCCTACTATTCCATTATTGGACAATTTGAATGATGCAATCAAAATTAAACGTCCCCATCTGACAAAAAAGTTCGATTCCAAGTGTTTCCACATGATCCGTATTCGCCAGATTTGGCTCCCAGCGATTTTTCCCTCAACTTAAAATAATGGCTAGGGAAGAGGGGCGAAAATTCGCTTATTTTTAGTCCTGATCACATCTTAATATTCTGAAGGTATTGAAAAATTAGAATATCGTTGGATTAAATGTATTTGATATTCAATTATTTAGTACTGCAAGTATACTTCCTTTTCAACAGACAGATCCCTTATTAATCGGGTGATCTATATCATTATACAAGTACATAACTTACAGATGAATCAGAAGATGAAATATTTTTTATGCAGGCATATTAACGGTATATCCATCTTCCATGATCCACTATAATTAAGATATCAGTAAAATATCTGTCCAATGCCCAAAACCGCTCGTGTTCAGTGGCACCGTTCGAATAGTTACAAGTAATTTATATCCCGGACAAAGATCTGTACCATGTTTCCGAACCAGGGAGCGCAATCTGCCAAAAATTGATTTATTAACATCTGATTTGGCGAATGAAATTCTTCGGATAAGTTTCGCAGCCAATATGTAAATGATGGACCGATGATTTTCCGTGAAATAATTATGAAATTAATAGTACTTTCAACATAATGTTTGCATGAAGAAAAAAGATTTTCGGAACTCATTTTTTGATAAATATGTTTTATTTCGAGAAGTTCTGTATATGGAAAAGATTAGAAACACAACGTTTCAACAGCAAAGTGCTGCCTTTTTCATGTGTAAAGTATAATAAATAAACAAAAATTGTCAAGCCAACAAAAATACAGAAGGTGACTAGATAAAATATTAACTCCTAGGATCGTAGAGCTCTGCCTGTGGTTTAGCATATAATTCAATGTCCACGGGTCTCCAGGAGATAAAAATGAAGGTCTAAATAGGGAAATAGTCGACTCCTTGTGGTTCTAGGTCAATCTGGCTCTACTCTTTTTGGTTTGGCGCATAACTGAACCATCCACAGATCTTCAGGAGGCGGTGTTGAAGTAACTCCTGCAAGTAGATTCATAGATAAAAATAACTTGAAATTACTGGTAACCACGATCGATTGAGCTCATAACCAATATTCACATTCAAATTATTAGGTGATTTTTTAATTTCTATTGCTTCTCGTATTAGCCTCTTGAACCAATTGTTCTCTTTAGTCAGAAGCTTTGTATTCTTAAAGTCAATGCCATGTAATTCTTAAATGACATGCTCAGCAACTGCAGACTTTTCTGGGTGGTTCAATCTTATATTACGAGAATGCTCTTTCAGTCTTGTTTCCACAGTCCTCTTGGTTTGTCCAATATATACTTGGCCACATTGGTAAGGAATCATGTATATTCCTGGATACTGTAAAGGAAATCTGTCTTTAACATTACCAATAAGGTTTCGAATTTTCAAATTTGAAGTGTAAGATGTTTTTATGTCATATTTATGAAAAAGTCTTCCAATTTTATCAGTTATATTAGCTACGTAAGACAACGTCACAAATAATTTCTTATTATTTGGATCTTGAACAGGAGAAATAGAATTCTTTTCTCTAAGTGCTCTCTTGATCTGTATTTTATTATAACCGTTCTTCAAGAAAACATCATCTAAAAATTTGATTTCATCAGACATTTTACTTGGATGACATAAAGTAAAGGCTCTCTGATATAAAGTTTTAATGGTGCAAAATTTTTGAGCTGGATGGTGTTTGGAGGACTCAGATAAATATTGATTTGTATGATTCGGCTCTCTATATACTGAATGGATGAGTTTACCATTATATTGTTTCTCCAGGTGAACGTCCAGAAAAGGAAGACAGTTATTTTCTTCAATGTTGCATGTTCAGATGATTCAAAAATATATTCAATTCATCTCTACCATGAAGCCAAATAACAAAAACATCATCAACATAACGTAGCCAAACAGTGGGTTTCTTCATAGCTGTGCTTAAAGCTTTTTCTTCAAAATTCTCCATGTAAAAATTGGCAATAGATAGAGAAATAGGAAAACCCATGGCAGCACCATCGATTTGCTTGTTAAAATTACCATTGAAGATAAAGAAACAAAAAGTCAAATAATGTTTGAAAAGCTTGATAATATCAGATGAAAAATGATCTTCTAATAATTTCAAAGTATCGATGATAGGTACTTTTGTGAATAAACATGAAACGTCAAAACTGACAAGTAAATCATTATCTGTCAATGTCATATCACTAATCAAATCCACAAAATGCACTTAGACAGAAGAATTCTATTCCTCCTGTTCAAGATCCAAATAATAATAAAATATTTGTTACGTTGCCTTACGTAGCTAATATAACTGATAAAATTGGAAGACTTTTACATAAATATGACATAAAAACATCTTACACTTCCAATTTGAAAACTCGAAATCTTATTGGTAATGTTAGACAGATTTCCTCTAGAGAATCCAGGAATATACAAGATTTCCTGCCAATGTGGAAAAGTATATATTGGACAAACCAAGAGGACTGTGGAAACAAGACTGAAAGAGCATTCTCGTCACCCAGAAAAGTCTGCGGTGGCTGAGCACGCCATTCAAGAATTACATGGCATTGACTAAGAATACAAAGCTTCTGGCTAAAGAAAACAATTGGTTCAAGAGGCCAATAAGAGAAGCAATAGAAATAAAAAAATCTCCTAATAATTTGAATTTGAATACTGGTTATGAACTCAATCGATCATGGTTATCAGTCATTTGTTCTTAGTTTCAAGTTATTTTTATTTATGAAACTTGCAAGAGTTACTTCAACACCACCTCCTGAAAATCTGTGGATGGTTCAGTTATGTGCCAAATCAAACAGAGTAGGCTTCTGGGTGTTATGATGACTTAGCCTTGTTACAGTAGAGCCAGATTGACCTAGAAGCACAAGGAGTTGACTATTTCCCTATTTAGACCCTCATTTTCTTCTCCTGAAGACCCGTGGACATTGAATTATATCCTAAACCACAGGCAGAGCTCTACGATCCTAGGAGTTCATATTTTATCTAGTCACCTTTTGTATTTTTGTTGTCTTAACAATTTTTGTTTATTTATTATACTTTAACACTTGAAAAAGGCAGCTGTTGAAACGTTGTGTTTCTAATCTTTTTTATATACAGAACTTTCCCAAATAAAACATATTTATAATGTTTACATAATTTAAAATTTGAAAAAAAAATTGACAGCAATTTTGGTTTGAACAACACATCACTCAATTGTGTGACTACAAATGCAGGAGCCTTTAACCCGCTAGGAGTGTGGCAGACACTTATAGTGCACTCAGTAGATTGATATTTCTTCATCCGTAGGGTGCAGTTACCAGTCAATAAAGACTTGAATATTATATGCTGGTGCAAACAATATGATCTACAAATTGATGTCGAATTCAATTAAAGACGATGCTTCAAATCAAATTTAATTCATGATTATTAATTTTTTAGCGCATTTTTTGGAAAAAAGCGCTATTATATTCACTTTGGCTGTCTGGCTGGCTGGCTGGCTGGCGTGACGCTTAGTTCTCAGTAACTATACTGTTCACAGACTTGAAACTGGTACTAAATAAAAGCTGCTGTTTCGTAGGTTTGCACAAATTGCTTCAATTCAAGCTCAGTGATTGTGGAAGATTAAATTATTCAATTACTTGTTTCAAGTGAAACAATGCCCATAGATATATATGACATTAGGGATATGGCAACTAAAGTTTGTTCAAGTAGTTAAAAATTTAGTTACAACTTTAGCCGTGGATGTCACTGTTATTATGTACAGTTATCCAATCTGTCCGGGATTCATTCAATGACTTGCTTGACGCGCATTTGAAGCTTATTAGAATGAATTATTATTATTGGGTGAAAATTTGTTCACTTTTGGTGTATTTTTTTTTATATAGCTTTGATAAAGATCAAATTATTATTTTAAGATGCAGCACTTGACCTTCCGTCAGTCAATGACTAAACAATGAAGATTAAAAGGTATTTTTGAGTTTGTACATGCATAAATTATGTACCTATCAAATAGTCAACTTGAATCTAGTACTAAATGGAAGCTGCTGTTTCGTAAGTTTGCTCAAACTGCTTGATTTCATGCTCAGTAATTGTGGGAGATGGTAATTTGCGAAATAACAAGCATTCATGAGCTGTCAAAAATGCTCTTTCATCATCTAGATGATTCTTCAATTTTTTAATGTATTATTGTTCATATAGCAATAGAAACTAACTTGACCCTATCCCGTAATTCTGTAAGACTGTCTTTAAAGACGAATACATTGGAGCACTTCTCCATTATGCCGCTAGATAGTACTTGTGTTGAGAGTCTCTAAAATTACATTAAGGAACTGTATCTACGAATTAGAATTCAACCCCTGATTATTTCAGCTCCCAAATATTCACAATCAAAGTCCAAAGCATCCTCTACCACATAATAAAAGAGTTCTGGATACCACGTCATCAGTTTCTCAGTACTTATGATATCATCACTTCTCCATTCGTCCGCTAGGTGGTACATATATCGGGAGTCTCTGAAATGCCGTATCTACGAATTAGAATTGAGGCTCAAGTCTATAAGACATCCTACCAGTTTTCTAAGAAAGATATTGAACTTTTTTTCCAGACAGATGAACAATAAATCACAAAAAAAGTAGACTTAGAGAATTAGTGGCTGTCAAAAAGCTCTTGAAGATTGACGCCTTATCCTGGTTTCTTCCTTTGGTCTTTCCCTATTGCATCACGAACCTTTGTTACAATACAATACAATAAAACTGTAAGGATTTTTTTGATTTGTGCACGCATTACGCGGAAAGTACTTGACAGATTATAATAAAATTTGGCATAATGATAGCTCCTGGATCACTGTTCAGAATAAATTCAATCCTGGAGAATAAGCAGGCTCCTACAATAAAAAAATTGCTTCGTACGTATTCCTACCGCTTCAATTGCCAGCCTAAAGTTATTTTATTACCATCGTGTGAACATATTTGAATCATTCAAGTTTGTCAGAATTAGTTCGCACAGAAAAGCGAATAATTGGCCAGAAAAAATCTCAATATGTTTACTTGACATCTGACCGCATTTCCTAAATTGTCTTCATTAAAATCACACTGCTGTAATTTAAAAAAATCTTACAAATATTTTGTAACGAACTGCAAAAACGATATAATTGTTTTAAAGACCCACAACCATCTGAAAATATTTTTGCTTGTCTTAAAATCCTTAATTTGAAGAACAGAATTGGCAACTTCATTCTTGCAAATTTCATTCGTCGATTTCTTGCCATGTTTCCAGATAATTTGTTTTATATTAAGCACGGAGTATAAATTCCGGGAGTTGATATTAAGTTATTTATTTTTAATAACTTGCAGAACTTGTTTTTCATTTCTTTATTAATCTTAATGTTTTGCATAAAATAATAACATAATTTCGAATCATCGCAAGAAGAGTTTTATATGGCTAATACGTGAGCCGCTGTTGCTCATTATCTTGTAGGAATTTACATATTTTTAGGTCTTAATTTCATTTCGGTGGATGTAAAGATTTTATTGAACCTAATTCAGCAATTATTTCACAGAAATAAAAGTTTTAATCACGTTTTCAAAGAGAACATACTTTAATATTCATCTGCAGTGATGAACGACCGTCTAATACGATGATTTGGGGCATGTGTAAAATTTTTGGCCATTAAATTCATTTGTGGATTTGATCTTTGAACCTTTCTTCCACAACAGAAAGTTATTTCACTACTCAATCATGAATTGGTTCATGATTGTATTTTATTGTTAGTATTTCATTAATTTTATGCTCGTAATTAAAAGCAATTTTATAGATTTCTAAAAGATCCTGACGTTCATTACAAATATTAAAATAATTTACGATTTTTGGAATGTAAAATTTTTATAGCGTTTTCCATTTTTATTACGGCTTCTGGGAATCAATGCAGTGATTTACAGTTTATTTAAGATCCCAAAAACAAATATTTAATTTTTCATTTCGGGAAAATTTATGTGAATGAGATACATTTGAACTAAATAAAGAAATAAGGAAACGAGTTTTACCAGTTGAAAGCATATGAATATTTAATAGAAATCAATTATAGGCCTTAAAATATGTTGAAATTTTATGGAATGAATAATGAACAAAGATTTAGGAATGCAGAATTGGATAATATAGTTTTTTATCCCAATTCCGTTATAATTTCAATGTTATTCATGTTTTTCTTATACTACACTTGTTTCTTCGACAGTAATCAAGATATAGATGACAAATAATTATTGAGGCTTGACTTCTCGAGCGGCATTAGTAAAACTGCTTATTCGGAATCCATAGCTGTATTTAAAGTTGATTGCATGTTAAACTACTTGAATTATAATTACTTGTACCGTCAAAGCCCAAGGCTGGTGCACTTGTTGATGATAAAACACACTGCCGTGCAGAGATGCAGTAATACAGTTGAAGAAATTCTAAGAATCTGTCAAGTAAAGTGCGCTTTCGGCACAGTAGGTCATCATTCTAATGCTACAACATTCCTAAATACTAATATCCAAGAATCTACGGCTAAAAGTTCTAAATTTATGCGCAGAATAAAAAAAAATTCAACTGAAGTGCCCTTCTGGTTCAGTCGATTGTTATGAGATCAGTAGGCAATCCTACAGCAGACTAAAATACTAAATTGAATTGAGATTTGCGAGTTACGAATGCACATGCGTACCGACATCAAGCCGAAAATAGTCAAAATGGATTGAGGGATGCTCAAAACGGATATTTCTATCAAAATGTCGAGATGTGAATTTTGTCGGTCTCATAATACTTGTACTTTGTACAAATAAGTAAAAATACGTGATAAGCGAAGTGCGTGAGCTCCTTGAAGCAATGACTTAGTGAAAATTCTATTGATGAAACGTGATTCGATAAAAGGTGGTCTTGCTATATAAGAGGTCTTGTAATTTTAGACCCGCTAGTCTTCTTATAGACTAAAATGCATATGCTTGTGCGATCTGGAGTCCAACATCGGAGAAATATTCTGAATTACTGGAGAAAATTCAAAAATCATTTTTAAGAAACTTACACTTCAAAATTTATAAAGTTTTTCTAAACCATCTGAACAGAATATCTTATATATCTCAATTAGAAGAATTTAATATGATCTCTCTGAATAACAGAAGGAAACATACATTTGTCATAATGATAGGTAGCATCCCACAGAACAAATTAGATATACCTGATTTTTTGAGCAAAATCAATATTGTTGTCCCCGATGTAAACTAAGATCTAGATCCTTAAAAATCGCAGGCAACTTCGCATTCACGCAATTAAATTTAGCAATAAAATTTGTTTATGAGCTTATCTCTGAATCTGAAGAAATTAATATTTTTAACACTTCTATAGTCTATCTTAGGAAATGTATACTTACTAATAGTTCCAACTAATTTGCTTGGCCACTGATTCGCTGTAATTGGATTTTGTATCTGTTGTGCGTCAGTATAAATAAAGCATTATTATTATTATTATTATAACTAATCACAAACAATTAGCCACGGCTTCAGTCTAAGCGGAAGTTACGATGAATATGTTTTTTTTTCCATAAATCTTGAATTTTTATTGTATCCAGTAGCAATGTATAAATAATTGTTGGATATCGGTAACATCTGGTGAAATCTGACGTATGGATTTCAACATAAGTGTTGGTCTTGTACCGTAGGTCTTGGTTTTGGTCTTGTTCAATCAGTCTTGGTTCAGGTCTTGCATTTTTGCAAGTCTAAGACCAAGTCCGTAAGACCAAGACTGATTTTGCCATCACTACCCAGAGAGCTTCAAATTGATACCAAACTAGATATCATTATATTAATTTGTAAAAAAAAGAATTGACGACCGTTTAAATACCATTTCTGACATTTTTACTAGAATTATTCCCGCAGGAGCTTCAATTTGGTAGCAAACAATTATTGTATAGAAAAAATTGATGAACGTTTGCATGTGATGTTCAAAAATTAGTACTAATTATTCTTATTTTACATTATGATTTTTATTCAATTTCTCCGCGTGTTTGTGAAAAATATAACGAATTTTAGAATTTAGTTCTTAATAATAACAAATGGACCGCTGAAATTTTGAGAAATATGAAAAATGAATGCTCTTTAAATTATTCGAGGATCAATTTCAATTATCGTTTATATTTAAATGCAAGAAACCAAGAAGCTCTATCAATAAAATGTTGGTACCGCTGATTGAAAAAAGGCTTATTCACGAACTTAAGGCTCACTTTCCAATAAGAAGCTCGAATATTCAAATTTCAGTCAAAAATGTGTAGGTATTCTACAGTTATAATGCTTCCAGACTTTTTAATAATTACATTCTTTAGGCTCAGTAAGGCCTAAAGTCTGAATCGTGAAGATCCATCAGAATTTCAAACTCACAATAGTTTTTCTATTAAATGTAGGTCGGGAAAATAGGCACGAAAAAACGGAAAAGTTCAAAGAGAAACTCTGGAGTGTGCCTTAGATTTGTTTGGTCATTCAAGGATGGGTCAACATGATTTTCTATTGATTTTTTAATTTCTAAGTTCTAAAGAAAATTGAAAACTCTACGATAATTCCAGATGTGCATTTCGTAGCATCAAAATCAGGACCGCTTCCAATCAAATGATCTGCGAAACTTGGTTGGGTGTTTTGAAATTTTAGTGAGCACGTTTTTAATCTTATTGCAAATTTTCTACCGATTTTACCCACATAGCTAGCTTCATGTGTACTACGGTTTAATCTATAAACACCAGATTATGCTGTCAGTTCAGGCTATTCCGCATTTCTGCAGATTTTCCTTGACAAAGTTGTCAGGGAATTTATTTCTTGGAAAGTAATATATTTTGCACCTTATGTTCCCTGACGGCCAAATTGTATATGAATCGATCGGGTATTTAGTGGTCAATAGGATGTCAGACTTTATAAATGCAGGGTCCTGTCCTAAGTGTCGCAAAAAAGGCCAATTCTGGTCAAGTTTTTCGACGCAACTTTTCTGATAAAACTTACAAATAAAACTAGTACCAACCGATGAAGAAGATCAAATACTTCAAAAAAACAACAGGGTACCGCCTCCTATCCTGTCGATAGAATAGTTGTAGCCACTACTTAGTGAGAACCATTTTCGTATTGAACTTTCCTGATCGACCTTATGAAGTACAGCTGGGTTCGAAATCGAGACCTAAAAATCGGAAAGACTTCAAGAGTGAGTGCTGCCTTTCCGAACAGGGTGGGAGTCAGCAGATCGATATTCTCGTGTTCAGGACTCCAGCTATATATCAGGAAAAATAATCGTACATTCGATGAGTCATAATTAGGTCCTAAAAATCGAATAATTTTAAGTGGGGTTGTCGGCCTTCCGGGCAGGTAGAGAGGCAGACCCATGGCTTCTTCGTGGTCAGGAAGGTTCGAGCTTCAATTTGAAAAAAATAACTATTGTAAGCTCGATCAGAGAGGTTCAATACGAAAATGGGTTACACGTAGGGGTGGCTGCCGCCCTCCTGAACAGGGCAGGCGGTAACATTCTGGTTTATTCTCAAAGTACTTGAGCTTCATTAACGATTGGTACTAGTTTCAATCGTAAGTTCTATGAGGGAAGTTGTGTCAAAAATTTTGACCAGAATTGGCTGTTTTTTCGACACTTGGACAAGAATCTGCATTCATAAAGTCTGGCATCCTATTGACCACTAAATACTTGATCGATTCATATACAATTTGGCCGTAAGTCCGATCAGGGAGCATAATAATGTGTTTTAGAAAAACATCCCTAAAGACCGCCCACATAGTGATGCGAACTTGAGTCGAGGTTTATCGAGAAGCAGAAACGAATTGAGACATTATCCAAATATCTAGGAGTATCTATACACGAAAATGAAAACCTTAACCAAGAAATCAGAAATGGAACTAACAATAACGGGAGACTCTTCAACGCCTTAAAAACAAAGTTCCTAGCAAAGGAAGAAGGACAATACAGTTAAACTAGTACACAGTAGAATAAGGAATGTGGGGATGAGATTCCTAAGGCGAATAGAAGGAGAAAAAAGTACGACTGCATTAGAATGAGATGTACAAAAATTTAAACGTAATACCGGTGAAGAAGGTGATAGAAGAAGGACAAGAAGATGATAGCCAAACAAGTATATGAATCTAGAGTGATAAAAAGAAGAAAAAGAAGCAGACCAGCAAAAACCTGGGTTGAAAACATCAGACAGGCAATATGAATTAGAGGGTCCAAAAGTCAAGAAGATTATGGAAGACAGAAAAGCCTGGAAAGACTTCTGGAGAAATAAGCCCAAGAAGCAAGAATGAAGAAAAGGTCACACCGAAAGAAAGATAGGCTTTAGGATTAATTAAGTATAATAATAAATGTTACTTTATGATCGAGCTTTGAATTTTTTGGTGGGAAGTAAGCCCTCAAGCACTCATTATATGAAAAATATCCACTAAAATATTCGTAATAAAGACAAATGTGAGAGAAATTGGATAAAAGAAAGATTGCTATGATAATTGGTGAGCTTTTTCAGCTGATTTAGTTTGAAGCTTCAGCAGGGGGTTGAGCTAGTTTTGGTCAATATCCTTAAAAGTAATCACAGCCTTCTTTTAGTAATCATTGCACTTTCTGAAGCACTTCTTTCACCAGTTCATCCAATTACTAACTGCTGTTTTTAGTCATATTTTACAAAATATAACCGTAAATCTATTTCAAACTAACCTTAATCAAAGTCGAAATCCTAGAACATAGAAATGATAATCTTGTAAAGATCAGTAAAAGAACAGGGGCGAGCTATTCTTTAATGTGATATTATCAAAACTCTGTATCAAAAAATTCTCCCTAATTTACTCCAAATTACAAAAATACCAACAGTAAGATTCAACCAAAAATTCCTAGAGCATTTTCAAGACATGTCAGTACAAGAATTCTGAAGCATATGTCGGCACAATAGCAAATGGTAACAGATATACAGATACCATCTTCCCTTCCATCTGATACCAAAATGTTCGAGTTACAAAAACCTGCAACGTCACAAGCGATCGCAGCGACAGTGGCGGTTTTGTGAAGCACAATGGGGTGAGATCAAGCCGAAATATCAACCATTGAATTTATTTCATTGGGAACATAAATATTATAACTATCATGATTTTTTTGAGATGGATATCTCTTCTATGGATGGCTGCGTCTCGAAGTGTTGAAAGAAGTGTTTAGTTGCAGGGTTATCATATGTCTTTTTGATAAGTTTTTTGAGTTTTATTTCAAGGGTTGACAATAAAAATGTGACAGTAATTTGTCCCACTTTTTTACTGTCTAGATATTTCTGGAAGGGTTAAAAATACATTTTTGGTGCTTGCAAGGGTATTTCAACCCTTCGCCGAAGAAATAAACTGAATTCTTCTATTTATAATGCGCCTAAAAAATTTTTTTGAATATTTCAATAAAAATTTGGTTTGGGAACAATCCTCGTATATTCAAATTTAATTAATTCTGAGTATGTTCTCTATTACTTAGTTTAACAATAATCTATTCTATTTCCTCCATTTGGATATCAGAATAATGCGTGTCCTTTTACTGGGAGTAAATTAAATTCTTGTAAATAGCATCCATAAATTCATCTGCATATTAAAAGTGTTCAACCCATCCTCATTTACACCAAAGATAAGCACAAGATATGCCTCAACTGAGTAATGCGTGCCCCGAATCGATTCTCACTCTTTGAGTGGGCAGATGAAGAAGCATTTTGTTATTTGCCTATCAAGGATAATGAGATCAAGCACGCTATTAAACAGGAGAGGTTTTTAATGAAAATATAAACACGTTTATAATGAACAATTCCAATTCTAAGTAATAATATTTTTAGCTTAATTTTGTTGGAGCTACTTGTCGCTTTATAGGAACAAATTAAGATTGAGAGGAATTCTTGGCAATTTCTGATTAAATCGGAATATTTTTGACAGATTGATGTAAGAAATGTTATAGATATTATAGAAAAAACTATTGAACCAATTAATTATTCTTTGAATAATGAAAAAAATTCGATGTTATTTCTTGAGAGACTTCTAATAAAGGAATCATTGATAAATATTAATCATTACCTGGTATCTAATAAATATTAAATAGAAAACCAATCTATCACATAGTGAAGATCCTCTCTCCTCATTAGCTTAATTATCTGTCTCTCAAAGGCCCAATTCAAGCCAGAAAAAAACCTTTTGTAAGTGATCATTAGCACGTGCCGTTCTCCAGCATATTTTATTCTCTTCTCTTACATCAATTAATTAATTCAGCATAACCACTGTTCTGAGCCATAATCCGATATTATGAACTGAATTCCTTTTGGAATGGCACAAGATATCGGCTGATAACCGGTCAAGCAGCACCTGTCTCTACTTGCGTCTGCCACTGTACGGAGTGCTTAATCACAAGTCATAATTACACCTTGTTTTTACGGGATTCAACGCTAAATTTACTCGTTTTTTTATGGACAGAGATGTCGCGAAACTGGGCTACAGATGACACATTGATCGCTTTCAGGAAGAGAAGCTGTAAGCAATTATCTTTGGTTGCTGGTTAATAGTCACTGTATTTTGGGCAATTATTCTCTATTATTGTTATGACTTAATAGTCTCTTTTCGGAATATGTGAGGGTACTAAATTGAAACGGCAGAGTGAATTACTATCTGAATATATTTGACCTAGCGTTCACTACAAAATGATGTTCACCCTACGCTTCCCTCACAATACTGACTATACTTTCTTAAGGGATGAATCTGCTTAGGAGGCAGCAACCTCCCTCTTCTCCTTGGTGTAAAACTGCAGATGACCATCGTGACAACTTTGTCAAAGATAAAATAAAATAAAGTTCTTAACATAACTCCCCCGCCTGGTGGATTCACAGATTCACGAGGACTAAGGAAATCGATCATATTTCATACCTAATCTCAGCTTGGGTGAACATCAACCTTATATTTATCTTAAATTAATAGTTTAAACATATATGTAATTAACAATGTAATTGATTAGTCTATTTTCATACACGCGCACTATGCTCTGCTCTACACATCACTAGGCAACACACACAATCTAGTAACAGCTCGTTTCAATAGTCCACTAGCTGTTTTAACCTCAGCGACGCGAGCGATGTTGTCTTTTCCGTGTATGACTCTAACAACTCTTCCGAGTTGCCATTTTAGAGGGGGCAAGTTGTCTTCCTTAATTACCACAAGTTCTCCTTCCTTGAGCAGGACTGACTCCTGCTTCTTCCATTTGTTCCGCCTCTGCAATTGTGATACATATTCTTTGCTCCAACGAGCCCAAATATGTTGGATCAGCTGTTGGAGACGTTGGAACTGGGATAATCTTCCTTCCTTGATGTTAAGCAAGCAAAAATCTGGTAGCGCTATCAATGGCCGACCAATCAAAAAGTGTCCAGGTGTCAGGGGTGTCGTGTCAACAGGATCAGAGGATAAAGGACAGAGAGGACGTGAATTTAAAATTGCTTCAATCTGTGTAAGCACAGTGTTCAAATCTTCAAATACCAGCGAAGCGTTACCTAATACTCGCTTCATATGTGTTTTCATTGATTTTATTGAAGCTTCCCATATGCCTCCAAAGTGAGGCGATCGCGGTGGAATGAATTTCCAAGATATGTTATCGTCGGCTAGAAAATTGGCGATTACTTTCTTGCTATTTTCCGAGTTCAAAAAAGAATAGAGCTCTTTTAATTCTGAATTTGCTCCAACAAAATTTGTTGCGTTGTCGGAGTAAAAGCATACTGGTTTGCCACGCCGAGCGATGAATCGTCTCAAACATGCTATAAAAGCGGCGGTGCTCAAGTCACCAACCAATTCTATGTGAACACATTTCGATACCATACACACAAACAGACAAATATATGCCTTGATTGAACGATTTCCGCGAGTGCGCTTGTCTTTAAGTAAAATGGGGCCCGCGTAATCGACGCCACAATTGTAAAAAACAGGTGAAGGCGTCAGTCGTGATGCAGGCAATTCGCCCATTAAATGCGTTATAGCTTGTGGATTCACTCGAACACAGACAGTACAGTCTTTTAAGACTTGCTTAACTAAGTTTTTACCGGAAATGGGCCAATATCTTTCTCTAATTATACCTAATAAAGTTTGAGGTCCACAGTGCAAATTTTTCAAATGTTCATTCCTGATAATTAATTTTGTTAATGCATGTTGGGGCGATAAAATGATTGGGTGTTTTTTATTATATTCAAAATTTGAGTTCTTCAGACGACCTCCTACGCGTAAGATGCCCTCGTCATCAATAAACGGATTTAAAGCCAAAAGTTTTTTAGAGGATGTTTGTTTACCTTTGGTGAGGTCATGAATTTCTTCTTTAAAGCATTGTTCTTGTGCGACCTTAATTAATTTTGTAGCAGCTATATTCAGTTCGTCTATTGACAAGGTATCTTCAATTGCTTTCGATGTGGATCTAAATTTATCGACAAATCGTAGCATCCAAGCTGTCACTCGTAGTAATTTTCTGAATGACGAGAATCTTTTAAATAGGTCTAAATCATCAAAATTTATTACCAGCGAATGTTTGGCAACTTTTTGCTCTGGAGCGTCTTCAATATTGATGAGTGATTTTTCAATCGGATAATATTCGTATGCCTCGTTCGTATTTAACCATGACGGCCCATGCCACCAAATATCTGAATCTAAAAGCTCGGTGGGTGTAACACCCCTAGATATTAGGTCAGCTGGATTCTCTTGTGATCTCACATGACACCACTGCTCTTTATCGCTTAATCTTTGAATTGTTGCAACGCGATTCGCTACAAAAGTTTGCCACCGTGAACTCTGTGAATTTATCCAGCTTAAAGTGATTGTTGAATCTGACCAATAAAAACATGAATCAAATTTAATATCAAGTGCTTCAATTGCCTTTTTCATAAGGTTAGCTAAAAGAACGGCAGCACTCAGCTCTAACCGTGGAAGCGATATTTTACGTATCGGCGCTACTCGTGATTTTGAACATACCAGCGCAACCTTAACTTCATTATTAAAACCGTTTGAGGACCTTATGTAAATGCAAGCGCCGTATGCCCTTTCGGACGCATCAGCAAATCCATGCAATTGTATATCCGTGGCATTTGACATGTACATGAATCGTGGGATTTTTAAATTATCAATTTCAGACAGATTGTCTTTGAACTTTAGCCAGCTAGTGTGAATATCTTGAGGAACCGATTCATCCCATGATAGTTTATACTGCCATAATGTCTGAATAATTAATTTTGGAATAATTGTGATTGGATTTAGCAGACCTAATGGGTCAAAAAGTTGAGCGGAAGTTGAGAGAATACTTCTTTTTGTTACTGTTGACTCATTAGGTAAAGATTTTAGTTTATACATTATCAAGTCGGATTCTGCATTCCAACCAACACCTAATGTTTTAGTGTCTGCGGTTCGATCAAGATTATAAGTCGAATCTAGCGTAATATCAGAACTAAATAATTTTGCCTCGTTGCTAAGCCATTTTCTAAGATTAAACCCAGCAGAATTCAAAATATGATTTATGTCCTCTTTTAATCTATGTAACTCCTCTTTGCAATCAGTTCCAGTCAACAAATCATCTACATAAAAATCATTTTCAATTACATTTGAAGCTAGCGGATACTTTAACCTAAAATCGAGAGCTAGTTGAATGAGGCATCGGGTTGCTAAGTATGGCGCACTTGCTGTACCATAAGTAATTGTTTTCAACTCAAAACATTTAATTTTCTCCATCTCTGAATCGCGCCAAAAAACTCTCTGCAACGCACAATCAGTTTCCGAAACCAAAATCTGTCTGTACATTTTCTCAATGTCAGCTGTCATCGCGTATTTGTGTTTTCTAAATCGTAATAAAATCGTAAACAGATCATTTTGCACCACTGGACCTATATGCTGAATATCATTAAGTGATACGCCAGTGCTTGGTTTGACCGAAGCATCAAAAACTACCCTAAGTTTTGTTGTGCTGCTATCGTGCTTTATGACCGGATGGTGGGGCAAGTATGATGTTACGCTATCTTTATATATCTGATTTGTTTCATTAATTTCTACCATGTGACCTAAACGTAAATATTCGTCCATAAATTGCGTGTATAATTGTTTCAAATTACTATCGCGATTCAGGCGCTTCTCTAAGTGACCTAGTCTATTTATTGCTATGTCTCGAGTGTCACCTAGTGAATTTTTGTTTTCCTTGAATGGTATGCACACCCGGAATCTACCATTGCTATCTCGAATCGTTGTTTTAGCAAAGAAGTCTTCGCAATATTGCTCTTCGTTGCTCAACATTTTCGGCTCAAATGTATCATTCATTTCCCAAAACTGCTCAAGTTTTTTATCAAATTCTTGAATTAAACCGCAGTGTATCTTGTCAGCCTGCTTAAAGAATAATGGACCCGAAAGAATCCAGCCTAGAGTTGTTTTGTGTAGGATTGGTTTACCCTTTCCAAATGTAATTTGACCAGTGCAAAGCATTTCCCAGAAAATGGACGCGCCTAATAATATATCTATTGGACCGTTAATGTTGTAATTCTCATCTGACATACGAATATTGGGAGGTATGTTTACAATGGTTTTATTAAAGGAGTACGCTGGCATGTCTTCACAAATTTTTGGAATTATTATGCACGAAATCTTTCTATTGAAGGAATTAACCCTTGATTTTAAATTTATTGTTGTTTGTTGTGATACATGTGAGATCGACTGATTTACACCGTTGATTGTTGACTTGATCGCCTTTGTAGCTAGACCTAATCGTTGTTGACAAGCTCGTGTAATCAGATTAGCTTGTGAACCGTTATCTAAAAGTATTCTACACAATTTGTACTCGTTATTACTGTCCTGTACAAGAGCGCTAGCTGTCGACAATAAAACGTTTTCTACATCACGGGAGTTGGTTAAATAAGAACAACTTGCAGGAGAGTGTTCAGTTGGCTGTTTTTCTGATAATTCGGTTATAGCCGATAGATGCGGTTTCTGCGTGGGCGTGATGGTACCGGTATTTTGTGCCGTCTGTGTATTATTACCTTTTGCGTTATTTGAGCTATTAATATGTATTAACGAATTATGTTTGCGGCCGCAAAGCTTACAACGAGTTTTTGATCTGCATTGTGCTATAAAGTGCCCTTGGCGCAAACAATTTAGACATAAGTTTTTCTCTTTTACGGCTTCTATTCTTGATTCTACCGATAGTTTTTTCAATTCTGGGCATACATTTGTTACGTGCGAATCATTTTTACAGAATGCACACGGTTGCGAACTTGTAGCAGTAGCCAGCAAATTTGTAGCTTTTGATTTTACAATTGGCGCCGTTCTTGTTTGTGTCGAGTGAGGACTCAATGTCTCGAGTATTTGACAACGTCGGGTTAAAAACTCTTTAAAGCTCTCAAAAGTAGGCAGTTCCTTTGTTTTGCTAGATATAGACGTTTCCCATTCGCGTTTGGTTGTTGGGTCAAGCTTAGATGTAATTAAATAAATTATCAATGTATCCCAAGCATCAGTCTGTAAATTTAGATTTTCTAGTGCACGAAGATGTTTCAAAACCTTATCTAACAAATCGCGTAATGACTGAAAAGATTCTTTGTGTATTACCGGCAAAGAAAATAATGCATGTACATGATTGTGCACTGTCAACCTTTTATTCTCAAATCTGGTATTAAGCAACTCCCAAGCCAATTCATAATTGTCTGTGGAGACCTCTAATGCGTCGATTATTCGGGCAGCCTCCTTACTTAAATACATTCGCAAATAATAGAATTTTTCAATTGAACTTAAGCTAGCATCTGCGTGTACTAGTGTACGAAATGTGTCCCGAAACTGATGCCAATTACTATATGAGCCGTCAAAAATAGGCACATTTATTGTAGGTAACCTCAACTTTGACGAGCTATTAGTGGAATCACTCAACTCTATGCTTTGTTGACTCGTAGCAACAGATGATGCTCTCGCTTCGACATGCTTGCTAACAAAATGATTTGCAAGTGCAACATTTTCGAAATAGATATTTTCAAATGTATCGCGTTCTTTCTCTTCACTTTCCTTTGCGCCCACTACAACTTCCCTTTGGGGGAAATTCTCGATTTGAGTTTGAATGTCATTAAAATTTGTTAATAAAGGCTCTACTGTTTTTAGTCGGGCTTCAATTTGAGAAATGTTTACTTCTGATTTTTCCTGAGGTAATTTTGTTATAAAAGTAACAAACCGAGTTAACTGACCCTTTATGATACGCCGCTGTTGCTTTAACTCTTCTAATGACGCCATGCTTACACAGATGGATTAGAAAGTTGGGTAAAATTGGAAAGGACTTACTTTATGGTTGCTTGTTTTCTAGTATCAGTTCTACGAAGGGCTGGCTGGGTTCTTCCTGTCAGCAGGGTGCCGCTGTGGAAATGGTCAATGTCCCTTTTTCTACCTGCTTTGCTGCACTGCCTCTATGAAGGAGCGAATTCGATGCTTTGTGCGTTGAAAACTTGACTTCGTTTTCTTTAGGTGGAAATGTAGAATTTACACTTTGTTTACAATCACTTGTTAGCGCATAATTTCTCAATATTTATAGTGAATGCTCGAGTTACTACGAACTGTATAATGTGATGAAATTAACTAAATTATATTTTATGCCGAAACTATTGGTTTTCATCCTATGTTAACTCGTGCACTGTAGCTAATATTTCACTATTTCAAATCCGGCTCGAAGGACCAATTTATGTTATGACTTAATAGTCTCTTTTCGGAATATGTGAGGGTACTAAATTGAAACGGCAGAGTGAATTACTATCTGAATATATTTGACCTAGCGTTCACTACAAAATGATGTTCACCCTACGCTTCCCTCACAATACTGACTATACTTTCTTAAGGGATGAATCTGCTTAGGAGGCAGCAACCTCCCTCTTCTCCTTGGTGTAAAACTGCAGATGACCATCGTGACAACTTTGTCAAAGATAAAATAAAATAAAGTTCTTAACAATTATATTGAAGATTTCTTATCTTTAGGAATTGGTAATCAAAAATTGATGAGAATGTATTACTTTCTCTTCTGGATGTTCATGATTTTGATTTGAGGCATCACTTGGGGTTTCAAAGATCTCAATTCAAAAAATTTCGCATGAAGAATTGCGTGTAAAATAATTAGTTTCCCGTTGAGTATCTCATCTGTTGATCGAAGAATAGAAAGAAGCTAGGGTCAATTGATATCAAAAAACTCTAAACCGGCTCATCGTAGGCAACTCTGAAAACGTGTACAGCATCATTAGTGGTGATAAATTGTAGATTTACTCATTTGAACTCAAAAATAAACACCAATCGTCTGTTTGGATGTTACAAGATGAAGAAAGTCTGACGAAAGTCATTGCTTCTCGAAGTGTATTCAAAAAGTTGATTCATCAAATTTTTAAAGCAGCAAATTGTCGAATTGTTGGATCATCCTCCTCAAAGTCCCGATTTTTTTTACTGGTTTTAGTCGCCAGAAAAACAGTCATTGAAATCTACCCACTGTTTTTTTAGATTTTGTAGTTTTACCTGGAAAGTTTTCCTGGAGTTTTCAAAACAGGCTATTTCATAGTTTTCGATGTGCTCTTTCCAAATTTAAACATTGCAACCTTTTTGTTTTTTGACAATATTCCCTTCCCGACTTATTTCACGATAAGAACAGTTGTTTACAGAATGAAAGTAGAGGAAATTTCCTACAATTTCTGTAATAACCTTTTTTCCGTAAAAACCAATAGTTTTGGCGTACGAGCGCCGCAAAATGTAGTTGAGCACGTAGATTGCACTTGTGGATGAGAAGTCTTGACACAGCTTCCTTTACGCAAAGATGTAGCGATTAACTCCTCGTTATAATATCGTTTTCAACATACATCGTGAGCCACTATCGATCTCATTCTCACTAATAATTTATCCTTGTTGTCCTTTCTTTTAATACTTGACTGACGACAAGCCTGCAAATATTTTTCGTTCAATTCAATCATTTCATTTTATGCAGTGTATTAGCACAAATAAAACAATTTACTTCATTAGAAGCCATGGCTCTATAAATGCAAACGACACTGTGATAGGAGAGAAGGATGTCCGACACAGAGGCGACGCATTCCTTTATAAATGCGGAGGACAAGCCATAGTAAGCTGATTTTTCAACGCATGTGAAATATTTATTGTTAGTATAGTTTTTAGATTCAAGTTTATTTGACAATCCACAAATTTCAGTTGAAATAAAATGTCACAGGTTGGCGTAGATGTATAATTGTTTGCGGCGCTTGTACGCCAAAATTATTGATTTTGCGAAAGAAATGGTTATCAAATATATTGTAGGTAATTTTCCTTAGTTTCATTTTGTATATAAATGCTTTCATCGTGAAATGAGTCGGAAAGGAGATAGTGTCAAAAAACTGCTTTTGCGCGAGCGGCAAAAATACAGGTGGCAAAGTTAAAATTCGAAAAGAGCACATCGAAATCTATAAAATTACTCATTTTCAAAACTCCCGGAAAACTCTCCAGGTAGCCTCTTTTTTTAGAACCAAATGACTGTACTAATTTGCAAACCTAAAAAGACAATCGTAGCATCACCATGAAATACATTCAACCGAAAATATGTATTTCCTGAAAGTGTTAGTCGTGTTTAAAAACAGCTTATGAAACGATGCTAATTCAAGAAATTGATTCAAAATTCATCAAGCTGATAGAGGGTTGAAAATCAAATACTCCCATGTGGATACATTTGAAATTACTTTTACATTCATCGTACAGTGATAAAACAAAAGTGGATAAATATAAAAGTAGTAAGGTCTTACCGCTTAAGTGGTAGACTGAAGTGGTAAAGTTCAAAGGGTAAGATCTGAAACTGTCAGTCGATGACGACACGTTATTAAGATGGAAAGTAGATCTCATGTACACGAAAGTTTTTGTATAAACAAATATAGTTTGATAAAGATGAAAATACATTTCGTAACCTAAAAGCTTTTTGTTTTACAACTACAAACGAACCGGTACCACTTATATGGTAACATTTTACTATTTAAGTTGCAAGATATTACCACTTACCATCACATCGACCTTACCAATTCAAGTTATTAGTAATACCAACAAAACTGCTACCAGTACCACTCAAATTGCTACTCTTACTACTTAGTTTCTAATGATAGTAATGATAAAGGATTCAAAACTCGAATTATTATTATTATTATTATTAATCCCGAAACTCTTTTACCCTAAAAGGGTGTCGAGTTATTTTTAAGTTCATTTAATTTAAGTATGATTTCTAGTAAGTGCACGCCATTTATTACGGTCCTTTGTTAAATCTTTTAATTCTGCTTTATTACTGTTTTTCGAGTTAAAAATTTCATCTATTCCCTTGTCCCAAGATTTGCTAGGTCGTCCTCTTCCTTTTCTTCCGTGCTGTTTGGCTGTCCATATTCTTTTGACTTGTCGGTCTTCCGGCATTCTCATTAGATGCCCGTACCAATTTAGCTGTTTTTCTTCTATTGTACTTAAGGTTGACTTGACATTAAGACTTTCTCTTATTGTTTCATTTCGTACTTTATCTACTTTGGTTACACCTTCTATCCTTCTTAAATACCTCATCTCTGCTGCTTGAATTTTACTTTTTTGTCTTCCGTTCAATACCCATGATTCTGAACCATGTAATAAGGTTGCTTGATAGATTGTTCTAAACACAGTAGTTTTAGTTCGTTTTGATATATTTTTATTATTAAGTACTATTCTACATGCTCCAAAATAACTTTTACTTGCTGCATTTATTCTCTCATTTATCTCTTCTTCGTACTCCCCTTTCGCGTTTATTATTGCTCCTAGGTATTTGAAGGATTTTACTTGTTCTACTGGCTCAGAATTTATTCGTATTTCCACTTTTATATCTGTCTTTCATATTGCCATTACTTTGGTTTTATCGATGTTTATTTCCATATTGTAGTTCAACAGTTCTTCGTTCCATATTTCTAGTTTTAATTGTAGGTCTGCCTCCGATTTTGCGTATATGGCCAGGTCATCAGCGAATGCACTTTCTGCTACTGAATAGCTTTGTAGTCTGTTGTATCCCACTACCAGACTTTTTGTTTTCCTATGTACTCTTTTTGTAATTTCATCTAGGTATATGATAAATAGAAAAGGGCTTAGTGAACTACCTTGTCTTAATCCTTGATTGGTATTAAATTCATCTGTCATAAGATTGTCTATTCTTACTACGTTTCTTGTTGTTGCGTAGATACTTTTAACTGCTCTTGTGAGTTCTTCCTCAACTCCTCTACATTCTAGGATATTCCACAATTTATTCCTGTTAACTTTATCGAAAGCTTTCACCAGATCTATAAAAGCTACATATAACGTTTTATTATAAGTCTTGTATTGTTGTATCAGTTGTCTCATAGAAAAAATGTGGTCTTGGGTGCTGTATCCCTTTCTGAATCCACTCTCGGATGGTTCAATGGTCGTTTCTAATTTATTCTTCAATTTCTTTTCTAGAATAGATGTTGTACATAACAGCGATATTCCTCTGTAATTTGAGCATGTCATTTTATCTCCCTTGTTGTATATTGGAAAAATAATTGCAATCTCCCATTCCTCAGGTATTTTACCTGCTTTTAATATTGCCTTGAATAAAAGAGACAGTATTTCCATCCTATTTTCGCCTATATTTTTTAATTGTTCTGGTTTTATTCCGTCACTTCCAGCCGCCTTCCCAATCTTCAGCTTTCCTAGTGCAATTCTTATCTCTTCTGAACTAATTTCTAGTACATCATTGTGCTTTAAGTCTTCAATAATTCTTATATTATTTTCTTCTCTTTCTTCTTCGCTATTAATATCGTATGTCTTAACTTCTAGGAGTTCTTTAAAGTATCTCTTTCATCTTTGTCTTATTTTTTCTTCTTCTGTAATGATTGCGCCATTTACTTCTCTTATTTGCTTTAATTTTATTGTTTTTTGTCCTTTTTCATTTTTTATTGCGTTGTAGAATAACTTTTGATTTGCTTTGAAATTTTCTCCCAGGGTCTCTCCGAATTCATCCCACGATTTTTTCTTTGCGTATAATACCATTTGTTTGGCTTTAGTTTTCTGTTTTTTGTATTGTTCATAATCAGTTTGATTTTTCGTTCCAAGATATTTCTTCCACAATTGTTTTTTCTTTTTAATTTCCGCTTCAATATCCTTGTTCCACCACGACGTGCTCTTATATTTAATTTTACCATTATTCCGTGTTACTCCACATGCTGTTCTTGTTGCATTTATAATTATTTTCTTGAAGTATGCCCATAGTTCCTCAACATCTTCTCTGTTAGATATAGGTTCTTTCAAAATCAATTCGTTTATTATTTCTTGATTTCTTTAGTATCTTCATATTTCAGGTTTTCTGTTCTCATTCTTTCTTTACATGTTTTGAGTCCACTATTTGTGGTTTCATCTTTCAAAGTTTTTGTGACATCTGATATTTTTGTTATAAGTAAGAAGTGGTCGCTTGCTATTTCAAATGATCTATTAACTCTTACATCTCTCACTACTCCTGCATTGCTTACATTGATAAGGCAATAATCAATTATAGATTTTTTGTTTCTGCTTGGAGCCCATCTTGTGTATTTATGTATATTCTTACATTTATATATTGTATTCAATATCTTTAAATCGTTAATAACACAGAAATCAATCAGTCTTTCTCCATTGTTATTTTTGGTTTATTCCCCATTCCTACCCATCTGTCTTTCAGGGCCTTGGTTTTTATTTCCTACCCTTCCATTGAAGTCTCCCAATATGTAAATAGTTTCCTCTTGTGTTTCAATCACCTGTTGTAGTTTTTCCCAAAATTTGTCCTTTATTGCTTTCTTTTCATCATCATTTGGTCCATATACTATAATCAAATTTAGAATATTTTTATTTATCTCTTTTATTTTAATCGTCATAATTCTTTCATCAATGCATTTCCATTCTGTTACATATTGTGCTAATTTTTGATGTATTAGACACCCAACTCCAGCTTGAGCTGTTGTTGCTCTTGGTACTCCACTATATATAAGTATATGGCCGTTTTCCATTGTAATTATACCGTTCTCTTTTCTTTTTGTCTCTGTTATCCCTAAACTGTCCAGTTTAGCTTTCTCAAATTCCCCAATCAATTCCTTTTCTTTTCCATTTAAGCTTCTAATATTCCAGTTTCCTATTCTCTTAATTCCTTTGCTTTGCCGGTCCGTCATAACATTATCCTGTCCCCTGTGCTCTAACACTTTTTTTTGCTATTTGCCTTCTGATCGCGTATTATCGAACTTTTGCTCTCATCTTTGGATTTCTCCACTAGATATTCTGTCGACGGGTCCCATACCAGCATCTTTTCATTAATGGTTATTTTGTTATATCCAATTTTTACTTTATTACCTTCACTTTGCTCTTCTTTCCCTTTTTTTCTTATCATAAATTGAACTTTTCTCTCTTCCTCAGTTAGATCATTTTCTATGTATATATCTGTCCCTTTAAGTTTGTTGGCGTTTTTCATAACTTTTAATTTACCGTCCCATTCCTCTAGCTGGACGACAATCAGAGAGGTTTTACCTTGTTTGTTTATAGAAAAGGCAGTTTTTATTTTTGTTTCAACTTTTAAATCATTTCTTAATAGCTCATTTACTTTAGCTAGCACGTTTTGGTCACTTGTGTTCAACCCTTCAATAATTATATTATTTTTCCTTTTTTCCTTCTCTTGTTTCGCAACTTTATTTTCTAGCGTTATTAGACGGTTCTTTAATTCTTCTTTTTCTTTTTTCCATTGGTTTTCTTTGGCTATCATGTGTTCACGCATTTTATTTAACATATTATTGTTAATTTTTATTTCTTCTTTTAATTGTGCTTTATTATCCTCTATAGTCTCTTTCAACTCGTTTATTCCCTCTCTTAGTAAAAAAAACTCGAATAGAAAATGTATAATCTTTCAATTTATAGACTTAAGATTTGCTAGTATCCGATTCGCCCGATTTTTGAATTAAGTTACCTTTGGACAACTTTCCAATATCATGGATAGAATGATCAATATATTAACTATATATTAACACAATGTCTTGTGTCCTAGAAGCACGTTTCTCGTGGTACTATTCCTCGCATATCTGCTAAAAATGGGTGACCAAATTTTCAGGAATAGCAATCTCAAACAAAAGACAGTTGCCATGATTTTTCCGGTAGATTAAACTGTTTCACCTTTTTTAAGCGCACTTTCCCCTGCTCCAATCTATTATTTGGACTGCTGCTTTGTCTCTGGCTTGTAGTGATGAAACATCGAAGAAACTCAGAGGGATTGCGTTTAAATAAATCTAGACACTCTTGAGAAATGTTCAAACGAATGCGTTTTTGATCAACTTTTGATAAGCGCGGCGCCCGGCGAACAGTTAGCTTCCATATACCCCAAAAATCACGTAAATAGTGGATGCGTTCTATCGACATATTCATAGCCTCAGCAATTTCTCGAACCTTCAGTCGACGATCGTCTAGTATGGAATTGTGAATTTTAGCGACTATTTTTGGACGTTATGTGTGTTCATCATCCTGAATTGATGTACGCCCACGTTTAGATTCGGACTCAAGCCTTTCAAAACGAAGTACTCAATCACAGAACGAATTTCAATTTTATCCATTTCATAAGATAGGCAAGAATCGTCGATTTATCATCACTGCTACAATAAATCTGCTGAACATTTACATTTTGATCTTTATTTTGATTGTAAGGAAGCGTGCACCACGTCATACATAATATCAGAGTGTCGATTCTTTTTTGTATAACAGTAGAGAATTAAAATAAAAAGCAAAATGCAGCATTTAATGCACCGTGTCAAACGGCCCTAAAGGACGAATACTAAGCAAGTTGCCAATTTTTAAAATGTGTATATACTTTTTGGAACAACTGTTTATCAGTAAATCCGTATCGGACAGTTATTTACAACATTAATTTATAATTCTTTTCACACTGAGTATTTAATTTACGGGATCCTTTTATGAGTTATAAATTATACACGTAAAAATAATAAATAATTGGAAATTTTCAGAATATAAAAGATAAATACATTCTTACACGTTACACGACGTCTTTTATCAGGTGTAAAAGAATTATTTACATTCAAAATTGCTTGTATGTATTATAAATGGTCTGTCACCCTTATAGATGAAACTTCAAGATAAAAATGCGCGTAGAATAGGGCTACTTCACACTGGAGCGCCATGTAAGGATAACACAGGCGGAAGCTGATATACACGAGCGATGAACAAGTAGTTATATCATTTTTTTTGGAACTTGAACAATGGGTTGTCTTCTTTAAAATATTAAACATGCTTTATAAATGAGATGTACCAAACATAAGATTCTATTTTAATTAACATTTTAAAATATTCCTCCATCAAAAATATGAATTCCTAACTCATCGTTAGCATCCTCTAACTAGCTGTTTAGTAAATTTTACCATTTTTCTGGTTATATTTTCTTTTCTACATCTTATAAGATTTTCGCCCCATACTGCGCTAGATGTCTATCTTATTATCTCGGCACAGCCGATCATCTCTGGCTGCTGGTTGGCATGGGAACTAAATAATGAAGCGCTATTCTTCGACCATATATTTTAGAGATGAAGCATATCATAACCGAATCCTGTCGTTTGACTTCACGCAATAAGCAACTCAATTAGAAAATTAATAAAAATATTTGTTGCAGGAGGAGGACTATATTGACGTCATCAACTATTCTAATAAGTATCTTGATCTATCTTTAGAGTATATGGTAAAAGGTGCTACTGTCTACCAGGCAGTCTAATGAGCAAGCCAAGTAGAAATTGATTGATTACTTTTCGCAAAGAAAGAAGTTTAGAAAATAAAAAAATCTATGATTATTTTAACTCATTTGTGAATAATATGGATGAGGGAAAAAATAAATTGGTTTTCAATTTTCGTGCGCAGTTTTTAGTGATTTGATAGATGGTTGCAATATTTTCTCCAAGAATTTTATTAGTTTTTAGCCCTCATCCTGTAAAAAATTGCTTGCTGGGAACAGAATTATTTAGAATAAATTTAATTTTAAATATGTTAGGAACATTTTAAAGCTTGCATTTGAAGAGAATAGTATTTTTGTATGATATAGAAAAAAAAAACATTATCATTAAAGGAAAGAAGTTTTCGTTGCTTTGACTTGGGTAGACAGTACTGATGAGTACGAATAACGACGAAATACGTATTTGCAGTTAGCTATTCGATCTGAGATAGTAGTTCTTTTACTGAATTGAATCAGAATAATTGAAAACAGATTCAAATTTTTATTGATAATGAGGTTTGTATTAAAATACTATTCATATGAATTATTGTTCAAAAAGTATTATAGATCTACCCTTGATTTATGTTAGGTACACACAAGGTCATTTATATGAAATATTATGATTGCTATTCTGATCAATTATTTTATTGATTTATAGCTGAACTATATGGACCTCATCAGACCTCGCCTGATCCTGATCTAAATATACAATCATATAAGCATTCCCATAACAATTCCACAAGTAAAATATGAATAATAAAAGACAAACTGGGAGTATCAAGTACCAAAGTTGAATCTTTTACTGGACTTTGCCATCCTGAATTCATTTACAAAATATTTATCAAAAAAATTTGACATATACAAGTCCTGTAGTAGGACAGTTGGTCAACCAACAGAAATATGTTTTTTGGATAGATTTAGCCAGTTTTTGATGAATTCTTCATTCGCTTAGACGACGTTAGTCACTTCGAGCACTTTTTAAGATACCAAAAACAAAAAATAAATATTACCAAAGTAAAAATAACTAACAAGAATAAATAGTCCGTGAGACAGGCATAAGTTTTTCGTTGATTACCACTTCATGTGATAAGTCCGATAACTTTTTCATTTGGCAAAATTCTAGATTTGGGGGCGTTTTTCAGCTCTGTCTCACGGACTAAAAGCAGGATTTTTGATTTAAAGCCATCTGGATAACTGATATTGAACAATTAACGATACTCTGGGGCATTTTGTGCATGTTTAGATCGAAGCTTCTTCTTCATAATATGCCAGATTTCGATCGGCAAAAGATCTGGACTACTGGGCCTCTACTTTGAAAGTAATACAAGGCTAGTATAAATGATTCATTCGTTTTGAAACGTACACACACGAAAGATATAAGAAAAGGACCACAATTTCATGAAGTTTATACACCCTCTACAAATGTTCAATATGTGCCCTTTTGGGGATAGGATAATCAAGCTCTTCCAAACATTTTGTAGCATAGTCCTGTCAATTATCTGCACTGCAGCACTAATGCGTTCTTTGAGTTCGTCTAAGAATTGGTCCTTTACGTACCTCCTCAAGAAAAAGTCGCAGGACTTGAAATCAGGATATCTAGAAGGTCAGGGAAACAAGACTAGGTCATTTTGAGCTAGAATACACAATACAAACTTACTGAGTTTGTGGTTCTTTTCATATATCTTTCATGTGTATACATGCAATACTTCTGAAAATATAGCCTTTCCGGAACAAATGAATCATTTATGCTAGCCCTGTACATACATTGTCCTCCAGCATCCAGTTTTCCACGATTTCAGCTGTAAGACAATCTAGTCCATGAGGCAGGGCATAAATTTTTTGTTGATTACCACTCACTTGAAACTTCGTGAGTGACTTCATTGTGATGAGTCCGACAGCTTCCACATTTGACGAAATTCTTGTTTTGGGGGCGTTTTTCAACAAGAGCTAATTGAACATGTCAATTTCATGAAGCCTTGGGAATGTATTACCGTCATATTGATGTTCACACTAATCGTAAGATTTTTTGATTATAAAATGAAAAATAATATTGTCCGACATGAATATTGGGGGCCAGTGGTGAGTCCGACAAGCCGCACTTGTCACAAGTACGTTGGTATGAAAACGGATTACTGCTAGTCTGAGACTTTGAGGACCTGTTCAACTATTTTTTTTTCTAAGATTTGGTCATTTTTTCCGACAAATTTTCGGGGGCGTTTTCTCAGTCCAACACTGAAAACGTGTCAGGATTATAACAGTTCCTCCATCAATGACCGCTCATCTCTAGGTTTTTTATTTTCCATTCAAATAGTATCTAGAACATTACTGTTTACATGTCCGACAATTTAAGTAAGGAAATACTTCAGAAAATCAAAAATATATTATATAAATGCGGCTGCGTTCATAGACATATGCAAATATGAAATGCATATCAAGTCAGTATGATTATTGATTATAAATAATAATGAAAAGGCTTATCCACCAATATATTAATATTATTTTGGAATCAAATGTGTGATATAAAGTCAGTATATTGTGATAATCACCTTAAATATCATTCAAATTTACCTTCAACTGTGATATCTATATATCAATACATCAAGAGCAAACTTTCGACCTCATTTTAAGCATATTGCATGCACGGAGGAGTGTGAGATTTGGCATACTCAAAATTTATATGGAGAAGATGTGCAGAAAGCGAAAATAATATACAGGTGTTCCATTTTAATCTATATATTAATACGTGAAGAGGAAACTATATCTCTATTCAAGCATATTGCACGCACGAAAAAATTTGATATTTGGCATAATCAAAGTTCATATGATCGAGTGCAGAAAGCTGAAAATACATACAGGTGTCCCATTTTAATTTTATGACGTAAAGAGGAAACATTGTACTGCGCACACGAGATGATGTGAAACTTGGCTTAGTTGAAATATGTATGGAGAATGTGAGATATGGCATATTTGAAGTATAACTGGAGAAATATGCACCGAATGGGAGAATGGCCAAAGAAAAATTTCAAAGATTTCTCTTCCCTTCCTATAGTCGGGGGAGAGAGTCACTTTGAAATCTTGAATGGGAACCACTAATCCTAATTTTAGATTCGAATGCAGCATCGAATAGCAATTCTACTAGGAACTCTCGGAGATAGAAGATTAAAGTGAGTAACGTTCCAACTTAGCGACATAATAATATATTTCTTTTTCTATTTTCTACTTTACTTTTTTTCAATTATTTTGTTAATGAATCATTCATTACTAGCTCATAAAGAAAGTCCATTACTTATCTCTTGATATTCAATACGTCAGAAACTGAGTTATATATGTGCGAGCGTTTTCTTGTCGGACTGACGATAAGAACCAATATTTCTGTCGGACACTATGTTTTTTGGACAGATAATATGTCTTCAAATTATGACTGTTTTGGTCCGACAAGCGATCATTGATAAAGGAACTGTTGTAATCCTGACACGTCCTCAGTATCGGACTGAGTAAACGCGTAAATTTATCAGACAAAATGACCAAATCTTAGAAAAAAATATAATTGAACACGTCCTCAAAGTCTCAGACTAGCGGTATTCCGTTTTCATACCAACGTACTTTTGAAAAGTGCGGTTTGTCGGACTCATCACTGGCCTCCAATATTATTTTTCATTTTATAATCAAAAAATCTTTCGATTAGTGTAAACATCAATATCACGGTAATACATTTCCAAGGCTTCATGAAATTGACATGTTCAATTAGCTCTCGCTGAAAAACGCCCCCAAATCAAGAATTTCGTCAAATGTGAAAGCTGTCGGACTCATCACAATGAAGTCACTCATAAAGTTTCAAATGAGCGGTAATCAACGAAAAATTCATGCCCTGTCTCATGGACTAATCGGCATCGTCTTGTTGGGAGAAGCATTTGATATTTTCCGCTTGCAGCAATCCAATTTGTCCTTCTATTTTTTTAGAGGAACAATTGCAATTTCTAGTGTTCATAATACCGTCTGAAAAGTGTAATTATAGCCTCCTTTATTTGACGTGGATTCCTGATTAATCACGAAGGTCAAAAACAACGTTCTTCTAAAAGCATTGAATTTGAAGTGTGGTAGAATCTTTCTTGAATCCTGACGACTCGTCGTTTTCGACTATATTACCAATGCAAACATCAACTTCAATTGCGTCTCTTCATAATATAGGACTATTACGAAGTGACAAACTGAATTTGAAAATTGCTATGGTGGAGGTTAAGGTTGAGTCATAAAGATTATTTCGTTCTAACTGCCTTCAGAAAAATATTGTTTCCAGCTTCCATGATGATTTGGAGGATTACGCAAGCAACAGACAAAGACATCGTGAACTTTGATAAATACATCAACATTCTTCTGAAAAAGATTCAAAGCTACAAACTGAATAAACGTTTTGAATAATTCTAAAGGGATCTCCCAAAAAAATTATCCTTCAACTGGACACGCGGGGTCTTTTTTATCAAAAAACCATTGAATTATAAATATTTTTTCCGGTTTCCTAAGAATACTTTTATTATTTACTTGAGAGTAATATACCAGAATATGGATACTTTTTGGGTGACGATCATCGTACATTCAAGCTGTGAACCAAGTGGTTACGTTTCCTTACACACGGGATCCGTTCAGACCCCAAGTGAGTTTATGTCCTCCCAGTGCACTATACATAGGTTGCGACAAGAGTGAGAGTTGTGTCCAAGTGTATTCTGCCTTATTTTTGAGTTAAATGGATTCATTTAGAGGGTGAATAGATAAAGTTTGTGAGCTAAGTACCTGCATATTTCAAAATGAATGATGACGAAAAGAGCGAGTATGCTTACAAACTCATAGAAGATTCGGATGAAATTGAAAATGATCCTGAAACTGAAGAAAATATTGAAGATGTGTACTCAGAGGACGAATCTGGAGCAGAAGATATTGGAGAGATTACTCAACCAAATCTTATGATTTCTAAGTCTGGTATGGAATGGAGCAAGGAACCATTTTACTAAATACTAAAACATTAGCTCATAATATCCTGAAGGAAAAAAGAGAGCAAAACATGGTCTTCAAGCACTGGGATATACAATTCCTAGTATCAAATGCTTAGGAACGACAACGATGGGAAAACAGCGCTGTATTTTGTGTCCACGTTCTGCTGATAGGAAGATCAAAAGAAAATGTTCTGTATATATTAAATGATGTATAAGTAAGTCACGTGATGTTGACGTCAGATTTTTCTATTTCTGTAAGAAAGTTAGAAAAAAAATCGGCCTTCAAATTTGCAGTCCGGAATCGTGGAAGATCAGATGTTGATAATAATAATAATAATAATAAATAAGTTCCAGACTACAAATAAACTCGTGATGCAAGTCCAGCAGCTAACAATGACTTCGAAAATATTTCAACATCTGAGAAATCAATAAATAAACACAACAAATACAAAAAGGATTATAAATTCATCTTCGACTTGCACAAAAAAACTAGCTCGTGCTATAAACTTGATGCAAAACTGAAACAACCAGTGGCGTGCAGTCCATATGTGCAGGGTGTGCACTGCACACCCTATGAAAATATTAGAAATTACGTAAATAAAATTAATATAATGGTTCATTGAATATTTCATTTTATTTCACAAATTTTCATTATAAAATCAGAGAAAGAGCGTATTTTATCTATTTATGCAACCAGAAATACGAGCGCGCCTCGCGGGACACTCTGCTATATATTTGAAACGAATGTCGACGCTTGAGCTGCAGATTTCTCGCCTGCACGGCGAGCGAGGTCTGTTTAGCATAGTCAGTATAGGGAAAGTGAAGGAATAGAGTCTGACAGAGAAAAAGCATATCGAAATTAGCGATCTCCTATCGCTCGTTCTCTCTCGCTGGGTGCAGGCAGACTTTCTGCATCTAGAGCTGAATATTCAACGTTTAGCTGAGTTCTTTTTCAAACGCCTTTTATTAGTTTGTTTTAAAATAGTTGAAATAATGTTATTCGTAATTTAAGACAACAATATTAGGTAAACACTTATTTCATACGTTTCTTAAATTATTTATTTTTGTGAAATTATCATTTGTAGAATGACAACTGAAAATAGATCTATAATTTGTGATCTACTGGAAAATTCTTTTTCACGTTGGGATCAAAAAATGAAATTATGAAAACAAGACCAACGCCAGACATAAAATTCACTCAAAATATAAAAATTAAAGGCCAGCAGTCCGTGCGACATTTCCAAATTAAAATATATGAAAAATTTAAATGGATTGCTGGTTGTTTCGAGCAAAATAAGCTGTATTGTTGGCCATGTATATATCCCCTTCCTCACCACCGACTGTGCACACCTATCACAGAAAGTCACCGCACGCCACTGGAAACAACATCAGAACACGCACAAGCTCGATAAACACTTTGCGGTAAATCACAGAAAAAACTCGGATTCGCGGATTTTCAACTAGAGAAGAAGTTGATATAATACAAAAGTTACTCAGATAATCTTGATAAAAGTAGCTCATGAGGAAAATAATATTGGCGCCAAATAATTTCTGTATCCTTATCTAATTCTCTCCACTTCAATGCAATAGATCCCAACCCAATTTCCATCAGATACCTCCTTGACACTTTAGAGGTGTAAAATCTTAAACATCGACACCAAGGTAACCTGATCCGTTTCTCCTTCATCAGACTCACATCTAAAGCCTGTTGATGCCCCAGCATCAACGAAACAATCGCGCAACGATATCAAATATCAAGAAATATCTCTTTTACTTCCCATAAAGTTTGTTCCAAAAGGATGGAATATGCAATAAAACTCAAACGTTTACTTCCGTTTGAAACAAAAGATTCTTGTTTTTACGATTGTCAACTGTTTTATAGTTTGTTAAGTACCTACTAGATGAATTTGATACTTTTATACTAAAGATGGGGTTACAGATTTGGGGATGGGAGTAATGATGCTTGGAGGTGATATTTTGTAGGGGTGGGAACTGTAAATTCAGTATTTATGGGAAGTTGGGCAGGCATAATTTTCACACGATATGTAAGGGTTGAGTGTGGCGAATGGAAGATTCAATATAACGGTTTGTTACAGCTTTAAGGAGCTGTAAAAACCGTGTGCCAAATTCTTCAACTTGCGAAACACGGTCCTATTAAGTCACTAGACAAAAAACTGCTCATTTTCTTGCACAATCTTTGTGTAATTAAATTATCACGCACATTAAAGGTGAATGATTCATTTCAAGCTTAAAATAAGCAAGTTTTTCAACCCTGAAGTTCCACTTCCCCAACTCGTAAACGTTTGTTAAGTTACTAGTTTGCATTTTGTTCCTTGCGACTTTTTGGCAACATAATTCCCTCAAAATTGACATGCAATTACTGTAAAACTAAAACAGTTCTTTGCAAGAAAGTAATTGCTTTCAATTCGGCAATATTCGGTAGTGTTCGCATTTAGCATTCAGTTCGCGTGTTACCCACTGGCGTTGTTCGAATATGGTGGTAATTAGAAAAGTGGGATCAAGCGAACTATGCAAGACAGATGAATCACTCTTTAAAGAACCAATCGCTTTGGGGTGTCAGCGATCTTCTGCGACCTCCATTAGTGTTGTACGTCACGAATAAATTGAAAATTCAAGCGCGGTGAGCGACATGCTATTGTTTATAAGTTGAGAAGGCGAGGCACATTTCAACCACTATCTTTTAGTACCTAAATCGTAACACCCGGAAATGGCAGTTCTAGTTCGGTTTTGCTGTTTTGAGCTTTTAATTATTTTGCTTTTGTAATTTTAACTCGGAGTCATTTTTGTTCTATTTCGCCGTCTGGGAGCTATCCAGCCGTCCATCTTTAGAAGTTGCGTCACCGTGCATACCGTCAGCAGTTTCGACAGCGACGCCAAAGTCAACGACCCCGCTAGCAGCGAGGCATCGTTACAGATCGGAGTTCCCAATATTTACAATAGACATAATTATCATTATTTATTTATATTATTTTTATTTCAAAAGAATATTGTTTAAAATAGTAAGGGTCTAAGTGTATAACCTGTGGTGGAAGTGCTCATAACCGCGTTCATTATAAGCCCGTCAAATGTCTGAACTACCTCGGTGGTCGAGCTGTCTTCCGCAAACAAATGAGAAGCGTTAGACAAATTGAGCTGTGCGGCTAACGCTATCAACAAATGGACCAAGCACCAAGCTACGAGTTTCTTTTTTATTTATAAGATCGTGCGAGAGGATTATGTCTTTAATATATCGTTAGTGTATTGTTTAATAGCCGGCGAGTATCTCGAAGATTTACTAATGGATTTGAGTATTGAGAACAAAACTTGATATTTATATGATAATGAAATGATTCAAGCTATAAATTTGTTTTAGAAAGTTTATAATATAATAACGAATATCCCCATTCAAAAATATATCTACATTTGGTAAGATGGTTCATTCCACAAAGAAAGAAAATAAAAGATATAAAAATCAAAAGAGGTAGTGAAATTGGAAGCAACCATTATCTGGTAGTAACGAAAGTGGAAATAAAGGAGAATGAGAATAAACAAAAACAAACAACAACAACAAAAGGACATAAAGAAAAAATATTAAAAGTAGATAAATTTGAGGATGAACAAATAAAACAAAAATATCAAAAAAATACACTCCAAAACCTGATATGAATAACGTAAAGAAAATGTGGAGCGCTTTTAAATATATATTAGGGGAAGCAACAAAATCTCATACGGAACAACCAGAAACACACACAATAAAGAGTAATCACACTGGTGGAATGAACAGGTTAAGGAAGAAAATAAAAATAAAGAACAAAAATGGGAGGAATTTCCAAACTCAAAAAGTTAGAGGATTACGAAGATAACAAAATACAATGAAACAACTGATCAAGAAATCAAAAAATGTACATGGGAAGAACTCTAAAAAACAATAAAGAGCCACAAAAAAGAGAAACAAACAATATTGAAACAGCTACAAGATGAAAATGGAAAGATAATAAATGATGACATTGAAAGAATGCAAATATGAAAAGAGAATTTTCAAAAACTATTAGAAAAAAACTATAGTAGCAGCCGAGTTTCAGAAAACGAAGATATACAAAACTATAATAGTAAGAGAAGAGTTAGAAAATATATCAGAAGAAGAAATGGAAGTTGTGTTGAAGAGAATGAGTAACAATAAAGCATGAGGACACGATAAAATTGAAACAGAACAACTGAAATATATTGGAGACGAAGGAAAGCATTACTAGAAATGTTAAACCAAACTAGGAAAATTGAAACAATACCAAAAGACTTAAAAAAGATCGTGATCTTTCTTATATATAAGAAAGGAAACAGTAGAGACTGTAATAATTACAGAGGTATATCACTGCTTTGCACTGCGGCTAAGCTATATGAAGCAATATTAGAAAATAGACCAGGACAAACAACAGATGCACCAATGGAGAAAGCTCAGAGTGGATTACACTACACAAGACCACATATTCACGTTGATAAAATCAATAAAAGAAACAATGAAACAAGACAAACTATTCATAGCATTTATAGATCTTGAAAAAATCTTCGATAGAGTACCCCGGAAAAAAATGTGGAAAATACTGGAAGAAAAAATGTGAGCAAACAACTACTGAAAGCAATACAAAGTGTATACAAAACAACATCCAACTATATAAGAGCAGGAAACGAGTGCTCAGAGGAATTTACAACCACGCAAGGGCTAAGACAAGCAGGAGCACTAAACCCATTATTTTTCATCATTTTATTGGACAGTATTACGAAGAAGGTGAAAAATAAAACAAAGAAAGTGTACATAGGACACCACAATCTAATTAGGACGACTATCTTAGAATGCGCCTTCGCAGATGATCTCGCAATACTTGCTCAAAATGGAGAAGATTAACAACACAACATTAATATATAGAAAGAGAAATTAAGCAAACATAACATGACTATAAATGAGGAAAAAACAAAAATTATGGTAGTTTCAGGAGATGATATATTAGTAGAAATTTTAAAAAAATGAAAGAGAAATAGAACAAGTAAAAACATTCAACAATGAACAGCTAAAGTAGTATAGAGAACAAGATAAATAACAAAGTACTGGCAGCTAATAGAAGTCACCACGCATCAAATAAAGTCATTCTGAGTAGCAGGCTAGTATCGAAGAAAACAAAATTGATATTATATGAATCAATTTATAAACCAATATTAATATACGGAAGCGAAACATGGACAATGAATCAAAAAACAAAAAACAAGATTCAAGCAACAGAAATGATATATTTAAAAAAGTAGAAGGAGCTACAAGACTAGATAGAATAAGAATTGAGCATATCAGAGCAACTCTACAAACAGAAAGAATACAAACTATCATAAAAAAAAACAATTAGCATGG
This sequence comes from Dromius quadrimaculatus, assembly GCA_963989225.1. Taxonomy (NCBI): domain Eukaryota; kingdom Metazoa; phylum Arthropoda; class Insecta; order Coleoptera; family Carabidae; genus Dromius; species Dromius quadrimaculatus. Next base: position 5,851,078 of record OZ022334.1, on the reverse strand, counting down.
TAGGGATATTCAATAGGAATGGCAGAAGATAGTCAAAACAATAGGGTGTGAAATGCCAGAGTAGCAAACAAGAATAGGAGAGAAAGACCTCAAAAAATATGGAGAGAGAACATAAAGAAATACTAAACGAAAACAACGTCACTTGGCAGGAAAGGAGGAAAATAACAAAGAACAGAAAGGGGCAGAAAGAATTAATAAATAGATTGAAATAACAAAGACTGATTAAACATACACACAAACACATCCATGTATATATACATAAAGCACTTGACACTATGACAGTTCATCTTAATCCTGTAATATAGTTTTTTTAAGTATTGTAAATACCAAATGTTTCACTTGCTTTTTGTATAAATACTTTTTAACCAAGTGTGCATGCTTTCGGCTACCAAATCTTGTCAAATGTGAAAATACTGCTGTCCCAAAATACTTTAGAATGTCCTCAAACGCTCTAGAATGTTTCAAGATGCCCCAGGATATTCAAGAACGTTCTGTGATGTTTGAGAACACTGCAGGATATTTTAGAACGCTCTAAAAAGTCATGAAATTTTCAGAAGTCTCCAGAATGCTTCAGGATAGTCTAAAATATTCTAGACAACACTTTGGAAGGTTATACAATGTTTCGAAATGCCCTAGAATATTTTAAAACGCTCCAGGTCGTTTTTAAAATTTCAAAACGCTCCAAGATGTTATAAGAAGTTCCAGAATATTTGAAAATGCTTTAGAATATCATATAATATTTCAGAGCACTCTAGAACTTTTCGTAGGGCTCCAAAACGTTTCGCAACATTTCAAATTGCTTTAGAATATTCTCGAATACTCCAGGATGTTTCAAAAAAACTCCAGAGTGTTCTAAAACACTTCAGAACGTGTCTGAACGCCCCAGGGTATTCAAGAACGTTTTGTGATATTTAAGAACGCTCCAGGATATTTTAGCATGCTCTAAGACGTCATAAAATGTTTCAGAAGTCTCCAGAATGCTTCACGACATCCTACAATGTTCTAGACAACACTTCGAAAAGTTATATTATTTTCAAAATTTTTTAAAATGTTTCAAAACGCTCCAGTTTGTTTGGAACGTTTCAAAACGCTCCAGAATGTTATAAAATGCTCCAGAATATTTTAAAATGCTTCAGAATGTCATATGATATTTTAGATTACTCTAGAACTTCTCGTAGCGCTCCAGAACATTATGCAGCATTTCAAAATGCTTTAGAATGTTTTCAACAGCTCCAGGATGTTTCAAAAAAACTCCAGAATGTTTCTGAACGCTCCTTGATATTCAAGAACGTTCTGTGATGTTTAAGAACGCTTCAAAACGTCATAAAATATTCCAGAAGCCTCCAGAATGCTTCAGGACATCCTACAATGTTCTGGACAACACTGCGGAACGTTATATAATGTTTCAAAATGATCCAGAATATTTTTAAAACGCTCCAGCTCGTTTAGGCTTCAAATCGTTTCAAAACATTATAAAATGTTCCAGAATATTTAAGAATGCTTCAGAATGTCATACAATATTTCAGAACACTCTAGAACTTTTCGTAGCGCTCTAGAACATTATGCAACGTTTCAGAAAGCTTTAGAATGTTCTCAACGGCTCCAGAATGTCTTAAAAAACTTCATAATGTTTCAAAACGCTTAAGAATGTTTCTGAACACTCCAAAATATTTTAGAACACCCTAAAACATTAAAAATAGATTCAGAACACTCTAGAATATTCAAGAATACTTCGGAACGCTATACAATGCTTTAAATACTTCATACTGTTTTCAATTGATCCTGGATGAATAACTATATTTTTTTTTAGAAATTGTAACTAGTTCAAATTGATCTAGTCATCAAGTAATTTGTTTTTTAAAACTTCCAAACACTCTAGCTGTATGAATTTTTATCCTTAGTTTGTGAAATGCAACGCTTCAATATTATTAGCAAGTGAATGATTCATTTCTTGAAGATGGTCAGCAAAAGTTGAATCTGTTCTATTTGAAGTATAGGAACAAGGAACGTAGATTTTATAACCAGTCTGACCAATATACACTCCTTCATGTTTCATTACTGTTAATGAATCTTTGATCCATTACCAATTCTGTGAAGATTATAAGAATTTAACGGTTATTCTTGACAAACAAAAATGGTAAGAAAAGAAGTATGACTGCCATTTGCCACCCCTATAAGTATAAATATATTTGTTGCACTATTTTGAACCTGGTACCATCATAGACCAAGAATCCGCTTTAATTTTCTACTCATCAAAAGTAGTAAACTATCTTTTTGTATCATTCTGCCCGTGTCATTTATTTTTAATTATATTGTCTGCATGTAAATCTAAATAAATTCATAACTTAATGCTTGTGTCTTAATAAGTCGATGTAATAATATAAAATGATGTATGATGTGTTATTTTAATTTATGCATTGTAATCTTCAAGGAACGATGTCGGTGGTGGACTTATTACATTAAATAATAAATTGCAGCATCATCGCTGCAGCCTTGAGATACAATGCGTGAGAATTTGCTATTTTATAAGGGGAAAAATACTGAAGAGTGATAAACGAATTGTTTGATTTGGTATTTCATTCAATAATACGCCTTTATAGTAATGTAAATGTTTATTGGTTGAGACGGATGTTTTTCAAACTGGTTGTACGTTCTAATTATTGTTAATTAACCTCTTTTGACATTCGGGTGGCGTTATATAGAGCAGTTTATCATTGTTGATGTGTATTACTAGCTTTCTGTAAATCGCAAATCATGCCCCAATTACGCTCATACATTTTTTAGTCAATTGAAAAAGAAATTCCTCAAAAATTTTGACTATTGAGAGGCACTAGAAGATAACAATATTCAATTTCATGATCATGACATCTCAGTTAGCTTAGTGTCAAATACACAACACATTTCTTACAGTAGTACAATTTGTGAATCTTCTGTGGTGTGAAAACGGCTTTCTTGCGCTTACCAAGGTCAATATTGTGAATGGTCTATTGAAGAGTAAGTTAAGCGCTCAGCCCATAAATATTCCATTTGTTCAACTGTCAACTGTTTCTGCATTTCCTGCTATGTTGATTATAAAAGAGCGTTACAGTGGAAAATTTGTTCTTTATGCTCAGTAAATATCACATTGTTAAAATAATCATGTTTAAGAAAGTATATTATTTTCTTCCACCCTAAAAGACACTTTGAGGTGATAAAATTGAATTTACAGAGTCCAGTCGAGTGAACAAAATAATAACACATTAGAAAATGGACTAATTGATACTTCTATCCTGTCGAATTAGAGCCGATTTAGTAGTAGACGTCTCTAATATTTCAATTATATGTTAGATCAGATCTTAATGCACCTCTTCTCCGATAATAGCATTCAAGAATTAAACACCGTCATCAAAATAATTGCGAGACAAATCGACAAACTAAACAGTTTATTTATTACAGCGACTAGATAATGTATATCGATAGAATCTAGCAGAGCAGCACTCACACAAATTCAAATGTGTAATTTACATGTTTAAGATGACCCGCCACCAAAAATAATAGAAGGGCTACGGGGTGAAATAATTTGGACCCTCCTAATTCGACTATCCCAATTTCAGACACTGACATATATTTTTTGTTACGAACTTCAACCTAGACAAAATAGATTAGAATACGTCATTAGAAATGCGTTGCTTTTACTTATACATAGTAACAAGTAAGTATTGTGAAACCGGCAAAATTCACCTATCGATATTTGATGGATATATCCGTTTTGAACATCCCTGAATCCATTTTGACTATTTTTGGCTTGATGTCGGTACGTATGTTCGTGCATGCGTAGCTCGCAAATGTCAAAACTGGTTGAACGTATATTATTGAAATTTTGTATTTAAGACAGTATAGGGTCTAGTTGTGCACCTCGCATTATGGTTCCAATCTTCTGTACCGGAAATGCACTTTACTTGTAACTTTTTTCGAATTTTTTTAATAAATACAGAATGATTAACCGTAGGATGTTGAAATTCAGTATTTGAACTTGATGTTGTATCAGAATGGTTATCTGCTATTTTTGTAAGAATCGGCCGGGCTAAAAGTGCATTTTACTTGAAACTTTTTTTGAATTTTTTATATAAATATAGAATGGTCTGTCATAGCATATTGAAATTTCGTATAGAGAATTTCTATAACATCTTATTGTACATCTTGCATTATGATTGCGATCGACTGAGCCGGAAGTGCACTTTACTTAAGACTTTGTTTTTAATTTTCCGCATAAATTCGGAATGATCAGCCATAGGATACTGGAATTGAGCATTTGAAATTGCTGTAGCATCTTAATGGTCATCTTCTATTTTTGTAACAATCGGTTGAGCCGGAAGTGCACTTTATATGACAAAATTTTTGGATTTTCCGCATAAATTCTAAAAAATCAGTCGTAGAATATTTAAATTTTGTATTAGGCACTTTTATAATATCTAGTTGTACACCTTGAACAATTGAACGTAGATTGTTAGAATTCAGTATTTAGGACGATTATACCGTCTAGATGCTCATATCCTATTTTTATTGAGATCCACCTGGCCGGAAGTGCACTTTACTTGACGGTTTTTTGGAATTTTTCGCATAAATTCGAAACGATCAGGTGTAGAATATTGAAATTTGGTATTTCAGTCTGCTGTAGCATCTGAAGTCTTGTACAGCGCCGGTATTTGAACCCGAGATCTCAAGCCCGGAAAGCTTGAGACTTTTTCAAAATTCAATTTACTTTCATTCAACCGTCTGGCTTATTACAGATTCGCCAACTAAATTTACATTCAGAATATTTACATGAGAATTAATTACTCACGATGTCAGCCGTTGTCCTCCATTGTCAAAGATACAAAAATGTGTCGTCTTTGGAGCGTACAGCAAACTTGACAAAATGCAAAGAATCTTGTACAGTGCTGGGAGACTATAGCCCGCCGCACACGAGGCAATTTTCTATGCAATTTTGTTCACTTAATTTGCAGCAAGTTTTCTTGCGCACTGGGCCACTTTGAGGTACACTTGGTGTGACACTAATTCTCGCATCACACGATGCAAGCTGCGCCACTCATTCTAACACTAGAACGTAGACTTGGTAGATTTGCACATTACAAGTATGGATGTTGCCGAAAATAATCGTCGGAGGAGAGCAGAAGCATTTGCTGCAGTTATAGCTGGCGAATTACGAAACAAAAAAAAAAAAGAAGAAAAAACTTTGGTCAAGAGAGTGACTTTTGAGAAGGAATCAAGGCCGCAGAGTTTTCAACATTTTGTTTGACGAGCTAGTAGGGTGTATACCAAACATGAAAAACCTGGAAATATCAGGGAATTTAGATAAACTGGAAATGTCATGGAATTTCTGATATTTGTCTGGAAAAAATACATTATAGGATATTTATGCATTATTACTCATAAAAGTATATTTTCACTCTTCAAGATACTAGGGCCATCTGTGCAAATCTATAAGTCTACCAGATCTATAAATTCATGAAAAAAAAAAATTAATAAAGTTCATTTACTTTTGTCGATCAATGTAAATTCGTTCATAAGGATATCAAGTTCGTTGCGATTTTGTTTTTAATTTACAGATTTATAGGGTTCACACAGAATTGCAACATTAATCTGTGATTATATGTAAGCTTGTATCAAACTTTTATTTTTTACTGTCTGGAATTTTATTGAAAATAGCCTGGAAAACCTGGAAGTCTGGGAATTTTCAATTAATTTTTTGGTATACACCCTGAGCTAGGGTACGTAAACATAACCTAATTTCCACTAGCCATAATTTTTACTTATTTGTATTTTAAAACACCACAAAACACAATGTACTAATGAGGCACAGCATTCTGATGCGACATACAACTCAGTGATGTAATCAGGTGATTTAATCGTCTACTTTGATTGGCTGTGGACAGTAGCCAGTGGCGCAGCAAGTGCGAAAAATAGCACCGAACCTATCTTGAAAAACAAGTCTCGTGGTAAGTCTAGTACCCCGCATCGCACCAAATTTCTTGCATCGGAGCAAGCCTGGCACCCAGCGCGGCGCCAAGTGAACAAAATTGCTTGAAAAATTGCATCGTGTGCGGCGAGCTTTACTCAGTTATCTCAGCGTGGTGTAGCGGTTATCACGCAAGCCCGGAAAGCTTGAGATCTCGGGTTCGAATCCCGGCGCTGTACAAGACTTTTTCAAAATTCAATTTACTTTCAATCAACCGTCTGGCTTATTACGGATTCGTCAACTAAATTTACATTCTATATTTATATATATATATATATATATATATATATATATATATATATATATATATATATATATATATATATATATATATGTATATATATATATATATATATATATATATATATATATATATATATATATATATATATATATATATATATATATATATATATATATATATAGGAGACAGTAAATTTTGTAGGCTTAGCAGTCAGGTTTTTTTTGGCCAATAAAATAAAAGATTTCTCTTTTAAAATTTCGTCTAGCTTTCGGCTTGGTTTAAGCCTTCATCAGGACACTAAAATAGAATTTATTCACAGATCAAAAATTTTTACATATTGATAAGTATAAAAAAAACTTATTGTGAATAATACAATATTACTTACATTTTTATGCGAGATTATTTTTAAGAAAAACATCTGTTAGTGAATCGAACAATATACGAATAAATTTAGAAAAATAATGAATTTTGACACTTTATCTGGTGTACAACAGATTTGTATCATTTTGTAAATTATAAAATAAAATTTTGTTTTGTTAAAACACATAACTGTTTAAAATTGTTAATATGAATAATTTAATAAATTTTACTTCATTATCACAGAAAATTTTGTAGAAACAGAACTGGTAAAATTTGTCAAGTAACACACATCAGAAATGGAGGATGAAATTTAACATGTTAGAACCAAGTTAATTTGAATTTGAAAAAATATAAAATATGTGACCAATTTCTGAACTAAACGAAAGTTGGCAACGTGACTACAGTAAGCCCGCGAGACATAAACATTTTTATAAATACTGTAATGATTGATAAAGCACATCACTAAAATCAATTGCTTTAAGTAGAATTGACATTATTATTTTTGTTTTTATTATTTGCCAAATTTAACAAATAAACATATATATTGCTCAAGTTATCAATATCAGTTTTTTTGTTCATGGAATGTTGGTTTTTTTGGATATGAGTCATCTCCAAAAAATTTCTCTTAAACAACATATCTAATACTTTAACATTTTGGTAATCAATCTGATGTTTGGTTGTGTTTTGGTGGATAGCTAAGGCTGTTGACATAGGTTTTAATTTGTTATCACTTTTGTGAGATGTTATTCTAGATTTTAAGTTTCGTGACGTCTGACCTATATAATGTTGATTGCAGTCTTTACATGGGATGTCATATATTACATTTGATTGATATGACAATGGATTTTGATCTTTTATATTGGTAAATATATTTTTGACAGTTACGCAGCTTCTTGATGCAATTTTGAGGTTATCATCTTTTACAATTTTCAGTATTCTCGGAGTTAATGTTTCAATGAACGGTAACGATGCATATTTTATATTTTGGGGCTGTGATGGTTCTGGTTGTACTGGTGGAATTTCTGTGCCTGGTGTATCACTTTGGATGTTAAATAACAAGCTGTTTACCAATTATTTGATAACCTCAAAATTGCATCAAGAAGCTGCGTAACTGTCAAAAATATATTTACCAATATAAAAGATCAAAATCCATTGTCATATCAATCAAATGTAATATATGACATCCCATGTAAAGACTGCAATCAACATTATATAGGTCAGACGTCACGAAACTTAAAATCTAGAATAACATCTCACAAAAGTGATAACAAATTAAAACCTATGTCAACAGCCTTAGCTATCCACCAAAACACAACCAAACATCAGATTGATTACCAAAATGTTAAAGTATTAGATATGTTGTTTAAGAGAAATTTTTTGGAGATGACTCATATCCAAAAAAACCAACATTCCATGAACAAAAAAACTGATATTGATAACTTGAGCAATATATATGTTTATTTGTTAAATTTGGCAAATAATAAAAACAAAAATAATAATGTCAATTCTACTTAAAGCAATTGATTTTAGTGATGTGCTTTATCAATCATTACAGTATTTATAAAAATGTTTATGTCTCGCGGGCTTACTGTAGTCACGTTGCCAACTTTCGTTTAGTTCAGAAATTGGTCACATATTTTATATTTTTTCAAATTCAAATTAACTTGGTTCTAACATGTTAAATTTCATCCTCCATTTCTGATGTGTGTTACTTGACAAATTTTACCAGTTCTGTTTCTACAAAATTTTCTGTGATAATGAAGTAAAATTTATTAAATTATTCATATTAACAATTTTAAACAGTTATGTGTTTTTACAAAACAAAATTTTATTTTATAATTTACAAAATGATACAAATCTGTTGTACACCAGATAAAGTGTCAAAATTCATTATTTTTCTAAATTTATTCGTATATTGTTCGATTCACTAACAGATGTTTTTCTTAAAAATAATCTCGCATAAAAATGTAAGTAATATTGTATTATTCACAATAAGTTTTTTTTATACTTATCAATATGTAAAAATTTTTGATCTGTGAATAAATTCTATTTTAGTGTCCTGATGAAGGCTTAAACCAAGCCGAAAGCTAGACGAAATTTTAAAAGAGAAATCTTTTATTTTATTGGCCAAAAAAAACCTGACTGCTAAGCCTACAAAATTTACTGTCTCCTTAACTAATTGCAGTCGCGATTAATCCTAACTTATATATATATATATATATATATATATATATATATATATATATATATATATATATATATATATATATATATATTCAATGATGTACAAGTAAGTCACGTGATGTTCACGTCATATTTTCTATCCGAGGTCAAAGTTCACAAATTTTCGCTTTTTGTGTATATCTCTGAAATGGTGAGAGCTTTCGAAAAATGGAGGAGCAAAAAATTTATAGAACGTAAAATTTTCTACAAAAAAGAAATCTATACTTTTTTACCTACGAAGCACCGTTCTCGAATTATCGCGATTTCAAACATTTTGCATCATTTGAAGAAAAAGTCTTTGAATATTTGTTTTTTTGATTCATGTACTCAAATATTATACGTGGAAAATATACGATTGAGTGAGACAACGACCGTCCCTAATTCCATTAGTCGGTTGGCCTTGAGTAACATCAACAGTTCAGTCAGTTTAAACGGGTTTTCCTAGTAAATAGACGGGTTTATAGATGGTATTTTCATTTTAAACTGTGCCGTTAAATTTTTTTATAAAAATGTCTAAAGTTTGCATCATTTGCAGTGAATCTTTGACTGATGGTGAAATAAAAGAGTGCAGTTATCTTGTCTCCCTCCAACATCTGCTCCTGCTTATCAACAATTGTTTCGTGTGTTCTACCAAGTGCAAGTGTGGTTGGACAATGAACTGAATCTTGAAGACTGGGACTGTAAATTGATGGATAATAGTTTGGAGCCAATTCAGACTTTACTTCCACCTGCTCCAGAGAAACTGCTGAATACATTTTTTTTGTAATTGCAATAAAGGCTGCACGAACAATTGTGTTGAGCAGAAAAGTTGGATTGTTTTGTTCACCAGTCTGTGCCAATTGTCAAGGCCATTCTTGCACTAATGCTGAATTGAATGCAACAGATGAAGATTATTTCGAAGTCGATGAGGATCTGAATGATATATATCTCTTATTAGAGCAGTCAACACAAATTGAGCACCAAGAGGAAGAATTTGATGATAAATAATGTAATTGTATCAATAAAATATTGTGCCATCAAATTTCCTGGATCGAAATATATCGTGGAGTATTCCTTCTAGAAAAACCATGTCGAAAAAAGCATCGAGTACATTACCTCAGAGGTGGTGCGAAAATGTGTGCATACCTACGGTCTGAAATCGTGATAACTCCAGAACGGAGCTTCGTAGGGAAAAAGTATTGATATCTTTTTTATAGAGAATTTTACGATCTACAAACTGTTTTCGGTCCATTTTTCCAGTAGCTGTTATCATTTCAGAGATATACGCAAAAAAAATTGACATCGGATGAAAAACAGCGCACAAACGGGATCAATGGGGACTTTTGACATTACATTTTGTCTAGACTAATATACATTTTAATCATTATTCGACAGTATGTCTTTTATGTCATACTGTATTTGTTGATTTTTACAAATTTTTGTATTAGTATTGTACGTTTTATTGTAATTCAATAATATTTCTGATTCCAATGTATGCTACAGTCTATAAATTAATAACGAAGCACTTTTATGGTATAATTAATTATTGAGCAATGAGTTTTAACTAATTTTGGTCATTTTGGGAAATGTCGATCATAAAACATCCCCGTGTTAGTGCTGATTGGAAACGTTAAATCGTAAACGAGGCTCCACCTGTCCGCTAAGGTCCGATAAGGCCATATAATTTCGGCCATCGGACTTTCTTATATGCATATTCATGATGGAAAGACGTATGGACAGATTCATGTGTTCTGTTGCTGTAAGCAGGTGCTTTAACTTGTGTTGCCGAATAAGAATTATTTCACCAATATTCCACACTTTTATTTTCAAACCAGACTATTTTATATCATGTTATTCATTTGTTATTACTGCACTGAGTATCTTTTATTTTGTGTTTAACAATAAAATTTGATACTGAAGAACATAAATTTAATGGCCAGTTCCATCACTGTTTCAGAAATTTGGAGTGTCGCATCAATTAATAGCATATTTCAAAGTAGAAGTTGTCATTGTTAAAGTGACAGCTGTCTTTGTCAAAGTGACAACTGTCATTGTCAAAGTGACAGCAGTTATTGTTAACATTTGATCGCTGGAAGAGTATTTTTAAGATGGTAACGTGGATTCCACTATTTAATTATTAATTTTTGATATTTACTAAGCCTATTTCCCCAAGAGCTTAAAATTGATACCAAACTAGACATCATTTAAATGATTTGTGAAATGTCCCCTTTGACACTTCTACTGGAATTATCTCCACAAGAGCTTTAATTTGATACCAAACACGATAGCGCTAAATTATGTATTTAAAAAAAAAAACAATTGACGAACGTTTGCATGTGATGTCAAAATATGAATGATAATAATCCTAATTTTACATTATGATTCTCGTTATTTCTTTGCTTCAGAAAAATATAACGAATTTTATAATAATTCAAATTTTGATAATAACAAGTGAACCGCTAATAATTTTGGGAAATATTTCTTGTGAATGTTGTGCCAAATCATTCAAGGATTAGTTTTAGTTATTCCATATTCCATGACAAATACTGTCGTTTGAATACAATAACATTTAAAGTAGTACTTTGTACCAAAAAGTGAGGAAAGGTCAAATTATCAACCTTTTAAGACCATAAATGTTATTTTCTTGTTAATTATACTACATTTCTTTTATTTTAGTATAAAAGTAATGAGCTAAGATCCTGAAATCTTATGCTTCATTAAATAAATAACCAGTATTTCTAAATTATGTTCATTAAATGACATATCGCATGACAGAACGTTTTTCAATAAAGTGTTTGGCAATTTTTACGAACGATAAAAGTTGGTGAAATCGGTAATAAGGTGAAAAAAATATGATTGAAAAGTAATAAGCTAAAATATCAATTTCATTTTTTCCATTATCGTTACATCTGCGTAACAAGCGTGGAGCTTAAAATCCATAAAGATTTCGCAACATTGCTGTTATTTATTTTGAAGTAAACAACGAAATGTCAGGTACTAATATTTAAAACAGTCAACTATATCAAAACTTTTTGCATTGTTTTCTAAACAAGATGATAGACTACGAGCCTAAAAGTTTCATTGTACATTAATACAAGGAAAACAACACATAATTGGCGAGGAAATAATTTGCCAGCAGTCAAAGAGATATTAAAAACTGTTCATCATAATACACCGTCGGATATCATAAAAGAAATTCCTCTCAAAAGTAATACAGTGCAAAGCAAAATAGATAAAATGGCAAAGACATTGAGATATCATTATCTTTTATTTTTATTGATTCCGTTTTTTAATTTTATTGTAGATCTGGTTTTCATGTTATTTTCTTTTATTTTATCATAGAAAATTAGGGTGTCTTGACTTCTGTGGCCATTAACACATTAAAATTTGATTTTATTCATATAGATCGACAGCGTGAATGAATTCATTTGTGTTTTGAACTATTTCTGGATTGTTGACGATGGCTTCTTTCAGTGTGTCTGCTAAGTTAGTTGTTGTCTTTGGTTGAAGTATTTTCTACTCTCAACTACTATGTGTCTCAAGCATAGTTTTTTGAATTGCTGGTCTGCTTCTTCGTTTCCGTCGATCTTTATGGGCGCTGGTGTCCATATTGTGATGTTTTTTGCATTTATTCTTGATCCATTAGTAAAAATGAATTAGAGATTCTTGTTATTTATATAATTTACAGTAGAGCTTAGGATAGGTGGATGATTTTGGGTATTCTGCTAGGTTAATGTTCAATTTAGGTTGATTTCAAATCCAAGGTGATATTTTTTGTGTGCTTTGGTTTTCAATAAGCTGGATTCTAAAGTTTGCATTATTTAGTAGTAAGTTTATGATTTTTTGTAGAGGAATTTGGTTTCGAGTATATTCTGTAAAGCAGCATGTTTGTATTTTTGGCTAGGTTAATCATTATATATTGATTGTTTCCGATGGTTTCTTTCATTCTGTCTGCTACGTTCAACTGTTGTCTTTGGCTCAAGTATTTTCTACTCTCAACTATTATGTGTCTTACTGATAGTTGTGTATTGCACATATTGCATAATAAGAAGGTTTCTAAATCAAGTATGTATTTTACGTGTGATTAGTGTGTTCCCTATTCTCAATTGTATAATGGTTATTTGGTTTCTTCTATCTTCCTGTTTGTACTATGATTTTGTATCCTGTCTTATGTCTCTTATTTTATTGTTTGTTGTAGTCTTTCATTTTATTTTCATTGTGTTTTTGTTTTCAGTCTGATTTGTGCGTAGAGATCTTTTTTTTTGTTGTTTATACTGTTCATTTTTCTACTTCCGTGATTTTTTGGCTTGTTGGTCTGCTTTTTCATTTTTGTTTATTCCTATGTGTGCTGCTGTTCATATTATCACAATTTTCCTTTCTTTTTTGTGCTTTCATGTATGGCTTCTTGAATCCTAATTATTGTTGGTTTCTTGTTGTATAGTTTGTTAATTTCTTATATTGTACTTAGTGAGTCTGTACAGATGATGTATTTTTCTTGTACAATCAATCATTATTTGTCTTACTTAGATAGTAGTGGTAGGATTTCTTTATCAAGTATGTTTTAATGTGTGATTAGTGTGTGCCCTATTCTCAATTGTGTGATGATTATTTTATTTCTTCTTTCTTCCGGTGTGTAGCTTGGTGTTATATCATCCCTTATTTCTCTTGTTTCATTGTTTTTTGTAGTTCTCTATTTTTTTCTCATTGTATATTTGTTTCCAGTTTGATTTATGCGTAGAAGTCTTTCTATCTGATGTTTATATTGTCGATTTCTTCTTCTTCAGTAGTTTTTTTGGCTTGTTGGTCTGCTTTTTCGTTTTCACCTATTTCTTTGTGTGCTAGTGTCCATATCGCTATTTCCATATGTGCTTTTAGGTATGACTTTTTGAATATTGGTTTTTGTTGGTTTTTTGTTGTTTTCTTGTACTGTACCTGGTGAATCTGTACAGATGACATATTTTTTAGGTTGGATTTTTGTTTACGAGCGTAAGTCTTGCAGAAGGCTATATTTTCTGCGAAGTAATTGCTGCAGTAGTAATTGCTGCAGTAGTCTGGTAGGTGGTTTAATTTCTTCTTCATCTTCCGTTATTACTGCTGCGCCGTTTTTTCCATTTATTCTTGATCCACCAGTAAAAATGAATTGGTGGTTCTTGTTGTTCATACAATTATCGGTAGAGCTCAGGATGGGTGGATGATTTTGGGTATTCTACTGAGTTTAGATTGATTTTGGGTCCAGGTTGAAATTTTGTGTGTGCTTTGGATATCGATAGGCTGGATTTTCAAGTTTGCATTATTTAGTAGCCGGATTATGATTTTTTGTAGGGGAGTTTGGTTTCGGATATATTTTGTAGAGCGGTTAGTCTGGATTTTTTGCTAGGTTGGTTATGTATTGGTTGTTGCCGATAGCTTATTTCAGTGTGTCTGCTACGTTGAGCTGCTGTTTTTGGTTGAAGTATTTACCATACTCTGCTATTATGTGGCTACTAATAGTTGTGTACTGCATATATTGTATAATGGTAGGGTTCCTCTGTCAAGTATGTATTTATGTGTGATTATTGTGTAATTACTTGATTTCTTTTTTTTCCGGTTTGTACCATGATGTTGTGTCCTCTCTTCTTTCTCTCATTTTATTGTTTGTTGTAGTTTCCTTATTCTTATTTTTTTATATTGTGCTTGTCTCCAGTCTGAGTAGTGTGTAGAGATGTTTCTTTGTTATATTTCTACTTCTTCAGTGTTATTTTTGGCTTATTTGTCGACTTTTATTATGTGTGTTTCTGACAGTTTTGCAATGCATATATTGCATAGTGCTAGGGTTTCTTAATCAAGTATGTTTTAAGATATAATGAGTGTGTGCCCGATTCTCAATCGTATGATAATTACTTGATTTCTTCTTTCTTCCGGTGTGTATCATGGTGTTGTATCTTCTCTTATTTCTCTAATCTCATTGTTTGGTGTAGTTTCTCATTTTTTTTCATTGTGTTTTTATTTCTAGTCTGATTTATGCGTATAGATCTTTCTTTATGATGTCTATATTGTCGATTTCTTCTTCAGTGGTTTTTTGTTTTGGCTTGTAGGTCAGCTTTTACGTTTCCGTTTATTTCTATGTGTGCTGGTGTTCATATCATCACAATTTTCCTTTCTTATTTGTACTTTCAGGTATGTCTTCTTGAATATTGATTATTGTTGGTTTCTTGTTGTATAGTATGTTAATTTCTTGTATTGTACTTAATGAGGGTGTACAGATGACGTATTTTTTAGGTTGGATTCCTGTTTATGAGCGTGAGTCTTGCAGAAGGCTATATTTTTCTGCGAAGTTATTGCTACAGTATTCTGGTAGGTAGTATTTTTTCTCTTGATCTTCTGTTATTACTGTTGCGCAGTTTTTCCATTTATTCTTGATCCATCAGTGGAAATGAATTGATGTGTTGTTTCATACAATTTTCGGTGGAGCTCAGGATGGGTGGTTGATTTTTGGTATTCTGCTAAGTTAGTGTTGAGTTTAGGTTGATTTCAGGTATAGGGTGAAAATTTTTGTGGGCTTTGGATTTCAATAGGCTGGATTTTCAAGTTTACATTATTTAATAGTCCGTTTATTATTGTTTGTAGGGAAGTTTGGTTTCTAGTCTGTGCTGCATTATTGTTTTCTGCTAGATGGGTTATTTATTCGAGAATATTTTGGTTACATCTGAGGGTGAGAAAAGGCTTGTTGTTAGGCTTGTTCTAGAAGCTCCTAGTACTATTCTGGACCGTATTCAGGGATTTTCGGTGAGTTTTGCTAGCTGCTGCATACGCAATGCATTCGTATTCAATTTTGGGTACTATTATTGTTTTGAATATGTTTAGCAGAGAATTTTTGTGGGCTCTCCATTTTCTATTTTCCAGTACTTTTAAGAGGTTGAGACGTTGCATGCTTTCTCTTTTTATTTTGGTTATGTGGCCTTTCCATATTGATTTCTTGTCAAACGTGACTCCCAGAAACTTAATGCTGTCGATATCTCCGATATTATTATTGTTTATTTCTAGTTCTGGGTTTCTGTTATGCTTCCTCAGTCGGCAAAATGTATTGTTTTCGTTTTTGTTGGTAAGAAAGTGAATCCTGTTCCATGAGACCAGTTTTCAAGGTTATTTATTGTTTTCTGGAGTTTTGAACTTTCGAAAGATCAACTGTCCTTGCCAGTTGGACGGGAGAAATACGCAATTTTGGTTGCTGTCTAAGCCGGCGCAACAGATAGATATGTGTCAGGGACAGATGACGTCAGACCGAATATTTAAGAAAACATATTCGCAGATATATAAACCGAGAAATTGAGTCGAAGAGGGAACAGTGAGTAAGACAGTGAGTGGGTGAGGATTGAGGAAGCAGGAAGAGAAATTGGAGAATAGTCGGCGCTCGTAAGAGTAATATTGGTTGGTTGGTTGGTTACGGAGCGTGCAAAAGTGAACTAGACGAAGTGGACTAGTGGAAATGAATGAGAAGAGTGATAAATAAATAGAGAAACAGTTGTAAATAAATAAAAAGACGTTCAAAGATCCAGAAAAGTTTAGGAGTCTCTGCTAATGTTTCAATCGCCTCGTGTTTATTATTTAGTGGTTGATTAAGGCTGTGCATTGAATGGAGCACATTTTATGTACTTCCTTTCTCAATATAAAGATTATATCTCGATAAAATCTTGACATACAAATATTGACGCCTTAACTGTAACTATCTTACTTTTGCTTTATGGGTGATAATAGTCTCGGATTTAATTTTCATAAAAATTAATGCTATATTAATGACCACTCAAATGAATAACGCAAGCATATCTTCGATCTAAAATGACCATTTCTTAGAAGCGCATCTTAAGTAATTGATACAGAATTAATTTCTGTAATTGTATTCTGAAATAACGGCACCGTTCTGCAAAATAAAAAATCGATCGCCATTTATTGGGCGCTATAAACAGACTTGCTAATTAAAGGTACGAAGATTTTAATGAACAAAATCGCTCATGACTTTGCAAACCATAATTAAATACAACCAATTAGGTTCTGTCAGAGGAAAAAAAAATAGTTCATCAAAATTTGATTATTTGACGCTGACACATCTGCGGTTTACCTAAAAAGAAGTATACAGATTACATCCGAAAATGAAACCGTAATTCATATTTTGTCGGCTGGTAAAATAAATTTTCCCTGCTTAAAACATAAATTCCCTAAAAAAAACTTTTACGCTTGGATTAGCATTGAATTCGTCACAACAGATTCCGTTTTTTTGCACAACTAAAAAATTTTTGAAAGGGAGCAGTGAAATGAAATACAGGGTGCACAAAAATCCAAAAAAGGTATATACTCATACAAAAACAGTGTTACATTATCTTTTGTTTTAGTATTGCGATGTCTAAATTCGTCGCCTAGAGAAATATTGATATTTTTTATTGTGAAGTAAAAAATTGTGTGTACTGCATACAAATTTAAATCCCCGTACCTGAATCTAGGTCCAGGTCAAATAAATCAACCGGTATTCTTTTGTCGGATACCCTTGAAGGTAGGTTAGTGACGCAATGGATTTATGCCAGATTTGTATACTCCCTACTGAAAATAACATAAAAAAGAGTCTTCCATATGAAAAACAAGTCACTATCTGTCATCAAATATCAAATTTCCCTCTCCAACTTTTCTCCCTGAGTGTACTTTTATCCTGGAATAAAAACGGAGCCCAGGAACGGGTCTAGTCAGGTAATCGAGACGCAAGGGGACCTAAAAGCCTCTGGAGGGGACCCCAGACCAGATGTTCAACTGTTGGGCTTTTATTAAGGGATATATATGCCCATCTCTTTCTAACCACCTTTTAGTTGCGGCAATCAAATGGGAAAGACAAGGATGAGCTATCTTAGGGCTCACATGCCCGACACGCTTTCTGACACGCGACTATCGGCGCTGGAGATTTGCACAATAATCAGTCGTGGATTTTCTATTCTTTGATATAACTGCCAGTGTTCGGACAACCAGTAAAGTTCTGATCGGTTTTGAAAAAGAAAATTTTTCTGGACTTCTGGAATAATATTATTTTAGGTGACTGGGAAAATTTTCTATTCTTTCAACGGCTTTTCATGTAACCTATCTGGGTTTTATGCATATTATTCAGAAATAATTGAATTTTTTTGTTAGGGATGACTTTTGTTTACTCAGAAAACTTGTTCAGATGTAAAAACCAGTATCTAGATTTTAAAATAGAAAATGTAGGTAGAATGACGGCAATACAGTTCTCATTTTACTCACCGCAGCACTCATATGATTTGCACTCGTGACAACATCAATAAATAGAATCTTGAAAATGAGCTCCAACTACTAACACTAGTTTTTTTTTTAAGGAAAATCGTTGTGATTGTCAAACACGATTTTAAAATGAACGATGTTGTTGTGACGTCACTACGCATGTTGGGACTCAGTTGTAGCATAGCTTACAATGGAGCCAACAACAAACATCCCTGGTTCTAGGAAAAACTGGCAAATTAGTATAGTATTGGACCAGGATATGATAACAGCAGTAACCGAGAACCAAATAAGTTATTTATGAACGTCCCAACATGGAAAATACAAAAAAAATGGTCATCTACAATAAATCCGACGTGATTTTTTGAGGAAAAGTCGACAACTATCAACTCACCAACCTCTGCCAAATTATTTGACTGTTGCTTTACAAGCCCATCTGATTTTATTTCAAGCACTTACGCACTGACTCCCGCTTGCCAACATGCGTTATGACATCACAGCTTGGCCAATAAAAGCGTTTCGTCTATAACGTGACAAATTCTGACTTCAGATTCGTAATCTGCGACCTTAAAAATATATGCATAATTTTTTTCAATAACTAATTCTCAACAATTGCAACAGTATTATATTTTGAAATTTAGTGACTGTTTCCACCCTCTAGGGATAAAGCACATCTATTCCTTTTTAATATTTGAAGCTGCTACCCTGCTAAGAATCCGCAAGACCAGATAAGATTGAATTTCAAATTTTTAAAACATTTTTTTGGGTTTAGTAAGGTCTAAGACGTGAAGATTCATCCAAATATCGAGTTGTCAAATATCACATTCCTTCGTACACGCGGTACCAAGTTTTATCTTCACGTAAAATTAAAATTCAAGCTTTCTGCGCACCTTCTTCATATGAGCTTCAAGTATGCCAAATCTCACATTTCTTTGTGCATGCAGCATGCTTAAAAAGGAGTACAAAGTTTTCTCTTCACGTATTAATATATAATTAAAATGGGATGCCTCGTATATAACTTTCGCTTTGTACACACCTTGTCCATATAAACTTTAAGTATTCCAAATCTCACATTCTTTCGTGCATGCAATATGCTTAAAAAGGTTATCGATTTATCGAAAGTCTCCTCTTCACGTATTAATCTATACTTATACTTAATATTATCGATAAATCGTAGTTGTTTGTTCGCACATCGTTCATCCAATTGAGTAAAAACTATATTTGTTGCTGGTACTTTTGTGAAGGTTCTTATTGTAGTATCATCAGTATACAAAGAGTGGCGCACGAGCCGTATTTGTTCGTTTGCGCATCGTTCATTCGATTGAGTTGAAACTTACTGTAGTTGCTGCTCTTGTGAATGTTTCTATTATTGTACCGTCAACATATATTTAGTGACACACGAGCAGTATATGTTCGTTCAAGCACCGTTTCAAACTTTCAACAGTTGTTGGTGGTACTTTTGTGAAGATTTTTATTATAGTATTGTAACGAATTTAAGTCTATAAATTAGTCATTTTGGCTTTACTGGTGCTTAGAATTATTGTGGAAATATTTTACATCTAGAAATAGAAGTGAATATATTTGTTTTCTAGAAAATTGCTGGTATATTCCAGCGTTTTCTAGAAAAGCCTGGACGTTTGCTGGAAAAATGTAGTGGGGAGAGACCCACGGTATATATATGTGACTGACTCAGCGAGGAGCATTATTGATTTTGGCTCAGTGACCTTATACTATGGACTGCTAGTGCTTGAAATAAATTTTGTTATTTAAAATAAATCAACATTGACATAAATATTTAAAGTTAAGTGTATTAATCTTTAGTTTAAATTAAAATTATTCATTAGAAATAGTGTTAGTTATCTAATTTATTATTCTAATAAATCATAAAAATAATTAATAGTGTTTAGTAATTTTTGCTCCCTAAATTGAAATAAATAACGTTACAGAATCATTATCATACATTAGGTTGCGCATGAGCCGTATTTGTTCGTTCGTGCATCGTTCATCCGATTAAGTTGAAACTTGGTATTTTTATGAAGGGTTTTATTATAGTACTATCAATATATACTGTTCATCCAATTGAGGTAAAACTTACTATATTGTTTAATTATAGTACCATCAACATACATGAAGTTGCGCACTATTTGTATTTGTTCGTTCGTGCACCGTTCATCCGATTGGTTTGGAACTTAGTATAGTTGTTGTTGGCACTTACATGAAGGCTTTGACACAGTACTACCAACGTGAAACAGGGGGCGCACAGGCGATATTTGTCTGGTCGAGCATCGTTCATCCGATTGAGTTGAAGCTTTCTATAGTTGTTGCTGGCGCTTGCGTGAGAGTTCTTAACAGTATTATCTAACTATACTCATATTATGAATAGAAAAGACTTGTATTTTTGTTTATAATGATTAAACTCAAAAAATACTGGACTGATTTCAAAAATACTTTAACTAAATCATGTCTACCCGTACGAAGCCGGCACGGGCTGCTAGTATATAGATAAAGAGAATATAGCTCACAGAATAAAAATAATATAGAGAATTTAAGGAATAAAGAGAGTATAGAGAATTTAGAAAATAAAGAAAATTTGAAGAATTCAGGGAATAAGGAAAATCCAGAGAGTACAAAGAATATGTGGAGTGTAAAGAATTTAGAGAATATAAAAAATTTAGAGAGCTTAGAAAATATAGAAAATTCAGTGAATAGAGACCCTAGAGAATGAAGAGAATTCAGGGAATAAAGAGAATTAGAGAGTTTAGAGAATAAAGAGTATTCAGAGAATTTAGGGAATGAATAGAAGGGCGACCTCGATCTCGGCACCAAACTACCTGGATCTTTAATCTCCTACTCGAACTCGGCACTACGCTATGGATTAGGATTTGTGACTCAATCGTTCTGCCTGAGTGAGATTTTATGGGCACATAAGATTTTATATTAATAATAAACCAGATTCAGATTTAGCCGTACTTTTAAACGAATTTATTCACACGTGTGACATCAACAACTCAAAAATCCTGCATATCGTAGATAAAATAATTTGTTTCCATTTGATGCAAGAAATTCCAATGTCAAAAATACCATAAAAAATTTAATGTTCCAGTGTGTTCTTTACATATTTGTATGTTTTTGTAATAATGTAGGTATGTACATATGTATAAATAAGTTTTTTTTTAACATTTTTTCTTTCTGAAGTTTTATTAAATATTATTTGCAGTATTATTTTCAATACAAATTAATTTCAAAATAAAATATAGAGACTTATAAAACCAAATCTTACAGGTGGACCGTGGCTTTATTTAAAAATTGACGGTGCCGAGTTCGTGTGCGCCCCGCGCTAATCGGATTAGCATTGGTGCCGAGTTCATGTTCTTGGTGCCGAGTTCGTGTACGCCCGAATAGAATTTAGAGAATAATAAATTGCTTTTGGTTATAAATTTTGTATACTTATTGGAAACATAGACGTATTGATTCTCTTCAGAGAACAATGATACAAAAATGAACTAAAAATATACAGAATACTAGATGTCTTGTTGAAATATCGTGTACTTTGTGGTTTGGGATGTGTGCGGAGTTATACCAAATGTCCAAATAAGACATATTCCTCTGTTTGAGGCTCTTTCACGTGGTTTTTCTTCAAACCTCAGGCGAATTCCAGAGGATTTTTATTCGTTGTTGAATATAGACAATTTAGAGAATGAAGAGAACTTAGAGCATCAAGGGAATATAGAGAACTCGAAAAATAAAGGGAGTTTAGAAAGTTCAAAAAATAAAAAGAATTTGAAGAGCTCAGAAAATATAATTTAATCAAGAGAATATAGAGAACTTTTGGATTAAAGAGAATATAGAGAATCTATATTTTAATACGTGAAGAGAAAACTTTCCATTCTTTTTTTGGGCATATTGACTGCATGAAGGAATGTAAAATTTGATATACTTGAAGTTTATATAGGAAAGAAGAGCAGAAAGTGAAAACTATATACAGACTGTCCCATTTTAGTTTTACGTGAGGGGAAAATTTTGTATCGTGTGCACGAAGGAATGTGAAATTTGGCATACTTGAAGCGTATTTGGAGAAGAGCAGAAAGCCAAAACTATACAAAGATGTCTTTTTTTGATTTCACGTCAAGGGGTAACTGTGTACTGCGTACACGAAGGAATGTGAAATTTTGCTTACTTGAAGTTTATTTGGCAATTTATTGGATATCCCATTTTGGGTTTACGTGAATACCTGAAGTTTAAATGAAGAAGGAGTGCAGGAAGCTGAAATTATATTCATGAATAACATTTTAATTTCACGTGAGGAGAAAACTTTGTATCGAGCGCGCAACGGAATGTAAGACTCTGCATATTCGAAATTTAAATGAAGAAGGAGTGCAGGAAGCTTAAATTATATAAAGAGTGTCTTATTTTAATTTTATGTGAAAATAAAACTTTGTAATGTGCGTACGGAGGAATGTGAGATTTTGCATACTTGAAGTTTAAATGAAGAAGGAGTGCGAGGAGCTGAGATTATATATGATGTCCCATTTTAATTTTACGTGAGGAGAAAACTTTGTATCGTGCGCACGGAAGAATGTAAGATCTTCATATTTGAAATTCAAATGAAGAAAGAGTGCAGATAGCTGAAATTATATACAGGTATCCATTCTCATTTTGCGTAGAGAAGAATATTTGTACTGCGTGCACGAAGGAATGTGAGATTTGGCAAACTTAAAGATTATCCGGAGAAGAAATGCAAAACGCTGAAATTATATGTAGAATGTCTAATTAAATTTACGTGGAGAGAAAACTTTGTAACGTGCGTACGAAGAAATGTGAAATTTAGCATACTTGAAATTCATATGGAGAAGGAGTGCAGAAAGATGAAATTATATACAAGATACCTGAAGAGAAATCTTTGCACTGCGCTCACGAAGGAATGTGAGATTTAATATATAGAGAAAGAGTGCAGAAATTTAAACGTATATACGGGATGTTCCATTCGAAAACAATATAATTTTCTGCTAAAATTTATCGAGCAATATGCTCGAAAAAATGGCTAAAGTAAGAGTTTAACGATTTTCCCTCCCTTCGAGTGGCAGGGGTAGAGGCAGTCCCTCTAAAATCTTGAATGGATATCACTATTTTCTATTTCAGATTCGGATAAAGCGTCCGAAGCCTCCGAGGATGGAGGTTTAAATTTAATAACGTTTAAATTCAACAATATAATGAATTACGGTCGAATTTCGACCACTGGGCGACCGCTAGTTATTTTCCGAAGGAAAATGGAATTCGGACAAATTTTGAATTGTTAGTCCCTAGATGTAGATTATTTATTCATATTTAAGGCTTTCAAGAATAGAATGTAACAATAAACACTCGTACCCTTCCTTTTCGTCCTCAACATCCTTTTACTTTCTTAATACTTCATTATTTACTGTAATTATGCCTCCCAGTTCCTGTAACTCATCTTTTGCACGTGCCTTTAATCACCTTCATCACATCCATGATTTAATCATAAGAGGGCGTGATTCTCCCAAAGTCTCGTGCCATTCCAGGGCGGAAGCCCTTTGCCCGCCCTTCATGTCCTGCTTGCGTCCTTTGACCCATCAGAAACGCCCTTAGAGGGTGCAAAGTAACTGTACGCGTGTAAGGAAATGCACTATTTCCTTATAGCGGGACCACGCAAAGCGGAGGAAGGAATAATAAATTCCAGGGCGAAGGAAGTTGGTGTTAACTTACAAGGGAGTTGTTTATATGGATTTGATAGTAATTATAAATGAATCATATTTCCATATTTTCATTAATAGAAAAAATGAATACACATTATATTAGCTACCCCCTGTTATTCGTCCATTACTTCCTCTTTACTAAGTAAAATCCAACCGTTACATTAAAAATCTCAATTATATTTTTCCGCCGTGCCATATGGCACAATCAGTTCATGTTATTCATACAAGGGAAGTTTGAACACATGCTACATATGCTACAGGTTTGAATTCCGAGGGTGGTTGGTATTTGGTTCGCCAGTGGCTGCATATGTTCGCACTAAATTCGTGCTCATGCATATTTCACCTGCGAACACTAAATAGGGTTCGAGGTGACATGCTGTGGAAAAATCACACTTCGGATTATCGACCAGAATCATTGCTGTTCTTGCTTTCATTAATTAATATGAGATCGTCCTGAAGAAGGTTATGAAACAAACCGAAAGCTTGACATTGTTTTAATTAGGCCACGCCCACAAAATTCGTTTTTAATGATATTTATTTCAAAAGATTTTTTTGTGATGAACTAGTTCACAAGCTCAAAAAAATCACTATTCAATTCAAACCCAATACCTAACAGTTCTTTCCTTACTGGCCTCTTTACCTTTATGTATCTTTTTTTCTTTGAATAAAAAAAAATCCTTAAAAACTTTCCTTCTATAACTGTTATTACGACACAATGTAACATCCTCAGATACCATGTGCTGTAACGGGGCAGAAACATCTATTTTTATATTATAAGTAAGAGCAAACATTTGATCGCCATTTGGCATCCACAGTTTTGAAGTTTTGGTGAGTTTAGTTCTTCCGGTGCTGACATCCATATGGTTTTCTTGGAGTGTACGCCAGACTGCAGTTAGGCAGAAAAATATTAGGGGATGAATAGCAAAAATAAATGAGTTGTTGTAGGTGGACGACTTGAAATACCCTTGCGACCTGTTAGCCTAATTTCTTTTGCATAAGTGCCATATGTGAATTCTTAAATTTGGAAATGTTAGAAAGTGAGCAAAAACTTGTCTACGTTCCAGAGGATATTATATTCACACAACTCAAGTACTCAATAAGAATTGTTAGCAAAATCTTTATAGTCATCGATTTATTAATGATGTATCATACCTCAATTCGATTCGAATGAAACGTCCGATGATGACAACAATAAATCGTTGAAATTGATTGCTCTCATAACTAAGATTGATTCAATGAATAAGATTGTCTTGAATTGAGATTTGCTTACAATGTTTCATTTGAAGTTACATATTAATTGATTTCTTACGTCAGAACAAAAAAAGGAATAAAAATTCATGTACAAGGCGTCCAAAAAGTAATGCATGAGGATCTTCAATATTAGCATGAAAACCAAGTTCGGGAATTGTTTAGAATAAGGTAACGCAACTCTAATTGCCTTGACATCGACGTACAAGAAGTTGGCACTGCCTACGAAAATTAATATCTAACAGAATTTTGCAATCTACAGGGTGCCAATAATAGGGAAAATACAAACAACTGTAAGCTTAAGATATTTGCGTCTGAAAATCCCTACTAGGTATAAATGCATATTGAAAAATGGATTGTGATTAGCATCAAAAAATAACTTTTTTCGCCAACTGTCAAAAAAACATGATATTTTTGTATTGTTATGGATACGCAAAGTTCGTGATTTTTTCACTAGTAAAAAAATGAAACATATTTTTTCACTAGTGAAAAATAAATTCTATTTTTGCACACCTAATATAATATAATTCAGTTTAGTAATGCTACAGGGATAGAAACAAACATGTATTTAACAAAAAAGAAATATGAGTTTGTACACAAAACTACTTATTTTTGAATATAAAAATTAATTGTTGACAGTTCTTTATTTATCAACCAACAATTGCGTATACTTTTGGTTACAATACCCAGGTGACTGCAAATTAATTATAGTTTGTACTTTTTTCCTACATTTTACTGAATAAAACAATAGTTATTGTTGATCTATTATTTTTTGACATTTGGCGAAAAAATATTGTTTCTATTTCGTGTGCGGAGTGATTGTATTTTGTTGCGCTTTCGAATGAATTTGTTACCTCGACCTTACAGTCTCGGTTAAAATTGACATTCCCACGTGCAACAAAAAAAATTATCACTCCGCACACTTAATACAAAAGTAACTATTTTGAACAACTTTTTACAGTCTGTCATTTTTTCAGACGTAAGGCAAGTTTACAAAATTGACAGAAAAGTTATTGGTAGATGATCTATATGAGTCCAAGTGTGAAGCATATTCAGGTAAAATTGTTAATTTAGAACGTAACTCGGATCAATTCGAAAAAATGGCAGACTGTAAGAAGCTAATCAAAAAAAAAGCAAGTTTATCACTTCTTTGACGATATTAGTATCAGGGTGCAAAGTATTATAAATTTGACAAGCATTATGTATAGGTGACTTATATAGTGGGTTTGAAGGAATGGAAGTAAGAATTTAGGCAGGATAACAAAGTAGTATCATCAATTGTGTATCTTTATTATCATTATATTCATAACTCTTATACTTATTATTATTCATTTATTTTTTATTTTTTGTATAATTTACTGATTTCATAAATTATGTATTTTTTTTTTCCCTGTAAATGGATATCTGTTGGGAAATATATATTATTATTATTATTATTATTATTATTATTATTATTATTATCAATGAAGTTGTGTATGAATTTAAAAAAATATATAGTATATAGTATATAATAGTGCGTAGATCAAATGCAGAAATCTATGAACTGTTTGGTGAAGCAGGAATAACGGGGTGCGTTAAAGCACAAAGACTAAGATGGTTGGGACATTTAGTGCGTCTACCGGTAGACAGAATAACACGAACAGTATTCACGGGGGGAATAGTGGCACGAAAAAGAAGAGGACGTCCGAAAGGAAAGTGGATAGAGGCAGTGAAGAAGGACTTGCAACGCATGGGAGTGTCCAACTGGGAAAGAAAAGCGTCAGACAGGGCGCAATGGAGAAGATTAGTTTTTCAAGCCAAGGGCCTTCAAGGCCTGGAGAGCTGATTATATATATACTTTCGCACATTACAATACAAATTTGAGGGAAAGAAAATAAGAAAAGGACGATGAATTGATTAGATCTTTTCTGAATTATGGAACATACGAAAAGCAGCATTGTAGCATTGTAGATGTCGCGAATATGGAAGGAGCATTATTCTAGAAACAGAGATGTTATGAATAGAATAATTGAAACTTACTGGTGTCAGTTTTCTACAATAAGACAATTGCATGAACACTTATTGAGGTGAAGGTGAAGATTGTTATCTGAGCACCACTGAAAAACATATTAGCCAGATCAAGTTGAAGGAGCAACAAAAAATTTTTAGATCATCAGCAAATAATAGTAATAGTTAGGCGTTGTTCTCAATGAGACGGATTATAATCTTGACATGCAAATGCCATTGGATTTTTTTTTACATTTAAGTAAGTAAGTATAGAAATTCATTGCTACATTATATTATATGAATCTATGAGAAATTCTTTCAAATGGTTCAATATTTTATTCTTCAATATAACTTTCTAGCAAGTGACATGCATCACAAATTACTTACTCATGAATATCATACATCAAACTGCTATTAAAATTCATGTGAATATACCAAATTTAAGAAAATAAACAAAATTGTTCAAGGAACTGGGCAGTTAGGAATTACAATCCTCAAAAATTACAATGAAAGACTTTCACCAATAAGAAATAAACTATTTATCTCTCTCTATGTTCTAGCAAACAGTCATAGTCATTAGAAAAATAATAAGACCTTTACATTTCACAGATAGTTAGCTCTACGAGTTTACTCTCAATCTCAAAGCTCGTAGTGTCCCATAAAGTTTTAACCTCAATAAAAATAGTAGAGCTTTCAAGCACCTCTAATGACAAGTGTAAGAGTCAGCAAATTCACAGTTTGCTGAACTTTTACGAAATTGAGGAATGTGCTTTTTACGCAAGCAAGCAATAGAGATATATGAACTATTTGCAAATACGATTGACGTCAATAACGAATATTGTTATATAGGCATTTTGGATTTTATATATAAAAGTCAATAGGGAGTCAAGAAGATAGTTACAAGTTAGTCAAGAGAAGATGTAGAGAGTTAGTCAGTAGAAGGAGTAGTTAGTCAAAAAGTAGTTGGTTAATTAATTAGTGATAATGTAGTTAGTGATAAGTTAGTTTGTGCGTGAGTTGAGAAGTTAGAAGTTAGTAAGACAGTCATAAAAGTAGTTTTGGAAGCCGGTGATCAATCGGAGTTTGTTAACCTCATCTTTATACTCTTTATTATTCTTTAATATATTTTAATATTTGTTAAACGTGCACATTGTTCCGAATTCCTGTTGCAAGTCATTTCCCTCTTTCAGAAGTATCACATCAGAGCAGATAAGTACAAAATAATTTATCCTCACAGTTCAGCAAAGAACCCAATCTACCAAATATGAATTTATTGTAAGTGGAAACCCTTACACAAGTAATTGTTTCTCAATTCTTAAATATTTTATTCAGAATCCAGAAATATAAGCTCCATAACTCTTATTTTTTTCAAAAATTTTTTAATAAAGCCAAAAATTTTGTACACATATTTAGGACACTTGACTGGTTAATATACGACATTGAGTTTTGAAGTGAAACTTCTTTTGGGACGGTGTGAATTGGATTTCATGAAACGAAAAGAGACTACAGCGCACCGACCGTCACGGTGCCTACTGCATCCTCAGACTGCATGCACGCGTACCAGAACCAGAATACAAAGTTTCACTTCTACCGCGTGTGAACTCACACTCGGATTCATTAGAAGTCAATTATTTGAAATATAAATAGAATAGTTTCAATCATTTGTTGGAAATTCAACGCCATTTGGCATTCTAAATGAAATAAGAATTCTAACTAATATTATAAATGTCAATGTGAGATTGTTTGTTACTGAACCGATCCTCATTAAATTTTGTATACATATTAAGGACATTTAACTGGTTAATATAGGACATTAAATTTTGAAGTGAAACTCGAATTTTTTAAAAGCCAATTGCTCAAAATATAAATAATTCTTTCAATGACGTGTATTCGTTTTTTAGTGCATCTGTCAATTTTTTTTTCCATATGCAATCATTTCTGAAACTGTTTAGAATAAAGCTGTATATACTCTCATAAAGTCCTATTAAAAATAGACGAGAAGCCAAAAATAAAATAAAATATAGGATATTCCGTTTAAAATGTCAATTTTTGGTACAACCAGAAGTATCGCATTTTCAAAAATATTCCAGATTAATTCAGCTTTATCATTATGGTCCATGTGTAAAGTTTCAGATTTCCAACTATATCAGTTCTGAAGATATTGATAGACTCATCATCTCAAAAAAACACTCCGTATAATTCAGTATTACTTAAAAAACTGGATATATTTATATAGTGAAACTTCAATAATAAACATAACGCAACTACAACTCAAACGTCAACAAAAACCCAATTAGTTATGAGCAGAAAATGTGTGGTCTACTGTAAAACTGGACAACTGTAGTAATAGTTACGTCATCAATAAAGCTTGCCTCAATGCACATTTTAATTTTAATATTTCTAGTAAAAAACTCAACAAAATATGATAATTTTCATATTTATATCAACAATTAACAATTATCATTTATGTGCAATATGTAAATTTCAAAGTCTTCAAATTGAACGAGCCCATTATAGAAGATGGCTCGCTTAACGAATAATATTTCTCATAACGAGTGACGCAGAAAGGGGGAGTCTCCTCTCACGTCACACACTTGTGCGTTAGCCTTCTGCTTCAGTGTTTGACACGTTAGTAATCATACATTTTTCCAAACTTGAGGAATTCTGAAAACATCGTACACTGTAAAGCATCATCCTAATGAGGCAGTGACTACGCCACAAATTTATTCAATGATGTCTCTAGACAGTTTCTAGTAAAATCCGCTGTAGCCACACAGTACTTCCCCAACCAAATGCATATTTCAAAGTGACAGCTGTCATTGTCAAAGTGACAGATAGCAGTTATTTGAAATTACTAATTAATTTTATAATATCTTATCGAGTTGCAGTAAGCAAAACGTCCCAAGTCAGCAATGTAAGGCGAGCGATGTAACGCTATACTTCGTGTAATGCTCGCAACTGTCATTCTTTTAATCCATCAATATTGCACAATTGAATTAAAGTAGATCATAGCTGTAACGATATAAAATAACGGAAACACCTCCCCAAATTCAATTAAAAAAGTAAACACTGATTGAGCGATAAAAAGGGTTACACTTAATCCTTCATACACCCTAAAACCCTGCTCTTACCCAACATGAACTCCAATTTTTTTCTGTCCTTACATGTGACACACATACACACATCCAGACAGACCCTTATCGCTTCACGCATATGAACAAACCATCAGCTATCAACCATCAGGCAAGGTTCCGCCATTCGCCGTTGAAACAGCTGCGAATCTACCCGTCAGAGGTTCATACCCTCCTTCCAGAGGAGGGGTTTATTTGTCAGTCCGCGTGCGTGCAAAACTTACGTTAGAATTAGTGGTACATTCTTCGGGTGACGTTCGAACGACAAACAGTTGAATAAAGCCAATTGTAAGCGGTAATTAGTGATATACGTCATCAAGACAAAAGACAGTCGCGCGGTTGATTCAGCCGACTTGATAGTTTAGATTAGTGCGCCGAGAAAGCTGGATTATTCAGTGGGTGTGGTGATTTTGTGATTTTATGTGTAACTTTAGAAGCTGATTGTAAATAAATTTGGACTTATGAGTGTAGAAAAGTCAAATATTCTTCACCCTTCCCCCCTCCACAATATTAATATAGACCCCAAACGTCAGATAATCGTCCTCCGCAAACCAGACACTGAGATTCTCCTCACCAACTCCGCCAAAAGAAGATCCTCAACGTCATCATCATCATCATCATCATCTTCGAAGATGACCCGGGTTCATAATCCGCCTCCTGTAGCAGTTGCGCGTAGAAATGCGCGCGAACGAAACCGCGTCAAACAAGTGAATAACGGTTTTGCCACTTTGAGGCAACACATCCCCACCGCCATCGCAGCGACCTACGAAAGCGGAAATGGGCGCGGAAGTAACAAAAAACTATCGAAGGTGGAAACACTGAGGATGGCTGTAGAATACATCAAAAGCTTAGAAAAACTATTATCGATTTCGGAAGATAATTCCTCGACAAACACATTAAACGATTATACGGAAAATGTTCCGCAAAGTATGTCACTTCCTACACAATTTAATGTTACTTACACTTATTCAAAATCTGATGACTTAAGATTAAAAAAAGATTATTTGATATATGAGGACGAAGAAAATATACATCCTTTAAAAATGGAAATGGACGATGATATCCTGCGAGATTCAGGACTAGTATCCAGCTTAGATTCGGATATAACACTCCTTCATTCCATGGACAATACAGCGTCCCTCTCACCGGAAGTATATAGTGAACATTCCCTGTCTCCAATGGGTTTGGAAACAAATGAAACCAAATCCTATATTCCGGTTTTTAATGTGCCTAATCAAACCATTCTCCCTTCATTTTCGCATATTGCTTATGAAAGACTTCCACAAGTGAAATCGGAACTGTTGTCACCATCTCAACAAATTGATGCAAGTGATACTCCAACTGTTTGTATTATTACCCGATCTGAAGATGCCAGTAATCCTATTGATGTTATTTGGTGGGGCCAGCAACCGCAGGAAAGCTAACGGTAAGAAAAATGCATTTCTCATCATTAATTTTTAAAAGGTATTTAAATATTCGGAATAATTTTTCAACAACATGCTTCCTAATTAAAAGAACACAACAAATCTTCGCAGGGGTTGAAAAAACAATCTTTTAATCACCATAATAGTTCCTTTATATTTTTCACGACACGCAGAACTGCTATCGGAATAAAAATAATTAATCTCGTAGCAGACAGAGTTTAACTGCTTCTTGAAACGTCAAACTTAAAAATAAATATGAAAAAATATGAATCGTTAGGTTGCGTGTACGCCCGCTGATATCCCAAACCGGCTCCGGGCGTGTACTACGCATGTCTTCAACATATCGTAATATGTAACAAAATTGCGGCTCCCGTTAATATTAAACCAGTCATGATTTCGACGAGCTATTTTCAGTTTGTACTGTTCGGACTGTAGAAAAAGGGGTGGCAGAATTTGTACGTGACCGTACGTCAATCCAGGGACACCCAAAAAACGTCAGACCGACGAAATCGTTGCGAAAATCCACAATTCCATACTGGACGTTCGTTGACTGAAGCAATTCAACCAATTTTCTTCGATGTTCCATCACTGTAGTTGAATCTTGGATCCATCATTACACGCCAGAGATAGAGCAGCAGTCCAAACAATTCCATTTGCCAGAAAAGTTATAACAACGGTCTTCTTTATTATTACTTCTAATGTAATCAATCATAATGATTGCATCAACGATGGCAAGATCATAACAAAAAATATCATCCACATATCAATGAGAAGTGATGTATTAATCGATTAACAAAAGGAGACTGACAATCAAATACAAATGAATGATTAATCCTCAATTGATGTATCTGAATCTTCCGACGAAGAATTGATGACAATTCTTTAGGTTCTTGTTCCAAGGCCAAAAATCCAGCTCCAATTATAAACTTGTATTTATTATTATTACTCCCGGTTTTAATTCATGTTATCTCACTAATTGAAGCTTAATTTTCCAAATGATAAGAGTTTTAAAGAATCAAGTTTCTTGTTTTGTAAATGAAGCTCTTTCGAAAATATTGGGATACAATGTGAAAGATTGAACATTGGTGGACATTTGGTATGGTATTAGGGGTGGCAAATGAGGGTTACTAATATTTCTGGGAAATGGACCCCTATCTAACTGTTAACTGCACGCAAAACCATTGGAGGCTAGGGTAGTGCTATAAATGGCAAACAATATATATTTTACTACGATATTCATCTGAATTCATCATACAGGATGTAACAGAAATAACATTAATTTTAACCTGTGATAGAACTCGCCAAGCATAACAATTTTTCTTAATAACTTTTTCCCGAATTCTTATCTTTTCTCAACATTTTTTATATTCCCTATAGGCTACGTGCATGAAGTCTACTAGCGCCTCTAGCGGGCAATGGAGAACGATTGAACTCCCATTTTATCATTCTTCAAATGTACTAATATTATTTAATTCAGCTGTGTGCGTATAATATAACTTGCATACCAAGAAAGGTACATTGATTTTATTTATTTTGAGTATTTTTTTCTTCAATTATAACGTCTTGATTCCTCCAAATTGACAGGATAACCTGAAATTATGACGCCGATGATCTTGCGGATTGGGTTTGTATGAATCAAACACTGTATTCCTTCTACCGAAGAAGCATTGAAGAAAAGCGTGAAATTAATTTTTCCATATTAAACATGTTAAAAAATATGTTGTTGACAATATTAACAACAAAATTATTGCGAAGTGCATCCGACAAACTTCTATCACTGAAACACCTTACAAATTAGAGATAGAGGTAAACTCATGAATGCCAAATCGATGACGAATTTTTCTAATTTCACAATTGAATTACAAACATCTTTGTTATATAGATTAATAATGAAAGACAGATAATACTCTATTTACCGCTTTGATCCACTTCACTCGTTTTTTTATGTTATAAATGCGTACATGAAATCTATGAAACTATATTTCACTTGAATCATCCTCAACACAACAGCCTGAAACAGAACAATCGTTTTCCTAAGTTCTATATGCAATTATTTTCACTTTTAAACTATAATGCTCGATGACGTTTTCTGAGAAATGGAGTTCAATGGTTACAATGGTGCTCACCATGAGCGCTCGCATTGATATTTGTTCAAACTCCGCCCCCTTGCACATAGCCTATAATTTAACGAGTCGTTCAAATGCATAATTATCGGATCCAGTAGCAGTTACACTGAAACGATTGATTTTGACATATCAGTTATCAAATCCTTCAAATAAATTCTGGAAAAAATCAATTATTAATTATTGTCACAAAAGTTGAAACCTG
The DNA here is from genome assembly GCA_963989225.1 of Dromius quadrimaculatus. Classification (NCBI taxonomy): domain Eukaryota; kingdom Metazoa; phylum Arthropoda; class Insecta; order Coleoptera; family Carabidae; genus Dromius; species Dromius quadrimaculatus. The sequence goes on along the minus strand of OZ022334.1, from coordinate 5,817,191 downwards.
TAAAAATGTCTAGTTTTTCTGCCTACGGTTTCGCAGGCAATTTAGGATTAGCTCAGCGAATTTATTTGGCATGATTTCCGAATTGTCATTTTTCACTAAAAATTGAATTATTGTTGTTATGCTAATGTATTTATAGTCTAAATATTGTGCACTTATACATTATGATGAAAATGCTATAAAATATTTAGAACTTATCGTTTATTTGAAACGTAAGACTGCAGATGAGATGAATTAAATACATTAATTTATAAATGGAGCATCTGTGTATTATTTTTTTCTCATATTATTACAAATTTCACAATCAGGTCGTTTCAATTAAGTATGCCCCGTGAATTGATCTACTGGACAAATAAAATATTGTATTTTATATTTCAGATAATATTTAAAGTCAATTACCAAATTCAGTTTGATACATTTGTAGGTTATGTTTGCTGTTCTTCAAGAATAGAAGCTTCTAGAATTCATGTGGCAATATTTTCAAATGAATTATTCATTAAATTAATTATTTTAGAATTGCATTCCATTTAATATTCCACCGTTTTCTTTAAATGAATCGTTGAATGATTTTCTCTTTATGTTTGGGAACCAATAAAAATGAAGTACGTTGAGAACAGCAATAACTTTTTGAGCTGCTCATAGATGGCAGCACAATCTGGCACAGATTCTGACTGTATTCAGACTATTCAAATTAGCTGATTCAAGTGCAATGAACTTATGTGCGGACAATCTAATGTTTAAGAAAAGTACTATCTGAGAATATACATGAAATCCCTAAATAGAGACCAAATTGTTGATTTCAGAGACAAGCTTAGTCTTTCTCTCAACATATCTAAAAATAGAATTATCAAGGTAAGCAAATATTAATGTATTTTCAGTTTCAAATGAATGATTGACAAGACTACGAACGATGGCTTAAAGTTGAAAAATACTCATTTTAATCGACAGCTGTCATTATTCCAACAAATGAGAGACATTCAGTTCAAACCATAGGCGCACTATGAAATTTTTGACAAAATTTTGATGAATTTTTACTCGGTATACAGAGGAATTACAGAAAAAAGTTATTTGAAAAAATTGGCATGCTTGACGAGTTCTACTACAGGTTGAAATTGATGTATTTATTTATGTTACATACTGTATATTGCAAACTGCACGTGCGCAGCGGTTGAGGAAGTGTCCTATTATGGCCCAGTATGCCCAAATCTTGATTTTCTTACGGTTGCTATAAGAAAATCTGACTTGGACATCACGTGACTACTTGTACATCACGGCTAATCGTTTGCGATTTATTCAAAAAATTCTAAAAATGTCAAGCAAAGTGCGCTTTCGGCGCAGTCGGCTGCTTTGGAAACAGGTCATCATTTTTATGCTACAACGTTCCTAAATACTGATTTCAGAGATTCTACGGCTAACAGCTTCCGACTCAGTCGATCTCAATGAAAATAGGATATGAGGATCTAGAGTCTAGACGTACTATCGTCTCAAATACTAAATTCTAACATTCTACGTTCAATCGTTCTGGTTTTATGCGAAAAATTCTAAAAATATTTCGAGTATAGTGCATTTCCGGTACAAATGATTGCAATCATACTGCGAGGTATACAACTAGATGTTATAGGAGTGATTAATTTTAATATTCTACGACTGATTGTTTTGAATCTATGCGAAAAATTCGAAATGTCTGTTATATAAAGTGCACTTCTAGCTCAGCCGATTGCTCCAAAAATAAAAAATAACTATTTAGGTGCTACAGCAATCTCAAATACTGGATTTCGGGCATAGCGGAGTTGCTCCACCAGACCTCAGGTAGCTATAATTTCATAGCTGAGTTGCTTCACCATCGATAACCGCAGGGATTGAAATAATTCTGGGAACTTAAAGGGTATGTTCAGGTCAAACATGATAACGCATCATATAAATATCATTCTGTACAGGGATATTTTATTTACAATGTATTTTGGTTACGAAACATAAGATACGAGTTGGTTGTTGTGTACATAGCTCAGGCCCATATTTTGGGAGGAAACCGAGCTTCTTCCCTAATATAACTTTCTAGCACATGATCACAAAATTGTATTAATTTGGAATAATTCAAAGGAACATTGCCAAATATTTCCGATACAAAGAAATCGCCTATTTCCTCTGGACTTGAAAACTGGATACCTAAAATTGTTTTAAATATTGGCTGCCAAAATAATTACGTTCTTTGTACACTTGACTTGAACCTAATGCTTAAATTTTCCGGAGCCAAGCTTGCCCCAAATGAAATCTTCGCCCCATGATTTTAACACTCGGCCACACATTGCGGACAGCATTATGAATTATACTTCCAAAATCAATAATAATTTGCTGCGGATCGAAAATCAAATTAAGTTCCATACATTTTTTTGTGAGAATTTTCTATTTAATAGCAAACAAAACACAAGCGGAATTAGGATTAAAAGTGAAGGTGGAGGAACTCAGCTACGGGATTATCCTTCCAATCTTACCGTCGAGGATTAAAACAGGTAAAAGTGGAGGAACTCCAGTACTCCCTAGATTTCAGCATCCTTCGGCTAATCATTACGGATTTATGCGGAAAATTCAAAAAAAGTTCCAAGTAAACTGCACTTTCGGTACAGACGATCACGACAATAGTACGAGGTGCACAACTAGACCCTATACCAGTCTTAAATACAAAATTTCAACATTATATGTGTGACGAGTTTCGAGTTACGAACGCACAAACGTACTGACGTCAAGCCGAAAATAGTCAAAATGTCAACTTCCTCTCACCAAGGGTCTTCATCAGAAAAACAATAAATAAATATCTAAAATTTAAATCCGATTAACCATTTATTCATAATTTTGGAAATATGTATGAATTTTTTATACAGGATGATTCGAAAAATGAACATTAGTAGATATTTGGAATGGTATTAGAGGTGGTTGATAATTCTGCAAAATACACGCAAAATCATTAGGATAGGGCAATAAATGGCAAACAATATGCAGCGGTCGACGGGGTGCCCTATTATCGTACAGTGCGTCCAAGTCGATGCGAATCAACAATCAACAAAAAAAAAATTATAATAAATTTAATATTTTTTTGCGGCTGCCATAAAAAAATAATAATAACAAAATTACTTGATAAACAACAGTCTCTTGATTACACGAAGGTAGGTTGAAAATTTCTCGGCCTGATAAGGAAAACATGCAGTCCAATAAAGTAAGATCCTAGGCCCGCCAGACGTTACTTATTTTCTGAGAAACAAAATGTGTAGGATAGAGTAATTTTAATACATACTTTCATTGTACGCATACCTGCTAGCTTGGGCCGACGACCAATTTACAGAAACCAGGTGCTGGAGATACGTTAAAATATCACTCATTTTTCGTAAAGTTTAAGTGCTGATTTTTATATATATTTTTAGGGAATATTGTTGAAAATTGATAATCAACACTGCCAGACACTTCCCATTGGCGGTAATTCCTGCTAGATGCTTCAAAGCTTGCAAAAAATAGCGTAATCTCATTTATAGTCCTAGTTTTTATATATGATACTCAGGAAATAATTTCAATACTTTTCGAACTACCCTCGTACCAACCAAAGACCCCAAATTTCAATTATTATGACAAATAATAGAATTGATTTCAAGGATCGTAGCAGGCGGTATTCGAAATATAATATTTTTAAGTGCACAGTCCAATTACTAAATACTTTCTTGTTTACAAATTTACTGCCAAATTAACGGATAAAAAAAACCTTATCTTTGCAGTAAATTTGATAGAATCAAGCCGTCAAAGCTACCAGCCCATAAAACCAAAACTCCCATACAAATTTCATTCCCTATAAACTTAATTTACTTGTATGAGTAAGGATACTTTTGAGATGGTCTAAGATCAACACGCGTTTAATTAGAGTCGCGGTGAGAGTGTTTATCGCTCAAAAAACGAGAGATGCTTCCAGCCTTGGAATTTTGGAGCACGCTTTGTCCATCCTATAGAAATTTTACGAGCTTATTATTCGTAATTCGCGTGCGTACAAACATCAAGAAAGAAATTGTGGATGTGTCAACTTGGACGAACAGTGGCACCAAAAGATTCTCCTTCATTTCATCAAAATTATCAATAGAACTCATACTTTCTTGGTTGCTCCAAGTGTTTGACTAATAGCAGTTTTTTGTAGTAATTATTTTAGTGCGAAATTTGAATTGATGAATCTTGTACACTGATCTCTAATATAACACTGGATTGGGTTTAGACCGTATTCTGGCATCTGAAAGCGGCCCCGGTTGAACGGCGGCCTTGACAGTAAAACTGAGGTTTTGTGTCACTATTCGGCGGCAAATTCAAAACACTTATAGAAGACACTCGATGAAATTCAAAGTATAATGCAAGTAAGATGAAGAAATTATTCTCAATATATATTAAAATACATACAATAATAATAAACAGAAGTAAAAAATTGTTATAATAGTTGAAATATTTATTAATAGTTAAAAATATTTGTGAACTTTTTAGTGTCAGTATTTTAACTATTTTTTAAACATTGTAGTTTAGTATTATTCAATCCGTTCAATAGTTTTATAAATTTTTGTTACCTAAAATTTAAAACTATGAATTTACCTATATGAATAAATGAAGTGCATTTCTGTGATAATATTGCCTATTCAAAACTAATAATTTTAAATATCTACTACACATGATAGGAGAATAATAATACATTCAATAATCAAGATTTTATTGTTCGTAAGTAAGCACAAATTTGCAGTCCAGCGATTAATTTTGTGGGCAAGATATTTTATATTAAATTTGATATATTACTCAAATTTGTTATCATAATTATGTGACATTGCCCAACAATATGATTTTATTATTCATGATATTTTCCATTTAATCTAAAATTGAAAATCAAATCGTTTGATTACTTTAACATAATGAATTGATGTATCCTTCTAGGTCTCCATAAAACCTGTAAAAAGTAATACTTCACTGAAAATAGGAATAAGTTAAATCTTCAAACTTTTTCAGTTGAGTTTTTCTAATAAAATAAAACAATAACAATATTATGTATTAATATATCTACATTTAAATAAATAAACAAAATTTATTCAGTATAAAATATATAATGATAAATAACATATTAATTACAACGATGTAACCAGTAATCATAAATAGAATTTCCGCAGAACATGCATTTGAACACCATGATTTAAAAATTGCGTCCCAACACCATACTGAACTGTCACCAATTGACACAGAACCTCAGTTTTTGCCAAGATGGCGACGCTCAATTGGAGCCGCATTCCAGCGGCCTAAATCCAATCCAGTGTCATATTAGAGATCAGTGATCTTGTAGCATTATGTTTAATGAATAATTTCTTATAATAAATTAACAAATATGTCTGCAATAAATACAAGTGGTACTTAAAAATTATGAGCAATGTTTTACAAAATTTCCCGGAGTTTCAGCGGCAGTATATTTCAAAATAATAATTTAGGCAGATATTTTTTAATTTCTTTAGTGGTGTGAATATGACTTTCTTACTAGTAGATTTGTTCTGTGGCGCTATCTACTATCGGCATGTTGTATTACATGACAGCTGTCAATGGCTTGTTAACCTAACAAAATTAATTCTATCATTTATTTATTTATTAGATGACAAATAGCCTATGGCTGATTTTAGTAACAAAAACCATTCTGAATATTTGCTTCTGGCTGTGTTTAATGGAATGTTATATATGTATATGATATTTTGGAACTGTATTTGGCATCACATATTTAAATATCAATTTTTCAAGAACCGAAAAATTGGTTTCAATTGTAGTTTTACCGATCTTGTCATACTGGTAAGAAAAATGATTCGGATTTCAAAAAATTTGACAAACCTGACTTACAATGTTACAGCAAGTTCATTGGATAAATACATTAAAAATTAAATTCAAATCTAATTTTGTAAAACTTATCCCTTTTATATTTCTAAATGCTACTATAGCTATGGAAGTGTACAGATGAGAATTTGAAGTTACCAATATCATAGTTCTGAAGTTGTATTTTATTTATGTCCATCAATTATTATTGGGATCTGTCATTCTACAAATAATAATACTCGATTCGAATCTGCTTATTTTCAATTTTCAGCGGCTCATTATAAGTTTGATGGCTTCGTTAATTGCGAGAATGTCGCATTTGGGATTCAGAAAATCCAGTGATTGTTGAGAAACAAATGCATCCACAACGTGTCACTGTTTGGTGCAAATTTTGGGCTGGAGGCATCATCAGACCATTCTTTTTTGAAGAAACAGCTGATCAAGCGAAACATTTAATGGTGCTCGTTATCGCGACCTAATAATCAAGTATTTTGTGCCTACATTGTAAGGTATGAATGTGAACGACATATAGTTTTGGAAATTTTGTCACATTCAAGCCCTGTTCAGAGGTAGACTCACAGAGGACTCACTTCAGAATTTGAGTTTTAAGAAGAAGAGAAAAAAATTGGTTGTCAAATAGAGGCGTCGCTATTTTGAGTCTTGCAAAGTGGGCGTTGTCGTTTCCTCATCTCATTGATAACTTCATGGTAATCTATATCTTTGACTTTTATTGTTTTTTGCATCATTTATTTCTTTTTATCGTATTTGGAATGTGCAAAAGGCAGAAAAGTATAGCAAATACATTTCTTTCTTTAATTATTGCTGATTTGGAAACGAGTTTGAGAACAATACAAAGAAAAACTGAGTTAAAAAATAAAGGATATGTAGAGAGAGTCTTTATTTACTATAAAAGAATTAAGAACAGAATATTTACAGTCTTTTAAGAATCTTTTGAGAATTTTATTAGTAGTATTCAAACTCTAATCATTCAGAAACAGTTTTTCATCATATTATAAATGGAATAATCTTCTCAATAATTTAATATAAATTCTTTCTGAATAATCTAGTACAACCAAAGGAATAAATCAATTTTTAAAAGATTTTATTGTAAAAGTGGAAGAAGAGATACATTTTGACGCAACAAACAAGCTACACGTGTGAACGGCCAAGACTCAAAAATATTTTATTGCTTCAAAAAACTTCTTCTTCTTAAGACTCAAATTCTGAAGTGAGTCCTCTGTGAGTCCACGTCTGAACAGGGCTTTAATATGTAAAACAATCATGGAAATTTTTACAAGAGTCCGTATATGCCAAAAAAACCTTGAAGGCCATTTAAAACATGTTTTCTATCAAAATTTGTTCTTGCGTGAGTTTTATATCATAATTTCATATTGTCATTATTTAATAACGCCACTAAAATTTATATCTTTGACACTTATTTTGTAAAATTTGAGTGTTTGAATGTTTTTCTTCTGAATTGTCAAATTAAAATTCTCGTAAGCGTGATTTACTCCAAAACAAAATTAGACTAGACAAAGACAATTAGTACCGTTTCACCTTAAGTGCCAATTCACTATGTGCGTAAACGTAAGGAGTACGTAACCGTGAACATAAACGTAAAGTTGAACTATTGTATTTCAATGCCGGTGTTCGCAATACTCTTACGTTTATGTATTGACATAAGAGCTACGTAATGAAAACGTAAAGTTGAGATAAATTCAACTCTATGTTATGTTTACGTACGAAATAACTAACAGCGCATGCGTCAACTTTAAACACATGTTTTCATCTGACAGTTGACAACACCCTGAATCGAAACTTACTTTAAATATGATTGACATAGAATTATTAATAAAAAAAAAACAACAATTTCTTCCTCGTCTTAATATTTCTCTCGTTGGCGACTTATATCATAATGAAAAAATCGTAATATCTTTTTCAAACTGAACTCCAAACTGTTGAGAGTGAAACCAAAGAAAAACAGTAAACACGAAACAGAATCGAATTCAACAGAATTTTTGAAAATGACAGTTGGAGAAACAGCCTAATTTGTACCAACCCAAGAGATTCTAAAAATATGTCAAGTAAAATGTGTTTTCATCCAAGTCGGTTGCTATGGAAACAGTAGGCCATCATTTTTATTCTACAATATTCCTAAATACTGATTTCCAAAATTCTACGACTGCCAACAGATCTGAATTTATGCGCAAAATTAAAAAATAAATTCCTACTGAAGTGCACTTCCGGTTCACTCTATTGTTATGAAAATAGTAGGCACTCATTCAGATGCTACAGCAGACTGAAATACCAAATTTCAATATTCTACACCGTTTCGAATTTATGCGAAAAATTCCAAAAGACTGTCAAGTAAAGTGCACTTCCGGCTCGTTGGATCTCAATAAAAATAGGATATGAGTGTCTAGGCGGTATAATCATTCTGAATACTGAATTCTAACAATCTACGTTCAATCGTTTTGGATTTATGCGGAAAATTCAAAAAATGTTTTGAATAAAGTGCTCTTCCGGCTTAGTCGATAGCAATCATAATGCAAGGTGTACAGCTCGATATTATAAAAGAGCCTAATACAAAATTTAAATATACTACGACTGATTGTTCAGAATTTATGCGAGAAATTCAAAAAGTCTGTCATATAAAGTGTACTTTCGGCTCAGCCGATTGTCACAAAAATAAAAGATGACCATTAAGATGCTACAGCAATTTCAAATGCTAAATTTCAGTATCTTACGGCTGATCATTCTGGATTTATGCGGAAAATTATATAAAAAAGTCTTGAGTAAAGTGCACTTCCGGCTTAGCCGATCGCAATCATAATGGAAGATGTACAATAAGATGTTATAGAAGTGCTTAATACGAAATTTCAATATGCTATGGCTAGTCATTCTAGATTTATGCAAAAAATTCAAAAACAAGTAAAGTGCACTTCTGGCCTAGCCGATTCTTACAAAAATAGCAGATAACCAATCTGATACAACATCAAGTTCAAATATTTAATTTCAACATCCTACGGTTGATCATTTCGGATTTATTGGAAAAATTCGAAAAAAGTTTCAAGTAAAGTGCATTTCCGGTACAGACGATTGGAACAATAATGCGAGGTGCACAACTAGACCCTATACCAGTCTTAAATACAAAATTTCAATATTATACGTTCAACCAGTTTTGAGATTTGCGAGTTACGCACTCACGCACGAACATACGTACCGACATCAAGCTAAAAATAGTCGAAATGGATTCAGGGATGCTCAAAACGGATATTTCCATCAAAAATTTGATAGGTGAATTTTGTCGGTTTCACAATACTTACTTGTACTTAGTACAAGTAAGTAAAAACCACTTTATTTTGATATTTTACGTTACGACCACTGTGAACGTTTCAAGAATATATTTGGATGAAATTGAAAAGAAAAGTTTGCATGATGTACGTAAACAGATGAATATGATTATTGGTTTGTGCCATTGTGTATGAATTATGATTGTTTGATAACCTCTGGGAGTGATTGAAATAAACACTTCTTCAGTTACCATTTTAACGAACTGACGAATATGTACAAATTATTTATTTTTTAAAATCCCGATAGGACCGAAAAAGCATTAAGTTTTGCATAAAAGAATAATATTAAACATATAAAAATACGTAATAAAAAAATCTTTAAAATCTTGTAATACAAAATTTTATTTCTCTTTCATCGACTGGACTGGAGTTCAGCTAATGTTTATATTTTCACTAAAAACTTGATCCTGTGAAATAAACCCGTGAAATTTGATATAAAACTGACAAGAACAAAATTTTTTAAGTCAAGATAATAAATGCGAAATTTCTCTTTCTTAATTACTCTGTCAATTATTATTAGCACACACATAAAGTTAATTAAAAATGATGTTTTGCACATTCGGTTAAAATAAGTTTTAAATTATTGGTTGCCTCACTCTTTACTTAATTATATCAGGTACTTTGTAAGTCATTAAGTTTGTCTCATTACTTCTTTGTTTCGGCTAAGTGATAAGAAAGAACAATACGAGTAATTAGCGGAAGACGGAAAAAATATTACGCATTGAAAAATACTCAACGTTTACTGCCATTCCATCTTAAATTTATGATGCTCTAATTATCACTCGTTGAAATATCAATATTTCAAAATATCAATAACTCCTTGTCCATTTAGACAGCACAAAAAAACTGTGCTTCATTTTTAAAATTAAATAAACGTCAATACTGCCATTAACAGTCTTCAGAGAAGACAATAACCGATAAAGCTATTTTTATTATTATTAATTAAACCTTTTCTATTTTTGTTTACACAAAAAAACTTTCTTTTTCTCATGAATATTCTTTTATTAATTTATTTTAATTATAAATCTATTATAATTGCATATTTTCTTATTACAAATTTGAAAATTCATCTATTTGCATAAGTGAGGGTCACCCAAATAATAAATGGCTAATTTAATTCCCGTCAAAAACTCCCTTCAGAATTTACATACGTATATACGAATTTAATGAGCTCCATTTAAATATTTTCAAGGTATGAATAGACTCAATCCTTTCAATTTATACTTATATTGTTCGGATCCCTTTAAAATATGTATGCACACGATTATTTATGCAAAAAATTCTAAAAATCTATCAAGTAAAGTGCGCTTTTGGCGCATTCGGTTGCTATGGAAACAGTAGGTCATCATTATTATGCTACAACATTCCTAAATATTGATTTCCAAGTTTCTACAGCCAAAAGCACTTAATTTATGAGCAGAATTTTAAAAAAATCAACTGAAGTGCACTTCCGGCTCAGTCAATTGTTATGAGAATAGTAGGCAATCATTCAGATGCTACAGCAGACTTAAATACTAAATTTTAACACTTTACAATTAATCGTTTCGAATTCATGCGAGAAATTCCAAAAGACTGTCAAGTAAAATGCACTTCCGGCCCAGTCGATCTCAATGAAAATAGGATATGAGCATTTAAATGGACGTCAAAAAATTAGCATCCCCACTTTGAGCAAAATAAAAAAGTAGCCTATAATTTAGGACTGATTAGGGACTAATTTATACCCAAAAAATTAGAATTTGTACAAACGCACTTTGGCCATAAAATCAATTTGAAAAGTGGGGGTGCCAACTTGAGGAAAAGTTGGCATCCCCACATTGGCCAATCGAAAAAAAAGTCAGCTCACTAGAAAGAACTAATTTGTACCCAATAGGATTTTTTTTCAATATTTTTATAACAAATAGATTTTTTTGCAATTGCGCTACGTGAAATTCGGAACAAGATTTAAAAAATAATTTCAGGACGCGAAAAAAGTTTGTAAGATTCAATCTTAAAGTCAAGACTAATTAGTAATTACAAAAGTTTTGCTATAAAAAAATTATTTATGGTGAAAATCAATTATTTTGAAATTGCGCTGCACCAAATAATTTGAAAGTAGGGGAAACTTTAAAAACTTGAGTTGAAATTAAGGATTCATTTGTACCCACATAGATTTTGTTATAAACAAATTATTCTTGTTAAAAATCAAATATTCTCGAATTGCGCGAACCAAAGTTGAAAGCAATTTCAAACAAACAATTTAGGAATGAAGAAGAGTTGAAAAAACTTGAATTTGTACCCACAAAAATTCTGTCATAAACAAATTATTTATGTTGAAAATCAATTATTTTCGAATTGCCCAGCGCGAAGTTTAAAGCCAATTATAAGCAAACAATTTAAGAGTAGGAGAAATTTGTAAAACTTCATTCAGAATTAAGGACTAATTTGTTTCCACATAGATTTTGTTATAAACAAACTATTTTTGCTGGAAATCAATTATTCTCGAATTGCGATGCGCAAAGTTGAAAGCAATTTCAGGCAAACAATTTGAGAAGAAAGGAGACTCAAGAAAACTCAAATTTGAATTAAGGACTAATTTGTACCCACAAAGATTTTATCATAAACAAATTAGTTATGTTGAAAATCAATTATTTTCGAATTGCGCTGCGCAAAGTTGAAAGCAATTTTAAGCTAACAATTTGAGAAGAAAGATTCTTGAGAACACTCAAATTTGAATTAAGGATAAATTTTTACCCACATTGATTCTGTTATAAACAAATTATTTTTTCTGGAAATTAATTATCGACATAAATAATTTGTTTATGACAAAATCTTTGTGGGTACAAGTCAGTCATTGATTCAAATTTGAGTTTTCTCAAGTCTCCTTTTTTCTCAAATTTTTTGCTTATAAACTACATACTTTCAACTTTGCGCAGCGCAATTCGAAAATAATTGATTTTCAACATAAATAATTTGTTCATGACAAAATCTTTGTGGGTACAAATCAGTCCTTAATTCAAATTTGGGTTTTCCCAAGTACTCTTTCCCCTAAATTTGTTTGCTTAAAATTACTTTCAACTTCGCGCAGCGCAATTCGAATAAAATTGATTTTCAACATAAATAATTTATTTATGATGGAATCTTTGTAGGTACAAATTAATCCTTAATTCAAATTTGAGTTTTCTTGAGTCTCCTTTCTTTTCAAATAGTTTGCCTAAAATTGTTTTCAACTTTGCGCGGCGCAATTCGAAAATAATTGATTTCCAGCAAAAATGATTTGTTTATAACAAAATCTATGTTAATACTAATTGGTCCTTAATTCTAAATGAAGTAATACAAGTTTCCCCTACTGTTAAATTGTTTGCTTATAATTGCTTTCAAATTTTGCGCAGCGCAATTCGAAAATAGTTGATTTTCAACATGAATAATTTGTTCATGACCAAATCTTTGTGGATTCAAATTGGTCCTTAATTCAAATTTGAGTATTCTCAAGTCTTCTTTCTTCTCAAATTGTTTGCTTAAAATTGCTTTTAACTTTGCGCAGCGCAATCCGAATATAATTGATTTTCAACATGAATAATTTGTTTATGACCAAATCTTTGTGGATACAAATTAGTCCTCAATTCAAATTTGAATATTCTCAAGTCTTCCTTCATCTCAAATTGTTTGCTTAAAATTGCTTTTAACTTTGCGCAGCGCAATTCGAAAATAATTGATCTTCAACATAAATAACTTGTTTATAACAAAATCTATGTGAGAACAAATTAGTCCTTAATTCTAAATGAAGTTAAACAAATTTCTCCTTCTCTTAAATTGTTTGCTTATAACTGTTTTTAAACTTCGCGCTGCGCAATTAGAAAATAATTGATTTTCAACATAAATAATTTGTTTATGACAAAATTTTTGTGGGTACAAATTAGTCCTTAACTCAAATTTGAGTATTCTCAAGCCTTCTTTCTTCTCAAATTGTTTGCTTAAAATTGGTTTAAACTTTGCGCAGCGCAATTCGAAAATAATTGATTTTCAACATGAAAAATTTGTTTATAATAAAATCTTTGTGGGTACAAATTAGTCTTTGATTCAAATTTGAGTTCTCTTTAGTCTCCTCTCTTCTGAAATTATTGCTTTCAACTTTGCGCAGCGCAATTCGAGAATAATTGATTTCCAGCAAAAATTATTTGTTAATAACAAAATCTATGTGGGAACAAATTAGTCCCTAATTCTAAATGAAGTTTCACAAATTCCTCCTACTCTTAAATAGATTGCTTATAATTGCTTTTGAACTTCGCGCTGCGCAATTCGAAAATAATTGATTTTCAACATAAATAATTTGTTTATGACAAAATTTTTGTGGGTACAAATTCAAGTTTTTCAACTATTCTTCATTCTTAGATTGTTTGCTTAAAATTGCTTTAAACTTAGGTTCGCGCAATTCGAGAATATTTGATTTTTAACATAAATAATTTGTTTATGACAAAATCTTTGTGGGTACAAATAAGTCCTTAATTCAAATTTGGGTTTCCCCAAGTCTTCTTTCTTCTAAAATTGTTTGCTTAAAAGTGTTTTCAACTTAGCGCATCGCAATTCGAATATAATTTATTTTCAACATAAATAATTTGTTAATGATGAAATCTTCATGGGTACAAATTAGTCCCTAATTCAAATTTGAGTTTTCTTGAGTCTCCTTTCTTTTCAAATGGATGCCTAAAATTGCTTTCTACTCTGCGCAGCGCAATTCGGAAATAATTGATTTCCAGCAAAAATAATTTGTTTATAACAAAATCTATGTTGGTACAAATTAGTCCTTAATTCTAAATGAAGTAATACAAGTTTCCCCTACTCTTAAATTGTTTGCTTATAATTGCTTTCAAATTTTGCGCATCGAAATTCGAAAATAATTGATTTTCAACATAAATAATTTGTTTATGACCAAATCTTTGTGGGTACAAATTAGTCCCTAATTTAAATTTGAGTATTCTCAAGTCTTCTTTCTTCTCAAATTGTTTGCTTCAAATTGCTTTCAACTTTGCGCAGCGCAATTCGAAAATAATTGATTTTCAATATAAATAATTTGTTTATGATAAAATCTTTGTGGGTACAAATTAGTCCTTAATTCAAATTTGAGTTTTCTCAAGTCTCCTTTCTACTCAAATTGTTTGCCTGAAATTGCTTTCAACTTTGCGCAGCGCAATTCGAGAATAATTGATGTCCAGCAAAAATAATCTGTTTATGTAAGGGTGCCAGCTTTTGCTCAAGCTAGCACCCCCACTTTTCAAATTGATTTTATGGCCAAAGTGCGTGGGTACAAATTCTAATTTTTTGGGTACAAATTAGTCCTTAATTAGTCCTAGGTTATAGGCTACATTTTTTTTATTTTGCGCAAAGTGGGGGTGCTATCTTTTTTGACGTCCATTTAGATGCTCATATCCTATTTTCATTGAGATCGATTGGGCCGAAAGTGCATTTTACTTGACAGTCTTTTGGAATTTTTCGCATAAATTCGAAACGATTGACTATAAAGTATTGAAATTTAGTACTTCAGTTTGCTGTGCTAACTTTTTTGGCGTTCTAAATGGCACAGTCGACTTAAATACTGAATTCCAACATTCTACGTTCAATTGCATTGGATTTATGTGAAAAATTCGAAAAAAGTTTCGAGTAAAGTGCATTTCTGTTACAGACGATTGCAATCATAATGCGAGATGCACAACAAGATGTTATAGAAGTGCTTAATACGAAATTTCAATATTTTATGACTGATTGTTTTGAATTTATGCGGAAAATTCGAAAAGTCTGTTATATAAAGTGCACTTCTGGCTCAGCCGATTGGTACAAAAATATATAATAAACAATAAGATGCTACAAAAATCTC
The DNA here is from genome assembly GCA_963989225.1 of Dromius quadrimaculatus. Lineage (NCBI taxonomy): Eukaryota > Metazoa > Arthropoda > Insecta > Coleoptera > Carabidae > Dromius > Dromius quadrimaculatus. Next base: position 5,802,137 of record OZ022334.1, on the reverse strand, counting down.
AAATACTGATTATCAGTATTCTACGGCTAATCATTCTGGATTTATGCGGAAAATTTGAAAAAAGTTTCAAGTAAAGTACACTTCCGGTTCAAACGATTACAACCATAATGCGAGGTGCACAACTAGACTCTAAACCAGTTTTGAATACAAAATTTCAACATTATACGTTCGACGGGTTTTGAGATTCGCACATACATACATACATCAAGCCGAAAATAGTCAAAATGGATTTAGGGAGGGTGAAATTTGCGTTGTATGAATTACCAAGCTTGGAGGTGGTCGTAAAATAAATGAATTTTCCATATCTCACTGAGCACATCAGTAATTAGTTTCTGTTTGATTACAATGAAGAAATATCTTGTTTCAGATCAGCACATTGTAAAAATTCATGTGAAGGAATTCCTATTTTATTTTTTGAGATATTTCGCGCGGCTTAAAGCTTATACCATGAGATACAGGCCCGTAAATATCGGTGATTTAATGCGAGCATCAGTTTTTGGTCCATTTTTGTTAATCAAAAAATTCTTAAATATATACTCGTATTCCTGCCTATAAAAAAGATATATTTGGCCAGATAATTTGAAAAATGAGAAAAATGTTAATTAAGGAATACCGAACGCACGTACGGGTTATCTGTAAAATAACTGGTTCAATATAAATTGTCGTTAATCAAATCGTATTAATAAAGGCGTTCACACATTTATCAAGTGCTACGAATATTTTAAGCGCTTGAAAATATTCCTTGATATTCCGCAGAATATAGTAGAACTTTTTTATTCAAATCAACCGTTGATTACAGTAGCAATAAATTGTTGGCAGAAATAAAAAAGTGAAGTTTTGGAATCATGACAAATTAATGTCAAATTTTCTTATAAGTTACTGTCAAATTTATTTGTTTTCCACAATTACCACCATCATTTTTTGTGTACCCCGGCGCCTTTTTATCTGCCCATTTCTGTAGTTCCAAGACGGTGCTCTTGAAAATCAATCTTTCGAATCGATTACCGATCAGTGAAATTGATTCTGGAGGCAGAGAGCTAATCTGTGCGCTGATCCACGACCACAATGCGCTACCCTTTAAAACATCGCGTCAAGTTTCAATAGAAAGGATTAAATTGCCGACCTTCAATCCCTGATCAAAGAAGATCAAATTGTTTAGTTTACATTCCAGTAGAAAATTTGGTTGTTCCAGGTAATTTTATAATTCTATTACCTCGGCGTTTAATCGTTTTTTCGATTGTTTACCTCTTTGATATCAACATAGTGTGAACTATTTAGCAATCATCTGGAAAAAAAATTGCTACGTTTCTTGCAGGCTGTGGTCGAAGTTTCTTTTATGTCTTCATCTTCTCAGTAGACACATCATCTGAACTAAAAAATGTCCAACAGACAAAATGTTCTCCTTCGTCATGCTAATGATTCTTATCTACTGAAAAGCTGATAAGTGTAGTGTAATTGTCCAGAATTCTCATATTTTACAATGGAAGCAACAAAAAAAGCTTCTTTAAATAATTTATTACAGTCTGCCATTTTTCTAATGTGAGTAAAGTTTGCAGAGACGACTAAAAACTTATTGGTTGACGATCTGTATGAGTCCAAGTAAATCATATTTAGATGAGTTTGTAAATTTGCAAACTTGTCTTGCGTTCGAAGAAATGGTAGACTGTAAAAAGTTCTTCAATGGACTAAAATCAATTTTTTAATATGCATTACCTCCCAGCGAAAATTTTTAAATGCAAATATTTTAAGCTTACAGCTTTAAGTATCTTTCCAATAAAAGACAGCCCATAAAATATTGTTCCTTTTTTTGTCACGAGCGCCCGATCTAAGACCTACTGGGACGAAATAACTTAGAAATGTCTCGGTATGGTGTCCTCATTACTTAAATGTTTCAATTTCAATAATAGCCCGAAAACTGGCCACATTTACAATGTGGACTTTGATTGCAAATATTTGGAAAAAAAGCGATCTAATTCGTAAAAACAGTTATTTTAGAGGCCTTCAACATATGTACCATTTAGCGGAATATTGGAAAAGTGATTTAATGTCGTCATCCTTGAAAACATTCATCCAGAAGTAGGAGATAGGATCCAGCCCTCGGTCCAGTCAATTTATTCAGCTCTATGTCAATTTCTGACATTCATATATCATAAATAATGACAATAGAACAAAATTCAACTACTACGATCAATAATTAACCAGAAAAATTAATAATCATGAATTTGGATCAATGAAAGTTAAAGATTTTAATACAAAATGATGAGTCTTCTTCAAAAAAATACTTGAATATTATCTGATCCTGATGAGAAATGCAAGTTATTTAACGAAATAATAGATTTTGACCAAACCGTACTCTGCGGACGAAACTGAAGTTTGCTACGAATCTGACAGAGGATCCTCTATTTAAATTTGTCTATGTTTGCTATGAAAGTATGAAAGGGGAGGATACTGCATCTTGCTTGGTTAGAGCGGGTGAAGCTTGCTCGTTAGCTAGATGCGAAAGTCAGGAAAAACTGTCATTACTTAGATAACTCTACCTGTTAGATTCGTAATCGTAGCAAACTTCAGCTTCGTCCGTATATAGTTTGGACAGACTTCATCTACCTAATAATCGTTAAGGATCTATTGCAGTCACACAAGACCTAAGACCGCAATCCTAAAAGATTAACCCGCAAATAAGAAATAGAGTCGAGCGGGTCATGTCAGTTTTTTTCAGCCTTATATCTACTTTTAATGTGTGTCATCAAATATAATATAATTAATAATTAATTAGAAAAATTAATAATCATGAATTGAATTAGATTTCAAGCATCCCTAATTGCAATCAATTTCAATATAATCAACAGATCATATTGTTTGTACCAACATACAATATTCAGATCCCTTCAAATATAACTTTGTCATGACGTCGTTGACTTAGAGTCTGCGAACTGTCGTTACAAATTAGAATAGGACCCCAATCTATATATTTCATCAGAATAAATAATTTTTTCAACTTATATTTCCTAGCAGGACATCTCCTTGCGTATCTATGAGCTATTCTTACGAAAACACCGGGATTAGAAGTGAAACTTTGCATGAAGTGCATCTGCATCTACATCTGACTGATTATGAATTTTTAAATGTTCTGTAATTGGTATTGACAGTTTTTACACTTCATGAAAAGTTTCACTTCTACCGCCGTTAGTTTTTGAATGACGCTTTTTCTTAAATCACTTTAAGTGAAATAAATGTGTTTGCAAACTTCAATATCTTTGTAAATACTGAATTATGAGAATTCCGTCAAATCTATTTTATATTTTCTTTCTATTCTACATTTTCGAGCCCTCCTGGACCATCTTCAGAAGTGAAAAGAAATTTGTGAGTTCGCAAAAGAACACTCTATGTTCAATAATAATATGTAAACTTATTAGTTTTATTTCTATTAAAACTAAACAGTTTTTTTTTATCGAAAAATCTATATCTGAGTCTTGGATCTCAATAGATGATCCAGTTGGGACCGAAACTGTAGAGTAAAAAAAGGATATTAAATAAATTTGACTGAATTCTTATATTTCAATACCTACATACAAATACCAGTCAGAAACAATTACCATTTTCAATATCTTCATTGATTACAAAATTTTCGTTCTCTACGACATTTTTGTCACAAACACATAACAGAATTTTCAATTTCTGATGATTAGGCATTGTTCTCTATCTTGACGTGCAAATGCCATTGAATTTATTTTTTTGCGCATTTTTTGTAAAAAATTGTAGAATCATCTAGATGATGAAAGCGCATTTTTGACAGCTTATGAATGCTTGTTACTTCAGAGATTTCGCAAATAACCATCTCTCACAATTACTGAGCTTGAAATGATGCAGTTTAGGCAGACTTACGAAACAGCAGTTTCCATTTAGTACTAGTTTCAAGTTGACTATTTGATAGGTACATAATTTATGCATGTACAAATTCAAAAATACCTTGTAATCTTCATTGTTTAGTTATTGACTGACAGGAGGTCATGTGCTGTACCTTAAAATAATAATTTGATCTTTATCAAAGCTATATAAAAGAAAAATACATCAAAAGTAAACAAATTTTCATCCAATAATAATAATTCATTCTAATAAGCTTCAAATTCGAGTCAAACAAGTCATTGAATGAATCCCGGACAGACTTGACAACTGTACATAATAGTAGTGACACGCACGGCTATAGTTGTAACAGAATTTTTATCCACTTGAATAAAACTTAGTTGCCATATCCCTAATGTCATATATATCTATGGGCATTGTTTCACTTGAAACAAGTAATTGAATAATTAATTCTTCCACAATCACTGAGCTTGAATTAAAGCAATTTGTGCAAACCTACGAAACAGCAGCTTTTATTTGGTACCAGTTTCAAGTCTGTACATAGTATAGTTGCTGAGAACGCAGCGTCAAGCCAGCCAGCCAGTCAGCCAGCCAAAGTGAATATAACAGCGCTTTTTTACAAAAAATGCGCTAAAAAGCGCTATTATATTCACTTTGGCTGTCTGGCTGGCTGGCTGGCGTGACGCTGAGTTCTCAGCAACTATACTATTTACAGGCTTGAAACTGGTACTAAATAAAAGCTACTGTTTCGTAGGTTTGCACAAATTGCTTTAATTCAAGCTCAGTGATTATGGAAGATTCAATTATTCAATTACTTGTTTCAAGTGAAACAATGCCCATAGATATATATGACATTAGGGATATGGCAACTGAAGTTTACTCAGGTAGATTAAAATTTAGTTACACCTTTAGCCGTCGGTGTCACTAATATTTTGTACAGTTGTCAAATCTGTCCGGGACTCATTCAATGACTTGTTTGACGCGAATTTGAAGCTTATTAGAATGAATTATTATTATTGGATGAAAATTTGTTCACTTTTGGTGTATTTTTCTTATATAGCTTTGATAAAGATCAAATTATTATTTTAAGGCACAGCACTTGACCTCCCGTCAGTCAATAACTAAACAATGAAGATTAAAAGGTATTTTTGAGTTTGTACATGCATAAATTATGTACCTATCAAATAGTCAACTTGAAACTAGTGCTAAATGGAAGCTGCTGTTCTGTAAGTTTGCCCAAACTGCTTGATTTCAAGCTCAGTAGTTGTGGAAAATGGTAATTTGCGAAATCTCTGAAGTAACAAGCATTCATGAGCTGTCATCATTTAGATGATTCTTCAATTTTTTTATTCTTGTTGAGATATTTGTTTTGAAATTAATTGCTCTAATGTCCAACCTTTTTATATTTTATTAATCTATGGGTGGTTCTTTCTGATGTTTAAATATTTAATCTTTTCGAATAGCTTCTCGTCAATTGAAATTATTTTCTCATGGATATAATACCACAAACTGGTGTTTAAATTCACATAGATATAACATATTATTTTAAATTCATCAGAATATTCACAAAACTTGACTGTCAAAAAAAACATTTGTTTGGCAAATTTATTGCTGCAATGGCCAACCTTTGCATGATATATTAGTCTATGAGTAATTTTCCTGAATCTCATAATACATATTTAATTCTTCAAAATAGCTTTGGACCAATTGAAATGCATCACAAATTACTTGCTCATGAATATAGTAAACAAAACTATTTCTGAAATTCATGTAAATATAACACATTCAATAGAATAAAATAATTCCAATGAAAAATTAGAATTCAAAAATATCACCAATAAGAAATATGCCATCTCATAATATGTTCCAGCAAACGGTCGTTAAACAGAGAAAAAAAGTTAAACATTTTACAGAACTGTTAGCTCTACGAGTTTACTCTCAATGTCAGAACTTGTAGTGCACCATAATAAGTTTCTCTTCAATAAGTGTAAATAATGGTGTTTGAGCATCCAAAAATATTTAGTTCAGAAAATATGGGGAGTAAAAGGCCTAAGTGATACAATTATATTTACACCAGAAGATTTCTTTTTCTTTGGCGGGGGCCAGGGGTAAATTTGCTTTGAAGACACATTAATTTGCATATTATTGAAGACAAAACTTCAAACTCTTTACAACTCGAAAGTTTATCAATTTCCGTGCAAAATTAACCGAGTTATGACCAAAAATGCGCAAATAGTTATTTTTGTATTAAGTGTGCGAAGTGACTGTTTATTTGTCAATTTTAACCGAGACCGTAAGGTCGAGGTAACAAATTCATTCGAAAGCGCAACAAAATACAATCACTTCGCACACGACATACTAACAATATTTTTTCGCCAAATGTCAAAAAATAATAGATCAACAATAATTATTGTTTTATTCAGTAAAATGTAGGAAAAAAGTACAAACTATAATTAATTTGCAGTCACCTGGGTATTGTTACCAAAAGTATGGGCAATTGTTGTTTGATAAATAAAGAACTGTCAAAAACTAATTTTTATATTAAAAAATAAGTAGTTTTGAGTAACAAATTCATATTTCTTTTTTGTTAATTCCTGTTTGTTTTATCCTTGTAGCATTACTAAACTAAATTATATTAGATTAGGTATGCAAAAAAAAAACATGATATTTTTGTATTGTTATGGATACGCAAAGTTCGTGATTTTTTCACTAGTAAAAAAATGAACACATTTTTTCACTGGTGAAAAAATCACGAACTTTGCGTATCCATAACCATACAAAAATATCATGTTTTTTTGATAGTTGGCGAAAAAGGTTTTTTTTTTTGTTTGATTCATAACTTTGCGTCAAATTGTTGCAGACACTCGATTTTTTAGGCAATTCAAAGGAAAATAAATAAACTTGATTCCCTGGGTCGTAAGTTGAGTCCATGATTTCTTTTGCAGCCGGTACAAGTCGTCAAAGTTTGACAATTTTTGACATCAAATTTATTTTATTTTTCTCAGGAGTGTGGAAGGGAATGCTGTGACCTTAACGTGGGATTAACTCACATGTCCTGAAGGAGAAAAGCTCAAAATTCCCAAAACTTAAGGATTTATCTATTTTCGATCAAAATCAACCGAGTTATAACGGTTTGAAAAATTTAAGGTCTTTAATTCAACATTGACTCAATTCAGTAAGTGTAGGTGTCTTAATTGCCACCAGAATTGAAAATAAAAATCTGCATTACATTTTGAATGAATTTTGGATATCAACGTAGACATCAATTGTTTATTTGTACATAAAATTTTGCCCACTGCCCATCATATATAAAAATTATCGCTTTTATCAAGAATGTTTCAGTCCATTATGGAAAAAAACTTTGATGACAGTAGCAATTAGACAGCTACTAAGAAATTTGCCAAACATGTTAAAAATAATCATAAATATTGTCAGAATCAGTAATATTATTTATTTATTATTGCTAGTGTTAAAATGGCACCAAATGTTTGTATATAATACTATTTGAAGGTAATAAATAATGGTACATACCCACAAAATTATTTTTTCTGAAATCCACGAAAAATAGTAAAACCTGGATTATCTTGTAAACAGTTTATCACTATTTTAGTCACTTTTCACTGCATTTTGATATTTTCAAATATACACACTAACACAGCTTTTGTTTTACTGGCAATGAAGCTAGCGAGAACAGAAACGAACCTGCACAGTCTCATTATTTCAATTAAATATATTTTATGAATTCGAATGAAAAATGTTCATCCACATAAACCGAATTACAGTTTTTGAACTAATTTTAAAAAAAATCGATTTTTTTTTAATTTACAAATTCCATCTGTTTGATTCATGAATATTAATTTCTCAATACTAATGATAATTAACTTTCGCTGAAAAATATTGACAGCTGATACGTTCAACAAAGACCAGCTCGATATCAAGTTTAAAATATTTGTAATGATCTGATTATTACGTAATAAATTTATGATAATTTTATTTGAAGTACAATAACGTTCATAAAATTTCACATCCATTCATAATTTAAACGACCTGAATATCAAGTCTCATATATCATCCCAAAACAAACGAATTAATAACCCAAAAGTCGACGGTTAGGTCCGTTAGTTGACTTGGGACCCCGGATTCCCATACCGGGCAAAACAACCCGTAGAAGAATATTCCATATCATCCCATGTAGGTTCCCACGATTCCTAAACTTGTTTTTAGGATAAACAGGTAAATTTAGCATCAAAAGCAAAAGAGAAAACCGTTGTGGATCGTTGGAAATTTAAATAGAAAGATGGATGGGTGAATCTTTTGTGGAGTATTGAATAGATGCTCTCGTTTTTGGGTGCGTGATTTTAGGGCATAAACTGAAATGGATTTTGGAAGTATTTAAATTGTTTTTTGGGTTGAGATTTATTAATGAGTTGGGTCAATAAATTTTATTTACACGCGGGGATAAATTTATAAAGGGGCTGGAATTAAAATTTTATTGGTGGTGTTAGGATTCATAATTTTTAATTAAATTTTTTAGGGCTTCGTACCTGATAAATAATTTACAATACTTGACCTAAAACTTGTGCAAAGCATTTCCGGTCAAAAGGCCTGGCAGTCGCGTTCTCAGCGCGAGGTGACAGAGATCTGATTATAAAACACTTTTGATGATTGAGCTGCTTTGGGCAGGTGCAAAGGCACACGTTGAAAATCCTCTTATCCCTCCAACCACCTCACCATAATCTTAAAGCTGTTTAATTTTTTATTTTGTTATGTTTATCGCGATATTTGGGTTTTGGGTTTCTGAACGCGCATATGTTCTGTATGTGTCATTTATGATTTATTCTTTGCTATAAAATGTACGCACACTTCCAGGCGCATTTTTATGCTTGTTATTGGCTGAATAACAAGATGGCTACCTATGTACGAAAGAGGTAATATAGGCTTGTTACACTAGTTATTCATCAAAAATTTATATTAAAAATAATATGATTACTAAAAACGTTATAACCTTTTAAAAAAAGTTTCCCCTAGAGTATAAAATGTAACTGATATTTCAGGGAGCAAATATTCAATGAAGCGGAAAATTATTCAAATCGAATAATTGAACCGAAACTTATTCAAAATTAACGTTATAAAATACTACAGCAGGTGATGCATAAATTAAGCAGACGTATTTTGTATACAAAGTAATAAGCAGAAAAAATGTGTTTCAGTTCACAGAGTCGGAGTTATTTCAGAAATATCTCATTCCAAAGAATTTCATAATAAAATTATTATCTCAAAGTTGTGAATTTTTTTTAAAACTTTATTGGGAGGAAATATCGTTTGTGGAATTGTTACTGCAAGAAGAATGCTTTGTTCAATATAATGAGATAATAATCATGATTGAAGTAGAACTGTTGCAGTTAATCGAAATTTCTTTAATAAATTTGAAGGTTTCAAGAAAAGATACCACCACCACTGTTGACGTTAGTTTCCTATTTTAGTCGATCTTTAATAATACGAATACCGAACTCTTCACACTTGTCAGACTGTAACTTTTGTGAGAAACTATAACCAAAAAATGCTCAATTTTCTTGCTAGAAAGTGCTACATCTTTTATGATATTTTAGACCCAATATCTTGATTAATTTCAGTACATTTGACTTTAACCTGTGTAACAAGTGTGAGTTGCTGAACGATTTTCGCACATCATGTAGCCCTCAAAAGAGCAATTTATTGAAAAATGCAATTTGAAATGCAGCATTCTCTAGAAAAATATTTTTTTACAGGAGTTACCTCTTGGAACGTCGTACAGTGCTTTTAAAATGCTCTATGATGCTCTAGAAAGTTCCAGTATGTTTTAAAGTGCTCCAAAACGTTACTAAATATTCCAGAATCCTCTGAATTTTTTCTAGAACGTCCTAGAAGGCCCAAAAATGACGTACAAAATTTTAGAATACTTGAATATGCTCCAAAACATTATTAAATATTCCAAAATGCTTTGAAACGTTTTAAAATATTTAGAAACGTCATACAATGTTTTTGACATGCTCTTAAATGTTCTGAAACGCTTTGAAACGTTATTAAATATTCCAAAATACTCTGAAAGAGTTTAGAATGTCCAAGAACATTGTATAATGTTTTTAAAATGTTTGAAAGCGCCTGTGTTCATACTAGAACGCTACAATATTTTCTAGAGCGACCAGAAATGACGTAAAAATTTTAAGAATACTTGAGAACGTTCCGAAACATTATCAAATATTCCAGAATGCTTTGAAACGTTCCAAAATGCTTAGAAACGTCCCAAAATGCTTAGATACATCATACAATGTTTTTGACATGCTCTAAAATGTTCTAAAACGCTTTGAAACTTTATTAAATATTCCAGAATGCTTTGAAAGGGCTTAGAATGTCCAAGAACATTGTATAATATTTTTAAAGTGTTTTAAAGCGCTTTTGTTTGTTCTAGAACGCTACAATATTTTCTGGAACGTTCTAGAACGCCCAGAAATGTCGTACAAGATTTAAAAATACTTACGAATGCTTCAAAATAGTATAAAATATTCCAGAATGCTTTTAAATGTTTCGAAATACTTAGAAACGTCATACAATGTTTTTGACATGCTCTAGAATGTTGTAAAATGCTTTGAAACGTTATTAAATATTTCAGAACACTCTGAAAGATGCCGGAAAGTTCAAAAATATTGTACAATAATTTAAAATGTTTTAAAGCGCCTGTGTTTGTTTTAGAATGCTACAATATTCTCTAAAACGCCCAGAAATAACGAACAAAATTAATGAATACTTGAAAACGCTTCAAAACATTTTTAAATACTCCAGAATGTTTCGAAACGTCCTAAAACACTTAGAAACGGTCTACAATGTTTTTGAAATGCTATAAAATGTTCTAAAACGCTTTGAAACGTTAATAATTATTCCAGAATACTCTGGAAATTCCAGAATGTCCAAGGACATTTTATAATGTTTTTAAAATGTTTTAAAGCGCTTGTGTTTGTTCTAGAACGCTACAATATTTTCAAGAACGTTCTATAACGCCCAGAAATGACGTATAGAATTTTAGAATACTTGAGAGCGCTCCAAAACATTATTAAATGTTCTAGAATGCTTTGCAACGTTCCAAAATACTTAGAAACGTCATACAATGTTTTTGACATGCTCCAGAATATTCTTAAATGCTTTGAAACGTTATTAAATATTCCAGAACAATCTGAAAGGTTCCGGAATGTCCAAGAACATTGTATAATGTTTTAAAATGTTTAAAACCGCCTGTGTTTGCTCTAGAACGCTACAATATTTTCTAGAAATGACGTACAAAACTTTAGAATACTTGAGAACGCTCCAAAACATTATAACATATTTAAAAATGCTTTGAGAACTTTTCAAAATACTTAGAAACGTCACACAATGTTTTCGACATGCTCTAGAATGTTCTTAAATGCTTTGAAACATTATTAGATATTCCAAAATACTCTGAAAGGGTTCAGAATGTCCCAGAACATTGTTTAATGTTTTTAAAATGTTTTAAAGCAACTGTATTCCTTGTAGAACGCTACAATATTTTCTAGAACGTTCTAGAATGCCAAGAAATGACGTACCAAATTTAAAAAAACTTGAGAACGCTCCATGACGTTCTTAAATATTCCAGAATGCTTTAAAACGCTTCAAAATACTTATAAACGTTACACAATACTTTTGACATGCTCTAGAATATTATAAAACGCTTTGAAACCTTATTAAATATTCTAGAATATTCTGAAAGAGTTCAGAATGTCCAAGAACATTGTATAATGTTTTTAAATGTTTTGAAGCACCTGTGTTTGTTCTAGAACGTTCTAGAACGCCCAGGAATGACGTACAAAATTTAAGAATATTTGAGAACGCTCCGAAACATTTTTAAATATTCCAGAATGCTTCGAAACTTCTAAAACACTTAGAAACGGTCTACAATGTTTTTGACATGCTCTAAAATGTTCTAAAACGCTTTGAAACGTTATTATATATTCCAGAGTACTCTGAAAGGGTTCAGAATGTCCAAGAACATTGTATAATGTTTTTAAGATGTTTTAAGACTTTTGTGTTCATTCTAGAACGCTACAATGTTTTTAAAACGTTCTAGAACGTCCAGGAATGACGTACACAATTTTAGAATACTTACGAACGCTCCAAAATATCTATAAATACTCCAAATTGCTTTGAAACGTTTCAAAATAATTCGAAACGTCATACAATGTTTTTGACATGCTCTAGAATGTTCTAAAATGCTTTGAAACGCTATTAAATATTCCAGAACACTCTGAAAGGTTCCGAAATGTCCAAAAACATCGTACAATATTTTTAAAATATTTTAAAGCGCCTGTGATTGTTCTAGAACGCTACAATATTTTCTAGAAAACCCAGAAATGACGTATAAAATTTGAGAATACTCAAGGACGCTCCAAAACATTATTACATATTTTAAAATGCTTTGAAATGTTTCAAAATACTTAGAAACGTCATACAATGTTTTTGACATGCTTTAGAATGTTGTAAAATGCTTTGAAGCGTTATTAAGTATTGCAGAACATTTTGAAAGGTTCCAGAGTGTCTAAGAACATTGTGTATTGTTTTTAAAATGTTGTAAAGCGCTACAAAATGTTTTGAAATGTTCCAGAACACCCTGAAATGGCGTACAATATTTTTAAATGTTTCAGAATACTTGAGAGCACTCCAAAACATTATTAAATATGCCAGAATGCTTTGAAATCGCCATAACTTGGTTGATTTTGATCTAAAATGCATGAATCTTTGAGTTTTGGAAAGTTTGAAATTCTCTCTTTCAGGACATGTGAGTTAATCCGACGCTAAGTTTATCGCACTCCCTACTACAGCCCTGAGAAAAAAATGATTTTGATGTCAAAAAAAGTCAAACTATGACGACTTGTACTGGATGCAAATAAAAATTGTGGACTCAACTTACGCCCAGAAAATCAAGTCCATTCATTTTCCTTTTGAATTGCGCAAAAAATCAAGTGTCTACAACGATTTAGCGTGAAGTTATGAACTAATCAAAAAAAATTACATTTTGCACTTAATGGTCATCATAATGATTTATTTTTTCTTTGGCGGGTGCCAGGAAGTAAACTAGGTTTGACGACACATTAATTTGCGTATTATTGAAGAGAAAACTCAAAAACTCATCAATTTCCGTGCAAAATTAGCCAAGTTATGACCAAAAAGGCGCAAAATGTAATTTTTTTGTTTAATTCATACGCTTTGCGCCAAATCGTCGCAGACACTCGATTTTTTGCGTAATTCAAAGGAAAATGAATGGACTTGATTTCCCGGGTCGTCAGTTGAGCCCTCAAATATTTTTGCACCCGATACAAATTGTCAAAATTTGACTTTTTTTGACATCAAGAACATATTTTTTTTAAAGGGTGTGGTAGAGAGTTGAAGGACTTGGCATCAAATTAACTTACACGCCCTGAAAGAAAAAGCTCCAAACTTTCCAAAACTCAAAGAATTATCCATTTTTGATAAAAATCAATGGATTTATGGCGGCTTGAAAAATCGGTATTTTTGGTGCATTTTCAAGTAGCGCATAAAAAATGAATGAAAAATCTCTGAAATGCAAGAGGGTAATATAGTTTTTTTCTAATTCAATATGAATGAAAAAGGCTTAATCAGAAATCACATAGCTTGTCAGCAGTTGATAAAATAAAATTCGTATTGTTCCCAGCATCGCTAACTACCCTTTTAAACTGAAATATATGTTAGTCGGTGACACTTTTGACCATAAATCTATTTTTACAAGAAAATAAAACTGAATGAGACATTTTCTATGAGAAAAAGTACATAATTAAGATATATAGCCTTTCGGCACGGCTTTGGATTGCAAATGACATTTCAAATAAATTTTTAGGAGATACGATGTTTCTTAATTTGATATTATGCTTAGCGAAGTGTATATTAAAGGCACATTTAAATCATATTTGTTTGAAACTTTGTTATTCTCACCACCAATTCGTAGAAATTGTAGTTTTCTATTTCTATCATCAATTTCAGTTTTTACGCTACTTTTAGATACAATTTGTTTTTTTTTCGATTCCTTCTCACATAAATTTCAACTCACACTCCTCCGACTACCAAAAAAATTCTTTAAGAACGACACGGGACAATATAAATTATAAACAAGAATACCGTCATCCCACACTCATTCAAGCAAGAAATGTCTTCTAATCAAGACATCTTCAGTAACTTGATCACGGCTACGCCGTCATCAGTATTGTAACGAAAGTGATATCAATTTTTTTATTGTCGACAACCCACTACGGCGCTGTATTGCTTTTTTAGTGGGACATGAGGTGTCTTACCCGCGGTTTATGGTAATCGAACCTACTATAAATGTTAATGCTGATATATGTGACAAAATATTTTGATTGTGGACAATAAGTGGAATTAGATAGAATAGAAATGGTAATTTTTGGATGTTTTGGTGTCATGTCATAGTTACTTCTGTATATTTCTCACAGAAAAAAAAAAAATTTTTTGAAACCAGGCATTCAATGAATATTATTTTTTATAATTCTGCGAAAAACATCCAATAACCACCCAAAATTGGTGAGCTTATAATTCCTTCCCTTTTTCTCCGCCTCGCACATACAATCCCTCACACTCTTAAATTTTCACACACGTGTGCTCCAAACCACCGTCTCGTCCAGATCCCCTTTACCCTTCATTCCAAATTGTTCCCACGTCTGGATACCTCAACATCCAACTGCTTGTCCATGTCTGGCTTTGAGAGACTTACTTGAGACGAATATAACACCGAGCGAATAAACCGGAAGTGATGGAATTGTGCCCAAGGCACGACTTGTGACCCTGGAAGTGCCGCTGACTGTGATCTTGAACTCTGAGAACACTGACTTAAAAAAGAATGGGAATCGAGACCAAATATGCTTAGATTAATCGCGACTGCAATTAATTTAGAAAAACGAATTTTGTGGGCGTGGCATCAATACCAAATTATCTTTTAAAATAATGTTGAGCTTTCGGTTTATTCCATAACCTTCTTCAGAACGATTTTATACGAAAAACAATAGATTAACAATTTTTGACATTATTGTAATAGAGAGCTCTTTTATTTTGGCCTCTATCATTAATTGCCACGCCCACAAAATTTGCTAGAACTCAAAATGAAATAAAATCTTGTGTCAACGAGTTTTAACCTAGTATTCCTTATAAATAAATCCAAACCTCGACATTATTTTGAAAGAGAATTCTTCTATTTTAGCCTGTCATTGACGCCACGCCCACAAAATTTGTTCTCTGTCAACAAATTTCTTAAAGATAGTCTTCCTGGAGAAGGTTATGAAAGTAACCAAAAACTTGACATTTAGTCTTTGATAGTGATGCCACGCCCACAAAAGTCGTTTTTTCAACTAATTGTATCATTATATAAATCGCGACTGGAATTAGTTGAGAAAACAAAATTTGTGGGCATTGCATCAATGACAAGAAATCTTTTAAAATAATGCCAAGCTTTTAGTATATTCCATAACCTTCTTCAGAACAATTTTATACAAAAAAAAAAGCCGTAAATTTACATTTTTTGACATTATGTTAAGAGAGAACTCCTGCATTTTGGCCTCTATTGATTGCCACGCCCATAAAATTTAATGGAGGTCAAAATAAAAGAGTTATCTTCTAGAATAATGTTCAATCTAGTATTTGTCGTACATAATTCGGAAACCTCGACATTATTTTGTAAAAGAACTCTTTTATTCCAACATGACACTGATGCCACGCCTACAAAATTTGGTCTCTGTCAATTAATTTCTCGTCGAAAATCTTCTTGAAGAAGGCTATGAAAGTAACCGAAAGCGTGACATTATTTGAAGAATATATAAAGATTAATCGCGGTGGGCGTGGCATCAACGGCATGCTAAAATGAAAATAAAAGAGTCCTTTTTCAATATAATAATATTGAGCTTTCGATCCATTGCATAACCTTCCTTAAAAGGATTATATACAAGAAATACTAGATTGAAATTTGTTGACAATATTTTAGAAAATAACTCTTTTATTTCGGCCTCTATCAATGACTGCTAGAATTGATAGGATTCAAAATAAAGAGTTTCTTTTTAAAATAATGACACTGAACTTTAATCTTGTATTTCTCGTATATAATTCTCCTGAGGAAAATTATGAAATGGACCGAAACCTTATTTTCAAAGAGAACTCTTTTATTTTAGCTTGTCATTGATGCCACGCCCACAAAATTTATTCTCTGTCAAATAATCTCTTGCAGATAATCTTCCTGGAGAGGATTATGAGAGTAACCGAAAGCTTGACATCATTTCAGAGGAGAACTTAGTCTCTGACAGTGGTGCCACGCACACAAAACTCATTTTTTCAACTAATTGCATCATTATATATATGTTTAGATTAATCGCGACTGCAATTAGTTAATAAAATGAACTTTGTGGGCGTGGCATCAATGACGAGTTATCATTTAAAATAATGACGAGCTTTCGGTTTAGTTCATAACCTTCTTCAGGACTATTTCATACAAAAAAACAGTTGATTAACATTTGTTGACAGTAATTCAAGAGAAAACTCTTTTATTTTGGCATCTATCATTACTGCCACGCCCACAAAATTTGATAGAGGTCAAAATAAAACAGTTATCTCAAAGAATAACGTCAACGAATTTTGATCTAGTATTTCTCGTGAAAAAATCCAAGCCTCGACTTTGTTTTGGGAGGGAACTCTTTCATTTCAGCCTGTCATTGATGCCATGCCCACAAAATTTGTTCTCTGTCAACTCATTTCTTGTAGAAAATCTTCCTGAAGAAGGCTACGAAAGTAACCGAAAGCGTGACATTATTTTAAAAATATATATCGATTAATTGCGGTGGGCGTAGCATCAACGGCATGCTAAAATAAAAATAGAAGAGTTGTCTTTTAAAATAATAATATTGAGCTTTCGATTCATTGCATAACCTTTCTTAAAAGGATTATATGCAAGAAATACTAGATTGAAATTCGTTGACATTATTTTAGAAAAGAACTCTTTTATTTTGGCCTCTATCAATGACTGCTAGAATTGATAGGATTCAAAATAAAGAGTTTCCATTCAAAATAATGACACTGAATTTCAATCTAGTATTTTCCGTATGTAATTCTCTTGAAAAAGATTGTGAAATGAACCGAAACCTCGACATTATTTTGAAAAAGAACTCTTCTATTTCAGTCTGTCATTGATGCCACGCCCACAAAATTTGTTCTCTGTCAACTACTTTTTCGTAGATAGTCTTCCTGAAGAAGGTTATTATTTTAAAAATATATAAAGATTAATCGCGGTGATCGTGGTATCAACGGCAGGCTTAAATAAATATGAAAAAGTTCTCTTCCAAAATAATGACAAACTTTCGCTTCATTTCATAACCTTCTTCAGGAGGATTATATACGAGAAATACTTGACTAAAATTTGTTGACAATATTTTCAAAGAGAACTCTCTTATTTTAACCTCTATCATTGACTACCACGCCCACAAAATTTGATAGAATTCAAAATAAAGAATTCACGTTTAAAATATTGTCAGTGAATTTTAATCTAGTATTTCTCGTCTTCTGAGGAAGGTTATGAAACGTACCGAAACCTCGACATTATTTCAGAAGAGTACTCTCTTATTTTAGCCTATCACTGATGCCACGCCCACAAAATTTGTTCTCTGTCAACTAATTTTTTGTAGATAGTCTTCTCGAAGAAGATAAGGAAAATAATCGAAGGCTTGACATTTTCTTAAAAGAGAACTATGTCATTTTAGTCTTTGAGATTGATGCCACGCCCACAAATAATGCATAAAAAATACCAATCTTTCAAACCGCCATAACTCGGTTAATTTTGATCGGAAATGGATGAATCTTTAAGTTTTGGTAATTATGAAGTTTTCTCTTTCAGGGCATGTAAGTTAATCCGACCTTAAGCTTATCGCATTCCTTACTACGCCCCTGAGAAAAAAATGTTCTTGAAGTCAAAAAATGCCAAACTTTGATGACTTGTACCGGATGCAAAAAAAAATGTGAAGTCAACTTACAACTCAAGAAATCAAGTTCATTTGTTTTCCTTTAAATTGCACAAAAAAAAATCGAGTGTCTGCTACGATTTGGCGTAAAGTTATGAGCTTAACAAAAAAATTATGATCGATCATAATTGATAATTTTTTGTTTTTGACGGATGCCAGGGGTATATTTAGTTTGACGACACATTAATTTGCATATTATTGAAGAGAAAACTCAAAAGCTCATCAATTTCCGTGAAAATTAGCTGAGATATGACCAAAAAGGCACAAAATATAATTTTTTCTTGTTTAATTCATAACTTTGCACCAAATCGTCGCAAATAGTCGATTTTTTTGCATAATTTAAAGAAAAATGAATGAATTTAATTTCCTAGGTCGTGATTTTTTTTTGCACCCAATAAAAGTCGTCAACTTTTGACTTTTTTTGATACGAAGAACATTTTTTTTCTCAGGGGTGTGGTATGGATTGCGATGAACTTGGCGTCGGATTAATTTACATGCCCTGAAAGACAAAACTTCAAAATTTCCAAAACTCAAGGATTCATCCATTTTTGATCAAAATCAACCGACAAATTCCTCTACAAGTGCTTATACACCTCCAATAATCTCCTTCCCTTTTCTTCAAGACATCTGGCACACTTCTTATTTTTTGTACCATCGTCTACTACATGAATGGCTCCAAGCACCATGACAGACACCGGCGCACATATGCACCACATTACGTCACACGTGTGTGTAACATATGACTATCTCTCTCGCACTTAGAGCACTTAGAAAAGTGTTAAGTGCAATAAACATGTAACACGCCTGAATGTCGTCTTATAGTGTGTGTTTAGTCTTCAACGTAAAGTGGGGATAGAGAAATAGATAATTGTTTAATGGTGTTTTTTGTACATAGCTTCAAGTGAAGAACAGGTACACTTGACAGGAAGCAAAGTCGAACGAATTCTTAACATTTTTGATTGTAACAAATATACTAGGAACAGATAATTTTCATCCCAATGAAAATAAATTTAGAGTTGAATTCATCAAAAAAAAAAATTGTACAAACGTAACAAAGTGTAACTGACGGTTGAGAACTATTTTTGTTGGGTGTACATATTTATTTCTGTATAAAGTAAACGCTAAGTTTGTTCAATGTATTCTAATGAAATTGTCTGTTATGGTGGTTAGTTCCACGTGCGTTTGTCGGTAACATTTTAACGGCATTTTGTTTATTAAAAACAGGTTTTAAAAATTCTT
This sequence comes from Dromius quadrimaculatus, assembly GCA_963989225.1. Lineage (NCBI taxonomy): Eukaryota > Metazoa > Arthropoda > Insecta > Coleoptera > Carabidae > Dromius > Dromius quadrimaculatus. The sequence goes on along the minus strand of OZ022334.1, from coordinate 5,782,968 downwards.
TGTTACCCAAAAGCACTGAATAAGAATACTGTATCAAATGCATTGTTCAAAAATACACTCAAGTTTTTTTCATGTAAATTTTCGATTAAGTTTGTCAACCCTAGAATGAGTTATTAATTATTTTTTTGTTGCAGAAGCTGCCAAAGAAGACATCTAAATTTTGAAAAGAAAATCAAACTACATTGAAACGAATCCTTCCTATTTGCCTTGTTACAAAAGCGAAATTTATTTTTAAGAGTTTGCCAGTTGTACATAAAATTGTATATTTATACTAGTATTAAGTTTTATACTTTTGATCTCTAATATATACATGTATTTAATGAATAAATATATTTTTATACAACTGTACTTCCCATTTTCTTTTTTCCTGAAAGTACCAATATTTTAAATCCATTCCTCAAAATATTGTTCAGAGAACCCCTAATAAATTGGAATTTAAAAAATATTATAAGAAATTCCAAATAAAACATTAAAATTTTACTACCCTAAGAAGATGATATCACAAAACACTTTATTATCATTTTTGGAACATTTGACACTCACCCAACAATTTTATAAAGCTCAAATCTTGTAAACTAACCATAAAAAGTTATAAAAAATTATAAAGAAAAATAAATCAGCACCACCCGTCTAGCTACTATTTAGTAATTACAACCCTATACGAGCATGTGACGTCACAGGGTCCGAAACAGCGGGCGGCAAATCGAGGAAGAATACTTTTTGAAAATATTACATTTAGTAGCATAAGAAAATGACAAATATTTCAAAAAATTTTATTATTGAAACAAATATTACGTGAATGTGCTTTCATTTTCAAGCACCAAAGAAATTTCGCGCACGAGTTGCATACAACATTGTTTCTACAAATACAAAATCCAATTTATTGCCCTTCAATGGTCGATAAGATATTCTAAAAAAGTTAAAAATATTCTTGACCAAAGTTAATCAGCAGTCATTTTCCTATATCTTGAGACGCACTCCACGATTTGGGTGGTAAAAGAATTGAACTACCCTGTCAGCGAGACTTTTGTATTTAAATAAGTTTTGGGTAAGTAATTGTCTGTAAGTTCCTAAGTGACTTGAGAAGTAGTTTATTTTATGATTTTGGAGAGATTATGATAGTCTTCAAACAGTGTAATAGCTTAACTTAATGAATTTATAGGAAAAATAAGGGTGGCCAGTAGTTTTAGATCGTCAACGGTGTTGTTTAACGGCAGGAATTAAAATAAAGTAGTAAATATGTCGACACGACAATAATATCACTTACATCTATTAATAAAATTATAGGTCTTTTTATTTAAAAAGAAGCAAACATTAAAACTTTTAATCTCAAAGAATCTGGAGCTAAAAGATATAAATATTGTAACGTTATTTATTTTAATTTAGGGAGCAAGAGTTACTTATTTTTATAATTTATTAAAATAATAAATTAGATAATTAACACTATTTCTAATAAATAATTCTAATTTAAACTAAAGAATATTACATTACACTATAACTAAAGTTTAATTATTCATGTCAATATTGATTTATTCTAAATAACACAATTTATTTCAACCACTAGCAGTCCATATTATAGTGTCTCTGAGCCAAAATCAATAACCTCCTCGTTGAGTCAGCTACATATATATATCGTAGTTCTCTCCCCACTACGTTTTTCCCGCAAACGTCCAGGCTTTTCTAGAAAACGCTAGAAGGTACCAGCAATTTTCTAGAAAACAAATATATTTGCTTCTATTTCTTGATGTAAAATATTTCCACAATAATTCTAAACACCAGCAAAGCCGAAATGACTAATTTATAGACTCAAATTCGTTACAATATTTTCCCCGAAATGAAACCACAGAATAAGTTTTCTCTACAACCATTATAAAACGTCAACCTTCTAATATCAATTTTAAGTACGGAATGACTCAATTCTACCATACTGTGATAGAATATCAATTCCAATACAAGTTATGGAATGAGCACAACTAGCGACATCTCTTACACATTTATGATACTGGAAAATACAAAAAATGTTATCTTATTAATTCATATTTACAAAATTATAATTAAAATGCCGAAAATTTTATTTTTAAATAAAAATAAGCATCTGTCACAGTGACACGTCGGCAGTGACCTCTATATATATAATGGACTGGAAAGCTGTATACTTCCAACACATAAGGGGCTGGCTCCAGCGAAATGTCATTGGAGAGAGTTCATCCTTGTTCTTTTTTACATGCAGTCTCTATTTAACGCAACAACTGAGCATGCTCTGTAAATCGGCTCAGCGCAACCAGAGACGTCAAGTGGACTACTTTTCTTGGGTAGAATTATTCCTTATCTGTATCATAGGCGTGCGGGATCTGATAAATTGAAGTTGCATAAAGCATCGTTAACTTTAATCAAATCTAAACTGATTTTTTTGACATCTAAATAGAAGTTATGATATTCTCATATACAATTTTACAACAAATACAATTTGAAATCGTCATTTCAACGTTAGAAACAAATTATTTATTCACGTGATTTACTTTTTTCCAGATAGACATCGATAAAAAATTGAGTTAATAGGCTGTCAGTTAACATGCTGATAACTCAATTTTTTAATGACGTTTATCTGGAAAAAAATAGATCGCGTGAATAACTAACTTGTTTCTCAGGTTTAGAGGACGATTTAAAATTGTTACTGTTGTAAAACTATGTCAAAAAAATCAGGTTGAAAACACGTGATCAAATATTTGACAATATGATGATAGTTAATAAGGCCTAATGCAACTAGGCCATATTGTTGTGCATTGTTTTCAACTTGTGAGTTCACGTGAACATTTGAAATGGTGACTTGTACTTGTGTATAATATTTTACAGCGAGATTGGTTTTATTCACTCCTAGACACGTTAACATTTTAGAAGTAGGAGAGAACATTTACGAAATACAAAAAATTAAAAAAGTTTGTGAAATGTTCCTCAATATTCGTTGCCAATATTATGTCTAAAACTAAATTTAAATTTGCAAAATTAATTCTATATTCTTATGTTTTGAATGTAAATTTTCCTATTCACAATATAATATAATGTATTTTAAATTCATTATTCAATTTTTTAATGGAAAAATTACATTACTGCAGAATCCATAGAAAACATTTTGAGATCCGCATTAGAAAGAGATAGCCTCTCTCCATTTGTGCGTGGTTGCATACCTTCATTTTGGAGCCACGCATACTCGCCTACTTTCCGGTCCATATATGATTAGAGGTTACTGCATCTCGGTAATACAGATTTCAAATAATATTGAGGTTATCTCATTTTTGACTTATATTGCATTATATATTTGGTATTTTATCGAGCTGCATCTATTCATTAATTATAACAATTAGTAGGAATGTCAGATCAACTTGAATTAAATTTTAACTTCAGGAGCTTTTGTTGTTTCTTTATTTCAGAGTCTGTAATTTTTTGTTTCTCTGCCTGTTTCTCTGTAAATTGCCGAATTTATGGTCGTAGAGAAAGTATAGTCTGAAGCGTGTTTGGAATGGCTATTCACCACTCGCGAATTCGTCACACTCGCCTACGGCTCGTGCTAAAAACCTTTTTTACTCATGCTGAATAATCTTCATTCCAAACTTGTTGCAGGATATACTATTATGAATTTAATTTAAATAAAGTGAAAAAGAATGAAACATTACTCATAACAATATTTACCATAAATGAGCTTTCAAATGCAGGAGCTTATTTTTAGTTAAATGAATTTAATTATTTTAGAAATTTAGAAAATATATGGATTCTTGGGCCCTGGGTGATTCCGTTGTTGAACAAGTATTAATTCAAACCAAACAACGTAAACAACCAGTCCCCATTTAAAAGAAGGACTAATCTGAAAAATCTGATTTAAATTTAAACTCAGAAAACTGGAGAGTGCATATCTAAATTATTATTGCAACCAGATTGCAACAATTTAATTTAAAATTCAAGCATACCAATTGAATCCACCGAGACTTCACGACTATAGCACTAACAAATGCTACCAGTGCCATCTCTTATTACCAAAGTATGACTTTACAAGCATCAGCGCCATATTTGATACAAAAGCTTCTGCACAGAGGCGCCTCTATATATGAGAGATATGAGATTCGACAGATGTGCCATAATTACAACTGTAACTCATTTAAAAAACCTAATTATGGCATTAATAATTATTCTAATACTTAATTAACACTTTGAGACTCAGCAAAGTTTGTATGTCTCAGAGCCGGAACTAGGGTATTGGTTACCCGTGGCAAATCATAAAATTGCGCCCCTATTTTTATGAATATGAGGCAAAAAAGTTATGATACAAAAAAAATATGTATTTTTCACACCTAGTGGTGACAATAACAACCAAATTATAATCAATCAGGTACATTAAATATTACTAACATCTTAATATCTTCATATAAATCAAAAATTGATGTCATTATACAAAAAAATCTTCTTTGGCCGCACACTACTTCCTCGACCATAAATTTCTTGGTCAGTTTCATCACTCTTTCAGAAATTTAGAGTGTATCATCAATTAATTGCATATTTCGAAGTGGCAGCTGTCATTGTCAAAGTGACATCTGTCATTGTCAAAGTGACAGCTGTCATTGTCAAAGAGATAACTGTTAATGTTAAAGTGACAGATGGCATTTATATTTTAGTCCTACATAAAATAGGTATTCTTGAAAACAAATAGTCCTTTTCTAGATTTTTGGAGTCTTCAGTTCATTGGAACATACAGATTTGACATTTGACCGCCGAAAATGTAATTTAAGGATAGTAACGTGGATTTCACTAATTAACATTCATCCTTGAAAGCTTTAAATTGATACCAAACTAGATATCATTTGAATAATTTGTAAAAGAAACAATTGATGATCGTTTAAATATCCTCTTTGACACTTCCACTACAATTACATATCTTCGCAAGAGCTTTAATTTGATACCAAACACGATAGAGCTGAATTATTTAATTTAGAAGTACAATTGACGAACGTTTGTATGTGATGTCCGAATATGAGTGATACTAATTGTAATTTCACATTATGATTCTTATTATTATGTTGCTTCAGAAAAACAACGAATCTCATTGAAATTCATATCTTAATAATAATTTAATATTCAATAACAAATGAACCGCTGATAATTGCAAAAAAATTTTAAGATAAATGTTGTGCCACATTATTCGGGGATCAATTCTAGTCAATTTATATTCTTTGATGAATACTACAGTTTCTAAAATGAACGCAAAGAATCAAAAAGTTTCGACAATAAAGTTTTGGTACCACTCATCTACGAATTTGAACCTAGCTTTTTGACAAAAAACTTGAATATGAAATTTCTTTCGAAAATTCTAGCGCGTTCTCAAGTTATCGTGCTTCACACAGACGAATCGACAGACAGACCGACTTTTTTTTTAAAACTATATCTTTTAGGTTCAGTGCAGTCTAAAACCAGAATTAATTCTGAACAACAGATGGAAAGTTAAGAGTTAAAAATATATTCTTCCCCAAGCGTAGCGGGTGGCTCGGCATTCCTAACACAATGTACAAAATGCAGAAGCTAGACTATTTGCTGATAGCGCAGTGTACATCTCCAGTAACCAATAAACCCAAGTAAAATTTTACAGTTGGCCTTAAGATAAGATGGGTAGCAGGTAGTAGAACGGTATAAGCTTTCTCTCCCAAAATTCGTCATAAAACATTTTTTTAATTTCAATTTTAATGATTTGCTTGCGGTTCATAGAATTTCGCGTCTCCTAGAAGTCTGCGCCCGTGGCAGGGGCCACCTTCACCACGCCCTAGTTCCGGCTCTGGTATGTCTTCTTCCACAATTGTCTTAGCCCATTATTGTTTGTAGGTTATGATCATTTCATGGCATATACATTTCGATTTGCTGATTCACAATCAAAAAGAATTATTTCAAAATTCGCAAAATTATGGGGGTGCTTCAAGAAGAGTACATTTCTAGTGCCACTGGTCGACACGAAATTTTCAATGAAGCTAATAAATGAGTATTTTAGCCACGTAATTAATGTTGAATAACAAATTAATTAATATCATCTTGGCGTTTTGTAATAATACCTACACTGTCACTGATCATAAAATGAGGTAATTGAACATTGGTGTCGTTTCTCTATAAAAGTGATAAAACATGTTTTTTTACTCCAATATTGAAATGGTTGATATGATTTTTATGTATTGTAACGTGCGAGAGTGTGGAGGCTCGTAAAAGTAACCTTGATGGGCGGAGCCTTTCGTCCTAGTTGTTTCGCGCCGTACCGCGCCACAACGCTCTGTTCGATGGAAACCTCTAGCAATATTCCAGAAATGTGGTAGAACATTCGAGAAATAAATATTTCTATATATAAATGCAAGCAAACGATTTGAGAGTTGTGTAATGGTAAACTAGAGCAGTGAATATCAAACAGTGAAGTAGTCAGTGTATATAAATAGTTAAAAATAAATATCTGCGGCTTTGTTTAAATTAGTATTAAGTGATAAATAAATAATATAGTGTTAGTAGTGACATCAGAAGGATAAAACTTTCATTTCATTTTAAATAATTGAATAGTGACTTTTATTTTGATTATAAGTAATTTCCAAGCAATAAACATTACATTGAATAGATAAAATACTAATAAAAATAAGTTGGTAAAACTGGTACAATTTTCTGGTCTTCATTTGTAGAACATGATATTCAAAAAATAATTCACCCTGAATATTTCTGAGTGAAATTCATTAAAATCATTTCCTGGCAGCATGCCGCAATTATCTGAAAAAGGTCCAACGTCATAACATTTTCGTTACATATCAAATTATTCGGAAACTTCCGGTTATGGGGCATTTAACAAGTTAGTGTGAAATGTGTTTGGTTTATTTAGCGTGTCGTGTGGCATGTTCTCCCACTACCCTTGCGATTTCCTGTGGATCACGTGCGAACCACCCCAAAAGGAAATACAGAATACGGAAATTGGTTTTTATATTAATACAAGAAATTGGAGATTGAAATCATCAGAGCGTCCATAAAAGTTTCACTCCTAACTCCGTTAGTTTTTCATTAATTACTGCAATATTCTGGTAAATATTTACTCTAAAGTCTATTCGTGGGAAATACTAACATGTTTTTAATTGGAAATAACAATTTTTGCTTAGTGTGGGCTGGACAATTATTCAATTATTTCGAGAGTGACACAGTTAGGGTTGTCTGCATTTTATTGCATACAGGAAATGATCAAAAAACTAAAATCGGAAGTGGTCAAGGGTTAGCTTGGATAAGGGTGAGGGTGAAATTGTAATTACCCCAAAACTTAAATATTGAGCTCAAACAGACAGTTTATACATTGAGACAGATTCTATTATCAATTCAATTAATATTTAAAATTGGTAAATTTAAATGTTCGTAGACTTCAAGCTCTCTGTTCCGCAAGAAAGAAATAAATTCTTCCAATTATTTATTTGATTTGTTCGACAAAAAGTATACTTTTTACTTGTATTTAAAAAAAAGCGATCTTTACACAGCGTAATCTGTTCCACACCTGTAGTTTCAAATAGAACATTACCGAAAAAAATAAATATTTAAAAAAATCACGACTCCAAATCGTGCTTTATGGTCTAGTAGTCGGAGTGATGAACCAAACCACGAGACAGACACAAAAAACAAACATAAACTCAAATTATCTCCAGATAAATAATTTACTTCAGAAATCAGTGTTTTTCTTTTGTAATAAAGTATTTATTAAAGATAAATATGAAAAAAAAATCTGACGTGAACATCACGTGACTTACTTGTACATCATTGGATATATATATATATATATATATATATATATATATATATATATATATATATATATATATATATATATATATATATAATACGATGTGATTTTATGTTTGATCACATATATCATTGGATATATATAATCAAACACAAAATCTCATCGTTCCACAGTTAATCGTTTTGGATTTACCCAAGAGATTCTAAGAATCTGTCAAGTAAAATGCGCTTTCAGCCAAGTCGGTTGCTATGGAAACAGTAGACCATTATTCTTATACTACAACATTCCCAAATACTGATTTCCAAAATTCTACGACTACCAACAGATCTGAATTTGTGCTCAAAATTAAAAAATAAATTCCTACTGAAGTGCACTTCCGGTTCAGTCTATTGTTATGAAAATAGTAGGCAATCATTCAGATGCTACAGCAGACTGAAATACCAAATTTCAATATTCTACACCTGATTGTTTCAAATTTATGCGAAAAATTCCAAAAAATTGTCAAGTAGAGTGTACTTCCGGTCGGTGGATCTCAATAAAAATAGGATATGAGCATCTAGATGGTATAATCGTCCTAAATACTGAATTCTAACAATCTACGTTCAATCGTATTGGGTTTATGCGGAAAATTCAAAAAATGTTTCGAATAAAGTGCTCTTCCGGCTTAGTTAATAGCAATCATAATGCAAGGTGTACAACTAGATATTATAAGGGTGCCTAATACAAAATTTATATATTTTACGACTGAATGTTTAGAATTTATGCGGAAAATTCAAAAAGTCTGTCATATAAAGTACACTTCCGGCTCAGCCGATTGTTACAAAAATAGAAGATGGCCATTAAGATGCTACAGCAATTTCAAAAGCTAAATTCCAGTATCCTACAGCTGATCATTCTGGATTTATGCGGAAAATTAAAAAAAAAAGTCTCAAGTAAAGTGCACTTCCGGCTTAACCGATCGCAATCATAATGCAAGATGTACAAGGAGATGTTATAGAAGTGCTTGAAATGAAATTTCAATATTCCAAGGCTAATCATTCTAGATTTATGCAAAAAATTCAAAAAAACTTCCAAGTAAAGTGCACTTCTGGCTTGGCCGATTCATACAAAAATAGCAGATGACTATTCTAATACAACATCAAGTTCAAATACTAAATTTCAACATCCTACGATTGATCATTCTGGATTTATTAGAGAAATTCGAAAAAAGTTTCAAGTAAAGTGCACTTCCGGTACAGACGGTTGGAACCATGATGCGAGATGCACAACTAGACCCTATATTAGTCTTAAATACAAAATTCCAACATTATACGTTCAACCAGTTTTGAGATTTGCGCACGCACGAACATACGTACCGACATCAAGCCAAAAATAGTCAAAATGGACTCAGGGATGCTCAAAACGGATATATCCATCAAAATCTTGATATGTGAATTTTGTCGGTTTCACAATACTTCCTTGTACTTTGTACAAGTGAGTACAAACAACTGAAGTGCACTTCCGGTTTAGTCGATTGTGATGAGAATAGTACAGCAAACTGAAATACTAAATTTCAATACCCCACAACCGATTGTTCCGAATTTATACGGAAAATTCCAAAAGACTGTCAAGTAAAATGCACTTCCGGCTCAGTCGATCTTAATGAAAATAGAATCTGAGCATCTAGACTATATTATCGTCTTAAATACTGGATTCTATCATTCTACCTTCAATCGTTTTAGATTTATACGGAAAATTCATAAATGTTTGAGTAAAGTGCACTTCCGGTACAGACGATTGCAATCATAATGCGAGGTGTACAACTAGGTGTTATAGAAATGCTTAATACGAAATTTTAATATTCTACAACTGATTGTTTTGAATTTATACGGAAAATTCGAAAAATATATAAAGTGCACTTCCGGCTTAGCCGATTGGTACAATAATTAAAGATAACCATCTAGATGCTACAGCAATTTCAAAAACTGAATTCCAGTATCCTACGGCTAATCATTCTGGATCTATACGGAAAATTCAAAAAAAGTTTCAAGTAAAGTGCACTTCCGGTACAGACGATTGCAACCATAATGCGAGGTACAGAACAAGACCCTAGACCAGACTTAAATACAATTTTAACATTATACGTTCGACGGGCTTTGAGATTTGCGAGTTACAGACGCTCATACGTACCGACATCAAGCCGAAAACAGTCAAAATATAATAGTACAAGAAGAAGCGAAAAGTGAGCACTAGAAGTGCAACAATATTGGTTTGACTCTGAACTGAATGCATTTTTACCAAATTAATTTTTTTTTAATTACTTTTCAAGTGGTTTAATTTCAATTTCAGTTCAAGATGGTTATACAATATTTTTTTAGAAGAATGTAAGTCTTAATTCACAATGGGCGTAAGCATAAGAAGTACATAACACAATTCTTATGAAAATCTTACGCGTGTTCACAATGAGCATAGCATAAAAATAATTTTCATTGCTTTTGGTTTTGTTTTTTATATTAAAGCTCTTAGTTTAGGGCATTACTTTTGTTTCTGCACATGTTTACAATTAAATTCGTTTAGTATTGTTATTAAAACAAAGATTATCAAGTAAGCTGTTATGCACTACGTAAGCATAAGAAATACATAAGAGCATTGTGAACACGGCCATAAGAATCGCACTTGTTCAACTTTAGGTCTTATGCATTTCTTATGTATTTCTTATGCTTACGCCCATTGATACCCTATTCGTAAACAAATGCAATTCTTAATTGAAGATTGTGGATTGTAAATTGGGATTAAATTTGTGGATTGTGGATTGGGATTGAAACTGTGGATTTTGGATCGAGAATTGTAGATTTTGGATTGGGATTGGGATTGTGGATTTTGGATTGAGATTGGGCTTCTGGATTTTGGATTTGAATTGGGATTGGAATTGTGGATTTTGGATTGGGATTGAAATTGTGGGTTGTGAATTGGGATTGGGATTAAAATTGTTTATTTTGGATTGGGATTCTGATTATGAATTTTTCTTTGAGATTGGGATTGTGATTGTGGATTTTTCATTGGGATTGGGATTAAAATTGTGGATTACGGATTGTAGATTGCGGATTTGAGATTGATATTGTGGATTCTAATTGAGGATTGTGGATTGTGAATTGAGATTAAATTTGTGGATTGTAAATTGGAATTGAAATCTATAAAAAAAAAATACGATGAAAAGAGGGAGGCAGGGAGGGCGCATTTTATATATCTTTGACCCCGGCGGTAAGTAGGCTAGAGCCGCCTCTGGAAATAGACAAATAAATATTCAGATATAATTTGTGAATCATTTTCTACAATAAGTTGAGTTCTTGGAAAATAATTTTGAAATTTTGTATTTTTATTAAAATGCAGTACCAAACTTAATATAAATAATTGTTTTGATTGTTTCAGCTTGCCTGGTGTGTGACGTAAAAGAAATATTTCTATCTCTTTTTAACTCATTGTAGCTATACTGTATTAATATTTAAATTTGTTATTTGAATAATAATAATTTATATTTGTTTATAACAATATTGATACAATATTTAATGAATTTTTAGCAATATTTATGCACTAAAAAAACTGCTTCACTTTTTTTTTCAAATTCTGCTTTACTATTTTTTATAATGTTTAAATAATAATTATTAATAATAATTTATTGTTTCTACAACAATTTAACAATATTTCAAATAATTTTATTTCAATATTTTTAAATTTTTATTTTAAAGATTCTTTTTCAATTATTTCGTCGAAGCAAGTTAATTCAATCAAGTACTAATTGATGGTTGCAACACGTTAGAATTTCTGTTTGATTTTTGATAATGCTAGTCCCTTTTAGCATATCTATCTCTTTTTAACACATTGTAAACGTAATATATTTCTTAATTCGTATAATTTATTTCTAAAACTTGTTGTTTCATTTTGTGTGGTTCATTTCTATCTCGGCTATCGTAGAAGCTGCTTGTAAGTCGTTTTTGCTCTCGTAAACTGCGTTTAAAAATTATTTTAATAGTGCTCTGTGGTATATTTGGGGTTGTGAATTTTGCTTATTAACGTAGAGATCAAAATTTTGTGTTTTTAAATATGTAAATTGGGGTGAATTTGTTCCGCATTGCGTGTCCGTTAGGGGCACGTATTTGCGATGTTAGTCTTTGCTTTTATTATGTAATAAATAAATAAAATGTCTTGGTTTTTTTGCAAAGGCCTGTAATGAAAGGTCCAACGTGGGAATCGGTGCACACGTAGGTACCGCTACGAGAGGCACCCCCCCTGGTGAACACCACCGCGTGGATTTGCAATGAGTTCTAGGGCGAACGAGCGAATTAACTGGGGAGTAACGGCATACTCTCGATATGTACCTATCGGAAGTCGGAAAATATGGTAACTGGCGGGGGTCCTTGATTAAGTTCAAGAAACAACATTAGCTGAGACCGTTACTTAAGGTTACCATATCGCGTAATTAGGCGGTATCGCGGGCCTCGGAATATGCATTGGCCACGTATTCAAACAACGTATTTTTTTTTTGCGAACGACGAGCACACCGGTGCTTGGGTGTCTGAGCGCTCAGGCACTCATTGGGGTAGTAAAGTAGAGTCAAACAGTAGCATAATATATCTGAGCACTTTTAAAATAAATCGCGAAGTAGTATGGCAGCAATCACCAATCGCGTAGCTAGCTCTTCGAAAAAAAAAATTAGATTCGTTAAATAGGCGCGCAACAAACAAACCAACACACATAACACGTTTGAATGTTGAACGAATGTTGAATGTATGCAACTAATCAAAAAAAGTTCCCTTTCAGCTTCTTCATTTCATCATTACCACCTCCAACAAATCAAGAAAAGGACGTAAGTTGACTAATAAACTTTGCTTTTCTTACAGCTATTTTGTATTGCTTTTTCGCAGATTCCTAATTAATTTGTATTTTTTCAGATCATTTGCTGAGGATGAGCCCAGCTGATGAGGTGGACAACGAGGGAATGGACATCGAGGGAATGGATATCGTGGGAGGAGCTGAGGATGAGCCCAGCAGCCAAAATCAACTCTCAATATTTGTTTTGTTGAATGTGATTCACCAAAATTTTTTTTAAGTTTCTGTTTCAGGTCACCGGCCGTAGATCTTCATAACATCACCGCATCATCAGCTAGGTAATATAATAATACTCATTATGTAACTGTTTTCAATTACTGTAAACACGTAAATAATGATCTTCAATTTATTAATTTATTTGTATTTTTATGTTTTTAGGCCATCCAGCAGCGGAACCAGAGCCCAGCAGCAGAATCAGACTTCAGAAGCAGAATAAGAGCCCAGCAGTAGAACCAGAGCCCAGCAGTAAGATCAGAGCCCAGCAGCAAAATTAAAACGCAGCAACAGAATCAGAGTCCAGCAGCAAAATCAGAGCCCAGCAACAGAATCAGAGCCCAGCAGCAGAACCAAAGCCCAGCAGCCATCCAAGAAGTTTTCCAGCAGCAGCAGAACCAAATCCCAATAACCTTCCAAGAAGTCCTCCAGCAGCAGCAGAACCAGAGCCCAGCAGCCGTCCAAGAAGTCCTCCAGTAACTGCAGAAGATCAACACATCAGTAGCAACTGTTCCAGGCCCCAGATTCAACTCAACTTCAAAGAAGTCAACTGATTAATTTTGCCCGCCGCTTGCAAAGTTCAAGTGAGTTCAATTTCTTTTCAAATTTTTCGACTTATAATAATTATTTTGTTGTTTCAGTTGCAGCGAGCGAAGAAGCCACTTCTCTGGTCTAGGTTTCGCTGGGGTTTTCCTAGGCCCAAAGGGAGAATTCCCGGAGAAGAGTTCGTCTCTTTCCCCTTAGTCATTGCCTGGGGGCGAACAAGGCTTACAAGAACGCAACAGCATCGCGGAGAAGACTTCCAGCAAGACAACAGCATCGAGTAATCAACAATTAATCTTCGAACCTTTGTACCCTTTCCTTATTCCCAAAATAAAATCATTTCCACAAAATTTACAGTTGTTTTATTTTTAAAACCTATTTTAATTATTTTCAGAAATAGTCCTTGATCTGTAACTTATTTTAAAATTACCAAATAAAACCTTTCCCACAAAATTAAATGTATTTTATTTATTTTAGAAGCCTGTATTTTTTTTCAGTCAAAAATAAATAATATTCAATTATTACATTTATAAATTCAAATTTAAATATAAATTGCAAGTTTTTTAAAAATAGAAAACCCTTTTTTGTTTGCCCGAAGGGTGCTAGTCATCATAAAAACCATTTATTGTATAAATAATAAAATAAATCCTTCAATAAAACATTAATTTTGTTCCATTTATTTTTAGAATAATTAATAAATGTAGTACAGCAAAAAATAATATGCCAGTCTGGTAGACATTAGAAAATTAAATTAAAAGTTCCCTACAATTTTTTTGATAAAATTAACCGTTCAGCCAAAAAAAAAATTATTTAGTTTTCATGATTCAAAACGAGCTATGTGGTGTCACCTGTGTAGCAAAATGTAAACTAATTACTGGACTTCAATTATAACAGTTTACTCAAAAATGAGTACGGCAATCAGAAAAAAGTTTCAAGTAAGCTCATATTATTTTCAAAAAATAAATGGGGTATTTCATTTCCTATTTTTTTATTAGTACTCTTGTTACCTCAGAAATCATCTTTTTACAAATTCACAATTTTCAAATGAAAATAGGATATGAGCATTGGACGGTATCATCTTAAATACTGAATTCTAGCATTTCACGTTCAATCGTTTTGGATTTATGCGGAAAATTAAAAAAATATTTCGAGTAAAGTGCGAGTAAAATACGTGCTACGTACTGCTAATTCCCATTCAAATAAAAAAATTAGATCAAATAGCAGAGTATTGCACACAATCCGAAACTAATTATAAACCCAAGTAAATCATTCCAATATAACTTGTCTGTTAAATGCCGCGTACAATCAATAAGCTCATTTTTACGAACATGACGTCTCAAACGTGCTAGGTGCTGCCATCTTACAGCCAACTGTTAAACCATGCTACTCTTAAATTTATTAAAATATTAGAAAAACTTACGAATAATCATCACCAAATCAATGTATTACTTTTCAATCGAATAATTATAAATATCCAATACCAAAAGTCGATCAAAAAACAACAAATTTACAACACATTTTTTACACATAAAATTTGAAATAACTTCCACAATCATCCTCTCAAATATCAGTAAATAATTTTTAATGATTTAAGAATTGCATTAGAGGTGAATTTTAGTATTTTTAATAATTAAAATTAGTTTTCAGCATTTAATGTTTTATGAGTAGTTCAATTGCATGCTGTAAGATGGCAGCACTTAGCACGTTTTGTCATTTACTGTTTTAAAATATTGGACTTTTCCACTGTATTCATTTATAAAAGACTGGATACATTCAATTCTCAAGTAAATTTATTGTATTCAACAATTTCTAATCAATTTGAGTGTCATATGACATCAGAAGCATTGCTGTCTTCATTAAAGTATCATAGATAAAGATAGATGCATGCTAGAATAATTGAATAAGAAAGAGATGAAAGACATTTCCATGGTAATTAATTCCATTGATAAATAATTTTTGTTGTGTTCTGTGTAAAATATCTAGGATATAGAATAAGAAAAATATTAAGGATGACTCACCATATTTTATCTGCAATTAATTATTTTCATTAGATCACACACACACTGGAATCAGTTAGAAAAATTGTTTTCAGCACCCAAGTTCACGTATCACTTCAAATATATATCACTACCGATTCAAATTGATCCAAATTACCGATTTCAATTTCATTTAACATTCGATTAGTATTATATTGATTGATAGATATGAATTTCATTAGAACTTAGCAAGAAAGATGAACAACGCCTATTGAAACAAATGAATTACGATTTCAAATAGGCGGGTAAACATCACAAATAATATATTAAAAATTTATATAGTGCTTATTATACTCTATAAAATTTGTAAATCATCTGGAATAAATTAGGAAATAGATTTTGTATTAATTAAATGAAATATAAATAATATTATAAATTTAAACTATTTTATAGTTAATTAATTTGCTGTTAGATGGCAGCATCTAGCACGTTTTATAGCTGCAACTTGGAAATAAGGCCGTTTTGGCTTTCCAGTTTTAATTTAAATATATGTTAATAGTTTTATAGATCCAAAATGAAACGTTGAAGCATAGAAAGGGAAAGTTGATCTTGTACAAGTAGTACAACCTAAAAAAAATTGTGAATCGTCTGGAATTTATCAAATGAATAAAACTGATATTATAGATTTATTACTCGTGGATGTAAGTATTTGTAGAATTATTGGCAATCATTAATCGTGATTGGTGCACGAGCTGTAAATTTTGAAAATCAAATATTTTGAAAGAAAAATTTATCACACCGTTCAAAACAAGATATTTTTTTTTGCATATATCAGAAGCTGTAGAGAACTCAAATTGTAGACACGTATTCAGGATAGATGTACGTATTTGCAGAATTATTGGCAGTCATTAATCATAATTAGTACACGAGCTATAAATTTAAGAATTGAATATTCCAAAAGACAGTTGATATATTACTTAACACCGCTCAAAACAAAATAACTTTTTTTGCGTATACCAGGTGTTGTAGGAAACTCAAATTCTAGGTACGTACTCAGGATAGATGTACGTATTTGCAGAATTATTGGCAGTCATCAATCGTGATTGGTACACGAGCTATAAATTTAAGAATTAAATATTCCAAAAGACAGTTGATGATATATTACTTAACACCGCTCAAAACAAAATATTTTTTTGTGCGTATACCAGAAGTTGTATAAAACTCAAATTGAGTATACATACTCAGGATGGATGTGCATATATGCAGAATTATTGGCAGTCATTAGTCGTTATTGGTACACGAGCTATAAATTTGAGAACTTAATATTCTAAAAGATAGTTATTAATTTATTACATTACACCGCTCAAAATATTTTTTTTGCGTATATCAGGTGTTGTAGGAAACCCAAATTGCAGGTACGTACTCAAGATAGATATACGTATTTGCAGAATTATTGGCAGTCATTAATCATAATTGGTACACGAGCTATAAATTTAAGAATTGAGTATTCCAAAAAACAGTTGATGATATATTACATAACACCGGTCAAAACAAAATATTTTTTTGTGCGTATACTAGGAGTTGTATGAAACTCAAATTAAGGATACGTACTCAAGATGGATGTGCATATATGCAGAATTATTGGCAGACATTAATCGTTATTGGTACACGAGCTATAAATTTGGGACTTAATAATCTGAAAGACAGTTAATAATTTATTACATTACACCGCTCAAAAATTTTTTTTTTGCATATACCAGGAGTTGTAGAAAACTCAAATTTAGGGTACGCACTTAGGATGGATGTACGTATTTGCAGAATTATTGGCAGTCATTATTCGTAATCGGTACACGAGCTATAAATTTGAGAATTAAATATTCTAAAAGACAGTTAATAATTTATCACATTACACCGCTCAAAACTATTTTTTTTTGCGTATACCAGATATTGTAGAAAACTCAATTTGAGGATACGTACTCAGGATGGATTTACGTATTTGCAGAATAATTGGCAGTCATGGGCGCCGCCAGGATTACTTTCAGGGAGGTGCATCTGCATCTACACATTACATTATTAAGCTAGGGTTAAATCACAATTTTTTTCATTTAAACAAAAATCTGACGTGACTTATTTGTACATCATTGAATATATTTTTGCATGTAATAAACACAAAATCGCATCTTCCCACGGCTAATAATTTTGAATTTATCAAAAAATTCTAAAAATTTCGGCCCAGTCGGATGCTTTGGAAGCAGTAGCTCATGATTCTTATGCTACAACATTCCTAAATACTGATTTCCAAAATTCTACGGCTGATAGTTCTGAATTTATACGCGAAATAGAAAAAAAATCAATTGAAGTGCACTCCCGGTACAGTCGATTGTTATGACTTATGAGAATAGTAGGCAATCATTCAGATGCTACAGCAGATTGAAATACTGTATTTCAATACTTTACAGCCGATCGTTTCGAATTTATGCAAAAAATCCCAAAAGACTGTCAAATAAAGTACACTTCCGCTCAGTCGATCTTAATGATAATAGGATATAAGCATTTAAATGGTACAGTCGTCTTAAATACTGAATTCCAACGAAAAACTCAAAAAATATTCCGAGTAAAGTGCACTTTCGGTATAGACGATTGCAATCATAATGCGAGGTGCACAATTAGATGTTACAGAAATGCTATTTTACGACTAATTGTTTTGAATTTATGCGGAAAATTTTTAAAGACTGTCAAGTACCTAAAGTCTATTGTTGCAAAAATAGAAGATGACCATTTATATCAAGCATTGGCAAAAGCCAGCTCGCGGGCCGAATCCGGCCCTTTTGATTATTTACTACGATCCGTCAGCACTTGTGTATACCAAATTTTCTTTCAAAAAAATTATATTAGTGTAACGTGCGAGAGTGTGGAAGCTCGTAAAGGTGACCTTGCATGGGCGGCGGAGCCTTTCGTCCTTACTGCATCGCGCCGCACCGCATCACATCACCCCTCCCGATAGAAGCATCCAGCAATATTCCCGAAATGTGGTAGAAATAGTGACTTATATTTTAATTACAAGTAATTTCTCAAGCAATAAACATTACACTAAATTCCAACTGTCGCTGGTTGTTTATAGCAGGACGGCCAAAACCAAAATCCTTGCTCTATACGATTTACAAATAAATTCGCAGCTTTCATGTCTCATGTTTTGATTAATAATGGTATTCACATTACAGTAAAATTTATAATTACTAGAAGCTTGCAAGGTGCCTGAAGCGCTTGTTGAAAAGTGATGAGTCGTCAAAATCACAAATATTGCTTAATTTCTATTAAATATGAGACCTAAAACTAAAAGTTTTTGTTATTATAAACATTATAAAGATGCTACGATCGCATGCTGTATTGAGTAACGGACGGAAGAGAGAATAGTCGAATCAGAAGCACACACTGTTTGACTCTGTTTCTCCTGAACGAATTGAGGTAATTGAAGTCTGTAAAAAATATCGTGTTCTGCACGATTCATTCTAATGTAATAAGAATTATTATTGAAATATCTCAAAAAATACAAATACCATTATTACCTAATGAATAACATTTAGAATTTGTAGTTTTATTTTTCGACTCAATCGAGATATTCAAAATGTGTGCGGAAAGTATTGTGATCTACATACTTAGATGTAACACAGTGGAGAGTTTCATCAGAATATCTTCAGAAATACAAATATGATCGATAGAAACAATATAATTAAAATTTGTAAAGAACATGTTGTCTAACACATTTAATAAAATTAATAAAAATGTCTTAGAAATTGAACTGACAAGATCATTCTGTTTTAAAAATGAGAATAAAAGATTATCAACAATAACAAAATTCGATAGACAATGTAAATATTTTGATTTTCATATGTATTGGAGCAATTCTTTCACATCTTTAATGAAGTCTAGTACATTCAGGATCATACAATTCGTAAGGTTGAAAGACACTTCTTCTACCCACTTGTAGGACTGTGTGTAAATCTTGAAAGTTTTTTACTATTTTCTCTTTTAGTATATTCTTGAATTTTCTCAAATCATAGGAAACCAAAATTATAAAATGTTCATTCAATGACATAAATCTTGATCCATATTGCTTATTATAGAATCAATCATTGTATTAAAAAAATTGGACTTATATCGGCTTGAGGTGTGTGGCCCCTCGGACCGTCTCGGAGAATACGTGCCTTCATTTTCTTAATTTGAGGATACAGTTTTCGTCCTTATGGTATTATCCAATCAAGCCGGCTTGAGATGCGTGGCCCCTCGGACCGCCTCGGAGAATACCGACCTTCAAATTCTAAAATTGAGCATACAGTTTTCGTCCTTATGGTATTATCCAATCAAGCGTCAGAACTGTCATAAGGGCTATATTCCTTTGCTTGCGTTACGACTAGACCTAATTAATAAAAGGAATTGGGTTCAATTTCATTCAACTTGCGAACTGTATTTGTATACTAAAATGAACTGTACGGATCACGTCCAGAGTGGATACAGCGGTCGTCATGCCAAAGGAAGTAGAAGAAGTTGTAATATGCTTAGCTCGCGGTTTTTATGTAGTCTCCCTCAGCAAGTTGTGAGAAATATTTTTTCCTTCACAATTTTCAACCAAAAAATGTAATGTGGACATATAATGATATGATAATCAAATACAGAATTCCATCGTTCCACGAATAGTCGCTCAAATACTCTACAGCCGATCGTTTCGAATTTATGCGAAAAATTACTATCAAGTAAAGTGAACTTCCAGCTCAATCGATCTAAATGAAAATAGGATATTAGCATTTAGACCGTACTATCGTCTTAAATACTGAATTCTGACATTCTACGTTGGATTGTTTTGTATTTATGCGGAAAATTCAAAAAATGTTTCGAGTACAGACGATTGCAACCATAATGCGAGATGCAAATCAACACCCTCTACCAGTCTTAAATACGAAATTTCAGCATTTTTAGATTTGCGAGCTACGTACAGCCGTACATACGTACTGACATTCAAGCCGAAAATAGTCAAAATGAATCCAGGGATGCTCAAAACGGATATTTCCATCAAGATCTCGATATGTGAATTTTGTCGGTCTCACAATACTTGTACTTAGTACAAGTAAGTAAAAAATTTAATCACTTGTCTACAAATCATTCTCTAGTTTTGGTCTAGTCCACTCCAAACTGAGAAATCAGTTGGGGACAGAGAGATTGGCCAAATTAATTTACTTATATGAAATGTGAATCTGATAGGTATTTGAATAAGAAATTTTGATTGATTCAAATCGTGATTTTTTTACTTAATTTAAATCATGACTCGAATCAATTGATTCAAGTCATGACAACATATTAATCAACTAATATGAAATATAGAATTATACATGTATATTAAGTAGAAAAAAAGTATGCATGTATTAGTGTAGGTACACACGTACGAAGTGAAATTTCTATACGACATCATTTTTATTTTATTTCATAAATTAGGGTATTTGATTTCCTGACAGGGGGGTGCAAGTGTACCCCCTTGCACCCTGCTGCCGGCGCCCATGGATGATTTATTGTTTCCATAGCAATCGGCTGGACCGAAAGCGCACTTTACTTGACAGATTTTCAGAATTTTTTGGATAAATCCAAAACGATTAGCCGTAGAACGATGAAATTCTGTGTTTAATTATCGTCCAATGATGTACAAATAAGTCACGTGATGTCCACGTCAGATTTTTTTATTTCAGATTGTGGCGGCTAAGACGCAGTTGTTTTCCACTGATTTCAGAGACCCTTTTTGGAAGTCAAATTACTGTTTTTTTTTCTAGATTGAATGAGCACGCTGAAAACACATGTGGAGCACGTGATTTTCTCAAAGCTAACTAATCAAATAACGCCTCAACTTCTTTTTATTACACCATCGTGCAATATTTCTTATTTCTTTACTATTATACCCGAATTTTATTCTGTAAATCAATTAATTAAACCTTCTAATTAAATTGCAAATTACAAATTAGCGAGCAGGTGAGTTAAAATGAATGTTTGCATTAAATAACTGCGTTAATAGCATTTAGCCTTGTTTACAGTCGGATTTCATTGTCGTTTTCATGGAGTCACATTACGCAAAGGCGGACCAAGTAGGACCGAATTGCTTTATAGGGTTAATACTCTCGGGATGACACAGGTGCTCCTGGCACCTATAGAACAATCGACCTGCTCAAAGGCTTTTAAACATGTGTTGCATGCTGAGGGTTACGCACTACGAAGGAGAGGATCTTGGTGATAATACGCTGAGGCAAATAACCTGGAACTCTAAATACAGGGCGTTTACTTTAAAAGTGCTCAGCGGTATATTGGGGCTTGTGAATTTTTTGTATTAACGTGAAGAATGAAATATTGAGCCAATAAATCCTGAAAAGTAACTTTACTAAGGTTATAAACCCTTCCTAAATAACAACAGCTCATCTTACAATCTCTAGAAGCATTTTAACGTTTCTTTAAGCTGTCATTTATTCACAGATGCAATTAATCACCGTACGCCTTCGTAGCCCGATACAAATGACGAATCCTAACAAAACTATTGAAAAATATCCTAGTACATTAGCAGGAGAGAAAAGAGCCGCATTTACACCATACAACGAATTATTCGTCTCATTAATTCCGCGTGCCTCTAACGTTGATTAATTAAATGCGAGTTTATTGTGCAGGGGATTGAGAAGGCAATAAAATAAGTGAACGCAATCGTAGTCACCTTGTTTTGTGGTCTCTTCAATTTGAGTTTTCTACAACTTCTGGTATACGCAAAAAAAAATAGTTTGTTTTGAGTATAAACTATCTTCTAGAATATTAAATTCTTAAATTTATAGCTCGTGCACCAATTACGAATGATTCTGCATATACGTACATCTATCCAGAGTACGTGTCTACAATTCCATCTTGAGTAGGTACCTACAATTTGAGTTTTCTACAGTTTCTGATATAAGCAAAAAAAAAATATTTTGTTTTAAGCGGTGCAATTTATACGGAAAATTCAAAAGAAATATTGAGTAAAGTGCACTTCCGGTACATATGATTGCAACCATAATACGAGGTGCTCTAGTAGATGTTGTAGAAGTGCTTAATTCAAAATTTAAATATCCTACGACTGATGGTATTGAATTTATGCGGAAAATTCGAAAAGTCTGTTATATAAAGTGCACTTCCGGCTGAGCCGATTGGAACAAAAATAGAAGGTTACTATCTAGATGTTACAGCAATTTCAAATACTGAATCTCAGTATCTTACGGTTAATCATCCTGGATTTATGCGGAAAATTCTAAAAATGTTTCAAGTAAAGTGTACTTCCGGTACAGAATATTGCAACCATAATGCGAGGTGCACAACTAGATCCTAGACCAGTCTTAAATACAAAATTTTAACATTATATGTTTAACGGGTTTTGAGATTTTTGAGTTATAAACGCACATATGTACCGACATCAAGCCGAAAATAGAGAAAATGGATGCTCAAAGTGGATATTTCCATCAAAATCTTGTATGTGAATTTTGTTGGTTTCACAATACTTATTTTTACTTTGTACAAATAAGTAAAAATACACACGTCTTCATCATAGGCGTAGCTAGGGAGGAGTAGGGGTGGGCACTGCCAATCCTATAAAACTTATGGTCCACCCTGAAAATTTTGCTCCATTGTCAGACATTCATTTTACCGCAGATTTGAAGCAGGCGTCATTTTAATCCAGAGAAATGAGCCAAAAAAGAGTAGAATGAACAAAATATAGAGAATAAGCTTGAAAAATGTAAAGAGTATAGAAAATTTATAGAGAATATAGAGACTTCAGAAAGCTTAGAAGAAAATATAGAAAGCTTAGAGAATATAGAGAACTCATAGAATAAAAGGAATTCACAGAGGTTATGTTATTAAGTTTAAAGAATTTATAGAGCTTAGGAAATAAAGAAAATAAAGAAAATCTAGAGAATAAAGATAATTTAAAGGTTAAAAGAAATATAGAAAGCTCAGAGAATATAAAGAACTCAGAGAATTTAGAGAATAAAGAGATTATAGAAAATATAGAGAATATAGAGAGTATAGAGAATATAGAAAATATAGAAAATATATAGAATTTGGAGAATTCAGAGAATAAAAAGAATATAGAGAACTTGAGGAATGAAGATAATAAAGAGAACTTAGAGAATATAGAAAATTCACAGCATGAAGAGCTTAGAGAATTTAGGGTATGAGGAGAATTTAGAGGATAGAGAGAATATAGAGAAGTTAGAGAAAAAAGAGAATTTATAAAGTTCAGGGGATAGAGAAAATATAGAAAATCTACATAATTAAGAGAATTTATTGGATAAAAATAATAAAGGGAGTGGAGAAAAGAAAGCTCGAAGAACTTTTGAGAACTTAGAAAATATAGAGAATTCAGAGAATGAAAAGAATATAAAGAATTCGGGAATAAAAAAGAAAAAGAGAATAATGAGAACTCTGAGAATTAAGAGAATGTAGAGAATAAAGAGAATTTAAAGAGTTTGAAGAATATGGAAAGTATAGAGTATTTGGGGGATGTAAATAACTGAGAGAATAAAGAGATTATAGGAAGTTCAGAGAGTATAAAGGATTCAGAGAGCTTATAAAATATAGAGAACTTAGAGAAGTGATTTTAGGGAGCAAAGAAAATACAGAAAATATTGAAAGAATCTAGAGAATAAAGAGAATGTAGAGAATTCAAAGAATGAAGAGAATTTAGAGATTTTAAAGGATTGAGAAAATTTATAGAATATAGAAAGCTTATAGAAGACATGAGCTTAGCGAATATAGAGAATTTAGAGAATTGAAAGAAAGAGAATATGGAGAATTTACTGAGCATAGAGAATTTGGAGAATTTAGGATATGAAGAGAATTAAGAAAAATAGAGAGAATATAGAGAATTTAGAGAACAAAGAGAATTTATAGAGTTCAGGGTATGAAGAGAATATGGAAAATCTAGAGAATTTAGAGAACTCAGAGAATATAAGGAATATATAGAATTTAGAGGTTATAAAGAATTTAGAGAATAAAGGGAATATGGAAAGTTTAGGGCATATGAAGAATTTAGAGTGCTCAGAAAATATATAGAATAAAGAGAGAATCTGGGAAATAAAGAGAAGCACTGAAACTTGACTGTGTTTTTTTACAATTTTACATAATGTGGGAGGATAAGGACAAATTCTGATCTACAAGAATTATACGGCGATATGGACATGGTGTCTTTATTAAGATTGCAAGATTAAGGTGGATTCATCCGAATAAAGGAAGATAGAAATCCAAAAAAGCTCTTAATGTTTTCATGGACCAAGAACAAAATAGTTTGACAACACCCTCAAAGATAAAATATTTGAAGATTACAAACTGGCTGTCATCGAGAAATAAACGAAACTTCTTGTTAACCACCATAGGTATCTTTAAACGACCTTGACCTATATCGGAGCGGTCTGACGTTTAAATAAAATAGATGTATTGATTCTGAAAATTGAAAATAAAAAAAAAATATTTATAGCACTACTTTCGTGAATATTGAGAAAGGAAAATTGAAAGATTCGTGAATAGGTGCCTTATATTTTTATACTTTATTGAAAAAATTCTCAACCACAACAATTTAATTTTTTTGAGGATTTGTGATTCAATATGGAACTTTGCACGATTAACATCACGTTCTCCTGTAGACAACAAAAATAATTCAAATAATGTATCAATTATTATATATTGAATTTATTACCATTTCTGTTTCGGACTTCTTGGACTGCCAGGTTTGCCTGCCTTGGATGATTCGGCAACTGGTTTATTTACTACAGGCGATAATTTTTTGGGTGGTACTGTACGTAAGGCTGCACAACCTTTAGAACATTTTGACCCACATGCTTTGGCACATGGATTTATATTTTGTGTTGCTTCTAAAGGCTGTGGTGCAAGTGCTTTCACTGCAGAATCTTCCACCGAGATTTCTGGAAATGGATTTTTTTTATGTTACCTAAAAAATAAATAAATTACGTACCATTTAATTGAGTCTCAATTGTTTGAGATGAAGTTTCCTGTGTTTCTAGAGGCACTGCAGTAGTTCCTGTTTCTGTAAGGGTCACATATTTGGTAACAATCAAATCTTCAGGTTCAGATAAAATTTGGCGTGGAGATATTCCTATAGGTGAATCAGGAGACGAATCTCCTAAAGGAGTTGCATGTGATCTGACCGGAGGTGACATGGCTTGCTTTGTTTTGCATGATGTACATGATTCTGATGATAATTTGGAGGAAGACGGTGGTATTTGGTAGCCACAATGCAAGAATTGAGGTATGAACATTTGTAGGATGTCAATTGGGAGAGGGAACACTATGGTATCGTTTTGTTCCACTGCAATAGTGTTCAATGTCTGAAGATATCGCAGCTGAAATATGTTAAATAATAATAACTGAAGTAATAAGTTAGTTTTACTAACCTGTAGTGCCGCTGGATTGGTAGCAATGATATCCGACGCCTCTTTTAGGGACATAGCAGCGTCGAGCTCACCTTGAGCTGCAATGACTTTTGCCTTGGCTTCTCGAATTGCCTCGCCTTCGGCGGCCATCACTCGCTGCATCGATGGTGGTAATGATACATCCTTACTACATAAATAATAGAAACTAACTTGAAACTCATGTATATTGCAGACACTTAAGTGCTGCGGTTGTGTGCGTGAGCA
Source organism: Dromius quadrimaculatus (assembly GCA_963989225.1). Classification (NCBI taxonomy): domain Eukaryota; kingdom Metazoa; phylum Arthropoda; class Insecta; order Coleoptera; family Carabidae; genus Dromius; species Dromius quadrimaculatus. The sequence goes on along the minus strand of OZ022334.1, from coordinate 5,756,884 downwards.
GTGTGTGCGATGGAGCTCTACACACACTGAAATACGTTGTGCGAAAAATGTACTGTAACCTGTGTAGCTGCAAGCATTGGTTCAAAATTACAGTAACGAAATAGGGAGAATCTTACATTTCAACTCGCTGAACTTTGACTCCCCAAGGATGTGTGGCTTCGTCCAATATGATCTGCAGGGTGATCGCAATTGCCTCACGATCAGACAGAACTTGCGAAAGCTCCAAAGTTCCTAGTTGGTCACGAAGGGATGTCGCACTTAGGAGATGAGTTGCTGATCTGGAACAAGATCAATGACAACTGATGCTTTTTATTATTTTTGCTGTAAATAATTGATTCGTTTATTAGATTACTTCTTCTTGAAAGTGCATTGGGTGCATTGGGAATGAAGCCTTAATTTAAAAGTAATATCTTACGCATAATCTTTAATTTTGAGGTAACAAAGTATCGGATCTTCAACTTTAAAGTAAACACAAGCATCCACCCGAACTGTCACCGAATCCTTGGTAAGAACCTCAAAAATAAAATTCCCAATATTATTTGAATATTTCTGTGTAATTTCACATACTTCTTGCGGCGGAATTCGCAATGTAACAACCCTTAAATCAATAACAGTGTACGAATCTGTGCAAGGCAAAATAAAAATGAGTCCTGGTCCCTTGGCGGGATACTGCAGACGACCTAATCGAAATATTACTGCCCTTTCGTATTCTCGCATTACCTAAAAAGAATTTATTAGTAATTAACTAGAAAAGGTTTGTTCACGCACCCTAAAACAGAACCAAATGGACACTGGAAGTGTTACGATTAGCAAAACGAATGACATGAAAGTTAAAGCATTTTCTAATTTTTTGCCCATTTTTTTGTTGTCAGTTTTGACATATATCTCTTGACAAATCTAAAAACAATTAAACGTCATTGATATCAACATGAATTATTCATTGAGTACGTTCTACTAAGCAACCACAACGATTTGCTCACGACCGCAGTTTTTGCCGTTCCACCAGCATATGATTGCTGTAGTATGAACGCAAGGACCGCTCCAATCCAGTTTTCAATTGCGGGTGTTTTAAGTTTGAAGCGGTCGTGAATTATGACGTCATCTATGATACATTGATCTTGAACGCGAAGATCGTGATTTTTTTGTAGAACGATTATTAAGGCGATCTGAGTGTTGCGATCGCCTAGTGGAACGTACCTTTTATTGTCAGTGTTATTTCTAGAACTGGACAACGAAAACTACTTTTAACTTCAAACCATCTTGTTTTTTTCAATTGAATTTCGACAATCTCAAGACTAAAATGAACAAACGAGACAGGGTAAGAAATGAAAACATAAGAGAATACTTAAATATGAAGTCTGCACATAAAATAATAAAACAGAACAGCAGAAGCAACATTTAAAACTGGAATCGCTGTAAAAAGAAACGGGGAAAACTTTCAATCTCGACACCTATAGAGTTCAAGAAGATTTCGACTATGGATACGTCCCACTAGACGATCGCAAAGCTCATGTCGCTTCAACAAACGTTCCACAAGACGATCACGGTCTTGACGTTAACGATGAATACGTCATAGATGATGTCATTGATTTCGACCACTTCAAGCTCACAACGTCCGCGATTGAAAGGTGGGTCGTTGCGTTTATTTTTGCAGAAATTACCAAGAAATTCAAATTAAATGAGAAGATGCCTTCCCAATGTGTATTTCGATTTCAAATTATGTCAATTGATTCAAGATTTTCCATTTGTCAATATGACAGATAATTTCATCATCTCTCATTATCATTATTTATTATTTGAGAGCGAGTTATTTACACAGGCATATTGGATCCATTCCATTCGTATATCTTTTTTGCTACAGGTTAGTTTAATCTTATTAATGACTTACTTTTCGATCCTAACCATAAATTGACAATTTATTTGACATTTAACACACACTTGCATCGTTCCACTTATAGCACCAGCCACATCGACCATAAGTTAGTGGAACAGCAAAAACCACGGTCATGAGTGTGACCGTTGTGGTCATCTAGTGGAACGTACTCTATGAGTGACTATGAATGAATGAATAAATTCATAATCGCTATGGAAACATCAAAAATCAAAGCAATTAACTCAAAATTATTGAATCAAACAGCCTGTATATTTTTAAAGTTTTATTTAAATAATCATTTAACAATTCTACAAATAATATCTTTTTATAACTAGTACTGTACTGGAGGTGGCAATAAATTCAGTGGAATAGGAAACAGGATCGTTGATTTTTTCTCGGTTGATAGAGTGTTCAGGGTTTGCAAATATCGCAGCTGAAAAAGAAAATTTTAATCAGTTCCAAGTATTGATTGCTGGTTTTTTTTTCTCAATATTATTTTATCTCTTTTGGCCTGCTTCCCAATTTTTTACTGCATACACTTTGATGAGAGAATAAAGTAGATTTCAGTGGTAACAGAAAAGAGAATGAATTGGTACTGAAAAATTACAAACTTCAGCAGTGCAGGCAATGAGAATATTATCGGAGGACGGAATGCAAAAATACCGTGATATCTGTCAATATTCAGACATTATGCTTAATTTTTGACTAAAGTAGAAATCCTTTGATATCAAATAAAATGTTATCATCTATTATTGTGTATTGTAACGGATTTTATTAATTAAAATCTGGCATATTCGAGATAATTCTGGTAGTCCTTTTCTATTGATCTGCATCGATCAAGTAACCGAATGAAATCTATTTTATGTGACAAAATATGTTAACAAAAGTAACGTTAATGAGTTGTCGAAAAAAATCTGTTCAAAGTTATGTTTACTTAAAAATTCAATAATATTTTCCCATTTCTGCACCGATCTTGTAAACGAAAAAATTTAACAATAATTGAAAGTATAAAGCCTATAGAATTTGTAAAAAAGGCTTTATACTTTCAATTAGTGTAAAATTTTTACTTACTTGTACAAAGTAACAAGTATTGTGGAGCCGACAAAATTAATCTATCGAGATTTTGATGGAAATATCCGTTTTGAGCATCCCTGAATCCATTTTGACTATTTTTGGCTTGGTGTCGGTACGTATGTTCGTGCGTGCGTGCGTAACTCGCAAATCTCAAAACTGGTTGAACGTATAATGTTAAAATTCTGTATTTGAGACTGGTATAGGATCTAGTTGTGCACCTCGCATTATGGTTCCAATCGTCTGTACCGGAAGTGGACTTTACTTTTTTTCGAATTTCGCTGATAAATCCAGAATTATCAAACGTAGGATGTTGAAATTCAGTATTTAAACTTAATGTTGTATCAGTCTGTTTATCTGTTATTTTTATAAGAATCGGCTAAGCCATAAGTGCACTTTACTTGAAGCTTTCTTTGAATTTTGAGCATAAATTTAGAATGATCTGCCATAGCATATTGAAATTTCGTATAAAGAACTTCTATAACATCTTATTGTACATTTTGCATTATGATTGTGATCGGCTGACCGGAAAGTGCACTTAACTTGAGACTTTTTTTTAATTTCCCGCACAAATTAAGAATGATCAGCCATAGGGTACTGAAATTTAGCATTTGAAATTGCTGTAGCATCTAATTGGTCATCTATTTTTGTAACAATCGGCTGAGCTGGAAGTGCACTTCATATGACAGACTTTTTGAATTTTCCGCATAAATTCTAAACGATCAGTCGTAGAATATTTAAATTTTGTATTAGGCACTTTTATAATATCCAGTTGTACACCTTGCATTATGATTGCTATCGACTAAGCCAGAAGAGTACTTTATTCAAACATTTTCTGAATTTTCCGCATAAATCCAAAACGATTGAACGTAGATTGATAGAATTCAGTATTTAGGACGATTATACCGTCTAGATGCTCTTATTCTATTTTTATTGAGATCCACCGAGCCGGAAGTGCACTTTACTTGACAGTCTTTTGGAATTTTTCGCATAAATTCGAAACGATCAGATGTAGAATATTGAAATTTGGTATTTTAGTCTGCTGTAGCATCTGAATGATTGCCTACTATTTTCCTAACAATAGACTAAACCGGAAGTGCCCTTCAGAAGGAATCTATTTTTTAATTTTGCGCATAAATTCAGATCTTTTGGTAGTCGTAGAATTTTGGAAATCAGTATTAAGGAATGTTGTAGTATAAGAATAATGGCCTACTGTTTCCATAGTAAACGACTCGGCTGAAAGCGCATTTTACTTGACAGATTCTTAGAATCTCTTGGGTAAATCCAAAACGATTAACTGTGGAACGATGAGATTTTGTGTTTCATTATATATATCCAATGATATATATGATCAAACACAAAATCACATCGTATTATATATATATATATATATATATATATATATATATATATATATATATATATATATATATATATATATATATATATATATATATATATATATCCAATGATGTACAAGTAAGTCACGTGATGTTCACGTTAGATTTTTTGGTTACAAGATCGGTGAAGATATGGAAAGAGAAAATTAATTATTGAATTTTTAATTCAACATAATCTTGAAAATATTCCTTTAGGCAACTCATCAACGTTACTTTTGTAAACATATTTTATTTCATAAAAAATAAATTTCATTCGATTACTTGATCGGTGCAAGTCGACACCTATAAAGGATCTTGGACTACTCGAAAGGCTGTATAACTGTTCTAGGTCATCGCAGGTAAAGAAAAAGAGGTCGTGCTCTCTGCCTATATAAAATGATTGATAATTAATTCACTTTATTTTCAAATAAAAGTGTTTTGTTTTTTATTACAAATCCTGGAATCATTACAATATTCTTCCCTATAGAAAGCCCCACAGAAAACAATTAGGTGATTGTATGTGGTGAAAATTCCAAAGATTACCTTGTATTCAATAATATCCCTAATGCATTTGAAGAATGGTAAAATAATTAAATGTAGAATATTGTTTGATATGAACTTTTATCACAGCCTTACGAAAATAATAGTTCTATGTATATATGAATATTTTATATTTGAAATAATTTGTACTTGTAAAGCTGCTGATCCTGTCGTCATAATATCAGAAGCTTCCCTAAGCGTTGAAGAAGCTTTCAGCTCCCCATCAGCTGCAATGACTTTTGCTTTTGCTTCTCTGGTCGCTTCTGCTTCACTTGCCATTGCTCGTTGTAATTGTACAGGAAGCTTTATTTCCATTCTTGTGAACAAGGCAAATAATTACATTATTGTTTGATACTAACTGATAATAAGCATATTTTTGGACTACTCACAGTTCTACTCGATCGACTGTAACACCCCAAGGATCAGTACCAACATCCAATAATTGATGAATTGCTAGTGCCATAGATTTTCTGCCTATCAATATTTGTTTCAGGTTTTTTGTACCTAAAACGTTTCTGAGGATTGTCGCACCTAACATGGTTGTTGAGTAACTAAAATATAAAAAAATTATGTTCAATTTCAAGAAAGTTCATATAGAACCTAATTTCTAAATGAATTTACGTACTAATAATCAGATACTCGAAGTATGGCCCACAATGGATCTTGAATATGATAAAATATGATGCAGTCAACTGTCACAGTCACAGAATCTTTGCTGAGTACCTTAAAAATAAATTTCTAGTTTAGTTAATATTTGTGATACCAAAAAATACAATTAAAGAAGAATGATTCTCATTGAATGAATCGAATTTGGAAAAATTTTCCTATAAAAAAATAAGGTGGCACAGAAAAGTGTTGGATTAGTAAAAAAATATTTTAATATTAACTTCAGTTCAGGACAAAAAATCAATATTAAGTTTGTCCCTGTATACTCTTTCTCTGTCTGGTTTCAACATTCTCCATAGCTCTGTTTCTCTTGTACCTTATTTACAGTAACGATCTGCTTTCGTTTTTAGGTGTTTCAAGCGTTTGACTAACAGATGGCAGTTTATTCGTGGCAAGCACCTTAATGTAATTATGGGAAACGAAGGTATAATTTTTACTTGGATGACATGTAATAATGATAATTTTGAAATAAGGTCTTACCTCTTGAGGATTGATATTAATGGTTTCAATTCTCAAATCAATTATTTCCCAATTATCCACGCATGGAAGTACAAACATAACTCCTGGTCCTTTGGCACTGTGGGATCTTACTCTCCCTAAACGAAATACTATTGCTCGTTCATATTCCATAAGCACCTGAAGTAATAAAACAAAGTTTATCAATTGAAACAATCTTTCAAACTCAAAGAACTTCATCAAGTTATGTAGTTTGGTCGTAGAACCAACATATTTTATATTCTTCATATTTTATACGAAATTGTTACTTACCACAAGGCAAACAAACAATGAAAATGGAAAAAAAATTAAGAATAGACAATATGATATTGCAACTGATAATCTTTCGATTAATGGTGACGACATATTCAAAAAAATCTTCTTGAATTTAAACATTTATATTTAACGTCAATGTCACTTGTTATGGATTACTTGAGTAATTTTATTGTTTGAAACTGTCTAATCAAAGTGAACCGTGGAAAATAATGGTGAGATATTAGTGAAGTCACTAGATATTGAACGTTATTTATTTTAATTAAGGGAGCAAAAGTTACTAAACACTACTATTTATTCTTACAATTTATTAAAATAATAAATTAGATAATCAACACTATTTCTAATAAATATTTCTAATTTAAATTAAAGATTGTTACACAACACTATAACTTAACTTTAATTATTTATGTCAATATTGATTTATTTTAAATAACACAATTTATTTCAACCACGAGTAGTCCATATTATAAGGTCTCTGAGCCTAAATCAATAATGCTCCTCGTTGAGTCAGCCACTGATATATACCGTGGGTCTCTCCCCAATACGTTTTTTCCCGCAAACATCCAAACGTTTCTAGAAAGCGCTAGAAGGTACCAGCAATTTTCTAGAAAGCAAATATATTCGCTTCTATTCCTTGATGTAAAATATTCCCACAATAATTCTAAGCACCAGTGAAGCCGAAATGACTAATACATAGACGTAAATTCGTTACAATATGAAATAAAGTACCGCGATACTTTGAGCCTAAGTAATGAAGTCAAAATGACGCGATTTTTTATCTAGTTATAAGGGGCTAAATTCTCATTCGTAAAGACAGTTTTTTGACGTCGTTTTAGACATGTATCACCTAGCGGGCAATTGGAGAAATGATTCAATGTGGTCATCGTTGAGGACAGTCTTCCAGAAGTTAGAGACAAGATTAATTCAGTTTCTTCATCTTAATGTCATTTTTGGCATTTACATGTTGTCAAATAGAAGCGATAGTATAAAAAAATATAGCAGAAGCGGAGCCGGAAGCGAGGGCTCAAATTCTCATGAAAATATTGGAAATATTCAATCGCCAATAGTATCAATCGATCAGGCATTTCATATATTATAATTGTTCCAAATTTCAAAGCAATTGGACAACAAATATAGATTTTACAAGGGATAAACTGAGAATAGGCAAAATCTTTAATTTATTACAAGGGATAACACTTGAGAAAGAATATTACAATTTTCAATTCCAAATATTTAGAGTTTGGCATGAAATTATATAGTTTCATAGGCGGAGATAACGATCCTTAGGAAAATAGTATATTGTGTGGCTAGGGACGAAACAAGACGATTTCAGCTGAGGGTGAGTGTTGCTTGCCCGAGCGAAGCGAGGGCCGGCATCACCCTCGGCTGAAATCGTGTTTTGTCCCGTGCCACACACTGTATTTTTCATAATACCTGCATTGAAACTTTCCACATTACAAATTTGTCATAACAAAGTGAATATTTTTCTTTTGATTTTACAGGTAACAAGTCGAGAGTAGCTGCTTGTGCTTCATCAATAAGATGTTATGGTGTACTTAAAATTGTCGTATTAATACTTTTTTTCTTGAAACTAGTCTTCTTTTCAATTTAATTTACAGTTCCGAATACAACAACTGTCAAATTAACTAAGGTTATATGATTCTCATTTAGAGATTGACAATGAACAAATGCGACTCTGCCAGGGATCAAACGATGTTAAAAATTAATTCAGCGGGCAGAAACAAGCTTGTTTCTCCCCTCGGGCAGAAACAAGCCTATTCCTGCCCGGCTACATTCGCATTTGTCTGCAATTGTCTTGTTTCGACAGACAAAACAGGCGTTGAAACGCGTTGTTTCAATGCAGGTATTATGAAAAAATTGTTTCTAGAGGTTAGTGCCCGAGATATCAACAATATAAAAAAATAAAGCGGTAGCGGAGCCGGAAACGGGGGCTCAAATTCTCATGAAAATATTAGGAAGATTCAATTGCCAATAGTATCAATCGATCAGACATTTCATATACTATTGATGTTCCAAATTTCAAAGCAATTGGACAACAAATACAGATTTCACAGGGGATAAACTGAGAAAAGGCAAAATCTTTGATTTATTACAACGGATAACCCTTGAGAAAAAATATTAAAATTTTCAATTCCAAATATTTTGAGTTTGGCATCAAATTATATATTTTATCGATCCTTAGGGAAAAATTGTTTCTGGAGGTTAGTGCCCGAGATATCAACAATATAAAAACATAAAGCGGGAGCGGAGCCGGAAGCGGGGGCTCAAATTCTCATGGAAATATAGGGAATAATAATTTGCCAATAGTATCAATAGATCAGGCATTTCATATACTATTAATATTCCAGATTTTAGAGCAAGTGGACAACAAATACAGATTTCACAGGGGATAAACTGAGAAAAGGCAAAATCTTTAATTTATTAGAAGGGATAACCCTTGGGAAAAAATATTAAAATTTTCAATGTCAAATATTTTGAGTTTGGCATGAAATTATATCGTTTCAGAGGCGGAGGTAACGATCCTTAGGAAAAAAATTATTTCTAGAGGTTAGTGCCCGAGATATCAACAATATAAAAAAAAAGCGGGAGCGGAGCCGGAAGCGGGGGCTCAAATTCTCATGGAAATATTAGGAATATTGATTTGCCAATAAAATCAATCGATCAGGCGTTTCATATACTATTAATGTTCCAAATTTCAGAGCAATTGGACAACAAATACAGATTTCACCAAGGATAAACTGAGAAAACACAAAATCTTTAATTTATTTAAAGGGATAACCCTTGAGCAAAAATATTAAAATTTTCAATTCCAAATATTTTGAGTTTGGCATCAAATTATATAGTTTTATAGGCGGAGATAACGATCCTTAGGAAAAAAATTGTTTCTAGAGGTTAGTGCCCGAGATATCAACAATATAAAAAAATAAAGCGGTAGCGGAGCCGGAAGCGGGGGCTCAAATTCTAATGAAAATATTAAGAATATTCAATTGCCAATAGTATCAATCGATCAGACATTTCATATACTATTAATGTTCCAAATTTCAAAGCAATTGGACAACATATACAGATTTCACAGGGGATAAACTGAGAATAGACAAAATCATTAATTTATTACAAGGGATAACCCTTGAGAAAAAATATTATAATTTTCAATTCCAAATATTTTGAGTTTTGCATGAAATTATATAGTTTCATAGGCGGAGATGACGATCCCTGGGAAAAAATGGTTTCTAGAGGTTAGTGCCCGAGATATCAACAATATAAAAAAATAAAGCGGTAGCGGAGCCGGAAGCGGGGGCTCAAATTCTAATGAAAATATTAAGAATATTCAATTGCCAATAGTATCAATCGATCAGACATTTCATATACTATTAATGTTCCAAATTTCAAAGCAATTGGACAACATATACAGATTTCACAGGGGATAAACTGAGAATAGACAAAATCAATAATTTATTACAAGGGATAACCCTTGAGAAAAAATATTATAATTTTCAATTCCAAATATTTTGAGTTTTGCATGAAATTATATAGTTTCATAGGCGGAGATGACGATCCCTGGGAAAAAATGGTTTCTAGAGGTTAGTGCCCGAGATATCAACAATATAAAAAAATAAAGCGGTAGCGGAGCCGGAAGCGGGGGCTCAAATTCTAATGAAAATATTAGGAATATTCAATTGCCAATAGTATCAATCGATCAGACATTTCATATACTATTAATGTTCCAAATTTCAAAGCAATTGGACAACATATACAGATTTCACAGGGGATAAACTGAGAATAGACAAAATCATTAATTTATTACAAGGGATAACCCTTGAGAAAAAATATTATAATTTTCAATTCCAAATATTTTGAGTTTTGCATGAAATTATATAGTTTCATAGGCGGAGATAACGATCCCTGGGAAAAAAATGGTTTCTAGAGGTTAGTGCCCGAGATATCAACAATATAAAAAAATAAAGCGGTAGCGGAGCCGGAAGCGGGGGCTCAAATTCTAATGAAAATATCAGGAATATTTGATTGCCAATAGTATCAATCGATCAGACATTTCATATAATATTATTGTTCCAAATTTCAAAGCAATTGGACAACATATACAGATTCCACAGGGGATAAACTGAGAATAGACAAAATCATTAAATTATTACAAGGGATAACCCTTGAGAAAAAATATTATAATTTTCAATTCCAAATATTTTGAGTTTTGCATGAAATTATATAGTTTCATAGGCGGAGATAACGATCCCTGGGAAAAAATGTCTTCTAGAGGTTGGTGCCCGAGATATCAACAATATAAAAAAATTAAGCGGTAGCGGAGCCGGAAGCGGGGGCTCAAATTCTAATGAAAATATTAGGAATATTTGATTGCCAATAGTATCAATCGATCAGACATTTCATATACTATTAATGTTCCAAATTTCAAAGCAATTGGACAACATATACAGATTTCACAGGGGATAAACTGAGAATAGACAAAATCATTAATTTATTACAAGGGATAACCCTTGAGAAAAAATATTATAATTTTCAATTCCAAATATTTTGAGTTTGGCATGAAATTATATAGTTTCATAGGCGGAGATAACGATCCCTGGGAAAAAATGGTTTCTAGAGGTTAGTGCCCGAGATATCAACAATATAAAAAAATAAAGCGGTAGCGGAGCCGGAAGCAGGGGCTCAAATTCTCATGAAAATATTAAGAATATCTAATTGCCAATAGTATCAATCGATCAGACATTTCATATACTATTAATGTTCCAAATTTCAAAGCAATTGGACAACATATACAGATTTCACAGGAGATAAACTGAGAATAGACAAAATCATTAATTTATTACAAGGGATAACCCTTGAGAAAAAATATTATAATTTTCAATTCCAAATATTTTGAGTTTGGCATGAAATTATATAGTTTCATAGGCGGAGATGACGATCCCTGGGAAAAAATGGTTTCTAGAGGTTAGTGCCCGAGATATCAACAATATAAAAAAATAAAGCGGTAGCGGAGCCGGAAGCGGGGGCTCAAATTCTAATGAAAATATTAAGAATATTCAATTGCCAATAGTATCAATCGATCAGACATTTCATATACTATCAATGTTCCAAATTTCAAAGCAATTGGACAACATATACAGATTTCACAGGGGATAAACTGAGAATAGACAAAATCATTAATTTATTACCAGGGATAACCCTTGAGAAAAAATATTATAATTTTCAATTCCAAATATTTTGAGTTTTGCATGAAATTATATAGTTTCATAGGCGGAGATGACGATCCCTGGGAAAAAATGGTTTCTAGAGGTTAGTGCCCGAGATATCAACAATATAAAAAAATAAAGCGGTAGCGGAGCCGGAAGCGGGGGCTCAAATTCTAATGAAAATATCAGGAATATTTGATTGCCAATAGTATCAATCGATCAGACATTTCATATAATATTATTGTTCCAAATTTCAAAGCAATTGGACAACATATACAGATTCCACAGGGGATAAACTGAGAATAGACAAAATCATTAAATTATTACAAGGGATAACCCTTGAGAAAAAATATTATAATTTTCAATTCCAAATATTTTGAGTTTTGCATGAAATTATATAGTTTCATAGGCGGAGATAACGATCCCTGGGAAAAAATGTCTTCTAGAGGTTGGTGCCCGAGATATCAACAATATAAAAAAATAAAGCGGTAGCGGAGCCGGAAGCGGGGGCTCAAATTCTCATGAAAATATTAGGAATATCTAATTGCCAATAGTATCAATCGATCAGACATTTCATATACTATTAATGTTCCAAATTTCAAAGCAATTGGACAACATATACAGATTTCACGGGGATAAACTGAGAATAGACAAAATCATTAATTTATTACAAGGGATAACCCTTGAGAGAAAATATTATAATTTTCAATTCCAAATATTTTGAGTTTTGCATGAAATTATATAGTTTCATAGGCGGAGATGACGATCCCTGGGAAAAAATGGTTTCTAGAGGTTAGTGCCCGAGATATCAACAATATAAAAAAATAAAGCGGTAGCGGAGCCGGAAGCGGGGGCTCAAATTCTCATGAAAATATTAGGAATATCTAATTGCCAATAGTATCAATCGATCAGACATTTCATATACTATTAATGTTCCAAATTTCAAAGCAATTGGACAACATATACAGATTTCACGGGGATAAACTGAGAATAGACAAAATCATTAATTTATTACAAGGGATAACCCTTGAGAAAAAATATTATAATTTTCAATTCCAAATATTTTGAGTTTTGCATGAAATTATATAGTTTCATAGGCGGAGATGACGATCCCTGGGAAAAAATGGTTTCTAGAGGTTAGTGCCCGAGATATCAACAATATAAAAAAATAAAGCGGTAGCGGAGCCGGAAGCGGGGGCTCAAATTCTAATGAAAATATTAGGAATATTCAATTGCCAATAGTATCAATCGATCAGACATTTCATATACCATTAATGTTCCAAATTTCAAAGCAATTGGACAACATATACAGATTTCACAGGGGGTAAACTGAGAATAGACAAAATCATTAATTTATTACAAGGGATAACCCTTGAGAAAAAATATTATAATTTTCAATTCCAAATATTTTGAGTTTTGCATGAAATTATATAGTTTCATAGGCGGAGATGACGATCCCTGGGAAAAAATGGTTTCTAGAGGTTAGTGCCCGAGATATCAACAATATAAAAAAATAAAGCGGTAGCGGAGCCGGAAGCGGGGGCTCAAATTCTAATGAAAATATTAGGAATATTCAATTGCCAATAGTATCAATCGATCAGACATTTCATATACCATTAATGTTCCAAATTTCAAAGCAATTGGACAACATATACAGATTTCACAGGGGATAAACTGAGAATAGACAAAATCATTAATTTATTACAAGGGATAACCCTTGAGAAAAAATATTATAATTTTCAATTCCAAATATTTTGAGTTTTGCATGAAATTATATAGTTTCATAGGCGGAGATGACGATCCCTGGGAAAAAATGGTTTCTAGAGGTTAGTGCCCGAGATATCAACAATATAAAAAAATAAAGCGGTAGCGGAGCCGGAAGCGGGGGCTCAAATTCTAATGAAAATATTAAGAATATTCAATTGCCAATAGTATCAATCGATCAGACATTTCATATACTATCAATGTTCCAAATTTCAAAGCAATTGGACAACATATACAGATTTCACAGGGGATAAACTGAGAATAGACAAAATCATTAATTTATTACCAGGGATAACCCTTGAGAAAAAATATTATAATTTTCAATTCCAAATATTTTGAGTTTTGCATGAAATTATATAGTTTCATAGGCGGAGATGACGATCCCTGGGAAAAAATGGTTTCTAGAGGTTAGTGCCCGAGATATCAACAATATAAAAAAATAAAGCGGTAGCGGAGCCGGAAGCGGGGGCTCAAATTCTAATGAAAATATCAGGAATATTTGATTGCCAATAGTATCAATCGATCAGACATTTCATATAATATTATTGTTCCAAATTTCAAAGCAATTGGACAACATATACAGATTCCACAGGGGATAAACTGAGAATAGACAAAATCATTAAATTATTACAAGGGATAACCCTTGAGAAAAAATATTATAATTTTCAATTCCAAATATTTTGAGTTTTGCATGAAATTATATAGTTTCATAGGCGGAGATAACGATCCCTGGGAAAAAATGTCTTCTAGAGGTTGGTGCCCGAGATATCAACAATATAAAAAAATAAAGCGGTAGCGGAGCCGGAAGCGGGGGCTCAAATTCTCATGAAAATATTAGGAATATCTAATTGCCAATAGTATCAATCGATCAGACATTTCATATACTATTAATGTTCCAAATTTCAAAGCAATTGGACAACATATACAGATTTCACGGGGATAAACTGAGAATAGACAAAATCATTAATTTATTACAAGGGATAACCCTTGAGAGAAAATATTATAATTTTCAATTCCAAATATTTTGAGTTTTGCATGAAATTATATAGTTTCATAGGCGGAGATGACGATCCCTGGGAAAAAATGGTTTCTAGAGGTTAGTGCCCGAGATATCAACAATATAAAAAAATAAAGCGGTAGCGGAGCCGGAAGCGGGGGCTCAAATTCTCATGAAAATATTAGGAATATCTAATTGCCAATAGTATCAATCGATCAGACATTTCATATACTATTAATGTTCCAAATTTCAAAGCAATTGGACAACATATACAGATTTCACGGGGATAAACTGAGAATAGACAAAATCATTAATTTATTACAAGGGATAACCCTTGAGAAAAAATATTATAATTTTCAATTCCAAATATTTTGAGTTTTGCATGAAATTATATAGTTTCATAGGCGGAGATGACGATCCCTGGGAAAAAATGGTTTCTAGAGGTTAGTGCCCGAGATATCAACAATATAAAAAAATAAAGCGGTAGCGGAGCCGGAAGCGGGGGCTCAAATTCTAATGAAAATATTAGGAATATTCAATTGCCAATAGTATCAATCGATCAGACATTTCATATACCATTAATGTTCCAAATTTCAAAGCAATTGGACAACATATACAGATTTCACAGGGGATAAACTGAGAATAGACAAAATCATTAATTTATTACAAGGGATAACCCTTGAGAAAAAATATTATAATTTTCAATTCCAAATATTTTGAGTTTTGCATGAAATTATATAGTTTCATAGGCGGAGATGACGATCCCTGGGAAAAAATGGTTTCTAGAGGTTAGTGCCCGAGATATCAACAATATAAAAAAATAAAGCGGTAGCGGAGCCGGAAGCGGGGGCTCAAATTCTAATGAAAATATTAGAAATATTCAATTGCCAATAGTATCAATCGATTAGACATTTCATATACTATTAATGTTCCAAATTTCAAAGCAATTGGACAACATATACAGATTTCACAGGGGATAAACTGAGAATAGACAAAATCATTAATTTATTACAAGGGATAACCCTTGAGAAAAAATATTATAATTTTCAATTCCAAATATTTTGAGTTTTGCATGAAATTATATAGTTTCATAGGCGGAGATGACGATCCCTGGGAAAAAATGGTTTCTAGAGGTTAGTGCCCGAGATATCAACAATATAAAAAAATAAAGCGGTAGCGGAGCCGGAAGCGGGGGCTCAAATTCTAATGAAAATATTAGGAATATTCAATTGCCAATAGTATCAATCGATCAGACATTTCATATACTATTAATGTTCCAAATTTCAAAGCAATTGGACAACATATACAGATTTCACGGGGATAAACTGAGAATAGACAAAATCATTAATTTATTACAAGGGATAACCCTTGAGAAAAAATATTATAATTTTCAATTCCAAATATTTTGAGTTTTGCATGAATTTATATAGTTTCATAGGCGGAGATGACGATCCCTGGGAAAAAATGGTTTCTAGAGGTTAGTGCCCGAGATATCAACAATATAAAAAAATAAAGCGGTAGCGGAGCCGGAAGCGGGGGCTCAAATTCTAATGAAAATATTAGGAATATTCAATTGCCAATAGTATCAATCGATCAGACATTTCATATACTAATAATGTTCCAAATTTCAAAGCAATTGGACAACATATACAGATTTCACAGGGGATAAACTGAGAATAGACAAAATCATTAATTTATTACAAGGGATAACCCTTGAGAAAAAATATTATAATTTTCAATTCCAAATATTTTGAGTTTTGCATGAAATTATATAGTTTCATAGGCGGAGATGACGATCCCTGGGAAAAAATGGTTTCTAGAGGTTAGTGCCCGAGATATCAACAATATAAAAAAATGAAGCGGTAGCGGAGCCGGAAGCGGGGGCTCAAATTCTAATGAAAATATTAGGAATATTCAATTGCCAATAGTATCAATCGATTAGACATTTCATATACTATTAATGTTCCAAATTTCAAAGCAATTGGACAACATATACAGATTTCACAGGGGATAAACTGAGAATAGACAAAATCATTAATTTATTACAAGGGATAACCCTTGAGAAAAAATATTATAATTTTCAATTCCAAATATTTTGAGTTTTGCATGAAATTATATAGTTTCATAGGCGGAGATGACGATCCCTGGGAAAAAATGGTTTCTAGAGGTTAGTGCCCGAGATATCAACAATATAAAAAAATAAAGCGGTAGCGGAGCCGGAGGCGAGGGCTCAAATTCTAATGAAAATATCAGGAATATTTAATTGACAATAGTATCAATCGATCAGACATTTCATATACTATTAATGTTCCAAATTTCAAAGCAATTGGACAACATATACAGATTTCACAGGGGATAAACTGAGAATAGACAAAATCATTAATTTATTACAAGGGATAACCCTTGAGAAAAAATATTATAATTTTCAATTCCAAATATTTTGAGTTTTGCATGAAATTATATAGTTTCATAGGCGGAGATGACGATCCCTGGGAAAAAATGGTTTCTAGAGGTTAGTGCCCGAGATATCAACAATATAAAAAAATAAAGCGGTAGCGGAGCCGGAAGCGGGGGCTCAAATTCTAATGAAAATATTAGGAATATTCAATTGCCAATAGTATCAATCGATCAGACATTTCATATACTATCAATGTTCCAAATTTCAAAGCAATTGGACAACATATACAGATTTCACAGGGGATAAACTGAGAATAGACAAAATCATTAATTTATTACAAGGGATAACCCTTGAGAAAAAATATTATAATTTTCAATTCCAAATATTTTGAGTTTTGCATGAAATTATATAGTTTCATAGGCGGAGATGACGATCCCTGGGAAAAAATGGTTTCTAGAGGTTAGTGCCCGAGATATCAACAATATAAAAAAATAAAGCGGTAGCGGAGCCGGAAGCGGGGGCTCAAATTCTAATAAAAATATTAGGAATATTCAATTGCCAATAGTATCAATCGATCAGACATTTCATATACTATTAATGTTCCAAATTTCAAAGCAATTGGACAACATATACAGATTTCACAGGGGATAAACTTAGAATAGACAAAATCATTAATTTATTACAAGGGATAACCCTTGAGAAAAAATATTATAATTTTCAATTCCAAATATTTTGAGTTTGGTATGAAATTATATAGTTTCATAGGCGGAGATAACGATTCCTGGGAAAAAAATGGTTTCTAGAGGTTAGTGCCCGAGATATCAACAATATAAAAAAATAAAGCGGTAGCGGAGCCGGAAGCGGGGGCTCAAATTCTAATGAAAATATCAGGAATATTTGATTGCCAATAGTATCAATCGATCAGACATTTCATATACTATAAATGTTCCAAATTTCAAAGCAATTGGACAACATATACAGATTTCACAGGGGATAAACTGAGAATAGACAAAATCATTAATTTATTACAAGGGATAAACCTTGAGAAAAAATATTATAATTTTCAATTCCAAATATTTTGAGTTTGGCATGAAATTATATAGTTTCATAGGCGGAGATAACGATCCCTGGGAAAAAATGGTTTCTAGAGGTTAGTGCCCGAGATATCAACAATATAAAAAGATAAAGCGGCAGCGGAGCCGGAAGCGGGGGCTCAAATTCTAATGAAAATATCAGGAATATTTGATTGCCAATAGTATCAATCGATCAGACATTTCATATAATATTATTGTTCCAAATTTCAAAGCAATTGGACAACATATACAGATTTCACAGGGAATAGACTGAGAATAGACAAAATCATTAATTTATTACAAGGGATAACCCTTGAGAAAAAATATTATAATTTTCAATTCCAAATATTTTGAGTTTTGCATGAAATTATATAGTTTCATAGGCGGAGATGACGATCCCTGGGAAAAAATGGTTTCTAGAGGTTAGTGCCCGAGATATCAACAATATAAAAAAATAAAGCGGTAGCGGAGCCGGAAGCGGGGGCTCAAATTTTAATGAAAATATTAGGAATATTTGATTGCCAGTAGTATCAATCGATCAGACATTTCATATACTATTAATGTTCCAAATTCCAAAGCAATTGGACAACATATACAGATTTCACAGGGGATAAACTGAGAATAGACAAAATCATTAATTTATTACAAGGGATAACCCTTGAGAAAAAATATTATTATTTTCAATTCCAAATATTTTGAGTTTTGCATGAAATTATATAGTTTCATAGGCGGAGATGACGATCCCTGGGAAAAAATGGTTTCTAGAGGTTAGTGCCCGAGATATCAACAATATAAAAAAATAAAGCGGTAGCGGAGCCGGAAGCGGGGGCTCAAATTCTCATGAAAATATTAGGAATATTCAATTGCCAATAAAATCAATCGATCAGACATTTCATATACTATCAATGTTCCAAATTTCAAAGCAATTGGACAACATATACAGATTTCACAGGGGATAAACTGAGAATAGACAAAATCATTAATTTATTACAAGGGATAACCCTTGAGAAAAAATATTATTATTTTCAATTCCAAATATTTTGAGTTTTGCATGAAATTATATAGTTTCAAAGGCGGAGATGACGATCCCTGGGAAAAAATGGTTTCTAGAGGTTAGTGCCCGAGATATCAACAATATAAAAAAATAAAGCGGTAGCGGAGCCGGAAGCGGGGGCTCAAATTTTAATGAAAATATTAGGAATATTTGATTGCCAATAGTATCAATCGATCAGACATTTCATATACTTATCATGTTCCAAATTTCAAAGCAATTGGACAACATATACAGATTTCACAGGGGATAAACTGAGAATAGACAAAATCATTAATTTATTACAAGGGATAACCCTTGAGAAAAAATATTATTATTTTCAATTCCAAATATTTTGAGTTTTGCATGAAATTATATAGTTTCATAGGCGGAGATGACGATCCCTGGGAAAAAATGGTTTCTAGAGGTTAGTGCCCGAGATATCAACAATATAAAAAAATAAAGCGGTAGCGGAGCCGGAAGCGGGGGCTCAAATTTTAATGAAAATATTAGGAATATTTGATTGCCAATAGTATCAATCGATCAGACATTTCATATACTATTAATGTTCCAAATTTCAAAGCAATTGGACAACATATACTGATTTCACAGGGGATAAACTGAGAATAGACAAAATCATTAATTTATTACAAGGGATAACCCTTGAGAAAAAATATTATTATTTTCAATTCCAAATATTTTGAGTTTTGCATGAAATTATATAGTTTCATAGGCGGAGATGACGATCCCTGGGAAAAAATGGTTTCTAGAGGTTAGTGCCCGAGATATCAACAATATAAAAAAATGAAGCGGTAGCGGAGCCGGAAGCAGGGGCTCAAATTTTAATGAAAATATTAGGAATATTTGATTGCCAATAGTATCAATCGATCAGACATTTCATATACTATTAATGTTCCAAATTTCAAAGCAATTGGACAACATATACAGATTTCACAGGGGATAAACTGAGAATAGACAAAATCATTAATTTATTACAAGGGATAACCCTTGAGAAAAAATATTATAATTTTCAATTCCAAATATTTTGAGTTTGGCATGAAATTATATAGTTTCATAGGCGGAGATAACGATCCCTGGGAAAAAATGTTTTCTAGAGGTTAGTGCCCGAGATATCAACAATATAAAAGAATAAAGCGGTAGCGGAGCCGGAAGCGGGGGCTCAAATTCTCATGAAAATATTAAGAATATCTAATTGCCAATAGTATCAATCGATCAGACATTTCATATACTAATAATGTTTTAAATTTCAAAGCAATTGGACAACATATACAGATTTCACAGGAGATAAACTGAGAATAGACAAAATCATTAATTTATTACAAGGCATAACCCTTGAGAAAAAATATTATAATTTCCAATTCCAAATATTTTGAGTATTGCATGAAATTATATAGTTTCATAGGCGGAGATAACGATCCCTGGGAAAAAATGGTTTCTAGAGGTTAGTGCCCGAGATATCAACAATATAAAAAAATAAAGCGGTAGCGGAGCCGGAAGCGGGGGCTCAAATTCTAATGAAAATATTTGGAATATCTAATTGCCAATAGTATCAATCGATCAGACATTTCATATACTATTAATGTTCCAAATTTCAAAGCAATTGGACAACATATACAGATTTCACAGGGGATAAACTGAGAATAGACAAAATCATTAATTTATTACAAGGGATAACCCTTGAGAAAAAATATTATAATTTTCAATTCCAAATATTTTGAGTTTTGCATGAAATTATATAGTTTTATAGGCGGAGATAACGATCCCTGGGGAAAAATGGTTTCTAGAGGTTAGTGCCCGAGATATCAACAATATAAAAAAATAAAGCGGTAGCAGAGCCGGAAGCGGGGGCCCAAATTCTCATGAAAATATTAGGAATATCTAATTGCCAATAGTATCAATCGATCAGACATTTCATATACTATTAATGTTCCAAATTTCAAAGCAATTGGACAACATATACAAATTTCACAGGGGATAAACTGAGAATAGACAAAATCATTAATTTATTACAAGGGATAACCCTTGAGAAAAAATATTATAATTTTCAATTCCAAATATTTTGAGTTTGGCATGAAATTATATAGTTTCATAGGCGGAGATAACGATCCCTGGGAAAAAATGGTTTCTAGAGGTTAGTGCCCGAGATATCAACAATATAAAAAAATAAAGCGGTAGCGGAGCCGGAAGCGGGGGCTCAAATTCTCATGAAAATATTAGGAATATTTAATTGCCAATAAAATCAATCGATCAGACATTTCATATACTATCAATGTTCCAAATTTCAAAGCAATTGGACAACATATACAGATTTCACAGGGGATAAACTGAGAATAGACAAAATCATTAATTTATTACAAGGGATAACCCTTGAGAAAAAATATTATAATTTTCAATTCCAAATATTTTGAGTTTTGCATGAAATTATATAGTTTCATAGGCGGAGATGACGATCCCTGGGAAAAAATGGTTTCTAGAGGTTAGTGCCCGAGATATCAACAATATAAAAAAATAAAGCGGTAGCGGAGCCGGAAGCGGGGGCTCAAATTTTAATGAAAATATTAGGAATATTTGATTGCCAATGGTATCAATCGATCAGACATTTCATATACTATTAATGTTCCAAATTTCAAAGCAATTGGACAACATATACAGATTTCACAGGGGATAAACTGAGAATAGACAAAATCATTAATTTATTACAAGGGATAACCCTTGAGAAAAAATATTATAATTTTCAATTCCAAATATTTTGAGTTTGGCATGAAATTATATAGTTTCATAGGCGGAGATAACGATCCCTGGGAAAAAATGGTTTCTAGGGGTTAGTGCCCGAGATATCAACAATATAAAAAAATAAAGCGGTAGCGGAGCCGGAAGCGGGGGCTCAAATTCTCATGAAAATATTAGGAATATCTAATTGCCAATAGTATCAATCGATCAGACATTTCATATACTATTAATGTTCCAAATTTCAAAGCAATTGGACAACATATACAGATTTCACAGGGGATAAACTGAGAATAGACAAAATCATTAATTTATTACAAGGGATAACCCTTGAGAAAAAATATTATAATTTTCAATTCCAAATATTTTGAGTTTGGCATGAAATTATATAGTTTCATAGGCGGAGATAACGATCCCTGGGAAAAAATGGTTTCTAGAGGTTAGTGCCCGAGATATCAACAATATAAAAAAATAAAGCGGTAGCGGAGCCGGAAGCGGGGGCTCAAATTCTCATGAAAATATTAGGAATATCTAATTGCCAATAGTATCAATCGATCAGACATTTCATATACTATTAATGTTCCAAATTTCAAAGCAATTGGACAACATATACAGATTTCACAGGGGATAAACTGAGAATAGACAAAATCATTAATTTATTACAAGGGATAACCCTTGAGAAAAAATATTATAATTTTCAATTCCAAATATTTTGAGTTTTGCATGAAATTATATAGTTTTATAGGCGGAGATAACGATCCCTGGGAAAAAATGGTTTCTAGAGGTTAGTGCCCGAGATATCAACAATATAAAAAAATAAAGCGGTAGCGGAGCCGGAAGCGGGGGCTCAAATTCTCATGAAAATATTAGGAATATCTAATTGCCAATAGTATCAATCGATCAGACATTTCATATACTATTAATGTTCCAAATTTCAAAGCAATTGGACAACATATACAGATTTCACAGGGGATAAACTGAGAATAATAAAAATCATTAATTTATTACAAGGGATAACCCTTGAGAAAAAATATTATAATTTTCAATTCCAAATATTTTGAGTTTGGCATGAAATTATATAGTTTCATAGGCGGAGATAACGATCCCTGGGAAAAAATGGTTTCTAGGGGTTAGTGCCCGAGATATCAACAATATAAAAAAATAAAGCGGTAGCGGAGCCGGAAGCGGGGGCTCAAATTCTCATGAAAATATTAGGAATATCTAATTGCCAATAGTATCAATCGATCAGACATTTCATATACTATTAATGTTTCAAATTTCAAAGCAATTGGACAACATATACAGATTTCACAGGGGATAAACTGAGAATAGACAAAATCATTAATTTATTACAAGGGATAACCCTTGAGAAAAAATATTATAATTTTCAATTCCAAATATTTTGAGTTTGGCTTGAAATTATATAGTTTCATAGGCGGAGATAACGATCCCTGGGAAAAAAATGGTTACTAGAGGTTAGTGCCCGAGATATCAACAATATAAAAAAATAAAGCGGGAGCGGAGCCGGAAGCGGGGGCTCAAATTCTAATGAAAATATCAGGGATAGATGATTGCCAATATTATCAATCGATCAGACATTTCATATACTATTAATGTTCCAAATTTCAAAGCAATTGGACAACATATACAGATTTCACAGGGGATAAACTGAGAATAGACAAAATCATTAATTTATTACAAGGGATAACCCTTGAGAAAAAATATTATAATTTTCAATTCCAAATATTTTGAGTTTGGCATAAAATTATATAGTTTCATAGGCGGAGATAACGATCCCTGGCAAAAAATGGTTTCTAGGGGTTAGTGCCCGAGATATCAACAATATAAAAAAATAAAGCGGTAGCGGAGCCGGAAGCGGGGGCTCAAATTCTCATGAAAATATTAGGAATATCTAATTGCCAATAGTATCAATCGATTAGACATTTCATATACTATTAATGTTCCAAATTTCAAAGCAATTGGACAACATATACAGATTTCACAGGGGATAAACTGAGAATAGACAAAATCATTAATTTATTACAAGGGATAACCCTTGAGAAAAAATATTATAATTTTCAATTCCAAATATTTTGAGTTTTGCATGAAATTATATAGTTTTATAGGCGGAGATAACGATCCCTGGGAAAAAATGGTTTCTAGAGGTTGGTGCCCGAGATATCAACAATATAAAAAAATAAAGCGGTAGCGGAGCCGGAAGCGGGGGCTCAAATTCTCATGAAAATATTAGGAATATCTAAATGCCAATAGTATCAATCGATCAGACATTTCATATACTATTAATGTTCCAAATTTCAAAGCAATTGGACAACATATACAAATTTCACAGGGGATAAACTGAGAATAGACAAAATCATTAATTTATTACAAGGGATAACCCTTGAGAAAAAATATTATAATTTTCAATTCCAAATATTTTGAGTTTGGCATGAAATTATATAGTTTCATAGGCGGAGATAACGATCCCTGGGAAAAAATGGTTTCTAGAGGTTAGTGCCCGAGATATCAACAATATAAAAAAATAAAGCGGTAGCGGAGCCGGAAGCGGGGGCTCGAATTCTCATGAAAATATTAGGAATATCTGATTGCCAATAGTATCAATCGATCAGACATTTCATATACTATTAATGTTCCAAATTTCAAAGCAATTGGACAACATATACAGATTTCACAGGGGATAAACTGAGAATAGACAAAATCATTAATTTATTACAACGGATAACCCTTGGGAAAAAATATTATAATTTTCAATTCCAAATATTTTGAGTTTGGCATGAAATTATATAGTTTCATAGGCGGAGATAACGATCCCTGGGAAAAAATGTTTTCTAGAGGTTAGTGCCCGAGATATCAACAATATGAAAAAATAAAGCGGTAGCGGAGCCGGAAGCGGGGGCTCAAATTCTCATGAAAATATTAGGAATATCTAATTGCCAATAGTATCAATCGATCAGACATTTCATATACTATTAATGTTCCAAATTTCAAAGCAATTGGACAACATATACAAATTTCACAGGGGATAAACTGAGAATAGACAAAATCATTAATTTATTACAAGGGATAACCCTTGAGTAAAAATATTATAATTTTCAATTCCAAATATTTTGAGTTTGGCATGAAATTATATAGTTTCATGGGCGGAGATAACGATCCCTGGGAAAAAATGGTTTCTAGAGGTTAGTGCCCGAGATATCAACAATATAAAAAAATAAAGCGGTAGCGGAGCCGGAAGCGGGGGCTCAAATTCTAATGAAAATATTAGGAATATATGATTGCCAATAGTATCAATCGATCAGACATTTCATATACTATTAATGTTCCAAATTTCAAAGCAATTGGACAACATATACAGATTCCACAGGGGAAAAACTAAGAATAGACAAAATCATTAATTTATTACAAGGGATAACCCTTGAGAAAAAATATTATAATTTTCAATTCCAAATATTTTGAGTTTTGCATGAAATTATATAGTTTCATAGGCGGAGATAACGATCCCTGGGAAAAAATGTTTTCTAGAGGTTAGTGCCCGAGATATCAACAATATAAAAAAAAAAAGCGGTAGCGGAGCCGGAAGCGGGGGCTTAAATTCTAATGGAAATATTAGGAATATTCAATTGCCAATAGTATCAATCGATCAGACATTTCATATTCTATTGATGTTCCAAATTTCAAAGCAATTGGACAACATATACAGATTTCACAGGGGATAAACTGAGAATAGACAAAATCATTAATTTATTACAAGGGATAACCCTTGAGAAAAAATATTATAATTTTCAATTCCAAATATTTTGGGTGTCGCATGAAATTATATAGTTTCATAGGCGGAGATAACGATCCCTGGGAAAAAATGGTTTCTAGAGGTTAGTGCCCGAGATATCAACAATATAAAAAAATAAAGCGGTAGCGGAGCCGGAAGCAGGGGCTCAAATTCTAATGAAAATATTAGGAATATCTTATTGCCAATAGTATCAATCGATCAGGCATTTCATATACTATTAATGTTCCAAATTTCGAAGCAATTGGACAACATATACAAATTTCACAGGGGATAAACTGAGAATAGACAAAATCATTAATTTATTACAAGGGATAACCCTTGAGAAAAAATATTATAATTTTCAATTCCAAATATTTTGAGTTTGGCATGAAATTATATAGTTTCATAGGCGGAGATAACGATCCCTGGGAAAAAATGGTTTCTAGAGGTTAATGCCCGAGATATCAACAATATAAAAAATAAAGCGGTAGCGGAGCCGGAAGCAGGGGCTCAAATTCTCATGAAAATATTAGGAATATTTAATTGCCAATAGTATCAATCGATCAGACATTTCATATACTATTGATGTTCCAAATTTCAAAGCAATTGGAAAACAAATACAGATTTCACAGGGGATAAACTGAGAATAGGCAAAATCATTAATTTATTACAAGGGATAACCCCAGAGAAAAAATATTAAAATTTCAATCCCAAATATTTTGAGTTTGGCATGAAATTATATAGTTTCATAGGCGGAGATAACGATCCCTGGGAAAAAATGGTTTCTAGAGGTTAGTGCCCGAGATATCAACAATATAAAAAAATAAAGCGGTAGCGGAGCTGGAAGCGGGGGCACAAATTCTCATGAAAATATCAGGAATATTCAATTGCCAATAGTATCAATCGATCAGACATTTCATATACTATCGATGTTCCAAATTTCAAAGCAATTGGACAACAAAAACAGATTTCACAGGGGATAAACTGAGAATAGACAAAATCATTAATTTATTACAAGGGATAACCCTTGAGAAAAAATATTATAATTTTCAATTCCAAATATTTTGAGTTTTGCATGAAATTATATAGTTTCATAGGCGGAGATGACGATCCCTGGGAAAAAATGGTTTCTAGAGGTTAATGCCCGAGATATCAACAATATAAAAAATAAAGCGGTAGCGGAGCTGGAAGCAGGGGCTCAAATTCTCATGAAAATATTAGGAATATTTAA
This sequence comes from Dromius quadrimaculatus, assembly GCA_963989225.1. Classification (NCBI taxonomy): domain Eukaryota; kingdom Metazoa; phylum Arthropoda; class Insecta; order Coleoptera; family Carabidae; genus Dromius; species Dromius quadrimaculatus. The sequence goes on along the minus strand of OZ022334.1, from coordinate 5,730,331 downwards.
TTGCCAATAGTATCAATCGATCAGACATTTCATATACTATTAATGTTCCAAATTTCAAAGCAATTGGACAACATATACAGATTTCACAGGGGATAAACTGAGAATAGGCAAAATCATTAATTTATCACAAGGGATAACCCTTGAGAAGAAATATTAAAATTTTCAATTCCAAATATGTTGAGTTTGGCATGAAATTATATAGTTTTATAGGCGGAGATAACGATCCTTGAGAGAAAAATTGTTTCTAGAGGTTAGTGCCTGAGATATCAACAATATAAAAAAATAAAGCGGTAGCGGAGCCGGAAGCGAGGCCTCAAATTCTCATGAAAATTTCAGGAATATGCAATTGTCAATAGTATCAGTCGATCAGGCATTTCATATACTATTGATGTTCCAAATTTCAAAGCAATTGGACAACAAAAACAGATTTCACAGGGGATAAACTGAGAATAGACAAAATCATTAATTTATTACAAGGGATAAGCCTTGAGAAAAAATATTAAAATTTTCAATTCCAAATATTTTGAGTTTGGCATGAAATTATATAGTTTCATAGGCGGAGATAACGATCTCTGGGAAAAAATGGTTTCTAGAGGTTAGTGCCCGAGATATCAACAATATAAAAAAATAAAGCGGTAGCGGAGCCGGAAGCGGGGGCACAAATTCTCATGAAAATATTAGGAATATTCAATTGCCAATAGTATCAATCGATCATACATTTCATATACTATTGATGTTCCAAATTTCAAAGCAATTGGACAACAAAAACAGATTTCACAGGGGATAAACTGAGAATAGACAAAATCATTAATTTATTACAAGGGATAAGCCTTGAGAAAAAATATTAAAATTCTCAATCCCAAATATTTTGAGTTTGGCATGAAATTATATAGTTTCATAGGCGGAGATAACGATCCCTGGGAAAAAACGGTTTCTAGAGGTTAGTGCCCGAGATATCAACAATATAAAAAAATAATGCGGTAGCGGAGCCGGAAGCGGGGGCTCAAATTCTCATGAAAATATTAGGAGTATTCAATTGCCAATAGTATCAGTCGATCAGACATTCATATACTATTAATGTTCCAAATTTCAAAGCAATTGGACAACATATACAGATTTCACAGGGGATAAACTGAGAATAGGCAAAATCATTAATTTATCACAAGGGATAACCCTTGAGAAGAAATATTGAAATTTTCAATTCCAAATATTTTGAGTTTGGCATGAAATTATATAGTTTCATAGGCGGAGATAACGATCCTTGAGAGAAAAATTGTTTCTAGAGGTTAGTGCCTGAGATATCAACAATATAAAAAAATAAAGCGATAGCGGAGCCGGAAGCGAGGCCTCAAATTCTCATGAAAATTTCAGGAATATTCAATTGTCAATAGTATCAGTCGATCAGGCATTTCATATACTATTGATGTTCCAAATTTTAAAGCAATTGGACAACAAAAACAGATTTCACAGGGGATAAACTGAGAATAGACAAAATCATTAATTTATTACAAGGGATAACCCTTGAGAAAAAATATTAAAATTTTCAATCCCAAATATTTTGAGTTTGGCATGAAATTATATAGTTTCATAGGCGGAGATAACGATCCCTGGGAAAAAATGGTTTCTAGAGGTTAGTGCCCGAGATATCAACAATATAAAAAAATAAAGCGGTAGCGGAGCAGGAAGCGGAAGCTCAAATTCTCATAAAAATATTAGGAATATTCAATTGCCAATAGTATCAATCGATCAGACATTTCATATACTATTAATGTTCCAAATTTCAAAGCAATTGGACAACATATACAGATTTCACAGGGGATAAACTGAGAATAGGCAAAATCATTAATTTATCACAAGGGATAACCCTTGAGAAGAAATATTGAAATTTTCAATTCCAAATATTTTGAGTTTGGCATGAAATTATATAGTTTCATAGGCGGAGATAACGATCCTTGAGAGAAAAATTGTTTCTAGAGGTTAGTGCCTGAGATATCAACAATATAAAAAAATAAAGCGATAGCGGAGCCGGAAGCGAGGCCTCAAATTCTTATGAAAATTTCAGGAATATTCAATTGTCAATAGTATCAGTCGATCAGGCATTTCATATACTATTGATGTTCCAAATTTTAAAGCAATTGGACAACAAAAACAGATTTCACAGGGGATAAACTGAGAATAGACAAAATCATTAATTTATTACAAGGGATAAGCCTTGAGAAAAAATATTAAAATTTTCAATTCCAAATATTTTGAGTTTGGCATGAAATTATATAGTTTCATAGGCGGAGATAACGATCCCTGGGAAAAAATGGTTTCTAGAGGTTAGTGCCCGAGATATCAACATAAAATTTAGTAGGGGGATAAACTATATTCATAGTATAGGACGTATTTGCGGTTTGCCCTGGTGCTACAATCAATTATTATATTCTTCTTACATTAATTTCAAGAAATTAATCTATATTCGAGCAAATTCACGGGTAGCAACAAGTGGAAAATAGAAGAGCACGTAGAAATTGAGGCTTATTTATTGATCAAAATACACTAATAACTATAACATGGCCATTTCGTACTCAATAATGTTTATTCTCATAGAATATTTATGTCGCAAATTTATTTTGTTCGGTTAACTCGGTTTCCTTTTGATTAAATGATGCAAACCCTCATAAAAGTAAGAGATCACTCCCTGATCAAAATAAATAGAAATACTCTTTTCGAAATTATTCTTTGAGTTATTCCTGTCTTAATTCTTTTGGCCAGCTGTCGAAAATTCAATCTTAACAAATAAATCTTTATTAAATGATCGAACTACAATATACGACGACACATCCTTTTTGCCAGAGTGTCATTTGCTCTATTTATACACGCCTCCCTAATCTTTAAAGGTTATATATTAAATTGGTCCATTAACTTCTTATGTCCCCCATATTTGTACTAAAAGTCATAAATTTCTGCAGTAACGTAAGGAGACGTAAATGACTTGTATTTGACATTTGTTTGATTAATGCTTCAATTTCTATCATTGGATTTAAGTCTAATTCAATCATTTTAATGTAAATTTATCGTCTGCGACTATAACTCTTTGAAACAATTAGTCTGATCAATTATTCAATCATTAGAACATTCGATTTATTGAATCAAAACATCGTTCCACGGTTCACCATTTTGGATTTATCCAAAAAATTCTAAAAATTTATGAAGTAAAGTTTCACCTTCGGCGCAGTCGGTTGCTTTGAAAACAGTAAGTCACCATTCTTATGCTACATCATTCCTAAATACTAATTTTTGAGATTCTACGGCTCTGAATCTATGCGCAAAATTGAAAAAATGATTCTACTGAAGTGCACTTCCGGTTCAGTCGATTGCTACGAGAATAGTAGGCAATCATTCAGATGCCACAGTAGACTGAAATATTGAATTTCAGTACTCTACAGCCGATCGTTTCGAATTTATGCGAAAAATTTCAAAAGACTGTCAAATAAAGTGCACTTTCGGCTCAGTCGAACCCAATGAGAATAAAATATAAGCATTTAGACGGTATTATCGACTTAAATACTGAATTCCAACATTCTACGTTCAATCGTTTTGGATTTATGCGGAAAATTCAAAAATTGTTCCGAGTGGAGTGCATTCCGGTACAGACGATTGCAATCATAATGCAAAGTGTACAATAAGATGTTACAGAAGTACTTAATACAAATTCCCAATATTCTACGATTGATTGTTCTGACTTTAAGCGGAAAAATCAAAAAGTCTGTTACTTATATAAAATGCACTTCCGGCTCAGCCGATTGATATAAAAATAAAAGATAATCATTAAGATACTACAGCAATTCTACGGCTGATTATTCTGGATTCATGCAGAAAATTCAAAAAAAGTTTTAAGTAAAGTGCACTTCCGGTAGGTACAGAAGATTGCAACCATTGCGAGGTGCACAACTAGACCTTAGACCTGTCTTCGACCTAGATTTGCGAGTTATGAACGCACACACATACCAACGTCAAGCCGAAAATAGTCAAAATGGATTAAGGGATGCTTAAAACGGAATTCCCATCAAAATCTCTAAATGTGAATTTTGTCGGTTCCACATTACTATTACTTTCAATTAGGGGAATCCATTGTAGTACTACGTTAGATTAATTATACATTTTTTCTGCTTTGAATATTACATCAGCCAAAATTGGGTACAACTTTTTTCAATCTCTCTGTAACAGATTCCGGGCAAAAGCTTTTATATTTTACAATGAGCTTATCTTGGATCATGCTTTTTGAAATATTTTGTATTAGAAATTTTTTTTCACTTTTACATTCTCATTAAAGCATTCAGAAATTTGTTAAACAATGGAAATATTTTGTTCCACGAATTGAAAAGTTTCAGAAGTGAGTATAAATAACTAGAGTAATGTTTAATGTATGTTTTCATAACTTGTACGGTAACTTTAGAATTGTATGAAAACATATTTCACTTCAAACACATTTATTCTACTTGTTTTTAGCTCAAGAAACATAATAAAGAATTATTTATTATGCAAAGTTTTCGAATGAATTTTAAACTAGTATCAAAGTACAGACCTAGTTCTTTTCTGCAATATAAAAATATTCTAGAAAGAATTTTAGATGATTTATTTTGTAACCTCTCAAGTAAATGGTCCGAATTTCGAGAGACTCCCAAAATGATCTCAAAATATTCCAGACATTAATTTATTTGCACCTGTATCAGTTTGACTGACAAGAATTATTATTCCTGGTCTTAGCAAATCCCGAAAGACAGTCGTTCTAATTTGATTTGACTGTTATGATTTCCAACTAAAAGAATAATATTTTTCTCTCGTATAAACTCTGCTGAAGTTTTTACTTTGATGATCATTGAATGCTTTCAATCCTTCCCCTAACATATAACATAGATGAAGCGTCAATTTTGTGACTGTCTACTTCCCCTTCGAGTTCTTCTGGGTTATTAATGAAATCTGGGACCTGGTAGAGAAACAGCAGGGGAGTTATCTACTCATTTGTGATCAAATTAGATTATTTTGTGACCCGTCATTAGTAAATATCGATGTAGTAGTCTTGTCACTAACATTTCCTGAAACTTTTAGTCATCGCCATCATGGACTTTTAGAACATCAATACTAAAGTAAACAAACAATACTGGAATTGTATTCATGAATAAAATATTATATAGTATGTTTTGTGAATAGTTGTAATGCAATTGCAAGCGGCGGACAAAAAATCAGTTACATTTTCCGTAGGTACAATTACCATTAATGCAAATGCCTAAATTCGACGGAGACTACAATAAAACATAATTACAGTCCACTTTATTTCAATCGTGAAACCTGAAAGTTTTACTGTCATGTGTCACACAAGTTATTTAGTCCAGGCAAAATAGATAAAAAAATGGGTAAATAGGGTAACAAATCTCTGTATCACTAATTTTTGCAGGAATGTCATGAAGAAGATCTGATAAAAATATAAAAGCAAGAAGTATAATAATCACTATGTCGCCGGGGAAAGGAAGGGTCTTTAAAGGTACGTTTTCGAAGTTTTTTGCTCATAACTTGGAAACGGTGCATCCTGGCGCAAAATTTCCAAGATAAAAATTGAAGCTTGATAAATTTTTCATAACTTTATTTCCATACTTTTTTTTGAGGGAATGCATGGTCTCAGAGATATTCGCTCTCTAAAGTAGGTAATATGCGGAAAAACGCAATTCGCCTTATGTTTTTCGTCAAACTTTTTCCCCTAGCTCCTCCACTGTTAGCCTTACGGGAAAACTGACTAGTAATCATTACATTGCAAAAAAAAATGTTTTCATAGCAAAGAAAAGGTAATCCATGCATATATGTGTCATATATATCTTATACATCAGATTTGACGGTTTTTCTGCTCACCCAACGGGAGCTAGAAGGAGAAATTCTACGGAAAACCTAAGGCGAATAGTGCTTTTTCACAAACTGCCTTCTTTCGAGACCCGAGATCAGATATCTTCGGAACTATGCATTTCCTCGAAATAACGTAAGGGAAAAAAGTTATAGGAAATTCATCAAGCTTTTATTTTATTTTAAAAGTTTTGCGCTAGGGCGCACAATTTCAGAGTAACGAGTGAAAAACTTTGGAAAAGTACATTCAAAGACTCCCTTCAAATTGCTTTCTTTCAAGAACTGATATCTCCAAAGCAATGCATTTTCTCAAAATAATCTATGAAAGTAAAGTTATAGGAAATTTATCAAGCTTTAATTTTTATATTAAAAGTTTTGCGCTAGAACACACCATTTCCGAGTAATGAATAAAAATCTTCGAGAACGTACCTTCAAAGATTTTACTCCAATTGCCTTCTTCAAGAACAGATATCTCCGAAACTATGCATTATCTCAAAACAACATATGAAAGTAAAGTTATGGAGAATTTATCAAACTTCAATGTATAACTTGAAAGTTTTGCGCTAGGGCACACCATTTGTGAGTTATGAGGGAGAGACTTCAAATATTTTGCTTCAAAAACTCCTCTTAAATTGCCTTCTTTCAAGAACAGATATCTCCGAAATTATGCATTTTCTCAAAATAACGTGCAGGAGCAAATGTAAGGGTCAGCAAATTCAGAGTTTGCTGAACTCTGACGAAATTGAGGAATGTGCTTTCTTGCAAGCAAGCAATAGAGGTATATGAACTATTTGTAAATACGATTGACGTCAATAACGAATATTGTTATATTAGCATTTTGGAATTGATATATAGAAGTCAATAAGTAAGTCAGTGACGATAGTTATGGGTTAGTCAAGTTATGAGTTAGTCAAGCTAGTTATGGGTTAGTCAAGTTATGAGAAGTTAGTTAGTTATGAGTTAGTCAAGGAGGATGTAGTTAGTTAGTGATAATGTAGTTAGTGATAAGTTAGTTAGTGCGTGTGTTAAGAAGTTAGAAGTTTGTAAATATTCATCGATGTAGTTTGAAAGCCGGTGAGCAATCGGAGTTTGGTAACTTGATCTTTATATTCTTTATCCTTTTAAATACATTTTATTATTTGTTAAACGTGCAAATTATTCCAAGTTCCTGTGCAAGTCATTCTCCCCTTTCAAAAGTATTCCAAGAGTAGATAAGTACAAATATAATATCCTCACAGTTCAGCAAAGAACCCAATCTACCAAAATATAAATTTATTGTAAGTGGGAAACCCTTACACAAAGTTATAGGAAATTTATCAGGCTTTATGATTGATCTTAAAAGTTTTGCGGTAGGGCACACCATTTCCGGTAATTAAGTGATAAGCTTCAAAAAAGTATCTTTAAAGATCCTCCCACACATTGCCTTCTTTCAAGAACATATATTTCCGAAACTACGCATTTACTCAAAATAACGTATAGGAGCAAAGCTATAGGAAATTTGTCAAGATGTAATTTTTATCTCAGAATTCTTGCACTAGAGCGCATCATTTCTGAGTAATTAGTTTAAAACTCCAAATATGTACTTTTAAAGACCCTCCCTCAAATTGCCTTCTTCCAAGAACATATATTTCTGGAACTATGCATTTTCTCAAAATAACATGTGGAAGCAAAGTTACAGGGAATTTAACAAGCTTCAATTTTTGTCCTGAGAGTTTGGCGCTACGACACATCCTTTCTGAGTTAAAGCTGAAAAACTCCGAAAACGTACCTCCAAAGACTGCACTCAAACTGCCTTCTTTCAAAAGCAGATAGCTCCGAAACTATGCATTCTTTCAAAATAACGTATGTGAGCAAAGTTATAGGAAATTCATCAAGCTTTAATTTTTATTTGGAAAGCTTGGCACTAGGGCGCACCATTTCCGAGAAATTAGTGAAAAACTTTATAAATGTATTTTCAAAGACCCTCCCTCAAATTGTCTTCTTTCGAGAGCAAATATTTCCGAAACTATGCATTCTCTCAAAATGACCCATGGGAGCAAAGACATAGGAAATTCATCAAGCTCTAATTTCTATCTTTAAAGTTTTGCGGTAGGGTGCACCATTTTCCAGTAATGAGTGGAAAGCTACGAAAACGTACCTTCAAAGACTTCCCTCAAATTGCCTTCTTTAAAGAACTGATATCTCCAAAACTAAACATTTTCTGAAAGCAACGTATGTAAGTGAAGTTATAGGAAATTTATCAAGCTTTAATTTTCATCTTGATAGTTTTAGCTTCGAAAACTCTCTCTCAAATTGCCTTCTTTCAAGAACAGATATCTCCGAAATTATGCATTTTCCCAAAATAATGTGTAGAAGCAAAGTTACAGGAAATTTATTGAGTTTCAATTTGTATCTTGAAAATTTTGCGCTAGGGCACACTATTTCCGAGTTATGAGTGAAAAGCTTCAGAAATGTACTTTTAAAGACTCCTTTCGAATTGTCTTCTTTCAAGAACAGATGTTTCCGAAACTATGCATTTTCTCAAAATAACTTAAAGAAGCAAAGTTATGGGGAATTTATCAAGCTTCATTTTTTTTTCGAAAGTCTTGTACTGGAGGGCACACCATTTTCGAGTTATGAATGGAAAACATCGGAATCGTGCCTTTAAAGACTTCTCTCAAATTATCTTCTCTCAAGAACAGATATCTCCGAAACTATGCATTTTTTCAAAATAACTAATGAGAGCAAAGTTATAGGAAATATATCAAACTTTAATTTTTATATTGAAAGTTTTGCAATAAGGCGCACCATTTCTGATTAATAAGTCACAAACTTCAAAAATGTACTCTCAAAGATCTTTCCTCAAATTGCCGTTTTTCAAGAACAGATATATCCGGAACTATGCACTTTTCCAAAATAACTTATAAGAGCAAAGTTATAGGAAGTTTATCAAACTTTAATTTTTATCTTGAAAGTTTTGAGAATAAGGCACACCATTTCCGAGTAATAAATGACAAACTTTGAAAACGTAATTTCAAAGACCTTCTCTCAAATTGCCTTTTTCAAGAACAGATTTTTCCGAAATCATGCGTTTTTTCAAAATAATATATGGGTGTAAAGTTAAGGGAGATTTATCAAGCTTTAATTTTTATTTTGAAAGTTTTGCGCTAGGGCGTACCATTTTCAAGTTATGAGTAATAAACTACAAGAACATTGTAATTTCAGTTCTGATTATTATATTTCAATTAGGGGACCTCCCTAATGACATTTCTAAGTCAATTGGTAGTACAGATGTTAGTTGCCCTAATTTTCATATTTCACCTGGACTATGGGAGCTTGTTCAATGCCCGTGACTGTAAAGCAGGTTGCATTCAAGTTAATTGAGTGGTAGGAGTTCTGAACAGAAAATGGAATGTGGAGCTTTCTCAAATAGCAAAGATAAATTGTATTAGACTTCGAAAAAAATCACATTGTGAGCAAAAGACCTTGTCCTCTGCCTATAAAAAGAACCTCATCGTTTACTTGATAAATCTGACAGTAAATCAAACGGTCAGAAAGTGAATGAAACTACGGAGCAGGTCAATATGAATTTGATTTATATAAATATTAGTTGCATTGTTATTTTCAAGTATTGATAGTGCATTGCTTATTTAATAAATTTTTATTCGATACCGCCATTGATTGAAATGAATATTACCCCGTGTAAAAAACTTATTAATATTAAGATATTTGTGCAAATTTCAATAATTGATTGAACTTTTTCATTGATAGTCATTTGAATAATAGGTACATGCTCTCGCGTAATTAATCTGATTTTATTCTCCAGGAGCTGCAAATTTAGTGCTGAAAATTCAACGGAACATTGGGACCCCTCCAAACGAATGCTTACGTAGCCAGAAATATTTTAATGCAATTATGACATTTAACTACCCGGCAACGGAAAATATTCAATAGTTTGAGGCAGTTTCTCGTGAAATGGAATATTGTTGTTGAAATTGTATAACGAACTTTTTTATAGCGATAAACTCTCTATAACATAGATACTGCTCAAAATTGGTAGTGGCCCTTCTCTTTCAAAACCAACAACGTGAACAACCAGTCCACATTTTAAAGAAGAAGGATTAATCTGAAATAATTGGATAATGTACCGCCCACAAAAAGGTCTGACCCAGCACCAAAGACTCAAAAAAGTGAAGAGTGTAAGCCTTATTTCAAATTTAATTTGAAAATTCAAACCTACTGATTGAATCTACCTAGACTTCACCACTATAGCATTAACAAATGTTACCAGCGCCATCTCTTATTATAAAAGCATAACTTACAAGCATTAACGGAAATTGACGTCCTGTATACCTGGTTTTAAGAATACAAAAGTGTATTCGAGTTCTTATACTGTCTTTTCACTCTTTATAACGAAAACTCTTTATAACGAAAAAAAACAATCGGTCCCTTGATCTTTGTTATACGGAGTTAATACTGTAGTAGATATAATCTGAGCATTTTGGGATCAATTTTGTATTGCCAATATTTTATTATTCTAGTTCAATAATTTTCACGAAATAAATTTGACTGACAATAAAAGATGTTGTAGCTTAACGCAAATCTCAATTATTTGAAGTTCACGATCGCTGTGAAGCCATAAAAACAAGTTCGTATGGACGTTTGTAGACGTCTATGATCCGCAAAGGCACTGACCTCTTTATAAGACCGTTAATAATCTTCTCATAGACTTTAATCATATTTCTAGCTCAGCGTCTTCTTTGCTTTTGTGCTGTCTTCAATTTCCAGCGTCGCAAGAATTTTACAAGATAATTTGATTTGTCCTGATAAAGAAATGGAATTGAGAATGCTTTAGAAGAAAAAAATTATAAAGTGGCAAAATATTATTATTTCTGATTGTATCCCATGATTTCTTGCTTTTTAAATTTGATAGATAAGAATCTTCGAAGTGAAGGGATTATATTTCAATAAGAGGATAATTGAAATTATTTCATAGCAAAAATAGAAGGCTAAAAAATATCAATAACACTCATTACATGCGACATGTGCCTAAATACCACGCTGCTTTTATTCTGTTCTTATTTATTGTGTCACAAAACATTGTATCTATAGCTAATGCATGTTTTTCGACATATGTGTCTTGAACAAAAAACATTAATATCTACCAAAACTGCTACATTTTCGTCACACAAATAATCTTTTTTGTTCTGTGCTCTATCTTTTAGTAACATATGTGTTTGTGTGCGAGCACGAATGCGTGAATAAAGGGTGAGGGAAAATTGAAGTGACAAGCAGTGCTGTGACATGTCAACCCAAACTGTGATATAAATTTTATTAGAAGGGGCATAAACAATGTTTGGTGAAATCAGATTACCTAGTACAGTAGTGTTTACAGTATTCCAATAAGTGAATGCAACGTGCCAAACGCTCTTTGGGTTGCAGGTTGCTTCACTCTTCAATAAGTTCATCTCCAGTTACAAATAATTATATCCAAAAATATACGTCTAATAATCAAAAACCCAATCTAGATTGTATTTAGTAATCTACGACTATCTTACAAAATCAATAATATAAAATAAAATCTATTATTTCTATATTAATACCTTCGCGCTCGTGCCGAGCGCTCCCGACGGCGTTTCGGTTCCAGTCGGCGCGAACAACTGTTTCGGAATTTGTTTTCATTCAGTCACCGTGCGCCGCCGAGTAGGAGTACAACTGTGTAGAAGTGATGTTTTTGGCGTGTTTATTACGATTTTGACGTGCTTTTTCGCTCTTTAGTGTCAGTGAAGTGTTTGAGGGAACATTTTTAAAGTTGAGCTGACTATTCGGACTTGATTTGGACACTTCTCAGAAGCAAAATGAAGAATTTGCACCAAGGAGGCGTGTGTTTTTATCTCGCCGTAACTCTAACAGGTGAGTCAGAGTCACTTTCCAAATGGCTTGCTTTGTTTCTACCTGCATTCAGGTGTTTATTGTTGACGGATTTTAAATTTTAAATGTCTTGTAAATATTGGAAATTATCAATGAACTATCAGTGAAATTATCATATCGATAAATAATCAAATATTTAAATAACACCATTTGTTTTTTGTTATTTTAATTGATATTTGAGGTTATGTTTGATAATTCACTTTTGTTTTTAGTATCAAACAAATGAATATCGGTACCTATTTGAACGTTTTTGCTAATATTTTGCAATTTCTGGTTATTATTTTGCAAATTATACAAATCTGAAAATTTCTTTTTTATTCATCGATACAATATTGGCTCATTTTATTACGTAAATCACTGCAAACCCTTGATTTTTTTTTTGTAACAATATGCAAAACTTGGTAGTTCAATTTGAAAATTAGGGCTGAAAAATAAATCAACATATAAATTATTATACTATACTCTTTTTCGTCGAGCTTAGAATTATGCACGGAGAAACTTGCGGTTCATTTGTTTTCACAAATGACGATTGATTAGCAATTTGAAAAATTTGTTTACCTACTATTTAATTTTACTGGCTTTGAAAAAAAGAACGTTACATGCTTGATTTGTCGGGCAAAAACAGTGTAATATATTTTTTTTATAAATTCAGGATTGCCATATTAATTTTCAGAGCCACTGATCTTGGAAATAATGAATCTTTGACTTCCAAGAACTTGAAAAACCAGAACTCTTTGAATCTATTGATCGATAAATCATTAGCAAAAATTATTGAAGATCCTCTGACTCTATTTTACCAATATTCGCACTTTCAAATTTCTAGAACCACTGGTTCACGAAATACTGAATTTTTTATTTCCAAAGAACAAAAAAATCTAGTAAGTTTTTGGCTTTACTGATTGATAAATCATTAACAGAATTATTTAGAAAATCCTAGCCTATGTCACTTGGACCACTGACTCTTACTCAACCAATGTCTATACATTCAAAATTATAGAACCACTGGTTCAGACAATATTAAATTTTTTGTCTTGTCTTGCAAGAACAAAAAAATTCCGTATATTTTTGGTTTATATATCAATAAAGTATTAACAGAAATAATTCAATGTATTATTTGTCTTGTCCCTCAAGCCTCTGACCCTACTCTACTGATATCCGAAGTTTAAAATTTTTAGAGCCACTGGTTCAAGAAATACTAAATATTTTGTTTTTCAAGAGCAGTAAATACAATAACTGTTGGATCTATTAATCGATAAAGAATTAACAGAAATAGTTCAACGAATTATTGCTTTTGTACTTCAATAGTAGTTATTTTTTCAAAGTTTTAGAATCTCTGGTTCAGAAGATAGCTAATTTTTTGTCTTCCCAGCACAGGAAAAATCAATATTATTTGGAAAATTTGGATCTTTTAATCGATGAAGCGTTGACAGAAATAATTGAATAAAATATTGTTTGAGTTCCTCAAGCCTCTGGCCCTACTCTACCAATAACCGCACTTTCAAATTTTTAGAACCACTGGTTCACGAAATATTGAATTTTTTGTTTTCCAAGAACAAAAAAATCCATTATTATTTTGGCTTTATTGATTGATAAATCATTAACAGATGTGTCCTTTGAACCATTAACTCTTACTCAACCAATGTCCACTCATTCAAAATTATAGAACCACTGGTTCAGACAATATTTAATTTTCTGTCTTGTCTTGCAAGAACAAAAAAAAATCACTATCTTTTCGATCTATTAACCGATAAATCTTTAATAGAAATAATTGAAAAAATTATTGCTGCTGCCCCTCAAGCTCCTGACCTTACTCAGCTAAAATCTGAAATTTCAAATTTTTAGAGCCACTGGTTCAGGAGATACTGAATTTTTTGTTTTCCAAGAACAGTAAATTCAGTATTTACTGGATCTATTAATCTATGAAGATTAAACAGAAATAGTTTAATGAATTATTGCTTTGGTCCTTCAATACTCGAACCCTAAAAATCACTTTTTCATAGTTTCAGAACCTCTGGTTCAGAAGAACCACTGCTTCACGAAATACTGAATTTTTGTTTTCTAAGAACAAAAAAATCCATTATTTTTTTGGCTTTATTGATTGATAAATCTCGGATAAATCATTAACAGATGTATCTCTTGAACCATTAACTCTTACTCAACTAATGTTCACTCATTCAAAATTATAGAACCACTGGTTCAGAGAATATTCAATTTTTTGTTTAGTCTTGCAAGAACAGAAAAATTCAGTATCTTTTTGATCTATACATCAATAAAGTATTAACAGAAATAACTCAATGTATTATTGCTTTTGTCACTCAAGCCTCTGACCCCACTCTACAAAAATCCGAAATTTTAAATTTCTAGAGCCACTGGTTCAGGAGATACTGAATTTTTTCTACAGTCACTATGGAATGATACCCATTCCACACGCTGTAGCGTGCGGAATAAGGGTCATTCCGCACGCTTAGAAATTCCTACGACAGCCGCGTGGCGTCGCGAAAAAACTGTTCCATTGCTGTCATAATTTAATTCCTCTTTGATTTTCTTATCATTCCTCTCCAAAAAAATATCAATATGAGTATTTTTATCAAAGTTTTATGAATTGGAATGAGATCAATGAAGCAAATTCTTTCTCAAAAAACTGCATATTTTGGTTATAAATATTTCCGCGAACACCTTTGACTGTAGAAAAAATAACATCCGTCACTCGTGCGAATCGATCATTCCATGCTCATGTGAATTCTGCCACTCGACTTCGTCTCGTGGCTGAATTATTCGCATTCGCATGGAATGATCTCCATTCCGCACTTGTATCGGAATATACTATTTTGTCTTTCCAGAACAGGAAAAAAATCATTATTATTTGGATTTATTTATCGATAAAGCATTAACAGAAATAGTTGAATAAAATATTGTTTGTGTCCCTCAAGCCTCTGACCCTAATCTATCATAAGCAGCACTTTCAAATTTTTAGAAGCACTGGTTCACGAAATATTGATTTTTTTGTTTTTTCAGAACAAAAAAAATAGGTATTTTTTCGATTTACCAATCGATAAAGGATTAACAAAAATAGTTCAATAAATTATTGATTTTGTCCTTCAAACTCGAACCTTACTCTACCAATAGTAATTATACCGAAGTTTTAGAATCTCTGGTTCAGAAGATAACTGTTCATGAACAGGAAAAATCAATATTATTTGGATTTAAAAATCGGTAAAGTATTAACAAAAATAGTTTAATGAATTATTGCTTCTGTCTCACAAGCCCCTAACTCTTCTCTATCTATATCCGCATTTTCAAATTTCTAGAACCACTGGTTCATGAGATACTAAATTTTTTGTTTTCCAAGAAGAGAAAAGTTCAGTATTTTTTAGATTTATTGATCTATAAATCATTAAAAAAAAATTATTTCAGAACTCTTGTTTAAATCCTTTGAACCACTGACCCTTCTAAATCAAGAGCTACACTTACAAAGTTTTAAGACCACGGATTAAATAATAATGAATTTTTTTGTCTTCCAAGAACAGACATTGAGTATTATTTGGGTCTATTAATTGATTAAGCATTAACAAAAATAGTTCTATTAATTATTGCTCATGTCTCTCAAGCCTTCGACTCTCACTCTACTGAGAGCCGAAATTTCAAATTTTTAGAGCTCCTGGTCTAGGAGATTTAAATTTTTTTGTTTTCCATGAATCGAAAATTTCAGTATTTTTTACTTCCCCGATCTATATAATAGGGGAAGTATTGTAATCCAGATTTTTTGATGGATCTTCACATTTTAGACCCTACTGAACCCAAAAAAACATAATTTAAAAAAGTCGGTATGACTGTCGGTTTGTTTGAAAGCACGATAACTTGAGGACGCGTACGAATTTCCGAGTGAAATTTTATATTTAAGTTTTTCATCAAAAAGCTAGGTTCAAGTTCGTAAATGAGCTTTTTTCAACCAGTGGTACCAAAACTTTATAGATGGAACTTTTTAGTTTTTTGCGTTTATTTTATAAACGGTAGTATTTATCATAAAATATGAAATGACTAAAATTGATCCTCGAATACTTTGGCTCAACATTCACCTGAAACATTTCTTAAAATTACTAGCGGTTTTGTAACAATTTAAGAAACCAGAAGTGAGTAATAAATTCGTCGTAACATCTGGGCATTTTTGTTGTTTAGGTAGCGATGCAAGTGCTTGCAACCACTTGTTTCATTTGTTCCTCACATGCACGCATTTTTCAGAGTTCGTTGCCTTCGGCTATTTAGAGTTCCAATGGCACAATAGCGTAACCGGCTAGCCATGCCCAATGCTCGTTTTAGCATTTTGACTGTGGATTTCAGAAGCGGCGACAGCAAATATTTTTATTTCAAAGAATTTTTTTGCCTTTAGAATTCCAAACAGGGAATATATCAAGGTATTAACAGAAAACAAATGAAAATTGTAATTTAATGTCGTTACTAAACTAGCACACCCGATAATTGATGTGTTTGATTAGTTTCAGTGCAAGTGCTATTAATTTATAAATTAATTGCCTGGAGTAATTAACAATTGTTGTTATACAAATTTGTGTTATTAATTAATTATTCAGTAGATTAATACTGCGCACGTATCGTATGTCATGTTTTATTGGGCTTTATGGAGGAATTATTCATAATATGTATTGCTTTATTCTGTAATAAATAGGTCGTTATTTAGTAAAATAAACAAACTTTTTCTAAAAATGTATTCTGAAATAATTATTTCAATACGCCACCAACTTTGCAATTCTGTAATGCAGGTTGCAGATGCATCTGAAATAACTATATCAATTATAATACGAATTTAGTTACACATTGAGGAAGAAACATTATATACTAAATTTCCGAAAATAGTATCCGCTTTATAAGTACTCGAAGTTAATTTTTTTTCCTGTTAAAACCACATCATGTAAGTCCCTCTATGGTTGCAATTTGCGAAATCACTCGGAACTGAAATAATTAGTAGGGCGGTTTTACACCGACGAGTAATTACTCACCGACCGTTGTATACCGACATTTCAGCTGTACATTTCAAATAAGCCACTAATTTTCTTGTCGGAAATTATTTCTAATTTTAAAATTTCACCTATTGGTACAAGTAGTAATTAACGAACTTAATTATAAAGAGGAAATAAACTTTGTGTTAGTGCCAATTTCGAAGCTATCACGATAATGATAAGAATGAGATTAAAGGCTATTTAATTGATTTCATCAAGTCAGGAGATGATATTAATTAAATTGCCGGTCGCTTCATAATAAAATAACAAGAGGTAAAAAATCTGACGTGAACATCACGTGACTTACTTGTACATCATTGGATATATATATATATATATATATATATATATATATATATATATATATATATATATATATATATATATATATATATATATATATATATATAATACGATGTGATTCTGTGTTTGATCGTATATATCATTGGATATATATAATCAAACACAAAATCTTATCGTTCCACAGTTAAACGTTTTGGATTTACCCAAGAGA
Source organism: Dromius quadrimaculatus (assembly GCA_963989225.1). Classification (NCBI taxonomy): domain Eukaryota; kingdom Metazoa; phylum Arthropoda; class Insecta; order Coleoptera; family Carabidae; genus Dromius; species Dromius quadrimaculatus. The sequence continues at coordinate 5,713,018 of OZ022334.1, read as the reverse complement.
TTCTAAGAATCTGTCAAGTAAAATGTGCTTTTTGCCAAGTCGGTTGCTATGGAAACAGTAGGCCATTATACTTATACTATACAACATTCCTAAATACTGATTTCCAAAATTGTACGACTACCAACAGATCTTAATTTATGTGCGAAATTAAAAAATAAATTCCTACTGAAGTGCACTTCCGGTTCAGTCTATTGTTATGAAAATAGTAGGCTAAATTCAGATGCTACAGCAGACTGAAATACCAAATTTCAATATTCTACATCTGATCGTTTCGAATTTATGCGAAAAATTCCAAAAGACTTTCAAGTAAAGTGCACTTCCGGCTCAGTTGATCTCAATGAAAATAAAATATAAGCATCTAGACGGCATAATCGTCCTAAATACTGAATTCTAACAATCTACGTTCAATTGTTTTGGATTTATGCGGAAAATTAAAAAAATGTTTCGAATAAAGTGCTCTTCCGGCTCAGTCGATAGCAATCATAATGCAAGGTGTACAACTAGATATTATAAAAGTGCCTAATACAAAATTTAAATATTCTACGACTGATTGTTTAGAATTTATGCGAAAAATTCTAAAAGTCTGTCATATAAAGTGCACTTCCATCTCAGCCGATTGTTACAAAAATAGAATAGGACCATTGAGATGCTACAGCAATTTCAAATGCTAAATTCCAGTATCCTACGGCTGATCATTCTGGATTTATGCGGAAAATTAAAAAAAAGTCTCAAGTAAAGTGCACTTCCGGCTTAGCCGATCGCAATCATAATGCAATATGTACAATAAGATGTTATAGAAGTTCTTTATACAAAATATCAATATGCTATGGCGGATCAGTCTATATTTATGCAAAAAATTCAAAAAACGTTTCAAGTAAAGTGCACTTCTGGCTTGGCCGATTCATACAAAAATAGCAGATAACCATTCTGATACAACATCAAGTTCAAATACTGAATTTCAACGTCCTACTGTCGATCATTCTGGATTTATTAGAAAAATTCGAAAAAAGTTTCAAGTAAAGTGCACTTCCGGTACAGACGATTGGAACCATAATGCGAGGTGCACAACTAGACCCTATACCAGTCTTAAATACAAAATTTTAACATTATACGTCCAACCAGTTTTGAGATTTGCGAGTTACGAACATATCGATATCAAGCCGAAAATAGTCAAAATGGATTAAGGTATGCTCAAAACGAATATTTCCATCAAAATTTCGATAGGTGAATTTTGTTCTTTTCACAATACTTTCTTGTACTTAGTACATGTAAGTAAAAAGAGAGCAAACTTCAATTTCTTATTATAGTTGAAAAATGGATATATTTTTTAGAGAAATCATTTACCCCTGTAGTTTGTTTCAACTTTGACCTAATTAAACTGGTGTCATAGCTATATTGATCTACATAATTAGCTGATTGCAAGCTTAGCTAATTATGTTTCCAATTAATCGATAGTATCTCTAAATCAATCTCAAGGCCAAACTTCACTACGTCCACTTCCTGTGAGATGCTGATCTCACCAACTTTGACTTCTGCGGTGTTTGAGTTTGTCACTGCGGCCTCCACAAATCTAGTTTTCTGTTCTGAATTTATTAGAATTTTATTACGAAATTTTAGTTTAAATATACGCGCAATATATCATTTTCCCCACTTAGGCGTTCGCCTCCTATAATCCTGACTTATTTATTTGTGAAATTGATCTATTAATAAAATTTGAAATGACGAACTTCGATGAGATTATTTTTTTAACGGCATTAAAAATATCAATCCGTTTGATAAATACATTTATGACAAAATGTAATGGCTACAAGTTTATTGCACTTCAACAGATAACAGCTGAGACGGCAGTCAAAATCTGTGCTGCCATCTGTGAGCATTGAATAAACTAATCTAGTTACTATATTTATGTTTTTTGTTTTGTTACCTTGACAACTTGTTCTTGTCAAAATCATTCAACGATTTATTGAAAACTGTGGAATATTGTATTAAATTCGATTCTAAAATAATGAATTTAGTGAATTAAATTGAAAATATTGCTACAATTCTGCAAGCTTCTATTCTTAAAGAACGGAAAACACATAACCTACAAATATAATAAAACAAAATTTGGTAAATGAATTAATTGTCTTCTGGAATATTTATACAATATTACCTACATTTTTTGTTTTTTGTTTAGCAGATTATGTTTTATTTTGCGTGGCACACATTATTGGAGCGACACAAATGTGAAGTTTGTAATAGTAGGGGAAGAAATTTGTATTCATATTCACTTTCCCATTAAGCCCTGATCAGAGGTGGACTCACATAAGACTCACTTGAGAATTTGAGTCTTAAGAAGAAGTTTTTTGAAGCAACAAAATATTTTTGAGTCTTGGCCATTCACACGTGTAGCTTGTTTGTTGCGTCAAAATGTATCTCTTCTTCCATTTTTAAAATAAAGTCCTTTAAAAACTGATTTGTTCCATTGGTACTTTTGTACTAGATTATTCAAAAAGAATTCGTATTGAACTATTGAGAAGATTATTTATAATATGATGAAAAATTGTTTCTGAATGATTAGAGTTTGAATACTACTAATAAAATTCTTAAAAGACTGTAAATATTCTGTTCTCAATTCTTTTATAGTAAATAAAGACTCTCTCTACATATCCTTTATTTTTTTAACCCCAGTCTCTTTTTTTGTGTTGTTCTCAAACTCGTTTCCAAAACAGCAATAATTAAATAAAGAAATGTATTTGCTATATTTTTCTGCCTTTCGCACATTACAAATACGATAAAAAGAATTAAATGATGCAAAAAACAATAAAAGCCAAAGACAGAGATTACCATGAAGTTATCAATGAGAAGAGGAAACGACAAAGACTCAAAATAGCGGCGCCTCTATTTGACAAGCGACTCAAATTTTTTTCTCTTCTTTTTAAGACTCAAATTCTGAAATAAGTCCTCTGTGAGTCCACGTCTAAACAGGGCTTCAGGTGATTAATTTAGGACACAATTAATTTCGGTCATCTAATTTGCTGTTTTGCGTTCCAGAAAAGCAATAAGTTTCAAATACCTCATAGTATTTTGATCATTATGTATGAGTAGGCAAGATTTTGACATGGAGTACGCACGTTTCAAATAAATTTGCTGTGCTAATCAGAGCGTCTTCCTAAGGTTGCACCCTGCGAAATCTTTATCATCAAACGTATACATTTTCACAGGTTTAAACTTTAGTAATAATTTAATCGAGTTGACAACTCACAAATATCAAAATCAATAATTGTTGCTGCTACTTGATCAAATAATAAATTATGAAAGCATCTGAACGGCTTGTTAATTCATGGAGAAGGAGGAATAAAAATGCTGAAAAAAATTAAGAATTTGGAAAAAGTTATTGAGTAATAATGTTGCTGCCGACAAGTTCTACTAAAGATTAAATTCAATTTATAAATTTCTGTTAGCACATCCATATTAAAAATAAAATATTGTGGCGCACGAGCCGTATTTGTTCGTTCGCGTATCGTTCATCCGATTAAGTTGAATTACTATTGGTAGTTGTTGTTGGCACTTCCGTGAGGGTTCTTATTATAGTATCATCAGCATACATTAGGTGGCGCACGAGCCATATTTTTCCCTTCGCGCATCGTTCATCCGATTGAGTCGGAACTTTATAATATAATGTCTAATTGTATAGATATGGAAATAAGAATTATAAATTACATTAAAAATATAATCTGAGTTTGCTTATCTTTTATTATTAATGCTTTCAACGCCCTCTGATTTTAATTTCATACTTCGAAGGGGCGATACCACCCACTTTGCAAATCACTGCTTATACTTATTAACATTGCAACTGATATTTATTTCTAGGAATATTTATATTACCAAAATTCATAATGATCTGCTCTGTTATTTCGCTTACTTTCCGATCATTCGATTTATTGTGTGACCTCTTGAGTAAATGATGCAGTCCTTTATATAGGCAGAGGGAGAGGTCTCAATTACCTGCGTTGACCTGCGACAGTTCTACAGCCTTTCGAGAGACTGCTGGAAATATCTCGAAATATTTCAGACTCTTCATTGAATTCTTTTATCGGAGACGTAATTGTCATTTGAACGATTCACATTTCTCGATAAAGTATGTCGATAAAAAATAAAGGCTGAACAAAATTAAAGGTGAGGGGAAATATCAAATGATATATTGCCTATAATAGCAGAATCTCATTCTCGGAATGGTTGTGACAGTCAGTTGAATCTTATCGGTTAACAAAACAAATTTTGTTATCTTTATTGATTACGTCGCGCTTTTATTGAATAGCATTTTATTGTGAATTGCTGATAAGATGTGTTGACGTACAGGTGTCTTATCATTTTCACTTTTAAAATAGTTGCGGTAGATAACGTTCTGATTTGGCTCAATTTCTTACACAAATAGTTGACGAGTCGTGAAAAAAGAGGTGTGCATTGTGAGTGAAATTTCAGTCTTCATTAAATAGGCACTTTGAGGTGTTACAATAAGATATGTTGACGTGCAGGTGTCTTACTATTTTTATTTGTAATAATGCAACTAATATTTGTTTCTAGGAATATTTATATATTTACTTTCAAGAAAAACGACGCGGACCTTTATATGGGCAGAGGGTGAGGACTCTTGTCTACCTGCGTTGGCCTGCGACAGTTCTACATTTTTCTGGGAGACTCCTGATTAAAGGAAATTAGTTGCAATAATGGAAGCCATATTTATTTATCTTTGTGTTATATTTTAACAGTTTTTTGGAACAAACAATTAATTCCCTCTCTATTGAATGGATGTTTGTAGTTTCAGATGAAGCAAACATTAAATTTCATTTGATCACGTTCAAAATCCCTGCTTCGGCCCTTGATCTTGGTATCGGTTCAGGCTTTGGAGATGCTGTGTAGGCGATGGAAACGCAGTGATCGGTCAGCATAGGCTTTGAATTTAGATTGGTTAGTTTCAAACGAAATTGCTTTGTGCTATCGCATTGATACTGTGTCGAATGAAAGATGGAGATGGGCTCGTGTGATGGGGCGTGGATGAGTTGTTAGGGGTTGAAATAAATATGGAATATATGAAATATATTGTACTATTTTCAATGAATTGGCAGTATCGGGTTCGAATCTCTATTTTAGCGAAATCGATATCCGGAAGCATCTTAATACGCTGCTATCACATTTTGTGAGTGTATCGACATCAGTTGAAGTAAATAGAACAAAAAGCTCCAAGACACAAAGGGCTTAAGACTTTGTTTTATCAAGGGTCCAGCGAAGCTGATATCAGATATCTGGAGCACGTGTAGGAGCCATGGGCGTACGTGGGAAGCATTTCGAAGGATCATTTGCATTTTGCGTATGATATGGGTGATTTAAGGATTGGTTATGAATTGAATATTGATAAGAAATATTGAATTTTGACCTCAATTTTTATTTTCAGTAAACCGGCAGGATTGTGGCAATATTTTTTTGTACCAAATGATCCGAAAATATTAATTTATTTTATAGATTGAATAAATATTATATTGACACTTCGTAATGTCAGTGGAATTAGTGAGGATAATCTAAAATAAATGAAATTAAAATTTATGCATCAATAATAATTGAATTTAAAACATCTGTCGGTAATATTTAGTTAAAATGAATTTATTGATGTACAAATAATGTATTGATTCGATATATGAAGTCATTAATGAAACAAATGATATGTAACTGTATATTATCAAATATATTATCATGGGACCGTTAGCTATGGCGATAATATAAAAATATTTTTAATGGTTCAACTTTTATATCACATATTCTCTCTGTAGTCGTTGAAAATGTAGTTCATTCTTTCTAGTAGAAGTCAAGTTACCTCAAAAGATATTCAAGGTCAATGGGCGCAAAAATCAGTTTTTCGTAAATATCTCGCTTCCTATTATTTAAATTGAATCTGCATCTATTACATAAATTTTAAAGCGTTAAATTTTCTATAAATTTTATTTTAAGCAATTTTTTATATGCCCAACCGTTTTTGAGATAGAGCATGAAGAAGCTGGAGGAGGAGATAATTTTGGTCAACGACGTTGTCTTCTTAAAGCATTTCTTATATTTATTTCAAGCAGTTATTAATAGCTGTTTCGTCACATTTTTTCTTTCTGCTCTCTTCCAAAATATTTCTTGATTCCATCCAGTCGCCGTTTACCAATAAATTAGGCCGCCTCCGTCTTACTGTGTTTTCATGGTTAATAAATATTACGACAGTGCTTTTATGTAACTTGAAAGAGTCTCATAGTAATTGCCAATTCACAATGTGCGTAAGCATAAGGAGTACGTAAAAACATAAACGTAAGAAATTATTTACGTTCACAGTAGTCGGACGTGAAATATCAAAATAAAGTGTTTTTTTCATTTTACGTTGGTACAAATTAGGGTTATTGATGTATTGTGTTGGTTTCTCTGACTGTCATTTTCAAATATTCTGTTAATTTCGATTCTGTTTTTTTTTTTGGTTCACTTTTAACAGTTCAGAGTTTAGTTTGTTTTGTTTTATTGTATGATGTCCGAAAAAGATCTTGTAATTGTTTCATTAGCATTGAAACTGCGTTCTTAAAGTCGCCAATGAGAAAAATATGAAGACGAGGAAGAAATTGTTGGTTTCTTTTTATTAATAATTCTATGTCAATTATATTTAAAGCACATTTAGATCCAGTGTGTTGTCAACTGTCAGATGAAATATATGTTTAAAGTTGTCGCACGCGCTATCAGTTGTTTCGTACGTAAACATAACATAAAGTTGAATTTATTCCAACTTAACGTTTCTCATTACGTAGCTCTTATGTCAGTACGTAAGCGTAAGAAATACGTAATAGTATTGTAAACATAGGCATTGAAATACAGTAGTTCAACTTTACGTTTATTTTCACGGTTACGTACTCCTTACGCTTACGTACATTGTGAATTGACACTAACGGTTAAGAATGTGTCCCTAAAAATGCAGTTTCCATAGATACGAACAGTTATAATAACTCTGTGACATTTTTTGTGTTCTTGTGCTTATCGCAGTGGAGTGAGTGGCGGCCTGTGCAGAAGGGCTCTGGGCGCCGCCTTCCCTTTAAAATTCAAAAAATGTTATGTCCAAAATGTATATTCCGATTATGCTTGCGTTGCGATCAATTTAATTTAACTTGCAAACTGCATGACACAGAGAAAACACTTAAATGAGCTCTACGGCGCTTCCATACTCCGCCCAAGGTCGATACGGCGATCGTCAAGACAACCACCGCTCTAGTGGTAATGCTAGCGCCTGTGATACGCTTGCATGTCGACTCTGCTTAGTTCACTCTTGTAAATAGTGAGTAGTGGAGCCTTTGCAATTTTTTTAAGTTTTATAATTTTATTAGACATTGGACTAGACTTTAAGGACAATTATGAAAGTGGATGAAATTGAAAACCGTATATTTGGCGCTTTGTGCTTGAATAAAAACTTGAAATAGAACAAATTGGTTGTCCAACGCCAGAATTAAATAGTGCAGAAACAGCGACAGTGCAAAAATAAACATAAACTGTCTAAAAAATATTTCTATGACAAAAAAATCTGACGTGGACATCAGCTGATTTACTTGTACATCATTGGATAATCAAACACAAAAACGCATCTTTCCAGGCTAATAGATTTGGATTTATCCAGAAAATTCTAAACATCTGTCAAATAAAGTGCGCTTTTGGCCCAGTCGATTGCTATGAAAACAGTAGGTCATCATTTTTATGCTACAACATTCCTAAATACTGATTTCCAAGACTCTACGACTAACAGTTCTGAATTTATACGCGAAATCAAGACAAAATTTCAACAGAAATGCACTTCCGGTACAGTTGATTGTTATGAGAATAGTAGAGTATCATTCAGATGCTACAGCAGACTGAAATACTAAATTTCAATACTCAATAGCCGATCCTTTCGAATTTATGCGAAAAATTCCAAAAGACTGTCAAATAAAATGGACTTCCGGTTTAGTCGATCTCAATGAAAATAGGATGTGAGCATCTAGATGGTAAATTGTCTCACATACTGAATTCCAACATTCTATGTTCAACTGTTTTAGATTTATGCAAAAAATTCAAAAAATGTTTCGAATAAAGTGCACTTCCGTTTCAGACGATTGTTATGAGAATAGTAGACGATCATTCAGATGCTACAGCAGACTGAAATACTGAATTTCAATACTCTATAGTCGATCATTTCGAGTTTATGCGAAAAATTCCAAAAGACTGTTAAATAAAGTACACTTCCGGCTCAGTCGATATCAATGAAAATAGGATATAAGCATCTAGACCAGTGATGGCGAATCTTCTTGAGAAGTGGGTCAAATTTTGTTCATTATTTTTTTTAGTACTAGCTCGTGGGTCAATAAGTCTACTTTTTCATTGGTTCTCACTTTCACAAATTTTCCAAAAAATGTACCCTACTTTTTTGTTTGGAAACTTTTACTTCCGCAAGTGAATAGCAAAAAATAAAGGTCGACATCAGAATTACTCGAGAATGCAAAAGAATCTCGCGATCGAGTATCAAACAAAGTTTTTCTGGAAACCATGTCTCAAAATTAATAAAAATGTGAAAAGAAAATTTGGACATCTTGAATCAATCAACGTCACTTTTAATATTGCTATGATTCCAATAATCAGTCGGATGCGAAATATTTCGCACCCTGGCTGCGAAATATTTCGTGTCCTGTGAATAAAACAATAATTTCGCATGTTTCTAGTTTCCGTTATGTTAACTTTTAATGACAGTTTCCACAAACATTTATATATGTGAGGGATCCCATGGATCATTGAACTTTTTTTGCATACTTGATGGAAAACATAGGTTTAATTTGTAGAAATCATTAACGAAAAGTGCTAGTTTTCTAATTAACAACGCTTTTCTAATTGGCAACAAAAATGACATTGAAAAAATTACAGGTGGAACATATAAGAAGACAAAATTCTCTCGATTTCACCGAAAACAAATGTAAAGTCGCTTCTTCAGCGCTGGATTCATAATTTCGCGAGAATCTTCAACTTCCGACGCTTCTGACAAATTAATTTCTAATATTGTTTATTTGTTACTATGCTTCTATTAAGCAGCTGTCAAATCCGTTACGTTGTTTTTGCAAGAACACGACTTTGATTAGTATTGTAACGTGCGAGAGTGGGGAAGCTCGTAAAGACGTCCTTGTATGGGTGGAGCCTTTCGTCCTCGTTACGTCGCGCCGCATCGCAGCACATCACCCCTCCCGATGGAAGCCTCTAGCAATATTCGAGAAGTAGAAAATTCCAGAAGTAGAACATTCGAGAAATGGATTTTTCTATATATAAAGGCAAACCAAAGACTGGAAAAGTAGTTTGTAATGGAACTAGAACAGTGAATATCGAACAGTGAGGTAAACAGTATATATAAATAGTTAAATATAATTATCTGCGACTTTGTTTAAGTTAGAATTAAGTGACAAATAAATAAATATAGTGTAGTTAGTGATATAAAGAATAATAAAACTTTTATTTCAATTTATATTATTAAATAGTGATTTTTATTTGATTACAAACTATATTTGATCAAGCAATAAACATTACAGTATTTCTATAGAAAATTATTTCTATTCTTGGCGTCTTCCACTAAAGTTTTTCCATCAAGTATACAAAAAAATAGCATGTTCAACACGTAAGAAAAGCGATATTACTTTTCTAGTGTAAATTTAATTCAGTCGCTCGTTGCTCTCGCTCGTGAATTAAAATATTCACACTCGCCAGTGAACTCTCTCTTTTCTGTACTTGTTAAACAATCTACTATTGATTGCCTGTTCTCTATATTATGATATAAAAATCAAATAATGTGAAACGTAGCTCCACAACAGTATTGTACTTTCATGCGACAAAATCATAATCTTACTAGGGAAGTGCAACGCTGCAAATTAATTGAACGTATTCATTGAGTATAAAGTTCTGCTAGCCCGCAATTAGTGCGGTAACAACCCCTGCTTCTAATTAATATAATATTGACGCAGCTCAATTCGCAATTCCTGTTAAATGCCATAGCGACTTTAGCCCTTCGAGCTGACAACGTCAAAAATTTATGTGCAATGCGGAAGCTGCAGCCTTCTTATTAATCCGTTAGAAATATTTGGAGAACCCTCGTTTCAACCCCAAGTGCATCAATTTTTATATTTTATTGTTAAAGCAACAATTCATTTATTTATTACACTGCTCACTCACTGGATATTCACTATTTCACTGTTTACTATTCACTGTTCGTCAGTCAAGTAATTTGTCCATATATATACAGATGTCCATTTCTGGAAATATTCTACGTCATTCGAGAGTACGTCGACACGAAATGCTCCGCCCAGACAGAGCTGGATTCAGGGCTTATTTTATTTTTATGAATTATGGCACTTTTGCACGTTACAATATTATTAGCTTTTAATTTTAAATGACGTTAAAATAAAATTTTAGTCATAAAAATTTTGATATTAAAATAATATATTTTTCCAGAGAAACTAGTTGATAAATCCGTCTAACTTTAGAATATTTTCATGTAGATATTTTCCATATTCCAGTAAATCTAGATAAATTCGTTTTAGGGGTAGAACAAAAAAATCCATTTGTCAGAATCAAATATGTATTTTTAATTCCTTGGTCAGTGATTATTTTTGTTGCGAAAAAATTTGTTACTGGAATAAATTCAAGTTTAACTTTTTATGATTTATGCGTTGCAAAAAGTTTTTGTTCGTTTTGTGGGATTAAACAAAATTTTAATAAAAGTTTGAAGTCAACATAATTTTATTATCAAAGTTGGATGATTAAAGACCTGAATTAATGAAAAATAAATAAAATTTGAGGGCGTTGAGTTATAAATGTGAAAAATATTGGAACAAATTATTGTAGCTTTCAATTTAATATTGTAGTTTTAGGGGGAGCCGAATTGTGAATATACCCTTGAGGAATATACCTAGCATAGAAAGGGTATGATTTATCGCCCTTATTAGGGGATGATAGCGAAGAATGTGCTCCTGGGTAATGTGAATTTATGAACCACAATCTCTCGGTAAATATTTGATACATAGATGATGACGGATCTATGGATTCAGGTACGTGTTTATATCAAAGAAATCAAGCCCTTATTAAATTTCTCAGTGCGGACATGTTGTACATATTAATATAGGGACTAAATTTACTGTGTCAGCAGTTTTCAAACAACTGTCCCGTGAAATACTTACTCTTAGAATAGAAGCAATTTTATTTAATTTGGCTAATATCTCATCATTTCAACCTCCTATGAAATTAATTTTACTTAAGTGAAAATTTCTTGCAGGAATGTGCTGAAAATTTTTCGCTGTAAGTTTCCATTATAGTCACGTATTTCTACAATAGCTTTTTTAATAACGGTGGGATCCCGTTGAGGGCTGTAATACTTTTTCGGTAATAATGCGTTTTCATAAATTTATTTTGTTTTTATTACCATTTCCGTTTATTTTATGCTCGATATTTTTGCGGTAAACTTTTAATGGTACTACATTTACGGAGAATAATTTTTATGGTATACTATAGGATTTGATAGGTCATTTGTACAAATTGGGACAGAAATGGCTACTGTAACGCGGTGATTTAATTGTTACAGTGTACTTTATACTTCATTCCGAAAAAATAAATAATAATTCAAAAACTGCTGTAAAATTGAAAATTAATTCAGAAAACTGAATGAAATGCAAAATAAACGATTCCTGAATAAATAATCAAAACCTGAACAAAAAAAAATTATTCAAAAATCTTAAATACTTTTAACACTGAAACATGGTGCAAAATTAACAAATATCTTCCTTAATACAATGCAACAAAGAAGTAAACAAACTTAAATCACGAACAACCTCAAATATAGCAAAAGAAATTTCCAATGATAATAATAGCCATTAGTGCTCCAAATGACTAGAATCTAACGGGCTTAAACATAATCAACCAACTAAGTTCAAACATAATATCGAAAACCCAATAATCGACCCAAAAGACACGATTCAAAATCTACCGATTTAAACACAAGACAAATTAAGACATTTCACGGCCAACGACATCAAATAAAAAAATATCACAAATGCAATCGATGATGATAAACAAAATAAATAATACAAACGAACAATAAAAATCAATTAATAATTAAATAACAGAGAATAATGCGAGTTTAAATGAAGCTGATGTAGGTTATAACACAAGAAAAATTAAGACATTTTACGGCTTACGAAATCTTAAAAAACATTAAAAATGAAAACAATAATAATAAACAAAATAAACTGTACAAAGGAATAGTGAAATCTATTAATAATAAAATATCAGAGAATAATTCGATCCTAACTAAAGCTGTAATAATAAATAAAGAAGGATACATAATAAAAAATTTTGATTTTATTAATAATATTGATTGTACTGAATTAAAAACTTACCCCACTAATAAACTTGATTTCCAAATAGCGATCCAACAATCTTCTCTTACTATCGACAGCAATAAAAAATATTTCCAAATTAATATGAATCCAAAAGCTTCACCAAAAATTAATAAAACCAACGTACCAATTAGACCTTTAGTTAACTCCACGCAAGAATTGAATCATAAAGTATCTAAAAAACTCGTAAATGTACTTAAAACAAGGAAATAAAAATGATTTGATGAAAAAAACTGGAAGCCTTGATATAAATAGAGCCACTCGATTGATATTGTAACGTGCGAAGGTGTTATAATACATAAAAATAAAATAGGCCCTGAATCCGACTCTTTCTGGGCGGAGTGTTTCATCTCTTTGTGTCGCACTCTTCTTCTCAATCGAACATTCCAGCAACTTGCTAGAATGACGTAGAAATTTCTAGACGTATGGGCATCCGAATATATAGGGGCGAACAACCTGACTGAGTAGTAGTTCCTTCAAGAGCAATAAACATTACAATATCATTTGATATAGTCAACTTTTATACTAATATCAAAAATGAAAAATCATTATAATTAAAAATACCCTCAATTATAAAAAGTTTGATAGGAATTCCTCTGAACAACTAACAAATTGTCTTACTACACTATTTAGCTAAAATTACTTTCAGTTCATTAATAAATATTAAAAACAAAATAATAAAAAATAACTATGGGAATTTTTTTCTGGTATACCATTTGCTTTTCTGTTTCACTAGTTATAGAGACTGAATTACTCAATAACATAGAAAACAAAATTCATTAAATTGATTCGTTATGTTGACGATACTTTATGTATAACAGATCATAATAATCTTAATGAAAAACTAACTGAAATCAACAACTATAACTGCAACATAAAATTTTCTTCAGAAGAAAAATTGGGCACCAAAATTAATTATCTGGACTTGACTATTTCCAAATCATCTAATAAAATTATTTATAATATATACTGTAAATCCATTCAAACTGATAATATATATACAACATAAAAACACTGCGTTTAGGAGCTTATAATATCGTCTTGAAACGATACACTTGAACAAAGAAAATTAAAAACAATAGTTGAAAAACATCCACCCAACCATGACTGACAACGAATTTTATGATGGCAAAATAAATTATACTCAGAATTTAAACAAAAAAATAAACTTAACAAGCAAATGAAGTATAAACTGAATGATAAAAATAAACCCATAATCAATAAAAATCCCGTTAATAAAATTTAGACAAAATTTACATAATTCCAGTAGAAAACGCATGCAATACTCAAATTATTTGAAAACCGAAAATTGCTCATAAAACTAGAGGTGATTTAAAAAGCAACCATTCAACAATAAATAAAATTCATAAGCAAATAAAACACAAAGTCAATTATGAAAATAATGTGCAAAGAATCCGATGATAAAATTTAGACTCAATTAATAAAAAATTACATGCAATAACTGTATTATATGAAAACTAAAAAATGAAAATAACTTTAAAGATTGAAGTCAATTTAAAAAGTAAAATAAAATTGAAATGTACTGAATTCAAACAAAAAAACCTCAAACAATAAATAAAATTCATACGCAAATAAAATACACACTCAAAAATAGAAATAAACCCAAAATCAATTAAGAACTTCATAGAAAATCAAACTAAATTCTCATACACCGGTAAAGAAAACACAGGCATTAATTGAATAATTTTCAAAAATATGTATGAAAACAACTTATCAAACTGGAAACTGACAAAATAAACACAACCGTCGACAATAATAAGAAATACAATAAAATGGGGTTTGTAAATTAAAATATACAACTTGCTATTCAAATTAAATCCGACAGGCAGGACAAAAATTAGAAGATAAAGAAATTACCAAGTGATTTGAAATTTTCAAAACTAACTCAAATTACGCTCACCATCCTTGAAGAAAAATATTATGAACAATAGTTACTCATCAAAAAACGACTAAAAACAAATTTTATGATAACAAAATAAATTATATACAGAAGAAGAAAAAAAACCAACAATAAATGAACTTCACATGCAAATGAAATACAAATTCAAGGATGAAAATAACCCATAACCAATTGCTCATAAAACTGGAGGTGATTCAAAGAACAAAATACATTTAGAATATATAGAGTTAAAAAAAAAAACAATAAATAAGATTCATGAGCAAATAAAATACCAAGCCAATAATAAAAAGAATCCGATAATGAAATTTAGACTAAATTGGTAGAAAATTACATGCAATAACCAAATTTTATGAAACCCAATAAATAAAAATATTTCGTAAAACTGGAGTTAATTCAAAAAACCAAATGAACTTAAGTATAAAGAATTCAAAAAAACAATAATATATCATTCAATAATGAATAAAATTCATAAGCAAATAAAATACAAACCCAAAACTAATGAAGAATTGGATAAAAAATTCAAACTGAATTCACATACATCGATGAAAATAGCTCATGCAGTAACCAAATGATTTAAACAATATATATATATATATATATATAAAAACAGCTTTTGAAACTGAAAATCAACAAAATAAACACAACTGTCGACAATAATGAGAAATATAATTGAAATACGATCTGTAAATTAGAATATACAACTTGTGATTGGAATTATATCCGACAGACAAAACGAAATTTAAAAGATTGTTAAAAACAAAATTTTCAAAACTATTTTCAAATACGCTAACCCCTCTTAACAAAGAAAATCATTAACAATAGTTCAAAAACATTCATCAAATCAAAAATGCAGAATTTGAATCTAAAAAGAACCATTCGACGATAAATAAAATTAGTAAGCAAATAAAATACAAACTCGATAATGAAAATGAACATATAACCAATGAAGAACTCGATAATAGAACTTAATTCACATACATCGGTGAAAAACACATGCAATACTCAAATTATTTGAAAACCAAAAAATTATAGCTTATGAAACTGAAGGTGATTTGAGAAACAAAATTCAGCAATAAATAAAATTCATAATCAAATAAAATACAAACACAATAATAGATAAATAAATTCCCATATATCAGTAAAAAATCACATGCAATAACCAAATTATCTGAAAACCAAAAAATAAGAATAACTTATAAAAGTGGAGGTAGTTTATAAAACTGAATAAATTCACGATATACAGATTTTAAACAAAATAAAAAATCGTCCAACAATAAATCAAATTCACTAATGCCCGGTTTTATAAAGGGCTGAGTAATTTACTTCCAAAGTAAATAAAATTTACTCTGTTAAATGACAGTCGATTTTTTGACAGCAATGATTCTGTTGCCATAAAGAAATTCAAAACGATTAGAATTTGTTAATGGCCGGTTTTATAAAAGACCAAGTAAATTTACTCCCAAAATAAATTTATTTTACTTAACAAATTCTAATCGTTTTGAACTTCTTTATGACAACAGAATTATTGCTGTCAAAAAATCGACTGTCATTTAACAGAGTAAATTTTATTTACTCTGGAAGTAAATTACTCTGCCCTTTATAAAACCGGGCATAAGTAGAATAAATTTATTTTGAGAGTAAATTTACTTGATCTTTTATAAAATGGGCCATAATAATAATAATAAAAAAATAAGCCCAAAATCATCAACGCAACCGATACTAAAATATGAATGAACAAATTATTTGAAAATAAAAAAAAAAAACATCGCATGAAACTGGAGGAGGTATAAAAAACAAAATAAACTAGAAATATATTGAATTCAAACAAAAAAAAAATATTGAACAATAAATAAAATTCATGATCAAATAAAATACAAATTCAATGATAAGGATAAACCCAAACCCAAAAGAACTGAATAAAAAAGGTTGGACTAAATCCACAAATATACATAAGAAAAAAAAACTCTTGCAGCTACCAAATTATCTTAATATCAAAAAATAAAATAAACTTAACCATCGAGAATATTAAAAAATACAATAAAAGCGACTGCCCTCACAATACATGTTCTGCGTTTATTGGGAATCAATCCTTTGGTGGAGTTGGTAATTTTTATTTTTACCTGATTTTAAGCGTTGGCGCAGATGTCCAATGCGATTTTTTATTAATACCTGATTGTTACTTTTCGATTTGAATCTAAATATCAATAGTATAGTAGTTTCCAAGAACTATAGATTTAATTCCATCTTATTGTGATTCAACAGTTTGGAAACTCAATTTCAAAGTGCGGTATTTGTCTTCAATTTTGTGGGGAAATAGAGGAATGTAGGCACTGTAAAGCAATTCTGAAGACACATTCATCAGAACAGAAGGTATAGAATCACGTTTCAAAGCAGAAACCAGTCCGTTTAATTTGACATCAATGTTTGTATTGTACTTGATACGCGACTGTGATATGCGTTATTATCCATACTGTATAACATTGTAAGACAGAATCTGTCGCTTAGATGAAGTTAAGAAACAGGAGAAAAGAGCGAAAGATTGGTAACTGATTGTAAAAAATAAACCTTTCAAGAGGTTGCTGGAATTATCTTGAATTATTCCAAATGGTAATTAAGAAAACTCATTACATTATAAACCTTGTGAATACTCAGTTAAGCAACTTTTTGATAGATGAGTGGAAGTTTCGCTCAAACTATAAAAATTAAGGAAGCAGTAAAAATCCAGTAATTATAAAAATAACTGAGAATCTAGTTGTTCTCATTAAATACAACCCAATTAAGTCCTAAAATATGTATATGACCTGATATAATTAAACTCGTTTACTCCAAAATGCTTCAACTATGCGCTAGACATCACCATTTAGTTACTACGTTACAGTTATATTTTCAACAGCGAAATTCCCATGAAACAAAAAAATAATTCATTTCCACATAAAGCTAAACTCATTTTAACCATCAGTTCCTGAATAGCTAATTAAGAATGACCTTTTTATTTTCATAGGTCAGGAAAAACAGTTTGGTGCGTCAACTGTTGGTTTTAATATTTGCATGCTGGCAGTAGAGGGAGAGAGGAGGCAGGATATCCTAATTGAGGAACACCCTCAATGTCCCCGCCCGTGGATGAGATGAGATCAGCGGCTAACCATCAGCAGAGATAAACAATGAACTCTTTCAGAAATTATGATAGATCATGATATTGGTGGATATGTTTCCAATGAAACTATGATTTTATAATTATTCACATGATGTTTGCATTATCATGGTAATGAATTTTCTACAACTTCCATCCCAAAACTCTTTGTAGCACGAATAGTATGTGCACTATAACTTCTTGAATGTTAGAGAATAATTGCGGCTGAAATTATGCGACATTTTTTGGTTTTTTGATAGTATTCCGGCAACGAGAGACTCTAGCGATTCTTCTGTTATATAATTTTAAGAAGAAATCAAATTTTCTACATATTTCACCCCAAAATCTTTTTTGTGGGACGAATATTAAGCGCGCTACAACAATTTTGAACTTCAAGTACGACATTTTCTGGTTTTTCAGATATACTCCGCAAACAGTCGACTTGAGCGATTCTTCCGTCATATAATGTTTTGAAGAAGATTGAATTTCCCACAATTCCCATCCCAAAAACTCTTTTGTTCGACGAATAATAAGCGCGCTACAGATTCTTGAATGTCGGAGAATAATTGTGCCTGGAATTGTGCAGCATTTCCTAGTTTTTTAGAAATATTCTAAAAACAGTTGAATTTCATCTAAAAAATTTTTTGTACGACGCATAGTAAGCCCACTATTGCTTTTTGAATATTGAAGATTTATTGCGGTCAATAATGTACGACATTTTTTGGTTTTTTAGGAATATTTCAAAAACAGTTAACCTAGGCGATTTTTCGATCATATAATGTCTTGGAGAAGATTGAATTTTCTAGAATTTTCATCGCAAAACTTTTATACGATAATTAATAAGCGCGCTGTGAATTCTTAAACTTCGAAGAATAATTGCGGCTGAAATTCTAAGATGTTTTTCAGTTTTTTTAGAAATATTTCAGAAACAGTTGACTTCAGCGACTTGTCGATCATATAATGTATTGAAGAAGATTGAATTTTCTACACATTCCATCTCAAAAACTTCTTTGTGCGACGCATAGTAAGCCCACTACTGCTTTTTGAATGTTGAAGAATAATCACGGTCGAAATTATACGGAATTCTCAAGTTTTTTTAGAAATATTCCGAAAACAGTTGACTTCAGCGACTTTTTGGTTATATTATGTTTTGAAGAAGATTAAATTTCCCTACTATTTTCATCCTAAAAATTCTTTTATACGATGAATAATAAGCGCGCTATAGATTCTTGAATGTTGAAGAATAATTGCGGCCAAAATTGTACGACATTTTTTGGCATTTTAAAAATATTTCTAGAACAGTTGACTTAAGCGACTTCTCGATCATATAATGTCTTGAAAAAGATTGAATTTTTTACAGTTTTTAACCCAAAAACTTCTTTGTTCGACGAATAATAAGCGCACTATAGATTCTTGAACGTCGAAGACTAATTGCGGTCGCAATTGTACGACATTTTCTTGTTTTTTAGAAATATTCCTGAAACAGTTGGCTTAAGCAATTTTAGGGTTATGTAATGTTTTGAAGAAGATTAAATTTCCTACAATTTTCATCCCAAAACTTTTATGAATGACGAATAATAAGCGAGCTACAGATTCTTGAAAGTTGAAGAATAATTGCGGTTGAAATTATGCGACATCTTTTAATTTTTAAAAATATCTCGGAAACGGTAGGATTTAGCGATTACTCTGTTATATTAGGCTTTAAAAGAGATTAAACTTCCTAAATTTTTCATCCTAAAAATTTTTTTGTACGACATCTTCTGTGTTCTTAGAAATACTCTCAAAACAGTTGATTCTAGTGAATTTTCAGTCATGTAATGTTGTGATGAAGATTTCATTTCCAATAACTCTTAACCCGAAAACTTTTTCGTGCGACGAATAATGAACACACAATAGATTTTTGAATGTCGAAGAATAATTGCGGTTGAAATTATACACTTTTCGATCATACAATGTTTTGAAGAAGATCGAATTTCCTACACTTTTCATCTCAAAAACTTTTTTGTACGATGGATAGTAAGCCTACCACTGCTTTTCAAATGTTAAAGAGTAATCTCAGCCGGAATTGTACGTTATTTTTTGGTTTTCTAGAAATATTTCAAGAACTGTTGACTTAAGCGACTTTTTGGCTTTATAATGTTTTGAAGAAGAATAAATTTCGTATAATCTTCAACTCGAAAACTTTTTTGTTCGACGAATAATAAACGCCCTATAGATTCTTGAATGTCGAAGAATAATTGTGGCTGAAATGATATATTTTCAAGTTTTTTTAAGATATTTGAAGAATAGTTGACTTCAGCGAATTTTTGATCAAATAATATTTTAAAGAAGATTGAATTTCCTACATTTTCCAACTCAAAAACTTTCTTGTACTTCTTTCTAAATGTTAAAGAGAAATTTCGACCAAAATTGTACGATATTTTTAGATTTTTCAGGAATATTTCTAAAACAGTTGACTTTAGCGACTCTCCGGTCATATAATGATTTGAAGAAGATTGAATTTCCTACAATTTTCATCCCCAAAACTTTTTTGTACGACGGATAATATGCGCGCTATAGATTATTGAATGTCGAAGAAAAATTGCGGTTGAAATAATGCGACATTTTTTAATTTTTTGAAAATATTTCGGACACGGTAGGCTTTAGTGATTCTTTTGTCTTATAATGTTTTAAAAAAGATTAGATTTCCTACATTTTTCATCACAATTTTTTTTTTGTACGACGAATAGTGAGCGTGCTACAACATCTTGAACTTCAAGTACGACATTTTTCGACTTTTTGGATATACTCCCAAGACAGATGACTTCAGTGATTTTTTGGTCATACAATGTTTTGAAGAAAATTGAATTTCCTAAAATTTCCATCCCAAAAATTTTTTTGTGGCACAAATCGTAAGCGTGCTATAGTTTCTTGAATGTTGGAGAATAAGTGCGACCAAAATTGTACGACATTTTCTGTTTATCTAGAAATATTCTTGAAACAGTTGGCTTGAGCGATTTTTTGATCAAGAAGATTAAATTCCCTATAATTTTCATCACAAAACTTTTTTGTTTGACCAATAATAAACACATTATGGATTCTTGGATGTTGGAGAATAATTCCGACTAAAATGATGCAACACTTTTAGTTTTTCAGAAATATTTCAAAAACAATTGACTGCAGCGACTTTTCGATCATATAATGTTTTGAAGAAGATTGAATTTCTTACCATTTTCATCCCAAAAACTTTTGTGTGCGATGAATAGTAAGCCCACTACTGCTTTTTGAATGTTAGAGAATAATTGAGGTCGAAATCGTACGACTTTTTTTGGTTTTTCAGAAATATTTCTAAAACAATTGACTTGAGCAATTTTTCGGTCATATAATATTTGTAAGAAGATTAAATCTCCTATAATTTTCATCGCAAAATTTTCTTGTACGACAAATATTAAGCGCGCTATAGATTCTTGAACGTCGAAGATAATTGGTTTGGTTTTCTAAAAATATCCTCAAGACAGTTGACTTAAGCGATATAATGTTTCAAAGAAAATTGAGTTGCCTACTATTTTTATCTCAAAAACTTTTTTGTACGACGAATAATAAATGCGCTATGGATTTTTGAATGTCGAAGAATAATTGCGGCTAAAATTGTACAGCATTTCTTGGTTTTTTAGAAATATTTCTAAAACAGTTGACTTATGCGACTTTTTGGTCATGTTATGTTTTGAAGAAGATTAAACTTCCCACAATTTTCATCGCAAAACTTTGTTGTACAATGAATAATAAGCTCGATAGATTATTGAATGTCGAAGAATAATTGTGGCTGTTAACTTATCTGACATTCTTTATTTTTTTAGAAATATTTCGAAAACAGTTGACTTTAGCGACTTTTCGATCAAATAATGTTTAGAATTTTCTTTTTTGTACGACGAATACTGCTTTTTGAATGTTAAGGAATATTAGGCCAAAATTGTAAGACATTTTTTGGTTTTTCAAAAATATTTTGGAAACCTTGAGAGTCTAGCGATTCTTTTGTATTATATTCCAAAGAAAATTAAATTTCCTGTAATTTTTACCCCTAAAAATTTATCGCAGCACAAATAGTACAGCGTTTCAAATATTGACATTTTGTTTGCAGCGGAAAATCGACAAAATGTTCTGACGTTTTTCCAGTTTTTCATAAATATCTCAGAAACAGCTGACTTAAGTAAATTTTTTGTTATGAAATGTTTTAAAGAGGATTGAATTTTCTATAATTTGTACCCCGAAAACTTTTTTGTATCACAAATAGTAAGCACGCTATTGCTTCTTGAATGTTGAAGTATGAAAGGAGATTTTTGTCAACATTCTGAATTGACGTACAGCCACAATAAAATACAGATATTTGGAACAGTTTAGCACAAAAAACCCACATGTTAGTGACAAAAGAAGAACGTCTTTATTTGATTAACAAAAGACTGAATGAATAGGGCCGATTTAAAACAGCAGTATAATCTAGAGAGCGCAATTAAAATATTTCAAGATGCAGATGAATGGCTTTGTGAAGTAATAGACAGGTCATTTAGTTAAAAATACATATGAAGAGAAGTGCAGTTTCTGAAGTGCTTTTTATGAGTGCTTTTAATTTAAATTGAGGTTAAGAGCAACAGTTGCATATTTTAATGAAAGTTTTATTATTTTTATTATACATTTATCAAAGAATTATATTCATTTATTGTTTGTAAGAGCGCTACTTTAGACGATTTTAATTTGGTAATAAAAGAATTAACGCATTATTTACGATATGTACACTCACCTCTTAAAGTGCACCAGACCAAATATAGATTTCTTATCACACCTAATATATCATCAAATTAATTTTTATTTTTCAAGTTGAATATCCTTCGGAATAAATATACAAGAATAAAACATGGTTGAATCCAAATGTGTGCATACGTATAGACGTCATCGTTTGTTTGGACTTTTGGACGTTATAATTTAATGGAATGAAAATTAAACCCGTATTTGATCGAAAAAATAAACACTTATGTTTTCGTTTAGGATACTTTGCTCGCGCACGTAATTTATCCGCTCGTAAACATCAGGATGTGTTTATTTTATCCAAGAATCATAAAAATAAGAGAAATTGCTTTTTACGAAGGAAAGAAACATCTAAAAATAATCATTGGATCGAAGGGAAGAAAGTATTGTTATAAAATTCATAGCTAATACATTCAAAGCGCTCCTCCATCATGTACAAATTAAATCTCATCCAAAAACTGTCACTCCAATTTATATTTGAAGCAATTTCGCTAATTTCCTAATATCACTTTCTAAATTTGTTACGAACGATTCTGCTAATCCGAACGTACATATTTGGGGGTGTCGGCAACCAGGGTGTGAACCTCGAACAGGATATCGTGAGTAATAGGACGAATGTCGAACCGAACCGATCATATCCATTAGCAAAATCAGTTAACGTCTGCTTTCGCGACACTAAATCTCAATTGTTTGTTTAATTAAATGCACAAACACGGCACATGCGGGCTAGGAATTCTCAACATATACGAACCATTTACTAACGAGAATTTGAATGTTTACTGAAACTGATGGGAATTTCGGGCCTCACACTAGATCTGGAAAAATAAAGTTTTCATTCGAATTGAATTTTTTTTAAAATTTGTATCGTATCACTTACTGAAATATCTGCCAATTTCAATGAAATACAAACCGAATTTCGCATTTCCTCCCCCTGGGCAGTCTTCCTAATTGAACTTCCATCCTAAGTGCTCCGTCCTCCCCCGAAATTCTTGAATTCACCCGCTCAATGTTTCCATTTTATTGTACCGAGTGCGAAATCGGGGTAGTTTTAATGGACGGAAAACGAAAGATTTATAAAAACGGAGCGTTATGCTTTCATGTTTGCAATGGAGAAACTTAATCATGATTTATCTTCTAGAAACAAGGGTGAGTTTACCCTAAAATGTAAGTTTTACCCCATGAAGATATAGCACATGGGGCCAGCAGACGCATTTTCTAATTTTGAACATATGTTTAATTAGGCTTTAATGGGTACTTATGAGATGTTTCTTGTGATGTATTTGTTCAAATTATAGCATGACATGTGGAAATATCTCTTTCTATAATTATTGTGTGTGCTAGTGTGCTGAAAGAACAATAAATCATTGTATTCGTTTTATTGAAGCTAAATGGAAATTATAACTTCTGATCGCGTGATAATAATAGTATTGTAACGTTTATTGGGCTCACAAATTATTTCTGAAACAGTTGACTTGAGCGATTTTTCGGTCATATAATGTTTTGAAGAAGAATAAATTTTCTACAATTTTCATCTCAAAAACATTTTTGTACGACGAATGATAACAGAAATATTTCTAAAACAGTTGACTTGAGCGATTTTTCGGTCATGTAATTTTGAAAGAAGATTGAATTTTCGATACATTTCATCTCAAAACCTTTTTTGCACGACGCATAGCTTTTTGAATGTTGAAGAATAATTGCGGCCGAAATTGTACATTTTTTGGTTTTCTAGAGATATTTCTAGAACAGTTGACTTGAGCGATTTCTCAATCATATAATGTTTTGAAGAAGATTGAATTTTATACACATTTCATCCCAAAAACATTTTTATACGATGCATAGTAAGCCGACTACAGCTTTTTGAATGTTAAAGAATAAGTGCGGCCAAAATTGTACATTTTTCGTTTTTTTAGAAATATTCCTGAAACAGTTGATTTTGAGCGATTTTTCGATCATATAATGTTTTGAAGATCAAATTTCCTACATTTTTAATCGCAAAACTTTTTTGTACGACGCATAGTAAGCCCACTACTGCTTTCTGAATATTGAAGGATAATTACGGCCGAAATTATACGAAATTCTTGAGTTTTTTTAGAAATATTCCGGAAACAGTTGACTTAAGCGAATTTTTGATCATATTGTGTTTTGAAAAAGATTGAATTACCTACTATTTCCATCCCAAAAACTCTTTTATACGATGCATAATAAGCGCGCTATAGATTCTTCAATGTCGAATAATAATTGCGGCTGAAATTATACGAAATTTTCTAGTTTCTTAGAAGTATTTCAAAAACAGTTGACCTACGCAATTTCTCAGTCATATAATGTTTTTAAGAAGAATAAATTCCCTACATTTTTCATCGCTAAACTTTTTTATACGACGAATAATAAGCGCGCTATAGATTTTTGAATGTCGAAGAATAATTGCGGCTGAAATTGTACGAAATTTTCTAGTGTTTTAGAAATATTCCGAAAACAGTTGACCTATGCAATTTCTTAGTCATATAATGTTTTGAAGAAGAATAAATTTCCTATCATTTTCATCGCAAATCTTTTTTATACGACAAATAATAAGCGCGCTGTGGATTCTTAAACTTTGAAGAATAATTGCGGCATAAATTCTAAGACATTTATTAGTTTTTTAGAAATATTTCAAAAACAGTCGACTCCAGCGACTTTTCGATCATCTAATGTTCTGAAGAAAATTGAATTTTCTACAGCTTACATCTCAAAAACTTCTATGTATGACGCATCCCACTACTGCTTTTTGAATGTCGAAGAATAATTGCGGCCGAAATTCTACGACAATTTTTAGTTTTTTCAGAAATATTTCAAGAACAGTTGACTTTCTTACGTACTTTCGTACTATTTTCATCCCAAAAACTCTTTTATACGATGAATAATAAGCGCGCTATAGATTCTTGAATGTCGAATAATAATTGCGGCTGAAATTATACGAAATTTTCTAGTTTTTTAGAAATATTTCAAAAACAGTTGACCCACGCAATTTCTCAATCACATAATGTTTCTAAGAAGAATAAATTTCCTACAATTTTCATCGCTAAACTTTTTTATACGACGAATAATAAGCGCGCTATAGATTTTTGAATGTCGAAGAATAATTGCGGGTGAAATCATACGAAATTTTCTAGTTTCTTAGAAATATTTCAAAAACAGTTGACCTATGCAATTTCTCGGTCATATAATGTTTTGTAGAAAAATCAATTTCCTATAATTTTATCGTAAATCTTTTTTATACGACAAATAATGAGCGCGCTGTGGATTCTTAAACTTTGAAGAATGATTGCGGCTAAAATTCTAAGACATTTTTTAATTTTTCAGAAATATTTTAAAAACAATTGACGACAGCAACTTCCCGATCATACGATGTTTTGAAGAAATTCAAATTATCTACACATTTCATCTTGAATACTTTTTTGTAAAACGCATAGTGAGCCCACTACTGCGTTTTGAATGTTGAATAATAATAACGGCTGAATTTGTACGACACCTTTTGGTTTTTTAGAAATATTTCTAAAACAGTTGACTTGAGCGATTTTTAGATCGTATAATGTTTTAAAGAAGATCAAATTTCCTACAATTTTCATCGCAAAACTTTTTTGTACGATGAATAATAAGTGCGCTGTAGATTTTTGAATATCAAAGAATAAATATGACTGAAATTATATGACATTTCTTAGTTTTTTAGAAATTTTTCGAATACAGTTGACTTTAGCGACTTTTCGATCATATGATGTTTTGAATAAGAGTGAATTTCCTACACATTTCAGCTCAAAAACTTTTTATACAACGCATAGTAAGCCCACTACTGGTTTTTGAATGTTGTAGAATAATTGCGGCCGAAATTGTACGACATTCTTTGGTTTTCTAGAAATATTTTATATCCTGAAACAGTTGACTCAGGCGATTTTCCGTTCAAATAATATTTTGATAAAGACTAAAAAAATTTCCTATAATTTTCATCCATTGCAATTATCTATACTTCCAGTCAAGAACTTTTTAAACTGTTTACGTATACTGTCATTACCGGTATCAGGACGTCATCAAATAGTCTCTCTTACAAGAAAGGCTCTGAAAAGAGTCATTTTTAGATACATTTCACATACATATGATCCACTTGTTCTCTTTTTTCAAGTTTTCTCCTAATAACTTGAAAAATACTGCCTTTAGCGGAAAAATGGTCATATACTAAATTGATCTAAATAAAGTTCCCTACACTTTTTTGCAAGGATCAGTTCTAAAAGAGATATGGAGAGGGAAAAATGTGGAGTTCTTTAATAATTTTAAATTGTTTTTCCTTCATATCTCCGTTAGTATTAATCCAAGCAAAAAAGTGTGGTTAGCTTTTTTGTAGAGAATTTTATTTAGATCAATCTAGTATCCAAGCATTTTTCCGTCAAAGGTAGCTGTTAAGTTATCAACGGGAAACTTAAAAAAAAGAAAATTCTTACACAAATGTTTGTATTTTGGCTAGCAGTGCCCCCGAGCTTGCTCATATTATGATGATTGAGATTTCAATTACTTATATGATAAATAAAATGTAGCTCGTTGCGCTATTACTGGAGTGTCAGCGTAACTGTGGGACGATGCAACGTATGCGCATGCTTGAGGTGGAAATAGGGGGAATATTTTGTGCCTCATCGTAAAATAAGCAGAACCCGCGTATTATTTATGAGCGACCTGCTATTTAATCCAGTTGTCCTCTTTAATATCAATAATTTTTAGGAGTATTGATAATAACATGAATATTTATTCCAATTATGGTGGAACAGGCAGACGAAATCGCAGATATTCTTTGTAGTTCGTACTCAATTTTACTTGCGTAGAATTTCTTACAATTTCTTACGAATACTTCAATATTTCTGCTACGTTGCAGTTTTGGGAGTAGGTTCTTAACTCAAATTCTAGGATCGTCGTTCTTTTGATGGATTTTGAGCCTTTTGATTTGTTGCTTATGATCTTTTAGTTGGATTCTTTAACCTCATTTTGTTTTAATATTAATAATATAAAAGATTGAATTGCAGACCAAATCTGAAAGAATGCCGTTCAAATCATGGAAATTAATCTAATAGTCTCAATATTAATTAATGGCTCAGCAAGGATTTTGCGGAGTTGCTCCGCTTCTAAACGGATTTTTCAAGATCCATTTTTTGAAGATCTCCATTTCTAGTCTTTGATTTTCTTCTACTTCTTTTATTCATGATGATCTTAATCTTCTTTATTTTCTTCTTCCTGCTGGGTCTCATTCATGCGTGACCGGGCCATTTTATTCTTTGTTATTTTATTTTCTTCACTATATCTCCTCTTTCTAATTTTCTATTTCGTGATTAATTTTTGGTTCTATATTCGTTTTTTGATACTTCATCTGATTCTAGTATCGTTTTCCATTATTCTGCAATCTTTTTCGTCTTTTTTTGGTATTGTTATTGTTTCGGCAGCATAGTGTGCTATTGGTTTTATTATTGTTTTATATATTTCCATTTTTGTAATTTTTTACGAAGTTTTAATTCTCACTAGTTTTTTTATTTGCGTAGAAAGCTCTATATGTTGTTGCTATTTTATTTTTTTTATTTTTGCTTCTCTTTTCCTCTTATTTGTTACTGTGACACCTAGTAACATTTTCTTTATTTCTTTATTCTCTGTTGTTTCCCTATTATTATTTTTAGCGCATTTTTCCGAAAAAAGCGCTATTATATTCACTTTGGCTGGCTGGCTGGCTGGCTGGCGTGACGCTGAGCTCTCAGCAACTATACTATTTACAGACTTGAAACTGATACTAAATAAAAGCTACTGTTTCGTAGTTTAAATTCAAGCTTAGTGATTGTGGAAGATTAAATTATTCAATAACTTGTTTCAAGTGAAACAATGCCCATGGATATATATGACATTAGGGATGTGGCAACTAAAATTTATTAAAGTAGATAAAAATTTAGTTACAACTTTAGCCGAGGGTGTCACTATTATTATGTACAGTTGTCAAATCTGTCCGAGATTCATTCAATGACTTGTTTGACGCAAATTTGAAGCTTATTAGAATGAATCACTATTATTGGTTGAAAATTTGTTTAATTTTAGTGTATTTTTTTTATATAGCTTTGATAAAGAGCAAATTTTAATTTTAAGGTACAGCACTTGACCTCCTGTCAGTCAATAACTAAACAATGAAGAATAAAAGGTATTTTTGAGTTTGTACATGCATAAATTATGTACCTATCAAACTGTCAACTTGAAACTAGTACTAAATGGAAGCTGCTGTTTCGTAAGTTTGCCAAAACTGCTTGATTTCAAGCTCAGTAATTGTGAGAGATGGTAATTTGCGGAATCTCTGAGGTAACAAGCATTCATAAGCTATCAAAAATGCGCTTTCATCATCTAGATGATTCTTCCATTTTTTGAAAAAAAGCGCTATTATATTCACTTTGGCTGTCTGACTGGCAGGCTGGCTGGCGTGACGCTGAGATCTGAGCAACTATACCAATTACAGATTTGAAACTGGTACTAAATAAAAGCTGCTGTTTCGTAGGTTTGCACAAATTGCTTTAATTCAAGCTCAGTGATTGTGAAAGATTAAATTATTCAATTACTTGTTTCAAGTGAAACAATGTCCATAGATATCTATGACATTAGGGATATGGCAACTTAAATTTATTAAAGTAGATAAAAATTTAGTTACAACATTCGCCACGGGTGTCACTATTATTATGTACAGTTGTCAAATCTGTCCGGGATTCATTCAATGACTTGTTTGACGCGAATTTGAAGCTTATTAGAATGAATTATTATTATTGGATGAAAATTTGTTCACTTTTGGTGTGTTTTTTTTTTTTATATAGCTTTGTTAAAGATCAAATTATCATTTTAAGGTACAGCACTTGACCTCCTGTCAGTCAATAACTAAACAATGAAGATTAAAAGGTATTTTTGAGTTTGTACATGCATAAATTATGTACCTATCAAATAGTCAACTTGAAACTAATACTCAATGGAAGCCGCTGTTTCGTAAGTTTGCCCAAACTGCTTGATTTTAAGCTCAGTAACTGTGAGAGATGGTAATTTGTGAAATCTCTGAAGTAACAAGCATTCATGAGCTGTCAAAAATGCGCTTCCATCATCTAGATTCTAGATGATTCTTCCATTTTTAGTTTTTGTTTTTGTCTTATTGATATTTATTTCTATAATTATTTCTTTCAATATTTCTCTTATTTTGTCTATTTTTTGTTATGATCGCTGTATCATCAGCGTATGCTATTGTTTGTCCTTAATATTCCTTTTTCTATGTTTAAAATTTCTAGTGGAAACCATACGACAGAAAGTAATTTTTTTATTGCTTATTGCTTGTCATATTGAAATTTATTGTAATGCGCACGTGCTATTGATCTCTCAACTACTATTTTGATTACCGATTTCCTTGAATTAATTGAATAATAAATATAAAAAGCAACTGATCGATTATTTGGATTATTTGAAAGTGAATTGAAAGGCTTAGACAACGCCTTAACTTAAGAAAGTGATTTCCTTCCTTTGTCACTTATTTTTTAAATCAACGGATGTTATTGACAAGCGACAAATATATCTTAGTTGAAGTAGTTCCTTTTTGTGTTCACCGACAATTTTTTGCCTTTTTTCTGCCTGTTACTAATATCCAATTAAAATGAAATTAGGTTTTTCATTATGTTTCTTTGGAGACAGATTGTTAAGTTGATGATGTATCAACTTACATAAGCACAAAAAATTACTGTTAAAGCATACATTTGTTGTAAGAACCCAAAAGTTTCCTCAAAATGAATTTTTTCCGGATTTTTTATCTCTCGAAGAAGATTAAATTTCTTGTTGTAAGCTGAATGTCAAAAATCCCATTTTATCCGCAATTTTTTTATTGAATCACATAGACATAGACGAAGAAAAAGAAAAAATGAGTCAGACAGCAGGATGGAGTGTGGGATGATGAATAAAGGATTTTCCTGTCTTTCAATATCTGTCTGCGCGTTTGACGTGACTTGTAATTACAGCAAGAAAATATTTACAACACAAAATTGTATATTTTTTTCCGTAAAACTTCCTTTTCTAATCAATTCTACCCCTAAAGAATCACCGTGCACTACTGTGGAAATATGAACATAAATCTTTTATGCCATTCCGTTCCGTGCGACAAATTTCTGTGTAACGAAGCATAAAACAGTGACAGATCACAAAGATAGTAACGGTTGTTAAGCCCGAACTTCTAGCTTTACTAAGAAAAAGTAGAAGGAGGAAGAAAACCCTCGTACATCCCTCTGATGTATATACCAGCACCATGGGCCATGTGTGCCCGACTTGCACTTGTTTATGTTAGGGTGAGAGTGCAGGGTGGATAACACTAACAGAAACAACTTCAAGTTCGCTTCTTTTTGTAAATTATCTAATGATAGACATAATATTTATGTTTTCTACCGCATACATGCAAGAGATAAAAATTACAAGCCACGACGAACGCAAAATCAAATACCATGAGAATTTCTCCACCGAAGGGCGGAAGCTGTACATTTTTCATCCCAGCTTCCGCTTCCTCATAAAAACTCCCACGCACCGCACACATTTGCCTTTCCAGATAAGTGCTTCACTTTTCAAAATCCAACAACTTGAATCCGACGGTTTTACATCCAACATATTCCATCGAAAATAAAAATGGGACACTTTGAATAACGACTATAAAACGCTCTTATCAAATCCTTTCCCACAATCGAATTTATGAGGGTGGATTGGATCAGAGTATATTTTATATGTTATTGGAACAATATTCACTTTTTATAACCAAAAATCCTAAAAGAAATTCATTTTCGAACTACCCTTGTGAAAAAAAATAAACTGAATTGTGACTCAATAAATTTGCGATATCTTGAGCTTGATTGATTTTACAATGTTACGAAAAGATTCACAAATATTTGTGTATGAATTCTCAGCTTGTATATCAAAAGGTTTTTGCTTACAAGCCCC
Organism: Dromius quadrimaculatus; assembly: GCA_963989225.1. NCBI lineage: Eukaryota > Metazoa > Arthropoda > Insecta > Coleoptera > Carabidae > Dromius > Dromius quadrimaculatus. The sequence goes on along the minus strand of OZ022334.1, from coordinate 5,681,745 downwards.
AAAATCATTTAACATGTAAGATATTCTGTTTCGCTTCTTGGTGCTAGTAAGCGGAAAATCCGTGATGGGAAGAAGCTGTAGCTATATGTAGGAATTTCCTTGTTGACACATTCCTCGGAATGAAATATGTGTTTGCATCTCAAGATACAAATACATACAATCGTACACGCCCACACACAAAGTATCGTCTTCTGAGGATATAGTATATCATCTTGTACATGGTGAATGCTTTTAATTAGATTGTTATACGCTTGTGATGTTTGCCGCATAATTATAAGCTTATATCTTGTGGTATTATGGATATTATAAGATCAATAAGTGTGGTACAACAAAATCACAGCAGTTGACAGTTTTTCGGTGGTATGGAGATTCAAACGTGGGCGCATAAGTCTCAGCGATGCCGTGCGCAAGCTCATTAACTAAGATTGACATATGATACATCGCGAGATTGAGGCATCATTAAGGTTTCCAAAAAGCTCAATTCAAAAAAATTTGTATGTAGAACTGTCTGCCAAAAAATTAGTTTTCTGTTGAGTACGTCATCTGTTGACCGAAAAACAAAAAGAAGCGAGGGTCAATTGACCGATTCAACGCAGGTAACTCTCAAAACGTATACAGCATCCTTAATGATGATAAATCTTGAATTAACTCATATGAACCCGAAAATGAGCGCCTGTCGTCTGTTCGGGTGTTCCGAAATGGGTCGTCCGTTCTCGAAGTGTGCCCAAAAACATAGTCGCAACATTTGTCCCAAAAACAGGTCACATAACAACAATTCCCCTGCAATATCGAAGAACTGTTACTGCAGATTGGTGAACAATCATTTGTTTGCCGGAAGTAATGGCTGAGCTTCGATAAACCACTCTGAACGACGAAACATTCTCCACTAAGGCACAATTTGCACGTAGCTTGCAGGACTATTGAATTTTAAGAGCAACCAAACGACTTACAGTCCCGACGTAAGTCCCAACGATCATTTTACTGTTCCAAAAATCAAAAACGGACGTTACAATCGCTGGAAGAAGCAGTATCAGCAAATAGTCCGGGAACAGACCGCATCTTATTTTCCCTGATTGGACTTACAGCCAAATTGTGTATGAATCGTTTGGGTATTTAGTGCCAGACTTTATCAATGCTGGGCCCTGTCTTAAATATCGGAAATAAGGCCAATTCTAGTCAAATTTTTTGACGCAACTTCCCTAATTAAACTTACCATTAAAACAAGTACCAATTAATAGCAAAGGTCAAGTACTTTTAAAAAGAACCAAGGTGTCACTTCTGCAGCCGCCCTCTAATGCAACTCATTTCCGTATTAAACTTTCCTGATCCCGAAAAACCAAGGTTCCGACCGAAAGGGCGGCAACCACACTTGAAATTAGTCGATTTTCAGGTCCAAATTCCAAACGCAGCTGTACTTGTCTCATCGAATGTACGATTATTTATTGTAGCTTGAGCCTTCCTGAAAGCAGGAATACCAAAGTGCTGCCTCTCACCCAATCCGAAAGAGCGGCAGCCGCTCTTAAAATCCATCCGATTTTAGGTCCCAATTTTGAACGCGCGTACTTCTCACATCGAATGTACGATTAAGAGCCTTCCTGAACACGAAAAAATCGAAATGCTGCCTCCTGATCTATCTTTGGAAGGCTGCAGTCACCCCTAAGTGTAACGCAATTTCGTTCTCGATTTTCCTCATTAAACTTACGATTTTTAAAAATTTGAACACGGAAAAACCAGGGTACATTCGGTGAGAGAAGTACAGCTGCGTTTGAAATTGTGACCTAAAAATCGTATACACTTCAAGAATGGCTGCTGCTCTCCCGAACTGGGTGGAAAGCAGCACTTCATTATTCCCGTGTTCAGCTCAAGCTATAATTAAAAAAAATAATCGTACTGTAATGTTTATTGCTCTTGAAGGAATTGTTTATTGTTAAAATAAAAGTCACTATTTGATAAATAATAAATAAAAAGAAAATAAAAGGTTTATTCTTCAACTATTGAACTTCAACTATAAAGCCACTAATATTTATTTACAACAACTTATTATTATTATTAGCTGATCACGCTCTGAATATTCACTCTTCTTGATATTCGCTATTCATTCAGCATCCTTAATATGCGGAAGTCAAACAACCAGAAATTTCTACATCATTCTAGTAAGCCACTCAAATGTCGCTTAGCACGACGCGAGGAGATAGAAGGCTACGCCAAGACAACAGAGCCGGATTCAGAACCTATTTTATTTTTACGAATTATGACACTTTCATACGAATAATTTGAAATGTGGTTGCCGCCCTCCCGGACAATTAAAGAGGCGGTTTTTCCCGTAATCAGGAAGTTTTGAGCTTCAATTTAACAAAAATAATTATAGTAAACTCTATCAGAGACGTTTAATACGAAAATGGTTTACACTTAAGGGTGGCTGCCGCCTTCCTGGATAGGACAGGGGGTGGCACTCTGGTTTATCCTTAAAGTACTTGACCTTCGCGATAAATTGGTACTAGTTCCAATTGTAAGTTCTATCAGGGAAGCTGCGTCGGAAAAATTGACCAGAATTGGCCTTTTCTTCGACCTGACATCCTATTGACGACAGTTCATATACAATTTTACCGTAAGTCCGATGAATAAAACGACTGGAATAAGTGCTTTTAAAGTCGGTTTGGGCGAATACAAAAATGCATTAACTTTCGTGGAGAATACTTCGAAAAACAATATAATCGTAGAATGTATCTATTGTTTTCTTTCACTTCTATATGCAAAAATAAAAAGACAGCCCTTGTAAAACGATTGCTGGAAGATGGTTGCGATTTGTGACTATCAAAAAGATTTTAAGTACTGTAGAAGGTTTTGGGAGCGCTTATGTCCATTCTGCCGGTTCTTTTCCCTGATAATAACGAATAAAAATAATGCAGAATGATTAACATGTGATCAAAAATATCGAAACGATGATTCAAGAGCAAATCCGGAGTATAATAGCTATTCCGGACTCCTTTATCTCATTCTTCTAAAGGCTGGTTAATCCAATACAAAACAAAAACGTCAACGAAACACAAACCAGACAAATGACAACATGTGTGTCACAGGATGTCGTACGTCAGGTTGGATTTGACGTTTAGGGAAGTTTTGTGATTTTTGCGGACTTGTTTGTCTCACATATTGTGAAATAAACAAGTTAAGAGAAGATGATTAGAAAAACAATTCGTAGTGAACAACATTTATTTTTCATTAATTTTATGGGACAATCTTACCACGAAAAAATTAATATTTTGATTGACGACATATCAGGAGGGCAGTTTAGAACTTTTTGATACTAATCAAACACAAAATCTCATCGTTACACAGTTAATCGTTTTGGATTTACCCAAGAGATTCTAAGAATCTGTCAAGTAAAATGCGCTTTAAGCCAAGTCGGTTGCTATGGAAACAGTAGGCCATTATTCTTATACTACAACATTCCTTAATACTGATTCCCAAAATTTTACGACTACCAACAGATCTGAATTTATGCGCAAAATTAGAAAATAAATTGCTATTGAAGGGCACTTCCGGTTCAGTCTATTGTTATGAAAATAGTAGGCAATCATTCAGATGCTACAGCAGACTAAAATACCAAATTTCAATATTCTATACCTGATCGTTCCGAATTTATGCGAAAAATTCCAAAAGACTGTCAAGTAAAGTGCACTTCCGGCTCGGTGGATCTCAATAAAAATAGGATATGAGCATCTAGACGGTATCATCGTCCTAAATACTGAATTCTAACAATCTACGTTCAATCGTATTGGATTTATGCGGAAAATTTAAAAAATGTTTAGAATAAAGTGCTCTTCCGGCTTAGTCGATATCAATCATAATGCAAGGTGTACAACTAGATATTATAAAAGTGCCTAAAACAAAATTTAAATATTCTACGACTGATTGTTTAGAATTAATGCGGAAAATTCGAAAAGTCTGTCATATAAAGTGCACTTTCGGCTCAGCCGATTGTTACAAAAATAGAAGATGACCATTTAGATGCTACAGCAATTCCATATGCTAAATTCCAGTATCCTACGGCTGATCATTCTGGATTTATGCGGAAAATTAAAAAAAGTCTCAAGTAGAGTGTACTTCCGGTTTATCCGATCGAAATCCTAATGCAAGATGTACAATAAGATGTTATAGAAGTGCTCAATACGAAATTTCTAAATGCTATGGCTAATCATTCTAGATTTATGCAAAAAATTCAAAAAAAGTTTCAAGTAAAGTGCACTTCTGGCTTGGCCGATTCATACAAAAATAGCAGATAACCATTCTAATATAACATCAAGTTCAAAAACTGAATTTCATCATTCTACGGTTGATCATTCTGGATTTATCAGAAATATTCGAAAAAAGTTTCAAGTAAAGTGCACTTCCGGTACAGACGATTGGAACCATAATGCGAGTTGCACAACTTGACCCTATACCAGTCCTAAATACATCAAGCCAAAAATAGTCAAAATGGATCCAGGGATGCTCGAAACGGATATTTCCATCAAAATATCGATAGGTGAATTTTGCCGGTTTCACAATACTTTCTTGTACTTAGTACAAGTAAGTAAAAATTGCTTGGAATGAAGTACGTCGAGTTTTGCAGTAACAATGCGAGACTGGTGCGCAGGGGCATCATCATGATGAAACAACACCTTATTCTTTGATTGATGAGATTTTTTTTTTCCTATCGTTATTAACGTGCTTTACCGTTATATATTTGTATATAGTCAATAATTATTTAATTACAATCGATTGGGTCTATGTCTTTTATGTATTTTGTTGTCTTCGTACTGTGTTGATTCAAAGCTTCTTTTATGTTATCTGGTATTTGGTAATATGCTGGACAGTCTATGATAATGTGGGTGACAGTTAAGGTGACATCATACTCTTTGCATTCAGCCTGTTTGGTTTTTCTTAGTAGGTTGGCTGTGGATGCTTTTCTATTCAACCAATTTTCAATCTGGTCAGTATTATTTGTTGTTTGTTGTCTCTTTCCACTTATTGTGCCATTTTTCCTCAATTATTCTCTTTATTTCATTCATTATATTGTTTAAATTGACGTGTGATCTGGTAAGTAGTATTTATACGGTTTTTCTTCTGTTATTATTACTGCTTCTACTTTGTTGTTTATTTTTGACGCTTCTATGTTCTTTGTAATTGAAAGTAATTTCTTTAAAGGTACTTTGGGGATAAATGTGTTTGTGTTAGTTGGTATTCCAATGAGCCAGGGTAATGTGATATTTATGTTGTTGGTTTGGATGTTTGAAACATTTTAGATTAATAGTTTTTTCTGTTCTGTTTTTCTTCTTATCAGTAATCTATATATTGTTAGTAGGGTGGCTATCTCTACTTCCCATTTGTTATGGGATAGTACCTTCAATATTTAGTTTCGTGCAGCATTCAGCAGTAAGTGTTCTTATATGTTCCTTCCATGATAATTTTGTCTAGGAATCTTATTTCAGTTGTATACGTCATTTCGATGTTGCTCAGTTTAATTTCTGGGTTTATTATTATTTTTTGTGTCTACTGAAATGTATAGCTTTTGTTTTTTGTAGTGAAAAACTGAATTCTATATTACCAGTCCGATATTGGGTTTTATTAATTGCTTCTTGTCCAGTAATGAAGAGTTGTGGGTCCCAGTGATAGTTCTACCTTTTTCTAAGTAGTCTATGAGCTCTACACCATGAGAATCCGTTGCCATGACTTTTCCAGCAGATGGAACTGTTTCGACGTCTTTAGGTGCACTTCCCTTTGCTTCTATTCATTGTTTGTACCGCTGTTTTATTTCTGGTGTGTATTGAGGAATCCTTGTTAAAAATTCAAATCGATAGATTGTGTTGTGTGGTTTATTATGAACTGAACTACATTTACATTTTGTCTTAAAAGCTAGTGACATCACAACAGCTCACTCAGTAACAAAAACAGTTGTCAGCACTTCCTCTCAATCTAAGATCAATTAATAAGACAAATAAAGCTAAGTACGTGACTGTAAATAAACAAATAACTGAGTCAGCCGCCGTAAAATCGCCAATACATCAGTTTTTAACAATCCTATATTCATCTACAGTGATGAAACGTCGAACAAACTCAGTTAGCTTCTGCATATCTAAAACATCATGTAAAATGTGGTGGACGTGGTCTGTCGAGATGTTTACAGCCTCAGCAATTTCTCGAACCTTCAATTGACGATCGTGTAGTATGAAATTGTGAATATTCGCGACGATTTAATCAGTCACGGCGGTTTTTGGACAGTCCGTGCCTTCATCACCTTTTATTGACGTACGGCCTCGTTTAAATTCAGCCGCTCACTTTTCTACTGTCGAAAATGAAAGAGCAGAATCTTTTTTGCAAAAAATCGTCAAGCGTCCGTTTATCGCCACATGAACAGCACGAAAAGAGCGACTCAAACCGTTCGATCTGCCAAGTGACTTAGAGCTCCACTTACGAAGAATATAGAAGCAACGTAAGTGACAGCTGATCGTAGATTGCAACATGACAATGTAGATTTTTGCAACAATTTTGTCGGTAACGACGATTTTTGAGCGTCCCATGCGTTCATCACCTTAAATTGACGTACGACCACGTTTTTAATCGTCGAAAATTAAGGTGCAGATTCTTTTAATGTAGAATCTTTTTTAAACTGTCGGTCTACCCTTGAATCTATGCCTTAATGATTTAGAAAATAGGCTGAATAAAAGATATATGTTTGAAAATCCTGGCACAAGTACAAGATTACTCTTTACGGCTCTATAACCTAACATTGTAGTAGAATAATAGCGGAAAATAGACACCTAAGGCATATTTGGGGCACATTTCGTCAAGAAAACACACCGTTCATTAACCAGCAAGTCGAGGGTGAGATTCGCAGGCTTTATGCTTTTAATCTTGGTTTGTGCGTCTCAAGAGAATTTCACGTAGAACCGCATTTAATTTATTCCTAATTAATTATGCCAACTCACTTTTATTTCGTGTTGTCTTGTCGATTTTTTCCCGCGGAGAAATTACCTGCCGCGGTAAGAAAGTGTCTGGAGTGAATTTTCAGAACTCAAAGAGGATTAGCTGATTGGTTGTTTTTTGAAGCAAATTAAGCATTGAGGAAAGGTAACAAAAGGTAATTAATGATAATCAACGCCCAAATTCGACACTAAGGTGTAGGAATAATAAAAAAATATTTATTCGGTCAAATTGAGTCATTAATTCATCTAACATAAAACGAATATTTTGAGGTACATCAAATTGAAAAAAATTCTATGATAAAACTTCCACTGAAAAACAAAATAAAATACAAAAATTGAAATATCTCTGTAGCGCCGTGGGTGGTGTTATTAAAACATTTTCTGCATTGCGCTCCCTCGGCGCATTTCCAGCGTCTTCTATAATTTAAGTGGAATGAAATAATCTCAAGGGTTGCGTGTTTGAACCTTAGAAGGGTAGAATTCTCAGAATATTTAGTAGCCCAATGTGAGTATTATATAATGGGCGTAAAATACGCAACGCGTCCGGAACAACTGGTCTTATGCCATTTGGGCATTTGCGCGAAGATACTCAATTCCGAAATTTAGTGTGATACGTTATTAACGATTTAGTGGAGGCGTTAATTGCCCAATTAAATTACCAGACCCAGAATACTTGATTCAAGAATTTTATGACTTCCAAATTATCGTTTGAATTGGTTTAGAGCCACTGTTCAGTTCTTTCTTCCGAGATTACGCCATTCGCTTTAAATCGTCCTCAATTCTTCTCCCCTGTCTACATTTTCAGCACATGTTGTCTTTTATCCCTTTGCGAAAGATAATCCAATAATCCATGCTATTCGGCGTTCGATGTTGAATCAATCAATTTGTAAAGCTGCCTCAGGGATAATTAATCATTCATAATTTTATTAGCTCTATTAGGTTTGGACGTAGACGTAGCCTGGTGATTAATTCCGCATAATGCTGCGTTTTGATCCCTGAAAGTTTGCTTACTTTCCAAATTAAATACATTGAATTCAACCAGTAATAGAACTCGTTGAAAGCAATAATATTTCTGAACTCTCAATTTTTTTCTCAAATTTGCGTTCCTTCATAATTATTTGACGAGTGCCTCCATAATTATTGGTTCCAATAGCTATTACATTGGAACAATTGATTTAGACATATGTCCTTCAAATAAATTCTGGATATTTCGATTTAGAATTTCGATCAGGCAGTTCTAATACTTCAGAAAACATTTAAAATTATTTATCAAATTCGGTTTGATTACATATTTGAAGGTTAGGAAGTTTCAGAATTGTGCGGGCAATATTTTTAATTGAATTATTCACTAAATTCATTTATTTAGAATATAATTTCATTCACTTTCCTACGTATTCTTTTAATAAATCGTTAAATGATTTTTCATTGATGTTTGAGAATAACCGTTAGTTCGTATGCCACTCATAGCTGGCAGCACAGATTTTAGCTATTTTCAGACTGTTTAACCCAGTTGTTCTTCATGAAAGTGCAATGAACTTGTGCAGACAATCTAGTTTTTAAGAAATATATTATCTGAAAAAATATAAATAAATTTACTTGACAATGAGATATGAATATCTTAGAAACAAATTTAACCTAACTTACAACACATGCAAAAAAATAATAACTATCGAGGTTAGTGAAGATCTCAATGTATTTCCAAAATACATGTATTCTTTCAGTTTCAAATGAACGATATGACTGCCATTCTTTCAATCAATGATAAACATTTAGTTCGAAGTAGTAGAAGCAGTGTAGATTTTTTGACAAAACATTGATGGATTGGATATTATACCTTAAAAGTCAGTCAACTATTTAACAATAACTGTTAATATAATACCAATTCAGTTCAGCTTGATTTTATCGTATCACTGCAGATACATGTTTTCTTAACCTGCGATTCTTACCACTGGTTTTCGTATGTGGCTTATTCAAGTTTTATTTCATATAAACTTTAGTCACAAGTGTTATTCGTTGGAAATATTTCAAATTATAATTTTTCTGTCTACAACATATAGGTCAGTTATATAATTTTTTTTCGGGCGCTAAATTCTCTGTTTTTCGTGCATTTGATTTTTTACTGATTTTTCTGTTTCTCAAATCTTTAATTGCAATTGAATCGATCCATAGGAATGCATCCTAAAATACAACAAAAACTAACATCGACAGCACAGGAATACCGCGGGCTTTGTCTGCGTTTTGCTTGGGTGCTGCAGTCAATTACAGTATTTCTAAAGGAGAATCAATTGAATTGATTGACCCTAGAATAAAACAACAAAAAATATTGATATTAGTCATGCAGCCAATTATTATGTATGTCTCATTGATTTCAAAAAAGGCATCTACATGCGGGCGAAGCCGCGGGTAATGCTAGTACCTAATATAACTCTAATTTCAGCACTAGAAATCCGATTGGAATAGTATATTCCGATACAAGTGCGGAATGGAGATCATATTCCATGCGAATGTGAATAATTCAACCACGAGACGAAGTCGAGTGGCAGAATTCACATGAGCATGGTATGACCGATTCGCACGAGTGACGGATGTTATTTTTTCTACAGTCCGCGAGAATATCTATAACAAAAATATACCGTTTTCTGAGAAAGAATTTGCTTCATTGATCTCATTCCAATTAATCAAATGTTGATAAAATTACTCATATTGACTCCATTTTGAAGAGGAGTGAAAAGAAAATCAAGGAGAATTAAAATTTTGATAGTAATGAAACAGTTTTTTCGCGACGCCACGCGGCTTCCTTAGGAATCCCGGAGCGTGCGGAATGACCCTTATTCCGCACGCTACAGCGTGTGGAATGGGTATCATTCTATAGTGACTGTAGAAAATAGTATATTCCGATACAAGTGCGGAATGAAGATCATTCCATGCGAATGTGAATTATTCAGCCACGAGACGAAGTCGAGTGGTAGAATTTACAAGAGCATGGAATGATCGATCCGCACGAGTGACGGATGTAATTTTTTCTACAGTCGAAGGTGTCCGCGGAAATATCTATAACCAAAATATACTATTTTCTGAGGAAGAATTTGCTTCATTGATCCCAATCCAATTCATCAAACTTTGATAAAATTACCCTTATTGACTTCATTTTAAAGAATAATGATAAGAGAGTCAAACAGAAATAAAATTAAGACAATAATTTAACAGCTTTTTCGCGACGCCCTGCGGCTTTCTTAGGAACCTCTGAGCGTGCGGAATAACCCCTATTCCGCACGCCACATCGTGTGGAATGGGTATCATTCCATAGTGATTGTAGAAAAAAACCTATTTGATACTGTAATGTTCATTGCTTCTGAAGAATTGTTTATTGCTAAAATAAATCACTATTTAATGAATGAAAAGAAAATAAAAGTTTTATTCTTTTTTGTAACACTAAAACAAACACTGTACAATTTATTTCTTACTCACTATTATTAAACCTCAACTACAGTGCCACCAATATTTATTTTCAACAACTTATTTACTTATCATGCTCTGAATATTCATTCCATTTCACTATTCACTGTTGTTTTCAGTCTGGTTGTTCGTCCTTAAATATACAGAAACCAAACATCCAGAAATTTCCACATTAATCTCGCATGTCGTTTGACGCGACGTAAAGAGATAACAGGGCCTAGACGACAGGGACGGATTCAGGCCTATTTTTACGAATTATGACACTTTCTTACGTTACAATACTATATTTCCAAGTTCCTGGAATCCATACTGTAACGGATTCAATTAATAAAAGCTTGGAATGCTTTGAGATAATTCTAGTAACCTTTCGAAAGCAGTAGAAAAATACAAAAAAGACACCGCCTTTTACCTATATAAAGAACTGCGTTATTCACTTGAAAAGTCACAACAAATCAAACGGCCGGAAAGTAAATAAAACTCCAGAGCTAATTAATATTGTTATGTTTATTGCTCTTATGGCCAGTTGCACCACCGTCGTTTAACTTCATACATATCTATGGCAACTATTGTATGCACAATTGTTAACACGTTTGTTATTCTTCCCTTAAAGTTAAGTGACGGCGGTGCAACTGGCCAATCAATAATTGTTCATAGTTAAAATAAAAAGTCACTATGTAAGATAATAAATAAAATATAAAAGTTTATTCTTCGTTTACTCACTAAAACAAACACTATACAATTTATTTCTTACTCACTATTATTAAACCCCGACTACAAAGCCGCTAATATTTATTTTCAACAACTTATTTATTTATCACGCTCTGAATATTTACTCCATTTCACTATTCACTGTTGTTTCCAGTCAGGTTGTTCGCCCTTATATATACGGAAAATGAACATCCAGAAATTTCTACATTAATCTCGAATGTCGCTTGACGGAGTAAAAAGATGGTGGGCTTCGCCCAGATAACATGGACGGATTCAGGCCTATTTCATTTTAACGAATCATGACACTATCGCACGTTACTATATAAATCGGTATGGTATAAATAATTCTGGAAATGAATACTAGCTACCTTATTAAGTGTAGAGTGATATATAGTGTGACGAATTCTTTCTTGAAAGCCTTGTCACATTTGCACATCCTAGAGCCTTTCGCTACTGTGTTACATTTTGAAGTAGATTAACTATAAATTTCAAAGAACCCTCATTCTGTTTAAACACTACACAACCTCTTACTGTAACATCACCAGCTATCAGCTTGAATAAATATGTTTTTATATTTCACAACATGTGGTTGAATAAGGTTATGATTTGGAAATGTTTTGAAATGCAACTCTGTACTGTATGATCTGTGTTTATGTCATGTACTCACTGTAAATTTATCCTGAATGTAATCGACCGTTGTTCTGTAAAATATTTTGTATTTTCTGTTTCTGATTTTGTTCACCTTTAACTTAAAAAATAGAAATCTGACGTTTGACAGTTTTAACCCTATCTAAACTACCAACCTAAACAAAGAATTCAGCGTGAAATTATTTCAATGTTTTCAATGTTTTGTGAATGAAATGTAAGTTAGAATATTTTTGCTGTTTTAAAACTTAGAATATTTTTTTCACGAAGCTCAACTTAGAGTCATTCCGTTTTATTTTTTTGGCGTTCGCTCCGCGAATATTGGATTAACTTAACGTAGAGTCACCGCTGGAGAAGTGTTTGTTGATTTCACAGTTTTAGATTGTTTATCAGTAGAATCACCACTGGCGAAGTCCTTGTTGGCTTGACAGTGTTGAACAAGTTAACGTAGAATCACCGCTGAAGAAGTTTTTATTGATTTCACAGTGTTTGATTTACTTAACGTAGAATTACAGCTGGAGAAGTCTTTGTTGGCTTCACAGTGTCAGAAATATTTAACGTAGAATCACTGCTGGAGAGGTCAATTGGTAGCTTCACAGTATTGAAACAATTTTACGTAGAGTCACTGCTTGGGAACAAATTTGATTTCACAAGCAAAGAACGAGTTGTAGAGTTGATCCACCGTTCGGGAAATCGCTTCGAGATGAATAAGAAACAGTGAAAATAAATAGCAGATAGTGTTATTGTGCTTATAATAATTATATAAGTTATATTATAAGTAAAAGTATTTATTAGTGAATATTTTATATTCAATAGTCAATAAAAATCGGAAAATTCATTTCATTCATGCAATGTAATAACCATATTTCGAACTAATAAATGTTTAATTAAATATTGAAAAATTGCTTTTACCTGTGCATGACATTCGAAATTGCATTTAGATATATTAATTTGAATTTTATTTTATAAGCCAGTTAATATTTGTTTGATAAAACAAATATTTTCAGCAAATTGGTATTTTGTTTTCAATTGATTTCACTTGAGAGTTGATTATGATTGGTTTGTTTTCTGTTACAGGTATGTGAATATTTCATGTCCCAACGCCAATTTTATATTGTAAGTATCCTCCAATTTCAATAGATTTATTCTGCTTTGATATTACAATCAAAACTTATGGATAATGAAAAAAATGTACTAAATTAATTAATTTAAAATTGAATTCCGTTCAATATTTTTCAAATAAATCGTTGAATAATTTTCTCTTAATGTTTGAGAAAGTTTATTCGCCGTTCAAAGATGGCAGCACAGATTTTAAATACTTTCAAACTGTTTTCCTCAGCTGTTCTTTGTGACAGTGCAATGAACTTGTGCAATATTAGCATCAAAAAATCAACTTTAAAATATATGTGGTGGAAAAGTAAATACTTCAGAACATTTTTTCTGAAAATTGCCTTGTATGCGTTATGCAGACAAAACAATGCCTGTTACAATTTGTGACAAATGTGCAACCTACAACTACAGTGTTGCACATTGCACGGAGCTTTGTAAACAATATTTCTGTTTACTTTCGTGAAATAATAATGACCCATTACAGCCTAACATATTTTTCTGCCGGCTAACAATAAATAAACTATTACTTTGTGACTCAGAAAGGGTTCACGTATTCATATTCATATTTTCATAATGGATGCACTCATAAATTATTTGAAGACAATGTTTGAATAACGTGACATACCGTATACGAACTATTTGGAAGCTTCGCACCATTCCTACGTATTAAAAAAAATGGTGTAATGAACTGCAGTTGCAGATAAATGAATTTTTTTGCAACATTGTGCTATCAATTCCATTACACTTTTACGATCCATTACAGATTAATTTGCACCACAAAAACTTTTCAAACTATTGGCGAGACATAAAAGCCAACCGATGATACAATAAAACTCACATTCGCACAAGAGACCCATAACTAGACAAAAGGCAAATATAATAGTCGCAAAGGGATGATGTAATACAATACTTTTTATTCCAGGATCGGTTGCCTCTCGCACATAAAAAATTTAAATTTTTTGCTCCCCTTTTATTACTGAATTAATACGCAAAATGTGAGGGACATACAACGGCTTTAAAGTTTAGAAGATGAGTTTAATATTGGTTCAGTGGGATGTCAATATTGACACGAATTTAAATTTAATCTTTATCGGTCCCGGCGACTCTAGAGCCATTTGTGTCACCCTCTGTCCGTCGGTTAAGGGTTGGATACAGTTCGCAGGTGGTATAATACGCCCTTTCAGCTATTAAGCACATAGCAAGGAAGCACAGAGCACAAGACTTTAAATAACCTATAGAATTGATCGGTGACAGGTGTACCAACAAACTATAACCTTTTTATGACCAACCTTTGGTCCGATGCCTCTACCAGATCCGTCAACGATATCTCCACTGTTCCGCAAGCCCTGTGGTCCAGCTAAATGGACTTTTATATTGTGTTTAGTTGATTGAACTATTTGTGGCGTTCCTAGACTAGTCAGGAACTCATTTGTATTTCATCCAATCAATTGAATCTTTTCTTGAGTTTCTCAACTAATTAGAAACCTGTTAAGCGCGAATTGGATCGAACATCAAGCAAAGCACACTGCAAAGCGCATGCCGATATTCAAGTTCCTAACGAACATTTCCAACTTTTTACTTTGACACCTTCCCACAATCACCTTTTGGCCTTGTCTTTACCAGATCAGCCGACCTTATCGTCGGAGTTTTGCTTCGGAATGAATTGAGTGATCTGGGAAAAGTACTTCGATTGAGCAGCCCTATATTAGGGACCAGGAGTGCCGATTCTCCAGTTCTTGACGATCATCTCCAAGATTTTAAACGATCAACTTTTGGCCTGACGTATTAACCGTCAAAATTTCACTCCGAATCAAATGAATTGATTTACCTAGACTTCCTGAACATCTATTGCGACTGGTACAACCTTGGGCATTACATACAGCAATGCGAGTGCCGAAAGTGCAGTTTTAGACGACTATCCTCAGGGTTTTAGCTCAGACGTCTCTCCAGGATAAACCTTTGGTCTGAATTCTTCACCAGATCAGACGACATCATCGTCGAAGTCATGCCCCGGATCAAATAAACTCAACAGAGCTGGTCTGGTATTGAGGATTATAAGAGATCATTTCTGCCCATCTCGTGTTTTCCTAAACGCCCTGACATAACCTCGTGCAGTTTATACAATTGTTCGTTGGTGGTTCAGTGCCTGACGACTATTTCCAACCAACTTTTGGTCCTATGCCTCCACCAGATCAGATGACATCATCATCCGGATCTAATAAAGTGATCTTGAAGAAGTAACTATATCGAGCAGTCTGGTATTGAGGATTATTCGAGATCACTTCTGCCCACCTCGTGTTTGCCTAAACGCCCCAAACATCTACGCGACGGATGAAACCTTGCACAATGTATGCAACCGATTGCAAGTAGTCCACTTCTTGACTACCATTTCCAGGTTTTTTCACTCTGACGCCTTTCCATAACTAATTTTTGGCCATTTGTCTTCACCAGGTAAATCGATGTTATCGTCGAAGCTTTGCCCGGATCAAATAAAGTGACCTTGGAAAAGTACCTTGATCGAACAGCCTGATATTGGGAGTGCCGACATTCCACTACCTGATGACTATCCCTGGACCTTCAACTTTGATGTCTTTTTACGATCAATCTTGGGTCTGAGGTCTTCAATTGATTAGCCATTTTGCTCCGAATCAATTGAAGTGATCTCGGATAAGTATCTTGATCGAGCATCCTGATATTGAGGATAATAAGGAAATATGTCTGCCCCTCTTGTGTTTGCCTAAGCACCATGAATATCTACGGATACGGATTCAACCTCACAGTGCCTTTATTTCATTTCCTGACGACTATTTTAGGATTTCCAACTCAGATGCCTTTTCATGACTAATTTTTGGCCTGACGTTTGCGCCAGGTTCCGTCATCGTCGTTACTTTGGTTTGCTTTGGATCAAATGGAGTTATTCCAGAAAAGTATCAATCGAGAAGCCCAATATCAAGGATTATGAGAAATCATTTTATATCATACGGCGACGGATCCAACCTCACGCAATGCACGCAACCGATTGTCGATAGTCCAGTTTCTGACGACAATTTCCTGGATGCCTTTCCTCAACCAATTTTTGGTCCCAATGTCTTCACCAGATAAGTCGATATCAATGTCGAAGCTTTGCTCTGGATCGAATAAAATGATCTTGGAAAAGTATCTTGATCGAATAGCCTGAACTACCTGACGACTATCTCCAGGACTTTCAACTCTTAACGACTATCCTCAGGACTTTCAACTGTTGATGACTATCCTCACGATTTTCAACTCTTAACGCAATTCCACGACCAACTTTACCTAGACTTCCTGAAAATATACTGCGATTGGTACTACTTTGGACATTACACCTTGCAATGCGAATGCCGGTAGTGCAGTTCTTGATGACCATCTCCAGGATTTTAGTCTTGACGCCTTTCTAGGACAAACCTTTGGTCTGACATCTTTACTAGCTCAAACGACATCATCGTCAAAGCTATGCTCCGGAACAAATAAACTTAACCGAGCAGCCTGTTATTGCCTAAACGCCCCGAAAATTCACGCGACGGATAAAACCTCGCGCAGTGTATGCAACTGATTGTCGATAGTCCAGTTCCTGATAACCATTACAAGGATTCTTCATCCTGACGCCTTTCCACAACCAAATTTTGGCTTTTGTCTTCATCAGATAAGTCGAAGTCCTTGTCGAAGCTAAGCCCGGATCAAATAAAGTGATCTTGGAAAAGTACTTTGATCGAACAGCTTCATATTGGGAGTGCCGATACTCCACTACTTAACGCCTATCTTCAGGTATTTCAACTCTGACGTCTTTTTACGACCAACCTTGGATCTGATATCTTCATCAGGTTAGCCGATGTCATAGTCAAAGCTTTGCTTCGGATCAATTAAAGTGATGTTGGGAATTATTTTTGCGCAAATACCTCAAATATCTACGGCTACGGAATCTACCTCACAGAGCCTTTACTCCACTTCCTGACGACAATTTCCAGGATTTCCAACCCTGATGTTTTCACGACCAGCTCTTGATCTGACGTTTTACCAAGTCAACTGAAGTCATTGTCGTAGCTTTGTTCAGAATCAAATTGATTTTGGATAAGTTCCTTGATCGGGCAGCTCGATACTCGTGATTATAAGAAAATACTTCTACTTACCTCATGTTTGCCTACACGTCCCAAAAACCTACGGTGACGGATCTTACCTCGCTATGTGCACGCAATAAGGCGAGAGCATGTAGCCCAGTTCTTGACGACCATCTCCATCCATTTTCAACTCTGTTTCTTTTCACGGTTGGTGAGCGGACCGGACGATCGTTCGATAAGTAGGATCTATCGTCTGCTTCGAGACTGTCTTGTGGCAGACCACAAGACGCTCACCTGTTAAAACTGCGGACCTTCCCACCTAATCCCTCACCGGAAGGTAACAGAGGCAAAGTCGCATCAACAGTTGTGTGGTAGAGTATTACAGAACGTGTACTGCTTGTCGGAGATTCGTCTAACGGTAACATGAGGAAATAGAAGCAGGGATTAGTCTCTGCCCATGTCGATATTCCGCTACCTAACGATTATCCTCAGGATTTTTAACTTGAGTCTGCACCAGGTTAGCCGACGCCATTGTCAAAGTTTTGCTCCGGCTCAATTAAAGTGATCTTGGATAAGTATCTTGGTCGGGAAACCCGATATTGGGAATTATGAGAAAATATGTCATCCCATCTCGTGTTTGTCTGAACACCCCGAATTTCTACGGCTTCGAATTCAACCTCATAGTACATTTACTCCATTTCCTGACGACCATCTCCAGGATTTACAATCCTGAAACCTTTCCACGACCAACTTTTGGTCTGACGTTTTCACCAAGTCAACTAAAATCATCGTCGTAACTTTGCTTCGGATCAAATGAAGTATTTTTAGAAATGTATCTCAATCGAGAAGTCCGATATCGAGTATTATGAGAAATAATTTTGCTTGCATCATCGTTTCGAACATTTACGGCGACGGATCCAACCTCACGCAATGCATGCAACCGATTGTTGATAGTCCAGTTCATGACGACCATTTTTTGGATGCCTTTCCACAATCAACTTTTGGTCCCTATATCTTCACCAGATAAGTCGATGTCATCGTCGAAGCTTTGTCCTGGATCAAATAAAATGATCTTGGAAGAGAACCTTTACCGAATACCCTATTATCTGACGACCATCGTCAGGATTTTCAACTCTGACGTCTTTTTACGACCAACATTAGGTCTGACGTCTTCATCAGGTTAGCCGGCGTCATCGTTGACGCTCTACTCCGGTTGAATTAAAGTGATATTGAATAAGTATCTTGACTGGGAAACACGCTATTGGGTATTATAAGAAAATGTGTTTACCCAAACACCCCGAACATCTACGGCTACAGATTCAATCTCACAGTGTTGTTACCCTATTTCCTGACGATCGTCTCCAGAATTCCCAACACTGAAGTCATCTCTGTAGGTTTGCTCAAGATCAAATTAAATGATTTTGGATTGGATTTCCTCGCATAGTGTTTGCAACCGATTGCCAGTAGTCCAGTCCCTGACGACCATTTGCAGGACTTTGCATCCTGACGCCTTTTCACAACCAACTATTGGTCATTTGTCTCTACCAGATAAGTCGACATCATCGTCGCAGTTTTTGATCTTGGAAAAGTTCCTTGAACGAACAGCCTGATATTGAGACTGCGAATATTCCACTACCCGACGACTTTCCTCAGGATTTTCTACTCTGACGTCTTGGATCTGACGTCTTCATTAGGTTAGCCGATGTCATCGTCGATGTATTGTAAAGTACCTTGACCGAATAGCCTGAACTACAGGACTTCCAACTCTGACGTCTTTTTACGACCAACCTTGGATCTTACATCTTCATCAGGTTAGCCGACGTCATCGTCGAAGTTTTGCTTTGGTTGAATTAAAGTGATATTGGATAAGTATTTTGATAGGGCAACCCGATATTGGGAATTATAAGAAAATGTGTTCCCGAACATCTACGACTATAGATTCAACCTCACAGTGCCGTTACCCTATTTATTGACGACCATCTCCAGGATTTCCAACCATCATGCCTCTTTACGACTAGCCTTCGGTCCGACGTTTTCTCCAGATCAACTCAAGTCATCTTCGTAGTGATTTTGGATAAGAACCTCGATCAGGCAGTCCGATATTCGGGACTATAATAGTAAACTTCTGCTCTTCCGTCTTTGCCTAAACGCCCCAAAAAACTACGGTGACGGATCCCGCCTAGCACAGTTCACACAGTAATACGAATGCCGATACTCCAGTTTCTGACGACCCTTTCTAGGATTTTGGACCCTGACGCTTTTCACGGGTGGTGTGCAGACAGGATAGTCCTTCGTCTGCAAACATACGATGCCCAACAGTTAAACTTGCGGACCTTGCCTCCCAATTTCTCACCTGAGGGTAACAGCCGCAAAGCCGCAGCAACGATGTGGTAGAGTACTTCAGAACATGTACATGTACTACATGCTACAGACTCCTAAAGCTGTAAATTTCGCTACCCAATCTTCCAATTAAGGGTAACAGGCTCAAAGCCGCAGCAACAAATGTGTGATAGAGTAGTACAGAACGTGTACTGCTCGCCGGCAATTCGTCTAACGGTAACACGAGGAAATAGAAGCAGGGATAAGTCTCTGCCCATAACGAAACCGTGGAAACTCCTAAAGCTGTAGATTTTGCTACCCAATCCCTCAATCGGGGATAACGGACTTAAAGTCACAGCAACAGATGTGGGGTAGAGTATTACAGAACGTGTACTGCTCACCGGCGACTCGTCAAACGTTGACACGAGTACTGAGGGAAGGTGGGCCTCCTGGAAGGGATAGTGATTTCAATAGGCAAAGGTTGCTCAGAGGAGCTTAGACATCTCTGAGGGTAAACTGCATAACAAATCAGCTCCGGCACTAACCTGGAGACTCAGTAGGGTATGGATAGTGTCCCGCTCTTACTAGTGTGTCCAACTCAAAATAAGTCCTGAGGAGGAAGCGTTGGCAACGTACCAATTAGATATAATGTCTGTGGCAAGAATGATAGACGTACCAATCTCTGCCCAAGTGTAGGTGGCACTTGTAGTGCCAAGAGGATCAACCAGGGACTCGACGACTTCACCAGGTCAGCCAGTATCATCTCCACAGTTTTGGAGACCCAGTGGCTCACTTAAGTGAACTGATCGAACTATTTGTGGTGTTCGTAGACCATTTAGGAACTCACTTGTATTTCATTTGTCTAATTATGTATATTTATTACTTATTGGTACCTGTTGAGTGCAAATTGGAAGCAGCGATTGTTACGCATTACTAACTTCTTCGTCTTCAGTTGACTTTTCGTCCCTCTGCTTCTAGCTTTAAGAAAATTGCGTGCTCCACATGTGTTTTTAGCATGGTCATACATTTTGAAACAAAGATGTGTCGAACACAGGAAGTTTGGATATACCCTGGTCCTTTGTTCCTTTGACGAAATTCTGGTTCATTTCGCGGTGCAGTAGATCGCTTGCCCTGCGATTATCTCTATGTGCAAACGATTCGGGAACATGTAACGCTGTCGAAGTCGAATCTCATTGTCAAGGAAGGTATCTGGAATCAATGAAAAACAAATGCGTGGATATGCTCAGACGATGACGTCGGCTCTGATGAAGCCTGGAGATGGTCGTCAGGAACTGGGAATCGGCACTTGCGTTACTGTGTGTAGATGCGATAACGATATAAAAATCTAACAAACTGGAAAATATTTGTAGGGAATTGTATTTGGAATTTTTTGTATGTTGAGTCCTAAATTCGATGAGGCAAATTTATCTTGTAGGAACAGCTACTTAACCAAAATTTCTGTTCATTAAATTATAATTAAAAATGTTTTTATTAATCCCAATTGTCTAAAACTCATTTAGGAAGGAATCTCATTTTATAACTCATCTAACTTCATAAAGCCGAGTTAGGGAATTCGGTTATTCTGTGGAATACTTTGGCGGCATATCGTCATCATCTGTGCGCGAGGTCTTTTAATTTTAAGTGAAAATACGACCGTCCAAAATTAACTTACTCGCATAATATTTAATAGCGAGCTGTGTGATTATTGCGTAAGGCTGAGTGGGTGCCCCACTTCATGAATAACGGCGCTGGAATCCAGATGTAATTTTAATAAGATATTTTTGTACGTCTTCAATCAGTTTTTGTTCCTTGCCTTCATAAATAATTGTTTTTTTAAGCGCGGATTGGAAGCAGCGGTTGTTACGCACTAGTTTCATTATTTTTTTACATTTTCATAGTCTGAAACTGTGTGATAAATGAATATTTCAGTTTTTCTTTATAGTATTGTCTAAACAAACACTTGAGCGTTCTGTAATTAATCTAAACTCCAAATTACGTGCTGGGGTGTACGTTTCAATTGTGACATATATCTGTGAGCAAAATCCAGTTAACTTCAGTTCGTGTAATCGAATAAGTTTCAAAATAAACCGCAACTAGTGTCGAGGAATAACAATTAACTTTTCGGGCGCGTAGCATGAACAACCAAAAACACTGGCTCGAAAATTAAACGAATTAAACTCCACTACGAAGTTGGTTGCAAAACAGCAAACTGCAGCAGTGCATTCTGCGTTGCGAGTACACATGAATTGAGTTTTTACTGAATGATACAGTATTTAGCAGCATATTTCATGCCATTATCTAAATGTGCTCGGGACGACTGAACACTGAATTCACTGAATTCTCTCGCTGTGGCGCCGTCTGGTCGCCAGAGAATCAACCATTGGAAACGTCATCAGTGCCGCAGATAAAGTTTATCCCAGAGGTCGGCAAATTCGCACCCTTTATTTGAAGCACTATACACAATATAAAAGGCGAATGCAACATTTATTTTGAACAGGATCGAATTGAGAAGTAATTATGCAACGTCTTAATATTTTTTTTGGGTGCCCCACAAATTAATTTTTGGTACGCCATTGCTAGCAACCTCCAACCCGTCGTCGATTTAATGAACAACGCCCTCGCCACGTCGTAAAAACTACAATTAAATACTGAAATCTAATTTGATTAATGTTTGGTTTGACGTTACTTCAACACAGGGAAATGAAAACCGATTAATTGCCAAATAAATTTGGTTTGCTATGAGTTATAGCCGATTTTATTGTTCTAATGATATCCGCTCAATGTTATATTAGCAATTTGTTGAAAAATATTAGCTGAAAACTTCATGATAGTGAATTTATTGCAGTTATTGTTCGATTTACCAATATATCGAAATGTATTTTTCAATAGTCTTTCTTTTAGAACTGAATTTCATTTGATATGCCACCATTTTCTTCAAATAAATGGTTGAATGATTGTCCTTAAATATTTAAGAATCCGCTCATAGATGGCAGCACAGATTCAGACTGTTTTCTCCTGCTGTTCTTTGTGAAAGTGCAATAAACTTGTGGGCACAATCTAATTTCCAAGAAATGTACCAATTATTTGGATACACGTAAAATCCCTGAATAGAAATCAATTTACTTGACAATAAAATATAAATATGAATGAGAGACAAAATTGTTGATCCCAGAGACAAATTTAACCTATCGTACAGCACATGCAAAAATAGAATTACCAGGTGAGCGGAGATCTCAATGTATTAGACAGCTGTCATTGTTGACATTTATTCCGAACCATAGGTGAAATTTTTAATAAAACTTCGATTAATTTCTACTCGATATCCAGAGGGCTTACAGGAAAATGTTTTCGTCATTTCTTAAATATAAAATATTTGTAATAATTAGGTCACAAAATTATTTATTTGAATTCGCTGTAACTCTAATCCTAGTTAGTATTGACCAAATCGATGTTCAATTGTCGGACATGATTGACAGGCTATGGTCACTAAATGTTCGGTGGTTGCTAGGCAACAACTGTTAAACAAATGAATGTTGGCCCATTGTCGGATTAGGTATATAAGAGCGTAAGCTAGGAGAGGAAGTCATTCATTCAGTCAGTGATTCAATACGAGTAACTGTGCGCGATATTGCGAACATACAAGTGAATATTGGCACTGTAACCTGTGTTAATAAATTATTCTAAATAAAATTTATATATTCGGATTTTCATGTTTCTAGAAATGTTCTACGTCATTCAAGCAGATTGCTAGAAGTGTTCGACTATGTAGGGCGGCGCGACATGAAGAGATTACAGGCTCCGCCCAGACATAGTCGGATTTAGGACCTATTACATTTTTATGCATTATGACATCTTTGCACGTTACAATGTCTGAAACTGTAACTGTAAATCTCATGTTACACTTTAAGTTAGATCATATGTTAGAAAGAGGAAAATAGAAAATTAAGTTAGTTGGAATCAAAAAAAACATCATAGAATCAAATACAAAACAAATTTAAAACAAGCAAATGACGTATTCATGAAAGAAAAAAAAATAAATATACAAGAAATGTGGGATTTAAAGGCTAACGGAACAAAATTAACAAATTTAAAATTTTTCGCAAACTCCACCTCTAAAACGGCCTAGCTCAGATCCAGAAAGAATAATAAAAATAATTTCAGGGCTGGACTGAGAAGTTGTGAGGTTAGCTTCGACAAAATATATACTTTAGTAAAACAACTATACCGGACGGTATATAAAACGAGTTTAAATTAAACAAAATATTAGAGCGCCACGCAATTGTTGATTTTTGCGTCCCCAGGTACACAACTGCAAAAATTACCTGTAAAAAAAAGAGATAGTAGGATGGACTGGTAGGATATAGGATTTTAGGACCATTAGATCTGTTGGCGTCGATCGAAATTCTGCAGGACATAAAATAAAACAAATAATTCACGTTCTGAAAATAAATGGATCAAATTCACCCAGAGTAGGTAATAGATATTTAATCAAAGCTCTAAGAAAAATAATGAGAATGACAAAAGTAAAATGACAGCAAATTAATATAAAAGCAATAAATTGAAATTTAGTAAATTCAAAATTAACAATAAAATGGCGGCGATTCGCGTCCCTAACGCAGACTTCAATAAGTCTTGACTGAAATAATGTAAGCAAAACGCTTATAAACCTATTCCAGCAAATGTACAAAAGTAATGAAAATCGGGTCCGAGATCGATCGACCTGGTTCACAACGGGTCGTAGCGTTTATTTTGTAGAATACTGCAAAATTATGCAATAAAAAAAAACTGAATACGTGGTGAAGCCACGAGGTGCCTAATGACATAAATTAATACCAACATACAAATGCCTGAGTTGCAAAAAAATAAAAACTGAACCAGTTAGCTGGCCATGTCGCTGGCGATCCTGATTGACGTCTCTGACGTCGGATCTAATTGAGCTTGATTCCGGATGGTCAAGAAAGCCAGGGTGGAAGTGAGGTACTTCCACAGTATTGTGTCTTGGTACAGACGACGTTAAATCACAGATAGTAGCGATAAAAAATGGGTATCTATTCACAATTTGAAATTATACCCCAATACGTGGGCTACTTCGCCGAATAGCAAAAATGGCTAAATTGCCTCAAAATATCCGGCCGAAGTAAAAGTTTATTCCCCGGAAAAGATCCTCGAACCTAGGCTTGCATACGCAAAACCTCAGAAAAAACAATAAAATTGTTCTGGTAAGTAGTAAAGAAATAAATTTAACGTCTGTCCTAAGCGAGGACTTTAAGCTGACTACTTGAATTGAGTCAAATTCGGTCGATTTGACTTAACTAAAAAAAAATCGTCTTTTATCAAAACAAGAAATAAAACCCAGCGGACGCCCAAGTAGCAAAAATTCAAAAAAGAACTGTAACGCCACGACTGCAGCGCGCGCATTGCAACAGCGACAGTTGAAACAAAAATCTCGAACTAAGAATTAACTAATGGAAATTAACAATAAACGCGCTTTTAATATAACCAAACAAGAACTGAGCTTAAGGAAAAGAAACGAAACTGAAGATTTGTAATATGAATGAAATTATTAAATATGAACTCATAACTAGAAGTAAGTAACTGAAGTGAACCAAATTAAGACCAAATCAAATTTTAGAATTGAACCCAACAAAAATGACCAAAAATTGGCACGTAGCAATGTTTCTAGAAATGCTCTACGTCATTCGAGCAGGTTGCCAGAAGTGTTCGACTGTGTAGTTGGGCGGCGCGACACAAGAGATGAGAGACTCCGCCCAGACAGAGTCGGATTTAGGGCCTATTCTATTCTTATGAATTATGACACTTTTGCACGTTACAATATCTAAAACTGTAACTGAAAATCCCGTGTTACTCTTCGAATTCGACTATATGTTAGTGAGAGAGAAAATAAAAATTAAGGTAGTTGGAAACAAAAAACCATTACAAAATCAAAGAGTGAGATACAATATACAATGGCTGAAAAAAAGGAAGCGAAAGCGCAGAAGAATACAGAACAAATTTAAAAGAAGCAATAGGAGATAAAACAAAAATAGAAGAAATGTGGGATAGATGCATGAATATATTCAAATAAACAGCCAAAGAAGTATTGAAAATACAGAAACGAACAAATAAATCATAATTAAAAACAACGTGTTTATTGTCCAAAAAGAATTGTGTATAATCAAAATGAAAGTCACTATTTAATGAATAAATAGAAAATAAAAGTTTTTTCTTTGAAGTATCACCAAACGAACAGTATACAATATATTTCTCTTACTTACTACTATTGAAAGTTCAACAAAATAGCCACAAATATTTATATTCAAGAACTTATTTATCTATTACACTAATCACTTACTGGATATTCACTATTACACTCTTCACTGTTTACTGTCCTTTTGTCAGATCGTTTGCTCATATATATACAATGTCCGTTTTTCAATATGTTCTAGATTAGTCGAGAGCACGTTACTAGAACTTTCGACCGCGCGGGGCTGTGCGGTGCGGTGCGGCGCGATACAACGAATATGAAAGGCCCCGCCTAGACAGGGCCATATTCGGGGCTTATTTTATTTTTACGAATTATGATACTTTCGCACGTTGCAAACGGATAGTTAAGGAACATGAGTTGTTAACAAGTGAAGATCCAAAACATTAAGAAGAATCAGTAGAATTTGAACCTACAATGAAAAACGATTCAATAAATTTGAGTTTTATAATATTTACGTTCTCAAATTTTGGAGCCACTTTATGCACACCCTGTATACTATTTATGAAAATCATTGACATCATGGAAAACCTTATTTCATTTTGAGGACGTATGGATAAAAACAATTTTTTCCTGACTACCTGAATTCGAGATATTCGATTCTTAGTAGCTTTATGCATCTGTCAAAAAAAAATTGAAAGTGCAATTATTTCAGGAACTGTTTCAAATAAAGCCGTAGATTAAAAAATAGTGGAGAATTCGAAAATATGATAAAATATAAAGTGTCCCCTTTTAAATAAGAAAGTTAATGCCGACTTCTGGTTTAACCGGAAGTGTCACCATTTTGAAAATATTTCAGATTAACTCGGATTTATCATTGAGACCCATGTGCAAAGTTTCAGATTTTTTACTATATCAATACTTTTTTAAATCATGCCAAGCTTTCGGTTTTTATTTGGAACCTTCACCAGGACGCTAAAAATAACATTTTGTTGCATTCAAGTCACAATAAGATTTTGAAGAATCTTAATGTAACTTGTGTACAATAAAATGTTATTTTCTTTGGTTTTCCATGTCCTGATGAAGGTTTCAAGTAAAAACCGAAAGCTTGACATTATTTAAAAGAGAACTCCTTTATTTTGGGAAATTGCAATTTTAAGACGTGGCGCTTCACAAAAAGAATTTTAATTTACCCTAAATTGTACCGATCTTGCATTTTCTATTGCTGCGTATTTCTCTGCAACTATTATACAAAAGTTATTCCAATGTCTGTACTCGCTTCTAAAAGAATATTTTACAAAGGAATTCAAAAGTAGATTAATTTTTTATCCGTTTAGATATTGAAGTAGTAGATGAATTTCCTTTGAAATTTGCCAAAAGGAAAAGCAAGACTTTTAGTTGAAAGTAATGTTTGAAAGGTAGAATATGATTTTAATAATTTATCATAGTTCTTTGAGAATTTCCAATTCGTAAATTTCTTTATGAGTTGAAATTAAAGCTTAAAGCTCTCGAAAGAATTATAAATTAGAACAATTAGTAGTGCTCTTGGAAGTTGAGGAGTCAGCTCGGTTTTAACGACGTCAATTCCTTTAATCTTTTTCAGGGTGTTTTTTAGAAGTTGTAATGACTTCCTCACCCTTTGATTTGTAATGTTTAGTTGTTTTTACATACTTGTACAAAGTACAAGGAAATATTGTGAAACCGACATGATTCACATATCGAGATTTTGATGGATATATCCCTGAATTCATTTTGACTATTTTTGGCTTGATGTCGGTACGTATGTTCGTGCGTGCGTTCGTACGTGCGTGCGTAACTCGCAAATCTCAAAACTGGTTGAACGTATAATGTTGAAATTTTGTATTTAAGACTGGTATAGGGTCTAGTTGTGCACCTTGCATTATGGTTCCAATCGTCTGTACCGGAAGTGCACTTTACTTGAAACTTTTTCGAATTTTTCCAATAAATCCAGAATGATCAACCGTAGGATGTTGAAATTCAGTATTTGAACTTGATGTTGTATCAGAATGGTCATCTGCTATTTTTGTGTGAATCGGCCAAGCCAAAAGTGCATTTTACTTGAAACTTTTTTTGTTTTTTCTTGGATAAATCTAGAATGATTAGCCATAGCATATTGAAATTTTGTATTAAGCACTTTTATAACATCTTATTGTACATCTTGCATTGGGATTGCGATCGGCTTAAACCGGAAGTGCACTTTACTAGAAACTTTTTTTTAATTTTCCGCATAAATTCAGAATGATCAGTCATAGGATACTGGAATTCAGCATTTGAAATTGCTGTAGCATCTTAATGGTCATCTTCTATTTTTGTAACAATCTGCTAAGCCGAAAGTGCACTTTATATGACAGATTTTTTGAATTTTCCGCATAAATTTTAAACAATCAGTCGTAGAACATTCAAATTTTGTATAAGGCACTTTTATAAATATCTAATATCTAGTTGTACACCTTGCATTATGATTGCTATCGACTAAGCCGGAAGAGCACTTGATTCAAAACATTTTTTGAATTTTCCGCATAAATCCAAAACAATTGAACGTAGATTGTTAGAATTCAGTATTTAGGACGATTATACCGTCTAGATGCTCATATCCTATTTTTATTGAGATCCACCGAGCCGGAAGTGCACTTTACTTGACAGTCTTTTGGAAATTCGAAACGATCAAGTGTAGAATATTGAAATTTGGTATTTCAGTATGCTGTAGCATCTGAATGATCGCCTACTATTTTAATAACAATAGACTGAACCGGAAGTACTTTTCAGTAGGAATTAATTTTTTAATTTTGCGCATAAATTCAGATCTGTTGGTAGTCGTAGAATTTTGAAAATCAGTATTTAGGAATGTTGTAGCATAAGAATAATGGCCTACCGTTTCCATAGCAACCGACTTGGCTGAAAGCGCATTTTACTTGACAGATTCTTAGAATCTTTTGGGTAAATCTAAAACGATTAACTGTGGAACGATGGGAGTCAAGGATAAACTGATCTTAAAACATTAGAGAAACAACATGCAGGATTTAGAGGAAGTCCAAAACACTACAAGAGAAACTAAATAGTTTGCACATGTTAGTATTGTGTCAAGTGTTTTGTGTGGATACGAAAATCAAATGCCTCTCTGTCGATAGTAATTTCGATAAGTAGTTTGTAATGCATCGTTCCAGCAACTGGTCATTGTTTTGAACTATCCAATAACAGATTAAATCGATGTTCAATACAGTACTTACGGTGATTATGATTAAGCAAGCGACCTGTTTCGTCCAATTGGTATTTAACCGTCTATGTCTTATTGTTAAACTGAGGTGTAAGTGGTCAGATAATTGTTGGTGTATAGTTGGTATTATTGATAACAACTGTTGGGAATTGCCCCTGGCAGAGAAACTAGGAGCTTAGCGCAGTAATAATAGATACTATTATTGCAGGGAATTTGCAGTACAAATATGCTTCCCAGTGAAGTTTGAGGTGGAGTTAGATGAACTGCAGATAATTCCAGACGCTCAACTAATTATTGAAACCTTATTTATTGCAATAAATATCTCAATTCCAAACTAACTTTTTGAAGCATCTCCGGCAAAAACATAAAATAAGAACTAAGCGAGCAGTCGTTACTACGTGGTGTTACCACGTACGATCACGTACCAGAATTTCCACCCTCCGGAACGTGACGTCATTTTCGTCGCCGGCGCGACTAGACTCCGGGTGCATCCCGGAATATTGACCGGAAAGCGAAAACGCAGGATAGGGATGAACGGAGGAAGATGCAACTTGTTACTTTGATAAAATTATTTCGAAGACGCGTTAAAGGTTTTGGACTTTTATTAAATTTTCATCTTGCAAGTTTCAGTTATGAGGGAAAATTATTAATTTGCCTTTGTATTAGAAAAGTTGTATTGATATCCCAGGATGAAAATTTAATCCCAACTTACAAAACTGCTTTCAGTTTTTATCATCACTTTATCTTTAACGTTGCAAACAGTATCTAAATTCTAGTAAAAAACTGGAGATTTATAGGATAATCTGCAGATGGCAGCCCATATTTCTGATCGAGTACTCAAACACTCCTTTTTGGAGAAAAACTCTTTCTTATCATCGCATTTACTTGGTCATATATTTCTTGAGTCATGCAGTCGAATCAAATAAACTTTGAACTCAAACATAATGAGGTGTATAACAATGTATGTCGAATTTTTAGTAACAATAGGTAATTGAAAAGAATAAAGAGAAAGAGTTGTGAAATTTATTTAAGTTTGTAGGTTAAGGAAGTGAAAAGTTTTAGATAATACGTAATTATTGAACGTAAAGTTATAATTGCTTATTCAGTATGTTCCAGCTGATAGATTAATAAAATATAATTATTGATTATACACGGAAATATGTAACATTGCTATCAGATAATTTTTCGCTCCAGTGAGTAATAATTTTTAGCAGAATGGTGTTTGTATTGCCACTCCAAAATGCAACATTTAATTTTTAATTGGCAGGTATTCAACTGGAAATTGGGATAAAGGAACAAAACATTCATCATATTTATTAGTGGAGGAAAATAATTTCCTGCGTGCGTTTAAAAATACATACCTAAATATCAAACATATCATTTTGATGAGGTTGGCACGAACCCTGATCCAACATTCATTCAGTAACGATTCATTTATACTCTAATGCTCTAGTTCTCGCCTAATCCGCATTTTTATGTCGTTTTTGGTCAGTTTTATGACATATTTACCAGTTTATTTCACCCTCCAATTGGAAGTATATTTTCGTATAGATCAAGGTCCATATAATTTGAATAAGAACAGATAAACTCAAATTTCCTGAAAATTTTCGAAATATGTGCCTTTTAATAGTTTTAGGAGATGTTTCATCCCTTAAATTTAAAGAAAAAAAATTATTTGACTCTATTTATCGGAGAATAGATCCTTGGAGAACCTGTGTACAGAATTTGAAGGAAATTAGAAAGAAAGTCCTTTTTTGCTCGAAAAAACATATTAATTTTCAGAATGAATAATGAACGACCGATTATTTTTGTGGTAAGAAAAATTAATATTTCTTACCAAAGTTCATTGGATTACATACATAAAATACTAGATTTTTGAGTGTCATTTTCACATTATTGATCTTTCAAGTTTGTTTTTGAATTTTACCAGAATATTTTAAAATGTTTCATGATGCTTTAAAACGTTCCAGAATGTCTCAGAATATTATAATTTGTTCTAGGATGCTTGAAAACGTCTCAAAGTATGTCAGTACATTCCAAAATGTCCCAAAATGTTTTAAAAACCTCCCTCAACATTTCAAAACCTTATAAAAATATGTTTCAGAACCTTTCAGGATGCTTTAAAACGTTCCAGTTCCAAAATGTGTCAGGATAGCCCAAAACGTTCCTGAATGTTTAGAAACTTTTTAGGATGCTTCAAAACATTGCAGAATGTATTAGGACGTTCCAATATGTCCTAAAATGTTTCTGGATGTTCCAAAACGTTCCAGAATGTGTCAGGACGTACCAAAATGTTTCAAAAAGTTCCAGGATGCTTCAAGATATTCTACAATATGTCAGTACATTCAAAAATATCCTAAAATGTTCTGGGATGCTTTAAAATTCTCCAGGACATTTCAAATCCTCCTAGAGATTGTTAGAACGTTTCAAAATGTCCTAAAATATTTCAAAGCTTTCCAGAATTGTTGAAAATGTTCCAAAATGTATCAGGGCGTTCCAAAATTCCAAAAACAATCAGTGATATTTAAAAACCGTCCAGGATGCTTCAAAACATTTTCAAAAAGTCCTTAAACATTTTTAGAATATGTCCTCATACATTCCAGAATGTGTTACGACGTACCACAATGTCCCAAAAAGTTCCGGGATGTTTAAAAACCTTTTAGGGTGCTTTAAGACATTCCGGAATATGTCAATTCGTTCCAAAATGTCCCAAAACGTTGCGGACTATTTCAAAATTCCTCAGAATGCTTGAAAGTGTCCCAAAACGTTCAATAATGTTCAGAAAACCTTCCAGGATACTTAAAAATAGGGCAGAATATATTAGGACGTTCCAAAATATTTCAGGATGTTTCAAAACGTTTCAGAATGTGTCAAAATATCTTAACACGTTCTAGAATGTGTCAGGACGTACCAAAATGTTCCAAAAAATTCCAGGATGCTTTCAGATATTCTAGAATATGTCATCACATTCAAAAATGTCCTAAAACATTCTGGGATGCTTTAAAACTTCCCACGATATTTCAAAACCTCCTAGAAATTGTTAGAACGTTCCAAAATTCTCTAAAATATTTCAAAGTTTTCCAGAATATTTGAAAATGTACCAAAATGTATCAGGGTGTCCCAAAATATCCCAAAACGTTCACAGATATTTAAAAACCTTCCAGGATGCTTCAAAACATTGTAGACTGTGTCAGAACGTTTCGAAAAGTCCTTAAAAATTTCTAGAATATGTCCAGATGTCTTAATACATTCCAGAATGTTTCACGGCGTACCACATTGTCCTAAAAAGTTCCTGGATAGTAAAAAACCTTTTAGGGTGCTTTAAGACATTCCGGAATATGTCAATACGTTCCAAAATGTTCCGGACTATTTCAAAATCCCTCAGAATGCTTGAAAGTATCCCAAAACGTTCATGTTCAGAAAACCTCAGGATGCTTTGAAATAGTGCAGAATATATTAGGACGTTCCAAAATGTCCTAAAATGTTTCAGAATCTATCAAAATGTTTCAAAATGTGTCAGACTGTCTTAACACAATCCAGAATGTGTCTGGACGTACCAAAATGTTCCAAAAAATTCCAGGATGCTTCAAGATATTTTAAAATATGTCAGTACATTCAAAAAAACTTTCTGGGATGCTTTAAAACTCCCCAGGACATTTTAAAACCTTCTAGAAATTGTTAGAACGTTCCAAAATCTTCTAAAATATTTCAAAGTTTTCCAGAATATTTGAAAATGTACCAAAATGTATCAAGGCGTCCCAAAATATCCCAGAACGTTCAGTGATATTTAAAAACCTTCCAGGGTGCTTAAAAACATTTTAAAATGTGTCAGAACGTTGCAAAATGTCCTTAAACGTTTTTAGAATATGTCCAGATGTCTTAATATATTCCAGAATGTGTCACGACGTACCACATAGTCCCAAAAAGTTCCGGAATGATTAAAAATCGTTTAGGGTGCTTTAAGACATTCCGGAATATGTCAATACGTTCCAAAATGTCTTAAAACGTTCTGGACTATTTCAAAATCCTTCAGAATGCTTGAAAGTGTCCCAAAACGTTCCTGAATGTTCAGAAAACTTTCCAGGATGCTTTAAAATAGTGCAGAATATAGTAGGACGTTCCAAAATGTCCTAAAATATTTCAGGATGTTTCAAAACGTTCCAGAATGTGTCAAAATATCTTAATACGTTCCAGAATGTGTCAGGACGTCCTGAAATGTTCCAAAAGATTCCAGGATGCTTCAAGATATTTTTAGAATGTGTCAACACATTCAAAAATGTCCTAAAATGTTCTGTGATGCTTTAAAACTATGCAGGACATTTCAAAACCTTATAGAAATTGTTGGAACGTTCTAAAATGTCCTAAAATATTTCAAAGCTCTCCAGAATATTTGAAAATCTTTCCAAATGTATCAGGGCGTTCCAAAATATCCCAAAACGATCAATGATATTTAAAAACCTTCCATGATGCTTCAAAACATTGTAGAATGTGTCAAAACGTTTCAAAAAGTCCTTGAACATTTTTAGAATATGTCCAGATGTCTTAATACATTCCAGAATGTGTCACGACATACCACATTGTCCCAAAAAGTTCCGGGATGATTAAAAACCTCTTAGGGTGTTTTAAGACATTCTGGAATATGTCAATACGTTCCAAAATGTCCCAAAACGTTCCGCACTGTTTAAAAATTCCTCAGAATGCTTGAAAATGACTCAAAACGTTCTGAAATGTTCAGAAAACCTTCCAGGATGCTTTAAAATAGTGCAGAATATATTAGGACCTTCCAATATGTCCTAAAATGTTCCAGGATGTTACAAAACGTTTTAAAATGTGTCATAATGTCTTAATACAATCCAAAATGTCCCATAAAATTCCGGGATGATTATAAACTTCCCAGGATGCTTCAAGATATTCTACAATATGTAAGTACATTCTAAAATGTCCTAAAACGTTCTGGGATGTTTCATAACAGCCCAGAATATTTTAGAATTTTCTAGAATTTGTAAGAACGTTCCAAAATGTCCTAAAATGTTGCGGAATATTTCAAAGCCTTCCAGAATGTTTGAGAATACTCCAAAATGTATAATTTTAAAAATGACGTTACGCTTGTCATCCCTTCAACTCAACTATCTAGAATCCGAATTTAGATAGGGGCTCTAGTTATGGCATAATTTGCATTTTATATGCAGTTTTTAGGCCAATTTCATGAAATATTTATCAGTTCATTTAGCCTTCTAATTGGAAGTATTACGGGATGAAAAGTATATTTTCGTATAGATCAAAATCTATACAATAAGAATATGAACAGATAAATTAAAATTGCGTAATTGTCTCCATAATATGCGCCCTTTGATAATTTGAAGGAAAGTTTCATCCCTTAGATATTCAAAAAAAAATAGATTTTACTCTATATATCAGTGAATAGATCGTTAGAGAGCCATAATACAAAATTTGAACAAAATCAGAGGGAAAGTACCTTTTTGCTTGAAAAAACACAAAGCCCACGTTTTTGAAATTAATAATAAAAATCTTTGAAATTGCGTTACGCATGTCATCCCCTCAATTTGACCTACTAGGATCCGAATCTAGATAGGGGCTCAAGTTATCGCATAATTCGCATTTAAATGTCGTTTTTAGGCCTTTTTCCTCAACTTTTATGAGTTTATTTAATCATCTAATTGGGAGTTTTAAGGGATGAAAATTATATGTACGTTTGGATCAAGGTCCATTCAATTAGAATATGAACAAATAAATTCAAATTTCCTAATAGTTTTTGGAATATGTGCCCGTTAATAATTTGAGGGAGAGTTTCATCCCTTAAATATTTGAAAAAAACTGACTCGACTGTATTTATCAACGAATAGATCCTTAAAGAGCCTGTATACAGAATTTGAACTAAATCGAAGGTAAAGTTCGTTTTTGCTTGAAAAAACACAAAAAGTCCACGTTTTTAAAATGAATAAAAAAAATTTTAAAAATTGTATTACGCATGTCATCCCCTAAATTTGACCTTCTAGGATTCGAATCTGCAATCCAAATTTAGATAGGGGCTCAGGTTATCGCATAATTCGCATTTAAATGTCGTTTTTAGGTCAATTTCCTGATATTTTTATCAGATTATTTAATCATCTTATTGGGAGTTTTAGGGGATGAAAAGTATATTTTCGTTTAGATCAAGGCCCATTTAATTAGAATATGAACAAATACATTCAAATTTCCTGATGATTTCTAAAATATGTGCCCTTTAATGATTTGAGGGGATGTTCCATCCCTTAAATATTAAAAAAAAAAATGATTTGACTCTATTCATCAAAGAAAAGATTCTTAAATAGCCTGTGTACAGAATACAGAAAAGTAGTGAGGATTATCAGACATCTGACGTCTTGTGTCTGGCTCCAATCTTCATAGCCTGAGACACACTAAATTGTGAGTGTCAAGTATGCTTTAACAGATTTTCCATGACATCATTAATCGTTGACACATCAGTCTTCGATTTTTCATACACTACATTCTGAGAATTTAGTGCCTGAATAGTCTCAGACTGAAGTCCCAATACAAGATGATGTCATGGAGAATCTGATGACGTCACTCAAAGCCTGATGTTTTTCGGACGATAAGGATTGGAGCCAGTCACAGACGACATCACTTGTCCGAAATTTTAAAAACAATAAATAATGCGCTATCAAAATGAAACTTTGTCTCGCCTGAAAATTTGCGTTAGTGCCACTAACTTGGCAAATAACAAAAAATGACGTCATTTGCTATTCGATTGGCTGGTACGCTGTTTTGCTGGGCTCATTGAACAGTGCCTCTATGAAGTAGACTTCTTTTTCGACACGCTGGCTAGACGTGTGATATACGCAGTAGAATTGCTGTCTAAACAGTCGCAATTAATTGATATGTGTGAAGGACAAATGACGTAAGACCAAAATGGAAATTTCTGGAAAGATTCGAGAAAACATAGCAGGTGTATAAACCGAGAAACTGAGTTAAAAGAAAGACAGTTAAAGAGTGAGGAGTAGGAGGAGTAATTGGAAAACAGTCGGAGCGCGTAGAAGTAAAATTGGTTGTTTGGTTGGTTACAGAGCGCGCAAAAGTGAACTAGACGAAGCAAACCAGTGGATATAAATGTTTTGAAGGATTGTTTTTGGTGGAATCCTATTCACAGGATGATAATAAATTATCAAAATATTATATTGGAAATTGAATTTTATGGATTACGTTTAAGTGAACACTTCTCAAAAACGACAAGCATTTGAGTCAGAATTTGTTTCCTGTAAACTTTTCTGATCCTGTCAGCATCGTCATCGGCACGAAAAGAAAATTCCCTCGAAAATGACTGCTTTGTAGAGGGTTATGTGTTCGTAAAGCAATGTAATAAATGAAAGTGGTTTAAAAACAGCGTTGTACTTCCAAGGGTCATAAAAACAGATCAACTTTTAACATCCTGTAAGAAGGGAATGTCTGTGAAGTTTCTTATCCTGATTTATCAATATCCATCGGTATTTACAGACAGAAAAATTGCATGAAATGTACAACAATATTTTTGAAAGCTATTTTAAAATCATATTTGCGTCAAAATTATTCGCATTTATTTTCATTTTGCAAATAGATAAATATTGGTGAAACATTTCTGTTAGTTTTTACGTGGACCATTTTCGAAACATATGCATATAAAAATTTCCAGTGGTACGAAATGCTTTTGAACTATAATTGACTTCATGCAATATTCAATATTTATACAAAAATATTTGGCTTCCATTCAAGCGTGCTTTGATGGAATTTATCTCTGTTTTAAATATGAGTGTTCCCAAATAATCTGTAACAATTTCAATTGATATTACAGTCACTTCATGATTGCGTATGAAAGTGAAACGTCATGAAATTATAATCCAAAATATGGTGATCATAAAATTAATAACTTGAAAGTTTAATGTAGTGTAAAGAAAAATCCTCACCCTCCTTAAAATAATTACAATGTTGCAACTTAGCCTAGCATTAAAAACTCCATCCAATAAATTCAAATTCGTATTGTTGCGAGTTGTAATCCTGTTTTCGAAAGGGAAGCCTCTTACCGGAGCAAATTCGATTTCACGCTGCTATTACCGGAACCCGGATCACTCGCCGGATCATGTTTAGGGACAATAATCTTATAATATGGACCTATTAAAATAATCCCCTACGCCTTGATAGCACTGCTATTCCAGAATATATTCAAGAGTTTTTATTATAAACAATAATCAATGGATGTTATTATTTGTTATTTAGGGATCTATTATTTCATTAGTTTGTTCCAATTCGGTTTGTTTTCGATTGCTATCCTAATTCCATGTCACTTCCAGTTTTTATGACGATTAATTCAACCTCAATTCCGTTATTGGACCAATTTTACCGGCTCATAAACCAGTTTACCGATTCAATTTATGTTTCACGGATCATTTGTTATGTTTGCTACAACACATTTTAGAAGAGAAATGTGAATTTTATTGATAGCTACTAGTAGATAATGAATTTATGGTATGATAATAACAATTATCGCAGTAATGAAAATGTTTTAGTTTTAGATTTACACAGTGATAATTTCAATTTTGATTTAACTTCCCATAACAGTCCTGAAGATTGTTTTCAACTAGTATTATTATTTTTGATGTCGCTATGTCGACGATACTTTGTGCCTTTGGACTGGCACCTAAACTTAATCAAATACACAGCGATATAAAATTTTATACCAAAACAGACAGAAATAGAAGCATTAATTTTTTGAGCATTGAAATTACACTTTCAACATACGTCCTTGACACATATCAGGCAGTTGATGCTTTAAGAAGTTATCTTAACCCAACTAATTTGCAAGTAATTTTATTTTAATTTGGTAATCCTGCTCAGGAATAATCAAAGCTCCTCTCAACATTTATTGTAACGTGCGAGAGTGTGGAGGCTCGTAACCTTGATGGGCGGAGTCTTTCGTCCTAGTTATTTTGCGCCGTACCGCGCCACATCGCCCCGCTCGATGGAAGCCTCCAGCAATATTCCAGAAATGTGGTAGAACATTCGAAAGATGAATATTTTCTATATATAAACGCAAGCAAACGATTTGTGAGTAGTGTAATGATGAAGCTAGAGCAGTGAATATCAAACAGTGAAGTGGTCAGTGGATATAAATAGTTAAATATAAATATCTGCGACTTGGTTTAAGTTAGTATTAAGTGATAAATAAATAATATATTGTTGTTAGTGATATCCAGAAGAATAAAACTTTTATTTTATTTTAAATTAATAAATAGTGATTTTTATTTTGATTATAAATATATATATATAAATATTGAGGAATAAATGGGGCCTTTCTCAGAATGATCTAATGTAAAAGTTATTCTTTTTTCCACAATTGAAGCTTCTCTTAGGATAACTTTATAGGAAAGTTATTTGTTTCTCATTTGGTAGTCCTTTTTAGGACAAACTGAGGTATTTCTGTGAATGATTTTATGAGAAAGCTGTCTGTTCTTCATTTAATCATCTTGTTTGATACCAGCTTAGATCAGGCTCAGGTCAATTGTTTAGTCGTTTGTTTCTTCTCTGGTTCAGGCATACTGAGGTCCTCAATGTAATTGAAACAGTCCTTCATAGTTGTTTTGAAGCTTCAAGAAAGTCTCACAACCTCAACGGAGAATCAATTTTTCGTTGTACCGTTCAGTCGCACACCGAACTAAAGTTTCTCTCAGAACAAGTTCAATAATAAAACGAAGAATTCGTAAAGCTCATTTTTAGTCAATATTGGCTTTATTACATATTTCCTTTTCCACAAAAAACATTTGTCAATCAAAGTTTTGAAGAAATGGTATAGTCTAGCCAATAAG
This sequence comes from Dromius quadrimaculatus, assembly GCA_963989225.1. Lineage (NCBI taxonomy): Eukaryota > Metazoa > Arthropoda > Insecta > Coleoptera > Carabidae > Dromius > Dromius quadrimaculatus. The sequence goes on along the minus strand of OZ022334.1, from coordinate 5,643,172 downwards.
TTAAAAAACGTGTTAATTTCTTGCTACTGCGAATTAAAATACGTGCGATAGCTCGTTGAATTCGTTATGACGTCTAGAAAAATGTGCCGCACATAAACAATTGCTAAAGTTATAAATAATTGAAGATTCCAAAGAAAAAGGGTCTTTATTTTTGAAAATTACTCGAAAACTATTGGTCTTAGAGGAATTGTACAAACAGATTCTTAAAGAAAAGGAAATCTTCAAGAAAAAATGTCGACTCCCAAAACTTTACCTTCATTGATAATAATTTTTATTTGATGTTGAAAATAGGGCTCTGCGCGGTGTCGTTACGCTGCTTTGAAACCGACCGCCAATTATTTGTAGCCCCGTTTTGGCCTTTTTAAATTATTTTGTTGCTTAAATCACTCGTAACTAATAGATAATAACAATTGAAAATACTGCATGCTGATAGCTTCATTCAGTATAGTTACCAAAAGGTCTACACGAAGCGAAATAATTTCAAGACTTTTTGTTAAACAATTTATTGAGCTTAAAATGTAAATGACTTAACAATAGCTCTATCAAATAACAAATGAACAAAAAAATTCTTCCGACGATATTTTTTTCTTCTGAGTGTCTAGATGACGCAGTAATTTTTTCAAATTTTTAAATTAATATTTGATACATGTAAATTTAATTTTTTTGATTAGCGGTCGATTTCAAGGCTCCGCGCGGAACCCTATTTTCAACATCAAATAAAAAGTATTAACAATGAAGGTCAAATTTCAGGATTCAATATTTTTTCTTGGAAATTTCCTCCTATTTAAGAATCTGTTTGTAAAATTCCTCTAGCACCAATAGTTTTCGAGTAATTTTCGAAAAAGTGGACTTCTTTCATTTGGAATCTTCAATTGCTTATAATTCTTGCAATTGTTAATATGCGGGCTTGAAATTTTTGCACATGTTTTTAGACGTCATAACGAGTTCAACGAGCTATCGCACATATTTTAATTCGCAGTAGTAAGAGTTAACACGTTTTTCAACTTGTTGACTAGACTAGTAGCGCTGGCAAGAAATCAAGATAACATTGCTGCTGTGAGAGCCAGTGTTGCCAGTAAACGGTAAAACTTGTTTTCCCAGAAACATTTTATATAGATTCTAAAAATTATCGAAGAAATTCCAATCAGATCCACATAAGGTAATATTGATCCCAATTAGATGAGGTGATCCCGATAATAGCATAATGGCTCCTCTGTGTTACATCCTTATTTTCTCGAAAGGATATCCTGATTTTGAGATAAACTCCAGTCGGTTTCCGCTCACAAGGTCGACTGCGACAGTTTTAATTTTCCCAGGACCTGGGGTTTCCTCTAAAATGTCTGTAATAAAATGAAATGGCCTATTGCAACCTGCTTTCAATTAAATCACAGTTTATAACTATTACCCTGGTCAGTAGTTGTTTGGGGAATAAATTCTACAATCTTTTTGTTTCCATCTGATTCGCCGCTTTCCCCATTCTGATTTTATATGCTAGTACATATCTTTCTGATCCTATAGCTATACAATTTCTTGTACATACTCTTTAGATTCCCTTCAGTATCTATGTAATATAAATAGTCGGAAAGCTGGTCACAATATGATATTGTAATATTTGTTGCTTTAAAAGGAATTGTTTATAATTAAATCGCTATTCAATAAATAAAAAGAAAATATTAGTTTTATTCTTCGACGTATTACTAAACGAAACAATTAATTTCTCAGTTACTACTATTCAACTTCAACAACAAAGCCACAGATACTTATTTTCAACTATTCATTTATTTATTACACTGATCTCACACTGAATATTCACTATTCCACTGTTTTCCTGTTCACTGTTTTTCAGTCAGGTTGTTTGCTCATATATATACAGATGTCCGTTTCTCGAAATGTTTCAGGTTAGTCGAGAGCACGTTACTAGAACTTTCGACCGTGCGGGGCGGTGTGGTGCTGTGCGGTGCGATACAACAGGATACCGACCGAATTTTTACGAGTTTTGATACTTTCGCACGTTACAATATAGTATTAAGGATATATATGAGTTAGCACTCACTCGCAAGGTCAGAAAATGGAACACCAGGCGGGCGTCGTGCTTTGAAGTTTATTAAATTATCACATCCACTACAAGTGTTTTGTAAAATTTGAAAATTAGTGCCAAGTTTGTTTGTAGTGGTCAGACGCCATAGTTGAGGGGCGCAGCAAGTCAGCACGTCGCTCAAGTTGTCATGATAATAATGTTGATACAAGAGATTTGTAACAGCTGAAAATTTGTATACTAAATATTTATTACATATGATTGAAGAAAAAAACAGTCAGATCTGAATTTGATGCGACAGATGCAGTCAACAGTCGCTCGAAGTACGAATATCTAGCGCGTGCGGTTGCTGGGAGCGCGTAAGGATACACTTATAATTGAAAATCTTCGAGATCTGACCGTTTTTGTCCTCCTGATCTTGTGCTGACTCATGTATAACCTTAATACTATTTTATAATGAAATATGAACCATTACAAAACTTATGATGAACGCTGAATAAAATACATGGACAAGGCTTGGTGCAAAATATTTATTAGCTCCTTTTCAATATATATTCCAAAAAAAACAACAATATCCACAACTCAATCTCTGACAGCCCAGAATAACAATTGAACTCATTTCCTTTTGTATTATGATAAAATTTAGATTTGTCAAATTGACACCTGTCAGAATCTGATGCTAACACAAAGTTATAACAAAACTTTTGCAGATTTTTGTCACCAGCTCTTGGACTAAAAAGACTCCTCTATAGCTTTGATACGTTTTAAAACTCACGGCGGCCATGTTTGAAACAAAAGAAATTGAATTTCTTGACACTTATGTTAAACAAAGTCTAGTCTTTCACGCTTCAAAAACGTCTCTTTATTATTGAAAACTTCAATCAAAATAAATGGTCTAAATTCGTCGCTGGCGGCGTGAAAATTTTGGAAGAAATAATCATCGTACGGTGCTTGCAGTTCGTTGAATTAAGTAAATTTACTTCACACGATTAAAAAAAAATACCACAGTGACGACGAAATGCAAGAAATCAAGACAACATTGCTGCTGTGAGAGCTAGTATTGCCAGTGAACGGTGAAAGATATCGAACGATGATAAATGATTTTTTGTGGCCTCATTTGGGAGAAATGGATGTGGATGACATATTCTTCCAACAGGACGGTGCTGCATGTTACAGAAAAGTCTCCTGGAACATTGATTTTTCGCTTGTCCTTCAAGCTGTGACTCAACACCATTAGATTATTTTTTATGAGGCTACATGAAGTCGTTTTAGCCCAAACAAAATAAACGATAAAAATGGAAGAATCATCTAGATGATGAAAGCGCATTTTTGACAGCTCATGAATGCTTGTTACTTCAGATATTTCGCAAATTACCATCTCTCACAATTATTGAGCTTGAAATCAAGCAGTTTGGGCAAACTTACGAAACAGCAGCCTCCATTTAGTACTAGTTTTAAGTTGACTATTTGATAGGTACATAATTTATGCATGTACAAACTCAAAAATACCTTTTAATCTTCATTGTTTAGTTATTGACTGACGGGAGGTCAAGTGCTGTACCTTAAAATGATAATTTGATCTTTATCAAAGCTATATAAAAAAAAATACACCAAAAGTAATCAAATTTTCATCCAATAATAATAATTCATTCTAATAAGCTTCAAATTCGCGTCAAATAATTTATTGAATAAATCCCGGACAGATTTGACAACTGTACATAATAATAGTGACACCCGCGGCAAAAGTTGTAACTAAATTTCTATCTACTTCAATAAATTTTAGTTGCCATATCCCTAATGTCATATATATCTATGGACATTGTTTCACTTGAAACAAATAATTGAATAATTGAATCTTCCACAATCACTAAGCTTGAATTAGAGCTATTTGTGCAAACCTACGAAACAGCAGCTTTTATTAAGTACCAGTTTCAAGTCTGTAAATAGTATAGTTGCTGAGAACTCAGCTTCACGCCAGCCAGCCAGACAGCCAAAGTGAATATTATAGCGCTAATAAGTGCTGGGTTTGTACTAATTCCCAACAAGCTAAATTTTTGTACAGGTCTTTGATACGTCATTACAAATGCTAGTCAAAAGTCCCTATCAATCCCGCTTGTGCGTTGTTTTTTATCCGAGGTTAAAGGGCACAAATTTTCGCTTTTTGCTCATATCTCTGAAATAGTGAGAGCTACCGAAAAAACGAGTGACTAAAAATTTATAGAACGTGAAATTTTCTACAAAAAATATATCAATACTTTTTTCCCTACGAAGCACCGTTCTCGAGTTATCGCGATTTCTAACCTTGAAAATACGAATATGCACTCATACGTGGCCAGTTTGCATCATTTAAAGAAAAAAATATTGGAATACTGGTTTTTGTGATTCATACACTCAAATATTACATGTGGAAAATATATGATTGAGTGAGACAACGCCCGTCCTTTATTCCATTAGTCGGTTGGCCTTGAGTATTTTAAGGTGGGTTTTTGTAGAAAATGAACGTGCTTATAAATGGTGTTTTAATTATTAACTATGCTATTTCAAAATTTTATAAAAATGTCAGAAGTTTGCTTCATTTGCAGTGAATCTTAGACTGAAGGTGAAATAAAAGAGTGCAGTTATCTTGTCTCCCTCCAATATTTGCTTCTGCTTTCAATACTTGTTTTGTGTGTACCAAGTGCAAGTATGGTTGGACAATGAACTGAATCCTGAAGACTGGGACTGTAAATTGATGAATAATAGTTTGCAGCCAATCCAGACTTTACTTCCACCTGCTCCAGATAAACTGCTGAATACAATGTTTTGTAATTGCAATAAAGTTGCATGAACAATTGTGTTGAGCATAAAAGTTGGATTGTTTTGTTTACCAGCCTCTGCCAATTTTCAAGGCCAGTCTTGAATCAAATTAAACGGATGAAGATACTTCCAAAATCGATGATGATCTAATTAATATATCTCTCTTCTTAGAGTAGTCAACACAAATTGAGCTCGAAGAGGGAAGAATTTGATGATAAATAATGTAATTTTCTTGCTGCTACAATTTTCGTTATATTAATAAAATATTGTCCCATTGAATCTCCTGGATCAAACTATATCCAGGAGTATTCCGACTGCGGAGAACACGTTGAAAAAAGCACCGAGTACACTATTTCAAAGGTTGTGCGGAATTGTGTGCATACCTACAGTCTGAAATCGCGATTACTCGAGAACGGTGCTTCGTAGGGAAAAAAGTATTGATACCTTTTTTGTAGAAAATTTCACGATCTACAAACTTGTTTTTGTAAATTTTACCAGTAGCTCTCATCGTTTCAGAGATATATGCAAAAAATTAAGATTAGTGATCTTTGACATCGAATAAAAAACAACGCACAAGCGGAATCGATGGGAACTTTTGACAGCATTCGTAATGAGGTATTTAAGAGCTGTACAAAAATCCAGCTTGTTGGGAATAGGTCTATGCGAACGAACTAGACAGTAAAGGACTTGAAAACCAATATACAGCGCTGCATTCGTGAAATTAATTCGGATTTATTCCACAAAGTGACTGCAAGGGTTCATAGGATTTGCTCCTGCATTCGTAGATGCGGAGGACATCTGAATGATGTGTTGTTCAGAACATAAATGCTATCTTTTTGAATTTCAGACAAAAAAATCGTATTATTCTGTTTGCAATCAATTTCTGCTATCAAATCTAAAAAAGCTGAATTGCAAATAAACTTGGTGGAACCAATTAATTTGAAATTTGTAGGCTTGATAACGAAGGAACACAATTTCCCTTTGATTTATTCAAAACAAGAGAGTTATTTTTACGTCATAATAAAACAATAATATTATGAAAATAATATAATTCTGTTTGGAAGTAAGGACCTAGAAATTATTTTCTTTAATGAAAGACTCCCAATACACTTGGATTATTCTTTCTAATCAATTATACATTTTGACGTGGGTCATATTTCAATGTCTTCTCCGTTTTATTCTTCTTCCTTATTCTGGCATTATTGAAGAAGATATTTCAGGGAACATGAATAATACAGGATAATAACAGCTTTGGAAAAAGTAGATCATTTTTAGATGGTGTAGGATGGGCTTAGTTTGAAATATTCAAATTGATCTCTCAATTTAGGTCGAATATTTAATTTTAGAATTATTCATTTGATAAATATTTTTGTTGTTAATTATGTGAAGGTTTTCAAAGCAAAAACAATAAAGAAACTATTTCTTGGGAACAAATTATAATTACTTTCTGCCTTCTAAAGTGACTCCGGAAATTTATAGAACTAGTGGAACAATAAGTTATGAACTTTTTAATAGCTATTTATTAATTAGCGGCACAAATAAGATGCAGTAGTTTCAAACTAAACTTTCTCAATTTGAAATTAATCAAGAAAAAATGTCATTTCCCTGGTTACCTAATTGCAATAAAGCCAAGCTTAATTTGACTGAAGTCGTCTCCTTTATTGTCTTTTTTACTGCATCATTGAATTTCTTCCCCTCGAAGTGCCACCCTGCTACCTATAAAGTATGCATCTACCTTCTGATTGGCTGAATATTGCCGTAGGTTTCCGATAAAGTAGATGCTTGAGCAATTAGGAATAGATTAGAATATGAGAAGAAATTAAAGTACAAAGCAAAGTTTAGGGTGCCTTGAGGGCTGATACTGGGGTGCATCTTATGCAGTTTCTTTAAATTTTTCAACAGATGTTTTTGAAGCTTTTCCTGATTGAGATGAAAAATTAGTTGCTTGAGCGGGGGTTAGTTTTCTTTAATTTCGAGGATACTAGCTTCCATTTTTGATAATATTTATTTCATAGCTGGAATGAAATTGAAAAATTTGTATTATTCACTGTCAATTTATTTCCTAATATAACACTGTCATGTAAATAATTTTTATATGCTCACAATGTTTAATTATCGTTTTTCACAGAACAAAATGTAATTAAGAGCTTCAAAAACAAACAAGGCTAATATTTAATTATACTTCCTGACATAAATAAATGAAAATTTTAATTATTTCGCAGTTTTACTAAAATACCTCATGCAACAACGCGGAAAGAGCAAAATGAATAATCTGTTTGGAACAGATATTGTGAATATTTGATGTATATTTTATTGAAGTCGTATCTGTCAATTTTTTGCCAATCTTTGTACATGAATTTTGTACAATTTTAATTAGTTTTATTACTTTTATTGTACATTAGTCTAGATTTTGGCCATTTTTGCCCTACCAGGCACAAAATTCATTGTCGCAAGCACATGAAAATCTTATCTCATTAAAAAAATTACAAGATGAACTCCTATCATTCATTTAACAAATGGATTAGAATATATCGCAAGGATAATATCCTGATAACGTCCTGATCAGGATTGTTCAATAAGGACCTGATCAAGATTTAACGCAGAGAAGCCCTGTTGACAGGGAATCAATGATTATTATTTACCTGCTGAGAGGGAAAAAATATAACCGTGGATCATGCGTGTTGTGTTATGGGATGTGTTTATCATAGTGTTTGCATTTGCTGAAAATCTGATAGTACAGAAGATATAAAAAATATCTCAATGAATTAAATGTATTGTATGTAAGTTATGTTTTGTAGTATTAGTTTATTGTAAACGACCATCATTATTGGCACAGATGAATTTGGCTGCACGACGCTACGTCTTCGTCAATTGCAGCCAATTTCATCCTGTACAAAAAAATCTTAGTTATTTTTAACAGGATAACCAAATAGAAACATATAAATTTTCATAACGTTATTATTTTGACAAAAATTTCAGTTAGCTTGATCAGGGTAACAATATTTAAACAAATAATTTTCTCGTAAGATTATCCTTTGAATAATGTCAGCTTGTTCTGTACAGGATAATCTAATTAACATCAAATAACTTCCCCATAAGGATATCCTATAAAGAATCCTGATTGAGAACTCAACATAGGAAAACCTTATTTACTCCTCATGGTTCTCATGGTACTTCAGACATATCTTGAACAAATTATGGTCGGAAAAGTGTGGATAAGAATAATTCTAAAAGTCTGTCAAGTAAAGTGCACTTTCAGCCCAGTCGGTTACTTTGGAAACTGTAGGTGATCATACTCATGCTAAAACATTCCTAAATACTGATTTCCAAGATTCTACGGCTTGCAGAACTGAATTTATGCGCATAATTTCAAAAAAATTCCAACTTCAGTGCATTTTCGATTCAGTCTATTGTTATGCTACAGCAGACTGAAATACCAAATTTCAATACTCTACATCCAATCGTTTCGAATTTATGCCAAAAAACTGTCAGATAAAATGCATGTCCGGCTCAGCCGATCTCAATGAAAATAGGCTATGAGCATCTAGATGGTACTATCATCTAAAATACTGAATTCTAACATTCTACGTTCAACCGTTCTGGATTTATGCGAAAAATTCAAAAAATGTTTCGTGTGAACTGCACTTCCGGAACAGACGATTGTAATCATAATGCGAGGTGCACGACTAGATGTTACAGACGAGCCTAATACAAAACTTCAATATTCTACGACTGATGTTTTGAATTTATGCGGGAAATTCGAGAAGTCTGTGATATAAAGTGCACTCTCGGCTCAGCCGATTGATACAAAAATAGAAGATAACCATTTAAATGCTTCAGCAATTTGAAATACTGAATTTTAGTATTATACGGCTGATAGTTTTGGATTTATGCGGAAAATTCAAGAAACGTTTGATGTAAAGTGCATTTCCGGTGCAGACGATCGCAACCACTATGCGAGGTGCACATCAAGACCCTATACCAGTCTTAAATACAAAATTTCAGCATTATACGTTCGATGGATTTTGAGATTCGCGTAGTGAATTCAAGGATGCTCAAAACGGATATATCCATCAAAATCTCGATATGTGAATTCTGTCGGTTTCACAATACTTCCTTGTACTTTGTACAAGTAAGTAAAAATGCTCGGTCCCTTGAGTTTCGTTATAAAGAGTTTACCATGTACTATTGAATATAATTCTACAAAATTTGGTATTTCTAGGTTTTGCAACATGCCCATTTGAACTAAATTATTTTCAAACTAGTAGTACATCCATTATGGCCGGAAATTGGTCTCAATTTTCTTATTTAAAATGGAATACCCTATTTTTATTTCACTAATTAATTCAGCGGAAAATTTTACATATGAAACAATGAAAATATTTTGCTGCTGACATAACATATTTCTAGATTTTTGTCTGAAATTTAGCATATCTTCAAAACGCTGTATCTCAGAGAGAAGTTCAAATTATCATAATATGAAAACAGCATTCTATAAAGGAGACTTGAAGCTATAGTATAGTGAATAATTACATATTTGGTTATTCATAAAAATGTGACAAGTACTCTATGCGAAAGCTATAGTTGACAAACATCATAAAATTTTGTAGTGTTATATAGAATAGTATCCAAAATAAAATCCAAACGGATTTCAATATACTACTAAAAACTTTCAAAAATTTGTTTTAAAGAATTGAATTTTCACTCAGATATATTAAATAATCACTTGAATCGAATTGTGACTTTGTTCTGCAAAAGGAGTATAACTAAATTAATAAAAAATACAAAAAAAAAATATGAAAATGATTGAATCAATGATTTTTATTTTATCATACTGATTTGAATCAAGCCAACAATGTTGGTGAGTGATATCGAATTCATAATTTCCTTTCATGCGTTCCATTTCTTATGATTTTTTTTGTGCATTTAATTTTTCACGGGTTTTTGTGTTGACCATATTTTTCACTGCAATTGATAGTAAATCAATGTATGAACAAATTTTAAAACAAAAATCGTGAAGCGATTTCCCAAACTGGTTTCCAAGTAGTGACTACGTTGAACTTGCTCAACGCTGTGAAGCCAGCAATGACCTCCTCAACGGTAATTCCACGTTAAAACAATCTAACGCTGTGAAATCACGAAGATTTCGTCAGCGGCGACGCTACTTTAAGCTAATCCAACACTGTGAAATCAACAGAGACTTCTCCTGCGGAGAATCAATCAATCTAACACTGCGAAATCACGAAGACTTCTTCAGCGGTGGCTCTACGTTGAATCAATTCAACAATGTGAAATGAACAAAGACTCCTTCAGCGGTGACGCTACGTTATTCCAAACAAAAATAACTCCAAGCTAAAACAGTAACAAGCAAAATAATTCTAAGTTCAAAACAGCAGAAACAAACAAATCTTAGTTTCTTTTACGGGCTTATCAAAAAACAAACGGACTCACAGATCGTGTCGTACAGTTGTGCTAACGGACTTAGCACAAAACTTCACTTGGACGGTAAACACTACGAAGATGACAATCGGTTACATTTCATTCACAGTATTGAAAACATTAAAATAATATTACACTAAATTCTTTGTTTATGTCGGTAGTCATTTGTCGGCAAGGTTGAAACTGCCAAGTGTCAGATCTTTATTTGTTATTTCAAGGGTCACGACAAACAAGATCAGAAACAAAATATACAAAATATTTTACAGAACAACGGATGATTACATTCAGGATACATTTGCGGTAAGTACATGACATAAACACAGATCATACAGTACAGAGTTGTTTTTCAGATTTCCAAAACCTAACCTTATTAACCACATGTTGTGAAATATTAAAACGTATTTATTCCAACTAATGGCTGGTGATAAGGTAAGTGGTGGTGCAGTGTTTATAGAGAATAACGGTTCTTTAAAATTTATAAGGCAAGCAAGATGTGAAAACTAGATGTGATGGACTTCAAAATATTGGACGGTAGCGGAAGGCTGTAGGATGTGCAACTGTGACGGAGCTTTAAGAGAAGAATTTGTCACAAATTTCTAGTAAAGGATTCGAAATATTTGAGTTAAATTTTGTTTTCAAACATTCTGTAGGATTACACATTGAGTCCACGAAGCAATTTTCACAGATTAAGAATGCTTTTTATTAGAAGGGCTGCCTCAATTTTTAAAGTATTTTCCGGAGCAAAAATGCGGTTGAAAATATAAATATCAGGAATTAAAATAATAAAACAATGCATTTTTAGGAATAAAACACACATTGAATTATTCATGAACTCAATCCGTGAATTGTTGAATTCGTCATGAATTAAATGGTTATTATTTTATGTAGTGAATTATTTGCTTTCAAAATATTATCCATTGTGGAAAATATTTGGTTCCCCGCTGAAGTTTCATAATAGTTTATTGTACTGTAATATTCAATGTAAGAATGTTCGGTTCATATTTTTATTACTCACGTCACTATTTAATGATGTAGGGAAGCCAAAGAAAGAACTCTTTCCCTAGATTTCGATCAATAGTTCAGAATATTCTCTCATATCAATAAAACTACAAACGATATTCAAACTAGAACTCTTCAAAGCTAAGCGGAGATCAGAGGAATAAAGTTGATGATATTCTGGCGCTGCAAAATTCAAGCCATTTGCTAAATGCACAGAACATTGTAGGATAGGGCAAAAAGCATATAACCATTCATTATATTTCTCGGTTTAATGAACTACGTCGTAAAGTGGATGGTTTGAAAGCAAAAAGCAGGATTCTGTTCCTGAATTAAAAGCTGTAGTGAAGCTATTGTTATTGTGTAGTAAAATTATGATCATGAGTTGACAGTTTACTAAACTTAGCGGGTTTGAACACTGTTTCGCACCCTTTAACTTGAAAAGGAGTCTTGCTTTCAACCCCACAATTTTTCAAAACACATGTAAAACTTGTATCTCAGATTTTGACTGAATAATAAATGCTAAAAGTTGGGACACTGAAAGAACCGAATGAAACGAGGTAAAAGCACAATAAAACTCTGAATGTTCTCATTGCTTTGTGTTTTCTTTTTGCGTGGTTGTCATGTTGCGATGTTACCTTTCCTGCTGTTATTACATTCTATTTTTTGCACAGTGAAAGTCACTTCAAACAATGCAGCAGTGACACTTTCAGTCTGGATGTATTTTTTCCATTTGTGAGAGTGGTACAGAGATTAAATTTGTTTTTGACTTTGAAGTTTCACTCTTATACAATATAATTGTGAACTATTTTAGGACTGGACTGTATTGGATAAAAATATAATCCTTGCTGAATTGAATTTTAATATTGTTGAGGCTTCTGAAAAAGATTAAATGAAGGTGGTGAGATTCCATTATCTGCTTCTTCTTTCCTGTAAAGTTTGCAATATGTCGTTATAGTTTCCAAGTGAAAACTTTCATAGTTACTGAAGTTTCTTGGATACTTCACACATTCAGAACAATAAGATTACTATATAAGAAAAGTTCTTTATTATTCCAATCTAGAAATCGTATTCAATAGAATAATTAAAATTGTATTCCCGCATTTTGACAACATTTCAATTGTTATAGAATTTACGTTTGTTGGTGGTAGGAGAAAAACAACAGAAGCACGAAATGGAAATTCTTTCCAGAATTACTTCTCGAACAATTCTATCATCAAAACATTTGAAACATATTTTTGCGCAAACATTGAAATTGAGTTCAAATAAATGTTGGTGGAACTTGTTTACCTGCAAATGTGTTACGAAAACTATCATAAGGATCAATTTTTCATCTCGCATGCAGTGTTTCTAGAAATTGCTTTTGGAACTGAAATGAATTTTCTTGTATTGAAATTCCCCTATTCTTAAAGGTAATAGTCCATAATAATAGCCACTACTCACCTTACAAAGAAAGGCGTTCAACCAAATAGGCTCAGAAGAACATCTTAGCTATCCTGTTCAATAAAGAATTCTTCACGGTCCATTTAATCAATACCTCGCAGCCGACGTCGAATAGTAGGCTCAGAGAAATATTATTTGTTCTGTTGTTATTTGTCCGACTGCGTGGTGTAATATAGTTATGTGGAGAAAGGCTTTTTCTGAAATTGGTTGAAAGAAACATGTGGAAATTATGGATGTTAGACAAACAAAGTTTGAATCCTTAGAAAGTATAATTGGTAACACCTTGCTAACAATTACGGAGTTTTTGATATCAAATTCAACTGGATGAAAGATTCGTCAAGAGAAATTTATTCAATTTGCAGAAGCATTGAAGAGAAGGTTTCAACCTTCAACTGTTTCAGATGATAATTGCTTCTAGTTAGTCCAACCTCAACCGTTAAGCATTACTTACGGCAATTGAATCCAAAGTATATCTTACAATATTTTCATATTGAATTACATTCAAATATTTGTACGATAGTTCAGTCTTTAAGTACTCGTTCGATCTCTCAACTCATTCTTGCTGCTGTTGATCCACTCCTTGACCATATACAATATTAAAGTACATAGTGTAACGAATGAAGAAGACTTCCATCATATCCCAGTTAAACAGCCGTCTGTTCAGCGCAACTGACTTGATGTGTGTCAAGGACGTGATGATGTTTAGTGGTAATTTCTGGTAACCCACTAGAAATTTCTGGAATCATCGAGAAGACGTAGACATGGATATATCAAGCGGGAACTAAGTTGAATTGGACAGTAAGGAAGCAGGAGGAGAAATTGGAGCGCGTAGAAGTAATATTGGTTAATTATTGAAGCGCACAAAGAGTGAACCAGTAGATATTAATTATTGAATAAGTTGAAAATTAATAAGTGCAAATGCAAATTCAAATGTCAATATAAATAGAAACATCAAATGGTGGTTAATTTTAGTTATATAAGTGTAGCCTAAGGTGAAAATTAGTTATTAACCCACGAACGAGTCTCAAGTTTCGTTACAATACAATGTTATTATTAGTTCTATTTTTTTCAACCTCTTTTCTAGGCAGTTTTAACAAAATAGTTTTTCTACTTTTAATAGTCTTCTCCGGTCCTGAACTGGTCGAAATCGTGAACAAAAAGACTACTCTTGAAGTTTCTTTATTTCTCAACAATCCTATCAATAATTCAATATTCACACTAAATTAAAAATGTCTCTGTATTAATAAACAAGAAAATAGTAAAACCCTTCTTCCATAAATGCACAAATGTCTACCGATTTCTGTGCAGTTGTATGAACAGAAAAATGTATCGTTTAAAATACTCCAACAACAAATAGAAACTTGAACACGAGCCATGAAGAGTGTCGGTCAATCTGTCTCAACAAAATACTAATGGCGGATCATGATTTATGAACGTGGAAGGGCGCAGAGGCGAAAGTTCAGTCTAATGTTCAATAAAAGTAATGAAACTAAAAAAAACCTACAAGATATTACCCCCATTTGCTGAGGCGGACAAGCAGAGCGTATCACAAGTTCTCTCACTACCTCTGATGTGGAAGTTACCAATCTTGGGCGCAATATGCTGAGCCCATTTCAGCGTACCTTCATGTAAAACAGTTCGCAAGTTGAATCAAATTGTTCGCAACGCAAATAGAGGAGTATAGCGTTCGTTTCTTATAATTTTATTGGAAAAAAAATCGTGAAGCTAGATTATCGAAATGGGTATTTTTCAATTTGCCAAGGAAGGGAGCGCTCCAGGACCCTCCTGCACTGGCCGCCAATGCAAAATACTTCTCATTTTTCGAGTTAAATCTTCCTGTAATTCCTTATGAAAATCTGACGTGGACATCACGTGAATACTTGTACACGTTAAAAAAGTTAGCACCCCCACTTTGCGCAAAATAAAAAAAAAATAGCCTATAATTTAGGACTAATTGAGGACTAATTTGTACCCAAAAAATTAGAATTTGGCCATAAAATCAATTTGAAAAGTGGGAATGCCAACTTGAGTAAAAGCTGGCACCCCCACATTGACCAATCGAAAAAAAAGTTTGCTCAATGGAAAGAACTAATTTAGGACTTATTTGTACCCAATAGGATTTTTTGAAAAAAAAAATATTATTATAACAAATTGATTTTTTTGCAATTGCGCTACATGAAATTCGGAACAAGATTTAAAAAATGGTTTCAGGACGGGAGAAAGTTTGGAAATCTAAATTTCAAAGTCAAGACTGATTAGTAATTACAAAATGTTTCCTGTAGAAAAATTATTCATGCTGAAAATCAATTGTTTTGAAATTGCGCTGCGCAGAATTCATGTCAATATAGCCAAATAATTTGAGAGTAGGAGAAACTTGAAAAACTTGATTTGGAATTGGGGACTAATTTGTACCCACGTAGAAATTGTTATAAACAAATTATTTTTGCTGGAAATCAATTATTTTCGAATTGCGCTGCGCAAAGTTGAAAGCAATTTTACGCAAACTATAAAGCAATTTTACACAAACTATTTGAGAAGAAAGGAGACTTGAGAAAACTCAAATTTGAATTGAGGACTAATTTTACCCACAAAGATTCTATTATAAACAAATTATTTTTGCTGGAAATCAATTATTTTCTTAATGCGCTGCGCAAAGTTGAAAGTAATTTTCGGCAAACTATTTGAGAAGAAAGGAGACTTGAGAAAACTCAAATTTAAATTGAGGACTAATTTGTACCCACAAATAATTCGTCATAAACAAATTATTTATGTCGAAAATTGATTTTTAATGTTAATAATTGATTTCCAGCAAAAATTGTTTATAACAAAATCTATGTTAGTAAAAATTAGTCCTTAATTCTAAATGAAGTTTTACAAGCTTCTCCTACTTTTAAATTGTTTGCTTATAATTGCTTTTGAACTTTGCGCAGCGCAATTCGAAAATAATTGATTTTCAACATTAATAATTTGTTTATCACAAAATCTTTGTGGGTACAAATTAGTCCTTGATTCAAATTTGAGTTCTCTCAAGTCTTCTTGCTTCTCAAATAGTTTGCCTAAAATTGCTCTCAAGTTTGCGCAAAGTAATTCGAAAACAATTGATTTTCAACATAAATAATTTGTTTATGACAAAATCTTTGTGGGTACAAATTAGTCCTTAATTCAAATTTGAGCTTTCTCAAGTCTTCTTGCTTCTCAAATGGATGGCCTAAAATTGCTCCCAAGTTAGCGCAGCGCAATTCGAAAATAATTGATTTTCAACATAAATAATTTGTTTATGACAAAATTTTTATAGGTACAAATAAGTCCTCAATTCAAATTTGAGTTTTCTCAACTCTCCTTTCTTCTCAAATAGTTTGCCTGAAATTGCTCTCAAGTTTGCGCAGTGCAATTCGAAAATAATTGATTTTCAACATAAATAATTTGTTTATGAAAAAATCTTTGTGGGTACAAATTTGTCTTGATTCAAATTTGAGTTTTCTCAAGTCTTCCTGCTTCTCAAATAGTTTGCCTAAAATTGCTCTCAAGTTTGCGCAGTGCAATTCGAAAATAATTGATTTTCAACATAAATAATTTGTTTATGACAAAATCTTTGTGGGTACAAATTAGTCCTTGATTCAAATTTGAGTTTTCTCAAGTCTTCTTGCTTCTGAAATGGTTTGCCTAAAATTGCTCTCAAGTTAGCGCAGCGCAATTCGAAAATAATTGATTTTCAACATAAATAATTTGTTTATGACAAAATCTTTGTAGGTACAAATAAATCCTCAATCCAAATTACAGTTTTCTCAAGTCTCCTTTCTTCTCAAATAGTTTGCCTAAAATTGCTGTCAAGTTTGCGCAGCGCAATTCGAAAATAATTGATTTCCAGCAAAAATAATTTGTTTATAACAAAATCTACGTGGGTACAAATTAGTCCTAAATTCTGAATCAAGTTTTTCAAGTTTCCCCTACTCTCAAATTATTTAGTTATAATGGCATGAATTCGGCGCAGCGCAATTTCAAAACAATTGATTTTCAGCATATAATTTTTTTACAGGAGAAATTTTGTAATTATTAATCAGTCTTGACTTTGAAATTTAGATTTCCAAACTTGCTCCCGTCCTGAAATCATTTTTTAAATCTTGTTCCGAATATCACGTAACGCAATTGCAAAAAAATTTATTTGTTATAAAAATATTCTTTTTTCAAAAAATTCTGTTAGGTACAAATTAGTCCTAAATTAGTTCTTTCTATTGAGCTGACTTTTTTTTCGATTGGCCAATGTGGGGGTACCAGCTTTTGCTTAAGTTGGCACCCCCACTTTTCAAATAGATTTTATGGTCAAAGTACGTGGGTAAAAATTCTAATTTTTTGGGGTACAAATTAGCCCTTAATTAGTCCTAAATTATAGGTTATTTTGTTTTATTTTGCGCAAAGTGGGAGTGCTAACTTTTTTGACGTTACTTGTACATCATTGGATATATATATATATATATATATATATATATATATATATATATATATATATATATATATATATATATATATATTTTAATGTTGTTAGATTATGTCCCTAGTAGCGTAAAGCTTTGAAAGACCTGTGGTAGCTGCGTGATGCTCGAAAAGCCTCGAAATTTTCAGCTATCTTCGGTTTTCGGCTAGAAACTTCTATAACAAAGCTTTATAGATAAAGATTCATGAATATCTTTTTTGAAGCTGCGAACATTCCCTGTAATTTGAGCCCAACCTCGATTTTTCAGGTATGATAGATCCCGAAATACCGGACCTCAAAAATTAGATTTTTTCCAAAAAAGTTGCTGTTTTGGCTCTACCCTAAGCAAAATATTGGCTCTAATACTCTTTTTACTAGGAATGTCATCAGAAATTAAGTTAGTTATCTTCAATCCCAGTTCAGAAAGAAGAATGTAGGCACAACACTTCCAGAGCTATCTTAAAAAAACTATTAAGATTAAAAATTAGATTTTCCGAGAAATGGGAAGTCCTGTATCTCAAGATCTATTAGACCTAGAAAATTATGGATGGGTTCAAATTGTAGGAAATATTCACAGCTTCAAAGAAGGTACTTATAACTTTTCTCATTGGGAGCTTTTCTATAGTAGTTTGTGACTAAAAACCAATTAGCACAAATACCAAATATTGTAAGTGCAAATAAAATTAAAACCAAAAAAGTTTTTCCAATTATGATTTAGTTCTATAAATCCATAAAATTTTATTTTCCGTGAACTAATTAATATTTTCTTTTGTAGGTATGTCCCAGTTCCGCCTTTTTCTCATATCCATGGAAAATGTAAGTAGTAATTCTTGAATTTTTCATGAGATCTGTCATGTAAATAAAATAATCTCTGCATTACTTATTTACAATAATTTTTGCTTTCATATTACTCATTGAGCGCTGAAATTAACGATAAATCATATTTTGATCAGCGATTCTATACGAATTTGAAATAAAGAACATTTCCTTCTGAAAGGAGCTTAAATTGATACATGAATATTGACAGAATTCAGTTATCTTCTGATATTTTGTCAAGAGCGTTTGAAATCCGTATTCAACTGGCGTCAAAAATAAAATTCAATTTATGAAAAAATCAGGCTTGACACAATTTTTATCCTCATTCTGCGAAACCAGTCGAATACGTGAGCAAAAAAAGTAGAATTAGCAACTTTTCTTTCTGGCACAAAACGCCAGTTTTGAAACCAAGAGATGAATAAAATATTTATAATCCGTTTAAATTTGTCGTCACAGAATACAAATTGGAGCGAAGGAGTAATGCAATTTATAATTTAAATGAGAGGTTTCTCAAATTGAATTTTGAACAGAATTTAATTTGTTTTAAAACAAATTTAATATAGTACTGAAAAGTCACTTATTGAATCATTTTAGACGTCGTGCTTTCATTATTTATTTAATTAATACATACAAAGTCCAAAAAATGAAGAACCCTACTCATTTGACAGGTTAAGACCCTAAAAAAAACTGTTAATGGAGTATATTTATGGGCAGCGGTATATATCCCAATTCATGATATATTCTCGCAGTCTCAATCAAGAAAGAAAAGAATTCTTCAAACATATCTCATCAGTTATTTACGAAGAGACGTCTTGTGTTACGTATTATTGAATAAGAACTGAAATAGATAGGACTTGGAAGAACGAATTTTCCGATAACCAGCACCAAATACAAATACTGGAAATCTGATTGGAGTTGTGTTTCAGCTACGAGCTTTCAGAAGAATTCACTCTGATGAGCTAGAAATATTCGTCTCTGGAGGATTCGATCCGGGTAGTTTTGTTTGTGGTTGGAATTTATTCTGATTGACCTACTTATAGCATTTCAGGCTTCCAAATGGAATTATCAATAACGATTGTATTTGTTTCATGATTCATTTTATTTCAAGTGCTAACACAAATACTACAAGGAATTTATTCCGCGAAATTCACATTCATTTTGTTGTTGATGTTGAGATATCTACAAATGAAAATGCGCTCGCAATGTATCCTTTTTTCTTTTGCTATCTTTGCTGAAGCAAAAAAATGCATTTCCATGGCGTATCTGCGTGACTGGCATTCCGTTCGACATCAGCAATCGTTGTCGGTTTTGCACGCAATGATAACAGAATGTATTTAACTGCTTCGTGTATAAAATGCATTCATATCAATTTTTGCTGTTGAAAGAGAATCAAAATCGGTGATATTGCAATTATAAATGTCAAATTTATAATGAAGATGATAAAATTATTATTATAAGATGATAAAATTATCATTTATTAGAGGATTGGAAACATGATTTAATTAATCGAACTAAAGAGTTTATTTTCTGTTAAAAATTGCATCAACCGCGCGTTATGGGCGCCTTAAAATGTGCGTGCACGCATAACAAAAAGTTACAGTCGCACACCCAGATAACATTCAATTGATGAGATCGGCCAATAGAATAAGAATCAAATAAAATCACAGCAATATGATAGAAGATAAATCTCAAAAATAGAACACTTCGGAAAATTATTGGAAGGAGACCAGAATACAGATGAAAACAGAGAAGTAAATAATCAGTCCAAGAACAATAAAAACACTGTAGAAGCAAAGGATGTAACACAGGAAGAAATCAAAATAGCAATCAAAAAATTCGAAAATGAAAAAGCTTCAGGACACGACATGTTAAAATCGAAAAAAATAAAGTATATGGGTGAAGCACCCGAACAAATCTTCCAAGAAATAATAAACAGAATATGGAAAATGGGAAAAACCCCTTAGGATTGGGAAAAACAGTGATTCTTCCTGTACACAAAAAAGGAGACAATAAAAGCTGCAACAATTACAGAGAAATATCATTACTATGCACAGTCGCCAAAATTTACGAAGTGATATCAGAAAATAGACTCAGGAAAGAAGTAGGAAAATCAATGGAGAATGCATAAAGTGGGCACTCAACTCAAGACCATATTTCCATTATCAGGAAACTAATTGAGAAAACTAAGAGGCAAAACAGTAAAATTTTTATAACTTTTGTTGATTTGGAAAAAGCTTTCGATAGGGTTACAAAAAAAACAGTTGTGGAGAATACTGAAAAACAATAACATCAGTGAACAACTTATAGAAGGAATCAAAAGTATCTGCAGGAAAACATCCAATTACAGAAGGACCGAGAGTCAAGTTTCAGAAGCATTCAGCACGTCACAAGGTCAAGAAATGGGAAAGCTCTTTGTTATTCATATTTTTCTATATGATATCTTAAAAAACGTAGAAAACAAAACTAAAAAGTTGAAATTAAGATACTACAATCGAAAGAGAACTTACAGAACGAGGAATTGAAGAAACATGAGGATAAATGCTGAAGAAAACAAAGAAAATGGTGATCTTGAAAGAAGGCAAAGCTACAAATATTGAGGTAAACGAGAGAGAAATAAAACAGGTGGAAATGTTCTCATACTTCAGAGCAACCTTGAATAATAAAGGAATTATAGAATATGAAATAAACAAAACAATATAGGTGACGAATAAAAGCTACCATGCAATAGATAAAGTAATACTGGGCAATAAACATATTTCTAAGAAAACAAAAATGATTCTATACAAAACAATACATTGATAACTGGCAGTAAAACTTGGCTAGTGAATCAGAGAACTAAGAGTAAAGTACAAGCTACAGAAATGAGGTTTCTCAAAAGAATGGAAGGAGTTACAAGAAATGATAAGGAACGAAACGATAAGAAACAGTCTACAAATGGAAAGTATACAAACAATCATAGAGAAGAAAAAGTTTGCATGGTACGGGCATCTAGTAAGAATGCCTGAAAAAAAAAAGACTAAATAGTCAAGAATAATGAGGAAGAAAAAAAGGTCATCTAGACACAGAAAAATAGTGTAGAAGAGATTTAAATAAAAATAACATTAGTGTGCAAGAAGTGAGAATAAAAACAAGGAGCAGAGAAGTTTGGAATGAAGTAATAAACAGCAATAAATAAACGAACAAACTAATCGTGACATCCGAAAGGGTACAAACCAAAAATAATAGAAAAAAAAAATTCAGCATCGTATATAGGAGAAGAACACCTGTCCAGGCAATTGAAGAGATGTTTTTACTATATCGATCCTAAAACCAAATAGAGACAAAACTTAATCAAAAAACTATAGACCTGTATCATTGGCAAACTGTATGAGCAAAATATTAGACAAGATGTTACATAGAAAAAAAACAACATACTCATTAAAGAACAATGTAACTTTAGGGAATGCACTAATATCATTAAAAACCGATGTGCAGAAAGCATATAAAAACAACACTTAATTGCCATTTTTTGACATACATAATGCCCAAACATACTATATCACAAATTGAATAGACATATAATAGAATACATAAAAAACTTCTCAAAAACAGTAAAGTTCAGTGCTAAATCAAACGAATGGAAAAAATGGAGAACTTCAAGAAGTAACTTTTTTCCTTATCGTCATGAACAAAATAGAAGAGTACATCACAAACAACAATTATATCTATGTGCAAATGACTAGGTCTTTTATTGCAGAGGAAAATACATGAAAACAGTGAAAGAAAGAATAAAAACACCACAAACAAACTGGAAGATTAGTTGACAGAAACAGAATTCTGCTTGTCCGGAAACAAAAGCAGAAAATGCAATGAAGAGCCAAGAACAAAACTAGATGAATCAAACATTGAATACGTTGACACAATAAAATTCCCAGATTTGACACTAGACAAAAAAACAAAGTAGATAGTAAATTAGTGGACGTGTGAGAAGCAACACTAAAAACACGAAGATAACAAGAACAAGTAACCTTTAATAGTAAAACCAAACTATCAAGCAACCCCTAAAATCTAGCATACGAAATAATTACAAACAAAAATGAATCAAGAAACTTTTTACAAAATCAAATTATTCAATACCTCCATAGACTCCAAATATCTTTACCAAACACAGTATCCACCATGGTCCCTAAAACTCCCAGAAATAAATTCAAAATTTGCCACCTATTCCAAACAAGATACTCCCTCTGAGCTTTATCGAAACTACTTTAATGCGATAGAAGAAGATAACCGAGAAGCCCATTCCATGAATTCAGATGGATCGAAGCAAAATGAAGAAACTTGAGCCAGTACCATAATAGAAAACATTTATAAGCTCGACTTATACGGATAGTATTCTGCAAAATATACAAAGCCGAAAGTAATAAATTCGTAAAATGTACAGATTCTCTCAGCATTGCACAAAGCATAGAAAACCTCTACAATAAAAGCACCAGTCTACAAAAAACACAAGATGATCTTTATGAAGCAATAAACTTCCAAAGAAAAAATAAATAAATCATGTGGGCTCCATCCCATAAAGGTATAAATGAAAACGAAGACGCAGATCGCGCAGCAAAAGCAGCAATAAATGAAGAAAAACATGACATCTCTATCCCAGCACACGACCTAAAACGTTTGATAAAAAGGAACACAAGACGAATAACAAACTAAGAAGAATAAAGAAGAAGTCAAATAATGGCCAATATACGTGGACAGAAGAACACAAACAGTACTTACAAAACTGAGAATTGGACATATTACAAAAAATTTCACCTGAAATATATAACCCTTATAACACAGAAAATACAGTAGAATACATAATAATGTGTACCAAATACAACACAGAAAAAAATACCCAAAAAATCCTATCAATACTTAATAGAAGCTTCAGAAAACATTCACACAAAGAAAAAAAAACTTGATAAAATTCATCGAACAAATCAACATGTATAACAAAATATTCGTGTATTGCCCATTCCTTCGCTTCTTTGTTGATTTTTTTTAGTTTGTTTGTAATTTCATTTTCATTAGGTATGTTCTTTTTTGTTTTCTTTTTATTTAGAATTCAAATGCGTTTCAAGCTTTGTTCTCTAGTGCCTCAGTACATCATAATGTACGAAAAACATCTATCAACACAAAGAACCTTTAGACAACAAACACAAAGCCCAAACATTTGATAAAATTCATCAAACAAATCAGCATATTGGATAAAAAAGGACCAACATGTAAATACCAAATGTGAATATAATATATCGAGGCACTGATAAGCAAAGCTCAATAAAAAGAGTAAAAAGAAGAAAGGAACATAATGAAAATGTTCAACATGAAATTACGAACAACAAGCAAAGGAAAATCAACGAAGAAGCTGAGAAATGGCCAATAAACGAAGACAGAAGAACGCAAACAGTACTTACAAGACTAAGAATTGAACACACTCGCTTAACACACACACGTACCAAAAAAAACACAAAAAAAATAAACTGTTTCAAATACAGGAAGGCATACCCAAAAAATCCTACCATCACTTAAAAGAAGCTTCAAAAGACATTGACACAAAGACAAAAAACTTGATAAAACTCATCACAGAAATCAACATAATACAACAAAATATTTACATAAATACCAAATGTGAATATAATGTACTGAGACATCGATGAGCAAAGCTCAATAAAAAGGAAAAAAGGAACATGATGAAAATGTCGAAAGTGAAATTACGAACAGTAAATTAAGAAAAATCAACGAATAAGCTAAGAAATGGCCAAAACACAGAAGAACGCAAACAGAACTTGCAAGATTAATAATTGGACACACTTGCCTTATACATATACACATACAAAAAAAACCTGAAATATGTATTCCTTGTAACATAGAAAACACTATAGAGCACATAATAATAAACTGTACCAAACACAGCACAGAGAGACATACCCAAAAAAAAAAACCTTTCAACACTCAAAGAACCTCTAGAAAACAAACACAAAGACTAAATACTTGATAGAATTCATCGAAAAAATCAACATATTAAACAAAACAAGATCAACATGTAAATACCAAATGCGAATATAATGTACCAAGGGGCTGGTGAACAAAGTTCAATAAAAAGATAGAAGAAAAAGAAAAAAAGGACATGATGAAAATGTGGAAAAATGGAATTACGAACAACAAACTAAGAAAAATCAACAAAGAAGCTGAAAAATGGCCAATACACGAAGACAGAAGAACGTAAACAGAACTTACAAGACTAAGAATTGGATACACACACTAACTCACACACATGCCAAAAATAACACCACCCGAAATATGTATCTCTTGTAGCACAGAAAACACAGTAGAACACCTAAAAATAAACTGTACCAAATACAGCACAGAAAAACATACACAAAAAATCCTATCAACACTTGAAGAAGCCTCAGAAAACATTAATACAAATAAAATTCTCCAAGCAAGTCGAGATATACAACAAAAGAAAACAACAACTTAGGTATCGAAGTATGAATACCAAATGTAAATAATGTACCAAAATACTAGTGGACAAAACTCGAAGTGCCTTTAAATAATCAATAAAAAAAATAAGAAGTGTACATAGGAAATTCAGTAAATTTAAAAAAATTGATGATTCGAAGTGGAAACTGTCTGGAATTATTACAGCTACCCAAAGGAATGTTATTCAATAGTTTTATAATCGATTGAGTAATTTTTAGCCGTTCATTATAATTGCTTCTTATTTATATATTAGTTTGTTTATTTCTTTATGGTTTAGTGAGTTTTTTTAAATATTCAAATATAATAATTCAGCTTGATACTTAAATACATTGCTGTCAAATTAGTAACCATAGATATTTCACTTTCTTTCAACAATATTTTTTAAATTTTGTTTTATAAGGCTGTATTTTTGAAATGCTAATGCATCGATATCTTGAGAACTGATATAGTTAGAAATCTGAAAATTTGCATATGGGCCTTAATGATAAAACCGAGTTAATCTAAAGTATTTTCAAAATAGCGGCACTTCCGGTTATACCGGAAGTTGACATCAACTTTCTTATTTCAAATGGAACACCCTATATTTTATTATATTTTTGAATTCTCCTCTATTTTTTAATGGGACTCTATCGGAACAACTATGGCTTTATTTTAAACAGTTTTTGAAATAATTGCATTTTTATAATTTTTTTGACAGATGCATGCAGTTACTAAAAAAAAGAATATCTCGAATTCGCGTCATTGAAAAAATTTTATTTTATGCATACGGGCTCACAGTGAAATAAGGTTTTCAGGAATGCCAATGATTTTTATAAATATTATACAGGGTGTGTATAGAGTGGCGTCAAAACTTGAGAACTAAAATGTAAAAAAACTCTAGGAAATCCTCATTTTTAACTACAAATTGATTCCGTTTCTAACCTAGTTACCTTCCATGATTAATTTCCCATGAATAATTGGAGAGTTCTTACTAATTACCTGCCTCTTTAAACACTATATTCCAAGCAGAAATCAATTGTTTTAAAACAGAACATAACTAACTACTTGAGCTATTAATCACCAGGTTGTTACATTAGGTTCAAGAACACGAATTCGCACTGAAACAGGAAAACAAAACTTGATGGCTTCGTGTGATGATTTTATAATGCACTTGCACGAACTTCTCTTGGTGAACAATAACCTTGCGGTATTATGTGAAATTATTCACTGAATTACTCATTAATTTACGGGTTTCGTGGTATATATCATATGATTTTGTGTTGCATGTGAAATCAAAAGGATAAATAACTGAAAGCAGGATATTCCTGCATTTCCTGTACCCCATAATTACGTTTCCCAGCTTAAAGCCAGAATAAATAAAACCTCTTCCGTAATTATTTTGAGCGTAATATTTTCCGAGTCCTTACAATTTTATTTATCACTTCCGAGCCATCTTAGTTACAAAATAATTCCGGTGAATAAAAATACGCTAGAAATTGTTATAAATCGCAGAATTAAAGTTTCCGCTTGCTGCATTAAACATAGAATCCAGTAGTAGGCTAAAACGGTTTCAGTAAATTGGATAGGTTACCGGTGAACACTCACAATTTATTTAGAAATTAACTCCGGATGACAAAAGAGAAATGAGGTTTTTCTCATTGCCGGTTTCACACGAAGATTTTGAGAGTTAAATATTCAGATGCTCATTTAAATCCAATCTTGAGATCCTACAAAAAGTTTTTACTTTTTTGCACGGTTTTATTATGCTTTGTTTCAAACTTCTTCATGTGAAATACGGATTTAACAGATTTTTGATATGATTTGAATATTAGTGAAATTCAAGAGATCAGTTTCAAGTTGTGGAACTTTTTGCCCTCTGAATGTCTCCTCATTAGTTTCTCATGTTCCGTTGTCAGCGTAGATGGCACTGTTGTAGCTGTCCTTTCCAGCATGTCAGTGAAAATTAAAAACTGTTCTCCGCTCGATGAATATTAATTTTTTTGCTGGGCAGCGATGAAACTTGCAGACAGAAATGTCGGGCTTTAATTACGTTAAAGCTGAAGAATTTATTTTTCAAGTGGCTGTAGTTTTAAAAAGTTGTAGGCTTTTAGTTTGAATTTTGAAATGTTTCATCTGGACACGCTGGTTAAACGGGTGTCAAACGCAACTGGCTCATATGCGTCAAGGACGTGTTGACTAGAAATTATTATTATGATGTTTCAACAAAATTAATGTTTATCAGTATTGTCTTCAAACAAAACGATTTTCTGTTGCAGCTGTCATAACAGCCAAAATTAATGCAGTTCACATGTCCCATATCGACTGATGCCGTAATGCTCTTGATAGAATAATATGCACTATTCACCCCTACTAATTATGATAGATGACTAGTGTAGTTGATGACATATTGCTGGCATGACGAATGATATTTCTAAATAAAAGAGTATTAGTTTCGTTGTTGAATTCCACCGGATGTGAATGATATGTCAGACCTTGTCAGAAGCTGCCAAACTCCAAGAATTCAATTTATCTTGAATTGAATTCCTAATTCAGATGGAAGTGGAGTTCAATTATTGTTCTTAGGGTGACAAATATTTCATGAAAAAATAGTGTATTAATCAACTAATGGATGACATATCTCTACAACAAAAATTCATATGAATATGTATAAGCATCGAAATGTTTCACTTATTATTAGAAAAATTCGGAATGAGGATAATATACCTACCATCAGACTGGAAGCTGTCATTGTCCAAGTGACAGTTGTCATTGCCAAAGTGACAGCTGTCATTATTAAAATGACAGATGATGTTTTGTTTTAATCCTTACACAGAATAAGTATTTTTGGTTTGATCGCCGGGAATGTAATTTAAAGATGGTACTGTGGATTCCATTACCTTATTATTTATTTTTGATATCTACTAAGTTTATTTCCCCGAGAGCTTGAAATTGATACCAAATTAGACATCATTCAAATAATTTGTAAAAGAAACAATTGACAATCATTTAAATATCCTGTTTGACACTCTATTAAAATTATCTCCACAAGAGCTTTAATTTGATACCAAACACGATAGAGCCAAATTGTTTATTTTAAAAAAACAATTGACGAACGTTTGCATGTGATGTCAAAATATGAGTGATAATAATCCTCACTCCACATTATGATTCTCATTATTTCTTTGGATCAGAAAAATATAACGAATTTTATAATAATTTGAATTTTGATAATAACAGATGAACCGCTGTTAATTTTTCTTGTAAATGTTGTACCAAATCATTTAGGGATTAGTTTTAGTTCCCCCATATTTTACGATAAATACCACTGTTTATAAAATAAATGCAAAAAACTAAAAAGTTCCATCAGTGAAGTTTGGGTACCACTGGTTGGAAAAAGCTCATCTACGAACTTGAGCCTAGATTTTTGATGAAAAACTTAAATATGAAATTTTAGTCGAAAATTCGTACGTGTTTTGAAGTTATCGTGCTTCCACAAAGATCGACACTCGACAGACAGACCGACTTTTTTTTCAATAATGTTTTTCGGGTTCAGTAGGGTCTGAAACGTGAAGATTTATCAAAATCGCGAACTGTCAAAAATTTAATATTTATTAATGGTCGGGAGAGTAAACAGGAAGATAGCAGAATCTGCTCGAAGTCAGTAGCAACAAAAATAAACCAAGCTCAAAATTAAAGTAGAAAATAAACTGGAACAACCACAAAGCAGCTTCAGGCAGGGATACTGTACTCAAAATCAAATATTTATTTCAAAGCAACTAACAGAAAAAGCATTAGCATACAAAAAAAAAAAATATTTCTATACGTTAGTGACATAGAAAAAGTATTTGGGAAAGTTGATAGGAAGATACTGTGGAAGTCATTAGATAAATACAGAAAAGGAAATAAACTGACTAGAGCAATATCAAATATGTTCAAAAACACCAAAAACCTCATGAGAACAGGAAATAATATCTCAGAAGAATTAATAAGAAATCTGGATCTAAAACAGGGAAGAATTCTGAGTTCTCTTTTATGTATAATATACTTGGATGAAATATTGAAGAAAACAACAGAGGGAGCTGAAAAGGCAACCGTAAGCCATCTTAATCTTAACAGAATAATTTTATCTGATTTGCTTTAAGCAGATGACATGGTTATAATTGCAAACACTAGAAAAGAGCTGCAAAAGAACTATCCAAAGCTAAATTGAAAATAAATATAGATAAAACCACGACAATAACGGAAAAGAACATTAAAGTGTAGAAAGCTTCAAATACCTGGGAAATAATAGCTTACTTAATCCTAAGCCTTCTGCCTTTGGGTGTAAGCTGTGGTCTATCATTCTCTTCTTTTGTCGCCTTTAGGATTTTTTTTCTCCATATATCTCTCCATCTTTTTCTCTCTGCATTCTAGCGCCACGTTAATTTCTTAGTCCAATGTTTTATGGGATTTGCCTTTTCTCTTTTTACCTGTCGGTTTAGTTTGATACACGTACTTTGCTATACGGTTTCTGCTCATTCTTTGTGTATGTCCTCTCCATTTCAATTGTGCTGCTTGTATAATACCTTTTACAAGTTTTGTATCGAATTGTTTATCGGCTTCGTTTCTTATGCGATCGAATTTGGTTTTTCCGTCATTTTTTTCTTTTAAGGTCTCTAATTTTATTTTGTAGTCTTTCATTTGTTGTCCACGACTCGCGTATGTTATTGAAAACTTCTACTTTTGTTCCTGCTAGAACTTCTTTTTAAAGCATTAGATAATCTTCCTCCTTTGTTTACTTTTTCTAAAATTTCTTGCCTCAAGCTTCCATTTCCTGTTATGTTGATGCCTAAGTATTCAAATACTCCCACTTGTTGTAAGCGTGTTCCTTCAATAGTTATCTCATGTTTAAATGTTCCAATTTTTCAGTTTTAGTTTAGTATGGTTATGTTGTCTTGTAAGTCTTGTTCACGTAGCACAGTCCCGAAGCTGTAGTTATTCTCATCTTCCAACTCCATACTTTTTCATTTTGTTTTTGCTCTCTCTCATAATTCCATCCAAATATATTGTGAGAAGTCGACGACTTAAAATACATCCTTGTTTTAATCTTGTATTACTTATTTTTTCTCTAATATTTCTGGAGGCAAGACATTTCCACTATATGTCTTGCTTAACTCGGTCGAACGCTTTTTCCAAGTCTATGAAACACAGATGTGTTTTTATTTATCTATTTTGCTTTCTCCAATAACTGCCTGAGAGTGAATATTTGGTCCTGTACTCTCTGTCTGGTCTGAATCCACTTTATGATTTCCCAATGGTGTTTTTTATTTAATCTTGTATTCTTTTTTCCAGTACTTTCCTGATACGCTCAACAATAATTATACGTCTATAATTATTGCAGTCTTTGTTGTCTCCCTTTTTTTTATATTTTTTTAATATTTTTGTTTTCCAATATCTGGGTATGCCTTTCTTTTCTATATCATTGAAAATGTTTAGCAAGCAAAAGGAGAGTTGGAAAAGGAAATAAACAGCAGAAAACAGACAACATCTAGAACATATTATGAAACTTAAACAACTTTTTCAAAGAATAGCACCATCTCCACAAAATCCAAACTGATGATATAGGTACACTATTACCTGGGTAACAAACCAAAAACAAACCAGTGAATAACAGGTCATGCCAATCAGGAGTAACCAAACTTATAGAAGAAAAACAAATAAACTGGTTTGGACATCTAGTTAGAGTACCACAATGGAGGAAAGTCAAATCCGTATGATAATCAAGAACCACAGTTAAAGAAGCAGAAGAAAACAAAATTGAAGAAATTTAACATAAACGAACGACTGACAAAGTATCATCTAAGAATTTCATAGATCCATAATCTGGTTTGGCTCTGAAAAGAACCGTTGTTTGGACGACATTGTCATCTTCAGGTCTTGGATCTGGTGTTAGGTCTTGATCTGACATTTGTTGGAGATGAAGCAGGTTTATTGGTTGTATTGGTGGTCATGGTTGGATGCTTCACTGAGTTGTTCCTGGTTGTTGTTCTTGGTCTTTCTGCATCGTTTATTTTGTTATTTGGTGATGTGGTACTCGATGTGTGTTTCTTTTTCTTTTGTGCCAATTTGTTGAGGGTTTCCATGTGGGTGATAATCTTTGTGTGTCCTCCCTCGTATTTAGATTGTTTTATCGTTTTTTGATGATTCTTTTAGTTGTTGTTTGATGTTAGCTATCATCGTGTCAAGCCAGAGATGAGGTTTTCTTTCCTTTCTTCACAGAATTTTGATGTTCATCTCTTCTAACGTTGATTTTTCTGTTAGTTTGACCGATGTAAGTATTGTCGCAGTATTGGCAAGGAATTTCGTACATTTCTTGGCTCTTAAGATTGATCTTGATCTTCGAATTAGGCAGAATCGTATTGATTCGTGGGGAAGATCTCGTTTTTCTTCAGTACTTTGCTTATTTTGTTGGTGGTGTCTTTAACGTATGGAAAGTAAGTTTTAGTAGATAGTTTTTTTTTCTTTTCCAGTTTCTTTTCTAGAAATTGGAGGAATTCAAGATCAAAAGAAGCAAACTACTCTATAAATTGATGTTTTTGGAGAAATGTCGAGGCCTGAAGGTTACATTCCATAAGAAGAACTAATAAACGGACATCCTGAGAAAAGTAAGCTTATAGAGGACGTCGGCTGACTTGAGGAGGCTTCGGACCAAAAGTTAGTTGTGGAGAGGCGTCAAAGTTGAAAATCCTGGAGATGATCGTCAGGAACTGTGGATCATTGGCACTCGCGCCGCTGTGAAAACACGAGGGGTCAGAAATGATCTCTTAGAATCCCCAATTTCGGCCTTTTTTCCTTCGATTCTTACAAAGTTGTCTCTAAAATGTGTTTGCAATATGTTGGAATAAAAATAGTAACTGAAAATTTCCTCAAGCCAAAAAATGAGCTAATTTTTGAGTTGATTGGGGCAGTATTGGTTTGCAAAACTATTCAATTGGGAAATTACAGTAACCGCCGAGTAAAAATAATTATCTGGAATTCAACTCAGTTACAATGCAGTTCTCGCCAGAATATCATTCCACGGTTTTGCACAATTAGATCAAGTTGCCCAACGTTGATTGGAATTTCTCAACTTGTACACTGGCGCCAGTTTTAATTAAAATGAGGCTCCATTAATTATTAACTACATATTTTCCATAATCCATGACATTCACTAACTTAAATTCAATGATGAAATGTAATTTTGTTCCAAACTTTCCTATTGCTCAGCGATTCGATTCAATTAAAACTCGTGATAAAATAATTCTCATCAGAACTACTGCTGAAAAGTTAATTTTAACCAAAACTGCAGAATGGATGGAAATATCGACCAATCTATGTCAAAAATGAGTCATCGTTAAAATCAGCGCAAAATATATATTTCTAGTCTTGGTATGAACGTAGCATGTTAGTGAGTGCTCCAAGAAAGATATATTCTAGTGTTAATGTGAATCTCTGTTCAACAAATGTGGTCTAACTATTTCACGCACGACTGTTAATGTAGGGTGATCGTTTTTCATTATGTTTGTAATTTAGTTGTCTTCATAAATACCATCATGCTGTCAAGGAATTCTCTAATATTAATACTGGGATCTGTGGGTCATTTAACTTTAATTGAACATATAAATAGCTTGGAGCATGATGACTTGTCCTAGTATATAATATTTCAAATGTTTTTTGAAAGATAAATAAATGAGACTAAGGTGACCTTGCATGGGCGGAGTCTTTCGTCCTCGCTGCGTCGTGCCGCGCCGCATCAAATCACCCCTCCCGATCGAAGCCTCTAACAATATTCCAGAAATGTGGTAGAGCCTTCCACAAATGGATATTTCCATATATAAGGGCAAGTAAAAGACTTGTGTAAAGTAGTGTAATGGTGAAGCTAGAGCAGTGAATATCAAACTGTGAAGTGAACAGTGTATATAAATAGTTAAATATATATATCTGCGATTTTGTTTGAGTTAGTATTGACTTTTATTCAATTATAAACTATTTCTTCAAGTAATAAACATTACAGTGTGATAACTAAGCATCATCCACATTCTTCAATCCCTCGCTTTGCATGACGAAGGAAAACACTTCACCCAATAAACAACATGCGTGCGTAAACCACACATGAGCACTTCCGCCGAACCATACATTATGGTGCGAGAACAGTTGAACGTGTCATCCCACCCTCGCATATTTTATCCAGCGATTCTAGGTTGTTCCCACTGCTGGTCAATAATCCCGTAGCGTCGCGACGAGCTTGCATTATAGAGACGAATATGGCGCCAAGTAAGAAGAATGGCCAAAATGTGAACTGATCTCCAGACAACTGTGAAAGCTGTTTTTTCGAGAGTTTTCCATCAAATTTCTTCGTAATATTCAAATCGATAAATCTTCATAATCTCTCATAATTCTCTTCCTACACTTTAGTATATAGTTATGCGTTTCGTTGCACCGGTGCGTTCGCCTCCAACACCGGGTGTTTGTACGTTCGTGTAGCAAGTGTTCACGACAGACCTGAGTGTAGTTTCCGATTCCCACGGGGCCGTGGGGCCCTCTAAGCCAACCTTGATCACTTCGCACTCACCGTGTGCGAACTTCATGCTAAATTATAGCTCACGCTGCAATGAAAACAAATCGATATGTGCATGCAACACAAAATGCGAAATAAAATACTATTGAGCTTTGTTCGCTCTTTCTTGAAATACATAAGATTATCGGTACCTATATAAAGGACTGCATTGCATTATTATTAT
Source organism: Dromius quadrimaculatus (assembly GCA_963989225.1). NCBI lineage: Eukaryota > Metazoa > Arthropoda > Insecta > Coleoptera > Carabidae > Dromius > Dromius quadrimaculatus. The sequence continues at coordinate 5,609,937 of OZ022334.1, read as the reverse complement.
CATTATTATTATTATGAAATGTTTTTTTACTGTTTTGTTTTTATTTCGTATCCTAAAAAACATCACAACCCCTAATGGAGCCATTCCAATATTGCATTTAGTCAGACATATTTATTCCCTTCTCTGGCGAAAAACACATCCAACTTCCCACGTATACAAACATTTCTATTTAACGTATCATTCGTTTCAATTGAATCCACCCCAACATGCGTCCTATTTTTATTTTGATTAAAATAATGCATTCGGACCCTCGTTCCAAACGGAACAAACTCCAAATAGGAACTATAACACAGTAATCTATGAAAATCTCCCGTTCCCTGTGTGTTTCACCAATTTATCACATTGCGGTACATAAAAAATGGCCGGTGATGGTCACTACCCTCTAAAAGGGATGAAAAAGTGAGGAAGAGTCAATGTGATGACATAGGCGCCGTGAAAATATTTCAACAGTAATAAAATGAATATCAATCACGTTTTTTGTCCTCTACGGGTGTGGCAGACCCTTATAGTGCACTTTGTATACGTGTATGCGTTGTTTTTAATCCGAGATGAAAGGTCACAAATTTTCGCTTTTTGCGCATATCTCTGAAATGGTGGGAGCTACCAGAAAATAGTTGAGCAAAAATTTATAGAACGTGAAATTCTCTACAAAAAAGGTGTCAATACTTTTTTCCCTACGAAGCACCGTTCTCGAGTTATCGCGATTTCAAACCTAGAAAATACGTGCACCCATAAGTGGCCAGTTTGCATTATTTGAAGAAAAAATCAGAAGTGAACATCACGTGACTTACTTGTACTCCATTGGATATATATAATACGATGTGATTTTGTGTTTGATCATATATATTATTGGATATATATAACCAAGCACAAAATCTCATCGTTCCACAGATAATCGTTTTAGATTTACCCAAGAGATTCGAAGAATCTGTCAAGTAAAATGCGCTTTCAGCCAAGTCGGTTGCTATGGAAACAATAGGCCATTATTCTTATACTACAACATTCCTAAATACTGATTTCCAAAATTCTACGACTACCAACAGATCTGAATTTATGCGCAAAATTAAAAAATAAATTCCTACTGAAGCGCACTTCCGTTCAGTCTATTGTTATGAAAATAGTAGGCAATCATTCAGATGCTACAGCAGACTGAAATACCAAATTTCAATATTCTACACCTGATCGTTTCGAATTTATGCGAAAAATTCCAAAAGACTGTCAAGTAAAGTCCACTTCCGGCTCGGTGGATCTCAATAAAAATAAGATATAAGTATCTAGACGGTATAATCGTCCTAAATACTGAATTCTAACAATCTACATTTAATCGTTTTGGATTTATGCAGAAAATTCAAAAAATGTTTCGAATAAAGTGCTCTTCCGGCTTAGTCGATAGCAATCATAATGCAAGGTGTATAACTAGATATTATGAAAGTGCCTAATACAAAATTTAAATATTCTATGACTGATTGTTCAGAATTTATGCGGAAAATTCAAAAAGTCTGTCATATAAAGTGCACTTCCGGCTCAGCGGATTGTTACTAAAATAGAGGATGACCATTTAGATGCCACAGCAATTCAAAATGCTAAATTTCAGTATCCTATGGCTGATTATTTTAAATTTATGCGGAAAATTAAAAAAAAGTCTCAAGTAAAGTGCACTTGCGGCTCAGCCAATCGCAATCATAATGCAAGATGTACAATAAGATGTTATAGAAGTTCTTTATACAAAATTTTAATATCCTTTGGCGGATCATTCTATATTTATGCAAAAAATTCAAAAACAGTTTCAAGTAAAGTGCACTTCTGGCCTGGCCGATTCTCACAAAAATAGCAGATAACCATTCTGATACAACATCCAGTTCAAATACTGAATATCAACATCCTACGGTTGATCATTTAGGATTTATTAGAAAAATTCGAAAAAAGTTTCAAGTAAAGTGCACTTCCAATACAGACGCTTGGAACCATAATGCGAGGTGCACAACTAGACCCTATACCAGTCCTAAATACAAAATTTCAACATTATACGTTCAACCATTTTTGAGATTTGCGAGTTACGCACGCACGAACGAACATACGTACCGACATCAAGCCAAAAATAGTCAAAATGGATTCAGGGATGCTCAAAACGGATATTTTCATCAAAATCTCGATAGGTGAATTTTGTCGATTTCACAATGCTTCCTCGTACTTAGTACAAGTAAGTAAAAAATATTGGAAGATTTGTTTTTGTGATTTATGCACTCAAATACTATATGTGGAAAATATACAATTCAATGAGACAACTCCCGTCCCTAATTCCATTGATCAGTTGGCCTTGAATAACATCAACAATCCAGTCAGATTTAAACGATTTTTCGTATTAAATAGACGTGGTTTTCATTTTAAACTTTGCCGTTACAAAATTTTATAAACATGTCAGAAGTTTGCTACATTTGCAGTGAATCTTAGACTGAAGGTGAAATAAATGAGTGCAATTATCTTGTCTCCCTCCAACATCTGGTTCTGTTTATCAACATTTGTATCGTGTATTCTACCAAGTACAAGTGTGGTTGGACAATAAACTGAATCCTGAATACTGGGGCTGTAAATTGATGAATAATAGTTTGGAGCCAATTCAGAGTTACTTCCACCTGCTCCAGAGAAACTGCTGGATAAAATTTTTTGTAATTGCATTAAAGGCTGCACGAACAATTGTGTTGAGCATAAAGTTGGATTGTTTTGTTCACCAGTCTATGCCAATTATCAATGCCACTCTTGCACTCATGCTGAATTGAATGCAACAGATGAAGATTCTTTGAAAATAAATGAGGATCTAACTGATATATCTTTCTTCCTAGAGAAGTCAACACAAATTGAGCAAGAAGAGGAAGAAACGAGTAATCATATAGAACTTGATGATGAATAATGTAATTTTCTCACTGCTTTAATTTTCTCCAAGCACCAAGTACTTCAGAGATGGTGAGAAAATGTGTGCATACCTACGGTCTGAAATCGCGATAACATGAGAACGGTGCTTCGTAGGGAAAAAAGTACAAAAACCTTTTTTGTAGGGAATTTCACGATCTACAAACTGTCTTTTGTTCATTTTTTCAGTAGGTTTCACTGTTTCAGGGATATACGCAAAAAAGAAGATTTGTGACCTTTGACATCGGATAAAAAACAACGCACAAGCGGGATCGATGGGGACTTCTGACATAGCATTTTATAGTATTTAAGACCTATACAAAAATCCAGCTAGTTGGAAATTATTGCAAACTGGAACGCCTATAACAAATTTCCTTGATTAAAAGTCTAGAATATTTCGAGATAATTCTAGTAGCATCTCGAAAGGCTGTTTTTGACCAACGTAGATGAACAATTCCTTCAAAAAGGACCACATCGTCTCCTTGATAAGTCATAAAATATATCAAATTGTGGGAACTCAAATAAAATTAGGAGGCAGGTCAATATGAATCTTAACGACATGAAATAAATGGAAATAAATTATAGTTACATTATTATTATTAAGTGTAGAGTAATCATCAAAATCTGTTCATTTTCATTCACAAAAGTTTTGACATATCCTCTCAAACTATTTAATGCTGCAATCTGACAATGCATCACCTTGACAACTTCTTGAGGCGAGTAGCAATAAGATATAAGACAGTAAGTACATGAATCTTGCACTAACTACATTGTAGATAGTTCTGATGATGTTTTGCGCAATTTATGAGGCGGTGAATCTGATGCGAACTCGGAAGATTCATTCCTTGAGGTTTTATTCGCGATGATTTAACGTCAGATGTGAAATGTTGTGACAGTTTAGATTTTGAAGGAATTATTGCTCCAGGAGTGCGATTAATTAACTTGTGGATCGATATAAGCGGCTTTCTCATAGATATTTTATTTGCTGATAAATCTCAAATCGTCATCAGTCATCCAATAAATTTCAAATCAATTTTATCTAAACAAGAATCAATATAAGCGTCCCGAATTCATAACATTTCTTATTCCAATTTCCTTATCTTCATCTAGATGTCCATTGAATGTTCATCCCTTGATTCGCAACTGTTATTGCACTACGAGGTTTGCAATAAAAATCCAATATTTCCTTTATCTCCTGCTGGAGAAAAGACCATGCGACATTGTGCAGTGTACATATAAGTGAGTCAGATGCAGTGATATTATTGACAAAAGCTAGGATCCAATCAAAACCTACTATAAAGGGGAGTGACAAGACATCATACATTGAGGGTGCAGTTGTAACAATGTGAGGGAGTTATCATGATCTTATATAGAAATAATGTTTTGTTTCACATTTACAAGAACTCCTAAATTATTAAAAGATTTTCTTTTCATTGTGGAATAACATTTTTCACCCCGTTATACTGAGACCTATCATATCATGAATTTATGCATTTCATATCAGGAGTACCACGTGCCTCACTCCTGAATACGTAATACGAAGCAGATGTCGCCACCATTGAGTTAACGCTTTCGTTTTTGGTTTTGCTCGTTTTTGTTCCATTTTCTCACAACTAGAAATCGAAATCATTAATTTTGCTGACGTACCGAGATCCTTTTAGCTCTACATGTTTTAAACAACTGCATTAGCAATCATAAAACTCAGAGAATTTACCATAGTGGACAAACATAAAATTCCTAAAAGGACCACAGGAAATTAAACTCCAATCTTCCTGAACTTCTAAGGGTTGTTCCAAATATGTCATCCTAATTAGCTTTTGATGAAACCCAATTACGTCACATATGGAACATTTAATCCCAAAGAGCAAAAAGTCATGTACAATGAAGCATCCTGTCTTTTAAATAATAAAAAATGCAAGGAAGGATTGTTAGGTTACAAATGCGACCCAGTTCATTAGAGTATGTACATTAGTACCTTACATTAACGTATCTGCTTAGTGGTTACACAGAATCCACAAAGGAGGAACTAACTAGCTCGCATTAGTAAAATCTCTGAGTGCTGCCACCACAAGAACTGAAAACTTCACCATTATGTTGGTTTCCAGCGCATATTATTCATACTTCCATCATTCGTAAAAATAATGTCTTGAATAAAAGTTATTCTGGCATGTTTCTGACATAAGACTCTAATCTGTTTCGTGAATCAAGCCAGTAATTTAATTGAGAAAATTAAATAAAGTTTTATCAATAAGCTAATCAGAAAAGTAAGAAATTTAAATTGAAAACAAAAATAAAACCTGAAATACAATTTATTTACATTTTGGTGAGTCTCCACAACATTTGCACGTGAATTATTTGATTACAAAATGAGTACTCCTCCAATTGTGACAAATTTTGAACAATAACAAAAAAAACAACATTCATATCAAAAAAAAACTAATTTTGAAAGTAAAAACTCATAATACACAAATAAACTTGAAGGGACTGAAATGGCAAAGAAACAACAAACCTTGAAATGACATCAAACAAACAATAAAACCGAAATAGAAAACAACAAACTAAGAGAAATAAAAGAACCCACAAACGTTTATTTGATAGAGCCATCTCGCAATACGAAAATAACATAATCATAGACTGGCCTAAATACTCACAATCTTCCAAATACTATCAAGGAAATCCTAAAAGAAGTCCAAGATGAAGCCAGGAAAATAATATAATTCATAAAACACGTAAACCTATACCGATACATGAAAATGTAGTAACTATTCAATTTCAAAAGATTCTTTATTGTTTATCGCAGTATTCACAACGTATGCATAATAATTATAAGGTTCTATGTGCTGCTATAGGGCTAAGCCCTTTCCAGCAGCGTAGTAACTATACAATCTGTAGCTATATATACATACATAAATCTGTAACGACCACATTATCATAGTAAACACCATAACTACCCTAAATAAATTAAAACTTATTCAATGAAACAATAATAATTATTATTGAAGCAGATATTATTACATTTAGTGCTATTGTGCTGTTTTTTCCATGTAATTTTCTATCAATACCCATTTCTTTTCTATTTTATCTACTTCGGGTCTTTTCTTTCTCTAGGTTACTTCCTATTTCTTCTTTGTGCTTCGCCCGTCTGTTTTCGTCATTGAAACAATGCAGGAAACAAAGAAGGAAAAGTTATCGCAAGGTCAAAATAGATATCAACAAAAAAATGAAAGATAAAGACGAATACGAAAGATTAAGAAATGTATGCAACAAAAACCGTAGTAAAACAAAGACAATTTGAATAGAAAATAAGATTACAAGTGTAGAAGAAACAAATTAACAAGAAGAATATGTTCTAAAAACACAAGAATTACAAACACAAGGTGAAAAACACAAGGTGAAAAACTATATGTAAGAAGGCACCGAGACAGGAACAATAGCAGAACTTGTTTTAAGAACCTATGGAAGACGTATTAAGAAATATTTGCAACGGTGAAACCTCTGAAAAAGACAAATTAATATAGAACTCGTAAAAAATGGGGATGAACACTACAATTACATATTGAGAATACGGAAAGAAGAAAGAATACAAAAAATTTGAGAAATTGGACAGATTGTAACAAAAAGAAAGGAGTTCAAAAATAATTCAAAGAAGATTGGTCAACGTAAGAGTATCAATGCGGTTTTATCAGAGCATAATAAATAACGGATGACATACATATATAGTAGAACAAAATATCGAAAAAACCATAGAATATAACAAGAGTACAGAGATATTGTTCGTGTATTTCAAACAAGCGTTTTGACTCGACCAAAAGGTAAAAACTGATGACAACTTTAAAAGAACTAGAAATACCAAGAAAATTAAGGAGACTTTAGCAGTGGTAATGAGAAAAACAAACATTGGTATTGTATCACAGAAAGCAAATACAGAAGATTTTGTAATAAACAAAGAAATAAGACAAATAGATGCGCTATTAGCAACACTTCCCAACTTTACATTAGAATATGTGGTACGAAACATAGAAAAAGTACGAATAATAGTATACGTGGACGATAAACAAACCGATCATTACAAAAAATAGAAAAACGATAAAAGAAATGTTACAAAAAATAATAATGGGAAGTAATAACATAGTATTGGGGATAAATATCAATGAGAAGAAATGAAGATTGGAGAAAAGGTGGATAAATTCAAAGATGTAAGTATCATAATAATAAATACCAGGAAAAGAAAAGCAGAAATAAAGGAGAACATGGCAACAAAGAATAGAGCATTTTATACAATTAAAAAACAATTGACAAGTAAAACTTTATCAAAAATAACAAATACTGAAAATATAAAAGACAATGATAAGATCAATAGACATAGACACAGACAATAACGAAGAAAAAAAATGGAAAGAAAAATAGTAGGGCCAGAACAAGTGACAGAAAACTTATATGGACCAAATATGAAAAATAAGAAGCAGAAGACATAGGGAACAAAATAAAACAACAAGGAATGAAATGGTTTGGATATATATGAATAACTGAAGAACAAGATGCAATAAAATCAATCCTGCCACAGAACCTAGCAGGAAGAGAAAAACGAGATCATGGATAAAATAAATAAAAGAATGCCTGAAAACAGTGGAAACAACAAGATGGAGCAGGAAAATGAGAGACAGGAAGAAATGAATTGATATACCAAATAAATCTAAAATCAAAAGTGGAAGAATGATGGAAAAAGTGCGTGTTGAGCCACTTTATCATAACTAATATACTTTTGAAGAGATAGATAGATTAAGATACCCAGGTGTCACTATAACAAATAGAGGAAGAAGATAAGAAGAAACGAAAGAGAAGATAGCAACAACAAACAGAGCATTTTAGACAATTAAAAAACACTGAGAAGTAAAACTTGCTCAGAAATAAAAAAAAATGGGAATATATACATGAATAATGAGACCAATAACATACTATGCTGCCTAAATAATGACAATAACGAAAAAAGACAAAGAAAATTTAAGAATAATAGAAAGAAAAAAAAATGAGAGCTTAAAGCCAGAAAGAGTCTCAGAAAACGAGAATAGGGCAAGAGTGAATCACGAATTAGGAAAATATTTAGAAGTAGAAGACATAGTGGAGGAAATAAAACAACAAAGCACAAAATGGCTGAAACATGTATGAAGAGCCGGAAAACAAGTCGCGATAGAGTCAATCCTAGAATAAAACCTAACAAGAAGAAGAAAACAAGAAAGACCAAGATCATCCTGAATAAAATAAATTAAAGAAGGTCTAAAACCAGTAGGAATAACAAAATGGAACAGAAAGACTAGATACAAGAGGAAATCGATTAATGTGTGCTCAGCCACCTTATCATCACTAATATGCTTTTGAAGAGGTTGATGGATTAAAATACCTAGGTGTCATTGAAACAAATAGAGGAAGAAGAAAAGAAGTAACAAAAGAGAAGATAGCAACAACAAACAGAGCATTTCACGCAATTAAAAACCACTGAGACGTAAAACTCTGTCAAAAATAACAAAAATGAGAACATATAGCGAACAATAAGACCAATAAAATTCTATGCTGCCGAAATTATTATTTAATTCAATAATTATGAAAAAAGACGAAGAAAATTTATGAATAATAGAAAAAAAGTATCAGAAAACGAAATTGACCAAGAATAAATTACGAAATAGAAAAATAACTAGGAGAAGACAGTGGAAAAAAATGGAACAACAAAGCATAAAACATGTATGGAGAGCTGGAGAACAAGATGCAATAAAGTCAATTCTGCCACAAAACTTAGCAGAAAGAAGAGAAAGAGGAAGACCAAGATCATCATAAATAAAAGAAGTAGAATAAAGTCCAAAAACAGTGAGAATAACAAAATGGAGCGAGAAAACAAGAGATAAGAAGGAATGGATCAGTATAGCAAATAACATCTAAAACCAGAAATGGACAGACGATAAAATGTCACAAGGAATAATAACGAAAAGTAATAACATGATTACAAAAAAATATCATTGAGACAAAAATAATGAAACTCAGGGAAACAACATGAGATATAGAAATGAATATTGGAGGATATACTTTTGAAAAGGTAGATACTTAGGTGTTATATTAACAAATAGAGGGTAAATAGAAGTAGAAATTGAAGAGAAGGTAGCAACAACAAACAGAGCATTTGACGCACATAAAAAACTATTGAGAAGTTAAACTTTGTCAAAAATAGCTAAAATTAGAATATATAGAACAATAATAAGACCAATAACATTTTATGCTGCCGAAATAATGACAATAACAAAGAAAGACGAAGAAACTTTAGGAATAATAGAAATAAATCTCATGAGAACTTAGAGCCAGAGAAGTATCAGAAAACGAAAAAAGACCAAGAATGAATTACAAAATGGAAAAAGAAGTTGACAAAGCACAAAATGACTCGAACATCGAAAAATTTATATTGTCCTGCTCCGTAGTTTTATTTATGCTGTTACTTAATTGAACGACGCGTCTTTTGTGTAGGCCTTTTAAGAGACTGCTGGAATTATCTTGAAATATTTCAGACTCCAATTTAAGAAATTCGTTACTTATTGTGAACTTATTAGTTGTTTTCTATCAAATTATGTTTTAATGCTGTCGGTCAACATCTGAGGAATATGATTGCAGTAAAATTTGATATCTTTGCTTTATGAACGTATCAATCAAATCTCCATAATATTTAAACTAGAACACATGTGCAGTGAATGTCATACATTTTAACATCAAAATTTACGACTATATAAACTTCTGAAAGTTTACCGTAGAACCCATTCTGACATGCTGGTACCGAAATCAAATCGTGGATTCTATAAAACCACAAATCACCTCTGAAATTCAATAATCATAAAAGGATTCATCGTTGGAAGTTTGTGCATCTCACGTCCGAAATAAAAGCGTACCAGTGGAACAATAGTTTTTATTGGCGTCGACGATCCTCGAGTTTGGTGATTTAGCACTGGAGCGCCACAGTGATTCGGTTCACTTGGAGGAGCTCAAATCAAGTGCACAGACGTGACTGGACAATCAGAATTTTCAGACGGTCCCTTAGAAAGTTTTACAGTATATTATAGTGCTGTTTAACTTGAAATAAGATACGCTTTATGTCTTATTATTTCGATGTAACAACTTTTCTTTTGGGGTAATCCGTTAATCTATAGTTCTTCATGTATTAGGGGCGGCCTTAGGATTTACTCACCTCATAAAGATTTTATCAAGCAGTATTTTACCTGAAAATTCGCTGCAGTTATCTGCTAAACTGTATTTTACGTTAATTACATTTTCACCTTAATCTTATTTTCTACTAACTTCATTCTCTATAATCGAATAGTGTGAAAAGGCGAAGCTGGAATAAGATTAGATGAAGATGCATCTAAATGAAAAATGATTGTAGATAAACCTCACAAATTTGGCACAATTAAAAACAGGTACCCATATACAAATATGTCCTGCATTAGAGCTATATTTTATTCCCAAAGGTCCTTTATCTGTCATAGTTTCAGCATTCGAGTGATGTGCTCTTGATAAATTACAGTTTTGCCAACAAAATATTATCTTCCCTTTGAGAAAAAACTGCCGCTAGAATGCATTATGCAGATTCCTGCTCAGCTATTTGCATTCATCAGTGGATGCTTTTGCTCCTGGGTGACGTCGGTGACGGATATCCAAATTATGCACCCACCCTTCCCAGCAGTCATGTCAAAGAGTGGCAAGGGATGGTTTACTTCCACCCTAACGCCTCTGTAACTACCCCACAATGAAATGGAACAGTTTTCGGTAGTGTGAGTACGTGGCTGTAAATGTCATCTCATATGAATTACAATAGTTGGGAAAGTTGTTTTCCATGTAATCTTGTTATTATGCGAGATATATAATATTGAAATGTAGCGCGAACGCGATAGTGTTGAGTTGTAGATTGAATTAGTACCCAAGAAATATATCACTTCTCTCAATACTTTATAATTATCAGCGTTGCAACTGCTGTAAACATAAAACTTGACAGTTCCTCCTGCAGCTTTTCTAAAGAACTCATTTCCTTGCTCTCGCCTGAGAATCGCTCCACAAATTACAAATTTGAATTAGTGCTTTTGTAGATAATTCTTATTTGAATCATAGTCGTTAGTAAATTCAGTCGAGAATTTCAGCCACAAAATGATTTCCTTCCGTTGTGTTATATATTGCAGTTCATTAGTCACCGTTAATTTCTCGTCTTGAATCATAGATATATCTAAAGACAAATGACGTGTGACGGGGTCTGACAGTTAACTTATGGGTCAGTTTCCGGATTCGTGAGTATCGAAATATTCGCCTCCATAAATTTTCTGCTTTGCAGAACGCTAAATTCGAATCTATATAACTTCTGACACGAGATCGATCGCGATTAGATGGAATGTTGATAGAACTGAAGATCTCTTCTGATAAAAGCTACCATTCGATTATAAATAATGGCGCACAATTTTTTTTTGTTTGGAAGCTTCCCTACACAAAACAAGTCATCCACATATCGGTGTGTCCGCAACTTCTTTCTCTTGTATGGTCGCTTTCCACGCCTTGTGTCGCGAAAAAATGATACAGCTTTAATCTTGTAAATCCTATTATATTACTGACGACGCTTAGAAAAACTGGCAATCCAAAACTACCCTGAACATTTACTATCCCAGATCACGCACAAAGTTGTTTTATTTTTGTAAGGGTGGTAAAACTGAGCTGACAAGCTGCAGCTTAATCATTAACCGAATACTGCAACGAGCTCTCTGGAAACAAAGATGGGAGTGCTAGAGTAAGTCGCAGATTTTATGACATATCGGCGTCTACGCCACCATCCACTTTTGATGTATTCTCGATAAACCTACAATTTATCTCTCTTATAAGGTAACTAAAAAAGTAGTTCAAATCTTGTGAATCCCATTATGTTACAAACGACGTTCGAGAAAACTGGCAACATTTGCTATCCCAGATCTAGTACAATGTTGTTTTCCTCTTGTAAGGTTGGTGAAACTGTGAGTTGACAAGCTGCAGCTAATGTGCAACTTAATCATTACCTAATTGCTGCAACGGGCTCTTGGAAACAACGATGGAAGTGATAGCTTGAGTCACAGATTTAATAAGCTACCCACATCAATTCATTTTTGTAAAAGAACTAATTTCATGACAGTTGTAAGGCAATAATGTCTGCTTCATATCGTTTGATCGGTTTGTGATATATCTTTAAAGTTTTACTTACAAACACGTATTCTTTAAGAGCCATTTTCCGGTTTGCTCGTCTTTTACAAATTGTGCAGTCAGTTGTGTCATTTTGTTTGGTTTTATATTCCGTATTTATTTCTTTTTGTTGCTTCTGTTAGTATACATTCAAACACATACTAACAAGCAACAAAAAGATCATGCGGAATAGTCAAAAATTCACACAAGCAAAGACAAACACACTGGTGGAATGAAAAAATAAAAGAAGAAGTCAAGAAAAAAAAAACAAAGATGGAAAAAATATATCAATACCAAAAAAGAAGAGGATTATGAAGATTATAAAAGACAAAGGAAGATAACGAAGACAGATATAAGAAAATCAGAAGAATTTGGAAACAAAATTGAGGAAAACTTCAAGGAGAATCAAAAATTATTCTACAGAACAATTAAGAACTGCAAGAAAAAAAAACACATAACATTGAAACAGCTAGCAAACCAGCAAGGAGTCATAATAAAAGAAGACAAAGAAATAATGGAAAGATGGAAAGAACATTTTAAAGAATTATTGGAAGAAATACACACTAACAATGTCAGTAGAGAAGAAGAAAGTACAGAACTGAAAAACACAGGAATAGTAAATCAAAAAAATATTACAGAGGAAGAAATGAAGACAGTAGAAAAAAAATAGAAAAACGGCAAAGCACCAGGTCATGACGGAATAAGAACGAAAAAATTGAAATATATGGGAGAGGAAAGAGAACAAATATTATCAATAATGCTGAATAAAATATGTGAATTAGGACAAATACCAAAAGACTGGGAAATGGCAGTGATATTCCCAATACACAAGAAAGGAGACAATAGAATATGCAGTAGTTACAGAGGAATATCGCTGCTATGTACAGCTGCAAAAATTTATGAGGCAATATTAGAAAATAAATTAAGAAAATTAATAGAGACAAAGATGGAGAAAGCACAAAGTGGCTTTAGAAAAGGAGATTCGACACAGGATCATATTTTTACCATAAGAAAGCTAACATAAAAGATCATAGGAGAAGACAGTAAACTGTACATAGCATTTCTGGACCTGGAAAAAGCTTTTGACAGGGTGCCGAGGGAAAAGATGTGGGAAATCTTAAAATTAAGACAGATTGACAAACAGCTAACGCAAGCAATAAAAAGTATCTATAACAAGACATGCAACTATGTTAGAACAGGAAATGAAATTTCAAAGGAATTCATCACTACACAGGGACTAAGGCAAGGAGGAGCATTAAGTCCACTATTATTCATTATATACTTAGACAACATCTTAAAAAATATAAAAGACAAAACTAAAAAAATTGGAGTAGGACACCATAACTTAGAAAGGATTGTGATAGCGGAGTGCGCCTTTGCAGACGATCTTGCAATATTTGCAAAAAGTGAAAAAGACTTACAACATAACATTAACTTGTGGAATGAGGAATTAAAAAAGCATTATATGACCATAAACATAGACAAAACAAAAATAATGGTAATAGCGAAAGAAGAAGTAGCAACGGAGGTAAAAATAAATCAAAGAGAAATCGAACAGGTAGAAACATTCACATATTTAGGACACACATTGAACAACAAAGGTAACTTAGAGCAAGAAATAAACAACAGAATTTCGACAGCAAACAAAAGTTACTACGCAATGAAAAAAATTAATCGTAAACAATAAACAAGTAAAGAAAAAGATCAAAATGACACTATTTAAGGTATTATACAGACCAATACTGTTATATGGGAGTGAGACATGGACGACGAACCAGAGAACAAAGAGTAGAATACAAGCTGCGGAAATGAGATACCTGAGAATAGTAGAAGAGGTAACAAGACTAGATAGAATAAGAAAGAGATACTAAAAAGATTACAAATAGAGAATATACATATTACCATGGAGAAAAAACAACTTGCTTGGTACGGCCATTTTATAAGAATACCAGATGACAGCCAAACAAAAATGGTATGGAAGGCAAAGACGCCAAGAAAGAAGAGTAGAGGAAGACCACAAAAAACATGGGTAAATAACATACAAGAAATACTGAAAAAGAACAATATCAGCTGTCAAGAAGCAAAAAGAATAGCATCAAACAGGAAAAAATGGAAATATTTCATACATTCCATAGAATAACAAAGGATAGGAAAACTAATCTCGACACCCGAAAGGGTAAAATGAGATTCAAATAGATTATATACATATTTATTTCTTGAGTATATTTTACCAGGTCCATATGAAAGTGCCTGTTAATCAATGGCGTAGCTTGGAAATCTATCAAACTAGACTATGTTGTCGAAATGCAGAAGAATCTTAAAAATCTACAAATGGTGTTTAAATGTAGGAAAGCTGTTGAAATATATAAATGCTGTTGAAATGTAGAAGTGTTGTCGATATGTCGAAATGTTGTTGAAATGTGCGAATGTTGTAGAAATGTAGAAGTGTTGTCGACATGTGGAAGTATTGTGGAAATGTACAAGAGTTGTCGATATGTGCAAATGTTGCCGACATGTGAAAGCGTTGTTGAAATGTGGAAGTATGTCGAAGTGTAGGAATGCTGTTGAAATGTGGAAGTTGTTGTCGAAATGTAGGAGTGTTGATGAAATTTTGTCAAAATGTTAGAGTGTTGTCAAGGTGTAGAAATGCAGGAGTGTTGCCAAAGTGTAGGAATGCTGTCGAAATGTAGGAGTGTTGTCGAGATGTGGGGGTGTTGTCGAAATGTTGGAGTGTTGTTGAAGTATAAGAATATCGTTGAAATATAGAAGTGCTGTTAATATGTAAAAGTGTTGTTGATATGTAAAAGTGTTGTAGGAATGTACATATGTTGTAAAAACGTAGAAGTGTTATCGAATTGTGAAAGTGTTGTGGAAATATAGGTGAGTTTTCGATATGTGGAATTATTGTCGAAATGTAGGAGTGTTGTCAAAATGCAAGAAAGTTGTTAAAATGTAGGAATGTGGAAGTGTTGCCTTTATGTAGAATTATTATCGAAATGTAGGAGTGTTGTCGAAGTGTAGGAATGCTGTCGAAATGTACAAGTGCTGTTGATATGTAAAAGTGTTGTCGAAAGGTGGATATGTTGTGGAGATGTAGAAGTGTAGAGTTTTGTCGGAATGAGGAAGTGTTGTTGAAATGTGGAAGTGTTGTCGAAATATAGGAATGCTTTCAAAATGTTGTCGAAATGTAGGAATGTTGTTGAAATGTGAAAGTGTTATCGAAATATAGGAATGCTGTGGAAATGTAGGAGTGTTATCGAAATGTTGAAGTGTTGTTGAAGTATAGGAATGCTATTGAAATATAGAAGTGTTGTTGAAATTTAGAAGTGCTGTTGAATTGTAAAAGAGTTGTCGGTATGTGAAAGTACTGTCGAAGTATAGGAATGCTGTTGAAATATAGAAGTGCAGTTGAAATTTAGAAGTTTTGTGGAATTGTAGGAGAGTTGTCGATATGTGAAAGTGTTGCCAAATGTAGGAGTGTTATCGAAATAAAAAAAAAGTTGTTGAAATGTAGGAAATGTAGAAGTGTTGTCCTTTTGTAGAAGTATTATCGAATTGTAGGAGTGTTGTCGAAGTGTAGGAATGCTGTCGTAATGTACAATTGCTTTCGATATGTGGAAGTGTTGTAGGAAGTATAGGAATGCTCTCGTAATGTAGAAGTGCTGTCAAAATGTGGAAGTGCTGTCACAATGTAGGAGTGTTATCGAACCGTGGAAGTATTATCGAAATGTTGGAGTTTTGCTGAAGTGTAGGAATGCTGTCGAAATATAAAAATGTATAAGTGTTGTCGAAAGGTGGATATGTTGTGAAGACGAAGAAGTGTTGTTGGAATTTAGGAGTATTCTCGAAATGTAGGAGTGTTGTCGGAATGAGGAAGTGTTGTTAAAATGTGGAAGTGTTGTCAAAATGTGGGAATACTTTAAAAATGTTGTCGAAGTGTAGGAGTGTTGTTGAAGTATGGGAATGCTATCGGGATGTAGAAGTGCTGTCAAAATGTGGAACTGTTGTCTCAATGTCGGAAATCGAAATGTGGAAGTATTGTCGAAATGTAGGAGTGTTGTCGAAATGAGGAAGTGTTGTTAAAATGTGGAGGTGTTGTCGAAATGTGGAAATACTTTCAAAATGTACTCAAAGTGTGGGAGTGTTGTTAAAATGTAAAAGTGTTATCGAAATGTAGGAATGCTGCGTGGAAATGTAGGAGTGTTATCGAAATGTTGAAGTGTTGTTGAAGCATAGGAAAGCTGTGGAAATATAGGAATGCTGTTAAAATATAGAAGTGCTATTTAAATGTTAAAGTGTTATCGATATGTGAAAGTTTTGTCGAAATGTACGAATGTTGTAGGAATGTAGGAGTGTTATCGGATTGTGCAAGTATTGTGGGAATGTAGGAGAGTTGTCGATATGTGGAAGTGTTGTCAAAATATAAGAATGTTATCAAAATGAAAGAATGTTGTTGAAATGTCGGAATGCTGTCAATATGTAGAAGTGTTGTCCATTTGTAGAATTATTATCGAATTGTAGGAGTGTTGTCGAAGTGTAGGAATGCTGTCGTAATGTACAATTGCTGTCTATATGTGGAAGTGTTGTAGGAAGATAGATATGTAGTGGAGATGTAGAAGAGTTGTCGAAATTCAAGAGTATCGTATAGATGTGGGAGTGTTGTCGGAATGTGGAAGTGTTGTCAAAATGTGGAACTGTTGTCGAAATGTAGAATTGTTGCTGTTACGTGGAAATGTTGCCAAAATGTAGGAGTGATGTCGAAATGTGGGAGTGTTGTCGAAATGTGGGAGTGGCGTCGAAATAAAAGAATGCTGTTGAAATTTGAGACCCCAGTTGATATATAAAAGTGTTGTCTATATGTAAAAGTATTATCGAAATGTAGGAGTATTGTCGAAGTGTAGGAATGCTGTCGAAATGTACGAGTGCTGTCGATATGTATCGAAATGTGTCGAAATGTGGAAGTGTTGTTTATATGTAGGAGTGCTGTCAAAATGTTATCGAAATGTAGAATAGTTGTTGCTACGTGGAAATGTTGCCGAAATGTAGGAGTGTTTTTGAAATAAAGGAATGCTGTGGAAATGTAGGAGTATTGTCGAAATGTAAGAGTATTGTTCAAATATAGAAGTGTTATCAAAATATAGGAGTATTGTCTAAATGTAGGAGTGTTTTCAAATGTGGGAGTGTTGTTGAAGTATAGGAATACTCTCGTGCTGTCGAAATGTAGATGTGTTTTCAAAATGTGGGAGTGTTGTCGAAATGTAGGAGTGTTGTTGAAGTGTAGAAATGCTGTCGAAATATAGGACTGTTGTCGGAAGGTAGATATATTGTCGAGATGTAGAAGTGTTGTCGAAATTAAGGAATATTGTCGAAATATTTAAGTGTTACCGAAATGTGGAAGTGTTGTAGAAATGTAGGAGTATTGTCGAAATGTGGGAGTTTTAAAATGTAGGAGAGTTGTTGAAATGTAAAATGCTGTCGGAATAAGAAACTGCTTTCGAAAAATAGAAGAGTTGTCGAAATATAGAAATGTAGAAGTGTTGGTGCGAAAAATAGATTAGGAATGGTAACTGACAAGAATTCTCTGCTGGAAGTCAAGGAAACAGATATCGATTCTCCAATAATACCACTGAGATCATAGCTAAATCAATAAGATTGTATTGTCTTCTCATTGTGGAGCTTTCAAGTAAGACCAGCAAAATTGTGTACAGTCTATTTTCATTCCGCTAAGCTTCAAAACCGTTCAAAAGTATCGAAACAAGAAAATTCAAATTCAAAACCAATATTGTAAAATATCTTGCGAACTTTCTCCTGATATACTGAAATATTCATCAGCATGTCCCGAACATTATAGGAAAGCTTCAAATTTGAAATTCAGCGGAAGAAACTTTCCAATTCACGTTTCACAATTTTGAATTCAAATAAATCTTTCATTTGAGTGTCGAATGTGACATGATTGTCGGATTGGATGATGCTTGAAGTACAAGATTAAATTTCTTTTTTTTTGTAGCTGTCAAAATTTCAATATGAAAATTACTTTTGGTATGTCAAACTTCACATTGCATATTTCACTTTAAAAGGAAAGAGGAAGATTAGTTTGATTTCTTTTGATCAGAAAGAGATTTCAAATCTTGATTTATAATATCTTTTTTAATATGTCAATAATCCAGCCAGCTTACCGTGAAATTATTTTATTCCACGAAGAATTATCAAAGCTGGAATGACCTAGATTTCCGCTTATTTATTCATGTGATAGAAGATATGAATAATTGAAGATTCAATCGCACTTCCGAGCAGATTTTACTTCGTAACTTTTCGTGCTAGTCTTCAAATTACTTGGGAACTTGTCATATAGTTTTGTCACGAAATGTAAAACCAACTTGGATGAAATTTAGGATGTAATACTTTTGGTAATACCGATCATAAAGATGATGCCACAGAATAAATTATAGAGGCTTGCAAACTACAATTTCCGGCACATTTTGCTCATTTTTTTGACATTCTTTTCTTAATAGCCTGTATACAGTTTTCTTGAATGGCTCATCCATCCACAATCAGATCTATTGGACCGTATCGTCGCAGAGCGCCATGGCAATGAATTCATCGTATCCGGAATTTCCGGGGAATTCGTCACTTGGGATTCCGGTGACGTATTCACTAGACTCCAGGGGGACGTTCTTCACCGACGATTCTGATTCTCTTCTGCTAGTTTTTGCTAGTGTTTATTTCGTATTACAGTTGGATTATAACAATTTCAGAGTTTCAAGCAAGATTTTTCAATTATGGTTTTTTTGGAGAATACGCGATTCAAGAACTAAGAGATAACTTTCCACCAGACATCATGCTCCACTTGGAGCGTGGGATATAGAATTCTCATCTAATCTGCCATGGCAACCGTGAGATAAAGAAATGAGTGCACAATGCACTTCATTTCTCCAGCAACTTCAGACATATTATGAATAGGTCTCTCAGTATTTTACAAAATTCAGCTTTCGCTATTTCTTCGTTTTGCGGATAATACAATAGACGTACCTATTTAATTCCGTATAACGAAGTTTCAGAGACGTAGAGCAAGGAATTGAGTCTTGGAAACACGATTTATTATGACGTTCCTCCAACCGAATGCGCTGTTTGTTAATTGAGTTTAATATTTCGCTCGGGGGTGGAGTGAATTTACTGAATCTATTCTCATATTGATTCTAGGAAATTTCAGCAATTTTATGTACCTATAGGAGAGAATCCAACAAGTTGAATATGCATTAAATAATAATGCCAGAACGTTTTAATCATCACATTAATCACTTCCCATGCACGACTATCCAATTTCAGTCCCTCCGATCATGTTTGGATCAGCTATGAATAATAAATAATCTAGGAATTAGTTATGTATTCGCCTAAAATCGTAATTGTGGAGCAGTTATTACACCGTTGTGATGATAACACACAAATAAATACAGTAGATTATAAATTGATTGAGGGTGGCGTACGAATATCCACGTGCATAGTATTTTAATAGAAGGGGTTCAAATTAAATTGAATAAATTATCGATTGTTGATTGAATATTGTTGTTTGGATTGCTAATGATTTATTAGTTACTGTATTAGTTGATATTGTAATATGCGAAGGTGTCATAATTCATAAAAATAAACAATCGAACATTCGAGCAACTTGCTAGTATGACGTAGAAATTTCTAGACGTATGGGCTCGAATATATAGGGGCGAGCAACCTGACTGGTAGTAGTGAATATCCAGAGCGTGATTAGCTAAGTTCGAAGTGTAATAAATAAATAAGTTGTAAATAAATATTAGTGACTTTGTAGTTGAAGTTAAATAGTAGTGAGTAAGAAATAAATTGTATAAATTTCAATACTTGCAATGAAACGGATGTCTTCAAATAATAGACTGCTGTAGATTGCACCGCTAATTCATCAATTTGATCGCTAAGCTCATTTAACTGACACTATTTCACATTCATTCATAAATTGGGACCCCCTAGACATGCAATATTTATCTGCAACCGCTAGAATGTATTAAACCGCAATGTCAGTTTGGTAATTTGATAGTTGTATTTAACACCAATATTCACTCAAGGAGATAAATGAGTGAAATTGTATTAAGCTAAGGTACTGGAATCTTGTAAGAAAGGACTTTTGTAAATAGGGACCAATCTATTTTGAAAACAAGGAAACTACAATGAATTAGTCATAAAACTTGGCGATATCGTGACGAATCCTTGTGTTTTCTTTCAAAGCTTCGCTCCAATTACACATCCTAGAGCCTTCAGCTACCGTCTTTTATTTTGAGGCTACTCACAACCAGTTTTTACATCTTGGTTGCCCTGTAAATTGTAAAGAATCGTTATTCAGTTCAACCACCCACCGTAGCGTCACCAATCATCAGTCCGAATAAATATTATTCAATATCTCCCATTCTCAACATGAGGTTGCATTTAGGTTATATTTTTGTAAATATGATTTTCCTGAAATACAATTCTGTAATTGTATGATCTGTGTTTATGTCATGTACTCACCGTAAATGTATCCGACCGTTGCTTTGTAATATACTGCGTATATTTTGTTCCTAATTTTGTTTACCATGACTTTGACTTTGACTTAACAAATAAATATCTGACGTTCTATATTTTGACTCTACCGACAATTTACTGAACTACCAATGTAAACAAGTAACTGTTATTATATTATTTCAAAGTGCGCTTCTAGTTCCGATTCCGAGTATCATCTTCGAAGTGTTTACCGTACAAGTCGAGTTGCTAAGACCGTTTTGCACAATTGTACGACACGATCTGTAAGTCCGATTGTTTTTTATAGGTGCGTAAAAGGAACTTAGATTTGTTTGCCTTCACTATTTTGAACTTACAATTATTTTGCTTGTTGCTGTTTCAACTTAGAGTCACCGCTGATGAAGAATTCGTTGATTTCGCAGTGTTAGATTGATTAACGTAGCATCACCGCTGGAGAAGTCTTTGTTGATTTCACAGTGTTGGTTTAACTTAACGTAGCGTCGCCGCTGACGAAGTCTTTCTCGATTTCGTAGCGTTAGATCGTTTTAACGTAGATTGAAGTAGTCATCGTTGAACAAGTTTGAAATTAGTCCACCGTTTGGGAAATCACTTCACGATTATTGTTTTAAAGTTTCTCGCGGTCTTCGACCGCCTGGATCCGTACTGCGAATCGCCGGTGTTGAGTGTAATGTACAGTCATCACGTCACCGTCAGTCTCCAGCTATTCTGTCACCAGTACTAATTCCTGCAAAATATATGTTGTATGTTCACCGTCGTCTTTATTTGTCTGCAAATGGATCTCAGAGTAATATCTATCTTCTGATGATTCATTTGGCAGTCGTAACCCTTTCTCTCTGAGCTATCCAGCCGTCTGCCTTTAGAAGCTGCATCACCGACCGCATTTGCGCTCGAGCATACCGTCTGCAGTTTCGACAGCGACGCAAAAGTCAACAACCCTGTCAGCAGCGAGGTATCATTAAAAATACCTACAAATATTTCTGCCGCAGTATTGGCTATTTTTGACGATGTTAGTTTGGAGCTTGAAGCAGCAACAGATACAGCGCTAGAAAGGTTGAAGGACATATACAATAAAGTAGTAAGTACAAGAATTGCACCGAAAGATTGGCAAATAGGTATAATATGCCCCATATATAAACAGAAAGGTGACATAAAGGATTGCCAAAATAACCGAGGAATAACACTCCTAAGTACAGCAGCCAAAGTATTTGCAAGAATATTAGAGAAGAAACTAAGGATCCAAGTAAAAAAATCGCTAGAAGAAAACTAATATGACTTCAGATCTAACAGAGGAGTTAACGATATAATAAGTATAATGAGACAAGTGAGCGAGAAAACAATAAAGCAAGAAGACAAGGTACACTTGTGCTTTATAGACATAAAAAAGACCTTCGGCAGAATAGATAGCAAAGACATATGGAGGACCCTAGGAGAAACAGGAGTAGATAGCATAATAAGAGGTATACAAAGCTTATACAAAAAGAACAAAAACTACATAAGAACAAAAAATGAAATAACAGGCATGCCTGAAACTACAGCAGGCATAAGGCAAGACTGCATATCAAGCTCGTTACTTTTTACACTAGTGATCGACAAAGCAATAAAAGAAGCAGAAAAGGAAGCGAAAGAATAAGTAATAGAAAAGTGTAAAATGAAAAACGTAAAAGTAACAGACATATGTTATGCAAACGTTATGATAATAATAGGAAAAGACGAAGACACACTAAATAATGTAGAACTATTTAGAAGACACCTAAAAAAAATTAACAGGAAGATGAACCGCAATAAAACCAAGTCGATTGTCATAAGCAGAAACAAGGAAAATCACACAATCATGATAAAAATAGAAACTCCAGGACAAGTCAAGAAGTTCAAGTATCTAGGAACAATACTGACCTATAAAAGAAAACTAGATGAAGAAATAATGGAAAGAACAGGAGCTACAGATAGACTATTTAACGCGTTGAAGAGCACCACACTAACAAATAAAGAAATACCAAGGGAAATTAAAACACAAGTATACAAAGAAGTAGCTGTGCCTATCCTGACATACGGATCAGAAACCTAGACAACAACAGAAAGACAACGCAGTAAATTAAATAGCACAGAAATAAGATTCCTGATGAAAATATAGGAAAAAACAGTCTTGGGCAGGTTATAAAACAAGGAACATAGAGAGACACTGATTGTAAAACCGGTAGAAAACATAATAGAGGAGAGACAAATAACAAATAATCAGACAAGGAAGAACAACAAGAAAAGTGTACGAAGCAAAAACAGAAAAACAAAGCAGAGAGAAAGACCCAAAGAAATATGTAAAAGAAGAAGTGAAGAAAGCACTGGGAAAGAGAGGATTTAAATGGGAAGTAGCAGGAATCTTAAGTAAAATGAGAGAAAAATGGAAGGTAGTATGGAAGCGAATACCAAAAGAAGAAGAAGCAGAATGAACAAGAAAAACCAGCCTTACACCTTGAAAGATAGATAGGCTTCAGGATTAAGTAAGTGAGTAAGTAGTTTAGAGCTAAGTTTAAAATATAGAAAAAATTTATGTCTTGCTGATGAGCTATTGGTGGCCTTGCCTTCAGGTGTTAAGGCGTAATTAAACCAAATTCTCCTTGAAGTGATATGAGTTTGAGCCACAATGCTCTGTAAGATGTCATCAGAGAGCCACACACATCAATTTCCGCCATCGGGGCATTTCAGGCTTAGTTTAGGTAACTAGAACGGATATAAAAATGATACACCTGCCTCAGAGACTGGATAGGATATCTGGCTAATAGATAAGCCGTTGAGTTCACCGAATAGATAGTTACTAGTACTAGAGTAAACATCGATGCCTGCGACACATGCAAGTTGGTCAATTCACCCACTCTTGGAACAACTCCGTTGCTTGCAATAACACACAGTACGTTCCCGAGCAACACCGACAGAATAATTTAGCTGCCAGATGGCTAAGTCAGTAGCACTGTTTATCCCACATTGGATGACACCTACGGATTGCTATCAGTACCGTAATGCTGTAGCGATGCCTGCGACACACGCAGGCTGGTTGATTTATTCACTCATGGAACAACACAAAGTACATTGCGGTTGGCTACAATCACCGCCGTCACACAATCAAGGTGTGAGCACCGATGGCATTGGTACTCCAGGTACTGTAAAGAAAAGGGATCATACCCCACACACACTTAACGTGGCGTCACCGCACGTGACGCTAAACATACCAAACTCAATTGGCGGAAGCTCTCAGCTACTTCACAACACTGAATTGAATAATATGATGGCTAATTAAGCTCAGATAGTTAAAGTAAACAATGCACCACACAGATAAACTGAATCCTCAATGTTTGACTTTAAAGTGATGCAAATGTGTTTGCAGCACACGCTACTAATCAGATTTGACCTTGGAAGTAATTAGGGTTGTTCACTCAAAACTAGGCTCAATGTATACTACAGTTTTTGGGTCATATTGGTGTAGCAGTGTGTGTCGAAAATCTGCTCACATTCACATTATCTACAGTTGACCTTTCTCTTCGTGCACAATTAAAATTTCTCTATGACTGGCATGACCAGCTTTAACTTTCTCATCCAACCCTTGAGATTTGAACAACATTTCTGAGTGTAACCACCAACCACTGACCTCTAAAAATGCATGAAATACTTCAGTGTTCATGAAACACTGGAGACCTGTTACATGCTTTAGTTTGTTGTTTGTCCCTAGCGGGTCTACAAACCCACACTTGATGGAATCATTTCTACATTCATAGTGCCATAGTTTTCAATGTTTAGTACAAACAAGAAGTACTGAATTCTGTTAGGGAACAAGATATGAAGACATTGCTTGGAATCATTTATATATTCATATGTTTATTTCACTCAAACGCAAACCTGAATTTGATTACTTCATTGTCTCTAATCTACAGAATAAGCATTTGTCTCAGTTTCGACCTCTACATTTGAAGTGAATCTTTGCTCCTTAGCCATTTTTTCAAGTTGGGAGAATAAAAAATCGCTGGGAACATAATCACAGTACGAAATTCAAATCGTCGATCACGACATTTTATAAACGCAAATCTTCCGACCGGAAACTGAACTAGAGTATGAATAAATATTCCATTATTAATATTATTTAACTGTTACGTAATTGTTTACCGTTTTACCGTCCGAGTGGAGTTTTTGTGCCAAGTCCGTTTAGCACTATTGTACGATACGAACTGTAAGTCCGATTGCTTTTTTTTTAGAAGGAATTTGGATTTGTTTTGCTTTTGCTGTTTTGAACTTGGAATTATTTTGCTTATTGCTGTTTTAAATTGAAATCATTATTGTTTTACTTTGCTGTCTGGGAGTTAAAGCGGAGAGATTCTTGTGATGTCACAGTGTTCAAATATATTAACGTAGAGTCACTGCTCGAAAATCATTCTGGTTTCCCGAGTGTTGAAGACAAAGTAAAAGTTAATTCACCGTTTTGGGAATCGCTTAACGATTCCGAAAACGTCGAAGACTATTTGTTTGCAAGTTCCTTGCCGTCTTCGACCTTATTTGTGTCTACCTTCTAATTATTTCTTCTTTTATTGTGTTTTTTTTCCCAAATCATTGTAGTAAATTGTACCACAAATACGTAAATCCCTCTTATCAAAATCTGTCCATTTCTTCTGAAAAATTAAATCTCATAAATATTACATAAGGTCAGATTTGTAAAGGGGAATTTGCGACACTGAAAACAAATGACGAACGTGCCTGGAATAGTACATCAAAGCTTGTGCACATACACAGACAAATAAACGTATAAATTCAAGCACAAAACTTGCAAGCAGAAGAGATTTGTTGCAAACATTTGGGAGATGCTCTAGCACTCAAATGTTTGCAACAAATTCTTGTCAGTATTAAAGATGCTTGAAGTGCAGTTTACTCTAGAATTGTTTATTTATTTCTTATTGTCACATAATTTTTTGACGAAGTGAACTGTCACAAAATACAGTTTATTCGAATAGTACTAATCTGTGTCTCAAGATGCCTTTGTGCCCACGTCTGTTAAACAACCAAACAGCAGATTGAGGGTTGCTACTGTCTGCTGCACCCTTGCAGTGCACATCAAATTCAATTTAAACACAATGTCAAGGTATTTTGATGGGACGCAAATTGAAATTCATTTGAGGTTAGATTATAAGGGACACAAATTCAAGTCCTGTTTGTTGTAATTACAAGCGGTCTGCTAGCTCCAAACTCTGAATGGAATCATGGTATTAATTTTTTATCAGTTCCACCCTTTAAACAACTGTTTATATGTGTACAATGTTGATTACAAAATGCAATTATTAAGCATTCAGCTCTCAGTTTTTGTTAATTAATACTGAAGTTTGTCTCCAATCAAATTATCTCGTCATCTCCATTCATCTGCCCGTCAGGTCACTGACCTCCTAATCAAATTACTTCACTTCTTCCCCAATAATTGCACTTTCATGTGGTCATCCTCTAACAATCCAGTTTGTCAGTCAGCATTACGGCTCGTGCAGCTGCCACACTGATGATCCTATACACTCCCGCATATTAGCTCTTAGGGAGAACCCTGCTGGTCTGATTGCCTGTTATCCTCGGTTCGGAGCTACATAAAGGATGTTAATTTTATATTGTTCAACGCTGAACTGGTACAGGTTCAAATAATTTTGCAACATTGTGGATAGTGTAGAACTTGATGTACTTTTAAGATAAATTGTTTTAAAATTGCTTTGTAATGGATGAATTGTGAGAGATTGTTTCTGTTACAGGTATGTGCTCCGTAATTTTCTTTCCATCGTTCCATCAGAAGATCAAAGTGAGTACATAGATATTTACATAATTCGATGAATTGTATTCAAAATGAGAATTTCCATCAAGCAGAAATAATATATAATTTTCTAGATATATAGGTAATTTTCATATGAGAAATTCCGTACATAAGTACTTTTGTTCTTGAAATACGAATCGTCAGATATACAAGTCTGACATTTCTAATAAAAGTTGACTCTTGTATCTAAAAATTTGTCAAGTAAAATTCCTAAATACAGATCCCCAAAATGCAACGGCCAAAAGTTCTGAATTTATGCGCGAAATTAAAAAAAAAATCAACTGTAGTGCACTTCCGGCTCAGTCGATTGTTATGAGAATAGTAGGCAATAATTCAGATGCTGCAGCAGTCTGAAATACTGAATTTCAATATTCTACATCCAATCGTTTCGAATTTATGCGTAAAATTTCAAATGAGTGTCAAGTAAAGTGCACTTCCGGTTCAGTTGATCTGAATGAAAATGAGATATAAACACCTGGATGGCACTATCGTCTAAAATACTGGATTCTAACATTCTACGTTCAATCGTTCTAGATTTATGCGAAAAATACAAAAAATCTCTCAAGTAAAGTGCACTTCCGGTACAGGCGATTGCAGTCATAATGCCAGGTGACAATTAGATGTTATAGAAGTGCTTAATACAATACTTAAATATGCTACGACTGATTTTTTTGAATTTATGCGGAAAAATCGAAAAGTTTGCTATATGAAGTGCACTTTCGGCTCAGCCGATTGATACAGAAACAACAGATAACCATTTAGATGCCACAGTAATCTCAAATACTGAATTTCAGTGTCCTACGACCAATCACTCTGAATTTGTGCGGAAAATTCAAAAAAAGTTTCAAGTAAAGTGCACTTCCCGTACAGACGATTGCAACCATAATACGAGGTGCACAACTAGACCCTAGACCAGTTTTAAATACAAAATTTCAACATTATACGTTCGACGGACTCTGAGATTTGTTAGTTACGAAAGCACATACGTACCGACATCAAACCGAAAATAGTCAAAATAGACTGAGGGATGCTCAAAACGGATATTCCAATCAAAATTCAGTAATGAGAATTTTGTCGGTTTCACAATACTTGTACTTTGCACAATAATAATTTTGTTCGTTATCTTTCACCGTTCACTGGCACAACTGGCTCTCTCAGCAGCAATGTTGTCTTGATTTCTTGCATTTCGTTGTCGTTATAGTGTTTTTCATCGTGTAAAGTAAATAAGTTTCAAAGTTTTCCATGATTCGACGAATTACAAGCACTGTAGTAAGATTATTCATTCCAAACGAGCTTGAATTATCTTGATGAAAGTTTTAAATAATAATGAGACGTTCTTGAAGCCTGTATTCCACCATGATGTAAGGCTAGACTTTGTTCAAAACAACTGTCAAGAAATAACATTTTTTTTTAATGTCAGACATAGCCCCCGTGATATTCTACAAATATATCGCAGTGTAACGTGCGAAAGTGTCATAATTTGTGAAAATAATATAGGCCCTGAATCCGACTCTGGTGCCTGGGCGGAGCCTCTTTTCTCTGCGTCGCGCCGCTCTATACAAGCGGACATTCGAGTAGCTTACTAGAATGATGTAGAAATTTCTAGATGTATGGACATCCGTATATATAAGAGCGAACAACCTGACTAACAGCAGTGAATATCAAGAGCTAAGTGCGAAGTGTAATAAATAAACAAGTTGTTGTAAATAAATATTAGTGGCTTTGTAGTTGAAGTTTAGTAGTAACGAGTGAGAAATAAATTAAATTGTATATTTGCTTCAGTGATACTTCAAAGAATAGAACTTTTATTTATTTTTTTTCATTCATTAAATAGCGACTTATGTTTTAACAATAAATAATTCCTTCAAAAGCAATACACATCACAATAGCTATTGGAAAATCCTTTGATTAATATATTTTCTAATGGTTGGAAATATTGTAAGGGATAAACGAAACCGACTAGAATAAGTTTTCTAAGGATTTAAGTCCTTCAGAGTATTATAATTCTCATTATTTGTTCTGTAAGAGTGTGTATCTTTTATGTCCATTGGATAATATTGTTAAAGCTGACTGGAATAGTGAATGTAAGTATAGAAATCAGGGAATTCAGTCAATTAATTAATTTTGACCTGCCTAGCTCTCGATACACAGAATCTGACTGTATTCCAAATGGTAGCGCTCTTAGAGATGGCTAAGGTGTAGCCGAAACTGTCAAAAAAAAGTGCTACGAAGGAAAAAAATTGATTGATTGAATTCTCTGATCCCTAATACTTTCATTTCTATAGTTAAGAATCCATTTAAAATTAGATTTTCAATATTTTGTCAAATGTAAAGGTACTGTTGTCCCAAAATGCTTTATAATGTCCGCAAACACTTCAGAATGTTTCAAAACGCCCCAGGACATTCAAGAACGTTCCGCCATGTTTAGGAAAGCTTCAGGATATTCTAGATTGCTTTAAAACGTCATAAATTGTTTCAGAAGTCTCCAGAATGTTTCAGGACATTCTTCAATGTTCTAGACAGCACTTCAGAACGTTATACAATGATTTAAAATTCTTTAGAATTTTTTAAAAAGCTCCAGGTTGTTTAAAATGCTCCGAATCGTTTCAAAACGCTCCAGGATGTTTCTGAACGCCCAAGGATATTCAAGAACGTTCTGTGATATTTAAGTACGCTCCAGAATATTTTAGAACGCTCTAAAACGTCATAAAATGTTTCAGAATTCTCCAGAATGTTTCAGGACATCCTAAAATGTCCTAGACAACATTTCAGAATATATAATGTTTCAAAATGCTTTAGAATGTTTTAAAACGCTCCAGGTCGTTTAGAACGTTTCTGAGCGCTCCAGAATGTTACAAGATGTTCCAGAATATTTAAGAAAGCTTCAGAATGTCATATAATATTTCAGAACACTCTAGAACTACTTGTAGCGCTCCAGAACGTCATGCAAAATATTTTAGAATTTTCTTAGCAGTTCCAGGATGTTTCAAATAAACTCCAAAATGTTTTGAAACGCTCCAGAATGTTTATGAACGCCCTAGAATATTCAAGAACATTCCGTGATGTTTAAGAACACTTTAAAACGTCATAAAATATTTCAGTAGTCTCTAGAATGCTCCAGCTCTAGATACACAGAATCTGATAGTTTTTGAAATAGTAGCGCTCTTGAAGATAGCTCAGGAGTAGCCGAAACTGTCAAAAAAAAGAGCTAGGAGGAAAAAAAATTAATTGATTGATTTCTCTGATATCTATACTTTCTTTTCTTTTTATTTTGTCAAATGTGAGGATACTGTTGTTCCAAAATGCTCTAGAATATCCGCAAACGCTCCAGAATGCTTCAAAACACCCCAGGATATTCAAGAACGTTCCGTCATGTTTAAGAAAGCTCCAGGATATTCTAGAACGCTCTAAAACGTCATGAAATGTTTCAGAAGTCTTTAGAATGCTTCAGGATATTCTACAATGTTCTAGACAACACTCCAGAACGTTATACAATGTTTCAAAATTCTTTAGAATATTTTAAAAAGCTACAGGTCGCTTAGAATACTCTGAATCGTTTCAAAGCGCTCCAGAATATTTCTGAACGCCCCAGGATATTCAAGAACTTTCTGTGATATTTAAAACGCTTCAGGATATTTTAGAACGCCTTAAAACATCATAAAATATATCAGAAGTCTCCAGAATGCTTCAGAACATCCTAAAATGTTCTGGACAACATTTCAGAATGATATTCAATGTTTTAAAACGCTCCAGTTCGCTTAGAACATTTCAAAACGCTACAGAGTGTTACAAGATGTTCCAGAAATTCAAGAAAGCTTCAGAATCTCATTTCAGAACATTCTAGAACTATTCGTAGCGCTCCAGAATGTTATGCAAAATATTCAGGATGTTTCAAATAAACTTCAGAATGTTTTGAAACGCTCCAGGAAATTCAAGAACGTTCTAAAACGTCATAAAATATTTCAGAAATTTCTAGAATGCTTCAGCTCTAGATACACAGAATAATAAATTAATAAAATAAATTAATTGAATAAATTCCCTAAACTCTATACTTTTATGAATCCGTTTAAAATTATATTTTTACCGTTTTATATTTTGTCATCGTTCTTGTGGAATAGAGTCTGTAAACAAATTGACATTCAGCCTGAAAAACCCGGAAAAAATCAGAGCATTTTTGAATATCATAATCTGTATCAACACTGGGGCTTCATTATTCGCCCATCCAATTTTTTTTTCTGACGTACATTCTATGGACCTGCTACTAGTCATAAATATGGGAGAAAACAGAATAACTTACGTGGAATTGGAAAATACAAAGCAACTTACGTATAGTCATAGAAGAATTAATGAAAAGATATTTTCCTATATGTATGAACATATAATAATGAGGTCCTTCACGTTTTTTCAATCATTTCAAGAAAGAATTCTGAGCATATGAGAAAATCATTGACACTATTTTTTTTTTGAGGAAAGTCGTTGTGATTAGCAAACACGATTTTAAAATGAATGACGCTTGGAAAGCTCACGAAAAACCGCCATGTTGCTGTGACGTCACTACGCACGTTGGCCCTCAGCTGTAGCATTACTTACAATAGAGCCAGCGTAAAAAAAACTCGGTTCTAAAAAAAAAAAACTGCTAAATCAGCATTACATTGGGCCTGGCTTTGATAACAGCTGTCATCGCGAACTAAATAAGTTGTTTATAAACGTCCCAACAAAGAAGATACAGAAAATCACCTTTTATGAAGTTATCACGTTTTTTAAGTTCTGTGAGGTTCCAAGAAAACGTTGCACATAAAAATAGACGTAATACTGTCAAAAGAAAGAACCATAACAAAAATTTACTTCTGAGCTTTGACACAATTCGTTCCAGCTGCGTTGAAAAACTCACATCTCGAGAAAAAGTCGGCAACCATTAACACGTGAATCCCCGGCAAATTATCTGACTGCTGTTTCACGAACCCATCAAAACTTATTTTGTATCTCAGTCGAATTAATCCACAGCTCCTATCTCCTGATCGCCAACATGCGTTATGACGTCACAGCGGCGCTTAAACAATAACAGCGTGACAAAATTTGAAAACTTCACAATTTTTCGTAATAGAAAAAAAAGTTCAATCTACAGGATGTTCAATTGTAGGTTAAATACTTCATAAAATGATTATTAATTAATATGTTGAAGATATTGCATAATCTATTCTTTGTGAAACTCATCATCCCACTGGAAATAATGCAGCTTCTTGATTATCATTTCATAACAAATGTGATGAAAACATAATACTGGGTGTGATGTCAAAGGGAAATTTTGCTGATGCGTGATTACACGATCAGGTTGTGGGAATATTTAATACGTTTCCTGTCTTATAAGCTCGAGTTGAATGCCCTGTACTTGAATCTGATACAAGTGTTGAATCAGCTGGAATTTGGAGATGATTCACAAATACTTTCATCTTCCAAAAACATGTGCTTATTTTCTCCAAATCAGAATAGAATCCGTTCGCTTATAACAATGGTAAGCCCACTTTAAAATTACGAGTATCTCCAACCGCATCATATTCGCCCACATAAGCCATTAGTTTCGAGTGTTGTTCTACCCTTACCATGTGTCCCTTGTCCCTTACGTTGCATACCATCTCAAGTTACAATTCGCCCTCCTCCTCACCTAATTTGAATTAATAACAGCGTGTAATTGGATCAAGGGGGCTTAAGCCTGCAACTTGCGGAAAAATAGGATTACACTCTTCAACAATAGACGCTAGCGTTTGATGACCACGTTTGTATAGGGCTATGTAAGCCTTTTTGCACTTTTTGTAGAAGGGACGCAGATGAATTTTTGATTAGAGGCTGATGCTGATAGTGGTATTCTCTGGGGGTGTTTCACACCCAATTTTCAGATTGATTGCCACTGTAATGAATTATTATTATTGAAGAGGAACTTTTTATGGGACTCTTCAAGTTTTAGATTGAGAGTGAACTCGTAGAGCTAACAGTATAACTACGTCTAAATAATTCATGATAAAAATGTATGTATTACCTTCTGAAATATATAAATATTTACTGAGTGGATACTGTTCCAGTTATCTTTCAGATTGTATCACTAACTCTACAATATAATAACCAAACTACAATGTGTAGTTATAATATTACAATACAAAGTACCTCATACCTAAAATCCAAATTAAACTAGGGCAAGCTAATCTTCATACGAAGATATTTATCATCAGAGCTCATGTGAAGTAAATTGGATTTATATTGTTACCAGAACATGTTTTATTGTCTGATATCATCTTACTCTTCTGTAAAGCGAGTATACGTATGGTATTACCGCTACATGTGTGTCCCTAACATTAATGAATTCATTTTTCAAACGATTAAATTGCTTTCTGTTCTATCAGACAGAAAATCATAAGGCCGAGACATAATGATGGTTATTATGGTTATGTCTTGTCATTTGTTACTTCGCTTGTGATTTATGTTATCCAACATTCATCATTATCATTTTCTTCCATTAAATCGGATATTTTCCTTACTTTGGGTTGATTCCCGATTTTCTGCCGAAGCCTGGTAGATTTTTTTAATTGTCGGGGCCAATGTTTTTCTGATTCAAGTATCGTAAGAATGCTTAATCGGGCTAAAAATTACCCAAATTTGTTGAATAGAGTTACTATAGTGACAAATCATCTCAATCTCAACGCTCCAGAATGTTTCAAAACGCTCCAGGATATTCAAGAACATTCCGTGATGTTTAAGAACGCTCTAAAACATCATAAAATGTTTCAGAATGCTTCAGGACATCCTATAATGTTCTAGACAACACTTCGGAACGTTATATAATGTTTCAATCAAATTACTTCAGAATTTTTAAAAACGCTCCATGTCGTTTAGAATGCTCCAAATCGTTTCAAAACGCTCCAGAATGTTTCTGAACGCCTCAGAATATTCAAGAACGTTCTGTGATGTTGAAGAATGCTCCAGGATATTTTAGAACGCTCTAAAATGTCATAAAATGATTTAGAAGTCTCCAGAATACTTCAGGACATCCTACAATGTTCTAGATAACACTTCGGAACGTTATTCAATGTTTCGAAATGCTTTAAAATGTTTTAAACGCTCCAGGTCGTTTATAACGTTTCAAAACGCTCCAGAATGTTATAAGATGTTCTAGAATATTTGAGAATGCTTCAGAATATCCTATAATATTTCAGAACACTCTAGAATTTTTCGTAGCACTCCAGAACGTTATGCAAAATTCCAAGATGCTTTAGGATGCTCTGTGATATTCAATAACGCTTTAAAACGTCATAAAATATTCCAGAAGTCTCCAGAATGCTTCAGGGCATACTACAATGTTTTAGATAACACTGCGATACGTTATATTATGTTTCAAACTGCTTAAGAATATCTTAAAATGCTCCAGATCATTCAGAATGCTCCAAATCGTAGCAAAACGCTCCAGAATGTTATAAAATGTTCCTGAATATCTGAGAATGCTTCAGAATGTCATAAAATATTTCAGAACACTCTAGAACTTTTTGTAGTGCTCTAGAACGTTATGCAACATTTTAAAATGCTTTAGATTGTTCAGGATGTTTCAAAAAAGCTCCAGAATATTTTGAGACGCTCCAGAATGTCTCTGAACATCTCACGTTATTCAAGAACGTTCTGTGATGTATAAGAACGCTCCACGATATTTTAGAACGCTCTATAACGTCTTACAATGTTTCCAGAATACTTCAGGATATTTTACAATGCTCTAGATATCACTTCGGAACGTTGTACAATGTTTCAAAATGCATTAGAATGTTTTAAAACGCTCCAGGTCGTTTAGAACTTGCAGAAACGCTCTAGAATGTTATAAGGTGTTCCAGAATATTTGAGAAAGCTTCAAAATGTCATACAATATTTCAGAAAACTTGAGAACTTCTCGTAGCGCTCCAGAACTTTATGCAATATTCCAAAATACCTTAGAATGTTCTCAACAACTCCAGGATTTTTCAAAAAATCTTCAGAAAGATTTGAAATGCTTCAGAATGTTTCTGAACGCCCCAGGATATTTAAGAACGTTCTGTAATGTTCAAGAACGCTCTGAAATGTCATAAGATATTTCAGAAGTCTCCAGAATGCTTCAGGGCATCCTACAATGTTCTAGATAACACTGCGATACGTTATATAAAGTTTCAAACTGCTTCAGAATGTTTGAAAACGCTCCAGATCGTATAGAACACTTCAAACCGTTTTCAAAACGCACCAGAATGTAATAAAATGTTCCAGAATATTTGAGAATGCCTCAGAATGTTATACAATATTTCAGAACACTCTAGAACTCTTAGTAGCGCTCCAGAACGTTATACAACATTTTAAAATGCTTAAGAATGTTTTCAACTGCTCCAGGATGTTTCATTAAAACTCCAGAATGTTTTTAAACATTCCAAAATGTTTCTAAACGCCTCAGGATATTTTAGAACGCTTTAATACGTCATAAAATGTTCCAGAAATCTCCAGCATACTTCAGGACATCCTACAATATTCTAGACAACACTTCAGAACGTTATACGACGTTTCAGAACACTTTAGAATGTTTTAAAACTCTCCAGGTCATTTAGAACGTTTCGAAACGCTCCAGAATGTTATAAAATGACCAGAATATTTGAGAATGCTTCAGAATGGCATGCAATATTCCAGAACACTCTAGAACTTTTCGTAACGCGCTAGAACGTTATGCAACATTTTAAAATGCTTTAGAATGTACTCAGCTGCTCCAGGATGTTTCGATAAAACTTCAGAATGTTTTAAAACGCTCCAAAATGTTTCTGAATGCCGCAGGATATTCAAGACCGTTCCGTGATTTTTAAGAACGCCCTAGGATGTTTTAGAACTGTCTAAAACGTCATAAAATGTATCTGAAGTTTCTAGAATGCACCAGGACATCCTACAGTGTTTTAGACAACATTTCGTAACGTTAGACAACGTTTCAGAATGCTTTAGAATATTTTAAAACGCTTCAGGTTGTTTAAAACGTTTCAAAATGTTTCAGAATGTTATGAAAAGTTCACGAATATTTGGGAATGCTTAAGAACGCCATATGATATTTCAGAACACTCTAGAACTTTTTGTAGCGCTTCAGAACGTTGTGCAACATTTCAAAATGCTTTAGAATGTTCTCAACAGCTCCAGGATGTTTAAAATGTTTCTGAACGCCCCAGGATATTCAAAAACCTTTCGTGATGTGTAAGAACGCTCCAGGATACTTTAGAACTGTCTAAACCGTCATAAAATCTTTCAGAAGTCTCTAGAATGCATCAGAACATCCTACAATGTTCTACACAACACTTCAGAACGCTATACAACGTTTCAAAATGCTATAGAATGTTTTAAAACGCTTGAGGTCATTTAGAATGTTTCAAAACGCTCCAGAATGTTATAAGATATTCCAGAATATTTGAGAATGCCTTGGAATTTCATATGATATTTCAGAACTCTCTGAAAATTTTCGTAGCGCTCTAGAAACTTATGCAACATCTCAAAATGCTTAAGAATGCTCTCAACAGCCCCAGGATGTTTCAAAAAAAACTTCAGAATGTTTCAAAACGCTCCAGAATGTTTTTGAACGCCTTAGGATATTCGAGAACGTTCTGTGATGTTTGAGAAAGCTCTTTAACGTCAATAAATATTTCAGAAGTCTCCAGAATACTTCGGACCGTAATATAATGTTTTAAAATGCTCTGGAATGTTTTAAAATGCTCCAAGTTGTGTTGGAGCGCTCCAGATCGTACAGAAAGACTTCAGAATGTTTTAGAATATTCGAGAATGCTTTAGAACGTCATACAATACACTCTAGAACTTTGCGTAGCGCTTCAGAACGTTATACAACATCCCAAAACGCTTTAGAATGTTCTCTACAACTACAGGATGTTCCAAAAAAACTCCAGTATGTTTTTAAAGACGCTCCAAGATAGTTTAGAATGCCCTAAAATGTTATAAAATATTCTAGAACATCCAAGAACTCTTCGGAACGATATAAAATGCTTCAAAATACTCTAAACTGTTTTTAATTGCTCCAGGATGGATAACTACATTTTTTCTCAGAAATTGTAACCAGTTTTCACTGATCTGGTCATCAAGTGATTTAATCCTGAGACATTCTTTGTTTTACATAATTGACAAAGACTCTAGCAGGATGAGCTTTGATCCTCTGTGAAATGCAACGGTTCGATATTTCTTGAAGATGGTTAGCAAAAGTTGAATCTGTTTCATTTGCAGTATAGGAACGTAGATTTTATAGTTTCGACCAGTCTGACAAATATCCATACTGTCACAGTTGTGACAGTTCAATTTCTAAATACCATATTCTTATGAATAATTAGTGGTGTCTTAAGTTTTCGTATCTACACAAAACATTTGTCACATTTCAGCTTGAGCTTATTTTTAAGTATTGTAAATTCCAAATGTTCTAGTCTTTTGTACGAATACTTTATGGCTCATTGTGCATGCTTTCGGCTACAAAATTCTATCAAGATCCTTCTCAGAATTAACTGCTTTAGGCTTTCTGAATACTAACATGTGCAAACTATTAAGATTCTTTTGTAGAATATTTTCTTTGTCTTGAACTTTCTCTAAATCCTGCATGTCGTTTTCTCTAATGTTTTAAAATCAGTTTTTTCTCGAGTCCCATTCGATTGAGTTGGCTTTTCAACTTGTTGCATTTATGGGTATCTGCTTTCCGCATAATCCCAAAACCAACCCGAGTCGTAAACTAATAAACGAAACTACAAAAAATATCTTTGTTATATTTATGATACACCCTAATCACTGCACACCCTATGGGAATATTAGAAATTGCGTAAATAAAATTAATATAATGGTTTATTGAATACTTCATTTTGTTTCACAAATTTTCATTATAAAATCAGAGAAAGAGCGTATTTTATCTATTTATGCAACCAGAAATACGGTCGCGTCTCGCGGGTCACTCTGCTATATATTTGAAACGAATGTCGACGCTTGAGGTGCAGAATTTCTCGCTGCACTGCGACCGAGGTCTGTTTAGCATAGTCAGTATTAGGAAAGTGAAGTAATAGAGTCTGACAGAGAAAAAGCATACCGATATTAGCAGATCTCCTATCGCTCGTTCTCTCTCGCTGGGTGCAGGCAGACTTTCTGCACCAGTAGCTGAATATTCAACATTTAGCTGTGTTCTTTTTTTAAACGCCTTTTATAAGTTTGTTAAAATAGTTAAAATATTGTTATTTGTTATTTAAGACAACAATATTAGGTAAACACTCATTCTATACGTTTCTTAAATTATTTATTTTCCTAAAATTATCATTTGTAGAATGACAACTGAAAATAAATCTATCATTTGTGATCTATTGGAAAATCCTTTTTCACGTCGTAATGTCGAAACGAAAAATGAAATTATGAAAACAAGACCAACGCCAGACATAAAACTCATTCAAAATATCAAAATGAAAGGCCAGCAGTCCGTGCGACATTTCCAAATTAAAATATATGAAAAATTTAAATGGATTGCTGATTGTTGCGAGAAAAATAAGCTGTATTGTTGGCCATGTATATATCCCCTTCCTCACCACCGACTGTGGTGACAAGAAGGAAACAATCAGATGAAGCGTTTTTTGTTCTGGGCCTATATTAAACGTAGTGCGTGACAAGTTTATAACGCTAGTGTAGAATTTCACACAATCGGATGTATTTGACTCTTTAGCAAGGTTTATGGGCACTTTGATTTCTGAAAGATTTGTAGTTTATTGTTCTGTTTCAAAAAAATTTGGTGACCTATTTCATTAGTCTTACTTATCATTTTATCATCCAGAATATCGACTACCGTTGATAGGAAATGGAAGGCAAGTTGTGTATGGAGAAACAATTGAAATATCAAATTACAAATTCACTCGAACAAATTACGTTTTTTTCGCTAATAAATGCTGAAAACCGCTGTGCAAATTATCCTTTTCATGGCATCATGGTCAACTTGAATGTGGGAATTATTCAACTTCTAAATCCATTATTATTCCACACTGGCATTCATTAGCACATCATGCCTCATATTTTTTCACATTATGTCGCTTATTTGCTCCTATTTCGTTGCCATATTTCACTCCTCCCTGCTTCATTATCCTGTGATCGTCATGTGTTTGTCACAACGTCCTTTGATCAGCAAGTATGTTTCAATCTAACGGAATTATGGAGGCTTATACAGAGATTTTTGGGTACATATTTTGACAGATTTAATCTGAAATTAAACTTGTTTTCAAAGGACCTTTGAAGTGTGCTGGAATTGTGTATTCAATTAATTATGAAATAAGTATACTGGATCAGATTTTACTGTGTATATAATATTAAATTACTCAATTAAAAATTATATGTATTTTGTATTCCAAATTTGGATTCAATAAGAATCAAACTTTTCAGACGAAACTCCTTGTAAAATCCTTCAGGCATCTCAATTTTGTTCAACAAAAAATTATAATGAATCTTGACTCCGTTTTGCACTTTGGGTAAAATGAAACAAAAATTCAAGATAAATTTGCGATCTTCCAGCGCTTCCAATTTATCAAAATCGATGACTTGATAATAGCTTTTTGTCGAGTCATGCGAAAAACCCGTACTTTTTATCGCATTATTGAATATCTGTCTCAGGACAGAGGACATTTAAAAAGTGACACTTTTATATTCTTTTTTGGTGCTTTGTTTCCTCTGCTTGCTGGGCGGTAAATAGCTTTAATCAATCTTGGCACTGAACGCGATTTAAGCAGGAATCTTGTGTAATAATTCGTGCAGAAGGAGAAAAATTACCACTAAAGGTTATGGCGACACTGCAGAAAAGTTGAGGACATTTATTATTGTTTTTCTTGGAGCTAGACTTGTTAGCTCGGAATCTTTTTAATATGTTTTTTACGTTTCAACACATTACGTAGATCTTAGTTATATTGCGAATGGAATAGTATTCTGTGAGTGAAGTGCAAAAGACTATTTATTTCTGTGCGACGATGGGATTTGAAAAACGAGATGCATTTGAAAGAATGCAGAAATGCTCACTACTAACGATCACAATAAAAATTCTTGTTTAGAAGTTCTTTTACTGTTAAAGTGT
This sequence comes from Dromius quadrimaculatus, assembly GCA_963989225.1. Lineage (NCBI taxonomy): Eukaryota > Metazoa > Arthropoda > Insecta > Coleoptera > Carabidae > Dromius > Dromius quadrimaculatus. Next base: position 5,570,335 of record OZ022334.1, on the reverse strand, counting down.
TTATTACAATGCCTTAAACCTTCGTAATTTGGTAATGATATTCTTTGAACTTGAGAAGCTAAATTCACGTCATAAATTTCATTACAACTTATTATGAATTCAGGACATGATTTCCTATTGCGTCCCGCACTATTTAAAAACCAGACGGATATCTTCAGAGTCCCAAACGCAAGTTAAATCAGAAGCCCGAAGCTCAGGCGACAGACACATAAATGGCCCAAGGGACGTCCCCAAATCTGTGACATGGGTTTGCTGACAACATTTCCACCGACTCATTACGAAAGGTATTTCCGTTTCCCGGTGGACAATCTAAAGAACAATCACGCCTCAAGGAAAGAGTGATCTCAGTTTCAATTAATCTAGATGATTTTGCGTTGCTTATTGAATAATAAAAAATGAATATCAATCCCGCCTTTCACCCGGTACAAGTATGGCAGACACTTATAGTGCACTTGATCATTGGATTGAATGAATATGATCCAGACCTTGAGCGTCTCATAATGCTCTATGACGTCTCAGGATGTACTAAAATATTTTAGGATGTAGTAGGACGTCTCAGGATGTTCCAGAATGGCCTTAGGATATTGTAAGCTGTCTTAGGATGTTTCAGGATATTTCAGACCGTCTCATGATAATTTAGGACGTCTCAGGATGTTCTTAAATATTTCAGGATGTCGTGAGACATCTCAAGATGTCTTGGAATGATCTTCGGATATTCCACGCTGTCTTAGGATGTTCTAGGAAGTCTCCGGATGTTTGAATATGTCACAGGATATTTCAGACTATTTCATGATGCTCTAGGACTTCTCAGGATGTTCTTTAATATTTCAGGATGCTGTAAAACGTCTCAGAATGTCTTAGAATGGTGTTGGGATGTTCTAGATTGTCTTATAATGTTCTAGAAAGTCTCAGAATGTTCTAAGGCGTCTCAGGATTTCTCAGACCGTCTCATAATGCTCTATGACGTCTCAGGATGCTCTACAATATTTGAGGATGTAGTGAGACATCTCTGGATGTTTCAGAATGCTCTTAGGATGTTGTAAGCTCTCTTAGGATGTTCTAGGAAGTCTCAGGATGTTCTGAGAAATCTAATGGTGTTCCAAGATATTTCAGGATATTTCAGACCGTCTCATGATAATCTAGGACGTCTCAGGATGTTGTAAATTATTTCAGGATGTTCAAAGACGTCTCAGGATGTTTAACAATGGTTTTAGGATGCTCTAAGCTTTCTTAGGATGTTTTATGATGTCTCAGGATGTTCTAAGATGTTTCAGGATATTTCAGACCGTCGCATGATGCTCTGGGACGTCTCAGACTGTTCTGAAATATCTTAGGATGCTGTGAGATGCTCAGGGTGTGAGGATGTTCTAAGCTGCCTTAAGATATTCTAGGAAATCTCAGGATGTTCTAAGATGTTTTAGTATATTTCATCTCAGAATGTCCTAGGCTGTCTCAGGATATTTCAGACCGTCTCATGAAGATCTAGGATGTCTCAGGATATTGTAAGACGTCTCAGGATGTTCTAAAATATTTCAGGATGTTGTAAGATGTCTCAGGATTTTCAGAATGGTCTGAGGATGTTCTAAGCTGCCTTAGGATGTTCTAAGAAGTCTCAGGATGTTATAAAATGTATTGGTATATTTCAGACCGTTTCAGAATGTCCTAGGCCACTTCAGGATGTTCTAAGACGTCTCAGGATATTTCAGACCGTCTCATGATGCGCTGGGCGTATCAGGATGTTCCAAAATATTTCATGATGTTGTAAGAGGTCTCAGGACTTTAAGAAAGGTCTGAGGATGTTCTAAGCTGTCTTAAGATGTTCTAGGAAGTCTTAGGATGTTCTAAGGTGTCTCAGGATATTTCAGACCGTCTCATGAAGCTCTAGGACGTCTCAGGTTGATCTTAAATATCTCAGAATGCTGTAAGACGTCCCAGGATGTTTTAGAATAGTCTGAGAATGTTCTAAGCTGTCTTAAGATGTTCTAGAAAATCGCAGGATGTTCTAAGATGTTTTAGTATATTTCAAACCGTCTAAGAATGTCCTAGGCCGTCTCAGCATGTTCTAAAATATCTTAGGATATTTCAGATCGTCTCATGATGCTTAAGGACGTATCAGGATGTTCTAAAATATGTCAGGATGTTGTAAGACGTCTCAGGATTTTTAGAATGATCTGAGGATGTTATAAGCTGTCTTAAGATGTTCTAGGAAATCTCAGGATGTTCTAAGATGTCTTGGTATATTTCAGACCGTCTCATGATGCTTTAGGACGTGTCAGGATGTTCTAAGATATTTCAGGATGTTGTAAGACATCTCAGAATGTTTTAGAATGGTCTTAGGATCTTCTAACTCATCTTATGATATTCTAGAAAGGTTCAGAATGTTATGAGGTGTCTCAGGATATTTTGGACCGTCGTCTTATGTTGCTCTAGAGCGTCTTGAGATGTTCTAAAATATTTTAGGATGTTGTAAGACGGTTCTGGATGTTTTAGAATGGTTCTAGGATTTTCTAAGCCGCCTTAGAATATTCTAGAAAGTCTCAGGATATTCGAAGATGCCACAGGATATTTCAGATCGTCTCATTATGCTTTATGACGTCTCAGGATGTTCTAAAATATATCATGATGTTGTCAGACGTCTCAATATGTTTAAGAATGGTCTTAGGATGTTCTAAACTTTTTTAGGAAGTTCTAGAAATTTTTAGGATGCTCTAAGCTTTTTTAGAATGTTTTAGGAATTTTCAGGATGTTCTTTGTTGTCTTAGGATATTTCTGACCGTCTCAGAATGTTCTAGTCCGTCGTGGGATGTTCTAGGATGCTTTGGGATTTTATAGGATGTCTCAGGATATTCTAGAACTTTCTACGATGTTCTAGGACATCTCAGGATGTTCTAAAATATTCAGTAATTTCTAGAATGTCTCAGAGTTTTCTACACAATTTAAGGATGTTCTAGGATATTTCAGAGTGCTCTAGGATGTTTCAAAAAGTTAATTCTTGTTCTAAAATGCCCTAAAATCTGATAATATTTGTCCAATGTAATCGCTTAGTAGTCGGAATTTGTTTGTCATCCATAATATTGCAAGGTTTGAACGTTATTGAATTTATCCGTCCATTCCTGAAGGTTCCAGGCAGAATTAACTTAGTATTCGACGCTCTAACATAATCTAAAATTCGAATAGTGGTTTCCATTTAAGATTTTAAAGTAACCACTTCTCTCCCTTCCCTTCGGAGCTTTTTGCACTCCTCGATAAGAACTTCAAGTATGTGATATCTCACATTCCTTCGTGCGTAAAATTAAAATGGGATGTACTGTTCATGATCTCAGCTTTCAGCACTCCTTCTCCATATAAACTTCAAGTATACCAAATCTCGCATTCCTTCGTGTGCGCGCAATATGCTGAAAAATAGGTACAAAGTTCTCTCTTCACGTATAAATTTATAGATTTGAAAATTATTGTGGTTCAATATTTGCTGGGCCAGTCAGACGTCCCATGATGATCTAGGATGTCTTAGGGCGTTCTTAAATATTACAGGATGTTCTAGGACGTCTTAAGATGTTTAAGATTGATCTTTGGATGTTCTAAGCTGTCTTAAGATGTTCTAGGAAGTCTCAGGATATTTCAGATCATCTCATGATGTTTTAGGATGTCTTAGGATGTTCTAAAATATTTCATAATCTTTTTAAATATCTCAAGATGTTTTAGAATAATCTTAGAATGTTCTAAGCTTTCTTAGGATGCTTTAGGAAGCAAAATCTACCCTTGTTGTATCTTCCAGATATTCAGGCTTACAAAAATGATGCGAAATCTTGGTTTAACTGTTTTGATTTGCCTGTACCTTCTTACTAACATAAAGTTGAAAATTAATCTGTATGTTATTCCTAACTCCTAATTGAATCTTCGTGCGAGCATATAATTACAAACTACAAAGAAATTAAAACTAGTAGATTGCGCGAAATCGTTCTCTTCTAGTGCCTTTTGAATCCTTTGTGCAAACCCGTGAAAGCAATTAAGTTAAAAACTGTGAAATTCCCAAAACGAAAAAATCTTAAATTGAAAAATTCCAGATCAAAGATAATCTACACTATTTGACGTAGCGAGTAATTATACAATTCAGCACTTGTGGATTTAACACAGATGAATAAAGTTTTATCATTAGTTGGTGTTCTGTTCCGGGTAAGTTTTAATTAATATTGTTTGTTACGGACGGAAGAGAAAGAGGCGTTATTTCCTTCCTACAAATTTGGGAACAACGGATTTGTACTTAGCCCGCAATTTTGATTATCTTGCTGATTGTTTGTTCCACATAATGATTTTGTAACTTCTTGAACAAATAAAAAACACATTTTCTCATTCAACTTACCTGATTGTGGTTTTTTTCCTGTGTGCCATTCCGTCCCTGTTGCTCAAATCATGCTCCAAATTTAGCTGCATTTGAAGAGACGTCATTTTTAGAGTAAACAGTTCCGAAGCATATAATTTCTGTCCTATAAACAAAGAATGGACCAACAATATTTTTATTGGTTTTTAAGTTGCGTTCTTAGAAATATTTAGAATATAAGTTTATTCAACTCGGATTTATATGTTTATAATATTTCTTTATGAAATAAAAATAGTTCTCAGAGCTAGTGACATCATTTAGGACCAATATGTTTAACATTTTTTCACGCCTGCTTGTGAAATAATAATTTTGGAATCGTTTGTTTTCTGTTTCTGTGATATAGACGTGAATGAGAAAAAAATGGAAGAATCATCTAGATGATGAAAGCGCATTTTTGACAGCTCATGAATGCTTGTTACTTCAGAGATTTCGCAAATTACCATCCCTCACAATTACTGAGCTTGAAATCAAGCAGTTTGGGCAAACTTACGAAACAGCAGCTTCCATTTAGTACTAGTTTCAAGTTGACTATTCGATAGGTACATAATTTATGCATGTACAAACCCAAAAATACTTTTTAATCTTCATTGTTTAGTTATTGACTGACGGAAGGTCAAGTGCTGTACCTTAAAATGATAGTTTGATCTTTATCAAAGCTATATTAAAAAATTACACCAAAAGTAAACAAATTTTCATTCAATAATAATAATTCATTCTAATAAGCTTCAAATTCGCGTCAAACAAGTCATTGAATGAATCCCGGACAGATTTGACAACTGTACATAATAATAGTGACACCCGCGGCGAAAGTTGTAACTAAATTTTTATCTACTTTAATAAATTTTAGTTGCCATATCCCTAATGTCATATATATCTATGGGCATTGTTTCAATTGAAACAAGTAATTGAATAATTTAATCTTCCACAATCACTGAGCTTGAATTAAAGCAATTTATGCAAACCTACGAAACAGCAGCTTTTATTTAGTACCAGTTTCAAGTCTGTAATTAGTATAGTTGCTGAGAAATCAGCGTCACATCAGCCAGCCAGCCAGACAGCCAAAGTGAATATAATAACGCTTTTTTACAATGAGAAATAGCAATTCTTTTTGCGCTGTATTCACTATCTTCCCACGGCCTCAACAATAATTCTTTTTCCAATAGGAGAGATATAATCGCCCGTATTCCGAATTGAGAGCTCCCAAAATGAGATCGCTCTTATACTCTTGATCCAAAGTGCTTTCGACAGTCATCCCAGATATTCCAATTCCAATTTTAAACTGTAAAATCACTTCGCTCTCTCCATATCCTTCAACCAGGCGTTTAGTTCGGTCACTGCGTTTCAATAATTATTTGCGATTGTGACTTTAGAAGAGCTGACAACTTCGGTTGCTGGTCTAGTTAATTGAATTTGACGAAACACTGGAAGTGGGTTTTCCATCACACTCGATAACGCTATTGTTGTTTTGATTTTAGGACCCTACAAACTTAAATAACTTTTGATGATTATTGTGCAGGTTATGATTTATTGTGTCAAGTAGTTTTTGATTGATCCTGAATTATTGATTGAAGATGAAGATGTCTGTAAACAAAATTAAACTTCCTAAAACAATACGCCGTAATGCATTGCCGATAATATTGATTCAATTTAATTCCCCCCGGCGATTCTGTTTGCATAGAAGGATCAAATTAATCCAAACGAATGATTTCAGAGAATGATTGCTTTTCCTTTAAATTTTTTGCCAACTATTCTCTTTTCAATTCATTTCCGCGAGATTTTTGTCGGTGGATTCCTGAAGCAATATTTTCCAATGTGGATAATTGCGATCTTTCAGCTTCTGTAAACAATTCAAACAAACAGAATTAATAATACTTGTTTGCCTTTGTTTTTCGTGCTTTACTGAGATTCATTTTGAACCTTTTTTTTTCTCTGATACATCTCAAATTATTCAATTAAATATAGAGTGATCTCATAACTTGTGCTGGAATAATTCTTACTACACAGTTGAACTTTTAGAAGTTTTACTTCAGACTTGAAAATTTCAAGAACTACCTTGTACGAAGTTGCTAAAATAGCCAAATTGTAGGAAATCGAACGTCCCACAACTTTTATTGTTTGAGAGTTATTAACAAAAAATCTGACGTGAACATCACCTGACTTACTTGTACATCATTGGATATATATATATATATATATATATATATATATATATATATATATATATATATATATATATATATATATATATATATATATATGTATATATAATACGATGTAATTTTGTGTTTGATCGTATATATCATTGGATGTGTATAATCAAACACAAAATCTCATCGTTCCACAGTTAATCGTTTTGGATTTACCCAAGAGATTCTAAAAATCTGTCAAGTAAAATGCGCTTTCAGCCAAGTCGGTTGCTATGGAAACAGTTAGTCATTATTCTTATACTCCAAAATTCCTAAATACTGATTTCCAGAATTCTACGACTACCAACAGATCTGAATTTATGCGCAAAATTAAGAAATAAATTCCTACTGAAGTGCATTTCCGGTTTAGTCTATTGTTATGAAAATAGTAGGCAATCATTCAGATGCTACAGCAGACTGAAATACCAAATTCCAATATTCTACACCTGATCGTTTCGAATTTATGCGAAAAATTTTAAAAGACTATCAAGTAAAGTGCACTTCCGGCTTGGTGGATCTCAATAAAATTAGAATATGAGCATCTAGGCGGTATAATCGTTCTAAATACTGAATTCTAACAATCTACGTTCAATCGTTTTGGATTTATGCAGAAAATTTGAAAAATGTTTCGAATAAAGTGCTCTTCCGGCTTAGTCGATAGCAATCATAATGCAAGGTGTACAATTAGATATAATACAAGTGTCTAATACAAAATTTGAATATTCTACGATTGATTGTTTAGAATTTATGCGGAAAATTCAAAAAGTCTGTCATATAAAATGCACTTCCGGCTCAGCCGATTGTTACAAAAGTAGAAGATGACCATAAAGATGCTACAGCAATTTCAAATGCTAAATTCCAGTATCCTATGGCTGATCATTCTGAATTTATGCGGAAAATTAAAGAAAAGTCTTGAGTAAAGTGCACTTCCGGCTTAGCCGATCGCAATCATAATGCAAGATGCACAATAAGATGTTATAGAAGTTCTTTATACGATATTTCAATATGCTATGGCGGTTCATTCTATATTTATGCAAAAAATTCAAAAAAAGTTTCAAGTAAAGTGCACTTCTGGCCTGGACGATTCCTACAAAAATAGCAGATAACCATTTTGATACAACATCAAGTTTAAATACTGAGTTTCAACATCCTACGATTGATCATTCTGGATTTATTAGAGAAATTCGAAAAAAGTTTCAAGTAAAGTGTACTCTAGGTGCAGGCGATTGGAACCATAATGCAAGGTGCACAACTATACCCTATATCAGTCTTAAATACAAAATTTCAACATTATACGCTCAACCAGCTTTGAGATTTGCGAGTTACGCACGCATGCACGCACGCACGAACGAACATACGTACCGACATCAAGCCAAAAATAGTCAAAATGGATTCAGGGATGCTCAGAACGGATATTTTCATCAAGTGAATTTTGTCGGTTTCACAATACTTTCTTGTACTTAACAAGTAAGTGAAAACAGTCAAAAGATTAGGAAAAAATGGCTGTAATTTTGGCAATTTTTGCTGCCTGAAATTGCCTCATTAGTCAGAATGCAGGGAATTCAATGCCCTGTAACTTTGATTTGAAACACTTTTTGATACAAGGCACCGTTCAAAAGTTATTCCCAAAACAAGTCGAAGGGTTGAAAAAAGGGAGTGTTAGAGGGCTGTAATTCGGTCAATTTCAGCTGTACGTAATTGTCGGACAAGCTTAGTCATAGAGAATTTAATGTCCTACAACTTTAATTTGAAACATTTTTTAATATGAGCTGCTGTTCGAAAATTACTAACAAAAGACAATCAAAAATTTGGGTGAAGAGATGTAACTCGTCTAATTTTAATTGTTTACAGTTTTCCAGAAAGACAGAATGTAGGAAATTGAAGGCCCTACATTTATTTGAAACATTTTTACTTACTTGTACTAAGTACAAGGAAGTATTGTGAAACCGACAAAACTCACCTTTCGAGATTTTGATGGATATATCCGTTTTGAGCATCCCTGAATCCATTTTGACTATTTTTGGTTTGATGTCAATACGGTTTGTACGTATGTATGTGTGTATGTGCGTAACTCGCAAATCTCAGAATTCGTCAAACGTATAATGCTGAAATTTTGTATAAAAGACTGGTATAGGATTCAGGATCTTGATGTGCACCTCGCATTATGATTGCAATCGTCTTTACCGCAAGTGCACTTTACCTGATACTTTTTTTGAATTTTCCGCATAAATCTAGAATGATTCGCTGTAGGATACTGGAATTCAGTATTTGAAATTGCTGTAGCATTCAAATGATCATCTCCTATTTTCGTCCCAATCGACTAAGCCGGAAGTGCACTTCATATTACAGACTTTTCGAATTTTTCTCATAAATTTAAAATAATCAGTCGCAGAATATTGAGATTTCGTATTAAGCACTTTTATAGCATCTAGTTGTACACCTTGCATTCTGATTGTAATCGTTAGCCGGAAATGCAGTTTACTCGATTTTTTTTTTTAATTTTCCTCATAAATCCAAAACGATTGAACGTAGAATATTAGAATACAGTATTCAAGATGATAGTACTGTCTAGATGCTCATATCCTATTTTCATTGAGATCGACTGAGTCGAAAGCGCACTATACTTGACGATCTTGGAATTTTGCACATAAATTCAGAACTGTTAGCCGTAGAATCCTGGAAATCAGTATTGAGGAATGTTGTGACATAAGAATGATGACATACTGTTCCTATAGCAACCGACTAGCCGTGGTATGATGAGATGTTGTGTTTGATTATATTTATCCAATGATGTACAAGTAAATCACATGATGTCCACGTCAGATTTTTTTTTATATAGGATACTGTTCAGGAATTATCCATAAAAGCCTGTAATACAGCAAATTTTAGTTACACGAAGTTGCCTAAAAGTGCAATTATAGGGAATTCAATGCCCTACAACTATAATTCAAAACATTTTTTGATATAAGGTGCCGTTAGAAAATTATTATGAAAAGACAGTCGAAAGATGAAGAAAAACAACTGTGACTCGTCCATTTTTAACTGGACGAAATTGTTCAAAAAAGTCAAAATGTACGGAATTAGAGGCCCTACAACATTTATTTGAAACATTTTGTACCGGTTGGAGGTTATTAACAATAAATAGTTGAAGGGCTGAAAAATAGGAATCTTCAAAGGGCTGTTATTTTAGTCATAATAATAAAAAATTGAATACCCTTAAACTTTCATTTTAAACATTTTTTGATGCGAGGTACCGTTCAAAGAATATTAACAAAATACAGTCGGAAGGCTGGAAAAAAGGGCTGTATCTTTCTTCATTAATGATAACAGAAATATGGTCTCTACGTTACTCAATTGATTAATTCATCACCAAAATTCATAAACAAAGTTCAGGTTAAAACAAATGAACATACATGAAGTCTAAGTTTGTCCTCTAAATGTATTGAATTATTTAAGCTTGCATTGTTAAATATGTAAATTTCTTGAATTAATTGATGTAATCCAATTCTGTTTATCACATCATTTGTTTCTGTTGGATTTACATATTGTTAATGAAGATATGAACGAGCGGAATACGGAATTCCTCACACCGATATTTGGAATACCAGCTTTGGGAGCGAAATTGAGACAAATCATACATCGTTCTATTCTAGGAATGATTTCCTCGTGGTAAAAAATTTTGTTACTGGAGATTACAATTCATCATGAGGGTCTATACAAACACTTGCTTGTCCTACCTCGTGATCCACCATTTTAAAATCGGTTCATTATTATTCATATTTCAATATATTTCTTGCAGATTATTATTCTCTTTACTAACTTGTACAAAATACATTTTCACAATCGAATGTATCCTGTTGAGATTCTGTATTTAAGACTGGTCTAGGGTCTAGTTGTGCATCTCGCATTATGGTTGCAATCGTCTGTACCGGAAGTGCACTTTACTTGAAACATTTTTTGAAGTTTCCGCATAAATCCAAAACAATTGAACGTAGAATGTTAGAATTTAGTATTTGAGACGATAGTACCGTCTAGATACTCAAATCCTATTCTCATTGAGATCGACTGAGCCGGAAGTGCACTTTACTTGACAGTCTTTTAGAATTTTTCGCATAAATTCGAAACGATCTGGTGTAGAATATTGAAATTTAGTATTCCAGTCTGCTGTAGCAACTGAATGATTGCCTACTATTTTCATAACAATAGACTGAGCCGAAAGTGCACTTCAGTAGGAATTTATTTTTTAATTTTGCGCATAAATTCAGATCTGTTGGTAGTCGTAGAATTTTGGAAATCAGTATTAAGGAATGTTGTAGTATAAGAATAATGGCCTACTGTTTCCATAGCAACCGACTTGGCTGGAAGCGCATTTTACTTGACAGATTTTTATAATTTTTTAGATAAATCCAAATACATCAGCCATGGAACGATGAGATTGTTGCTGTATATGTTGTGAATCATCGTCCCCATTTCATGTCAATATTGATCGTAATAAAGTTTGACAGTACGTGAGAAAAATCTGCTATTAGATACTTTTTGAAAATTACAAGAGATGTCACCAGCATCATCGATCTAGGGGTGCATAAAAATTCACCTAAAGCCAAGTATAACTTCAAAATACGTGTGCTGCATTTAAATTGAGCAGAGACGTAGAATTTAAAAGTTTTTCAGGGATAATGTTGCTGGACCAGCGCTCAAAGGGCTCCATAATAATCACGAAACAAGCTAAAAATTTATTGATACTCTCGTCATACTTTGTTATTCTTTTAACATCAACATTTTCAACTGGGAGGAAAAATCTAACAATAAAAGTGCGCTTTCGGCCCAGTCGGTTGCTTTGGTAATAGTAAGTCATCATTCTTATGCAACAACATTCCTAAATACTGATTTCCATGATTCTACTGCTAGCAGTTCTGAATTTATGCGCAAAATTAGAAAAAAAATTCAACTGAATTGCACTTCCGGCTCAGTCGATTGTTATGAGAATAGTGGGCAATCATTCAGATGCTACAGCAGACTGAAATACTAGATTTCAATTCTCTACAGCCGACCGTTACGAATTTATGCAAGAAATTCCAAAAGACTGTCAAGTAAAGTGCACTTCCGGCTCAGCCGATCTGAATGAAAATAAGATATGAGTGGACGGTAATATCGTCTTAAATACTGGATTCTAACATTCTAAATTCAATTGTTTTGGATTTATGTGAAACATTTTAAAAATGTTGCGTGTAATGTGCACTTCCGTTACAGACGATTTCAATCATAATGCGAGGTTCACAACTAGATGTTATAGAAGTGTTCAATACGAAATTTCAATATTTTACGGCTGATTGTTTTAAATTTATGCAGAAAATTCGAAAAGTCTGTTATATAAAGTGCACTTCCGGCTCAGCCGATTGGTACAAAAGTATAAGATAACCATTAAGATGCTACAGAAATCACAAATACTGAATTTCAGTATTCTATGACAAATCATTCTGGATTTATGTGTGAAAGTTAATTTGATTTCGGAAAGATGAGGAGAGTGAATACTGATCCAGACAAGCTGTGAAAATTTTAATGACTTGTCTGAGAATTGAACTGCTTTCAAGGAGCATCCCATATTTCAGTTATCACAAACTTATGAGAGATATAACTGATGAAATCTTCAAGCTTTCAAAGGAAATTGCTTCCTGTTCTATTCTCCACAAAAAAATATTATTGAGGTATCTGCTGCGTACGCCAATGACTTATGTATTCCTTTTATGACGAGTGTGGTACTTCCATAAAATTTCACCAATATATGAAAAGTAAGCACTTTGGAAGCATAGCTACTAACATATGTCATAATATGTTGGGTCGTTATGGTTGTAGGGAAGAATTATTATGATTTCTGCGTGAATAAAAATGTTTCCCGTATAGCTACGTGAATAAAAATGGATGTAAACGTAGTTATGTTTATTTTTGAAGACACTTTTGCAAGCATACTTTATGATAACATGAACATCGTTGTAACACTAAAACAAACACTAACAATTTATTTATTACTCACTATTATTATATCTCAACTACAAAGCCGCCAATATTTATTTTCAACTACTTATTTATTTATCACGCTCTGAATATTCACTCCATTTCTCTATTCACTGTGCCTCAGTGACCAAACATCCAGAAATCCCTACGGAATGTCATTTGAGGCGACATAGAGAGATAACAGGCTCCGCCCAGACAACAGGGACAGATTCGGGGCCCATTTTATTTTTACGAATAATGACACTTTCGCACGTTACAATATCAATTAAGTCGTAAAATATATATGAAATTCTGCAATGATCGACCGCTATTCATTTTGACTTGTACCAAATTTATTTTGACCGGCTTGTTCACTATACTGTAACGTTATTTATTTTTAATTTAGGGAGCAAAAGTTTTCAAAACACGACTATTTATTTTCATGATTTATTAAAATTATGAAATAAATAACTAACACTATTTTTAATAACTAATTCTAATTTAAATTAAAGATTATTATACACTACACTATAACTTAACTTTAATTATTTATGTCAATGTTGATTTATTTTAAATAACACAATTTATTTCAATCCATAGTATAAGGTCACTGTGTTAAAAATCAATAATCTTCTCACTGTCAGTCGCATATATATACCTCCGGTCTCTCCCCACTACGTTCTTCCCGCAAACGTCCAGGCATTTCTAGAAAAACGCTAGAAGGTGCCAGCAGTTTTTCAGAAAACAAATATATTCGCTTCTATTTTTTAATGTAAAATAATTCTACAATAATTCGAAGCACCAGTGAAGCCGAAATGACTAATTTATAGACTTAAATTCGCTACAATATTCCCGAACTATTTACTTACCATTACTGAACGATGTGTTCCTTTATATTTACCTGCGGTGCGTGGCCTGAAAGTGCTCTATCGCATTTTGAGAGGCTGCTAGAGTTTATCTTTAATGTTCCAGACGTTATTTCAGGAAATTCGTTACAGTATTGTCGATTTTAAATCGATGTTGAATCGATTGATGACAAAAAGTATCAAAACGGCGATATTCTTGATTTGTTCCCCGAGGATTTCTAGGCTAAAAAGAATTGAGAATTGGTAATATTAGCCAAACATGTAATGCTTACTCCGGCTCGCTTCAGTCAAACTCGAGAGAAAATGAAAGGAAGTGGCAGTAGAACTACAGTTTCTCGCGCATGTTGATAACATTACGCTCACATATTTACGTCCAATGTTTCATCTACCACAAATCTTTGAGCTTTATGTTTTATTTCTTGATTTTCAGTCTTTTCATTGCAATTACAGCACTCACAATTTTTTTTGACGTGGAAACATCTTTTCGCTTGTTAAATCAAACTTCTTTGTGTTAAAAAAATAACGTAAACTTCAATCGTTAATACGCTACGAAACTAATTATGCGATAGCAACTGTTGAGTTCACAATAGATGGAGCATGTCTGTACGTGTTTATCGTGCAGCGTTTGTTTTACCCGTGGGAACGCATTTAGCTAGGACATTCATTCGGGTGTCATTATAATGAGCTTGAGAAAAACTATTAGGATTCAAAGTGAAACAATAAAAATATTCGCCAAATATATGTAAAAATAATTAAAGATGTGAATATGCGCGGAATTATAGGAAAGCTCGCTTCAAAATGAATCAAAAAATCCAAAAAGCTTAGTGCCGAACAATAGTATATTGTGTGGCTAGGGACGAAACAGGACGATTTCAGCTGAGGGTGAGAGTTGCTTGCCCGAGCGAAGCGAGGGCTGGCATCACCCTCGGCTGAAATCGTGTTTTGTCCCGTGCCACACACTTTATTTTTCATAATACCTGCATTGATACTTTCCATATTACAAATTTGACATAACAAAATAAATATTTTTCTTTTGATTTTGCAGGTAACAAGTCGAGAGTAGATGTTGTGGTATACTTGAAATTATCGTATTAATACTTTCTTTCTTGAAACTAATCCTCTTTTCAATTTAATTTACAGTTACGAATACAACAACTGTCAAATTAACTGAGGTTATATGATTTTCATTTAGAGATTGACAATGAACAAATGCGACTCTACCAGGGATAAAACGATTTAAGAAACAAAATCAGCGGGCAGAAACAAGCTTGTTTCTCCCCTAGGGAAGAAACAGGCTTGTTTCTACCCGGCTACATTCGCATTTGTCTGAAATTGTCTTGTTTCGACTGACAAAACAGGCGTTGGAATGCGATGTTTCAATGCAGGTATTATGAAAATATACATTATTCTATTCCGTCGTTTTCACGGAAAATCTACGACGGGGATCTTGACTACGCCTTCCGCTTTTTTTATTTTGTCGAGAAGAAACTGTGGTAGTGGAAATAATGTACAAAGATTCTGATGTAAACCCTTGGAAATGAAAGATCTCTTAAACTGTGTGTCGAAATAATTTCGTGAAATGGTCGATTGCTTCCATTCCGCGTTGGCATGATGCATGATGGATAACGGTTCGAAGCAACACAAAAACTGTCTTAAGAACTGACGAAAAATGGAGAGCAGTCCGCACCGTTGAATACCCATTCCGAACGAATGTCCGCTGCGGTGGAAGTCCACACCGTCGAATACTGCTCTGTGTGATTGTTTGTTGAGATTAAATTACTGTACTAGTGGTTTGATAAACATTAAGCAAGGCACGTCCAGCTGGGTTAGAGCGGGCGAAGCCCGCCTGTTCGTTTTATGCGTAGCACCGCCGGTTGAAAATGAAAACCACTGTCTAATTTTTACTGACACACAAAGCAGTGAGTAATCATATTTAAATTATTGATTGTTCTAGTAGTGGAATGACATTCAGTTATAAACAAATCTTAAAATGTCAAGATTCACAGACATCCGTTTGTAAAATTTCCATGATTTCATTTTAGACTTTTCCATTCGAAAATGGCAAACATCTCTGCGTAAATATTTATCAATCAAATCACCATTCCACTCCAAATGTATCGATTTAATTAATTTGAATGCGTAACCACGTCAACAGATTTTTCCCTAAAAATCCGCAATCATGAAGTTGATGAGATTTTTCGTTAACAAGTGGAAAATTCATGGGCGTCCAAACAAAACTTCCTCAAATTATTGGAATAAGGTTGATACTTATTTTGTTCAATAAGTAGCGCATTTATTTTACGCAACAAGCTCCTTAAAATTGCTTCCAAAAATTTCTGACAGATGATGTACGCCCCTGTCGAATCCCTGATTCCTACGCTAAAGAACAAGCCCTCAACAGTCACGATTGTACAATGAAACCTTCGTTTGCTGTCAATTGTATTGGAACGGTGAAGGGTTGTTCTCCCGTCCAAGAAATTCGAATTCGAGATGTCGGGGTGTCCATGTTTAACTCCCTACAGACATCAGGTTTGTATTGAGACTTGACAATATCCTGTTCCGATGTATTCGATACAACGGTATCATCAAGGGCCCTGGAATCCAGAATAGTGTCAACCTTTCAAGAAGGTGTCAATACCGTGCAAATATTTGGAATCCATTTATTATATATTCCCTTCAATTCAAGAAGCGCAATTCAGATGATAAATAGATTTAATTTGCTAAAAATCTGTTAGTTTCCATTGAGGCAACCAATAAATATGCCGGATTTGCAAAAAACCGAGTGATTTCAAAACATTTAAAGGTTAATCCTGTTAATTGGTGCCCCACTAAAACGTAAAATGCGTCGAGCTTCTATGGAAAGCTTAAGTCGGGTATTTATGTTGGCGCTTCAGCAGATTAATTCGGACACTCTAATGGATATTCCTAGATTACGAAAAATTATGTTTCCATTTTAAAATTGTAATATTTTCGTGCTTTGTTGAAATTTTTATGAGTTAACCTAAATTTCTCACCATAAAAATGATCTACAAGAAAATCTACACCACTTTCATCTATTTTATTAATTGTATCATGAAATCCATGCTCCTTTTTCGTTCGAAATTATGTATGCATGAGCATTAAAAAATACTTCTTGCTACAAAGATACGTAAATATGTAAATTTGGGCGTTCCGACCACCCTGACAACAAAAAATACCTGAAGTAGTAAAAAATATACTTGTTTAAATTCATATGTCACTTGGTCGAGCTTTGCATTAATGTACAAGTATCTTGCAATAGTCTGTTAATTTCCCAACGGTATTGCTCTACGTTAACTAGATGGAAAAGAGTCGGTTCGTAAATTACAGTGCAATGTGTAAAGTGTCCGTTCTGCCCACTCGTTTGCTGAAATTCGCTACGGTTTTTTATTTTTTAGTTTTGAGGTTGTGTAATCTAGGTTTAATTCTATGAAGTGCTAACCTCGCATTTGGACTACGAAATCAGAAGCTTCTGAGTAACACTTTGGTGATTAGTTTTCCTGCAGCATTCAAAATTGATATACAAAAAGTGTATCAGTTTTTGAATGTATCGTGCACTCATCAACCTGGACTGACGTACGGACACGTTCAAATTCAGCCGTAAACTTTTCAACCGTCGTAAATGAAAGAGCAGATCTTTCAAGTATAAAATCTCATAAATTTTTTAACTGTCTGTCTTAAGCCTTTTGAACAGAATACTTAATTACAACACAAACTTCAATTTGATCCATTTCATAAGACAAATCAAAATCGTTTACTTCTAGTCACTACTACAACAAATCTGCTGCACAAACAGAAACTTTGCTCAGCACCATCTAAAGATTTTTACTCAATTAATAATAGCACATCAGCAAAATCCATGCTTAGAGCCGAAAACTTTTCGAACTACCCTCGTTTATGTATATGTAGATGTTTTAGGGCCGAAGATGATGTAAAAGCAATAAAAAAATCAAACCGAAGTGGTAAATTGCAGTGGATCTAGAAATGAGCAGAATGTCAATAATAATAATATTCATTCATTTGCCCAACAGTTAAAAAACCAGAAGAGGACAAAATAGAATATACAAAAAAGTATGGAAAAAACAAAATAAAGCTAGAAGTAGAAAAAAAAACCATGATTAATGATCAATCGAGTTGTTGAAAAAAAAAAGTAAAAGAGTCATCAGGTCTCCAGAACAAAGAAAGCGGAAAGAAGAATCAGTCATGAGAAACAGAAACATAGGAATAAAGTAATATAACAGAAAAAAACAAATAGCAACGGAGGACAGAATAAAAATGAACTGAAATAATGATGTGAACAACGATGAAATAAGGTCCCCAGAACAAAAAAAGCAAAACAAAGAATCAGTCAGCAGAGACAGAAACATGAATAATGTAATATAGCAAGGAGAAACAAATAACAACGGATGAAACAGAAACAGAAAAATTAGATAAACTGAGGAAAATGGTGTAAACAGTTATGTGTAAAATATGGATAAATATACAGAAGAGATGAAACAAGAGATAAGAAGAATGGAACTCTAGAACAAAGAAAGCGAAAACAAGAATCAATTATTAAAAACAGAAACATAGAAGTAAAGTACGTACTATAACGGGCAACAACAAAAAAAAACGGAAGAAGATGATGTAGAAGCAGAAAAATTGAGGTACCAAAGTGAACGATGCAAACAATGATGATTGAAATGGAGGAGTATACAAAAGAGCTAAAATAAGAGATAAGAAAAATAAAACCCTAATGCAAAGAAAGCGGAAAGAAGAAGCAGTCATCAGGGACAGAAACATAGAAATAAAATTCTGTAACGGGGACGCCAATAACAACGAGAGAAGATTATAGAAGCAGAAGAACTAGATACACTAAAGAAAATGATGCAAACAATAATGTGTAAAATATAGATGAGTATACGGGAGAAGTTAAACAGAAGATAGGACAAATGTAACTTTAGAACAAAGAAAGAAGAATCAGTTATCAGAGACAGTAATATAGGAGTAAAGTACTATAACAGGAAACAACAAATAGCAACGAAAGAAGAAAATATAGAAGGAAAAATGGATAAACTAAAAAAAACGATGTGTGAAATATGGATAAGTATACAGAAAAAGCGAAACAAGAGAAAAAACCAATGAAACTCCAGAATAAAGCAAGCGAAAAGAAGAATTAGTCATTAAAAACAGAAACATAGCGGTAGCGTACTATAACGAAAAACAACAAAAGAAAATAATATAGAAGCAGAAAAAATGGATGAACTAAATAAAATGATGCAAGCAATGAGGAGTAAAATCGATAAAAATACCGAAGATGTAAAACAGAAGATAAGACAATCGGAGCTTCAGAACAGAGAAAGCAAAAAAAAAAGAGACCGAGTCATTAGAGACAAAAACTTAAAGTATTATAACAGAAAACAACAAATAACAATCAAGGAAGATAAATAGAAGCACAAGAACTGAATGAACTAAAGAAAATGATGCAAATAATAATTAATAAAATAAATAAAAATAACGAAGAGGTAAAACAAAAAATAATACAAATTAAACCCGAGAACAAAGAAAGCGAGAAGAAGAATCAGTCATTAGAAACAGAAACATGGAAATAAAGTACTATATCAGGCAGCAACAAAAAATAATGATGAAAGATAATTTAAAAGCTTAAGAATTGAAAGAACCAAAGAAAATGATGCAAACAATGATGAGTACAGTGGATATGAATATAGAAGAAGTAAAACAAAAAATAAGCCAAATAAAACTCCAATTGGAAAACAAGGATAAAGAAGGGAAAAGAAAAAATAAATTCCTGACAGATACAATAGGAAACATTGAAAAAAAGGCAGAAAGTAACAACGGAAGAAGATAATATAAAAGCAGAAAAATTTGATGAACTAAAGAAAATCATGCAAACAATGATGTGTATAATATAGATAAGTATACACAACAGGTAAAACAAGAAATAAGGCAATTGAAACGCCAGAAAAAAAAGAGCGAAAAGAAAACTCAATCATCAGAGTCAAAAACAGGAATAAAGTACAATAATGGAAAAAAACAAATAACAAGAAAAGAAAATATAGAAGCAGAAAGAAGGATAAACTAGAAAAATTATTCGAACAATGATGAGTCAAATGAATAAGAAAACAGATGAGGTCAAACAAAAGATGAGTCAAATGAAACTTCAGAACAAAGAAAGCAGTAAGAAAAATCAGTTATTAGATACAGAAACATGGACATACAGTAATATAACAGAAAACAATGGAGAAAGATAATATAGAAGCAGAAAAAATGGATAAACTAACAATAAAGCAAACAAAAATGAGTAAAATAGATAAGAATGCAGACGAAGTAAAAAAAAAAAGATGATACAAATAAAACTCGAAATGGGAAACAAGGAAACAACATCAGAGAACTTTGAGAAAAAGGCAGAAAGAAAAGAAAGGCCGAAAAGAAAAAACAATTTAGTAATAAAAGTGGTAAATCCGACTAATAATACGAAAGAAAGAGCGGCAAACTAATTGGAAGAAAAGCTACAAGTAAAAGTAGATGCTTAGAAGAACAGATTTGTTGATCTGGGAGAAGCATCCGACAGTGTACCACGAAAACATATGTGAAAAATATTAAGAGAAAGACTGGATGACGAAAACCTGATAAAAGCAGTAGAAAGCGTGTATAGGAAGACATCAAATTATATAAGAACCGGAATTGAAACATCAGTAGAATTTTCTTCAGCGCAAGGATTGTTCGCTGTTATTCATTTTATTCTGGGAACTAAAGAAGCATAATATGACTATAATGTAAGGAAGAAAGAACGAAAACAATGATGATAGTAAAAGAAGGTACTATAACTAGTATAAAAATACCGAAACGATAAACCTTAGGCCGTAAAATTGAATCTGGATAAGAAGCTAAAGAAAGAAAGTATCGTAAAGTAGTTAAATAATGAAATAGTAGGAACTTTAGATTTAGAAGTATAGGGAGCTATAAACAAATGAAGAAACAACAAAATAACAAAGTGACAATATAGAGGCTAAAATTTCAAAAACAATAACCGACACGACCAAGGACAAGATGATTCAACAACACCCTTAAAGACATAAAATAAGGCTGAAATCATGCAAGGGTTATAATGCCAAAGAAGAAGCAGAAACTTACATGCAATAAACAAAACGATATTAAATAACAAGCAAGAAAATTAGAAAAATAACAGTTCCACGAGTTATTACTCTTTGAAGAGATATCATGATTACATATCATAATTCTAAATTGTGTAATTTCAACTGCAGATAATTATCAAACGCACTCTCCTCAATCAATTCCACATCTAAACTCGGCATAAACAAATTAACGCAGCTAAACAAACGAATCTAATGCAACGCAAGTTGCTGCAGCAACCCTTCGGCATTGATTAGACTCCAGGGTGCAGTAACGATGTTATTCCATAGTGGCTCGTGGGTTTTCCTCATTAGTTGCTTTGTTTCTCTCATTCGTTCTACCTCTTGGATGTGGCTTCGTGTGCAGACGACTCTGGAGAGGAATGCTGGCGGTCTGCCCAACGCGGAAAAAGAGGTTTTTGAGGTTAGTTTCAGTTGAAACTAGAGAGTGGACAAGTGGTTTTTTTAGGTGATAAATTTTTCACGAGGTCGAAGGTGGATTTAATTTATAGGGAAGTGGCTGCACTACAAATTGAATGAGTAATTCCATCATTTTCAAATTTAAAAAGTCTTTGAAATATGCATGACACATCAAAATCTTATGTACTCACCTACAGCAATTTTTCCAGAAAAGAACTGAAATATTATGTTTCTTAAAACAAAATACATTGCTTCTCTTATTTGTCTTGACACCAAATTCTTATTTGTTTGCAACTCCGTAAAACAAATTTGTTTCAATTTCCGTGAACCTTCAGTATCCTTTTTTAGTCCTCAAAACACATGAAAAATTCATATTTATATACCTGAGTGTATGGTGTCGCACAATTTGTTTGACAAAAAGGTAAAGTTTTGTGAAACAAGATTTTAGTAATTCATCTTGAATATTACTGTATTTTTTGTTATACTTTCAGTGCTGCAGATGTGCAATTTTTGTTGCACACAGAAACTTTCCAAGATTAATTTGAAATAAAATTGAAGTACAAGAAATATAAATTCATATTTATCAACGGAAATGAAATGATTTCTCTTCAAATCGAAATAATGTAACTTTATTCATTTCTACACCAATTTAAATTTTAATAACACTTCTGAAACATTCCTGAGGATCGTTTTCCGCTATATTTTTGACTGCTTTATTATGGTTGCTTTCATATCTCCTATTGAGTGGTATTTCTATCGGAGAATGTCTTTATGCCGCATGCCTTTTCGAGAGTCGGAAATTTTCTTCTTGATGAGAAAGATAAAAGGTTATTGACTGATGCACGCTTTGTGTTTATAGTCTAAACTCTAATTATATTTTTGAAAAAAATTCGGTTTTCCCTGTCAACATTTTGCATGCCTTTATAACGTCAAATATTTGAAAGTGATTTAAAGCTGAAAGACATGCAATTAGAACAGCCCAAAATGATCGAACAGTCGCGTGAAATTGTGAAAAAGGTGAAAGCCTGTTGTTTCAAATTGCGGTATATAATTAGAGAACGTAGTAAATTAACGTAGAGTCACTGCTTGAAAATCATTCTGGTTTTCCAATAGTTAAAGACGTTTTAGCGGTTCTGCAAACGTCGAAGACTATTTGTTTTAAAGTTCCTTATCATCTTCGATCGCCTGAGTACGTACTGCGGACTGCTGGTGTCGAGTGTCTTGTACAGTCGTCACACCACCGTCAGCCTTCAACTATTCAGTCTCAGTGCTGATTCCCGAAAAATACATGTCGTATATTCACCGTTATTTGTGTCTCAGTGACATCTACCTCCTGATTATTCTTTTGACAACTCTAACCTTTCCCTCTGAGCTATCCAGCCGTCCGTCTTTGGAAGCTGCGTCACCATCTGCAGTTTCGACAGCGGATCTCTTTTATCTTCCAATTTAGGGATTAAATTATATACATCAGTTGTCCTCGACCCAAAATACTGCGAAAACAGTAACTTGAAATTTTTTCGGTTGATTTTAAAGTCAATTACTGGAATACAAATGAGTCTCTGAACTCAGTGAATTAAATTTGAAGGGATAAAAATTCTGAAACTGCAATTTCATTGATAGGTAATTACAATTTCTCATTCATCAAATACGTTTATCCGTCAGTTAATTTAATGATTAGATTAATCTGTTCCAAATCTGACAAATTGGTTTCCGCGTGGATTAATTCGGAATTGAATTTGGACCTAACCCATATTAATTATCTATATCTTGAAATCCTATCCCCTCTTATAGAGCTTTCAAATTTTTTTCTTATTATATGTAATAATCACTAGTTTGAGTTTATTTGCTAATTTTTTTTTTCTGTTGCAGGTATGTACCGCCACAGTTACCAAAACTTCTCACATCGAGTAAGAAACGTAAGTAAACAAAAATACTGTCACAAATATGGAATATTTGTAGTAATTAGGTCACATAATTATTTATTTGGATTCGCTGTAACTGTAATCTTAGTTAGTACTAAGTCACTAGATGCTCGGTGGTTGCCAGGCAACAACTGTTAGACAATTGAATGTTAGCCTATTGTCGGCTTAGGTATATAAGAGCGCAAGCTAAGAGAGGAATTCATTCAGTCCAGATTCAGTCAGTCAATGATTCAATACGAGTAACTGTGAGCGATATTGTGATCATGTAACCTGTGTAAATAAATTATTCACAATAAAATTTGGGACAATACTTTGGGTCGTAAGTTGCGACGAACTAAAAATTCTAAATAGTATAGCAATAAAAGATTTGTTGACTTAAATTTTGAGCAAGTGGTGAAAGTTGGCAGCCAACTCTGTTGCATAATTTCAATACAATTTTACCAAATTTTTACTTCCCTGAACTTTAATATAATAGGGGAAGTATTGTAATCGTGATTTTTTGACAGTTCGAAATTTTGATGAATAATCGCGTTTTAGACCCTACTGAACCCAAGAACCATAATTTTTGAAAAAGTCGGTCTGTCTGGATGCACTATAACTTGAGAAAGCGTACGAATTTTCGACTGAAATTTTATAATAAAGTTTTTCATCAAAAATCTAGTTTCAAGTTCGTGGATGAACTTTTTTCAACCAGTGGTACTAAAACTTTACTGATGGAACTTTTTAGTTTTGGGCATTTATTTTATAAACTGTAGTATTTATCATAAAATGTGAAATAACTAAAATTAATCCTTGAATGATTTGGCACAACATTCACATGAAATATTTTTTAAAATCATCAGCGGTTCATTTGTTATTATCAGAATTTAAATTTATCATAGAATTCGTTATATTTTTCTGAAGCAAAGAAATAATTAGGGGAAAGCTGAATTTTTGCATGAAGCTTGCCTCTGTGGTTCTGAACAATATACCAAAAGTTCCCGCCGGTACATGCGCCGCTAAAAATGTTACAAGGGGTCAAAGATCAAGATGAACGTTCTTTCACGAAGATCTCGCTAACGGTAATTTTGATCGAGAAAATAAAGATTATCAATAAATATGTTTTATTGGGTTTAAGTTCTGTAAACAGAACTTAAACCCAATAAAACATATTTATTTAAAAATGAGTTCTGAAAAGTTTTTTCCTTCATTAAAGATTATCAAATTTGTAGCTTGGAAAATCGTCTCCAAAAAACATACTATCACTTTTTTTCGCATGACTAACGATTTTTGAGAAAATTCGATTCAGAAAGTTGTATCGTACAGTATGCACTTCTCAATGGTATCTATGTGTTGAATATTTGTAATTAAACGTTGAATGTGACTTGGAATATTGGAAACTAGAATATTTATATTACACAATAGTGTCGACTTCAATATGTATGTAATAGGCTAGACGAAGAAGGAAGTACTCCGGAACGTTCTCTTTTGTTATACAATCTTGAGAGTCATCTGCTTCTCTTTGGTCAAAGAGTAAACTTGTTTATACTCTGTTTATAAATTAAACAAATAACTGTCAGTTTGACGTTTACTACTCAAAAAGGTATTGGCTGGAAAAAAGTCTCGTGTATTAAATGATATTTCCTTGTGAACGGACGTGCTCACTTACTATTTTTATTCAATTATTATTGTATAAATTGAATAAATTATCAAAAAATGGCAGGAGCCTGTTTTATTTGTGAAAGGTGGTGTATGGAGGAGTGCAAGAAAAATAAACATCGGAACTATTTCAATCAAATTTTCTCAAAAACCGCTAGTCTTACGAAAAAAAGTAATGGAATGTTTTTTATAGGCCATTCTCTAAACTACAAATTTAATGACTATTATTTTTCTGATTTAAGTTACCGATGGCGAGATTTTCGCGAAAGACCGTTTATATTGACTTTTGATCCCTCGTTATATTTTTAGCGGCTCATGTATCGATGGGGACTTTTGGTATGTTGTTTAGAACCACAAAGGGAAGCTTCATGCAAAAATTCAACCTTCCCCTAATTTTTCCGAAGTTTGCTCTTTTTTTTTGACTTTACTCCCTGAACTATAGAATAATAATGTGAAGTTGGAATTATTATCACTCATATTTTGACATCACATGCAAATGTTCGTCAATCGTTTTTCTAGAATAGGTAATTTGGCTCTATCGTGTTCTATTCTAATAGAAGTGTCAAAGAGGATATTTAAACGATTGTCAAGTGTTTCTTTCACAAATCATTTAAATGATATCTAGTTTGGTGTCAATTTTAAGCGTGTGTGGTGCTCAGTAGATATCAAATAGTATATTATACAACGAGGGACTTAAGTGTTTGACTTAATCCCGAGGGATTAAAGGCACTTAAGTCATGTCTACGCTATTTTTCGCATTATATTGAATCGCAATAGTCTAGAAGCAGATTAATTAATCTTACAATTTTCACAACAGGAAACTTGATTCAAGAATGTTAAGTAAATTCTCAAAAGTAACAAGGCTAGCTACAGCAGTTGCTGAATAAATAAGCTTGCTGTCGAAAAGATGAGTGGAAAATTTGATATCAATAAGGCTGCGGAAGTGATAACTGTAAAATTATTCCCCTAAAAATCTAGAAAATTTACGAACAACAATATGATGCATTTGTGAAATTGTGCCAATTGCGATGATGCTTATATAAATCATCGATAATTAAGGTTTGAATTCTAATGAAAAAATTCAATTTGACATTTATGTAGGTAGGTACTTTGATTATTCAGTTGTCATGGAAAAATTTGTTTATTTTACTTCAGTTCCTTGGGATTCTTGATCATTTTAGATCCATAAGACTAAACTTAAACTTTATTCCCTGAAATAAGGAATTAAACCTGTCTTTTACTCTCAGAAGTGCAGAAAATGAATAACTAGTGAAATCCACGTTACCATCTTAAAATTACACTTCCGGCGATCAAATGTCGAAACTGTATATTCTAATGAATTGAAGACCCCGAATATTTAGAAAAGAACTCTTCATAAAAATACTTGAAGACTGAAATATAACCGCCATTTGTCACTTCAACAATGACAACTGTCACTTTGCAATGAGCAATTAATTGATGTGACTTTCTAAATTTCTGAAACAGCGACGAAACTAGTCATGAAATTTATGGTCGGAGAAGTACCGTCGAAGTCACAGCAGATTTTTTATACCGGTATTTTGACGAAGAATATTCTAAATATTGTGACGGGTTTTATTTTTTTTTATCCATAGAACGTCTGTAAATATGACCACCATTCTTATTCAGTATCTCGTGACATTACATCGAGGTAACCGTTTGTTATTTAGAAGTCGTAAAGGTTAAAAATCTTGAAGATGGTCGTCTTATTTCTGAGAAAAGTATTTTATTCTAGTTACATCAATTGGTGGATCGAAATAAAATTCGAATCCTGTTTGGATCAAATTGTATGACGGTGGCGTTAAACTTTTAATATATTAAAAAGTCTCTTCGTTTTAAGATTCAACAGTACATGAAATTATATAAACCATAATAGCCTAATCATCTATTTTTGCCCAGTGTCGTCCCTGCAAACTAATAGTTGAAGGAGCATTATCAAAATGCTATTGTGATTACATTTTAAGCAGATTTGTATATTGAAGTGCAAATAATTATCGTAGTTAAAAAAAAAATACTAGTAGCTGGGGTAGATTATCTGCATTTACATCCTAGCTGTCTCAAGTCCTAATGCTGTACTCGTTGCATCTATATGCATATCAAGTGGTTGTTGCATTTGAATATTAAAAATATACAAATTATTCATGAATGCCTTGATTTTGAAATTCTCCAGTGACCTGTCTGGGTTTGCGTAGTAATTATTAAAAATTTAAGGACGAAAATATGCATTCTAGTTTTAGATTTGAATTTTAAATGAGACCACGAGCCATTCAAAATTATATTTGTCTTGTTGTATTCCCTTGTAGCTTGATTTTTGATTGTATTATGTCTGCTTATTCTACTACTCAATATTTCTTGATGCTTCTGTTATTTTTGTCGGTTGATTGTGGACAAGGCATCAAGGTTGAAAATCTTGGAGATGGTCGTCAGGATGTCAGAAGTATCGGCACTCGCGTGACTGTATTTCGCCTTGGATCCCCATAGAGGGTTGTTCGACCGACGTACCTTTTCCCGAAACATTCCACTTCTGCTTTTGAAAGATA
Organism: Dromius quadrimaculatus; assembly: GCA_963989225.1. Lineage (NCBI taxonomy): Eukaryota > Metazoa > Arthropoda > Insecta > Coleoptera > Carabidae > Dromius > Dromius quadrimaculatus. The sequence continues at coordinate 5,543,225 of OZ022334.1, read as the reverse complement.
ATTGTAATATACTTCTATTCATTCAGCTTGAAACTGATATTATGAAAGCCCTATTTTACTTTGAAATTACCATATCTGTTTCCGGTAATATTTCGCAGTAATTCACCTATCATTTACATGCAGTGAAGATTCTCAAACAGCGCTCTAAAATGTATTCAGTGTAGATATTCACTTCCTTCAAAGGCTTTTCCGTTTCCTATGCGGTACTTCACACCGTAGTTTAACCTCGTCATGTCTCTTTTGTATGAATCTTTGATATTAAAGAGTGACAAAATGTCAGCCGTACTTTGTAACATAATTAGACAATGGTTTATTGTTACAGTTAGGTTCAAACTGTTTTATAGTGTAGACCCCACAATCAATTATTCCTTGAGGTTTAGATGCGCTATTATTCGTGACCAGTGGTCAGACATGGTAATATATCTCTCGGACGTTTATATCACAAAGGCTAAAGAAACTCGTGGAAAGATCTGTTTTCCAGCAAGCTAAAACATTTTACGGTGTAAGTTGACGTTGAATTGGATGAGGGGTGCCCGCATTCTGTCAATCAAGAGTTGTTGGTTTTGTTTATCTGCTTGTGACCAGAAGTGAAATTGATATTGATTTGGAGATGATTTATGATGCTTTCCATGATTTAAACAGGGTTTTGTTTTGTTCATTGTTTTCGTTTTCTTGCTGCTTACACGTGATAAAGTGGAAATTGTGATTGGATTTAATTTTGACGCTTGACAACTTATTTATTGGTATGTCATGTTAAAATGTAACCCCTAGTGCATTCAATCAACAATTGGATGTCTTTCTCCCAGTTCATCTATGAATCACAGTGATTTTTTTAAAAAGTATTACAGACGTAATACAGACGTGGCCGTGCATCAATCCAGGATGATGGACCGACGAAATCGTCTCGAAATTTTTTTGAACATTTGTCCAGAGTGTTCTAGGCTTGTTTAAATGCAATAAATCACCAAAATTCATCAATTTTTTTGCCTCAGCAAACTTCTTAGGAACAATTTATTATTCAACCTACCTACCATAAATGTTGCCAATTTTGAGGTTACTATCGCTCTTTTCTTCATCTTCTATCTCCATACAGTCTTGGATACAAAGTGAATGCGTTTTTTATGCTTATCGCCTATATCTTTCCTAAATCGGTCAGAATTATGAATGGTGGCCTATAAATAGAATTTGTTTGTTGACCTCATGTATAAGATCACATAAACGGAATATTTTATTCAAAAGTAAGTTCGAAAGATGCTTGGCAAATGTCCAGTCATGTGAAATGTCCATAAAAATTCTCTATCACCTCAGGAAAAAGGACTGAATATATGTTTCTTAGGGAAAGATTTCAGGAGTGATATTTTCATATTTCCACTCCCATACAAGTTTGTTTATCACTGAAAGAGAGAATGTACGAGGGCTGTCAAGTCAGTTATTAAAAATATGGAAGTAACTCAAAAAGAATTTGGCGCAATAATTTTCTACAACTTACGAAGGAAATTGTCTCAACAAGAATGCCTTGTCCAATTGGTTTCTGTTTTTGGTAATGATGTTTTACATCAGTCGACAGTTTCTCGATGGTATGGAGAATTCAAACGTGGACGCATAAGTCTTAGTGGATGGCAGTCACTCAGGAAAACGTTATTTCCGTGCGCAAGCTTATAAACGAAGATTGGCATGTTACTCATCACGAGATTTAAGCATCACGGAGGACTCCAATAACCTCATTTAAAAAAAAAAATGTATAAAGAATTGTGTGTAAAAGACCGAAGAACAGAAAGGAACAATTGACCATTGGTGTCAAAAGCTATAGGCGAATTTAACGCTCTAAAAACGTGTACAACATCGTCAGTGATGATAAATCGTGGATTTCCTCATATGAACCCGAAAATATTAGCCTAAAGTGGAGAAAATTCGAAAAAAGTAATCTGTTCTCGAAGTGTGTCCAAAAACACACCCAATTGTTTGCTGGAAATAATTGCTGAGCTTCGAAAAACCATAGTCCAGACAAAATAAACATTCCATTTTGCTTTAATGCCCAACAAGTAGGATTTTTATATAGGTCTTAATACATCAATACTACGTCAAAAAACCCCATCGATCCCGCTTGTGCATTGTTTTTTATCCGATGTCAAAGGTCACAAATCTTCATTTTTTGTGTATATCTCTGAAACGATGAGAGCTACTGAAAAAATTGATAACAGAAAGTTTGTAGATCGTGAAATTCTGTACAAAAAAGGTGTCAATACTTTTTTCCCTACGAAGCACCGTTCTCGAATTATCGTGATTTCAGACCGTAAGTATGCACACATTTCCGCACCACCTCTGGAGTAGTGTGCCCGACACTTTTTTTAACGTGGCTTTCCCAGCCGGATTACTCTACGATATATTTCGATTCAGGAAATTCAATGGGATAATATTTTATCACTATAATAAAAATTGTAGCTACAAGAAAATAAAATTATTCTGCATGATCATTTATTTGCAAAGGAAGAAAGTGAAACAAGTAATAAAAAAAGCAAAAACAGAGACCTGGGACGAATTTGGACGGAAAATGGAAACCAATTACATAGAAAATCAAAAACTATTCTATAAAATAATCAGAAACCAAAGGAAAGATAAGATAATTCAGTTCCAACAATTAAAAGATAAAAATAGTAAAATAATAAACAAAGATGGCAAGAGCACTTCGAAAAACTATTAGAAGCGCTAAAACCTGGTAATACTAAAATAGAAGCCGCAGAAAGTATGGAGCACGTAATGAACAACATCGAAGATAGCGAAGACGAAATTTCAACCAAAGAAATAAGAATATACATTTTGAAATTGGGAAAAGCGGCCGGACACGATAACATAAAAACAGAGCTTTTGAAATATATGGGGGAAAGTGGTATCTCCATGTTTGAGGCCCTTTTGAATATGATATGGAAAGGAGGAAATATACCAAACGACTGGGAAACAGCTATTATACTTCCAATAATAAGAGAAGAGATACTAGAGAATACTTTGTGTATCTATGAAGCCATTATAGAAAGTAGACTAAGAGCGAAACTAGAGGAAACACTTGAAACATCACAGAGCGAATTCAGAAAAGGACACTGCACAAACGACCATATATTTACAATAAGAATCCTTTTGGAGGAAATGTTACAACATCAGCAACAAATGTACATCTGTTTTGTTGACTTAGAAAATGCATTCGATAAAGTCAAGACAGAATATATCTGGTGAATTCTAAAAAAAAGGGAGTAGGACAATAATTAGAAAAAGCGATTTATAGCATATATAAATGTACAGGAAATAAAATAAGGACAATGAACAACACACCACAAGAGTTTATTATCACAAAAGGATTATGACAAGGAGGAGGTCTGAGCCCTATGTTGTTCATCCTAATAATGGATGAAATTATGAAGAAAATAAAAAGTAAGACAAAGAAAATGCTAATAGGATACAACAATTTAGAAGCCATCACTATTTCTGAATGCATTTTTGCGGATGATTTAGCGATATTTGCAAAAACAAAGCAAGTCATGCAAGGAAACATAGTTATATGGGTGGAAGAATTAGATAACGCAGGTCTGAAAATAAACATGGACAAGACAACAATTATGGAGTTATGGGATAACACAAAAAAAAGTGATATACGCATCTATGGTAGTGAAATCAAACAAATTGACAGTTTCAAATATCTAGGAGCTATAATAAAAAGAAAAGGAGAAATAGAAATGGAAATAAATAGTAGAATACAGACAACAACGAAACTATTCTTCTCTCTAAGCAAGGCAATACTCAACAATAAAAACATCTGAAAGGACTATAATGACAGTTTATAAAACAATTTTCGTACCCAGCTAACAAACGGATGTGAAACATGGATTCTGAATAAAAGGCAGACAAGTAAACTTCAAGCAATGGAAATGAGATATTTTAGAAAAGTAGTAGGAGTAACTAAATTGGATCGAAAAAGAAATAGAGAAGTCAGAGAAGATCTACAGATTAATGAAATTAAGAAAATAATTGAGAACAAACAATTAAAATGCCTTGGTCACTTGAAAAGAATGAACAACAACAAACAAGTTGAAAGGATATGGCAAACAAAAGTAACAGGGAAAAGAAGAAAAGGTACACAGAAGAATAAATGGGATGAAAACATAGATGAAATAGTGGCGGACAAGAAAATCACTAAAGAAGAAGTAAAAGATATGACTAGAAGAAAAAACGACTGGCATATACTCATCAAGGACATAAGCTTGTTTCTTCCTCTTTGTGCTCAATTCGTGTTGACTGCTTCAAGAAGAGAGATATATGAGTTAAAACCTAATCGATTTCGAAACAATCTTCATCTGTTGCATTTGATTCAGCATTAGTGCAAGAGTGGCCTTGACAATTGGCACAGACTGGTGAACAAAACAATCCAACTTTTCTGCTCTACACAATTGTTCGTACAGTCCTTATTGCAATTACAAAAAATTGTATTCAGCAGTTTCTCTGGAGCAGGTGAACGTAAAGTCTGAATTGGCTCCAAACTATTATTTATCAATTTACAGTCCCAGTCTTCAGGATTCAGTTCATTGTCCAGCCACATTTGCACTTATTATAACACACGAAACAGGTGTTGATAAGCAGAAGCAGATGTTGGAGGGAAGCAAGATAACTACACTCTTTTATTTCTCGTTCAGACAAAAATTAACTGCAAATGAAGCAAACTGTTGACATTCTTATATAATTTTGTAACAGCACACTTAAAAATGGAAACACCATTTATAAACACGTCCATTTTCCTCGAAAAAAACCATTTTAAAATTAACTGGACTGTTGATGATATTCAAGGCCAACCGATTAATGGATTTAGGGACGGTCGTTGTTCCACCAAATCGTATATTTTCCATGTATAGTATTTGAGTGCATAAAGCCTCATTTTCATGACGGCGTGGCTGGCGTGGTGTTGAAATATGAACCAATAGCAGCGTAGCTTTCGCCAAACACCACGCTTCGGTATAGCGTGGCTGGCGCGGTGTGCAAAGTTAAATTTTTTCAAGTTTTAACGCCGTGTACGCCGGGGCGCATGCGTATTGTACGTCAGTGTTCAGTGTTTATGTGATTGTGTAGAGGTTAGCATCGTAGAACAGAAGAATTAAGAAAAATGGATTTTAATTCAAAATTAATAAACGAAGTTGAGAAAAGAGAAGTGCTCTACAATATAAGATTGAAAGACTATAAAAATAACCCTTTACCTTTTACGACGGTTTGTTTTGTTATTAAAGGTCCTAATATATTTAATAACTCGTCAAATACATCTGGAGACATTCTCATATAATTAAAAAAGCTTTCCGTATCGGTTAACCTCATTTCATTTATTAAATTGAAGTAATCTCCCTGCTCTCGCCTTCTTTTGAAAATTGGCCGTACCCACCAACGCTTTTCTTCGTATTTTAATGATTTATAGTATAAATATAAACATTAAATACGTCTCCTCCGACTTGGCGAAGACATTTTCTGTTTTAATTTGAGAACAAAACTGATATGTCAACATCGAGAAAGTAACACTTCACACACCGGCATGAAAACAAAATTTTACAAACACACGCCATGAGCGCCACGCGCACCACGCCAGCCACGCCGTCATGAAAATGAGGCTTAAATCACGAAACCCAATATTCCAATATATTTTTTTTTCAAATGATGTATGCTGGCCACATATGAATGAAAAAAAAGTATTGGTACCTTTCTCGTAAAGAATTTTACGTTCTATAAATTTTTGCTCACTCATTTCTTTGGTAGCTCTCACTATCTTAGGGATATACGCAAAATCGAAAATTTGTGACCTCTGAGCTCGGATAAAAAACAACGCACAAGCGGGATCGATGGGGACTTTTGATGTAGCATTTGTAATGATGTATTCAAGACCTGTACAGAAATTCAGCTTGTTGGGAATTAATGCAAACTCACCACTTTTTCTCTTCTATTTTGTTCGCATACAGCTCGCAAGAATTCAATCGCCGGAAGAAGCAACCGATGCCTTCATAAATGCAAGTTTGTTAATACGTGCAAACGACTGAAGTAACTGCTTCCAAATTTGGAACGAACAAAAATGCATCTATGTTCATGGACAATACTTCAAAATATGCAAAACTAAAAAGAAGAGGCAGCAAACTCCATTACATTTTTATTTTCTTTAAATGGTTTATAACATCATATTATTCTTCAATTAATATTTGAAACTGGAAACATGAATATCAATCATATAATGAACAACAAATAAACAAACAATTATTATTCTTGTGAGCGCATAAAAACACTGAATTGTTCAATTTCAGCAGATAAATACAAACAGAGATATTCATATTTTGTACACAATCCCAAATCAAGTTCATGATTGTTTTTTGTACTTCAAATAATTCAAATTAGACCCAGCAAATCACATTTGCCTTTCGACAGAAGCCTCCAAACATCCCACCACATTTTTTTTTGTGTATCTGAATCCCAGAAACCTAAATTCGCTTACTTCAACAAACTTCCACTAATGAAGCAAAATTTGAAACTCAGTTATCTTTAGTTATAATAATTACTGTTCGTGTTCATGTAAAGCAGTACTTTATTCATTATTGCTTAATTCTATTACATTTGACCGCTCGACAATTTGTTTCTCTAGCGTAGGTGTTGAATTAAATTACATCGGGATGTGAGTGATGTTGTTTTGTTTTATGTGAGGATATAAATGTTGTTCCAGAGCTGTGGATAACCGGATGTGAGATTTTCAGGGAACGTTCCAGTGAATTATTCATTCTGTAAGCGGTCAGTCCACAATCTCACATTGAAGTATAAATTCCATGAATTACTACAGAGTGTAATTTATGTTTGTTGGAATTATTGAATAGTTTCAGGGAGAGGCATTGATAATCACGAAATTATTTTAAAAGCACCCTGCTATACCAATATGACTCAAAAACAGTAGTATACATAAAACCTAATTTCGAGTGAACAACCCTAATCACTTCCAAGGTCAAGCCTAACAGGAAGCATGTGCTGCAAACACATTTGCATCACTTTTAAGTCGAGCTTAAGTTGTGCATTGTTTACTTTAATTATCTGAGCCTAATTAGCCATAATATTATTCAATTCAGAGTTGTGAAGTAGCTGAGAGCAGTGTACACGAAATTAATTAAATTTAGCGCTGTACATATTTTAATAACATAATTTTTCGATTATTTATTCCAAAGTTTTCTCATATATCATAGCAATGATTTCATGCATATCAGAAATGGAATTTGTGTTCCGTGCTGAATGCTGGATATGTGAGGACTGTGACATCTCAATACAAACAGTAATATAGTCGGCAAATGTTGTGCATAAATAAATGCATATTACATGAAACAGATGCGAGGATATTGTGTCGTATTCACAATGTAGGTTATCCACATGTTTGAAATAATGTAGATATATATTGTTGGGATGAAGCTATGCGTAAATTTTTTTAAGCAGGACAGGCTCTGGATATAGACTCTGTATGGTGATGCTGAATGCTTTTTTTTTTGGCGTCCATCTTTCTTTCAATCTTGAAAATATTGAACTAAATTTTACTTTGTATAAAAATCGATAACTCCATACCGAATGAGTAATGTTTTCTTTTCAAGAATACAAAATAAATCTTTTTAGTCTTTCCAAGAAATTCAAATTAAACTCGGTTATATGTACTGTACATGCATAACTCTCGTTAAAAATTGCTACAGCCTTGAAAATTCAAACTTTGTTCGTTATTAAAAACTTTGTGTCAAGTTTTTATGTCTTCGCTTATTTACAACTCACAAAGTTTTAATTTGAAATATTTAACACGGTTTTCTGTTCCATTATTTAGTACTGTATTTTGTAAACAATGTGCCACTTTCTGCACCATTTCTCATGAATATTACAAAAGTATATCATACTCATACATACATACATCGCTATAGAGAAAATCTGTTACGATTCCATCACGGCAATGCTCCAACTCTCTCCTTGACAATTTTGGTTCCGAAATTGATAGACAAACACAAAATTCCATCGCTCCACGACTAATCGTTTTGGATTTATCCAAAAAATTATAAAATCTGTCAAGTAAAGTGCGCCTTAGGTCCAGCCGGTTGCTTTGAAAACAGTAGGTTATCATTATTATGCTACAATTCTTCCAAATACTCATTTCCAAGATTGTACGGCTGACAATACTCAATTTACTCGCGAAATTAAAAAAAAAATTCAACTGAAGTACACTTTCAGTTCCGTCGATTGTTATGAGAAAGTAGGCAATCATTCAGATGCTACAGCTAGGGTTTACACAAAAACCGACTTTCTGAAAAACCGGTTTTCGAATTTTAGATTTCCAAAAACCGGTTTCAGCCGATTTTCGAAATGTTTGTTAAAAAAAAAAAGAATAGAGTAGGAGGAAATATTTTATTTGATTTATACAAAATAGCAACAATCAAGATATATATCAAAGTCAAAAGTCAAGATATGAACAAAAAGTAAGGATTATACATTACTCCCACAAAACAACATAAACTCAAAAAAAAATTCTAATTACAATTACAAATAGTATTCATATTTATTCCACTAATTGTAATTTTTCCCAAGAAAATAGGATTTTGAAAAACATAAGACATCCACTGAACGGTGGCTAAGTCTTATTCTTGTTTTGGACACAATAGTGCCTGATACTGAAAATACTCCTTCACTAGCTACTGAACTTGGTTTTATAATTTCCAGGGCATCAAATAACAAATCTAAGTTTTTGGTTCTTTTATTCTTTGCCTCAAATAATAAAAATTCAGCTTTCAGTGTCTTTGGATTCGTGAGTTTTTCTTCAGGATCTTCAAGAAACTTATGAATTGATTTTTTCATGGCTTCTTTCAAAAAAGCATTACTCTGATGAGTAGTTTCTTCTATTTGCTCTTCATCAGAATCGGTTTCCATATAAGAATTTGCAACGTTGGAAAAATGTGCCGCCCGGCTTAGTTTATAACAAATCAAATAAAATAAATTATTTTCAACAGTAATTTACACAAGAGCTTTTTATTTTGCTGGATAAATTTCTGTTCTAACGAAGTCTTGTTACCTATCAATTTGACAAGAAAACTGTTCTAAAAAAATCACTCCACCTACAGTGCCGTGATTTTATTTTTTGAACAGTTTTCGAGTCAAATTGCTGTCGGAGGTTGAGTTGTCAAACTGAAATTTATCCCAAGAAAATAAAATGCTAGAGTGTAATTCGGCTAGATGATTTAAAGACATTTTATTTATGGAAAAGTTTATTGATGTGTGCAATTATTAAAAATACAATTATCATACATCGTTTCATTCGACATATTCCACTACGTATTCTTTATAATTTTCTCCATCATTTCCTCGCATATTTTAAGTCCAATCCAGCAAAATATTTGAAATCTGATATACCGTTGTACCTCTTTCTAATACATAATTCTGGTTTTCACAAAATACGATGAATTGTCTCCAGATACATGATTTATTGTTTTTTGTATTTATAGACACACTTAAAATTTTATTTTATATTTTCTTCGGAAATATTCCAAATTCTGTTATTTTGCAGTTTAAGCATGGACAAATAATGCAAATGACATCAATATAGCCTATGTACAAGGGGGCGGAGTTTGAACAAATATCGATGCGAGCGCTCATGGTGAGCACCATTGTAACCATTGAACTCCATTTCTCAGAATACGTCATCAAGCATTGTAGTTTAAAAGGGAAAATAATTGCATATAAAACTTAGGAAAACGCTTGTTCTATTTCAGGCTGTTGTGTTGAGGATGATTCAAGTGAAATATAGTTTCATAGATTCCATGTACGCAGCTATAACATAAAAAAACGAGTGAAGTGAATCAAAGCGATAAATAGAGTATTATCTGTCTTTCATTATTAATCTATATAATAAACATGTTTGTAATTCAATTGTGGAATTAGAAAAATTCATCATCGATTTGGCATTCATGAGTTTACCTCTATCTCTAATTTGTAAGGTGTTTTAGTGATAGAAGCTTGTCGGATGCACTTCGCAATAATTTTGTTGTTAATATTGTCAGCAACATATTTTTCAACATGTTTAATATGGCAAAACTAATTTTACGCTTTTCTTCAATGCTTTCTCGGTAAAAGGATACAGTGTTTGATACATACAAATCCGATCCGCAAGATCATCGGTGTCATAATTTGAGGTCATCCTGTCAATTTGGACGAATTAAGACGTTTTCTCTAATAGGTACGTTATAATTGAAGAAAAAAATACTCAAAATAAATAATTTCAACGAACTTTTTATGCTATGCAAGTTATATAATACGCACCCAGTTGAATTGAATAATATTAGTACATTTAAAAAATTATAGGTATGAAACAATGATAAAATGGGAGTTCAATCGTTCTTCATTGTCCGCTTGAGGCGCTAGTAGACTTCATGCACGCAGCCTATACGTTTGACAGGTTTTGAGATTTGTGAATACATACATATGTACATACGTACCGAAGTTAAGCCGAAAATAGTCAAAATGGATTAAGGGATGCTCAAAACGGATATATCCATCAATATCTCGAAATGTAAATTTTGTCGGTTTCACAATACTTGTTCTTTGTACAAGTAAATGAAAATAAAAATTGTGCGCACGAATTATCCAAACCACGTCCGCAAGTATAAATTTTTAAATAATTGATGAAATTAGTATGAGCTTCATACTAATTGCAATTTTCATTACACATGAATATGTTATTAGAAATATTAAATATTAAAAACATTTCGGAAAATTTATAAATAATGAGTACAAAGAAAACAAGAACTCTTCTATAAAGTAGCAAATAATTTGAAAAAAGAAAGAGAACAACCTATTAAACAGTTAAAAGACAAAAATAGGACAACACTGAGAAAGGATACAGACAAACAAACCATTAGCAACGCGTACAATAACGACCCTGTATCAGAGCAAAATCCAGAAATTACTAATACAGAAATCAGCATCGAAGAAGTTACAATTGTTATTGAAAAGTTAAAGATAGGGAAAGCAGCTAGATATGATGAGGTAAAACCAGAGCAGCTAAAATACATGGGAGAGGAAGGAACAAAAATGCTGCACACATTAGTAAACAAAATTTGGAATAAAGAGCATACACCTACAGACTGCCAATATACAAAAAGGAGACAGCCGTAACTGTTGCAATTATCGAGGGATCTCATTCATAAGCACAGCAGTAAAAGTATACCAAACGATATATGAAAGTAAGCTAAGAAAGTTAATAAAAAAAAAAATTGGGAATATTCAAAGCGGATTTAGAAAAGGCCACAGCCCCCAAGACCATGTAGGTACAATTCGACAGATAACAGAAAAAACACTAAGACACAACAAAGAAATCTTTGCATGTTTTATGGACCTTGAAAAAGATTTCGATAGAGTTTAGAGAACTATTGTGGGAAATATTGAAAAGGAGAAATGTTGGACAGAAACTGTTATAAGGAATCCAAAATATATATAAAGATGATATAAACTATGTACAAGCCGCTAATTTATTATCAGAAGAATTCAAAGCAGGTGGAGGATTAAGACAAGGAGGAACTCTAAGTCCTTTACTGTTCATACTACACATATAGATGAAATTAACATTGAAGCAAACAAAAGAACAATAAAAACTACCATAGGATATGCAAATCTAAAACAAATAAGAATAGCAGAGTGCATTTTTGTAGACGACATGGTAATTTTTGCAAATATAGAGAAAAATCTGCAACAGAACTTGAAAATATGGAGCGAAGAACTATTCAAAGCAAATATGAAAATAAAGGTAATAATAATAGCCGAAAAAGAAAAACAATTGAAAATACAAATAGATAATAAAAATATACAACAAGTCCAAAGATTTAGATATCTAAGAAGTATAATCGAAAATAAAGGAGGGTACAGAAATGAAATGAATAACAGAATACAGGCAACAGTAAGAGTTTATACCGTTCAATTAGCAAGGCACAATTAAAGCACAAAATAGTGAACAAAAGAACGAAGCTGACCATCTACAAAACAATAATACTACCAATGTTACTGTACAGTTCAGAAACCTGGGTACTAAATAAAAGACAACAAAGTCAAATCACAGCGGTACAAATGAAATGTCTTAGAGTTTTAGAGGGGGAAACAAGACTAGACAAAATTAGAAATGAAAAGATTAGAGAGGGATTGTAAGAACATTCAGTAATGAAGAAGAAAAAGCAGAAACAATTGTGGTGGTATGGACATCTAATTCGACTCGAGGATAAAAGAAAAGTAAAAGGAATATAGAAAGCAAGAACAATAGGGAAAAGAAACCGCGGTAAACATGGGACGATGTAATACAAGAAATAATACCCAAAAAGAAATTAACAACCAGAAGAGCACACGAGCTAGCAAGGAACTGGAACGAGTAGAGAAAATTCATAGAAGATATCTGAGCAACTAATAATTCTCCAATACGAATATTATGATATTGAACTAATCAAAACACTTAATACCATATATAACAATTCCATTGCAACTCGTATATCATAATTTGCATCTATTCCGGATTAAATTAAATTGATCGTCTCTTCAATACTGAATCCTCCAATAGGAATTTATGTTCTACATTCAAGCTCAAATCCTTGTTCAATTTATATGCAATTTCTGAGGACAAATTATTATAATTCATTCTAAAACAGGACTGTCTGTCGTAGTGCATGTAGTTTAATTAATGTCAACATTAACAAATAAATCTTGCTGCGAGATATTAGCACATTACCGATGTTAAACTGACAGGAAAATTACAGTTCGCTAATTTTTACCCTGTCATGTGTTGCTAATATTTTTATTTATAACCCTCATACATATTTTTTTTACCAGTGGATTTAAAAATATGGGTCTCAACTTCTTCATCATGAATAGCACATTCTCATACAGCTGAAGTTTTCATTCGAAACTGAATTCCAGGATCTGCGTTACCGTTTGAAATGTATTTTTTTCCACAATACATTGCTTATATTCCAAAGGATTCAGACAATCTGCTTTCTCCTGTACAGCTACGTCCATGCTCCATGTTTTGTCACAAAGGAAAATTACAATTTGGCGGAAGATAAACCTGAAGATTTATGGAAATAATGCAAACCACTTTTACCAATGGAAGGATTTAATCATGATTTATGTAATACGTTTCAGGTAAATTTATATCCAGAGCTTTACGCTTGCATATTTATTGTTTTGAATGTAATTTCGAGTCGTGTAATACCGAAGTCGAATTGTGAACTAAATATGTCAGTTATTGACAAAAAATTAACAATATATCACTGTCAGTTCCAACAAGAATTAAAGTACAGTACCCACGGTGTGAATTTGCAAGCAGGACAATGTAGTACATAATATTTAAGATTCTGGATCAGATACAACCAGTGGCGTGCACTGCACACCCTATGAAAATATTAGAAATTACGTAAATAAAATTAATATGATGGTTCATTGAATACTTCATTTTATTTCACAAATTTTCATTATAAAATCAGAGAAAGAGCGTATTTTATCTATTTATGCAACCAGAAATACGAGCGCGCCTCGCGGGCCACTCTGCTATATATTTGAAACGAATATCGACTCTTGAGGTGCAGATTTCTCACCTGCACGGCGAGCGAGGTCTATTTAGCATAGTCAGTATAAGGAAAGTGAAGGTATAGAGTCTGACAGAGAAAAAACGTACCGAAATTAGCGATCTCCTATCGCTCGTTCTCTCTCGCTGGGTGCAGGCAGACTTTCTGCACCTGGAGCTGAATATTCAACGTTTAGCTGAGTTCTTTTTCAAACGCCTTTTATTAGTTTGTTTTAAAATAGTTGAAATATTGTTATTCGTTGTTAAAGACAACAATTTTAGGTCAACACTTATTTTATACGTTTCTTAAATTATTTATTTTTGTGAAATTATCATTTGTAGGATGACAACTGAAAATAGATCTATAATTTGTGATCTACTGGAAAACTCTTTTTCATGTCGTGATGCCGGAGCAAAAAATGAAATTATTAAAACAAGATTAATGCCAGACATAAAATTCACTCAAAATATAAAAATTGAAGGCTGTGCGATATTTTCAAAATAAAATATATGAAAAATTTAAATGGATTGCTGGTTGTTGCGAGCAAAATAAGCTGTATTGTTGGTCATGTATATATTTCCTTCCTCACCACCGACTGTGCACACCTATCACAGAAAGTCACCGCACGCCACTGGGGACAACGAAAATCTGTTCAGGCGTTCATATTTTGAGAACAGTTTTAGAATTTTTCTCACTTGTAATATCAAATTTTCAAGGATAAGAGTATAAGCTTCGCAAGAAGATAATCTTGAAATGAATCGTAGTTCAAATCCTGCTCAATATTTCAAAATCCTTTCCAAGTCTTTCTTTCATTTACTTCTTTGAGATAGGTTCTATAAGATGAAGTCAAATAAAGCGAAGCGTAAGTAAAATTCAAGCCTGAAAAGTTTATCCGGCTTCCGGATGTCATTTGGAGGACTCCGGAGTCCAATAGCGAAGCTACAAATGGAGTTAATAATTAATACAGACGTAATAAAGTCGGCTACAAATGATGGTTTGATGCGAGGGAAACGGCGTAATCAACCTTTTAGTTTAATGCTCACACGTGAGGTGGTTTCCAGATATTATGAAGAAGAAATTCTCAAAATGTTTTATCATTAATCTTCATTGAAGTAGACGGAAGTTATTCATTATCAATTTTTCTAAAAAAATATTCTTCAGAAACTCTTGTACCTTCTGTTTAAGAAGCACTTCACTAAAGTTTATATCCGAACATGCACTTTACGTCGTTGGGCGCGTTAAAAGTGATAAACGTACTCATATATCGTTCTCTGCACAACTACAAAGTGCTCACGTCAGAAGATATGAAACAGAACAGAAGAAGTCTCGACTTCCGGTGCTATTCTTTTATCTTTTGTGATTCGTGACATGGAATGAAAGTTTCATGACTTTTATGCACTTATAAAACACTGCAGAGTTTTTATCTGCATATTGAATAGAGTAAACAAAAGTATTTTTCGAGCATGCATGAAATTCTTTGAGGTAGAAGTCTGTTTCCAATGAACTGACAAGAGGAAATTTTATCAGGCATGTTATCTTGCTTTGAATGAATTCAACTCAAAGTTTGTTCAACCAAAACATGAAAGATGGTCGCATCGAAACACAGGCAGTGATTATCGAATGAAAAAATCTGAATTTGTCCAAGTGTATGCATGGAAATGTCTGCCACATCAATCTTCTCGACCCTTCAGCTCATCCTCGAATATTTTGTGCGTTGCCAATCCATTCTGTATCCTTTTTGACAGTCCATCAAGTTGTCAAATCTTATTAACTGCTTGTTGAAACATCTGGATGAAATTTGAAACAAGAATATTGTTCTATGAAATTTTGCACGATGTTTTAGCCTTGTCTATTGAACCGGAGATAGGATCATTAACTAATGCGCGAGCTTTTTTACTTCTCCGACTCATAGGTATACAGGATGTTCCATTTAAATGCTACACAATTACTATAAGAGATACGAAGTTGGTTAGATTAGCAAACAATTTCCATATTATAAGATTATTAGAATGGGCAAAACATTTTTTTTTTAAACCAATGGCTCTCAAAATATGTAATCCAACTTTTTTATTTTAAGTTAGAACCTACAGATTCACTTTTAATGTTGCTATGATACCAATACAGTTTATCTATATATTTCGCATCCTGGCTGCGAAGTATCTATTTTGCGTCCTGTAAACAAAACAATCATTTCGCATGCTTGTAGTTGCCTTCTAAATGTTCACTTTTAATGACAGTCTTCGAAAAACAATTTTTGTTGACTACTACACATTCCTGCTTTTCATTTAACATTTTTTGGGTCCTTCCAATTGTATCGAATTATCTTTATTGTCTAATTCTCTATATTCTCTAAATTCTCTATATTTTTGAGCTCTCTGAATTCTTCATATTCCCTGAACTTTCTATGTTCTCTTTATTCTCTAAACTATCTTTATCCCTCATACTCTCTAAATTCTCTGGATTATTTATGTTTGTTAAATTTTCTATATCCACATTATTCTGTAAACTTTTCTCATTTCCTAAATTTTTTGAATTTTCTAAATTCTCTAAGCCCTGTACATTCTCAAAATTGTCTATTTTTTCACATTATCTTCATTCTCTATATTTTCCTTATTCTTCAAATTTTCTATATTTTCTAAGATGTTTAAATTCATTATTCTCCTCAAACTTTTTATATTCTCTTTATTCTCTGAATTCTCTATTTTTTGTGAGCTTTTCAAATTTTTAATATTTTTCTAGCTGACTATATTCTCTATACCTTCTTTTTTCCCGGAAATCTCTGAATTTTCTTCATTCACTGTTTCTTTTCAATTCTCTATATTCTTTAAGCTCCTCAAATAATCTAAATTCTCTAAGCTTTCTATACTTTCTATATTTTCTAAGCTCTTTGAATTCTTCATATCCTCTAAACTTTCTATATTTACTTATTTAAGAATTTTTTATATTCTCCAAATTTTATATACTCTCCATATTCTTTAGACTGTCTAGATTCTCTAAATTATCTATTCCTTGATTTCTCGAAATTCTCTTTATTCTCTTGATTTTCCTAATTCCCTGAATTCTCTATATTTTCCAAGCTCTTCAAATTCTTCATACTCTTAATTTTCTCTATTCTCTAAATTCTTTTTATTTTCTTTGTTACCTAAATTCTCTTTATTCCCCAAATTTTCTTTATTCTGTTTATTCTCTAAATCCTCTATAGTTTCTTCATTCTTTAAATTTTCTATATCTTCTAAGATCTTTAAATTTATAAGTTCCATTAAACTCTCTTTATTCTCTCTATTCTCTGAGTTTTCAATCTTTTAAGCCTTTCAAATTCTTTTTGTATTTTTAGCTTCCTGTATTCTCTATATCTCATTTATTCCCTGAATTCTCTAAATTTACTCCATTCTCTGTTCCTTTTTTATTCCCCATATTCTCTATATTCTCCTTATACTCTAAATTCTCTATATTTTATAAGCTTCCTAAATACTCTACATCCTCTAAACTTTCTATATTCTCCTTATTCTCTAATTCTCTATACTTCCCATGTTCTCCGTACTCCTTAAATTCTTCATCTTCTCTAAGCTTTCTATATTCTTTTTATTCTTCAATTCTTTTATATTCTCTATAATCTCCATATCTTCTAGACTCCCTAAATTCTCTATATTCTCTTTGTTCCTCAAATACTCACCATTCTGTAAGTTCACTTTATTCTGTTCATTCTCTAAATCCTCTACATTCTCTTCATTCTCTTGATTTTCTATATTCTAAAAGATCTCTAAACTCTTTATCCACTCCAAACTTTCTATACTGTCTCTATTCTCTGAATTTTCAATTTTTTTTAAGCCCTCCAAATTCTTTTCATACTTTTAGCTTTATATATCCTATATATCTTTTTTTTATTCCTTGAATTCTCTGAATTTTCTTTATCTACTGTTATTTTTCCAAGCCTCCTAAATTCTCTATATTCTCGGAACTTTCTAAATTCTCTATATTTTCTAAGCTCCCCATGAACTCTTTATATTCTATAAACTTTTTATAATTTCTTTACTCTCCGAATTTTTTATATTCTCTGAATTCTCAATATTCTCCATAATCTCAAGATTCTAAACTCTCTCTATTCCCTAGATTTTCTTTATTGTCTTAATTCTCTGTATTTCCTAAATCTTCTATATTTTCTAAGCTCGTTAAATTCTTCATACTCATAATTCTCTCTATTCTCTAAATTATCCTTATTCTGTTTATTTTCTTAATCCTCTATTTTTTCCTTATTCTCTAAATTTTCTATATTCTCTAAAATCTCCAAATTTTCTATATTTTCTCTATTCTCTGGATTCTCTATATTTTCTAAGCCTTCCAAATTCTTTGTATACTTTTAGCTTCCTATATTCTCTATATCTTCTTGATTCGCTGAATTCAAATTCTCTATATTCTCCTTATTCTTGAAACTCTCCATATTTTCCAAGCTCCCTAAATTCTTCATATTCTCTTAAATTTCCATATCCTCTGAGTATTTTACATTCTCCAAATTTTCTATATTTTTTATAGTCTCTAGGATCCCTGATTTTTTTCTATTCCTTTAATTCTCTCCATTCTCTTGACTGTCTTTATTCCCTAATAAATTCCCTATTTTCTGTTTGTCCTAAATTGATTCTTTTAAGATTTTTATGTTCAGGTATAAAGATTTTTCATTAGTTGCGAGAAATTGATATTGTGCAATGAATTATTTTGGAGGAAATTTAATTACGAGCCTTTTTCCATTTGAAAATTTCAGATAAAATATTTAGCGTTCGAGATATTTATTATTTCTTGCTAGAAAACGCGAAAAATCATGATGCTCCTTTCAAATTTTGGATCAGACATTGATAAATTAATTAGTACCCCAAAAGATAGCTCTGCAATGAATCTTGTTGACCTCTAAGAAATCTTTTTTTCTTGCTAATTATTCTTGACTTTGCTTCCCTCTAATTACGCCTATAGTTGTGACCAGAGAAATCGTCGTGAAAATCCACAATTCCATATTAGACGATCATCGACTATAGGTTCGAGAAATTGCTGAAGCTGTAAACATCTGATAGACCGCGTCCATCAAAATTTATGTATGTGGAAGCTGCCTGTTCGCTGGGTGTCGCATCTATTAACAATCGATCAAAAATGCATTCGTTTAGACATTCCTAAAGAGTGTAGACTTATTTAAACGCAGGTCACTGAGTTTCACTACTGTGGAAGAATATTGGATTCATCATTACACGCCAGAAAAGCTGAAGAATCCAGAATAATTCCATCTGCCAGAAAAGTCATGACAACGGTCTTTTGGGATTATCATGATGTACTGCTCATAGACTATATTTAGAAGAAGGCAGAACTATCAATGGCCTATTATTGTCCATTACTGGACTAATTGAATGATGCAATCGAAGATAAACGTCCTTATCTGGCAAAAAAAGAAGGTGCTGTTTCAGCAGCATGATGCCCCTGCGCACAAGTTTTGCGTTGTTGCGGCAAAACAAGCTACAATTTTGCATCTGATCTCTTTAGTATATGCACAAACTCTACGCAAAAATTTCATTGCATGATTGAATATTAGAAATATCTCTCGTACATCCCAAAAAAAATTCACTTCAAGATAAAGTAGGAACTTTGGCTATTCCTTTGTAACTGGAACAGTGTAAGTTTTTGGCGAGAGAGTTGACGCTGCATTATTTCAACGTGCTTTAAATACTTTCACGATAAAGCTGTAAGCACAGCTTTAAACGAATGCAGATTTAATGCATTTCAACGCAGATAGCTCATAATTACCACAACTTGAAAACAGGCCACTTCATAGAATTTTAAATCTGTAATAAGACTACCATACGGCGTAATAATAGCTAATTTATAATTCAAAGATGTATTGTTCTCTTGTAAGCTCAATTATGCATACTGAAAATGTAGTTCAAGTTAGTAATTACGTAACCGATATTAAAATATTCAGTCCTGGCGCTAATTGGCATTCATTAACTCAAATATAGTTTATAGTATCACAATGCACCTCATATTAATCAAAATACACAATAAGGTCTGAATGGCTGCAATTTTTGTAATAAATTCTTGTTATTACACTTTGAAGCTCTTTTCAAGTAATAAAAGTGTTCATTTGTGAATAATTTATTATTCTTTTGGAACAATTCGCGTTTCTGTCGGTCAAATATCACCAAACATAAAAGATATAGTTCAAAGAATGTTTCTTCAAAAGATTTCTATCAGAAAAATAGGACAGTCGATTAAACATCACGAAAAAGTTTTATATAGTAAAAGAATCGAACATAAAAGTTTGATAAGTAAATATTGGAATGAATTATTTGTTGATAAAATCATGCCTCTAAACAACCACCAATGAAGTGTGCTATTGAGTTTGCAACATCAATAAATATTGTCAATAAATTTGAATTATTTGTTACGATATATTGTTTACAGCATGAAATATCTACTGATACAAATGGAACCAAAACAATAGAAAAAAATGAAACAAAAAAAAAACCTCTAGTGCTTCGAAAATTGCAGTTTTGTGCAACTAAAATACAATATTCCATTTATATCAGTGCAAAATAATTATTTTCGAAAACAATGAAATGAAATATAATAATGATGTTATCAATTAAAAAACAATAATTTTCAATTTCTTTTGCAGGTAAGTTCCTTACAATTCTATTTGGCCGGAATATCAAGGTAACATTTATTTAAATTACCCTCTCAAATATAAATTAAAATTTAATCAAAAGTTTCAGCACCCTTTCTGTAATTCAAATCCCCAAGTCTGTAATTACATGAAAAGAAAATGCAAAACTGTTTCAAAGTCTAATTTATTCGTTGCATTTCCCGAACAAGGGTCGAAAAAACACCAGTACAACCCCTTTGAATAATGCTTAGGTATCGCGAGTAACAAGTATGATAATGAATACAATTTAACCGAAGGATTCTAGTATGAAGCTCCTAAAGTTGGTCTCACAAATTAAAATTTGCAGGAGTAGCATTGAATTTATACGTGGAAACACTGCTATAAACGTTCCGATAATCCCTTACAGGATATACATTTTTTTAAACTAAAAATTGAATTTGTTATCTCCAAGAGTTGCTCATAGGTAATCAATCAACTATCAATGTCATAATTTCCAGCTTTTCATTCAATTTACAGAGTTTATAAATCTTTATGTCAACAAACTGTTTTCAGTCGATTATCGGATGGATGTTGATTATTTAAACAGCAGAAATATGGACTTCATAAGCTGTTTGTTTTGATTGGCAGCTAATTTACTGTTCATAAGTACTGACGTATTGGTTTGTTATTGAACTGCGGATATTCTGATATTTGATATTGATTTATTGTATTGTTTGAGCAATATTGAAAACTGTCGAAATCGGTTGCCTAAAAACACATTTTGTTGAGAAATCCTGAATAATTAAACGATACTTCCTAACGTATTGAAGAATCAGATTTTATGCTCTCTCAAGTGATTATTTCTTGTTCGACTAACCCTAAATTATAAATTCCGATCACAACTTAGATCTTGATTTGTATTCTATACAATAAATCCAGCGCAACGGAGTGAGTTTCATTCCCTTTTGTTAATAGGGAACGTGCCATTTCGGCGACAATCGTTGACTGTTTTTCATTTGCATCCAAATTCCTTACGCCTTTCTTATGCTACACGAAAGATAGCAGAGAATCTGATATGTGTCCCTTTTTACCTGAAATTGTGTACCGAAAAGTAGATCTGGAGGATAAATCTTGGAAATTAAAGCTTTGGGGGATGTTTAATGTTATTCCCAAACATAGTCCTTCTGCATCTTGAAATTCAAATTAGATTGTCATTCCTGAGAGACACAGCATTCAACTCCCTCTAGAACTATATTTATGAGCACATCTATTATTATTGAATGGAATCATCTTTCCAATACATGACAGCTGTAAACCTCCAGAATTTCATGTTAATTAGTGATTTTCCAAGGTAGTAATTCAATTATACAGAAGTAGAGGTGGTTTATGTATTCATGAAGAAGCTTTCATGTCAAAAATGTATTTTTTTTTAATCAAAAGCTGCGTTTACATTGAGTGCAACTGTTTCGCGAGAATGTTTCACCTAACGGTTGTCTTGCCCTCTGCAAACACTTAGCGAAACGTTGCGCAAAAGAAGATGAAACAGCTTTACTCTTGATTAATTGGAGTGCGAAGCAGAAACTGTGGTTTACATTACGCGGAACACTGGCCCACGAAATGCTTTGATGTCATCAAGAAACCAGTTGGAGATGGCTAGCCCTCTAGACAGCCATTTTTTGAGATAGGATTGTCTATACTGCGAGATACTTGTCTCGCGCAACAGTTTTGCGAAACAGTTGCGCGTGGTGTAAACGCAGTTCAAGAACTGTTCTTATTCTAAATTGATTTTGAGGGTGATTTCTTTGAGACTGTAATTGAATTTTTCATTATAAATCTGAATGCTAGCCTTTTTTGAAAGAGTTTTCTAAAAAAAGTGGATGTGTGAATGAAGATTTCTGCATTTTAAATTACAGCAGTCTACCACACATTTACTTTTTCATAGAGCTAGTGGGTCGTTCTTCAAGGATCTGATAATCAAAATGGGAATGAAAATATCAGTTACAATCCCATTTACATATCCCCATCAAAAATCTATTTGAAATAAAAAATACAAGATAGAACTTAAACAAGCTACAACATTCTAAAACAGAAGTCTTACGAACTACCTTCCAGTGGTGCACTGGATTTGATGCCGTCAAGAAGGAGGAGCTGTCAACTCTGCGAGAGACTTGTTTTGCGCAACAGTTTCGCGAAACAGTTGCGCGCGGCATAAACGCAGCTTAAGAGCTATTCTTATTTTCATTGGATTTTGGGGGTGATTTTATTGAGTTTAACTGAAATTTTAATAATAAATTCACCTATAAAAAGTGAAAATGTGAATAAATTGTCCTGCAGATTTCTGCAAGAATAAAACTGATCATTGCTTAACAAGACATTCTTAATTACAACAAATCTGGATTTCAGACAGTTTACTCCACATCACCTTTTTCAAAGAGCTAGTGGGTCGTTCTTTAAGGATCTGATAATAAAAATTGAAATGACAATATCAGTTACAGTCTCATTGACATCACACCCAAAATCAATTTGGCAATTCGAAGTGAAGAATACCAAATCAGCGCTCAAAATTAACCAAAAATGAGCTACTGCCATCTAGAAGTGTACTAGATATTTCTAGAGTCAGGCACTATCTACGTAACTGTCTAAAAGAATTCGAATCAGTGGGGGATTCAAGTGAAAGAGATACAAAACTTGACATGACAGCAGTCAGACTGCGAATAATGAAAATGTTTTGAAGATGGAGGATGAAGATGATATGAGAATTTAATCTGTGGGACTCTGTAAGGATAAAACTGATCATTGTAAGGATTTTTGTTCTACAAAATGAGCATCAGGAAATCCACGACAAAATTAATTCTCAGGGAGTTGATTACACATTCACTTTTTGAAATAAAGCTGACACTCTAATTTGTGTTGAGGATTTCTGTTAGTATTAATAAAATTACCCGCGAAACTGCTGCGCGAAACTATTGCTCGAAACAAGTTGCACGAAACTGTTGTGCGAAACTATTGCGTGGAACAAGTTAAGCCCGTTTTACATTCAGCAACAATTGCATCCAACAAATCGCATAGTGTAATACAAAAGTTACAGCTAATTTTGTGTGTCCGTAACATGCTCTAATATTGCGCTATGTTGCCTGCAACAGTCGCGCGCAATTGTTGCTGAATGTAAAGACGCGCGAAATAAGTTGCGCGAAGCCAGTTGAGCGAAACAAGTTGCGTGAAACTGTCTTTAAGCATTTCGTGGACCAGTGTTTCGCGCAGAGGGAAGTTTCCGGCTGTCTCACCTGAGGACTCACTTTCTGTAGCACAACATTTCGCTCAGTGTTTGGGAAGGGCGAGACAGCATTTTAATTTGTATTGAGAATTCCAAATATAGTCTCAATTGCACAGTCTCAATTAAATTTTCCTCGAAATCAGTGTTTTTGAACTGTTTTTGCATTGCTCACAACTGTTTCGCGATGTTGTTGCCTGAGACATGTTGCTCGAAATAAGCTGTACGAAACTGTTGCTTCAAATTGTTGTGCGAAACAAGCTGCGCACTGTTTAAAGCACCACCACCTCAACTTTTCGCGCGATACTACCTAGAGACATCAAAGCGATTTGTGGGCCAGTGTTTCGCGCAATGTACATCACAATTTATGTGAGAATATCAGATACAGTCTCAATAAAATTATCCCCGAAATCAGTTTCTTTTGAAACTGCGTTTACACTGCTCGTAACTGTTACGCGAAGTTGTTGCACGAGACATGTTGCGCGAAACAAGTCGCACGAAACTGTTGCGCGAAACAAGTTGCTTGCAGTGTATACAGCACCACCATCCCAATTTTTTGCGCGAGACTGTATCAAAGCATTTCGTAGTCCCGTGTTTCGCGCAATATGAAACACAGTCTCTATTTCACGCTCAAATAAATCAAGAGAAAAGCATCCGGCTGTCTCACCTGATGGCTCATATTCTTTCACACAACGTCTCGCTTTTAGTGTTAGAGAAAAACGAGACAGCATTTTGATTTGTATTTAGAATTTCAGTCTTAATAAAATTACTCCCGAAATCAGTCTCTTTTGCTCGCAATTGTTTTACAAAGTTTTTGTACGAGACATGTTGCGCGAAACAAGCTGCACGAAACTGCTGCGTAAAGTTGTTGCGCGAAATTGTTTCGCGAAACAAGTAGCCTGCAGTATAATACAGCACCATCACCCCAAATTTTCACGCGAGACTGTCTCGAGGCATTTAAGCGTACTGTGGGCTAGTGTTTCGCGCAGTGTAAACTACAGCTTCTGTTTCGCATTAAAATAAATCAAGAGGAAAGCATCCGGCTGTCTCATTTGATGACTTACCTTCTCTCACACAACATGTTGCTCTCTGTTTGAAAAGAGTATTGAGAATTTCAGATACAGTCTTAATAAAATCACCTCCGAAATCAGTTTCAAATTAAAATAACTTTTAAGCTGCGTTCACACTGCTTGCAACTGTTCCGCGAAGTTGTTACACGAAACATGTAAGCGAAACAAGCGGCACGAAATTGTTGCGCGGATTTGTTTAACAAGTTGCTTGCAGTGTACACAGCACCACCAGCCCAACTTTTCGCTGTCTCGAGGCATCGATGCGTTCCGTTGGCCAGTTTTTCGCCTCGTGTAAACCACAGTGTCTATTTTGCACTCAAATAAATCAAGAAGAAAGCGCCCTACTGACACACCTGATGGCTCACCTTCTTTTGCACAACGTTTCGCTTAGTGTGTGAAAAGGGCGGGAGAGAATTTTGATTTATATTAAGAATTTTACATAGTCTCAATGAAATCACCTCCAAAATCGAATCAAATTGAAAATAGCATTTGAGTTGCGCGAAGTTGTTGCACGAGACACGTTGCGCGAAACTTTGCGCGAATCTGCTGCGCGAAACAATTGCTCGAAACAATCTGCGCGAAACTGTTGTGCGAAATTGTTGCGTAGAACAAGCTGCGCGAAACAAGCTGCGAGTAATATATACAGCACCACCATCCCAACTTTTCGCGCTATCAAAGCGTTTCGTGAAGCAGTGTTTCGCATTGTTCAATCTACAGTTTCTGTTTCGCACTCAAATAAATCAAGAGGAAAGCAGCCGATTTCTTCCGCACAACGTTTGGCTCAATGTTTGGGAAGGGCGAGACAACTGTCGAGCGAAACATTTTCGCGACACAGTTGCGTACAATGTAAACGCAGCTTTAGATCATCTATAATGCTATTGCTATAAACTATTGAACATTGACATGAGTCAATAGGAGTCAAAGCGAAGGATTCAAGTAAAAGATGTGATGGAGCCGTTAATAGAAAACTTAGCAGGCTAATAGTCAAATTGGGAACAATGAAAGGAGAATATGCTCATAGATAAACAGTTAATGGAAGTCATTCAAAAATGCTAGCAATCTGTACATGAATATTCATCCATCAAGAATTAATTCGATGAATTTTGATACGCACTCTTCAGTTACAAATCAAATTTACTTAAAATTCGAATTTATATGGTTTTATTTCAGCTTTCGTTTTCATTCAACTCGTTCGTTGAGCAGCTTCGGTGCGGTCAGACGCTTTGAATTTATATTGGCTCGTTTCCATCGAAACTGTTTTCGATTATTCGGAGCACGCAGGAGAATGTACTGCTAGAAATCTCAAAGCTTTCGATGCTCGTCAATCCATCGAGTTGTCTAAACGCACTTCTTTTATTTGCTTTGCACTACATGGAGCTGTTATAGAGATTCTAGTTGAGAGAATTCCCGAATTGTGGTTCTTCCAGAATTCGTGAGATTGTAGAAAAATATTTTTAGGATAAAGGCTGTACTTCCAATTGATAATTGTCAATTACCGAATTACCAGCTGTAAGAGTTTTCTTGCAGTGATATATTCATCATAAATAGGTTCCCATTTAACTGACTGTATTCACCCTCACATACAATTTAAAAAACAAATGTAGCATAAACAACTATTATCCAAATTCGTCTCGAGCCACCCCCACTGTTCAACTTTAAAACTGTAAACTTCACAACCTTCCAATCGTTCAGAATCCATCAATTTACTCGGACATAAATAATGCATTTTTCGTGTTGTTCATTTACACATAACATTCACACTTTGCGACACTTTTTTCGTGGTGCATTTTTTCCCCGTGGCTGTTGATGTCCATAGCGGCATTTTTGCGGCTCGAGGGATGCTTGGGGTGGTTTTGGGGTATGGTAGCAACCGCACGAGCTGGAGAGAGATCTACATTCCAATTTCACGGGGTGCACAGGCAAACAGGGGGATGAACAAGTGAACTTAAATGAAGGTGACATCTATCTAGACTGGTAGAGCACAGGGATGTATTAGGGGATGATAATTATGAAATAACAGTCATATTATGCATACGATATTAAACTTGATGCGGGATGTTGTTAACCGCAATAATTTAAACAAAAAAATACTTCTAAAGCATTTTGGATTATGATTTTCTTTGAATCCAGTCCTGTTAATATGTCATTCCAGCACCCCTTATGCGTACAGTGAGCGTCCATATTTTCAGAAAACGTATTTAAACCACCGGAGTATACATACACACGGGGTTACTTAAAGGGGATCGTCGTTTTCTCCCTGCGTCTTTAATATATTTAATATTAATTCTTTCCGGGGGCGCAAACGTGTTTACTCCACCTTTTCCACTGGATATGCTAAACAGCAAGTGGCGACTTGATTTATGTGCAAAATAATTTGTTTCTGATGACGTGGGGTGATATTGAGGGTGGTACGTAATTAAAACTTCAAGTGATAAACATAACGTATGAATTTGGAATCAGAGTTGCGTAAATATGTGTCACATATAATTATTTATGTGGGTTACTGTTCTGCAGCCTTTCTAGAGGCTGCTAGAATTATTTTAAAGTATTCCAAATGTTAATTTCCAAACTTGGCAAATAACTTTAAGAACTGATCATGTCAAACATTTTTAATACTGTTATTTATAGTTTCACAATTTCAGTAAAGCACGTATAACCAAGTTGGAACATAAATCACAAAGTTTGAAATGAATTTGATATATTACAGTGCTTTCCGCAATTTATAGAGAATCAAACGAGAGAAGAAGAAATTATACTCGAATCAATGTTCTAGATGAAATTTCTTGCACCAATTTTTGTTACGACAATTTTAAATACTATAATTTACAAATATTTTTCTGATTTGGAAAGAAATTTTCATCAGTTAAAAATTCACCGTATGGCCTGTCCTATTTCTTTGTCTTCAGAAAGCAAACAGATTCTCGACACACCCTGGTATACCAATATGACCCAAAAACCTTAGTATACATAAAACCTAGTTTCGAGTAAACAACCCTAATCACTTTCAAGGTCAAGCCTAACAGGAAGCGTGTGCTGCAAACACATTTGCATCACTTTAAAGTCGAACTTTGAGCGTTCAGTTTATCTGTGTGGTGCATTGTTTACTTTAATTATCTGAGCTTAACTAGCCATCATATTATTCAATTTAGTACTGTGAAGTAGCTGAGAGCTTCTGTTTGTCTGTCATTGAGTTTTATGAGTTTGGTATGGTCACATGTGGTGACGCCACGCTAAGTGTGCGTTGGATATGATCCTTTTTCTTTGAGGTGGGGTAACAATGCCATTGATGCACACATCTTGGCCGTATGACGGCAGTGATTGTTGCGAACCACATGTACGGGGTTGTTCCGGAAGTGAAAAAATCAATCAATCTGCGTGTGTCGCAGGCAACGGTACGGCATTACGGTACTGATAGCCATTCGTAAGTGTCGTCCAACGTAAGATAAACAGTGTTAGTGACTTAGCTATCAGGGAGCCACATTATTCTGTCGGTGTTGCGCGGGAATGTGTATGCCAACCGTATGTATTGTGTGTTATTGCGGTTAACTGGGTTGTTCCAAGAGTGGGTAAATCGACCAACTTGCGTTTGTCGCTAGCATCGAAGTTCACTATAGTACTGATAGCTATCTATTCGGTGAACTCAACGGCCTACCTGTTAGCCAAATATCCCATCCAACCAATCATTTTTATATCCGTTCCAGTTACCTAAACTAAACCTGAAATGCCACGATGGCGGGAAATTGATGTGTGTGACTCTTTGATGACATTTCACAGAGCTTTGTGGCTCAAACTCATATCACTGTCAGGAGAATTCGACTTAATTACGCCCTAATATCTGATCAGCTTCTTATCCCTGACAGCAAGGCCACCAACAGCTCATCAACATATTTTATTATATCTATTGTCAACTATTAATTATTGCTAGTGATCGCCCAGTGGTCAAAATTCGACCGTAAATCATTATGTTGCAAAGTTTGACCGTTATTGAATTTAATCTTTCATCCTCAGGTATTCCAGGTAAAATTAAGTTGGTATTCGACGCCCCATCCGAATCTACATTAGGATTAGTGGTTCCCATTCAGGATTTTAAAGTGTCTTTCTCTCACCAACCTTCGACAGGGGAAAGCAATCATTACGTTTTTCTTCAGCCATTTCCCTATTCGGTGTTTATTTTTTGATAATTATATTTCAGAAAAGAAAAATATCGTTTTCAGTGATAGATTAGAACTGAACAGCCTATATATAATTAAAGCTTTCTGCATTTCTTCTCCACATAAACTTCAAGTATGTCAAATCTCACATGCTTTCATGTGCACCTCAAAAAAGTTAGCACTCCCACTTTGCGCAAAATGAAAAAAAGTAGCCTATGATTTAGGACTAATTAAGGACTAACTTATACCCAAAAAATTAGAATTTGTACCCACGCTCTTTGGCCATAAAATAACTTTGAAAAGTGGAGGTGCTAACTTGAGTGAAAGCTGGGAATCAATTATTCTCGAATTGCGCTGCGCAAAGTTGAAAGCAATGTCAGGCAAACAATCTGAGAAGAAAGAGGACTTAAGAAAACTAAAACTTGAGTTAAATACTAATTTGTATTCACAAAGATTCGGTCATAAACAAATTATTAATGTTGATAATCAATTATTCTCGAATTGCGCTGCGCAAAGTTGAAAGCAATGTCAGGCAAACAATTTGAGAAGAAAGAAGACTTGAGGCTTGAGAAAACTCAAATTTGAATTAAGGACTAATTTATACCCTAAAAAATTAGGTCATAAACAAATTATTTATATTGGAAATCAATTATTTTCGAATTGCGCAGCGCAAAATTGAAAGCAATTATAAGCAAACAATTTGAGAGGAAAGAAGACTCGAGAAAACTTAAATTTGAATCAAGGACTAATTTGTACCCACAAAGATTTTGTCATATACAAATTATTTATGTTGAAAATCAATCATTTTCGTATTGCGCTGCGCAAAATTGAAAACAATTTAGGCAAACTATTTGAAATGAGAGAAGACTTGAGAAAATTCAAATGTGAATCAAGGGCTTATTTGTACCCACAAAGATTTGGTCATAAACAAATTATACATGTTGAAAATCAATTATTTTCGAATTGCGCTGCGCAAAGTTGAAAGCAATTTTAAGCAAACAATTTGAGAAGACAGAAGATTTGAGAAAACTCAAACATGAATTAAGGACTAATTTGTACCGACATAGATTTTGTTATAAACGAATTATTTTTGCTGGAAATCAATTATTTTCGAATATCGCTGCGCAAAATTAAAAAGCAATTATAAGCAAACAATTTAAAAATAGGGAAAACTTGTAGAACTTCGTTACGAATTAAGGACTAATTTTTAGCCACATTGATATTGTTATAAACAAATCATTTTTGCTGGAAAAGCAATTATTCACATTGAGAACTGATTTTCAACATGAATAATCTGTTTATTACAAAATCTTTGTGGGTACAAATCAGTCCTTGATTCAAATTTGAGTTTTCTCTAGTCTCCTTTCTTATCAAATTGTTTGCTTAAAATTACTTTTAACTTTGCGCTGCGCGATTTGAAAATGATTGATTTTCAATATAAATAATTTGTTTATGACAAAATCTTTGTGGGTACAAAATAGCCCCTGATTCAAATTCAAGGCTGCTCAAGTCTTCTTTCTTCTCAAATTGTTTGCTTGTAATTGCTTTCAACTTTGCGCAGCGCAATTCGAGAATAATTGATTATCAACATTAATAATTTGTTTATGACCGAATCTTTGTGGGTACAAATTAGTCCTTAAGTCAAGTTTGAGTTTTCTTAAGTCCTCTTTCTTCTCAGATTGTTTGCCTGACATTGCTTTCAACTTTGCGCAGCGCAATTCGAGAATAATTGATTTCCAGCAAAAATAATTTGTTTATAACAAAATCTATGTGGAAACAAATTAGTCCTTGATTCTAAATGAAGTTTTACAAGTTTCTCCTACTCTTTAATTGTTTGCTTATAATTACTTTTGAACTTCGCGCTGCGCAATTCGAAAATAATTGATTCTCAACATAAATAAATTGATTATAACAAAATCTTTGTGGGTACAAATTAGTCCTTAACTCAAATTCAAGTGATTTCAATTCTTCTTCATTCTTATATTATTTGCTTAAAATTGCTTTCAACTTTGGTTCGTGCAATTCGAGAATATTTGATTTTTAATAAGAATAATTTATTTATAACAAAATCTATGTGGGTAAAAATGAGTCCTTAATTCCAAATCAAGTTTTTCAGGTTTCCCCTACTCTCAAATTATTTGGTTATAATGGCTTGAAATTCTGCGCAGCGCAATTTCAAACTAATTGGTTTTAAACATAAACATTTTTTTTATAGCAAAAATTTTGTAATTACTAATCAGTCTTGACTTTGAGATTGAGTTTTACAAATTCTTACCCTTCCAGAAATTACTTTTTGAATCTTGTTCCGAATTTCACGTACCGCAATTGCAAAAAAAAATCTATTTGTTATAGGAATATTTTTTTTTTCAAAATATCCTTTTGGGTACAAATTAGTCCTAAATTAGTTCTTTCTAGTGAGCTGATTTTTTTTTCGATTGGCGAATGTGGGGTTGCCAGCTTTTGCTCAAGTTAGCACCCCCACTTTTCAAAATGATTTTATGGCCAAAGTGCGTGGGTACAAACTCTAATTTTTGGGGTACAAATTAGTCCTCAATTAGTCCTAAATTATAGGCTACTTTTTTTTTTCATTTTGCGCAAAGGGGGGGTGCTAACTTTTTTGACGTTTCATGTGCACGATACAAAGTTTTTTCTCCACGTAAAATTGAAAATAGGACAGCCTGTATATAATTTTAGCTCCTAGCCCTTCTCCTCCACATGAATTTTTAGTATGCTGAATCTCACATTCCTTCGTGCGCGTTACAATGTTTTGTTAAATCAAAATGGGACAACCTGTATATAATTTCAGCATTTTGCACTTCTTCTCTAGGAAGTATTTCATATCCTACATTTCTTCGTGCACGCGGTACACTGTTTTATCTTTACGTAGAATTAGAATAGGACATCTATATATATTTTTAGCTTTCTACATTCCTTTTCCATATGAACTCCAAGTATGCCAAATCTCACATTTCTTTATGCGCGCATTACAAAGATTTCTCTTCTTGTAAAATTAAAATGGAACACCATGTCTGTAATTTTAGTTTTCTGCACTCCCTTCTCCACACAGACTGCAAGTATGCTAAGTCTCACATTATTTCGTGTTCGTGCGCAAAGTACTAAGTTTTCTCTTCACGTCGTGAAATTAAAATGCATTCCGTCGTATGAACTTCAAGTATGCCAAATCTCACATTCCTTCGTGCAAGCAATATGCTTGAAAATGGGGCCGAAAGATTTCTTTTGGCCTATTAATGTATAGATTATTATCATCTCTTGATTCCCTCTAACAAATAGTATCGTTGTTTCAGAGCTACAACTATTCCACATTGATTTCTCGTCCACCATTCTGTAAAAAATTACTCTAATTACAGTTTTGGACCCTGTTCAGGAGATTTAGCTCCACCGAATAAAACAGAGACTAACAAAGTTTTATCATTAGTAGATACTGGTTTCATCTAAAGTTTTAATCATGTAATTTTGTTCGTAACAGGTACCTAGAACGATGCTCACTTGTTTCTCATGATGGTGATGCTGAGTATGCAGCCTTTCGTATGATTATGATAGACATGCTGAATTCAAAAATTTTTTACGGAAATAAAATGAAAACTAGACATTTCGTTCATGATATTGTTCTTATTTTCCTCAGTTTAGCGGATCAATCATTTAAAATCAACACTTGAAATTAAATCTAGAAGAAGAAGAAATAAAAATAGCCAATTTTGTGCAATATGAGGATTCTTGCAATTCCCTTACATTTTATTTAAACTTGAAAATTGCTGAGTCTTCGTCAATCAATTTTTTTGCATATTTCATGTTTAATCAACACCCTATCCTCATGAAATCGCCTTTTTTTCGGTCAGAATTTGACACAACTCCGGAAAGCACTTAACCCATCTCCCGGAGCACTTCCGAGTCCTCTGGAGGATTTCTGGACTGCCAAAATCAGCAAGCAGTGTTGCTTGACATAGCTTGTTCGTGTCATCACCTACTAGGTATCTAATAAGTCAAAGAGCGTTTCCGTGTGAAGTTATTATCACAAGACCCACTTAATTTGAAGTTGGAGTGACTCCACTTAATTCTGTTTTAAGGGTTGTGTATAAACACAGAATTCTCTCAGTGCGAATCTTGGCAAACTGAGAGGAGAAGAGACTGTACGATTGGAAAGTCGAATAATTGTAGAAAGAAGAGGGAAGTGTACGATTCAAAATTGCCTCATACAATCATCTATCCGTTTGTCAAAGCCACCTTCATCCAGAAAAAAGTTAAGAGTTTGCGTCACTAAACTATGACCTGAACAAGCGTTGATTTCTATAGGTTCCCACATAATGCTTCGCTCAGTGTTTGATTAGGCCAAACAGCATTTTGATTTGTATTGAGAATTTCAGATACAGGCTCAATAAAATAACCCCCGAAATTAGGCGAAACAAGCTGCGCGAAATTGTTTCGCAAAACAAGTTTCGCGCGAGGCATCATAGCGTTTCGTGGGCCAGTGTTACGCGCAATGTGAGCCACAGTTTCTGTTTTGCACTAAAATAAAAATTATTCTTTCTCATCCCTTCTTGATGCGTGCTTTATCAGTCGTCGTGCCGATTTCCGAAAACTCATTACAATTGGGCCCTTTCGTGCGTGATAAGAGAAGAGAAAAATATCACGTTTTCACGAAACCTGGATTACTCGACACAACACCCGTTATTTCAAGTAAATGTGATTGTTTGGGTCTTTGGATTACCAGAAAAATCGCACGTTCTTAGGGGAGATATATTGCAAAGAAGCTTAACAAAAAGAATGACACAAAAATATATAAGTGAGGAACATACATAAATTCTGTCATTACGAAGTACGAATAATAGATTATCATGAGTGAGTTGAGAGAGTACAAAATAGACTTTTTTCTTCAAAAAAGATATTTCACAGTTCTGCTGAGTGGACGAAGGATGTGAATCATGAATGTCCGATGCAGCTGCAATATTTCATACGTTTAAGGAGCTTTGGCTCATGTCACTACAAATAGAAAAAGGAAACTTGATCCTAGATAAATTCAATATTTAATGTAAGGAATATCAAGTGAACTGTCCTTTGATACAATTGAGAAATCTGCTGCGGCCAGCAGAGTACTTTCCCGACCATGAAATTCCATGGCCGCACAAAACCCTATGGTTTAAGATGCATTAACTTGAATTTTTGATTGAATAATAATTATTCACGTAAGTAAAAACAGTACAATCCAATACCTTATAGTCTTCGGTATGATGTTCAATCACTGGAGGAAGTGGTAATAACTTGTTAGCCGGAATATAACTATTGAAGTGAACCTAAGCTCTGAAGCCGATTACAATTCGACATACCCATTTGTCCAGATGATTAAATGCGATATGGTCCATAGTAGACTCGACTTATGGTTTAATCAAACGGATTCTTACTGAACTAGAAAATCATGGTGTATTGGAGTAATTTCACTTCGCCTGGATGAGCATTCAATTCAATTTGAATAGTTTATTAGTTATGTAACTAGAGATTCAGTGAGAATTGAATGATATCAACGAGAACATTGTAACTTTTTGGAGATGTGCTATGCAACTGAGATTTTAAATGTCATATGAGTCTAATAGAATTTTATCAATTGCACATTAAGTAGTTAAATTTCAACACATAACTATAAAAATTTCAGCAAGTATAGTCAAAAAAATATCCTACCTAATATCCTCCGATGCACATAGGGATATTTTGCTGATCTAGCCGGTCAAAAATCAATTCACAAGAAGCTGTCATAGGTCAGAAAAAACTGGTTCTCATAGTTCTCGAATGACTAGAGAATAATAGACAACCCATTCCCGGTCTCTTATCGCATGCACCCGCGCGCTAATTTTGACGGAAGTTTGTCATCGCTTCGAATGCACGTTTCGTACGCGTTTTTTAAGTGTGATAGTATCTGATAAAAAGTTAAATATATTCGTGACTACTGACTTCTTTCAAAATATTGTTATGGATATGGATCAAGAAATAAAGAACGCATATTGTTGAAATATGGAACTGTATATTTTCCCAATAGGATATTGTTATTCGACGTTCGGAAATATAGTTTGAAATTCTTAAAATTTCTTACTCAATTTTAGGTTTGAAAAGATTTTTGTTTTACTTCCGGCTGCTTCCCGGTTATTATTTTGATAGATTACGACAGGTTATAGTTTATATCAAATTATTATGGCCAAATCAGCCGCCCGTATCCGCCCCCTTCTTTGCCAGAGGTGACAGACCAAGACAGTGATCAAAATAGAGAAAAATTATTTGTAATTCACACTATCTATGTTAACTTGGTAATTATATGGTTTCAGAGTCACCGGGTCACTAAGATATTAGAGTAGTGACCCATAGATCACTTTTTGATAGGATGAAAAAGCAAAATTTGCCTAATTCTGAGGAAAAGTTAAATTACTTGGAGCATTGGATTTTGTTTAGCGAAAACTATTCTGAATTTAAATCGTTGAAGCACAAGTTTCCGCACATTCAGTCATTATTCATCAGAAAAAAAATTATGACTCTTAGTTAACCAGGGCGACTACCTGGAGTAAAAAAAACTGAATAAATAATTTTGACCGGCTAGATCAGCAAAATACCCCTATGTGCGATGATTGAATACTATACTATTCTACAAAGAGCGAAAGACCGTCATTATTGTCCACACTGGAGTTGGTTGTACTCGACGAAGGCAAGAGCGAAGCCCAATCCGTAGCTTCGTGCAGCCAACTTCACCTTTATAATAATGATAGTCGTTACCCTGTCATGTCACTAATTTACCTGAAACTGGAAAAGTATTCGGATTTTTGCAATATCTTTACGTCTGGAATATGCTCATTTCTGTACATGAGCAATTAAGGTTAAATCAGCCAACCAACACCAGAAAAGTCCTCGCTGGATTTGGATCTGAGTATAAAGGGAAGGGTAGAAACCTACATGCACTTAGGCCACACAATTACAGATCTTGAAGCCATTAAACGCTCGTGAAGAAGGCTAGCAAATCTGCAGCAGGAATCACGATAAACTGGTCATGTTAGGCCAGAGACTCCCCAGCATGGATCCTATTTTTGAAGAGAGAGCTGGGCAATCACTAAAAATGTTTCATCTTCTTCTGCACAACCTCTGCAGAGACGGTTGACAGCGATTTTCATACGGTGCTTGTGTTTATTTAGTCGGCAATGTCCAATAAGGATACCTACAAGAATTCGGAGATTGTTCTTGAAGAGTCTAATAAGATGATTAGCTTGGGAACTAACTTTCTTGCATGTTTGCAAGAGTCTGAAGTAGTCCAGTGGGTAGAGAATTTTTCAAAAGTGAGATTTTGGCCAGCAGATTGGCTCTGGACCGAAGGTCAGCCTTATCGTTACCTTCAGCCCTGACATATCCCTTGACCCACATGAGTACGAAGACAACATATCTCCATAAGAGATTGATTTCAGATGTTACTTTGCAGCTGCTGGGAGCTTGCAAACATGCCTTGCTGTCTGTAAAAATTCTGATTACTTTGTCTTAAGCCCCAAGTTCTTCAATCATTATTGCACTTTGCAGAAAAAC
This sequence comes from Dromius quadrimaculatus, assembly GCA_963989225.1. Taxonomy (NCBI): domain Eukaryota; kingdom Metazoa; phylum Arthropoda; class Insecta; order Coleoptera; family Carabidae; genus Dromius; species Dromius quadrimaculatus. Next base: position 5,506,932 of record OZ022334.1, on the reverse strand, counting down.
AGTGGTGAAAGTGCTAAGAGGTATGCTTACATTTAGACTTGATTGCTCATAGAAGATCCCAGTGCCTGACGCAGAGAGTGTTCTTTAGCCATCTTTACAAATTGGAATAGCAGGTTTAAAGTTGGCCTGGTTATCTAGGATGATTCGATTGGATTCATCAAAGGCAAAATAAGCTGCCTGCTGAAGAATAGATCAGTATAAGCTGTTTGATCTTGGTGTGGAGAGGCGTAGTGTCTCTTAGTGTCATCTCCTCTATGTAGAGATAGACATGCTACTGTAGGAGTAGTACGAATTGCACTGGTAATTGATAGTCATACTATTCTACTTTAGATATGGCTGTTTTTTAAACTAGAGCTTTATGTAACCATTTACCTGATGATAACATACAGCCACACAGGCAGTTGTCTGCTATTCAATATCGTGCTGGAAAAAGCTTTCAGAGAATCGGGAATAGTAACTAGAGGCACCATCATAAACAGAAGTGTACAAATACTAGCATACGCTGATGATGTAATAAGACGAACAAAAAAATACCTAATAGAGGCCTTTAAAGCGCTGGAAGCAGCAGCAAAGCAGGTTAACGTATCCAAAACGAAGATCATGAAAGTTAGTAACAACGCCCACGCTCTTCCACGTGAAGATTCAAAACATGGACTATGACAAAAAAAAAATGATGTAATCTTAGTGGGTTGCTTCGAGAGAAAAATACTCCGGCACGTTTATAAAGGAGTCCAGGATAACGGAGCATGGCGCAGGAGATATAACTTTGAGCTATACCAACTTTACAAAGAACCGGACATTGTAAGATCCATCAAAATTAACAGGCTAAGAGGCCTAGGCCACCTGGAACGAATGAATGAAAAGTCCCCAAGCAAATATTTCGTCAAACCCCGGCAGGAACAAGAAAGAAAGGCAGACTTAGATCTAGATTTAAAGACCAGGTAGAAGATTTAAAGTAACTTAGAGATGAGAAACTGGAAGACCAGGGCAAAAAATAGGGAGGAATGGAAGCAGACCAAGGGTTGCAGCGCCAAAGAGGATGATGATGGCTGTGTTTTAAATTAGAGTTCCATATGTAACCATTGACTTGATGATAGCTGTTTACAGCCACAGAGGCAGTTCAGGCACTGCCAAAGGAGATGCAGGCTTTTCAACTTTGCAGATCAGGTGTAGACCTCTACCAAGTTTACAATCAATAATAATACCCAGGTATCTTCTTTAATCTGGAAACTTAAGCGTTTCAGATTAAATAGATTGGTGTTCTAAGTACACCGACTTTGCATTTCTTGGTGCGACTTTGCATTTCTTGGTGCAAAGGATTATATCAGTTTTGATTGGGTTGATTGACTTTGTGCTATGTACGTGAGAACTTTCTCAAATTTATTGTTAAGCAGTAGAGTAATTTCGTCTGCATAGCCGATGGTATAGTAATCGTTGCTGTTGAGTTGTTGAAGAAGACTGTTACAGAACACCTCCCTGGGGCCAGCCTCTTGTTACATACCCTTATTGTGGAATCGTCAAAGAAAGTAGAGTGATGTCGTCTGCGTGACCGATGGTATGGTAATCGTTGCTGTTGAGTTGTTGAAGATGACTGTGAGAGAACACCTCCTTGAGAACAGCCTCTGGCTACATACTTTTTGATTGTGGAATCGTCAAAAACAGTAGAATAATGTCGTCTGCGTAGCCGATGTTATAGTAACCGTTGCTGTTGAGTTGTTGAAGAAGGCTGCAAGAGAACACCATCTTGGGGACAGCCTCTTGTTACACACCCTTTGATTGTGGAATCGTCAAAAAAAGTAGAGTGATGTCGTCTGCGTAACCGATGGTATGGTAACCGTTGCTGTTGAGTTGTTGAAGAAGACAGCTTCTTGTTACATACTTTTTGATTGTGGAATCGTCAAAGACAGTAGAGTAATATCGTCTGCGTAGCCGATGTTATAGTAACCGTTGCTGTTGAGTTCTTGAAGAAGACTGTGAGAAAACACCTTCTTGGGGACAGTCTCTGGCTACATACTTTTTGAGTGTGGAATCGTCGAAAACAGTAGAGAAATGTCGTCTGCGTAACCGATGGTAAAGTGACAGTTGCTGTTGAGTTGTTGAAGAAGACTGTGAGAGAACACCTTTTTGGGAACAGCCTTTTGTTACATACCCTTTGATTGTGGAATTGTCAAAGACAGTAGAGTATTGTCGTCTGCGTAGCCGATGGTATAGTAACCGTTACTGTTGAGTTGTTAAAGAAGACTGTGAAAGAACGCTTTCTTGGGGACAGCCTCTTGTTACATACCCTTTGATTGTGGAATCGTCAAAAACAGTAGAATAATGTCGTCTACATAGCCGATGGTATAGTAACCGTTGCTGTTAAGTAGTTGAAAAAGACTGTCAACTACTATGACCCAGAAAAGTGGTAAGAGAACACCTCCTTAATTGTGGAATCATCAAAAAAAATATTACAGAACGGATGTTCAAGCATGAACTCAATCCATTTGCATTATGGGAGTTCAACATCACATGTACGTGGGGCTTCGACGATCGATTGTTATTAAATGCTTCTTTCATGTCAATGAATACTCCCAGAGTAGATCAGTGATCTACTGTTTCGGCCAACTACTGCGTGTAGTGCCGTTTTAATAGATCTACCCTGAATGTATGCCTTTTAATTGGAATGAAGTTGCATAGTCTATCCAAAGTTTTCGGAAAAACAGATGTAATACTTATAGGGCTCCTTGTCCTGGTTCACGGATGCTTCAAAACTAAAAAGTGATGAATTTGGAGTAGGAATATCCGCACCAAGAACTCAAATTTCTGAGTCTTTAGGTAATAACGCCACAATATTCCAAGCAGAATTACATGCTATAAATCCTTGCGCCAGAATAAACCTAGAGGTTCCAAAGGAGCAACAATTAATATATAATCAGACAGCCAGGCCGCTCTGTGAGCTATAGGTGCCCACACCTGTCAATCAAAGCTGGTCTGGAATTGCAAAAACACCCTGCAGCAACTGGCAGTAAAAAACCATGTAATTCTTTGGTGGGCGCCAGGACATGAAGGGGTAGAAGGCAATGAAGACGCGGATGAGCTTGCTAAGAAGGAAACTGGTTCACCATTTTGCGGACCTGAACTTTCTTGGGGTCTTCTAAAGAGCCACATAAAGAAAGAATTGAGAGTATGGGAGAATATTGCAAAAGCATCATACTGGGACAACGTCAAAGACAATAAACAGGCAAAACGCTTCCTGTCTCCTTCACCAACAAACCTGAAGGAGATACTTTCCCCCAGCAAACCTTGACAGGTCTTCTAAGTGGTCATAGCCCTCTTAATTACCATCTACACAAAATTGGTAAAGCTGGAAATAATATATGTCGTCTATGTCTAGAAGGCGAAGTAACTTCAGAGCACCTGATGTGTGAATGTGCAGCTGTAGTCTCTCACATTGGAAAGGCATTCGTGTCGGCCAACATTGTGAAAGATTTTAGTCCTGGAAGGATACTAAGGTTCATTAAGAGCCTCAATATCACACAGGATTAAATATGTAGGGTTACATTACAAAAGATCTTTAGGTCGCAGCGATACAGGCGGTTGGACGCACAAGCCCTTCACTAATAATAAGATTCAGGTGAGGAGTAGTATGTTTTTCCTGAATTGGGAATGTATACTGCTTTGACTTTCCTTCGCTGTATGTGTACATAAGTGAGGGTTAGGCTAGCCTCAAAAATACAGATCACATGATTAAAAAGCAGCCCGCACTTCCATTGAAGACCTGTATCTGGTGATTTAAAAGGTCACAAGGTTTTGATTGCCCAGGCTACTCATGTATCATCAAAATTTATGGAGGAGAGTATGCATACTTCCATCGATGAGGAATGCACGTTCGTCGGCATTGTGTTGTAGTGAGAGATTTCAATGATTTCTGCTGCACAAGAAGCAAAGGAGCCGTCTTCTCGTTTGAGGTAGCCATTTTCTGATGTTGTTCCTTCGAAAAGACTCTTTGAGCAAGCAATTTGAGCAAGAAAGCAATATGAGCTAACCAAGAGGTTCTCTGCCTCTGATGAATGACTTTTTCGTAATCTGTGGTGGTACCACACCGAATCGACATTGACATAATCCTATCTTGCCTTTAGGCCCCTAGTCCTTGTCATCTTGGATTCAGATATTATTTTCATAGAAAAATTACCTGATTCGATTCCTGCTAACATGTCAATGTCAGTTGTTGTGGTTCGCCACTGATTTGTGATCTTGATGAGATCACCACTCATTCTCTTGACTAGAGTTTTTGGCTTTGTTCAACATCCTCCGAAGAGGCATCTCGTTCAACTCCTTATTCCACAAAGGTGTGTTTTTCGAGTAGACCTTCCTTACAGGGGATGTTGGTGAGGATGCCTTGAAGCTCACTCACTGTCATCTTTAAGATTTTAAAGGCTCTAAAAATATTATTGTCACATTTTATCTTCTTGGCGATGACACAATTTCAATAATAAAAGCGCGTAAAATAATCTATATTGAAGATGACATTTCAAACGAATCGATAATAAACCGACGTGTCTACAATCCATCTAGTTCCATTCTCGCCATTTACCCTCAGAAAAGTTGAGGTTCCCAAGTGACATGGAATTTAAATTTTGAGCTTACGATGTAATCGACAGGCAGTTGTTACATTCTATTATATTAATGTATAATGAATGAGGGCAAACTCAACTGGAACGATCTGAAACTCGATAAAGATCAGTTGAGTTTAGGTTCTGAACTTTTAGTCCGTCGCGTCGATGAGACTCGATCCTGCGAAGATAATAATGCAATAACAGTTCATCAGCATCTGAAATTCCACACGGAAGACAAATGAACTTGAATTAACAACCATTAACAATTATATGTTAGTTTTCAAATTAAATTAGCAACATACCATATATTTTCACAAAGCTTGGTTAATACGAAAGATTGTTCAACTAATAAGATGTCTCTCAACATACGAAGTTTTTAAATGCATGTTTGAAACTCAAGTGAATATGTACTCCACACAACATTGTAATTCAGTGAAGCGAAAAAGCTCAAGCTACTTGCTGTTATTCGTTCTTTGCACTTGTAAAAGTGCATTGTGCTTTGCTAAGTTCAAGTATTTCAACCACTCAACTTAAAAACATTCATCAACCATCAACCAAGCACTGACTTAAACAACATTCAACTCGTCTTCGAGCTTATCCACTCTTCCTGTGCAAATCCAAACACTCCAAGTAATCCTGATAATTATTTTTATCACACATGTTGAAAAATACATCCTCAACTAGTTGTAAGAAAGGCAATCTAATCTCTTCTGATTGGTCAATAATCCAAGGCAGACGGCGACGTCAGTACGTGATAAAATAGATATTGCGTCGCGACGTAGTGGAATAAGATAAAGAAGATATCTCTCCGTGTAAAATTGTTGGGAAATTGTTGGGAAATGCGTTTCGTTGGAACGCAATCAAGCTGGAGACAAGGTTGAGTGTTTGCGACAGTAAATTGTAGCTGTTTGGGTTTATGATGTCAGGAAAAAAGGTTTCATTAAGTCGTAAAAGATGGGTGAGAATAATTTTTTAGGCGTCATATGTAGTTGTGCAAACAGAGCTAGAATTTGTTTTGATAGGATTTGGTAATGCTGGTCGAATGTTTATTATATCTTCAACTTCTGGATTTGACGAACGCAGCGCTGCATATTGGTTTTCAAGTCCTTTACTGTCTATAGTTTGTTCGCATGGCTCAATTACTTCATGTAACTCCATAAAAAATAGTTTCTTGGAGGCCAAAAAGTCACGCATTAAGAGAAATCAATGTTCCAAAAGGATTTTCTTTTGATAAGTCAATGAATTTACCAAGAGAGGGTCATGTGGCACTGTCCTGTTGGGAAAACATGCCATTCAAATCCATTTCTTGAAACTGAGGCCACAAAGAATCCCTTATCATCGTTCGATATCTTTTACCATTCACTTTCACAACAGCAATGTTGTCTTGATTTCTTGCATTCCGCCGGAATGCAGCGTTGTATGTTGGTTTTCAAGTTCTCTACTGTCTGTGGTTTGTCATGTAACCCAATTTAAAAAAAATCTAAAGTTGGTCAATCGTAGCTTCTTGGAGACTAAGCAACTTATCTTCTGATGAGTCAATGGCTTCAACAGAATAGTCTTGTCGGAAGAACATGCCATTCAAATCCATTTCTTTAAATTGAGGTCACAAAAAATCTCTCATCATCGTTCGATATCTCTCACCGTTGATTAGCAGCAATGTTGTCTTGATTTCTTGCATTTCGTCTTTGCTATTGTATTTTTCATCATGCAACGTTCAAAGTTTTCCATGATTGGAAGAATTGTAGGCTCCTTATTCAAGATTACTCTTCTAAAATTTTCTCGAGCGTCGAGTTTGGACAAAAGATCGATTATTTTGATTAAAGTTTTGAATAATAAAGTGACATTTTTGAAGTGTGTATTTCACCATGATGAAATGTTAGTTTTTATTCAACACAACGATCAAGAAATGACATTTCTTTTGTTCCAAATATGGCCGCCGTGATATTTCAAACATATTATAGCTATTTGAGCTATGTTGATGTTGTATGTTGATTATAGGCTAAGAACAGAGCAAAATTACGATCGAATCTCACCGGTGAAAAAAACTAGAGTACCTGTAGTGTGACGGTTGATAATCGTGCCTCACGGCTGAGGAAATATCAATCAATTCACCAAGTGCACTAAAAGTGTCTGTCACACAGAGAAACACCTCAAATTATTCTGTAAACCATTATTTTAATGAATCGAAGTGTCGGAATTCATGTTGTGATTTTGAAGATGTTATTTGTGCATCAACAAATTATATTTTATATAATATTTTGAAAAAGAGAGCTTAATTACCACTCATTAATTTTACAAGCTGACAAGTTTTTTTTTTTTCATATAATTAACTGAAAAACAAAATATTCGAGCCTTCATACAACGTCCTAATCTTGTTTTTAATTAATGATTTATTACCCGTTTCGATAAACGAACGTAACACCTCCTTTCCTCTTCGAACTAAAAAAAAAAAAAAACGGGAGCTATTTTCTGGCCATTGCTCTACATTATCACATCCGGACTTAACACTAGGTTCGGAGGCTCTGGATATCCAGCGCTTCCAGGCGGCATCGAGCCGGGATACCTTAATACTATTACTGAGTGCTGGTTGAATTTAAGTGGGTATTATCTCGATGCACTTTTCTTGTTTTTGGTAAAGGAAAACCAAAAGCTATTTCAATGTGTTTCAGAAGGTTTATTTAGGTACTGAAGACATGGATTCCTCTGTTTGGAATCTTTAGACGTACTATGTAAGAATAGGAATATATTTGACTTCAAACCCTTTAAACCGGAGCTTTCTAGATCAATTTTTTGGATGTTTGACTGTTCATTTCTTATTTTAAATGTTATTCGCTATATTAATCCATTTCTTTCCATCTTTTGTTTTCTCTTTCCATTTTGTTATTCCTACTGTTTTTAGACCTTCTTCTATTTTTTTTTATCTATGAGTCTTCCTCTTTTTTTTCTTCCTGCTGGGCCCCATTCTAGAAATGACTTTATTGTGTCTTTTCTGATGTTTTATTTTCTTTTCTTTGTCTTCTCCTTGTAAATCCATTTCTTGATTCTTCATTCTTGGTCTATATTCGTTATCTGATACTTTTTTGGCTCTAGTATTGTTCCTATGATTTTTGTTTCTATTATTCTAAAATCTTCTTCATCTTTTTTCGTCATTGCCATTGTTTCGGCAGCATTGGCCTTATTATTGTCGTATATATTCTCATTTTTGTTGTTTTTGTCAGAGATTTATTTCTCAATAGTTTTTTATTTGTGTAAAAAGCTCTATTTGTTGTTATTATCTTCTCTTCCATTTCTGCTTCCCTTTCTCCTTTATTTGTTATTGTGACACCTAAATACTTTCAAAAGTATATTCTCCAATCTTTTTCCTATATCCTCTGTTGTCTCCCCGAATTTCATTATTTTTATGTTATTAATGTTCATTACTTTCAGTTATTATTTCTTGTAACATTGTTTCTGTCGTTTGTCTATTTTCGTTATGATATCGACAGCGTATACTATTATTTGTCCTGTTTTTGTTTTAAATGTTCTTTTTTCTATGTTTTTAGCACATATTCTCATGCTAAATTGAATAGTGTTGCTGTTAGCGCATCTCTTTGTCTAACTTCTTTGTTAATTACAAAATCTTCTATTTCTCCTTTCTGTGTTATAGTACTAATTTTTGTTTTTCTATAATCATTGCTTTCAATTTTCACAGTTTTTCTTGTATTTCTAGTTCTTTTAAAGCTGTCATCAGTTTTCCTTTTTTTATTGAGTCAACAGCTTGTTTGAAATCCACGAATTTGTTTTTACGTCATGTTTGGCGTCCGTTGTTGATTTTTCTTTGATACTGCCCGTTCTTGTTACATTTGCTAACCTCTGTATAATTGTAGTCAGGATTTTGAACGTATTGTCATGAATTGTGACAATCTGTCCCATTTTTCATTCCCTCCATATTTCAAGTATTTATTTATTTATTCACCCCCATATTTTATGAGTTCTTTGTTAATTTTGTTTTTTCAAGGAGGTTTTCCTGTTGCGTCTGTTTCTCAATATATCTTCCATTTCTGTTAAAATGGGTTCTGAAATTTTCTCTGTCTCGGTGTCTTCTTGTATTTCGTTTCCCAACTTTCCGTACTTCTTTATATTGTTGTTCATTTTCTGCTATGTTTCCTGATTTATGATGCCATACATTTTCTGTTTATAGGACCTTTTTTGTTCGTTAATATTTTGGTAAAACTTTTTTGTATTCTTGTTTTTTATTTGTCCTTCTACACTTGTTATTTTATTTTCTATCCATATTCTCTTAGTTTTCCTAAGGTTTTTTTTGCATTCATTTCTTAGTATAATTTAATTTTTTTTCTTGATATCCATTTTAACCTTGCGGTAGCTTTTATCTTTTTTTATAACATGTAAATCTTTTGTGAATTGTCTTTAGGAGATGACAGTTGAGTTAGTTTAGCAGTAGTCCAGTCAATACAAATTTATAGAGAGAATTCAAAGAAACACAATTTTTGACTTCAAAACTTGGTTTTGATTAGGTAGGAAGTGAACATAGTAAAAGTCCTCACTCCTATGAGGCGAGCGGGAGGCAGATGGGCACGTAAATGGTTCTTTTTCTCGATTTTTGGCTCATATCTCAGAAACTATGCATTCTAGGAATAAGATCATCATATACAAAATTAAAGCTGATGAAATTGGCCACAAGATTTTATTCACTAATTTTTGCGCTATCTTGCATAATTTCCGAGATATACGAGCTAGAAAACGTGAGGCAATTTTTATTCTTTAAAATTTGCGAATTTCGAGCGCAAATATCTCGGAAATTATGCAAGGTAACAAAGAAACGAATAGTAACAATCTTGTAGCAAATTCTATTGGCTTTAATTTTGTATATGATGATCTTATCATTAGGATGCATAATTTCCGAGATATAAGCGAATAATCGAAAAAAGGAAACTCCTATGTGCCTTCCTACCCTTCCTACACTCCTCTTTCAAGCATTTATTGACTGGACTTCATTTTATCAAATCTATTGTAGACATCAATAATCGTTGGTAAATGCTGTATCGGTATTACGAATGGCAGTAATGTATTGTGTTACATTCTCAACGGAGTATTGTAGCTATCTAAGGAATTCATTGACCTATTTGGCCTAGTTAATCTGCAAATAAATTGGGCTTGGTCAGTTGTAATTGTGGAATTGATTGAGGAGTGTTGGTGGAGGATTCCTTGGTAATCTCGGTTATTTGCTGTAATTATTTTCTGAAAGACAGAAGAAGATGAATTCCGCAATATTAATATCAAAAAATGAAATAATCCATAATGCTAAGAGCTCTATTGGACAATAGCTTATAAACCGGAAAATATCTTCTATAGAACGTGTACGTATTTTATATAAAAGTTGCTTTATCCGTGCATCGAATGTAAGAATAGTTGTTGCCAACTCTTAACTTTAGGTACAATAAAATAACCCCAGCTCGCCGAGTTTTATGTTGCCGACATGTTGACCGAATATGAGTAGAGTTATAAAATTTTTACTAGCTCGTGGTCACCACTGCGACAAACGAAGTTCAGAGTTTGTTTTCTTTTCCAATTTTCTATTTTTATGTTGAAATATATTTCCTAGATAGATATTTTATTTGGAATAAAGTCAGATAGTTGTCTTTTTAAGTAAGGGATCGGAAATTGGAGTAAGCTCATTATATTTTATAAGGTTTTCAACTGTATTCGTTCGAAAGGCTGTAGAACTGTTGCAGGTCAGCGCAGATAAACAAAATAAACGTCACTTATTTAAAGGACCTGATAAAAAAATTTAAACGTAAGTAGACAAAAGAGACCGCTCTTTCTGCCTATATAAAGGATCGCGTCGTTTATTTAAGGTTCACAGAAGTGCGAAGCAAATCGGTATAAATTTTAATGATATAAATATTCCTGGAAATAAATATTATGAACATTATGATAATGATACAGCGATTAAATTACTGCAGACTACTTCATAAGCATGTTTCGTATTTTCCTTATTTATCAATGCAGCATATAATAAGCCGCACATACCTATCTGAATAAGTATAGTCTTAGTTGCAACCCCAGTGCACAACCTACCATTACTTGGTATTAATGAATAGGTACTTAGGGCCTTAGACTATTAATTGAAAGTTATAGCTATGTTCCATGAGGTGGTGTGGTAGGAACAGAAGTGAACTGCGGCTGCGACTTCCTAAGGCTGGAGTAATTATATTAGCGCGCACAAGAAAATTGTAGGGAGCATGACATAAATAATAATGTTGCCCTACTTTTTCACTTTTCGTATTCATCATTAACTTATCATCTCTCTATCACAATAAATCTAAATATGTTGATCACAATACGTCCGTGAGACAGGGCATACATTTTTCGTTGATTACCGCTCAATTGAAACTTCGTGAGTGACTTCATTGTGATGAGTCTGACAGCTTTCACATTTGATGAAATTCTTGATTTGGGGGCGTTTTTCAGCGAGAGCCAATTGAACATGTCAATTTCATGAAGCCTTGGAAATGTATTACCGCCAAATTGATGTTTACACTAATCGAAAGATTTTTTGATTATAAAATGAAAAATAATATTGTCCGACATGAATATTGGGGGCCAGTGGTGAGTCCGACAAGTCGCACTTGTCAAAAGTATGTTGGTATGAAAACGGATTACTGCTAGTCTGAGACTTTGAGGACCATGATTATAACAGTTCCTTCATCAATGACCGCTCATCTCTATGTTTTTCATTTTACATTCAAATAGTGTCTAGAACATTACTGTATACATGTCCGACAATTTAAGTACGGCAATACTTCAGAAAATCAAAAATAAGTTGTATGAATGCAGCGGCGTTCATAGACATATACATATATAAAATGCATATCAAATCAGAATTATTATTGATTATAAATAATAAAAAAAAGGCTTGTCCACCAATATATTAATATTATTTTGGAATCAAATGTGTGATATAAAGTCAGTATACTGTGATAATCACCTCAAATCTCATTCAAATTTACCTTCAACTGTTATATCTATATATTAATACGTCAAAAGCAAACTTTCGACCTCTTTTTAAGCATATTGCATGCACGGAGGAGTGTGAGATTTGGCATACTCAAAATTTATATGAAGAAGATGTGCAGAAAGCTAAAATTATATACAGGTGTTCTATTTTAATCTATATATTAATACGTGAAGAGGAAGCTTTGTATCCCTTTCCAAGCATATTGCACGCACGAAAAAATTTGATATTTGGCATACTTGAAGTTTATATGATCGAGTGCAGAAAGCTGAAAATACCCACAGGTGTCCCATATTTATTTTACGACGTGAAGAGAAAACATTGAACCGCGCACACGAGGTAATGTGAAACTTGGCTTAGTTGAAGTCTGTGTGGAGAATGTGAGATATGGCATATTTGAAGTATATCTGGAGAAATATGCACCGAATGGGAGAATGGCTGAAGAAAATTTCAAAGATTTCTCTTCCCTTCCTATAGTCGGTGAAGAAAGTCACTTTGAAATCTTGAATCGGAACCACTAATCCTAATTTTAGATTCGAATGGAGCATCGAATACCAACTCAATTCTACTAGGAGCCCCCGGAGATGGAAGATTAAAGTGAGTAACGTTCCAACTTAGCGACATAATAATATATTTCTTTTTTTATTCTCTATTTCACTTTTTTTCAATTATTTTGTTAATGAATTATTCATTACTAGCTTATAAACAACGTCCATTACTTATCTCTTGATATTAAAGTCGTCGAAAAACTGAGTTATATATGTGCGAGCGTTTTCTTGTCGGACTGACGATAAGGACCAATACTTCTGTCGGACCATATGTTTTTTGGACAGATGATATGCTTTCAAATTATGACTGTTTTGGTCCGACAAGCGGTCATTGATGGAGGAATTGTTATAATCCTGACACGTTTTCAGTGTCGGATTGAGAAGACGCCCCCGAAAATTTGTCGGACAAAATGACCAAATCTTAGAAATAAAAATAACTGAATACGTCCTCAAAGTCTCAGACTAGCGGTAATCCGTTTTCATACCAACGAACTTTTGAACAGTGCGGCTTGTCGGACTTACCGCTGGCCCCCAATATTCATGTCGGACAATATTATTTATCATTTTATAATCAAAAAATCTTTCGATTGGTGTAAACATCAATATGACGGTAATACATTTTCAAAACTTCATGAAATTGACATGTTCAATTAGCGTTCGAAGAAAAACGTCTCCAAATCAAGAATTTCGTCAAATGTGAAAGCTGTCGGACTCATCACAATGAAGTCATTCACGAAGTTCCAAGTGAGCGGTAATCAACGAAAAATCTATGCTCTGTCTCACGGACTATACGTCATTACAAATGCTACGTGCGTTGTTTTTTATCAGAGGTCAAAGGTCACAAACTTTGGCTTTTTACGTATATCTTTGAAATGGTGAGAGCAACTGGATAAATGAATGAGTGATAATTTATAGAACCTAAAATTCTCTACTAAAAAGGTGTCAGTACTTTTTTCCCTACGAAGCACCGTCCTTGAATGATTGCGGTTTTAAACCTAGAAAATACGAATCTGCATTTATATGTGGCCAGTATGCATCATTTAAAAAATATATTGGAATGTTGGTTTTTGTAATTCATGCACTCAAATACTATACGTGGAAAATATACGATTGAGTTAGACAACGTCCGTCCCTAATTCCATTAGTCTATCAAAATTCACACAAAGTTCTGCAAGTGAGTGAAAGTAGTGACTTCCAATCTTACGAATTGTATAAAAAATCACAAACCATGATCCTGAACACACCAAACATCCTAAAAGTTGTGATAAAATTGCTTCAATACATAATAGAAAATAACTTGAATGAAAATCCAAATATTTACATTGTCTATCGAATTTTTTCATTGTTCTAGGACATTTTTATTGATTTCATTAAATGTGTTGGACAACATGTTCCTTACAAATTTTCATTACCTTGTTTCGTTCAGAAGATACATCAACAAACATTGTGCTAGTACAATAGTCGATTTAAAAAATATTATTGAGTATTGAATTTCAATCGATCATATTTGTATTTTTGAAAATATTTCGATGGAACTGTCCATCGCGTTACATCCAATTATATAGATTACAATACTTTCCACACATTTTGATTATCTCAATTGAGTCGGAAGGTACAGTTACAAACTGTAAATGTTATTTAATATTGTATTTTTTGAGGTATCTCGATAAAAATTCTTATTATATTAGAATGAATCGTGCAGAATACGATATTTTTTACAGACCTCAATTATCTCAATTCGTTTAGGAGATACAGAGTTAAACAGTGTGTGCTTCTGATTCGGCTATTCTCTCCTCCGTCCGTTACTCAAGTATTACAGCATGCGGTCGTGGCATTCTTATGATGTTTATAACAACAAAAATTATAGAATCGATTCTTCTGGATATATTTTATCTTGGAATATACAAATTTCAGGATATTAGGTATCATATTTTAGAAATTAAGCAATATTTGTGATTTTAGAAAGAGCAAATAATAAAAAACAGTCCTGCGAGTGGGTGAAAGTATTGACTTTCGACCTTAAGAATTGTATGAAGAATTACAAACTATGATTCTATAGTCTATAAAATTAGGCAGAGGAGGCACGTCATCAAAATTTATAACTAGATAATGACGTCACGTAATTACTACGTTTATATGCTATACCAATTTAATCTTTAAAAATATAATGTGGGTTGCATATTTGCAAAAACGTGCGAAGCTAATTTATTTGATCTAGTAAATTGATTTATTGGTTAATAATATTATACAGAGTGATCAAAAATGATTGACTGTACCACCTTGTTCTGATTTTTTTTTTGCCGTCTGTTTGAGTTAGTGAGCTACAAGTGACAGATGACAGTTCCTCTGAAAACATTATCTTAACCTTATAATTTGGTAGAATAATAATAAATTCTCAATAATCATTCTATAATACAGCTATTTACTTACTTTTTTATTTCTTAAATCTGATTGTGGATAAATCCATCATAGAATATGCAAAAGTGAGATTTCATAAGGAATTTATGTGATTTTGTTCAGATTTATAGGTCTCTAGCTGACGAGCTGTGTAAGGCGTTCACTCTGGAATTTGATGGATTATCAAAACAATACACTGACTATAATGTTTGAAAATAATGAGCTTTATTGATATTCAAGGTTAAATTAAATTAAAAATATTCTATAGAATAATGTAGGTAAGGGAAGTCGTCAAATTGGATCCGTAATTTCGGAATAAGGATTGACTCTGAGGATTGGGACGTATGAGGATTGGTTGCGAAATGATTTTCTGTTAATCAGTCATTATTATTGCCAGTAAGTTCTTCTTCACTGTTGTTTGTAGTTTTTGCTACAGCGCCTTTTTTATCGTAATGAGCTTATACACTCTGGGATCCAAGTCTTGATTAACTTGGGCTTGGCTATACTGTACTGAGGAGTCCTAATAAGGACGAAACATATGTCTACAGTTGCATCCCCGATCTAAGATGATGGTTGCTTCAGCCCCGACTCTTAGATTTGAATTTTCTATGGAAAACAATTCTTTTTTAGAAATATTCATTTTTTGAATGTTCCATAGCACAGCACTTCACATATTTCACAGTTTTTGTGTGGAATTTTCATTTATGTGATTTCTTCTTTATCTTCTTCACTGCTCTCTTCTTCGTCGCTGTCATCTGAATCATTGACATGGATTACTAACGGTAGAACATCATCTTGTTCCAGAAGTATTTCACGGTCGTACCATTTTTTAATTTCTTCCACAGTGTGGTTCACCGTTTTTTCCCATACCGTAGGTGTCACTGCATTAAGCGCTTCTGTCCACATGTCTAAAGTTTGGTTGTCACCATAACCATCACGACCAATATTTTTGTTGTAGTAACTTTTACAGATTCCCCAAATATTTTCGATGGAATTGAAAATGCAATGGTAGGGCGGCAAACGTAGGACCTGGTGTCCATTTTCCAGTGCATATTCGTCAATAACGTACTTCTCAGAAATTTTATGTCTGCAATGCGCAATAGAAAATGTAAATGTTATATTATTATAATTTCATATTTGCAACTTACTCTGCAGCAAGATCAAGAAGTTGTCTTTTGAATATACACTGACTGGAATCTAAATTATGATCCGCAAGCCATGTTTGTATTTGGGTCTTGGTCCAATTTTCCCTTGGATTTTTTTCTTCTACTTTGCTATGGTAGGCGGCATTGTCCATGATAATTATTGATGGTTCATTCAAATTAGGGATCAATTGTTCCTTGAACCATTTGAAGAAGTTTTCATGATTCATCTCTCCATGGTAGTCATCTGACTTTGTTTTGGAAGCAAAAATTAGGGCTGCATTGGGAATCCAACCATCCTCAGAACCCGCATGAAGAATGATATACCTATATACAAATATCAAAAATCAATCAATCTCATGATTATAATAATGAGATGCTGAATTGAAATCAATAACCGATTAAAAAGAATCAACGATTAATTCAAGAGTCAAAAATTATTTGAAGAGCAGAATATGGAAATAACAATCAGGTGAATTTACCAATTATTTTGTATTTTTTGTATTATTTTATATTAATTGGCAATATTTTCAAAACTAACCTTTTTCCATCTGACGTTGTTTTTCGCTTCACGCTCCTTATGTTCGCGTCTTGCCAACTTCGGGAAGCAGATCCTTTCTGGAAAATCCAAGTCTCGTCCAAGAAAACAAACTTATTTGGAATTGTTTCATTATAATTTTTCATAAAATTGGACAGGAAATGTATTCTTTTTGAAACAATATGTGGTAGCTCGTATATGGCCCGTCTATTGTCATCTTGCTTCCCAGAAAAACCAATGTTGTGTCACTAAACTTGGAATCGAACCGTGGAAAATGTTTCGAGAACGTAGAATCTGTTGTAAAGTCACGTGTGATTCTGGAAATAAATCATGTTTGTAATAATTTCAATCATTATAAGAAGTGATTATTATTATTAAACTTACTGTTTGTGTACATCTCATGAATGACGTTTCTTATTGCAGTTTCCCCAAATGAACCAACGTAGTAACTGGTCTTTTTCTGCTCTTGGGCTTTTTTGGTGATGCCAATACTTCACTTCTCGAAACTTTTCCAGAAATTTTATGGACAATCCCTTTGGATATTTGTAGGCAATCAGCAACTCTCTAGAAATAGATACTTGATATAATTTTAATAACAAAGATTGAAAACTATAAACATACCTCACGAACAGCTTTTAATGGAAGCAATGGCCCACCATTCGCCAACTCTTTTTCAAAATATGAAATTACGTTTGCAATTAGCATTTGCGACTGCTTGGAAAATGCTTTAGGCATTATTACTGTTTTGTAAGACCACAAAACGTAAATTGAACACAATGGTTGAAGTGACAGTTCAGTTCACAGATAATGAATAAAATAAAAAAAAAGAAGAAAGCAAAACTCGAATAACAATCACTGTTTGTATTGAAAAATACAGATTTAATACGCAACAAGGCAACAGTAATGATATTCTAACCAAAAAGAACAAAGTAAACACGTTTGATCGCACTGAAATGTCGAAAACGAATGACAATGTAAACGTATTCAAACTTCATAGTACCAACGTATGATAAAGAAATAAACAACAATTATTGTAGATGAATGAAATTTTGTTGAAAACATCAAATTTGAGTATAAAATAATTGTTAATTAAATTAAAATATACTTTTCTTATAGTATGCAAAAAATTGCATTTATTTTCTGTTTTTCCAAACATAAACATTACGTTGTCATTACGACAGGTTCTTTTCATTTTGTAATGTTTTGATGACGTGCCTCCTCTGCTTAATTTTATAAACTATAAATATACCAGACTTCATTAGAGATCTGCAAGTGAAATGGGTCAGTTTGGTAAAAAAATGTTCATTTACCGTCTGTAAACAATACGGATGACAAATTGGTTCATGAAAAAGTATTGGAAGAAGTTACAGACGTTTATGATATGCACATCATCATATCATTTAAAGATGACGAACGTACAATATAGTGATGGGCATATTGTAAACGTTTATTCCTACACTTTTTTAGAGACCAAACTTGGGTTTGTATTGTTTGCAGACGGTAAATAATATTTTGCTTTGCTTCCATCCATCTTTTATAGGAATTCACTCATTCTTCAATATGAACTAGTTCAAATTTCGATAGTTTGGATTGAAGAGACAGCTTTGTGTAATCCAACATCACTACCGTCAAACAAAGCATTGTGAATGTTGGGGACATCAAGTTCCTTTCTATTTCCATCCCCAGATTTGTGACACTTGCACAAATGATTCAAGTGTCGTTAAACTTGTCACTTATGTTTTATTGAAACACGGAAACAACAATAACAGCAATATTGAAACAAAGGAAGCTCTTGAAATGTGTGCTTGTCCTAATGCACTGGTAGTTCGTCATAAGAGGGAAGGAGATTACAAGTACTATTAAGATTTGTACCAAGATGGAGGATAGAATAATTGCTGCTGTTTATTCTGTTGATTTGAATTTATGTCAATGATATTACATACAAATTGTCCATGAAATATCTAATTCTCTACTCAATATCCCTAACATCCGATAAAACTGCGGCCCTTCACATGATATTATTTCTGGAAACAGTTCGTATTTCACCTTTCATTTCATTATTCTATCATGAAAGGTCTAAAATATCACTTAGCCTCTTATATCCCTTTGTGAGGCGATATTACACGCAAAAATGTCTTCCATAATAGAAAATAAAATTCTGTTGAGTAGGGACCGAAAAATATTCCAATAGGGTCAAATACCGTCCCTATTCATTGCGGGTACCGTGTCGGTATTGTAACCCCGGAAGGAAATCGACTGAGGGTTGATTTCAACAAGTACCCTTTTGTACAAGCTCTTTTTTGAGATTTATTCATTGTTTTTGGTTTCATTCATAAATGATGGTGTTTTTTGTAAGGGAATAACAGTAAATGGTTAATAAAGTCACTATTTTTGGCAAGAAAGTCTTAATTTACTAAATTATTGTTTTTCTGTTGGTTGTATATTTGTGGGTTTGCTTTTATGCGATTCAAGAAAAAGGTTTGATGATGAGGATGGCTGATCGATTATCGTTTTTGTATGTTTTCAAGTGCCTGTATTTTATTTTAGATGTGTAGTTGAGTGTAGTTTGTTTTTTTGTCGGAAATCGTTCGAAGTGAAGAGGACTTGACTTTTTGCAAAGATTTCAATTTGTAAGTCACAAGGTTCAATCATTCCGGGCAATCTAGAATATATAATTCTTCAGCAATAAATCTTTAATGATTCTCCACTATTTCTATGTTTGAATATCCACAATACTTGTATTGAATGAATCCACAAAAGGTCGTTGGTACCAGAAGACAATGTGAAGAAGTCTGGACAAAAGTAATAAATAAAGCTTCCTACGAGTAAACAAGACTGGAAAAGGTTTTTTTTTCCAGTCTTCAACCAAAAGTTCAAATTCAATGACCCTTGAATTCAGCTAAATCGTGGTAATCGTAGAAGAAATGGTTGTTAAAGATAAAAAGTTGAAACGATTTTGCGGTACATTAGAAAATGATTCATGGTAAATAGAATGAATAATAAAAGAATGATTCTCCATTGTTGTCAATGTCCATAATATTTCATCCATAAGAACTAATATGTACATGTCTTAATATTTTAATACCACTTAAACATTGACTATTGTCATCATATCATTGGCCGAAATGTAAATACGAGTCACTGCTATACTACAAACTGTTTGGATAAATATAAATTTGAATCTTCAAACTGCACTAATTTATTCATGATAATTGATGAACGATTGACATTTTCTGCTAATATGAAATTTATTCGCATTTTAGTCAATCAGAAAGCTCAAATCGTACTATAAGAGTCTTGGACTCTGGACAATGTTTTGAAATGTTCTAAATTGTTGCAAACTGCTTATAAAATGTTCCAGAACTCTTGAGAACGCTTCAGAATATCATACAATGCTCTAGGACGTCCAAAAATACTTTATAACATTCCAGAAGAACGTTTCTGTTTTCTGTTTGAGCCTTAGAATGTTCTAAAACACTTCGCAATATTTAAGGACACTCCAAACTGTTTGAGAAAGTTATAGAATGTTCTAGAATACTCTAAAACGTTCTAGAGCGTCATACAATATTCCAGAATGTATCAAAATAATCTAAAATATTCCAAAGCATTGCGGAATGTGGCATATTATTTTCAAATGGTTTATAGTGCTCTAAAACGCTGCAAAATTACTCAAAATACTTCAAAATATTGAAAAATTATCCAGAATTCTTGAGAACGCTTTAGAATATTGTGGGACGTCCAAAAACACTTCACAATATTCAAGAACCCTCCAGACTGTTTCAGAATGTTTCAGAACACTCCAAAACGTTCCATAACGTCGTACAATATTCCGGAACATACCAAAACAATCTGAAATAATTCAAAGCACTTGAAGATGTGATGTTTTCAAGCGCTTAAGAATGTTCTGAAACGCTGCAAGATGTCTTAGAACACTTCAGAATGTTTGTATGTTACAGAATATCCTACAATGCTCTAGGAAGTCTAGGACATCCAAAAATACTTTATACCATTCCAGAACGGTAAAAACGTTTCTATATGTTTTAGAATATTCTAAACGATTTCATAATAGTTAAGAACACTCCAGACTGTTTTAGAATAACACCCTAGAACGTTCCAGAACGTTATACAATATTTTAGAACGTACCAAAACAATCTAAAATATTCCAAAGCACTTCGGAATGTGGTAGAATGTTTTCAAATGGTTTAGAGTATTCTCAAACGCCGCAAAATGACTTAAAATACTTTAAAATGTCATAAAATGTTTCAAAACCCTCTAGAATGTTCCAGAACGTCGTACAATATTCCAGAAGATACCAAAACGATCTTATATACTCCAAAGTACTTCGGAATGTGGTATTTTTAAACGTAGAGAATGTTCAAAAATTCTGCAAAATGTCTTAGAACACTTCAAAATGTCATAAAATGCTACAGAACTCTTAGGAACGCTTCAAGATATCATACAATGTTCTAGAACGTCCTGAAACATTTTATAACAGTTCAGAATGGTAAGCAACTTTTCCATATGCTTTAGAATGTTCTAAAACATTCCACACTACTCAAGTACACTCCAGACTGTTTTAGATGATGTTACAAAACATCCTAAAATGTTCCAGAACGTTATACAATATTTCAGAATATACCAAAACGATCTTAAATATTCCAAAGCACTTCGGAATGTAATTCAATGTTTTCAAATGGCTTGGAGTGTTCTAAAGCGCTGCAAAATGCCTCAGAACACTTACTTCAAAATGTTATAAAATGTTTCAGAAATTTTGGAAATGCTTTAGAATATCATACAATGTTCTAAGACATCCAAAAACATTTTATAACATTTCAGAACGGTAAAAAACATTTCTGTATACTTCAAAAAATTCTAAAAGACTTTTCATCAACAAGAACACTTCAGATTGTTTTAGAATGTTATAGAATGTTCTATAATACCCTAGAACGTTCTAGAACGTCATACAATACTCTAGAACATACCAAAATAATCTAAAATATCCCAAAGCACTTTGGAATGTGATACAACGTTTTTAAATGGTTTAGAATGTTCGAAATTGCTGCAAAATGACTTAGAACACTTCAAAACGTTTCAGAACTCTTGAGAACGATTCAAAATATTTTACAGTGTTCTAGAGCACATAGGATGTTATATATCGTTGCAAAACACTCTAGAACGTTTCAAAATATCATACAATATTCCAGAACGTATCAAAGCCATCTAAAATTCTCTAAAGCACTCCGGAATGTGATACAATGTTTCCAAATGGTTTAGAATACTGCAAAATTTCTTAAAACACTCCAAAATTTCATAAAATGTTTCAAAACTCTTAATAACGCTGCAGAATATTATACATTGTTTTAGGACGTCCAAAAACATTCTGCAACATTCCAGAACGGTAAACAACTTTTCTGTTTGCTTCAGAATGTTACACAAGACTTCAAAATATTCAAGAACATTCCAGACTTCATAGAATGTTATAGAATGATCCAGAACAGTCAGAAAAGTTCCAGAACGTTCAAGAACACTCCAAACTGTTTTAGAATGTTATAGAATGTTCCAGAGCACTCTAGAAGTTCCAGAACGTCATACAATATTCCAGAACATACCAATACAATTTAATATATTTCAAAGCACCTCGGAATATGATAAAATGTTTTCAAATGGCTTAAAATGTTTTCAAATGGCTTAAAATGTTATAAAATATATTGGAATTCTCCAAAACATTATAAAATGTTATAAAACACTTGAAGATGCTTCAAAATATTTTCCAGAACACTCTAAAGCATCACATAATATTCTAAAATACTGCAGAAAATCTTTAAATACTCCAAAACGTTATTAAGTGCTCCAGAATACTTTAGAAGATCCTAGAACAATTTAGAATGTCATACAACGTTCCAAAACATATACAGAACATTCTAAAACATCTCAGAATAGTTAGAAATGTTGTACAATGTTTCAAAATATTTTAAAAGAACATTAAGAACATTCAAAACGCTATAAAATATTCCAGAACAATTTAGGAAGTTGCAGAACGATTTAGAATTTCAAACAACGTTCCAGAATGTACCAAAATATTCTAAAACATTTTCAAAAAACCTTAGAATGGTATACAATAATTCTACTGTAGCTGAACAATTAACTACAATTTTTTTTTGATAAATGTCATTTTACAGAATATATCTGATCTTTCCAAATAGTTATATTAAAAGTTGATTATTTTCAAAATTATCCATAGTCAAAAATCAAATGTCATCTTTGAAACATGTGAAAATCTGTGTATTTCAAGAATGTACATAAAATTTTGGTGTGGTAACACTAGAACTCAATAAACTAACTGAAATATTAAAATAGTTAAAACAAATAATAGTACTTTATGACGTTTATTCCATAATTCAAAATTTGAAAGGAACCCATCTCTGGAACTTGGTAGTCATCTGCAGCCCAAACGGCTGAACCGATTTATCTCAAATTCAGTGAATTGGTACAAATTCCAGTTATTTAATAGTATATTGTACCATTTATCAAATAATTTTTAGTTTGGAAGCAGTACACTTCAAGAAACTCTGAAACAACTTCAGTTTTTGATTGGTATGTGAATTGGCTGATCTGGAGTTCAAACTGTTGGGCCGATTTGGTTCAGATTTGGTATATAAGTTCATTATGTAGTAGTATAAGACGACTTTCTTCCATACTTTTGATATTTTGAAATATAGAAGATTTATATTTCGTTTAATGAAGTATACACGAATAGCGATTTGATGTAGTTCAAGTGTTTAAAGCAAGATGGTCAAATATTCTTCTAAGATTTATAAATGCAAAATAGAAGTAGTGAATGGGCACGGACGACAGTCAAATAACTCGGATTGCAACGTTACAGTAATCAATATCCCTAAACTTCAGTCCTGTAAATCCATTTTCCCCTAAAAGTCTTACAGTTTGATCAAAATTCTAGAGATCCACGGTAGGGGTTCGGCAACAGTCTCTTCTTTTTCTTGTATGTTAATATATGATATGTACTTGTGTCATGAATTATTAAATCGATCTGCATTCTTATACGGTTTTTTTCTGTTGCAGGTACGTCTTAAGATATAGATTTCGATTGATTGCAGGAGAGTTGTTAAAGGTAAGCCCAATTTGAACCAAGTACATGTAACTAAAATGTCATGAGTTTGTGGGACGGAATAGATTTTCATCTTTCCAAATCGTTAAATCATAAAAATCACAAAAAACTTCCATAAGATTTTATGCAAAAATCATTATCGTTTAACTATTGACCATTTCCCTGATAATGCAGTCGTTTGGTGTCTTTTTGCAGACCGCAGAATTCTGATCACGTCTTTTACGTGACATGCAGTTATTATCTACATCATTTCAAAAGGATTATGTTGGAAAATTCAACCGTTATTGAGTCCTTAAGCACCCATGCGAATTTGCGTGGCAAAAATTTAAAACAATCAATTCTAACGACACGACATCGTTTAGTCATTTTTATCCAAGGTATCAAGCACGGAATATGCTTGTAGTCAATTTATCTTTACGCTGATGTAGTAAAGAAGAGATAGTAGTTTGTATGCTCGGTGAAAACTCAGTAAAAACTGAGACGATTTAAGGAATTATTCAAGTTAAGAACAGCTTGATCATTTCTGATTGTTATTGGATGCGAAATTTATAGGATATCTCAATCATTTAGTTCTGGTCACAATTTGGAAATATTAAATCATTACGTAGTCTTTCCTGATATCAAATTACTTGAAGTGAATTCTGACCAAAGATCAGGAGCTTGTTAAATTTGTAACAAGGTACTCACTTCATCTGAAAAATAGAAGCTTTCAGCTTTAAGGTCGATTTTTAAAGGGAACATCCGAACTTGCGTTTCAGGTTTGCCCATAACCTAGTGGGCAACGAGAGAACCAAGATGCTTTATTACAGCTATAGATTTCAGCTTTATGTTTTTGAAACGACAACATTCTATTCAAAATCAATGTTACTTGCAAACTGGAGTGCTTAATTTTTACGGCATGCAGACTGAAAAAAATGATTTATAAGTACAGTTTGTTGATTATATTGGAGCTTAAAACAGTATTTTATAGCTTGTTTTACTTGAAAGTGTAACTTGTATCGTTAAATTTTATCACTTCCAGGCACTTTTAATGACCGATATTTTTCAAAATAATTGACGTGATGGAAAAATTACCAGTTTGCTACATTCAATGACCTAAATTTTTATCAAATGTGTTCTTTTATTATATCAAGCTCCAATGTTTGTTATTGGGTGAATCAATAAACCGAATTCAATACATTTTGTCCAACGATGTTCTTTATATACGTAGATTAAAGGTAAAGCTTCCAGAATGGCAAAGTTGTTATTGTATGGGCCATTTATACCAAAAAAAGTTAACCACGTCTTGTTCACAACTTTTATGAGTAATTCGTGGTTTATTATTTTGTTGGGCTTTGCGTAGGCAATGTCAGTTCTGTTTTGAACTCAATAACCTCTTTGGGAGCACACAATAGCTCCTTATTATTGTCTTAGAGTAGGTTAGGATATCGGTTACGCGTTTATTGAGTAGAATATTCTGCGACTGACATATGACATACACATTCATCTGTGGTCTTCCTGTGATCAAATTTCAATGCTTTCCGCCTCCCCTAGTCCTCTTGGGGGAAATAGATGCTTGCTATGTTCACTTGTTATGATTCTAGATAAAGATATCAAGTTGCAATAAGAAATGGCTGAATTTGAGCACATGATTCTAAGAGCTTGCAGTTCCGATAAATGGAATGTGGTGTTGTTTACTTGATTCATCCGAAGTTTTGTGGGGGTCTTCTTAAACCTCAGATTTTCACTGCTTCAACCTATAAAGTGATCGTAATCTTTGACAGCTTGGGATTTTGACGAATCTTAAGGCTTTAGATCCTACTGAACCCGAAAAACATAACATAAAAGCTAGGTTCAAGTTCGTAGATGCGCTTTTTTCAACCAGTAATACTAGAACTTTACTGAAAGATCTTTTTAGTTTTTTGCGTTTATTTGATAAACGGTAGTATTTATCATAGAATATGAAATAACTAAAATTGATCCTTGAATGATTTGGCACAACATTCACACGAAACATTTTTCAAAACTAGCAGCGGTTCATTTGTTATTATCAAAATTTAAATTATCATAAAATTCGTTATATTTTTCTAAACCAAAGAAATAATGAGAATCATAATGTGAAATTAGGATTATTATCACTAATATTTTGATATCACATGCAAACGTTCGTCAATTGTTTTTTTTTTTTTTAATAAGTAATTTGGCTCTCTCGTGTTTGGTATCAAATTAAAACTCTTGTGATGATAATTCTAAAAGAAGTGTATTTAAACGATTGTCAATTGTTTCTTTCACTAATCATTTAAATGCTGTCTAATTTGGTATAAATTTTAACCTCTCAGAGACATGAGCTCAATAGATACCAAAAATAAATAATTAATGGAATCCACCTTACCATCTTCAAATTACACTTCCGGTGATCAAATGTCGAGACTGCATGTTCCATTGAATTAAGACCCCAAAAATCTAGAGAACTCTTCATTTTCAAAAATATTCATTTCATGTAAGAACTAGTATATAAATGACATCTGTCACTTTAACAATGACAGCTGTCACTTTGACAATGACAGCTTTTACTCTAAGATATATTTCTGAAACAGCGATAAAACTAGCCATGAAAAATGGTCGGGAAAGTACTGTGTGGCCACAGCAAATTTTTTTATTTGTTGCCAGTGTAAATATTGAAGATTGTTTTGCAAGATTTAGTCGTCCATCATCCTGAAAAATCTTTTGAATGTTTGTGGCAAGAACGACATAAACTTCGAATTAATCAATGATTTGTCTTGACACAATTGAACTATGTCTTCCGAAATTACACTCGCAGATTTAACATTATTTTTTTTTTTTTGAGTCAAGGACAAATTTAACTGTCATCCATGCAACTTGAAAGCAATTCGCTATACTTTTGCATCCACACTTTTACCTTGTTTTACGCTCGTAAATTTTTGTGCCAATCAATTTATATACTTGCCTTCTTCACTGAAAGTAATGTAATGCTTATTGCTTGAAAATTGCTTATGATTAAATAAAAGTCAATATTCAATAATTGAAAATAAAATAAAAGTTTTATGCTTCCGGATATCACTAACAAATACTATAATACTCATTTATCACTAACAACTATCTTAAACAAGGCCACATATATTTATATTAAACTATTTATATACACTGATCACTTCACTGTTTGATATTCACTGCTTTCACCATTACACTTTCTCAAGTCGTTTGCTTGCCTTTATATATAGAAATATCCATTTTTCGAATGTTCTATCACATTTCTGGAATATTGCTAGAGGCTTCCATCGTGAGGGGTGATGTGATGCGGTGTGGTGCGATGCAAGGAGGCGCGGTCAAGTCCAAGCCTACTCCACTTTTATGAACCTCCACACTCTCGCACGTTACAGTAATATTGAACCTTCTACAATATTTAACTTGCTGTAGGTTCATACAGGTTCTCAAAAGTAAGCCGGTACAGCAGAATACATTTCCCACCGCACAAAATACGCACTATTGTATAATTTTTTCCCTAATTGTAATGAGAAAACATGTAGCCTATAATATTACATTATTATACTATATACTCACAGTAACGAGTGTTGAAACTTTGGTTCAAATATTTGCAGTGGTTCACGAAATATCCACAGGAGAGTTTAAAAAAAACTACAAGATGTTTTATCTTAGGAAATAAAAAAAATTGAGCCCAGGGAGTCTTTCACAGTTCCTCAAATTTCTTTTTCTTTCTGTAAACTGATGAACTAGTATATTTTGGATTATTGACGTACTTTTCCAATATTTTTTTGTTCATTCTGGATATCTAGTTTTTTATTGTCTGAATTGTAATGTTTATTGCTTTTAAAGAATTGTTTATTATTTTTTTTAAAAACACGATTTAATAAATGAAAAGAAAATAAAAGTTTTATTCTTTGAAGTATTATTAAACAAACACTATACAATTTATTTCTTATTCAGTATTATTGAACCTCAATTGCAAAGCTGCCAATATTTATTCACAACAACTTATTTATTTATCACGTTCTGAATATTCACTCTATTTCACTATTCACTGTCTTTCAGTCAGATTGTACGCCCTTATATATACAAAAACCAAACATCCAGAAATTTCTACTTTACTCTCGAATGTCGCTCGGCTTGACGAGAAGAGATAACAGGCTCCGCCCAGAGAGCAGAGACGGATTCAGGGCCTATTTTATTTTTACGAATTATGATACTTTCGCATGTTATAGAATATTGTCTCCTTCATATAATACATTCTGAATTATTTTTAAAATTTCCTATAACCTGTTTTAACTTGTTTGCATTTTGACTAAGTGTAGGCAGATATGTTCTATAATTACATATAATTTTATCTTGATAGCATCAGTACTTCCTGAAACATTTAATCGTGATACAAACACAGACATAAATTGGCTGAGAATATTTGCAGATAATAATCTCCTTCTATTACCTAAATGTTTTTAGTTCAATCAATTTAGACAATGAGTGTGCAAAAATCATATTGTCAAATCATGGTGCTTTTGACCAGTTTTTCGCTAATACCTCATTTTTTAACGGTCGTTGAGCATTTGAGGTCATAAGTAAAAATTGAGTACACTCTTTTCTCTACAAAAAAGATTGTATGACTCATTTGCGTATCTATAACCGTTAACGAGATATCGCGCATAAAAGTGCGACCTTACGTTTTTAATAGAAAGTCAATGATATGAAATAATATTCCAAATATTTCACTTGATTGCAAAGTTGTGTACATTTATATACCTATTTTAATAAGAATATCCGTTTTGAGCATCCCTAAATCCATTTTGACAATTTTAGGCTTGACGTATGTACGTATGCACGTATGTATGTACGTAACTTGCCAATCTCGAAACTTGTCGAACGTATAATGTTGAAACTTTGTATTTAAGACTGGGCTAAGGTCTTGTTGTGCACTTCACATTATGATTGCAAATGTCTGCACCGGAAGTGCACTTTACTTGAAACATTTCTTGAATTTTTCGCATAAATCCAAAATGGCTTTCATTAGGGTGTTGAAATTTAGTATTTGTAATTGCTGTAGCATCTTAATGGTTATTCTATATTTTTGTGTCAATCGGCTGAACCTAAAGTGCATTTGATATAACAGTCTTCTCGAATTTTTCGCATAAATTCAAAACAATCAGCCGTACAATATTGAAATTTTGTATCAAGTACTTCTATAACATCTAGTTGTACATTTGGCATTATGATTGCGATCGGCTCAAGCGGAAGTACAGTTTACAAGACAGTTTTTCGAATTTTTGTATTTAAAGCAATTGTAGCATTCGAATAATAACTTTGTATCTTTTAAGCCTTGCATTCTACCCCAGAATGTATGATTGCGCGTCAATGCACGTTGTACCCGCGGTATCTCATTTACGGGTATAGATACGCAAATGAGTCATATAATCTTTTTTGTAAAGAAAAATGTGTACTTTATTTCTATTAATAATCCCAAATGCTCTACCATCGTTAGAAAATGAGATATTTGCAAAAAACTGGTCAAAAACAGGGTTCTCGATGTTTGGCCTTCAATATCTTCTGAATCACTATGATTTGACAATATGATTCTTGCACACTCATTGTAGATGCCAAAACTGAAAAAAAAGCCACTTGGTGGATGAAACCTTCTAGTTTTAACGTCACTTTTGTGGTGAATCTGTTTTGAGTACGGTCGCGCAATGTGCATTTAATATCTAAACAAATTATGGTAGTTAAGGATGACAGAGCGTGATAATAAACACGCAAATGTTTTCAGGGCACGTTTTGTCAACTGTCATAAAGATAATATGAGCAAAATTCACACTTCTGATTTTTTTATTCCAGTTGAATTTGTAGAAATATGCAAATCCACATTTTAATGTTCTGTTTTTTTTTTAAGAGTATTATTTACATTCAAAGATCAATAAAATACAAACGAATAGTTCATGTATCCACAAAATGAAAATTGTCACAATTTGCAAGCCGCAATTCATATTTCAAAAATGTTGACACTTTATACGTTACATATTTGCTGCAGGATGATTTAAATAATTTGAGTGCACATTTATTACCGAAATGATGACATTTGTGTTCGCTGTATCAATTATTGTCTCTGATGTGGCACTAATTTTGATGTTACCGCTACATATCACGTTTCATTTCTGCATAAACTATTGGAACGGAACAAGCTAATGGGAATACCGACAACTGTCGTTTCAATTAGCACAGAAACCGTGAGACATTTCTAATTGTGTATTGATTCGTTAGAATTAATTTGATCCTGGAACTTCAATAGGATCGAATTAATCCAGAAGTAAAAAGGAAGCCTAGAAGAAGAAGAATCAATAACGATTTCAAAATTTTTGATATAACGTTAACTGATCTGGTGGAGGCGTCAAAAAAAGCATCAGGGTTGAAAATTCTGGAGATGGTCGTCAGGAATAGGAGTATCGGCACTCGCGTGGCTGCGTGCACTGCGCGAAATTGAGTTAACTCAATCACGACATGTGAACTAACAACCTCATAAGTAATCATAACAAAACAGAATTTTATTTTCCATATAATGCAAACGATCCTTATTTCCTCATTTACATAGTAATTGTTTCCGTACACGTTCCATTTTCTTTATCTTATTCAGATTAATATGTCTATGAGAAAGCCCCATTGGTTTTTCTTCGCTTTTTTAATTTGAAACCCAATCACGTGAATAGCGTGTCGCCAGCCAGTCCGCCACGGTTATCGGGTAGTTGGGATCAAGAAAACCATGTCTGAGATAGACAACGGTTTGTGCAAATGCAAAGTTCTTCGCGAATAACGGATGTGGAGTGTCGATTGCTGAACGTGATGAATGTTGGGCTTTGTGATGCCGAGACAGATTACAAACGGATTTCTGTATTTCTTATTTTGGTGACATTAAAGCGTGTGAAGAATTAATAGAATCTATTGTGTTGAATTTTTTTCATATATGCAAAATGATACCTAAAATATTAAATTTGTGTATGCAGAATGCTTTTAATGAACAATATTGTCATGAACTCATGACAATTTATACCACAAATGCATCCACAATCCATTAGTGCACTCAGCTAGCATATAGTTCTAGTTTCAATTGTAGTAACTTTGTTCAAATAAATAGAGAGATAAATCTATGATAGAAACAGATAATAAAATAAAATCCTTGAGTTGAAGTCTCAGCTATTGGTTCTTCGTTCGATCAAGTCTTATATTGTTTTTTTTTTTATTTTTCATTCTTCGTTAAATAGAGCCCGTAACTTGTGCTGGACTGTATTTCAATTTGGCTTTATTCACTCCCCTTTGTACTTTTACTCTTTTAGCTTCCTTGTGTGCTGTATTCAAGTTGTCTTGTTCTTGTCGCGAATTGTTTGATTAGATTCCTTTCAACATACTCATGATTGTGCTTTTCATTTCAAATTTTTTGTTAATATCGTAATTCTTATATGATTATGTCTTCGACTTTTATTTTTATTGCATTCAATTCTTCTGTCTTTTTTTATGGTTTCATTTTGCAGTTTCTCATGGATGTACGTCAAAAATCATTGTATTGTCGTCTCTACGACCCCTCCTAATCATGAATGTCATATCAGAATAATTTTTCATAATTTTTCCAACGTTTTCTTATAATCCTCAATTTTCTTCAAGCTGCCTTTCCCGATAATCGACCGACAAATCCACAAATAGCTAACGTTCAGATCGAAACCGGCGACTCGTAATGCTTCCTGAAATCACCAAATTTAATCAACCTTATTTGTACAGAAAATGTGACCTAAAAACAGACGGAAACCAATTTTCTTAATGTGTATCTTCAACTCCACACATTTGGACAAATTAATTCACAACACAAACATCATTTTCTGTTCTGTTGTGTCTTTATTGATATTTAATATATCACAATTTCCGAAAATCGTCCTCATAATGATAATAATTAAATACAATATAATACCCTCATGGCGGATTCCACGATCTCGAGTTAAATTAATCCGGTTTAAATGGCTCATTTCCTTGGTAACAATATCAATTTCAGCATTTTTTGTGTCATCATTGGCCAATCAAATAAATTAAATTAAATTAAACCCAGTTTATTGGTTAACTCCCCGTCATATAAACCCAGGTTAATTTAACTCTCGGTCATGAAATCGGGCATCAATGAACTATTCAGAGGGTAATATAGATGAGTAATGCTCAATGTAGAGTTTGAGACTAAAGTTGATATAACGTACAGTTCAATGTGAAAAACCATACACAATACTCAAATAATCTAGTAATTTTTTTCATTTTTCATCGGCGTGTGTAAATTAAGTCTAAATTTTATCATTGGTCTCTTTATTGTTAATGGGTTGGGTTTTTATTTATAGTTGAGTATTTTCATTTTTTTTGTTCAAATTTGGTATATTTTGAGCTCATTTTGTTTTTTAGATTAACTCCAGTTTTATGAGTTATTTTATATTTTGGTTTTCAAATAATTTGGTTATTGCATATGATTTTTTACCGATGTATGTGAATCTAGTTTAAATTTTACTATCGAGTTCTTTGCTAATCTAGGCTTCATTTTTATTATTGAGGAGTTTGCATTTTATTTGCTTAGGAATTTTATTTATTATTGAATGGTTTTCTTTTGGTTGAAACTCTACATATTTTGAGTTCATATTGTTTTTCAAATCAAGGCCAGTTTTATGAGCTATTTGGTTTTCAAATAATTTGATTATTGCAAGTGGTTTTTCACCGATGTATTCTAATCTAGATTTAATTTTGTTACAGAGTTCTTTGTTAGTTTAGGCTTTACTTTTATTATTGAGTTTCTATTCTATTTGCTTATGAATTTTATTTATCATTGAATGGTTTTCTTTTGGTTTAAACTTTGTATATTTTGAGATTATTTTGTTTATTGGGTGAACGCCAATTTTATGAACTATTTAAATTTTTTGGTTTACAAATAATTTGGTTATTGCATTTGTATGTAAATCCTGTCTAAATTCTAATATCGGAGTCTTTATTGGTCCTGGGTTCATTTTCAGTACTGTGTTTGTATTTTATTTGTTTATGAATTTTATTTTATGTTGAATGGTTTCTGTCTTGGCCAAAATTCTGTTTTCCAAATCACTTCTAATTTTATAATCAAAATGTTTTTGTTTTCCAATTATTTGGGTTCTGCATTTTTCATCGATGTATGTAAATTTAGTCTAAATTTCATTATCAGATTCTTTATTTGTTATAGGTTTGTTTTTATTATTGTGTTTGTATTCGCTTATGAATTTTATTTAGTGTTGAATGTTTTTTTTTTCTTGTTTGAATTCTGTACATTTTGAGTTTATTTTGTTTTTTGAATTACCGCTGGTTTCATAAGCTATTTTCATTTTCTGGTTTCCTAATAATTTGGCTCTTACATGTGTTTTTTTACTGATGTATGTGAATTGTGTCTGAATTCCATCATTAAATTCTCTATTGGTTATGTGTTTATTTTTATTATTGAGTTTGTATTTTATTTATTGTTGACCGTTTTTTATTTTTGATTTGAACTCTGTATATTTTGAGTTTATTTCGTTTTTCAAATTGACTCCAGTTTTATGAGCTAGTTTTATTTTCAGATCCACAAATTATTTGGTTATTGCATGTGCTTTTCAACCGATGTATGTAAATCTAGTTTAAATTTTATTATTAAGCTCATTATTGATCACCTATAGGTTTATTTTTATTATTAGGCTTGTGTTTTATTTGCTTACGGATTTTAATTATTGTTGTATGGTATTTTTCTTGGTTTCAATTCTGTATATTTTGAGTTTATCAGTTTTATGGTATTCATTGGTCTTCTCTAGTCTTTTATGTATTTTTTTACCGATTTATTTGTAAATTCAATCTATATATTTATTATTAGGTTTTCAATTTAGTATGAGCTTATTCTCATCATTGAGTTTGTATTTTATTCTTCTACGAATTTTAGTTATCGTTGAATATATTTTTTTCTTGTTCCATTTTGGAGTATTCTGAGTTCATTTTATTTTTCAAATCACCTCTAGTTTTATGAGCGATTTTTACTTCTTGATTTTTGAATAATTTTGTTTGTTTCATTTGCTTTTTTACCTATGTATGTAAATCTAGTTTACTTTTATCATCGAGTTTGTTATTCATTTGCTTATGAATTTAATTTTTTGTTGAATGTTTTTTTTTTTTTTTTGTTTGAATTCTGTGTACTCTGAGTTCATTTCGTTTTCTGGATGAACTTCAGCTCTATGAGCTATTTGAATATTTTGGTTTTCAAATAATTTGGTCATTGCTTGTGTTTTTTCACCTATATATGTAAATTTAGTCTAAATTTCATTATTGGGTTCTTTATTGGTTATGGGTTCATTTCTATTCTTGAGTTTATATCTTATTTGCTTACTGATTCTACTCATTGCTCAATGGTACTTTAATTATTGGTTCGCAGATAATTTGTTTATTGCATGTTTATGTGAATCCAGTCTGCATTGTATAATCGGATTCTTTATTTGTATGGATTGATTTTTATTATTGGGTTTATATTTCATTTGCTCATTAGGTTCAATTTTTGTTTAATGGTTTCTGTTCTGTTTGAATTCTATATTGTATTTTTTTTTATCAGATTTCCTGTTGGTTATGGGTTAATCCTCATTATCGAGTCTGTATTCCATTTGTTCATGAATATTATCCATAGTTTTTTGTTTGAACTCTTTATGTCTTGAATTTGCTTTTCAAATTACCTTTAGTTTTGTGAGCTCTTCCTATCTTTTGGTTTTCGAATAATTTGGTTATTGTAATATATGTTAATTAGGTCTAAACTTTATTATTGTGTCCTTTATTGATTATGGGCCTATTTTTATTTTTGAGTTTATTGATTCTATTCATTGCTCAAACGGTACTTCAATTTTTGGTTCTCAGATAATTTGTTTAATGCATTTGTATGTAAATAGTTTGAATTGTATAATCAAGATCTTTATTGGTTATGAGTTTATTTTTATTATTGAGTTTGTAATTCATTTGCTCATTAATTTTAATTTTTGTTCAAAGGTTTTCTTTTTGTTGGAACTCCGCTTTTCCTCCTTCCGGTTTTCTATTGGTTATGGGTTTATCTTTATTATCGAGTCTGTATTTTATTTGCTCATGAATTCCATTTATTGTTAATGTTTTTTTAAAATTTGAATTTTTTATATTTTGATTTGGTTTTTCAAATTACCTTCAGTTCTGTGACTTCTGTTTATCTTTTGGTTTTCGAATAATTTGGTTATTGTATGTGTTATTTTCATTGTCGAAATATTATAATCGGACTTTTTATTAGTTATGGGCTCATTTTCATCATTGAGTCTGTATTTCATTTGTTTATGTATTTTATTTGTTGATAATATTTTTTTTTAATTCTGTATTTTTTTTTAATTATTTTTAACTCTTGCTTATAATTTTCTTAGTTTAAGAGAATATTTTCAAAATGGTACGATAAATTTTCAACTGTCGCGTGCTTATGTTGTTTAGAATGATCTGAAGTCGCGTGCATTATGTTATCAGTTTGAATGTATCGACGGTACATATAATTAGTGATTTGGAAATGTTCAACTATCTATAATTAATTTTGTCGTCTAATCTTCTTCCAAAGAAAACTACATATTTCTGTTATAGCTGTCAATTTCATTTAGTATTTTATAAAGATTATTATGTCCTGTTATACATAACATATCATCAACGTGACGTATCCATTTGTTGATTTAGAATTTTATGTTTGTTTTATTAATATTTCTGATGCAAAATTAAAGACGCAAATATTAACTTGAATAATATAAATAGCTTTTGCGGTGTTTACACTCTCATTTATACAATGGCAGCCCTGGAATCTCATGAGTTTGGATATGCAACCACAAATTAGGATATCCGCCAGATACACCACTGACGTCATTTGCGAATATCTCTCCAATTAGTTTATTCATTTCACAATAATAGTACCATTAATATGTTATTTGAATAGTCCTGAAAATGCTGTATCATTTGGACTTGGGTGACTTAATTACTAATTTGATCATTTCGAAATTGCTCTCCGTACCACTTAAACTGACATCTTTACCACTTAGTTATTTCAATGTACCTGATATCAAACAGCATGCAGAATATTTCGTGTGAATTTATTTAACATTGATATCTATCTTCATTGGATTCTCCAGGAACGGACCCTTATTCTGAATGAAGATTTAGTGTTTCTTTGAGAGAGATTATCGATTTCGCATTTAATATCATTAAGAACACAGTGTGCAATTTCCTGCTAATAACTACGAGCAACCAAATATCATTTAATATTAATTTTATGATCAAAGTAAAGCAAAGACTATTAAAATCCTTTTAAAGCACTTACCACAGCTATTAAAGGAAATCTGTAGATTGTTGTTGCACTTACCTTATAATAAAATAGCTATAGCTGTAATAGGTAATGTGTTTTAGTACTTTTCAATACTTTCTGTGATAAAATCAATCTGTTAATTGATAATTATAATTTTTATTTGCACTTTGCTTTTTTGAATAGCTGTGAATATTGAGACTTTTAAAATAAAAAGTATGGAACTATTAATATATAAATTAATTGCATGATGTCATCAAAATACTAAATAAAGCGTGAGATAAACCGCACTGTAATAACATCAGAAAAATTTGCTCTTCTTGACAATATCATCTAACACGTATGTAACATGATATCATAATAAACATCTCTAGATGCAATGTCAAAGTCAAGGATAAAATATTTCCTTAGTACAGAGCACTGCGTACCGCTAAATTTGTTTATTAATATGGCTATGCGCCAAGACCACCTGCGAATTCAAGAGATTAACCTATAATCTAAGACCGACTCTGCGGAAAATAAGATCTTAAGACTCCTTTGTGTTAAAGGAATATACTAAATGAGATAATTAACATTTTAATTGGTGGCATGAAGATGTCTGCGAATGCAGGCATCTCGAGGTACCTTTGTCTCTTGAATAAATGCAGACGTTGTTTTGTTTTTAGTCAATGGGAAAGTTGAAGTAATGGATGAATGAAATTAATTTGAGTTTTAATCATTTATGTCTTAAGTAGGAAATACATTGTTAATAAGGTTAGTATGTGACCTCAAGTATCTTACTATGCATCAAATGAAATTTAATTAACATAAATATAATCAGCAAAAGTTGACTCTTCCTCACAAGGTCTGTTTGTACCATCCTATCATAACTGCCTGCAAGAAGCACGTCCTGCAAATAACGATATTTCATCCCGTGTTCAGAAAGTCATTACGGCCACGTTTTTCATTCGCTTTTTGTTTGGAAATGGGCGATTTTCTGAGTGAACAGTCGAACATTTGTGACCAAGCAGGATGAACCAGGTGCTTCTGATGACAAATTTACCTTCAGAAAGAGATATATCTATTGATATATTGACAATATCACTTGCCGTTACAGGACTTGATATTGGAATATTTGTGCACCAAACGGAAGTTCAACAAACAAATACAAGAGTTATTCTTCCATTTGATATGAAAAAGATTCAAGGCTCTAGAGAAAAGTTCATGAATTACTCTTGTTAAACTGTTAAAAGACAAGAAAACATTTGGATTCGAGCACTGAATTTTAATTGAGTAAACTCCCTAAATCGGATATAATGCTCCGAAACCTCAATTGATTCACCGAAACAAAAAACTTATTTCGTACTACTTTTCTTCCCTATTCTTTAGCGGCAAAATCTCCACTCCAGAAGAGGTGGTCCTTTTAACACTACAAATCTCTAGGATTTTCAATTTTAAACGCTGTAATTCCGTAAAAAAAAAATAGTGCCCTATTTTTACAAAATGTGAATCTTGTGTCCCTACTGAGTCAGCACAAAAATTTGAATTTTTTTGAATAACCGGTTCAATCAGAAATAAGTCACAGGAAGTGAGAATACTATTTTTCCAGTCGGATTTTTTAGTTTTGAACTCTGTAATTTCGTAAGGGAAAATGATAGTGTCCTATTTCCATGATATGTCGATCTTGTATCCCTACTATGTTAGCACTAACAATTTGAATTTTTTTCAATCACCGGCTTAGTCAAAAATCAATCATTCATCTTGAGGGAGGATGGATATCATCCTTCCAGTCGATATCTTAGGTATTTAACGCTGTAATATCGTAAGGAAGAATGATAGTGCCCCATTTTCACAATATGTTGCTCTTGTATCCCTACTAAGTCAGCACTAACAATTTGAAATTTTTTAATAAGCGGTTTAGTCAAAAATCACTCATTTATCCTGAGGGAGGATGTATAATATCCTTCCAGTCGAAATCTTAAGTTTTTAACGCTGTAATTGCGTAATTCCACAATATGTTGATCTTATATCCCTACTAAGTCGGCACTAACAACTTAAAATTTTTTTAATCACCGGCTTAGTCGAAAATCTGTCTTTTATCTTAAGAGACTCTGAATACCATCATTCCAGTCGAATTTTTCAGTTTTGAACACTGTAATTTTGTATCGAAAAAAGGATAGTGTCCTATTTTCACATTATGTCAATCTTGTATCCCTACTATGTCAGCACTTACAACTTGTTTTTTTTTTTTTTTCAACCGGTTGAATCAAAATCATTTATCTTGTTGAGGGAGTCTAAATATCATCATTCCAGTCGGATTTTCAGTTTTGAACGCTGTAATTCTGTTAGAAAAAATTATAGTGTTCTACTTTCATTGTGTGTTAATCCTGTATCCATACTTCATCAGCAATTTTTTTAATGACCGACTTATTAATAAATCAATCATTTATCGTGAGCTTCGGAGAATAGATATCATCCTTCCAGTCAAAATTTTTAATTTAAATGCTGTAACTTCGTAAGAAAAAATGATAGTGCCATATTTTCACAATATGTTAATCTTGTACTCCTACCAAGTCAGCACTAAAAACTTGAATTATTTTTAATAACCGGTTCAGTCAGAAATCAGTCATTTATCTTGAAGGAGTCAGAATATCATTATTCCAATCGAATATTTCAGTTTTGAACGCTGTAATTCTGTATGGAAAAATGATAGTGCTCTATTTTTACAGTATAGGGTTGTTAATCTTGTATCCCTACTAATCAGCACTAACAACTCTTGAAATTTTTTAAATGACCGATTCGTTTAGAAATTAGTCATTTTTCCTGAGAGAGGCTGAATATCATCATTCCTGTCGAATTTTTGATTTCGAGCGCTGTAATTTTGTAAAAAAAAATTATTGTGTCTTATATTCACAATCTCTTAATCTTGTATCCCTACTAAGTCAGCACCAACAACTTGAAATTTTTTTCATCACCGGTTCACTCAGAAATCATTTATTTATCCTGAGGGAAGTTGAATATCATCATTCCAGTCGAATTTTTAGTTTTGATCGCTATAATTTTGTAAGAAAAATATTGTGTCCTATATCTACAACATGTTAATCTTATACCCCTACTTAGTCAGCACTAGCAACTTGAAATTTTTTTATCAACTGTTTCAGACAGAAATCAATCATTTATCTCGAGGGAGTCTGAATATCATCATTCTAATTGGAATTTTCAGTTTTGAACGCTGTAATTTTGTATGGAAAAATGATAGTGCTCTATTTTCACAATATGTTAATCTTGTATCTCTACTAAGTCAACACTAACAACTTGAATTTTTTTTTAATAGCCGGTTCAGTCAGAAATCTGTTATTTATCTTGAAGGAGTCTAAGTATCATCATTCTATTCGAATTTTTTGTTTTATACACTGTAATTTCGTAAAGGAAAATTTTAATACCCTATTCTCACAAAATTTTGATCTTGTATCCCTACTAAGTCAGCACTAACAATTTGAAATTTTTTTAATAATCGGTTTAGTCAAAAGTCAATCATTTATCTTGAGGTAGGATGGATATCATCCTTCCAGTCGAATTCTAAAGTTTTAACGCTGTAATTGCTTGAGGAAAAATAATGGTGCCTTCTTTCCAGAATATGTTAATATTGTATCCTTACTAAGTCAGCCCTAACAACTTGAAATTTTTCTAATAACCGGTTCAGTCAGAAATCAGTCATTCATCTTAAGGGAGTCTGAATATCATCATTACAGTCAAATTGTTTAGTTGTGAACGCTGTAATTCTATAAGGAAGAATGTTAGTGTCCTATTTTTACAGTATGTTCATCTTGCATCTCTACTAAATCAGCACTAACAACTTGCAATTTTTTCAATTACCGGTTTCGTCAGAAATCATTCATTTATCTTGAGGGAGCCTGAATTCCATTATTCCAGTCAAATCTTTCAGTTTTGGACGCTGTAATTTTGTATAGAGCAATGATAGTGCCCTATTTTCACAGTATGTTAATCTTGTATCCCTACTAAATCATTACCAACAACTTGAAATTTTTTGAATTACCGGTTTAGTCAGAAATCTGTCGTTCATATTGAGGGAGTCTGAATATTATCATTACAGTTGAATTTTTTAGTTTTGAACGCTGCAATTTTGAACGAAACATTGATAGTGTTCTATTTTTACGGTTTGTTAATATTGTATCCCTACCCAATCAGCAATAACAATTTGAAATTTTTTAATAATCTGTTTAGTCAAAAATCATTCATTTATCTTGAGGGAGGATGGAAATCAAACTTCTAGTCGAAATCTTAAGTTTTTAACGCTGTAATTCCGTAAGGCAAAATTATAGTGCCCCATTTCCACACTATGTTAATCTTGTATCCCTAATAAGTCAGCACTAACAGCATGAAATGTTTTTAATAATCGATTCAGTTAAAAATCCGTCATTTATCTTGAGGGAGTGAGAATATTATTATTCTTGTCGGATTTTTCAGATTTGAACGCTATAATTTTGTGAGTGAAAATGATAGTGCTCTATTTGCACAACATGTTGATCTTATATCCCTACTTAATCAACACAAGTAACTTGAAATTCTTTTAATAACCGGTTCAGTCAGAAATGTGTCATTTATCTTAAGGAAGTCTGGATATCATCATTCCAACCGGATTTTTTAGTTTTGAACGCTGTAATTTTGTAAGAAAAAATTATAGCGTTCTATTTTTACAGCATGTTAATCTTGTATCCCTATTAAGTCAGCACTAACAATTTGAATTACTCTTCAAATCGATTCAATTAAAGGAGGGTTGATAATATCATTCCAGTCGAAATTTTCAATTTTAAACACTGTAATTTCGTGAAGAAAAATGATGGTGCCCTGTTTCCACAATATGTTGGTCTTGTAACTCTACTAAGTCAACACTAACAATTTTAAATTTTCTCAATAACCGGTTTAGTCAAAATT
The DNA here is from genome assembly GCA_963989225.1 of Dromius quadrimaculatus. Lineage (NCBI taxonomy): Eukaryota > Metazoa > Arthropoda > Insecta > Coleoptera > Carabidae > Dromius > Dromius quadrimaculatus. The sequence goes on along the minus strand of OZ022334.1, from coordinate 5,466,292 downwards.
CAATTATTTATCTTGAGGGAGTCTGAATACCATCATTCCAGTTGAATTTTTCAGTTTTGTACGCTGTAATTCTGTATGGAAAAATGATACTGCCATATTTTCATAGTATTTTGATCTTATATTCCTACTAAGTCAGCCCTAACAACTTAAATTTTTTTCAATAACCGGTTTAGTCAGAAATCATTTATTTATCTTGAGAGAGTCTGAATATTATCATTTCAGTCAAAGTTTTCAGTTTTGAACGCTGTGATTTTGTATAGAAGAATGATAGTGTCGTATTTTCACAGTATGTTCAATTTGTATTTCTACTGAATCAGCACTAACAACTTGAAATTTTTTTAATTACTGGCTTAGTCAGAAATCATACATTTATCTTGAGAGAGTCTGAATACCATCATTCTAGTTGGATTTTTTAGTTTCGAACGCTGTAATTATTTTGTATGGAAAAATGATAGTGCCCTATTCTAACAGTATGTGATTCTTGTATCCCTACTAAGTCAGCATTCACAATTTGAAATTTTTTCAATCACCGGTTTAATAAGAAGTCAATCATTTATCTTGAAGGAGGATTGATTACATTATTCCAGTCAAAGTTTTCAATTTTGAACGCTGTAATTTCGTAAGGAAAAATGATAGTGCCCCATTTTCACAATATGTTAATCTTGTATCCCTACTTAGTCTGCATTAAAAATTTGAACTTATTTTAATAACCGATCTAGTCAAAAATCAGTAATTTATCTTGAGGAAAGATGTATATCATCCTTCCAGTCGTAATTTTAAATTTTATACAGTGTAATTCCGTATGGAAAAATGATAGTGTCCTATTTGAATAATATGTTACTTTGTATCTTTACTAAGTCAGCACTAACAACTAGAATTTTTTTTTTAATTATCGGTACAGTCAGAAATCCTTAATTCATTTTAAGGCAGTCTAAATATCCTCATTCCAGTCGGATTTTTTAGTTTTAACGGTGTAATTCTGTAAGGAAAAATGTTAGTGTCTTATTTTCACAGTATGTTGATCTTATATCCCCACTCAATCAGCACTAACAGTTTGAAATCATTTTAGTAATCAGTTAAATTAGAAGTCAATCCTTTATCTTGAAGGAGGATTGATAACATCATTCCAGTCGAAATTTTCAATTTTAAACGCTGTAATTTCGTAAAGAAAAATGCCCTATTTTTACAGTATGTTGATCTTGTATCCCCTACTAAGTCAGCACTAACAATAAGAAATTTTTTTAATTACCGGTTTAGTCAAAAATCAATCATTTATCTTGAGAGAGGATGGATACAATCCTTCCCGTCGAAGTCTTAAGTATTCAACGCTGTAATTTCGTAAAGAAGAATGATAGTGTTCAATCTCCACAATATGGTTATCTTCTATCCTTACTAAGTCAGCACTAACAACTTGAATTCTTTTTAATAATCAGTTCAATCAGAAATTAATCATTTATCTTGAGGGAGTGAGAGTATCATCATTCCAGTAGAATTTTAAGTTTTGAACGCTGTAATTCTGTAAGGAAAAATGATAGTATTTTCACAACATGTTGATCTTATATCCCTATTCAGTCAACAGTAACAACTTGAAATTTTTGTAATTACCGGTTCAGTCAGAAATTAGTCATTTATCTTGAGGGAGTCTAAATATCATCATTCCAGTCAAATTTTTCAGTTTTGAACGCTAAAATTGTGTAAGAAAAAATGATAGTTTCCTATTTCCACAGTATGTCAATCTTGTATTCCTACTTAGTCAGCACTAATAATTTAAAATTTTTCTAATAACCTGTAGAATCAAAAGTTAGTCATTTATCTTGAGGGAGTCAGAATATCATCATTCCAGTCGAATTTTTCAGTTTTGAACGCTGTCATTCTGTAAGGAAGAATGATAGTGCCCTATTTCTACAATATGTTAATCTTATATCCCTACTTAGTCAGCACTAGCAACTTGAAATTCTTTTAATAACTGGTTCAGTCAGAAATATGTCATTTATCTTGAGGAAGTCTGAATATCATCACTCCAACCGGATTTATTAGTTTTGAACGCTGTAATTTTGCAAGAAAAATGATTGCATTCTATTTTTACAGTATTTTCATCTTGTATCCTTACTAAGTCAGCACTAACAATTTGAAATTTTTTCAATAACCAGTTTAGTTAGAATTCAATAATTTATCTTGAGGGAGGTTGGATATCATCCTTCCAGTCTAAATCTTAGGTTTTTAACGCTTTAATTTCATAAGGAAAAATGACAGTGCCCTCTTTCCACCTTATGTTAATCTTGTATCTTTACTTAATCAGCACTATTTATTTGGAATTTTTTCAATTATCGATTTGGTCAAAAATCAGTCATTTATCTTGAGGAATATTATCATTCTTCGTAAACTGTATAAGGCCAGCTTATCCAAACTGTAGACAGAAACTAATATGATTTTTATATCACAGAATGGAGGACGACCGGCTGTCTAACCTAAGGTCTATAGACTCATTAGCCTAAGCTCATTCATCCTTAGAGGAATGGAAAAAGTTCTTGATAAATACTTGAAAAGTGATTTTTTTTTGAAGACACAGCTTCATAGGTATCAATTTGGTTATCAAAAACCCAAATCAACTACAACAGTTCTCCACAGCCTAGCATATAGGATTGAAAAAGCGCTTGGGAATACAAAAATAGCCCTAGGAGCTTTGATACAGTCTGGATTCAAACCATACAGGCTGATAGTAGTAGACGGTCTCACTATTCTTTTCAATGCAGGTTATTTCCTCAAGTTATGAAGGAAGGACGTTAGGATTCTTACAGTAATCTACATAGGCAATCTTACTGTAAAATACCATCTAAATGAGATTGGTATACCAACTGACAGTACTTGACTGCCCGGCAATGAGGAAGATGAAACATCAGAGAACATCATATGTGACTGTCCAGTCATCTCTGGAAGATATTTAATTAAAGTCAATTCGACTTTGCTCATACTCACAGTTCCATACTGTTCCAAAAAGTTACAGAAAAGCATTAATAATTCCAATAATTCTAGATATTAGTACTAAAACTTTACGTTTACCTTCCAATGTCTAAGAATATCTTCAACTCATCAAAAATTCCATTTGATTTCAACATCTCCAATAATCTAAGAAATAAAGCTGTTCTACTTTCCGGAGGATATTTTTAGCTTGTAATTCCCTCCGTTATATTCCAAGTGATTGAAACTAGAAGCATCCTCATCAAATTTATTTCCTCCACTTTTATGACAGAAAATAATTCCTCATCGAGCGAATTCAAACAAAGCTTTGACCTCGTTGAGTGAATTTCAGCAATGACGAGTCATGTTTTTGCAAAAGGGAAGAAAACAGAACTGTTCTGCATCACTAGTTGATAGATTGTCGCTGCTGATGCGATGTTGTGCTGTTTTTATGATGGAAGTTGGCGCCAGGCTTTTTGACATGATCTGATGAATGCGTCGATTCTTTTTTGATTTTTTGGGTAGCTTCAATGTTTTATTGTCGGAATGACAATCGGAAAAAGGCAGAAAAATGTGGTACTATTCATTTGTCTAACCGTTTGTAATTGTCTTTTATTGAAACAAGCTCAAACGAAAGTTTAAGTGTCAAATTATTTATTGATACAACACCAAAAACCTTTTATGTTGAATATTCTGAAACATGTTGGCCCTACCAACGCAACAGAAATCCAAATCTAATTTGCGCGACAGCTACCAGACTAACGATAATTACAGGTGACAATCAGACAACAAGATGAATGTAAACTCGCTACCCTAAACACTAACACAATAACACCCTCCATTTGCATCCCCTAAAATTAACGTACACCGAATTGGTAATTTATTTTTCCCAAAACTATGGTAACAACCACTGGGAGATTTATAAATGCGGCTTAGCACCATGTTTGCGAATAGATCATGGTAATTGTGCTGTATACTTTCGAGAAGAGATCAACGAAATCTAGCGCCCTGAAGTCAACGCCTCAACAAAGATTATAATTAATATTCATCAAGTTGCTTTCTCAAAATGGAAGGCGTTGTCTTGCATTCGTAAATTACTCGAGATTAATTGATTGTATTCAAGGGATTAGATTATGATTGAAGATTCCCGAAGTAGTGACTAAACATTCTCGGAAAGATTAAAACATGGATTTTATTGAAGATCCGATTAACAGAGCTTGGCGTTGCATGTCATGTATTCACATCATTCTATATACTTTTAGATAGCTCATTCCGAATACTGTTTTATCATTTCTGATTCCTAGAACTAAAGTAGACATAATTATTTGCCTAAAAGATTTATGTTTATGATAAGCACTGACAAAAAACAGTGCTTGTGTCAATGGTTCTGGTTCAAATCTCACATACATGAAGTATAAGTATATATCAATGATTTTTTATCCGACACGGGTGTGGCAGACACAATCAGTGCACTTGGTATATTTCCTCAACCTGATCAATTCAATTTAGGCACCTTTTTATTATAAAAATTTATTTTGAGCAATTCTTGAACACTTATTTTTTCCTTGAACCAGAAGTACCTCAAATGAAACAGTGAATGTAATAGAAACGATTCTGATTCGATTGACGACAATATATTCTGGAAGATGGTTCCCGATTATTTGTCAAGCTTGAAAATTTTCATGAGACGATGTAAATCAAGTCAAGAAAATACAGTCGTTATCCTGACAAGCTTCAAGTTGATAGAACCTATCAATTGAGATTTGAGAGCTAGTTTTAATCTTCTAGACTCTGTTGGCGTGTGGATATCGAGGATGCTGCTATAATCCTGAAGGCTACATAAGATCAGCTTGATCGATTTCGTGTCGGTATTAAATCGATTTTATGGCGGAATAACTAAGACCCGATATTGATGGTTCTTCTCAATCCAAGAGAGATTATTTATTATGTAGATTAAGTTTGTAACAGAACTCGATTATTCGAATAATAAATAAAAACAATATACTTTTCGATTAGGAGAGGTCGATATTAGCAGCCTTGGCCTTGTTGTTCATTTCTCAGTCACTGATGCCAAATCAGCATGGCAAGTCACGGGATTGAACATTATTATCAAAATAAATGTTAGTTAGTGCAAATATTGCTCGCGTTGCGCCCATTTTACGGTAGGCAAGGTGGCCTTTTAAAGTCGACTCTCCAAATTCGAGACGACCGCTTGGATAAACCATTAGCCATACGTCAAAGAAACGCCAGATCGGCCAGAAACATCACCGCAGTCCGTGAAAGTGTGCAGGAAAATCCAAGGCAGTCAATTCCATTCAGCTTTTCGCAGACTTCAAATTGCAAATTTTGCGTTGGAACTTAGGCCTACAGCCGTATAACATCTAGCTGACCCAGGAGCTTGAAGTTCAATTACCATAGACAACGCCGTTTGTTTGCTGACTGGGCTCCGAAGCATTTGGAAGAGAACAGGCGATTGTGGCCTTACAATGTCGACTCTCCAAATACGAGACAATCGGTTGGCTAAACCATCAGCCAAAACCTGTACGTCGAAGAAACGCTAAATCTGCCATGAACATGGCCGCGGTTCGTGAAAGTATGGAGGTAATGCCAAGGCAGTCAATGTCACGTCGATTACAAGAACTCGGCTTTTCGCAGACTTCAACTTGGTGAATTTTGCGTCAAGACTTGGGCCTACAGCCGTACAACATCTAGCTGACCCAGGAGCTCAAAGTTCAATGCCCATAGGTAAACGCCGTTTGCTTACTAATTGGACTTCGGAGCGTTTGGAAGACAAGGTACCTTTTTCGATGAATGGCTATGTGAAGAAGCAAAATTGCCGTATATGGGACGCCACCAACCCACATAAGGCTCACCAGGTGGCAATACATTCACGAAAAACTACTGTTTGAAGCAGACTACGTCAAAGGAACGTCAGATCGGCCATTAAAATCGCCGCGGTCCGTGAAAGTGTGCAGGAAAACCCAAAGCAGTCAATTCAACGCCGGTTACAAGAACTCGGCTTCTTGCAGATTTCAACTTGGCGAATTTTGCATCGAGACTAGGGCCTACCGCCGTACAAGATCCAGCTGACTCAAGAGCTCAAAGTTCAATGACCATAGACAACGCCGTTTGCTTGCTGACTGGGCTTCGAAGCATTTGGAAGAAGAATCCCAATTCTCACCGAAATATCATGAATGGTCATGTTATGGCATGACGCCAACTCACATGAGGTTAGTTGGCAATGTATCCACGAAATGGTACTGTTTGGCACGGACTTCAGGCGGGCGGTGTGGCGTCGTTGGTTCGTGCTTCTTTGAAAACGACATTGGTGAGGAAACTATCATCAACGACGAGCGCTACACAGCAATGATAGCCGATTTATTTTGAACCAAATTTAACAAAATGGACGTAGACGACATGACAACGCTTCGTGCCACCAAGCGGACGCTACGATGGGACTGTTGCATGAACGATTTGTGTTTATTGGTTATACCTTGTGGCCGCCAACATTCGTACGAAAAAGGAACGCCAGATCGACTAAGAACATTGTCGCTGTCCGTGAAAGTGTGCAGGAGAACCCGAGGCAGTCAATTCCACGCCGTGCACAAGAATTCGGTCTCTTGCAGACTTCAAGTTGGAGTATTTTGCGTCGGGACTTAGGCCTACATCCATACAGAATCCAGATGACCCATAAGCTCAAAAGTTATAACCATAAACAACGACGTTTGTTTGCTGACTGGGTTTCGAAGCATTTGGAAGAGGAGAGGCGAAGTAGCCTTTCAAATTTGATTCTCCGAAATGGACGCCAGATCAGACAAGAACATCGTCGTGGTCCGTGAAAGTGTGCAGGTAATCCCAAGGCGGTTAATTCCATGCCGTGCACAAGATCTCGGCTTCTCGCGGACTTCAACTTGGCGAATTTTGCGTCGGGTCATGGATTTACACCCCTACAAGATTCAGCTGACCCAGGAGCTTAAAGTTAATAACCATAGACTACGCCGTTTGTTCGCTTACTGGGCTTCGGAACATTTGGAAGACTAGGTGTCGTATATGGGACGCCGCCAACCCACATAGGGCTCACCAGATGGCAATGCATTCACAAAAAAGTACTGTTTGGAGCGGACTTTGGGCTGGATGAACCATTAGCCAACATCCGTACGTCAAAGGAACGTCAGATTGGACATGAACATAGTCGCGGTCCGTGGAAGTGTATAGCACAAGAACTCGGCTTTCGCAGACTTCAACTTGGTGAATTTGGCGTCGGTACTTTGGCCTATACTTGTACATTATCCAGTTGACCGAAGAGCTCAAAGTTAATAGACTGGGCTGGAGCGTTCAAAGAACGAAATGCTTTTTTCGATGAATGGCTATGTGAAGAAGCAAAATTGTCCTATATAGGACGCCGCCAAGCGACACGAGGCTTACCAGGCGGTATTGCATCCACGAAAAGAGACTGTTTGGAGCGTACTTTGGACTGTCGGTGTCGTTAGTCCGTACTATTTCGTAAATGATGTTGGTGAGACCATTATCATCAACGGTGAGCGCTACAGAACAATGACCAATTTATTTTGAGCCAAATTAAACGAAATGGACATAGACGACATGTGGTCCCAGCTTCGTCCCGCACAGCGGACTTTCGCATGAACGATTTGTGGGTATGGTTATCTCCTGCGACCACCAAGATCGTGTGATTTGACCCTGGAAGACTTTTTCATGTGGGGCTTCCTGAAGTCACAGGTCTATGCCAATAAACTGCAATCGAAAAATCAACATAACTGAAATCATCGCTCAAATTCTACTTGATGTATGTGGCAGAGCCATTGATAATTGGGTACTAGGATCCAAGCCACCGTGATATTACATTTAAAATGACTCACATTGGCCTTTCGAATAAGAACTTGCTACCGTCATAAATCGATGAGAGATGGCAACCGGAAGAACTACGCTAGGACCAAGACCAGGATTTGAAAATTTCACTGGAGTGGATAAATAACGATACCAGACCAGCTTGGGAAGATGTTGCACCACATTCACAGAAAGTAAAATTGTATTAGGCGCAGTGGAACTCAATCGTTGTTGAAGAGGACCTCCTGAAACGCCTCATAGACAATACGAACGGTAATGAAAGTAGGGCAAATGATAATCCCTAGGAACAAAGTACCGGAAGTATTAGAAAGGATTCATGATGTATCAGGTAGAGCGTATAGGACACTTTGAAGTCAATAAGAACTTGGAGAGATTACGAAGAAAAAGAAGAGCTTCAATGCGTCAGTACAATGTAGTAAGTACAAGTACATAGTCGTTGTGGTGGACTACTTCATTAAGTGGCTTGAGACTTTCGCTCTACCCAACCAGGAAGCTGTCATTGTCGCTGCAGTTTTGGTTAAAAAGTGCATCTGTCGATTTGGAATACTCCGAGAACTTCATTCGGATCAAGGGAAGAATTTCGAGTCTGCCGTCTTCCAAAACATGTTCTTGGGAATTAACAAAACCAGGACCACTTCAGTATCTCTAGCAATTGATATTAGTTGAAACGATTGGTGGATGGTATTAATTCAGTCCATTAGAAATCAGAACACTTGCAAAAAAAATACCTTGAGTTGCTAAGAAGTGCTAGCGACGTTGATATTTTGTTCATATTCTAAAAGAAATCATCACTTTCCAGGATTTGTTAATTCTATTGAAAGCTTGCTTCTAAAATATCGCCTCAGCACCATCGAATCTCGTGTAGTGTTTATAGGTTGTTTCTTATGTTTATTGTTGCTTTAGTGATTCGTTTAGTACTTTCTGCTGCATTTAATGAACGATGGAACGAATTGTGTTGTTACAGTTGTTCTCAGATGTTTTTGTAAGTGCCAGTTAATTGTTCTGTAAGAGAACGGTTTTGTTTTGAAGGGATCGTCATTCTAAATGTTTTCTCTGGACGACATCTAAATGTATGGAGCTTCCTCTTCCGGAATCTACAATATCCTAATAGGACGTTGTTACGCAAATCCCCTGATTTATCCCCGATCTAGTATCGGATCTAGCGGCTGACCACAGATACCGCCACCAGCGCTCGTTGACGTCATCATTCTGCTCTAGTGGTGCAGCATCAGCAGGATTTAAATTCGTTTCACAGAAACAGGGATGGCGTCACAACGTGCGATAGGTTGACAATGGACAGTCAACTATGTGAATGCCGGACGTTGTCGAAGAGCCATGTTGTTGTTGATAGAGGAAATGGATGTTGGGTGTTTGGATGCAGATGCTGCGGAAGGTCCAGAAAGGGGGGTAGTTTGTTTGGAAGGGTCATGGAGCTGTCGAAATGATAAACTGTGCTGTTAGGATTACTGGAACTAACTTTCAGGTGCTTGTTTGAAATCCATCGTCGGGTCAATTACCTTGTTGATAAATGACAGAACATTTTCTCACCAAAACAAACTCTTAATTTTTGCGGTATTCTCTATGCAAGAGAAACCGATTTGATAATGTGCGAGAATAGCTAAGCCTCCAGCAATAAAGCCTTCCATCTCCATCCCTCGTTGTAATCCTAAATGCCTGAACAATATGTAGGTGTATTTTCCCTGCTCACACATTCAAGAGAGAAGAAAAAGCTCCGGACCGGAAAGGGAAGAAAGATCGTGAGGGTCTGCTTTTGTTGGTAGCGTTTATGGGAACCAAAGACTCAATGTGGATGCCGATAGCGTTTATATTTCAATTGAATTGAACATTTGTGGAGCTTTGTTTAAAGGAGTGATGGGAATGTTTAGCAGAGATCAAACGGATTCAATTTAAATGGATTAACATCGGATTACGAAACTATTTGTTTAATTTCAACTCAGGCTTCTATCTGAGAATTCTAGTGAAATATTTAACATATTTTGTAACTTCTATTTAGTAAAATATTTTTTTTCAAGAAACAATTCATTGTCATCACCGTATAAAGTGAGAAATACAGCTTAAGAATAAAATCATTGCATAAACTTGTTCTGTCCGTACTCGCTTGTTAACATAGGTGTGTTCAATCGTATTTTATATGTTACTAGTGAAGAGTGCTGTGCAGTGAACTCTGAATTTTTCAGTACGTATTGTTTGTTTTTGTGGAAATTCAACGTTCGTGAAAATATGTACCAGTTCCAATATCCGTGTGGCCTGAGGGGCATCAAAAATCCAGTAGAATAAAGGTAGAATATGAAATATATTTGCAATCAAAGCCAACCTGATATTGCTTACTGTACAATTCATTTTGGTAGGGTTATAAAATTCACTAAATTAGGTAAAAAGACTCAGCCTGAATATTATACCTACGTTTAATTATTATTTCAACCAAAGTTGGCTACAAATCTGAAATCCTATCAGTGGTTCTAAAACATATTCTTTTCACATGGATTGTTTCTTTGTGGGGCTAAACCTGAGCCCGAGGCTTCAAGAAGTTAGAATTGGAGCTAATTTTTAGTTCAAGAGGATAAACTTTTCACTTGAAATGATGCTCTGTTAAAGTTGATGCTTTGCACCAGAAAAAATCACTTCTTGCTTTTCATAATTTAAAATGGATAAATTCTGCTGTTAATTGACTCATTTTGCCAATAATCGCCTTTTCATACGTGGGATTTTATTGTTTTTCTGTCATGATTTGAGTACGTCACTCAAAGTGTTCGACATTTTTTGAAACAAATGAGAAAAAGCTTGTTATTAACCCGACAAAAAATTATGACCTGCAGGCTTTCCAATAATTGTGCTTTTAGAAACTTTTACGAGAGTAATGTATCCAAAATGAAGCAAATAAAAATATTGAACAACCCCAAGGTTATATATTCGATGTATTAATTATTGTTGTAACGAATTCGCTTAATTAACGTTTGGAATACTTCGAAATAATTCTAGCAGTCTCTCGAAAGGCAGTAGAATTGTTCCAAGCCAACGCAGGTGAAAGAAATCCACTCTGTCTATATCAGAGGCTCCCAAACTTTTTTTTCTCGTAGGTCACTTACAAAATTTTACTGGTTTCGGTGAACCCCAATTTTTTCCTCGCCTAAGTAGACCCGCGTCAAGTCTCCTGAGGACTCTAGGAACCACTTTGGAAATCACTGGTCTATATTAAGGACCTCGTCGTTCAATTGAAAGGTCATAGAATAAATCGAACAGTCGGAGAGTAAATAAAACTACGAAACAGGTCAATATAAATTTGAGTAACATAAATATCCCTTCACAAATAAATACATTTAAATTTCTATTTATAATAGTGTTTTGTTTGTTATCTCGAACCTAAAGGACATTAATTGTTGCTGTTTAGGCAAGGAGAGTCAATAGAAAATGTACGACACAATAAAATTAATTGCAAATTATAACATTACAATATGAAGGTTCTATTTTTTTTTTTTTGAGGTCAAGGGATAATTTCATTCTATTCTATATGAAAAGTGGAATAAAACGCTGTAATTTCAAGGTCTAGAACGTTTAAGCGCCGCCAGTTTATAACCGCCGGTTCGGCGCAGCCGTTTCGTCACAGAACCTGTTCAACACTGGCCGGTTCATAACCAGATTAATTATTTGAACTATGAATTTAAGCTCGACGTGTGAAATTTTGCATAACTTGAAACAGTGGTTTTGTTTTCAACCAGCGGTGCTTCGCACAAAAATAAACGAGCGGGCTAATCAAACTCGACGTGTGGAATCTTGGGTAACTCGAAACAGTGAGTTGTTTTCAATCGGTGGCGCTCATTTTGAGATTCTATAACAAGTTAGATGTTAAATCATTCAAAAAGCATGATTTTGTGATCGAAAATACTCCACAATTGAGTTTTCCGGGAAAAAACCTCAAGATTTTTTTCTAAGAATCATTACATCCTCACCTTTTGTGGCGTACGCTGCGGAGGCTGAAATAGATATAAAAAAAATAGCTAAAAAAGATTTTAAGTTAAACAGTTTTATTTACATCACGAGCTATACCAAAAACTAGAAAATAATTTAGACACAAATCTGGAACTTCTTGAGATTCTGACGTCTGGTAAGAAGTCGTGCAATACTAGCAGTGCTGTCTTTTCGTGTTGGGAGCGAAGGGACCTTTTATGTCGCTGCAACTATAAATTTCATGGCCAGTTTCATTGCTGTTTCAGAAATTCAAATAGTCGCATCAATGGAGACTTATGATTTTAAAATTTCACTATGGCCATCTAACGAGCGTTGATGCAACTTCTCAATGGCCATCTAGCATATGCTAACTAAAGTTAGTGACTTTTTTGATGTTTGCAGTGACAGTTATCACGTGATCAAAATAAATCGCTATCATATAACATGCATCAAGAAGCAGCTTAATATAAGTATGATTTATCCAGTTCATTTCCGAAAGCGACTGATTATTGTAAGGTAAATAAAAAAATTCCAATCTATTATGTTATCAATCTTCAAATATGTAACTCTGTATACATACATTTTTTAATATATAGGGTTGATTAATAAATATATGTACCACTGAGAGCGGTCATAACATAACTACGATAAGAGAAGAAACAAAACTGCGGCAAGGACTATATTGCTCATCTCATTGGCTTTGGTTATGTTGTCCTGAGTAGGGCGCGGGTTTAGTGAAGAAAGACGGCAGTTTAGCGTATCTAGATGGTCCTGGTACATTAGCGCGCTCTGTCACCAAGCTACCTTTCTTTCTCTATTCGGGTAGCGGCGCGGCGGTGGAACGGTGGTTAGCGTGACGTCAAAATAATAAGTCCTCATTGATTGCATATTTTAAAGTAAAAGCTGTCTTTGTCAAAGTGACAGCTGTCATTGTCTAAGTGATAGTTGTCATTGTTAGAGTGACAGCTGGCGGTTATATTTTACTCCTCACATAAAATGAGTATTTTTGAAAATGAAGAGTCCTCTTCTAGATTTTCGGGGTCTTTAATTCTTTGCAACATACTATTGATCGCCGGAAGTGTAATTTAAAGATTGTAACGTGGATTCCGCTAATTATTCATTTTTGATTTCTTCTAAGCTTATCTCCCCGTTGATGAAATTGATACCAAACTAGACATTATTTGAATGGTTTGTAAAAGAAACAGTTCATAATCGTTTAAGTATCGTCTTCGACACTTCTATTAGAATTATCTCCACAAAAAAAGCTTTAATTCCATACTAATCACGATAGAGATAAATTATTTATTTAAAAAAAATAAAAAATTGACGAACGTTTGCATGTGATGTCAAAATATAAATAATAACAATCCTAATTTCATATTATGATTCTTATTATTTCTTTGCTTCAGAAAAATGTAGCGAGTTTTATAATAATTTTAATTTTAATAATAACAAATGAACCGCTGATATTTTTGAAAAATGTTTTATGGGAATGTTGCGCCAAATCATTCAAGGACTAATTTTAGTTATCTCATATTTTATGATAAATACTACCGTTTATAAAATAAACGCAAAAAACTAAAAAGCTCCTCTAGTAAAGTTGTAGTACCACTGTTTAAAAAAGTACATCTACGAACTTGAAGCTAGCTTTTTGATGAAAAACTTAAATACAAAATTTCAATCGAAAATTCGTACGCGTTCTCAAGTTATCGTGCTTCCAGACAGACCGATTTTTTTTTTAATCATGGATTTCGGGTTCAGTAGGGTCTAAAACGTGAAGATTCATCAAAATCTTGAACTATCAAAAAACCACGATTACAGTTTTTTCCCTATTATATTTTATCTTGTATTCGACACTAGAAGACAGCACTGCTAGTATTGCACGTTTTCTTACCATACGTCAGAATCTCAAGAAGATCTAGGGTTGTGTCCTAATTATTCTCTAGTTTTTGGTACAGCTGATGATTTTAAACAAAACTGTTCAGATATGAAAATGATAAAAGTTTCGCAAAATTATATATTTAGGAGTCGGTTTTAACATCATCCTAAACAGGGCAGCAACTGTAGATACATGTTTTGTTCTTATTGAGATTTTTCTCTTTCATGAACTGTTTTAAATGTCGTTTTATAGTATCTTATATTTCCGATAAAATTTATAACAATTCAAAATTAATAATTAGGAGTGGCTTTGCAGTTTGAAAATTGGAAATATCTTCATAATTCTCTCGAATGTTTATAGTCGACATGATAGTAAAATTTTGGCGTAATTCAGTGCAGAAATCATATCCAATAAGCTCCTCATTTTTAGATCTTTTGGAAATAGCTCGGGCTCTACAGATATATTTTTTAATAACATCAGGTTAATTAGAAATGTTTCTTCCATTTATCAGGATCTTGTATTTCAGATTGTATAAGTACGTGATCCATAAATTTGTATCTGACTACCTTTAAATCAACCTGTGCGTGCAGTTTTTGAAACTGATTTTCCACAAAATATTCTCAATTGTGTGCAGCTTTGAGCTTCAGAGTATATTTGATTTATTTAAAACGTGGTACCATTAGTTAAAATATGCCACTTATATTCGACTCTTCCACGCACTTAAATATATTGTATTGTAATGAAACTCAACTTGTTTGTAGGCTCAATGAATTTATTTTCACTTAATGTATTTCGAGCACTTTAGCATGATAAACAACTCCACTAATTTTTGTATTTTAATATTTTCTTACAATTTTTTGACGTCTGTAGGAAAAGTTTTGTATGCAACTCGTGCGCGAAGTTTCTTTGATGCTTTCGTTTTCAACCACCGAAGTATAATTTCGCACAATTAGATACATGAAAAACTATTATTACTTTACACTTAATTTTGGAAGCTATCAAGTACACGATGTGGTCCTTCATATAGGCAGAGGAAAAGGCTGCTAGAATCATCCCGAAATGTTCCAAAATTTGATCAAATAAATCCGTTACAGGATGTTCGCTCCACGTGATTGGAAGTGTATCAGACCTTAATATCCTAACATCTCCTGAATTTATCATGCCAATTGAATCAATTTATTGATTTTCTATTTACCGGCGTCCGACAAGCTGCAGATTTGATGAACTGCAGCCAACTGCTGGTAAATCTTTTAAATGTAGGTTGAAAGGAGCTTACATGTGAGTTGAATACTGGATGATCGTTATTGACAGTGGTGGCGATTTAGGGAAGATTAAAATTTTATTCTAGCATATAATTTTTTGAAGTAATCAACATCATTTGATGGTTCAATATTATCCAGACTTAACGGAAATATCTATCCATATCGTCAGTTTGATTATCTGGAGGAATCTAGTACTTGATATCTGTTAAAATCATCTAACAAATTCCCGCGTTTCTTTGAAAAGCATTCCATTGAAATGTCTGCTTTATTCAAGAGAGCTTTGAAGTTCAAAACTTCTACGTCTCTGTATAACTTTATTGCTACATTACGTATTGATACGTACGATCGAGGATAGAATTCAATATTCCGTGAAAAGTCCACAAGATAAGAATATATTTAGTAATATTGATTTTTTTTTCAGGTAAGAGTTCATGAGCTTGAAGGGAAAATACCATTGCTGGTTGTATTCGTAAGTAAAATAACTTTTTTATATTATGCTTTGAGGAGTAGGTGTTTAGGCTCAAATATTTGAGGCTTCATAAGAGGCTCTGAAAATAAATTGAACAGTGTCGTAGCTAAGGCCGGCAACGGCGACGATTTGGCGCAAAGCTATGAGTTTGATTCATAATTTTGCGCCAAATCGTCGCAGACACTCGATTTTTTGTGCAAGCGAAAGGAAAATAAATAAACTTTATTTTCTGGTTCGTGAGTTGAGCCCACGATTTTTCTGCGCCCGAACAAATATATTTCAGACTAGTATATTTTTTTGTTGATAACGTCTTCATTGTACCCAATTGGAATACTATTCAATCTCTGCTTGCAAATTACAATTCCGCTAATGAAAATTGGCTTCAGAATGCTATGCAGCCTTAATGAGTCAGATTATGAGTTGGTAATTTGTCGGTAAATCCTAAAGCACATAAATGTTGCTGATTAGAATTCAGTGCACATGTAAAGTACCAGTAACTTGACTTTGATATATTTACTTGATTTAAACTGCATTTTCTGACAGCTCGAAGAACTTGAAGTGTATTCTGCATCTTAAAGGTGAAACATCATCCGAAATAACTATTTTAGCGCGAAATTTGAAATGATGAATTTTGGAGCAATATGTTTGATGAACACTTTCTTATAATAAATTAACAAAGTTTTTTGTGACGTGCATATCAAAAATTAGATAATTTCTCAGAGTTTCATTATGTCTGCCATAAATCCGTATAAAATAAGTGCTAACGTATAAAATTAGTGCTAACGTATAAAATTAGTGCTAACTTATCAAATTAGCATGCAAATCCGATATCTCAGAGACTTTTATCACTCCTTATCTGGAAAAAATATGTATACTAGGTAATATACTTATAGCTATCATATAAAAATATTCATGAAAATTGAAATTGAAATTTTCGAAAAAAAAAAATTGTGCTAGAAATACCCAGTGGGGCGGTGCTTTAGATGTGATTCAGTGGGTGTTTGTGGATCTTGTAAGATGGTTCTTGAAGTATGAATTTGTCCCAAAGGAGTCTAATTTTGAATCGACTGTTTCTCTGTTGTTCATGATGTAGGCAGCCTCTTTGAATTTCCTCTTGAAGGTGTGCTTTCCTTCAGCTATTATATTCGCCTGATCCCAACGAATTCGGTGATGATGATCCCATGCGTGGTCTGCAATGCCTGATTGATCAATCTGGTATATTTCTTTCCTGAATCGGGTTGTTGGTGGTGGTCAGTTGTTGAAAATACATTTTTCAGTTTTGTAGTCGTCTAAAATCTTGTCTCTATATTGAATTTGCTGCCTGCTCGTTTCATTTTCTTGGAAACGCCTCTAATGTATGCCTTTCTTTTTCTGCTTCTTCTGTGTGGGTGTCATCTTATGCTTCTTTAGAATCTTCTTGATTCTATTCTCCGGGTAGTCATTTGTTCCCAGCGTGTTGCAGATTTTCTACACCTCGATTTTGTAGCCTTCCTCCGTGTTGCAGTAACTTTTTGCTCTATCCAGTATAGTCCGGGCCACTCCGATCTTCGTCGCTTCTGAGTGATTAGATTGGAAGTTAAGATATCTTCCTGTATCAGTTGTGATATTATTCCCAGTTCTTTCGATCAACCCGTCCAGAAAAGGTAGACGTTTCTGGATTAATTTTTCCATTGTGAATTTGATGCTGGTTCTGAGGGAATTAATAAGGACGAAAAATACCTGAAGATCTCGTTCACTTTGAACTTTGATTCCAGGTGATAGATGTGTCATCTACGTATCTCACCCATTTCTTTGGTCTAACCTGTGCTGTTTTCATGGCCATTTCTTCAATGAATTTCATATATATATTGTCTATAACTGGAGAAAGTGGTGATCCCATTGGAAGTTCGTTAGTAAAAGTCGGAGAGAGCTTGGAAGTAAGTGGTTTACGATTGCCTCGACAGATAGATTTGTTCTGTTCTCTAAGTCTTTATCCTTTTTTAATCTTTCTTCTATGATTCTGATGGATTCCTGGACCGGTACGTTGGTAAATAAGCTTTCTACATCAAAGCTCACAAAACTATAATTCAGTGCTCTTCATAATCTGGATAAAGTATTTTGGATCCTCTATGAATGTGTTGCTGCCTTCAGTCAGCGGTGATATGATGGGTAGCAGCTGATGATAGGTCTAAGAGGTGCACCCTTCTTATGGATTTTTGGTTGACCATATAGATAAGGCGGCTTGCTGTTGTGTGGAGTGAGTCTTGAACTTATGTTAACATCTAGATGTTCATCAGGTTTCTTCAGTGTTAGATATACCTTTCTCTCTATTTTGTTGGTTGAATATTTCTTCAGTTAGGAATATGAGTCTTTCGCAAGGGCTTCATTGATGTTCTGTATGTAGTTATCGTTATCCAAAATAACTGTTGCATTACCTTTATCTGCTGGTAGTATCCGAATGGTCTTGTCTTGATACAGTGTTCTAATTGCCTTGGCTTCCTCCTTTGATATATTAGGCTTTAGTTTCTCCATTTTGTCCAATGTCCTTCTTCCTGTCCATCGGTACTCGTCTGCTAGAGCTTTCTTGGAGGCGATTGCAAAGTTGAGTCCTTTGTTGAGTACGTTCTCCTATTGGGTGTTACAGAATAGAATGCGCCACTCACGGTTTTGTAGTGTACTAAAAATAATGGCGTGCATTAGGTAGAAATGTCAAAGAGTAGAATGAGAACAAAAATTGAAAAATATCCTGCTAATCTAAAAGAATCCCAAATTCCATAAAATTGAGAACCTAAATATTGGAAGTGCTGTAAAGAAAACTCAACGTCTTTGCATCGAAAAAATGGTTCCTGAACGCATTGACAGATCTAAATTGTAATATTGTGATTTACGCAACTAAAAATGAAGTTAAACGATGATATATCATCAAAAGAAGTTTACTCCAAGCAAAATAAACGTTGTGATAGTTTAAATTAGATTACCTTAGAAACTCTATGTGGTTTTATGTGGAATACTGAATTTTCAACCTTCGTGAATTGATAATAAAAGTATTTTCTTTAATACTCTACTTAAGTAAGCATTAGAAATTCAATCAGATCCGCAACTAATTTTGCACATTTTTTCAGGTTAGTGCAATGTAAAAAATAATTTTACATTTTACAATTTATTTATTATAAAAATCTTATTGATGAATCAAATTATTGATCAATTTCATGTAGGATTGATATTTATTCAATTATACTTCAATTCAGTCACATCTATAACTAATTTTACATATGACAGCTCAGTCGTTCCGTATATTATCACTAATTTTGCGTTTATTAGCTGTTCAGCTTAGACAATATTCTGCAAACTGGCCATCAATTGAAGAAGCTTCAATATATCATGCAATTGAGCTGACAAAATCATTCACATTTTGTGGAAACGTCAAAAATAATACGTCACGTCTATACATGCAATGTTAATTTCTACCTACTGACGCTCATATTGTTTTTGTTAACAGCGCCGCCAACGGATGCTGTAAGTCCCAATTGAATAGACAGTGTTTTCTATGAAAGACTAATCACAGTAACTTTGCTTCCTTCAGTGGTCTGGGTATCCTTTCCTTTATTTTCTTCGATCAGCTATTTCAATTTCTCTTCATGTTTTATGGCTTGGTGATCAGAAAATCTCTTGGATTTATCAAATATAGATCGAAAAATAAATTTATAGTCTTCTTCCTCTATGGTTTATTATTTTCGTCTCTCTACTTCCTTGGATTGGTGTCTTTAATTGAAGTCCCTTTGGCACTACACCGTTGTCGGCGTTGTCCCTGGCACTCCGGCGAAAATCCACATGACTTTGTTCTTCCGCGATCTTTACTTGTAGTTCCTCGTACTTATGGAATTGTAGATTATATCTATATCCAAAAAGTAAATATATTTGAATAGTTTTTTTTGACGTCGGTCACTTCATTTTGAGCTCAAAATTTTTGATATTTTGGGTACTTCCCTGATGTTCTTTAACACTTTTTTTTATTCTATATCGAAATATACAAGCTCAATTTTGGGGATAATATATTTTTTGAGAGTAATGTAAATTATACTTCCCGAGAAATAATTTTTTCTGTTCGAATCATAGATTTTGTTCTAAAGAAACATCAAATGAACAAAAAAAAGTATATCTATGGTATTTAAAAATTATGAGCAATTTTTTACAAAATTTCTCGGAGTTTCAGCGGCAATATATTTTAAAATAATAATTCTTTCTTAATAGTAGAATTATTCTGTGGCGCTATCTAGTATCGTCATGTTGAATTACATGACAGCTGTCAATGGCTTGCTAACCTCACTGAATTAATTTTATCATTTACTTATTTATTGAGTAACAAATAGTCTATGGCTGATTTTTAGTAACAAAATCAATTTTGAATATTTGCCTCGAGCTCTGTTTGATTAAATGTTATGTATTATATATTTTGATATTGTATTTGGCTTCACATATTTGAATATCAATCTTTCAAGAACCGAAAAAATTGGTTTTAATTGTAGTTTTACCGATCTTGTCATATTGATAAGAAGAATGGAGCGGATTTCTAGTAATTTGACAAATCTGATTCACAATGTTGCAGTTAGTTCATTGGATAAATACATTAAAAATTGAATTTAAATCTAAACTTATCTTTTCTAGCTTTCTAAATGCTACTATAGCTGAGAGTGTACAGATGAGAATTTGAAGTTATCAATATCATAGTTATGAAGTTGTATGAAGCGACAATGTATTTTATTCATTTGTTATTCCACAAATAATAATGCTTAACTCGAATCTGCATTACTCCCAATTTTCAGCGGCTCATATAATTTTGATGGCTTCGTTATTCGTGAGAACTGTTGCATTTGGGACTCAGAAAATCCACGAGTGATTGTTGAGAAACAAATGTATCCACAACGTGTCACTGTTTGGTGCAAATTTTGGGTTGGAGGCATAATCGGACCATTCTTTGAAGAAACAGCTGATCAGGCAAAAACATTACATGGTGCTCGCTATCGCGACATGATAATCAAGTATTTTGTGCCTTAATTGTAAGGTATGGATGTGAACGACATGTAGTTTTGGAAATTGAGTGCTGTATCAACGAAATTCGATCAAACTTAGTATGTAAAACAGCCATGGAAATTTCTACAAGATTTTTTTTTTATTGACGCATATTTTTTTTGCTCTTGAAAATAAGTAGTACTATATACGAGAAATTTTGGCACGGAGGTGTGCCTTTGTTTCACTAAATGTTGAATAAACAACTAGATAGAGAAATATCACTGAATTTCAGGTATTGACTCAATCCTAGAGTCCTTTTTGAAGTAAAACTCATTTCCATAAAAGACGCCGTGTACACAGCGAGCATTGTGCACATCTTTTAATTTGTATGCAGCATAATAAGAAAAGTGCTGAATAAATTCAAGCAATATTCTTTTTGCTTTTGCCTTAACTTTTCACTGCTAATGTACACGTTGCTGGATTTTAAACTTAAAACGGAACTTATAGCTTACTGTAAGCTGTAAATTGTCTACTTCAATTAGTTGTATAAATTAATCTCGCTTATACACAACTTGCTTGGAAAGTTGAATCTTTGGATGTTTGAATAAATCAATTGGTTGCTGTGAAGCGAAAATTTTAATTTTCAAAACTTTGAGATGTTCACAAAGGACAATATTCATTTAAAACTCATTTTGACATGTTCAAAGTAATTTACCCTCATCTGCATTGACCAAACCACATCAATAGCAAAGTATCCATTATGCCCCCTTTTCGAATACATATTTCATCTTTGCTGTCAACGCATGTCTTTGTAGACCCGTTTCAACCCAAACTACTTTCTAACTCAAAACGGAAGAAGAGGATGCGGTCGGATGATGAGGGTGGCAGACCGGAAATAAGGAAAAGAGATAGAAATAGTGAACGGTCGTCTGTCGGAGCTTAATTAAAATTTGTAATTATTTCGCCAAGTGTTTGTTGTGTCTCTTGAATGCTGTCTTGTAGATAGAGGTATTACTGCATTGTTTATGTTCTGCGCTCGGTTGTAATTTCGAGGCTGTTAATGCAAAGTTTCTAGAGCTATAGACATAATATTTATTTAGTGGAGTTGTGTTAGACATTGTTCTAATGTTTGGGTCGCTCTAAGCACTACATATTAATGCAGTCTGGTCTGATAACCAGTTCTGTTATTACCGGACTATATTTCTGGTATCTCTTGATTTTGAAACCAACTTGAAATAATTTTGGAAGGAAAGGTAGGAAGGATCAAGTGTAATAAATTTCTTTGTCAGCCCGAGATTTGTATCTCTATTAAAAGTACAAAAACACAACTCGAGATGACTCTGCTATTAAATGTAATGGTATTTTGCAAATTAGAATGGTACCCAAGCTTGTTCAAGACAAACAGCCCTAGAAATAGTAAAAATAGAAGAACCAAGCGTACTGCATTTGTTTCTTTGTTTAATTGGAACAACTGAGGTAAAATAAACACGTTCTATTTAAGTGCCTCTTGCAAGTTTTAAAAGCTGCAACAGAAATGCAAATTATTCATGATTTAATTGATTTAGAAGTAGGAATGAATTAAGAGCCATCAGCACAATTTATCTTCGCTTATTTATGAATTCTGTTCAATTAAACTTCAATTCCACCCCCATCTTCCATTTCATGCATAAAATATAATCCGGAAATCAAATATACAACAAAAAAAAACTACTCAATTAAAACAAATAGACAAAACTCGAGTCCTCATTTCAAGTGGCTGCTATTGATGAAAATGTAGTGAGATCCCTTCTCCATGTTTGAGGAAGTGTGCAGCGCATATTGCTTCCTTCCCCTAGCTTCCGGACCTGTATACACAATTGAGTTTGGCCCTTGAATGTTGAATTCAGGGCACGTGTGCTATTTAGCTTGCATTGTCTGTCCCTCCCATAATTAATACATTTCTGTCATTACGAGGATTAAGTCAATTTGTTCTGATTTAAATTCAATTAAGTGATTTGGAGGACTTTCTTGCTATTTTATGAAGCAAACAGAGGAGAACTACCCTCACATCTAAAAAATTGTTTCAATTAGAACCGTTTTTAGGATTTCCTAACTTTTTTCGGAAAGAGGGTGAATTGAAAACGACGTCCTCGTGGCTTATGCTACGGGAGGGAAAAAGAAAAATTACTTGCTTGGACTGTTTACTACATTATTTCAAGCTGCTAGCTGGTCTTAGTGTTCCTTGAGCACTTCTTATACAGTGTGAACCCTCTTGATTTTTGTTTTTCTGTCTCATTATCGAGCTTTCGTCATACACCACCTTTCTATCAAACTCCAGGCTTTTTCTCCAATTTTCAACTATTCCGCTGTCCAATTCTTGTAAACAAACGGCACACTCATTCTGCGTAGGGTGGATCTGGTGGATCCAGTAAATTTAGAGAGGTTCGCATTAAAGCTTCCATTCCAGAATCTGATTGAGGTAATCATCCCAAAATCCTTCTAAGAGTATCAGCTCTTTAAGCTAATTACTTCTGTTAATTTTTTTTTTCATTCTGCTTGCCAGCTGTGATTTACTCCAGCATTCCTTGTGTTCCCACTAAAATAGTTTTCCATCTCCTCTGTAGCTTACTACTATGTTTCTTCGGGCTACTTTCGAATCATAACGATTGTATAATGTGCCCAAAAACCTCCTCTGGCTTGACCTTGAGTTCTCTCGATATGAGAGGGAAGATTTCCGCATTTCCTTATCGTTACACTCAAGTATTTTATAATGCATTTGAGTGTCACAATTTGTTCTCCTACCTGAAACTCTACTCCTCATTTTCTCGGACTATATTACTGCCTTTGTTTTGTGCTGACCCAGGTCTAGTCCAGATTCTATCACCCATTCTGTTATTTTATATATTGCCCTATTGGCATTGCATTGTCTTGGTGAAGAATTATTCATCATTCAAGGTTTATTTGTCGAAGCTCAACAATTATTTCCGGCAAACAAATTATTGTGTACCAATTGGCAGATAGGAAAGAAAGACTATGTACAGCATGTCGGAGGAACACAAACAATACATGAAGTAACAAAGACACAAATTGACCATGTTCTAGTAACAAAAAGGAAACAACCATCAATATTTGACGTAAGAACTTTCAGGGGATAAGAAACAAGATAAAGAGGAATAATAGAAAAAAAACAAAAAAAAAATTAAATGGAATATAGAGGACTTGAATAACGAGGATATAAGAAAGAAATACATTACAATACAATACAGAATTGGAAAACAATCTAAAAAACGAAAATGTGAAAGAGGAGAAAACAGGGAAAATGGTTGAACACTAGAAGATGATAAAAAGTTGAGAAACAAACGTAATAAAAATATCTAAAAAAAGAAGAGAATATGGATAGAGAAAAAAATTATAGTCATTGAAGAAGAAAGATTGAAAATAAACACAAAGAAATTCTATAAAGAATCAAACCAACAGAATAAACATACGGAATAAAGGACAAAATGGAATTTCGTCAGAAAATGACCAACAATACAAGAAAGTGTAGATGGAATTCTTCAAAGATCTATTAACTGAACCAGATCAAGAATCATAAGGTGATACCTTAGAAGTAAGTGAAATAGAATTACCAGAACCTACTCTAGACGAAGTAAAGAAAATTATGAGAAACATGCAAAACGGTAAATCACCAGGAAAAGATGAAATTAACAAGGAACTAATAAAATATAGAGGCAAAATAGTCCTACAGCAAATGCATGAGTTTATAATAGCAATATGGAGGAAAAAGAAATGCCAGAAGATTGAGAAATAGGACAAATAATAACTATACACAAAAAAGGAGACCAGTCAGTATATCAAAATTATAGACGAATCAAACTTATAAACACAGCGTACAAAATAAATGTAACAAGAAGGGCTATCTGGCAATATCAATGTGTTATTAATTATTGATTTTAAAGGGGCATACGACTCAATTAAAAGAGTAAATTTAATGGCAGCTTTAAAAGACTTGCAAGTACCATGAAAATCGAGAAGATCAATAGATATGACCATGAAAGGAACAAAAATAAGCATTAGGACTCAAAAAGGAGAAGCAGAAGAAATAAAAATAAATAAAAGAGTAAGACTTCAGCCACGTTATTTAATTGAGTCTTAGAGCACGCAATGAGATATATAACAAAAGGAAAACTCAGAACAAGAGGAAGATAAATAATAGCATACGCAGATGACATAGCAATTGTAACAAATAATAGAAAAGTGATGAAAAAAATTGAAGAATCATCTAGATGATGGAAGCGCATTTTTGACAGCTCATGAATGCTTGTTACTTCAGAGATTTCGCAAATTACCATCTCTTACAATTACTGAGCTTGAAATCAAGCAGTTTGGGCAAACTTACGAAACAGCAGCTTCCATTTAGTACTAGTTTCAAGTTGACTATTTAATAGGTACATAATTTATACATGTACAAACTCAAAAATACCTCTTAATCTTCATTGTTTAGTTATTGACTGACAGGAGGTCAAGTGCTGTAGCTTAAAATGATAATTTGATCTTTATCAAAGCTATATAAAAAAATACACCAAAAGTGAACAAATTTTCATCCAATAATAATAATTCATTCTAATAAGCTTCAAATTCGCGTCAAACAAATCATTGAATGAATCCCGGACAGATTTGACAACTGTATATAATAATAGTGACACCCGCGGCGAAAGTTGTAACCAAATTTTTATCTACTTTAATAAATTTTAGTTGCCATATCCCTAATGTCATAGATATCTATGGACATTGTTTCACTTGAAACAATTAATTGAATAATTCAATTTTCCACAATCACTGAGCTTGAATTAAAGCAATTTGTGCAAGCCTACGAAAAAGCAGCTTTTATTTAGTACCAGTTTCAAGTCTGTAAATAGTATAGTTGCTGAGATCTCAGCGTCACGCCAGCCAGCCAGCCAGCCAGCCAGCCAGCCAAAGTGAATATAATAGCGCTTTTTTCGGAAAAATGTGCTAAAAATACTGGAGGAAATAATAATAGAAGGGACGAAAATAGGGCTAGAAATAAACAAAGGAAAAACCAAAATAATAATTATTGGAAATAAGGTAGAGGAAAATACGAGCAAGTAAATAAATTTAAATATCTAGGAGTATTGTTAACGAATAAAGGAGACAAAGAAATCGGAATAAAAGAAAAAAAACAGCAACAAATGAAGCCTTCCACGCAAACAGAAAGCTTCTAGAAAAGTGCAAAAATGAGAATATATAGAACCATAATAAGATCAATAACATTATACGCAACGGAAACAATGACAGTGACAAAAAAGAACGAAGAACAGTTGGGAACAACTGAATGGAAAATAATAAGAAAAATATTAGGACCTATAAAAATAACAAATACAGAATATAGAATAAGAATGAACCATGAGATTGAACAAGAACTAAATGGAGAAGACATGGTAACAAGAATAAAACAACAAAGGATAAAATGACTTGGGCATGTATGGAGAGCTAGCGAGCAAGATACAATCAAGTCAATAATGCAGTGGAGCTCTAGAAGCAAAAGAAGAAAGGGAAGGCCAAGATCAACGTGAATAAAAGAAGTAGAAGTAGACACACTTCAAAAACAGGTGACTTTTGTCGTATTGTCTTTATTTTGGAACACCAATTAAATCCACGATTCGTCACCATTTAAGTTTTTAGAGTTGCCAATGTTAAATCGACCTGAAGTTATAGATATCCAATGAGAAACTATTTTTTTACACACAATTCTTCATGCAATTTTTTTTAGAATTGAAATATTTGAAGACTCCAATGATGCCTCAATCTCGCGATATGTTACCTGTCGATCTTCGTTGATGAGCTTGTGCACATCATTGATTTTATTAAATAGGGTGTAATTTTCCTTCTTCTGAACTCCTTGGCAACTTATCAGGGTTCAGTAACCTGGATAGGCGCAAAGTAACTCTTATTGTTTCCGTTCATCCGTTTGCCACTATTCTTACATCTTTAACTAGAATAAATGAAGCAATTGGAATTAAATTCAGATTGGATATGAAATTAATGTGTATTACAATGAGATTTGAGATGTCTACAATGATGCGCCCTCTGATTCCAGTTTTAGTCTGGTAGCTGGTACCGAATTTATTTTCCACCTTTGAGTGCATTTGAAAAACGTAGTGGTTGAAAAGTCCTAAAAAATAATAATTGTATTTATATTTTGGAGCATCCGAATGTTTCTATCCGATCTATCTTATTTTCTGGCTCATTTTTATTCTAATTTATACATTACACATAGATTTATCTTCATAAACACTCTTTTCTTTTTAAATCTATTCTCATGAATTTGTCTATTCTTATATGTCAATAATATCAGTTAATCTGTACTATTTTTGTTGAGTCAACAAGTATATTTGCATATTTATCTTTTTTTATAATACACCATTGTTCATAACAAAGTAAATCATTATCGCGGTCAAAAAGTCATTTTTCTAAACGAAGAATTATAATGTAGGTGTACAGCTCATCCAGATCGTAGTACCGCAGAAGTAAAAGAATTGGAAGAGAAGATATTATCTTGTTCCTTATGATCATTATGATCAAGCTTGCTTAACTTAAATTCTATTTGTGTGTAACTCCTATGCAGAGTGCGGGACCTTTATAAAAGTTTTCCTTCTGGTTCTATTAATTATAAGGACTTATCAGCCCAAGTTTTTCCTACTTTTGTTGCAGTGGCGGCTCCCGTATTGACATTGTGGAGCTGTAGCACCCTCTATTCCCATTTGATATCATCGACAACTTTCAATATTGTGTTGTTTATCAATATAATTCTCTGTTTAGACTTGTACAATATGACCTTTGAGCATAATGTCAACAGCCATTCCCTAATCTATAAAAAAAATAGAAAAATCTTCGTTTGGATCTGTGCGCTGTACAGTTCCAGCGGCGTAGTGCACATGCGCATTTAGAAAAATGCACATAAGGTTGCACGAAAGAGAGCTAGAGTGCTGGTGATTCAATTCATTTTTTCACACGCAATTAATTTTTCTGGATCATTTTTTCAAAACTTATTACCACAGCAGTACCTGCCTTTCTATTCACACAATTTAAATAAACGAGGAAACAATTTTAATTGATTCAACAGAGCTTGATGAATATTCTGAACAGTTTTCTTAAGCACAAAACAACTGGAAAATGAATTAACGCCTGGCAATGAAGTAAAGGAAAGTAAACATCTGACATCAAGGACGGGTAAATAAGATGAACTTGAAGATGTAGAGGAAAACAAATTGCTGCAATAACACTGAAATAACATCGTCGAGGGCCAGGGAGTAAATAATTGAGCAGGCTATAGATTCTTATGCAGTGGCGTTACTTTTAGTTCATGAAAGTGTTTCTAATGTCATTAGAGCTCCTAATATTTCTTGAACTTTACTTTTTGTATGAAAAGTAACATCAGAAGTTACACCGCTGCTTGGAATCTCCAAATTTGTTCCCTCGAGTTCGCTAATCCTCAATTTTAAATATTAAGATCACGTCCTTCTCGTAATGATCGTACAAATCCAGCTATCATCTTTTTAGAATGCTCTGTAAGCATATCTTCCTTCTGATAGCGACCTTAAAACCCAAAATCGCCAAAAAGACAGGATAAAGATATAAAATATGATGCCATTAGAGATTCTTCCGCGAAGCCAAGCTGATTAATACCAAAGGAAATTCAGGGCGCAATGACTTGGGTTTATAACGATGTTTCGAATTGATTTTCAAAGAGAATTCTGAACACACCCTTCCAGTATTTCCAGTTCATGAATTCAACAAACTTTCATTCGATAATTAAGTCCGAGAAATTTATAACATGAATTTGAAATATTCACGATGCGAGTTCTTGGTGAACTCCAAAAAGCGGTGAATAGTTCGGCGAATTGGAACTTTTCCAACAAAGAATAAAACAATAATTTTACCAAATATTCGAATGAGATTCTGAAGGAGAATTAATCGTGAATATTGGTTCCATATTTTTCTTTCAGAAACTTTTTTCTTGGCATCTTAACGCAAAATTGTAGAAGCAATATTCTTGCACTCGTTTACGAATTTTGAAAACAATTCGGTTGGCATGTGAATTAAATCTCCAATCATAATTCATTGTTCCATTTTAGAATTGTATCGCTTTGTTCCTGAGTACAATACAAAAATAATCCCTCAAACACAAAAAAAAATATCAGTAAACAATAGACTGTTAATAATAAATGAAAGCTTACATCCACATTTCACTTTCTTTCTCCTGAAATATTGAACATCTTTTAGAGTATTCAGTGGACCAAATCCGTAGACAAAATCTCCAATAGCAGATTTAAATCTAAATTCAAAGCCACAAAACCCGACTTTTCCCTCCGAGTATGAATATCTTGTTAAGTTTATTTTGAAATCCTGAGGCAGTAATTTATAACGATTTCAAATCTTATCCAAGGGGAGACTTGTATTTGTCATATTTGATAGGATTTGAAATATGTAGGGGATATGTACGCGGTGTAGGATTGGATATCCAACATGCATGAATGAATTTAATGGTGAGGCTGCTGGAAATCATGGAATATAATAGTAAATGATGCACATGGAATTTCTTTTGTGTTATAATAATACGCGGGCTTTAAAATGTAATTTAGATGCATATAAGAATAAAATGAATGAGGATTTTTTTATATGAGAAAAATGACATAACAAACGCATCTATCAAAATTAGTCTCATTAGCTTGCAAAGCTAGTTCTAGATAATATATTCTTTTGTTCATAAAACTATATTGAATTATTCCAAAACTATTTAACAGTGATAAATTATCTCTTCCCGTTTGACATTTACTTCGCAATTTTCCAATTT
Organism: Dromius quadrimaculatus; assembly: GCA_963989225.1. Classification (NCBI taxonomy): domain Eukaryota; kingdom Metazoa; phylum Arthropoda; class Insecta; order Coleoptera; family Carabidae; genus Dromius; species Dromius quadrimaculatus. The sequence goes on along the minus strand of OZ022334.1, from coordinate 5,437,049 downwards.
GAAAGAAATATTTTGATTTATGTACATTTTTCTCTTGCAAACTTGCTTATTCAACGATGTGAATAAAAAATTAGGATTGAATCGAACAATTCGGACATGTAGTACATATAATTTAAGATTTAATTTCAACTACTTATATCCGAAGATTATTCACGTTGAACATTCATTTGGAAATTTTTAGCTCTGAGGCCAATAGGTCTACTTTTTTGGGGTGAACTGGATCGTAGTACAATTCTAACTACCTTTTTTCTTAACATACGTGTCCCAGTAGAGTAGACCCAAGTTTGCAGCTTCGAAAGACCTGTGCTAACTGCGGAGTACTTAAAAAACCTCGAAATTTTTCGACTGTTTTCGATTTTTGGCCAAAAACTGCTATAAGGAAGCTTCCTACGGGAAAAGACATGAATACCTTTTTTGAAGCAGTGAAGATTTCCTACAATTTGAACCCAATCACAATTCTCTAGGTTCAATAGATCTCGATATGCAGGACTCCAAATCCAATCATCAAGCTCCATTTTTAAAAAAATCCAATTTTTAATATTGGTCGTTTTTACTCTGCGTCGCTCTGAGCTAAAATTAAGTAACTAAGAGCGCTACAACTGCATTTCTCATATTTAGCTCAGAGAAGGGCCAAAACTGCAACTCTCAACTTTTTTAAGAAAAAGTCCAATTTTTGAGATCCTGTATCTCGGGATCTATTGAACCTGAAAAATCAAGGCTCGTATCAAATTGCAGGACATATTCACAGCTTCAAAAAAGATATTCATAAATTTTTCTTTAGGAAGCTCTGTTATAGAAGTTTTTAGCCAAAAACTAAAAACTAAATACAAGTTTCGCGGCTTTTCGAGCACCGCGCAGCTGGCACAGGTCTTAAGAAACTGCAAATTTGGGTTTACAGTACTAGGACATAACCTAACAACATAAGAAAGAAAAAGGAAGGAAGGACTATGATTTATTTTTAATTATCAATAACTTGTAAATGTGAATCTTGATATTGTAATGAGGGAAAAAACTTTTCAGAACTCATTTTTTAATAAATATGTTTTATTTGGATAAATTCTGTATATAAAAATGAATAGAAACACAACGTTTCGACAGCAAAGTGCTGCCTTTTTCGTGTAAAGAAATATGAAAATAAATATACAAAATTGTCAAGACAACAAAAATAGAAGTACAAATAGTAACTAGATTAGTTTAAAATATTAACTCCTAGGATCGTAGAGCTCTGCCTGTGGTTGATGATTCAATATCCACAGGTCTCCAGGAGATAATAATGAAGGTCTAAATAGGGAAATTGTCAACTCCTTGTGGTTCTAGGTCAATCTGGCTCTACTCTTTTTGGTTTGACGCATAACTGAACCATCCACAGATCTTCAGGAGATGGTGATGAAATAACTCTTGCAAGTAGAATTGTACATAAAAATAACTTGAAACTATGAACTAATGATTGGTAGCCATGATCGATTAAGTTAATAACCGGTATTCAAATTCAAATTATTCGGTGATTTTTTTACTTCAATTGCTTCTCTTATGAGCCTCTTGAACCAATTGTTCTCTTTAGCCAGAAGCTTCGTATTCTTGAAGTCAATGCCATGTAATTCTTGAATTACATGCTCAGCCACATCAGATTTTTCTGGATGGTTCAATCTTATATGACGAGAATGCTCATTCAATCTTTTTTCTACAGTCCTCTTGGTTTGTCCAATATATACTTTGCCACATTGACTAGGAATCTTGTATTCACCTGGATACTGTATAGGAAATCTGTCTATAACATTACCAATAAGATTTCGAATTTTAAATCTGGAAGTGTATGAAGTTTTTATGTCATATTTATGTAAAAGCCTTCCAACTTTATCCGTTATATTAGCTACGAAAGGCAACGTAACAAATATTCTCTTATTATTTGGACAATTGAAAATAAAATAAAAGTTTTATTATTTCGGATATCACTACCAAACACTATATTATTCATTTATCACTTACCACTATCTTGAAAAAAGCCGCAGATATTTATATTTTACTATTTATATACACTGTTTACTTCACTGTTTGATATTCACTATTCTAGGTTCACCATTACACTACTTTTCAAATCGTTTGCTTGCGTTTATATATAGAAAATATCCATTTCTCGAATGTTCTACCACATTTCTGGAATATTGCTAGAAGCTTCCATCGGGCGGGGCGATGTGATGCGGTATGGCGCGAAACATCGAGGACGAAAGTCTCCGCCCAAACAAGGTCACTTTTACGAAGCTCCACACTCTCTTACGTTACAATATTTTATTTCAGCTTTGTTTTTTATTGAGACATATTCTTTCTTATGTTCCATGAATGAAATGCCTCATGTTTTGTGTTCACATTGTTGTACTAAAATGTTTTCAGCTGTGATAAAATGAAAATGAAATCCAAGTATTATTGAAATTGAATACAGTATTTTCTAGAGACCGTCGTATTAGCCACAGAAGTGCAGAAGTCTTCGTTTGGCGCAAACATCCATATTTTTGGGATTTGGACTGGCGCAGATGGCATATAACCTCTTTCTTAGCTGTTTCAAGCGTTTGACTAACAGATGGCGGTTTTCTCGTGGCAAGCACCTTAAGTATAATATATTTTAGAAAATTTATTCCTCACGAATAAAAAAAATTCAGCGTAGACATAATGGTTGTAACTCATAAAAAACATGATTTTGAATAATTTTTCTGGAACGAAAAAACGGGAACTTTTTGTGTAGAAAATATAATTTTTGTGTCTGTGACGCGCCCTTGGCGTCTCGTTGAAGTTGCTTACGGTCGGTATGCTCGGGCGCCAATAACGGAGCAACTCTGTGTTGATGGTGCCGGATAGCTAGCGAGAAGGAAAAGGGTTTGTCGCAGTGAATAAAGATAAACGTATAGGGGAAACAAACAATTTTATTAAAATACAAATAAATGGGAAATTGGTACATAAAATTGGAATGGAATTACGACGGTTACGGCTTCGGCCCAGCACACGAAGTTGGAGTTACGGTCCGTCGAATGTCTGGTTGTCGTCGTCAGAGATTGTCGTAGCTTTACGGGGCAGAGGCTACGACTTGGTGAACTGTAGTCTTACGGTAGAGACTACAGTTGCAGAAAATAGATGCTGTAGCCCTACGGCAGAGGCTTCAGTTGCAGGGGATGGCGACTCTGGAGCAGGAGCCACAACGGGCGTCGTTTCTACGGCTCTGGAACAGTAACCACTGTTAAGTAACCTTGTCAACAGGACGTTACTGTGACTCTGAAGCAGGAGCCACAACAGATGCGGAACGGTTTCGTCGGTCTGATGCAGGGCAGTACTAAGATACATTCTAGAATCAAGTCTCTCGAGAGTGTGTTTTGTTGTTCGATTTTAGCTTGTATTTATACCCAGATTTTAAGTGAATTGTCTGAGCCGGTTTAATTATGAGAAAAGGATGTTACTTAGATTTTACAGATTGTGACGAAGCTAGTTTCTCCCTCCGTCCCTAAAAAGTACAATTTTCATAGACACGAACATTTAAAGTATTTATGTGAAACATTTCTTGTGTTGGTGCTGTGCGCATAGCCTACAAACAATATTGGGTTGAAACTAAGTTACGTGATACACTTTACTGAGTGTAAAATTGTTAATTAAGCATAATAATAACTATTACTTCAATGATTAAAAGTTTTGAAAAGAATCATAGTCTAATTTCACACCTCTTAGATATAAAGGCGCCACTGCGCAGAAATTTTTGTAACAGAGATGGCGCTGGTAATTGTAAGTTCTACTTTTGTATCAAAGATGTCGCTGATGCCTGTAAGTTCTGCTTTTGTAATAAGAGACGGCGCTGCTGGCATTTTTTAATGATATAGTCGTAAGCTTTCTGTCGCTTTAATTAGTTAGGCTTGACATTTATGAAATTCTCTAGAGTTACACTAATTTTTTGGATTGCACTTTTCACTTTCTAAGTCTGTGGTTACTGATGATGGAAGAACCTATTTGTGAGCGCTGCATTGTTCAAATTAACCCATACACTTGAATTTTAAATTATAATCAAGAGCTGCAATAATTTTTTACTTATGCACTCTTCACTTTTTAAGTCTGTGTATTAAGTTTCTCATTAAAGCGGAGTTTTTACATTAAAAAATATGTTCGTTACTTTCTGTACGATCTTAGATAAAATTTATTGAAGTTGTAAGTAGATTTCGGTTGGCCTTGAGATAAAAGTAATAAAACTTATAGAAATCGCACAAAATATCATTCACAAGTTTGTTTACTACCTCAGATATGCACTCTTCACTTTCTAAGTCTGTGGTAACTGCAACTCCTTATGAGCGCTCCATTATCTTGAATTTCAAGTTATGTAGAATCAAGAGTTGCAATAATTTTTTAGGTATGTACTCTTTACTTTTTAGGTCTGTGGCGTCAGATGTTGGAAGCACCTCCTTGTGAGCGCTACATGAACTTGTATTGCACAGTTTGCCGTTAAAAATTATGTAAGAAACTGTTATTTTCTATACGACCTTAGATCTTGACGCGGTGGTTGCCATGACGACCGCAGTATTGATCTCGGGCGGAATATGTAGAGCCTATTCCATGTCATACAGTTCACAAGTTGAATTTAATTGATAGCAATGCAAGTAAAGGAATATAGCCGTTCGTTTTCTATAAATTTCTGAGAAATATTTCATGAGTCTAGGGAGGGTGGTTTCCCAGAGCCCTCCTGCACCAGCCACCACTGAATAATACTGAATTAGTTTAACAATAAAATTTTATTGAATAATAACTCCAAGTATAATCCCATTACGAAATAAAAAAATTAACTAGAATTTTTATGAATGCATTTCAAAAAAAATATCGTGGAAATTCAATTATTGGTTTTATTTTTTGCTGCAATCAACGAAAAAAATTGAAAATATGATGAGATGTGTGAAATGAAAATCAAATCATATATGATTAAATAATTTGAATTTTTCATCGCTGTAATTGCATTCAATTTTTTGTTACCAATTATTTCTCTCTTGTCAACATTCCTCCAATTCTAAATATCACAGTAAAGTATTTGAATATAAAATTCTATACAAATTTGATAGACATAAAAAATGTAGTGAAAAATATTTTGATTCAAATGTGTTGTTTTGCAGATTCAATTATTTAATGTGATCTACATTACACAATGATGAAGTTGGGAACAGAAAATTAGTAACGACAGGTTTATAATTAACTTCTGAATTTCAAACTTAATAATTGATTATTTTCTGAATTATAAACCAATATTCCGCATTTCTCCTCCCCAAAGTAGAAATCCGGAAGAATTAATCTGAAGCAGCTGTTAAACAGTAGCTTATTCGCGTTTCAGTTCACGGAACCTGCTTCTAAATTTGCTGGCCGAGCTGAGGTTCGGTGAAACTTTGCTAGTCTTTGAGCCCTGTTTACCGACCCTAACCACGGCGGAGCTGTGACAAAAGAGACTACTTTATGAGATTAAACCATAAAGTTTTGCAGAAAGAATATTTTTTGTGAGGGGGAATTTTAATTCCACTAAAACAGTAAAAATTAGATTTGATGAAGTATTATCATCAAAAATTTCATAAATCCTTAATTTTTTATCCAATTATTAAAATTAAGTCTGCAGCGTATTTTATTATTTGATATGTTATTGATATTTTCGATTAGAAAGCAGAAATAAATTTGTATTACTCTCTTCAAAAGCTCTTCAGTATTATTATCGTTATGTAGGTCATACATCGTTAATATCTTTAAGTGCTCTATCGTAACATGTATTATATTGTTTTAGTATCTGTTACGTTCCAATTTCGCTTGCTACTACTATTATCCGCATTTTCTACTCCCTTAAACTCAAATATAACACATTTCCACTTATTGTCGCGACAAAAATGTCAGGATATGAACAAAAAATTAAATATTCACAATCATTTAATAAAAATTTCAAGGGAAGTATCAGATTAGTAAACAAGATATTTTGATGTTGATTTCAGTTCAAAACAAAGAATCAATACTAAGCCCTGTTCCCTACATTCTCTACCTCTGTCTAGCTTCAACATTCTCCATAGCTCTGTCTCTCTTACACTTCATCTTCAGGCGTTCGACCAACAGATGGCAGTATTTTCGTAGTAAGCACCTTAATCTCCTTTAATTCACTGTGTAATGACTATAATTGTTTAAATAATCGCAATACAATAAATTCGGAATGCTGTGAGAAATTTACCAACGCAGTATCAACCGAAATTAACCCTCTTTCAAGATGTGGGTACATATATGCACATCTTATTCGAAGTAGAAAAATGTGCTTCCAAATAAGTGAAAGTGGTTGAATTAAAGACAAATCCTTGGTGATTTTTTTGTCAGGAGAACTCCTTATTGCCTGACTTGACCTCTCCATTATTGATCAGTTCCTTCTTTCGGAGCTGATATATACTTAGAAACAAATATCAATCCGAAGAAGCTAGGTTCTATTTACTTTCAAGTAAATGATGCAGTCCTTTATATAGACAAAATGAGAGGTCTCTTTTATTTACCTGCCTCTCAAGCGGTTGCTAGAATCATCTCGAAATATTCCATATTTCAAATTTTGCGACAGCTTTTTCAATTACTTCTACAAAACCGATTCTTTGCACACACTTTTACTTCCCGTGACAGTACAACATTATGATAATTTCAAGTTGGTAACGAGGGTCTAATGATTGAGAACAGTAGAACTCCTCAACGGTTATTAGTAGCCTCTACGAGTTTGAGCTCATTTGGTTGGTTTTGTCGAGTGTCCTATAAAATATACTTGCTGACGAGGATTTGATGATGGAGTCAAGAGGTGGACAGTAAAACTATTTAACAGTTACTAGTAATCCCTTCGAGAATGGCTATATATTGAGGAACTTGATTGTGAGACAGTCAAGAAACCATGCAACAAAGATACCCTTTCGGGTATCGAGTTAGAGTAAAAAAAAAAAATGTTTCTTTCTTCGAAGTATTATTAAACAAACACTATACAATTCATCTCTCACTCACTATTTATTAACCTCAACTACAAAGCCACCAATATTTATTCAAAACAACTTATTTATTTATCACGCTCTGAATATTCACTCTATTTCACTATTCACTGTTCCTCAATCAGGTTGTTCGCCCTTATATATACGGAAACCAAACATCCAGAAATTTCTACGTTATTCTCGAATGTCGCTTGACGCGACGTAAAGAGATAACAGGCTCCGCCCAGACAACAGGGACAAATTCACGTTACACTATTTATTAATTATTTCCACTCATTTCTATTCTTTGCTATTCAACTCCCTTCTTGCCAAGTGACGATATTTTTAGTATTTTTTCTATATTTTTTCCCATTTTTCTTGAGGTCTTTTCCTCCTGTTCCTGTTTGCTACTCTGGCATTTCTCATCTTTTTTGTTCGACTATCTTCTGCCATTTTTATTAGATATCCATGCCATGCCAGTTGTTATTTTCTTTTCCAATGGTAGTTTGTATATTTTCTGTTTGTAGAGTTGCTCTGATATGTTCATTTCTTATTCTATCTTGTCTTGTAACTCCTTCCACTTTTCTTAAATATCTCATTTCTTCAGCTTGTATGTTGTTTTTTGTTTTTCGATCCATTGTTTTACTTTCGTTTATTAATATTGGTTTATAAATTGATTTATTTGGTATCATTTATGTTCTCCACGATACTTGCCTGCTACTCAGAATAACTTTATTCAATGCGGGGTAACTTCTATTAACTGCCAGTATTCTGTTATTTATCTTGTTCTCTATAATACCTTTGCTGTTCAGTGTTGAATGCTTTTACTTGTTCTATTCCTCTTCCATTTATTTTTATTTCTATTTCTGTATCTTTTTTTGAAATTGCCATAATTTTTTTTTCCACTTTTATAGTCATGTTGTATTTGCTTAATTCCTCTTTTCATATATTAATGTTGTGTTGTTAATCTTCTCCATTTTCAGCAAGTATTGCGTGATCATCTGCGAAGGCGCATTCTGAGATAGTCGTGCTAATTAAATTTTGGTGTCCTATGTATACTTTCTTTGTTTTATTTTTAACCTTCTTCTTAATACTGTCCAAGTAAATGATGAAAAGTAATGGGCTTTGTGCTCCTTCTTGTCTTAGCCCTTGCGTGGTTGTGAATTCCTCCGAGCACTCGTTTCCTGCTCTTGTATAGTTGGATGTTTTGTATACACTTTGTATTGCTTTCAGTAGTTGTTTGCTCACATTCTTTTCTTCCAGTATTTTCCACATCTTTTTTCGCGATACTCTATCGAAGGCTATTGCAAGATCTATAAATACTATGAATAGTTTGTCTTGCTTCATTGTTTTTTTTATCAATTTTTTATCAATTTTCACTACGTGAATATGTGGTCTTGTGTAGAGTAATCCACTTTAGGCTTTCTCCATTGGTGCATCTGTTGTTCGTCTTTGTTTATTTTATAATATTGCTTAATATAGTTCAGCTGCAGTGCAAAGCAGTGATACACCTCTGTAATTATTACAGTCTCTACTGTTTTCTTTCTTATATATAGGAAAGATCACGGTTGTTCTCTAGTCTTTTGGTATTGTTCCGATTTTCCAAATTTTGTCCAACATTTCTAGTAATAGTAATGCTTTCCTTTGTCTCCAATATATTTCAGTTGTTCTGTTTTAATTTTATCGTGTCCCGATGTTTTACTGTTACTCATTTTCTTCAACACAGCTTCCATTTCTTCTTCTGAAATATTTTTTAACTCTTCCCTTACTATTGTCTTTCCCTGTATATCTTTGTTTTATGCATCTCGACTGATATTTTAGTTTCTTTCTAATAGTTCTTCAAAATGCTTTTTTTATCGTTGCATCCTTTTGATGTAATCATTTATTATTTTTCCATTTTTATCTTGTAGCTGTTCCAATGTTTTTTTTTTGTGGCTTTTTAGTGTTTTGCAAAATTTTTCTCCAGAGTTTTTTGATTTCTTGATCAGTTCGTGGTTTTCGTTTGTATTTGGTAATCTTCGCAACCCTATAACTTCTTTGTGTTTAGATATTTCTTCCGTTTTTGTTTTTTCTTTCTAACTTCTTCCTTAACCTGTTTATTCCACCAGTGACCAGTGTGATTGCTTTTTATTGTGTGTGCTGGTAGTTTCGCATGAGCTTTTTGTTTCCACTAATATGTATTCAAAAGCGTTCCACATTTCCTCTTCGATATTCATATCAGGATTCAGGGTGCATTTGATTAGTTTCTTATATTTTTCTGATATTTTTGTTTTATTTGTTCATCCTTCAATTTATCTATTTTTAATATTTCTTCTTTATGTCCTTTTGTTGTTGTTGTTGTCTTTTATTACCATTTTCGCTACTACTTCTTAAAAGTCGCTTGCGATTTCACTACCTCTTTTGATTCTTATATCTTTTATATCCTTTCTTTGTGAATTGTTTGCTAAAGAGCAATTAATTATAGATTTTTCGTTTCTACTTCTTTCTTCTCTTGTGTATTTATATATTTTTTTTATGTTAAAATAGGGTATTAAGTATTATTAATTCATTCATGATACAAAAATCTATTAGGCTGAAAATTCTCTTTCTATCTTTGCATTCTTTCGATGTCATCATATATCTTTCCATTTTTATCTTGTAGCTGTTTCAATGTTCTTTTTTTTTGTGGCTTTTTAGTGTTTGGTAAAATATCTTCTGATTTTCTTTAAAATTTTTCTTCAGAGTTTTTCCGAGTTCTAACCATGTACTCTTTTTTGATTTCTTGATCAGTTCTTTCGTTGTTTTTATTTGTAAACAAAAATAATTGGGACACGAATCTGTGGTGAACCACAACGAACTGACATTGATATTGACTTGAAAATTAAAGTCAATTTACTATGGAAGCTATACATGTTTCCGCCTACAATTTATCTTAGATACTTGACAGGAACCAAATCAGATTATCCCCCTATGAAAATAAGATGACAAGGATTGAAGCTTCAAGACAATATCAGATTCAGAGTGGTACTGGATCTTCTTGAGATTCTGACGTTTGGTAAGAAATTGTGCAATACTATTAGTGTCGGATTCCAAAAGGCACTTTGTGCCGCTGCGTCAGTGGAATAGGTAATAATCTGGAACTTTTGACATATTAAAATAATAACGTGGGGTGCATAAAAACCTGTATAATTAGATGAGGACGACTTGTCAAGAAAAATGTGCTTCCTAGCCCACCAAAATGAATATTCCTAATGTGTCCCACGTTTTATTATTTATTTCGCTGGCACAGCGACACAAAGTGTCCCTTGATATCCAACAGGAGGAGACAGCACTGCGAGTATTGCACGATTTCTTACCAGACGTCAAAATTCCAAGAATTATTTTCTCGTTTTGGGTACAGCTGATGATTTGAAATAAAACCTTTTAGCTTATTTATTTTTTATTTAAATGAGAAAATCCGTAACAGTATTATTGTAAGAACGTTGACGTGCAAAAATGGCATTCTTTTGACAGCAAGCTGTTTTCAACAAATAGAATTCTCAAGTGGCTTAAATACATCATTCTGGCGAAGATTAAGGGAGAGCCCTGACGGTACATGCTCTGCGTTGACTGGGAATCAATCCTTTGGTGCAGTTGGTCATTTTTATTTTCATCTGGTTTCAAGCAATGTGATGAGAAATTCATACCTGGTATGGTGCAGTTGGAAATCGCCCATCCTACTTAAAGAGTTTAAACCAGTTATAAATTATTGTTTTTGTTTACTAACATGTTAACAACGACGGAACACATTTTCCATTCAAGATAATTTTTTTTCCAGTAGAATTGTTTGTTTGACAATAGGTTACACCTTCCTTACTAATTTATAATGCTTTCTAATCTAATTCGGCTGTGAAATTTAGTTGTTTTATATCATCAATTTACATTCTCTATTCAAAAGTGTCACACTTATTTTATACAAAATTTAATATACTCCTTGTGGTAATAAATAATACCGGATGGGTGAATCTCAATATACATGATATATTATATAGAAATTTCATGGAACGAGAAAAATTTATCTCACGAAAGACACTTTAGAAAATAAGTATAATCAATCATAACTCTTGTTGGAGATTACGAGCATTTCAAACTTGCAGTATTATTTACAGATACTGAAAATAAAGGAGCTTTCCACATTTTTATTTGTAGATTTTTTTAACCAACACAGGGACGGAATTGATGAGAATCTTCAAATATGCAACAATCTATTCCAATTGAAATTGATATTCATAAATTAATAAAAATTAATGATTATTCAAGTAAACGATGCAGCCTTCCGACAGACTGCTAGAATTATCTCGAAGTATTCCAAAAGTTAATTAACGAAATTCGTTATAATTAATTAATTGTACAATAGTTGTATGCATTTACAAGATACATAATACAGTTTAGACTTCAAAATCTTGTTCTGGAATTGCGGTACAAATTTCTCAAATAGATCTCTGATTCTGTGCTTTTCACTAACATCGTTTCAAACGGTAATGATCAAAGGAAGCCTAGATCTGTGAAGTAAATAGCTCATGCATCCAAGACTATGTCTGCCCTGTTCTATTTTGTAAATGTGTGCGTTTATTTCCGTATGTGTGTGTGCTTTTCGCTTGCAATCTAAATGGTGAATTTGCATATGAGATGTGTGTTTTTCTTTTATAGCGGTATTAAAGGAAACGAAGCAGTATATAAATATTCTATTTGTAAGTAACACATAAAAGGGTAAATAAGTTATTTTTATTACTGAATTTCGTTTAGTATTTACAAATAAATTTGTATTTGCGTTCCAAACGGAAATGAGAATTTTAAAAAGAGATGAAATTTGTTGTAAGATTGTGATTTAGTTTTATTCAAAGCATAAAAGTAAGTAGCGTTGCAAGTGAAAAGTAACTGCCAGCTGCTCCAGTAGCGGTGGGTGTGGGTGTGAGAGGCTGCGGTAAAGAAACTGAACCCCATCCAAAACATAATACTGTTTCAAATTTCCAAAAAACTTCACTCTATGTTTTATTTAAGCCTCTCTACATCATCTCATAAAACCGAAATCCCATGTATCCCATATACAACACTAGGATCAATGTCACCCTACTGCCAGGCGTTCATCGCTTGCTTCGATATGCTGTTCAACCTAAACGAATGTGACACATCATTCCGTATAGCGCTGGGTCTTCACCACTTCCGCTTCCGCAGCCAACCGCAGAATACCTCACCCTCCATATGGATTACATCCTAGTGAATTTTAGAGTCTGCGCCACTGATGTGTCATCCGGTATCGAATTTTGAGCTTACTTCTTGGAGTGTGGGTTACAAATTAATTATCAGGTGGATATTATTGATGAGCAGCTGCTCCATAATTGGATCATCAAACTTCAAAATGCACCGATCTTCCAAACCGCCATAAATGACAAAATTTGAGAACTTGTACCGGGTGCAAAAAAAAATCGTGGACTCAATTCACGATTCAAGAAATCAAGTTCATTCATTTTATTTTGAATTGTGCAAAAAATCGAGTGTCTACGACGATTTGGCGCAAAGCTATGAATTAAACAAGAAAAAATTACATTTTAAGCTTTTTGGTCATAACTCGACTAATTTTGAACGGAAATTGATAAACTTTTGAGTTTTGTGAAGTTTTCTCTTCAAAATTTCCAAAACTGAATTCATCCATGTTCGGTCAAAATCAACCGAGTTATGGCGGTTTGAAACAGGGTAAATATTCCTCTTGGTCGATTTGGGAGGGTAGAAACTGAGAATCCTCCGACGCAAGTGTTTCCCAGACACTAAAAACAAGAATATAGTCTTGGGACGCTGATAAATTTTCATTCAGCCCTCTGCAGTGGCTCACAACGTACGCAGGTAATTTTATTGGCACAGGGCGAATTCGCCCTTCTGCTGCATATTTGGTGGGGCCCATTTGATTAGCCCCAAGAGGACCGTAAATAAAGGTGGACATATGTTTACCGCATCGTAGAAATGCTGAGATGAATTTGTTTGTTTGAATAATAAATAACATCGGGATGAACACGGTTTTCGATCATCGATTTCTAAAATAATGTTGTAGTCATATCTAAATTTCAGTCATTGTAAGATCAGTACGTGCTTTGCCTCTGAAGTTCCAGGAATATTATTTCTATGTGAAATTGACCTTCATTTTAACTCAACATTAGTTATTTTGAGTAACTGTTATAGAGTGTGTCAAAAATTAACAAAATCTGACTGCCTCATCTTTTGATGTAATGCAAATTTTGGACCAGCTCCAATTTGGCCAGGAAAATTTAGAATTTTGTAACTTCCGCAAATATTATTGCTATGGGAATAATATTTTGAATAAATGTTTATTCTGGCTTCAGAATTCATTACAGGAACCATAAATTAATCATGCCAACTTCTCAAAAAACTCAATATTCAAACAGTCATAAAAATAATCCATTGATTTTACTGCTTTCGGACTCTGCCAATATTTTTGAAATAAAACTTATTATAGGACACTACTAGTTTTATCTTTGGAAGTGAGATCGTAGAGCTACAATATCTGTAACTTCAAAACTATCTTTTGTTTCCGGAACTTATCAAAATGATCCAAGGAGTAAACAATATTTTATGTATACTGAAGCCCTGAAGTACGACGGCAAGGACGGTGTTTATCAATTAATGCACAGTGATAATAATTATTCGGAATTCAATCCAATACGACAAATTATTGATTGCACATTTTGAGATCAAATTAATTGATGTTTGGGCTCTCATTTAGCCACGTGAAGTTAATGATAAAAATAACATAGCAACGTGCAACAATATTCTTCGTGCTAATCAAACTCGAATCTTTGAGCCTAAGTAAAATAAATATCTTCTTTAAGATTGTACTAATTTGAGGAAAAATATTTGAAAAATTTGCTTCCCCTACGTCTTTCCATATTCCTACCAAATAAAAATAACTTTCAAGTTTGATGGAAACGGTAGGCCATTATTCTTATACTATAACATTCCTAAATACTGATTTCTAAAATTCTACGACTACCAACAGATCTGATTTTATGAGCAAAATTAAAAAATAAATTCCTACTGAAGTGCACTTCCGGTTCAGTCTATTGTTATGAAAATAGTAGGCAATCATTCAGATACTACAGCAGACTGATATACCAAATTTCAATATTCTACACCTGATCGTTTCGAATTTATGCGGAAAATTCCAAAAGACTGTCAAGTAAAGTGCACTTCCGGCTCGGTGCATCTCAATAAAAATAGGATATGAGCATCTAGACGATATGATCGTCCTCAATACTAAATTCTAACAATCTACGATCAATCGTTTTGGATTTAGGCGGAAAATTAAAAAAATGTTTCAAATAAAGTGCTCTTCCGGCTAAATCCATAGCAATCATAATGCAAGCTGTACAACTAGATATTATAAGAGTGCCCAATACAAAATTTATATATTCTGCGACTGATTGTTTAGAATTTATGCGAAAAATTCAAAAAGTCTGTCATGTAAAATGCACTTCCGGCTTAGCCGGTTGGTACAAATATAGAAGATGACCATTGAGATGCTACAGCAATTTCAAATGCTAAATTCCAGTATCCTACGGCTGATAATTCTGGATTTATGCGCAAAATTAAAAAAAAGTCTTAAGTAAAGTGCACTTCCGGCTTAGCCGATCGCAATTATGATGCAAGATGTACGATAAGATGTTATAGAAGCTCTTTATACGAAATTTCAATATGCTATTGCGGATCATTCTATATTTATGCAGAAAATTCAAAAAAAGTTTCAAGTAAAGTGCACTTCTGGCCTGGCCGATTCTTACAAAAATATCAGATAACCATTCTGATACAACATCAAGTTCAAATACTAAATTTCAATATCCGGCGGTAGATCATTCTGGATTTATTAGAAAAATTCGAAAAAAGTTTCAAGTAAAGTGCACTTCCGGTACAGACGATTGGAACCATAATGCACAACTAGACCCTACACCAGTCTTAAATACAAAATTTCAACATTATACGTTCAACCAGTTTTGAGATTTGCGAGTTAAGAACGATCGCACGCACGAACGTACCTACATCAAGCCGAAAATAGTCAAAATGGACTCAGGGATGCTCAAAACGGATATTTTTATCAAAATCTCGATAGGTGAATTTTGTCGGTTCCACAATACTTCCTTGTACTTTGTACAAATTAATCACAGTGCATAATTTGCAGTTTTTATCATCCTACCACATCATACTTTAATATTTTTGAGGTCACTTGCTGTCCATTAAAATCCCGAATTTTAAACAAAGATAGTCCCCAGAAAAATATTCTGAAATAATTTTATTAATTTCTTATTCGAAGTCTTAATTTACTGGTAATGATTTGCGAGAAGTCATGTGCTGGCCTCAATCAATATTTCGAAATAAATGTTTGATACTCACTGAAGATAATATCGAAAACTACATGTCGATACCTCAAGTACCTCCAGAGATATTGATATGCAAAATTATACCCGAAAACGGGTAGCACAAACCCATTTTGAAGTCAAAAATTTTATTATCCAATTCTGTCTAGATGATACTGTATCTATTATATCTTGCAGTTTTTTATTACATACAGTTTAAGAACAATAAATTTTTGAATGTGTAATTATTTTTTACCTAAAAATGGGCAAAACTACATTGAAATTTATAACACAAATAGATTCTCCTATCTTTTCATTTGAGCGCACAAATTTTTAGATTGTTTTTACTAATTTGTTAATCTCCTTCTGAAATTATCCTTTAATTATTATATAATCTGAAATTTGCAAGAATTTAGCTCAAATCTCATTCAACCGCACATTTGGTCTTCAAAATGCATTATTTTGATTAATTAGGACGTTTTGGCCAACTTTTTGGGTAAAAAATCGTTCTTCCCCATCCAAATTTTTTTTAAATTGCCTCTAGTTTTCTGGAGTCTGTCCAAAGGGCTGGAATCACTGCCTAAAATTCGCATTTTTACTTATTTTATAAAAAAAAATTTGTAGTCTTTTACAACTTTTGGCAGATAGAATTTCATACTGTGTTATATGGTGTTGCAACCATTCTGCAGGACAAAAAGCATGAAAATAAATTAATTGAATCAAATTAGATTCAAAATTTTATAAATCCATTTTTAATGATAGGTTAATGGGAAAAAAAACGCACACTGAAGTAAAATTTTCTCAGATATTCAATTTAGAGATTAGAAAAATAATCTTCGCATTAGGTGATCTCGTTTATAACGAATACTTGGTACTGCATAATAGTATTAACACACGAAGGAGAATAATAGAGGAGTGGACATTCAGTTGGAAAACATGAAGCCTAAAATGTAATGCAGCAGATGTGAGAGAGATAGCGAGAGCGGGCCCAGCTTTGCATGCTTCATATACAGAAATGAGATTATATTTGAATTTATTTCTATAAAAAATAATTGCCAGTTAAATTCAATATTTTCGTTACGTTAAATACTTTATTATTTGTTAAATGAAAGGCAGAAGTAAAAGAAAATTAACTTTTCTATTTATTAGAATCTGCAATGAAAAAGTGCATTATTATGAAACATGTTTTATAAACGTTTCTTTGGATAAGAGTTTTCTAATTATGAATAACAGATACATAAACAATTCTGTGAATATTTTATATTACAATGGGCGTAATAAAATTGAGAAAATACACACAAACAATTCCTTATATACCAGAAGAAAATATTAACAAAAAACTTAGCAAAAATCTCCTAAATTGCGTACATCCCTGATATTTATGGTAAAATTCCGTTCATTTTTATATTCCTTTCTGAAAACAAAATATTTTGTCTCCAACATTTCATTGATGAAAATTTGTTTTTCTTCGATGGATATAATTTTCAAATCGAAAAAATTCTTACAAGTCCTCTAAATCCAAGTTTTGCTTTGGATTTAAATTTATTTCTAGCGTTTATGTGTCCTCTACTAAAAATTAAAAATTATTTTAACCGAATAAATTCTATTTACATTTTAATATCTTTCTCTTTTTAGCACAGCTTGGGCTTTTTCAAAGATCCATCCTATTTTAAAAGAGATTTCCTTGTTTTTTTTAGAGACGCTTAAATATTTCGGGCAATTTGAAAAATACTCGGACATGCTTTTTCTTTTAGTCGGAAATATTTGAAGAACGTTATCTGTAATAATATATTTGTCGCACAATTGAACATTCCATACTATACTGTACGGTGAATTTGTAAACAATTATCATATCTCTATTGGTTTCAAAACATAAATAGAAATATTTATATTCTTTATTGATAAGAAGTTTTCTTGAAGTTGAATTTTTTACTAAAAGTTTAGATTAGATACTTATTTAAAAAAATATCATCTTTGGGTGCAGAAAAAAGAGGAAATTTCTCTTTACACGTTCTCTACCCAGTATCACAATTTGTCACAAAACATTTTCTTTCCATTTTACAGTATATTTTTACATGAAAATACTAAATAAACCGAACCTAGCCATTTAACTCCATACAAACATGGGCCTGCCTCAACCTATCTCTCAGTTACTTTCTCTCTCTAACAATATTACATTTTTGGCTTCACTTTTGCAACATAGTTGAGATAGAGAATTGCATAGGCGTGTATTAACACAATTAATGGCCGGTTTTATGAAAGATCAAGTAAATTTACACCTGAAATAAATTTATTTTATTTAACAAATTCTAATCACTTTGAGCTTCCTTATGACAACAAAATCATTGCTGTCAAATAATCGACTGTCATCTAACCAAATAGAATCTACTCTGGAAGTAAAATACTTTGCCCTTTATAAAACCGGGCATAAATATAATAATTATTTTATGATTCTAGGGAATAGATACAAATTATTAATGGATCGAATTTAGTTTCGGATATCTTCCTGAACTCATAAATACTCCTGCTGATCAGGATGACCCTATTCATAACGAGTATTCATTAATAAAGTATATAAATATCAATAAATCTGTTTTTTATGGTAGAAAGTTGGGGAAAAAATATAGTGTGGGGTAAAAATTTTCAAAATCACGAATTTGCAATCAAAATTTACTTGGTATAACTTATTTACGTTTATTTTTTATTATGTGCATAAGGAATAGATACATTTTTGACAGCTAAAAATTTCTTCAAGTACAATTTTCAGTACTTTATCTTTTCTCTAACGTTATTAAATACTATTTATAATATTCACTTCAGTTTGAATCATAACAAAATGATAAGTTAGTCCTCGAAACATCATATAACGAAACATGTTAATTTTTAGATCTGCAATTATTGTTGGGACTGTAACAAAAATAGTATACGCATGTCAAGGTGCTTTTTAACCCTTTAAACTCGAATTGCATCCCATAAAATGACATTTACTGCTTCTTATTTACCTTGACTAGTTCGCTCATTTATTTTTAATCTTACTCGCTCCGTACATCTTGTCAGAATCTGAATATTCCTGCTTAGAGTTTCTCGAAGTCTCTAGAAAGTTTTACCAGACGTCACTGCGTCCTTGGCGCATATTATTCAGCTGCATTTACCACCAAGTTGCAATGGAAGTCTAACCTGTAGGAATTCTATTCGTACAGAGCTTCAAATTCAAATAAAAATAACCGCTCGATTGCTGTATCAAATTATCACCTTCACTTTCAACTTAGCACTCTATTATCAGTAATCAAACCGATGAAACACATTTTGACGCTATCATAAAGTCATTAGAATGTAATCAATATTAAAGAGATTTATTGAAAGACAGTCATACAAAATAATACCTTTGTGAATAATCGTGTGTTATAATAATTATCATTTATTATACCATAAGTAGTTCAAGTATTATCGATTATTTTTGTGGTGCTATCACGAATGTTTATTTTGCTTGCGTTTGAATACCACGAGTGTGCAGCACGAGTGGTATTCACAAGCACAATAAACATGAGTGATTGCACCACAAAAATAGTCTATAATACTTTAACTACAAATGGTATATGGAGGACTATTCCAGGAGTCAAACCATTTTTTCAAATTAGTTTTTTATGAATCTAGTAACAACTCACGTAATTTTCGTAGGAACGAGTGAACAAACTTCTGTCAAACTGAAAAATTAGAATTTGTTGCATTTTCTTTGACGAATAATAGAGAAATATATTGCGTCTTGATATGGAATCTAGTTCAGAAAGGTTTGGTGATAGATCAGAAGATAAAATTGATGAAGATATACAGAAAAATATTCCATGAAATACGAAGAAAGCACAAATTGGAGGTATCCACATCTTTGAGTAAAATACTCACTCTGATCACTAGTGTAATACCCGATGGTATTTCTACACGTCCAAATACTCACTGATATGCACCGTTTCTATGGCGATTTAGCATTGTTAACCTTGTTATAAATACTACGAATGGAATAGTCAACTTAATACATTCCATGATATCTATTTCAAATTATTTTTTCTTTTCTGAATCCAATCAGAAATATTATCTCTTTATTATTTTGAAATGTATATTCTTTGTGTGAAGCGTAATTATATTATTACAATAGAAAATGTTGATGTTTTATGATGAAATAATAATTTTGAATTGATCAATAGGAACTTTATTACCATATATGCTGATCAATATTAAATGAGATGAATTATTCTGATTCTGCCAAGAGATTATTACAAATATTTACTTGTTGGACGCTTTTTGAATTGAGCTAACTGAATTCTTGAAAATCCAACTTTTTTAGGGAAAGCACCAAATCTTGCGTAGTGCACACAGCCACGCAAGTGCCGATACTCCTATTCCTGACGACCATCTCTAGGATTTTCAACCCTAACGCTTTTCCATGAACATCTTTTTGCTTGTCGCCTCCATCAAGTCAGTCGACATCATCTTCACAGTATTTGTTGAGCTTTATTAAAAGCAGCGGTTGTTACGTATTTATTCTATTGATTCGCTTCACGTCAAATTTCAACTGTGATATCAATTTGAAACATTGCTCTAACAAAACAAAACCAATTAAAACTTTAAATTCATATTTAAGAAGCAGTTTAATGCCTTACTGCTCCTCAAAGCGCCATTTAGTGTCTGAGAATTACAACTTTAAGTAATATGGTCGTTGTTAACTGCATATTAGGTAAAGAAGCACAAAGGGTTATCCTACGCACTACAAAAGTGAGTGTTAATTATTCACATTATAAGTACAAAACAGCTTTCAAAGCCTCAATTCTTAATGGGAATGAAGAAGTAAAGTCATAAACGTAAATTACTCCCCTTTTAAGTTTCTTTATCTAAAGCTGCGTTAGTAAACCCAACTTTCAAAACAAAGAGACTTTCCGTCAAGTTTAGTGCAGCTTTTCATAGTGCATTACTTGACTTCGGTTATAAATTGAAAGTTCTTTCCGGTCTCGAAGTACGAAGTATTATGGTTTGTGGTAGAGATTTGTGGCTCGTGGCCACTTTAAGGTTTTGTTCCTGCATTGCACGCTCAGAGGCTCCTGCAAAAAGTTATGTGGTAAATATTATTTGAAGTGAATTTGAACAATAATTTAGTGTACTATATTCATGAGCAAGTAATTTATGATACATTGCAATTGGTAAAGGTGGTATTTTAAAGAATTAAATATTTATTTATTTGACATTCGACCCAGAAATTGGAAAAGGGGTTGATCGTATGCAACACACTTCCTGAATTCAATATCGAATCGCAATATAGATGAATCAGTGCAATTTTTCATCTTCTGTAGTTTTAATTTATAGTATCTGAATATGCGCTGAGAGCTAAGCTTGTGAAATCCTTCTCTTTGAAATTTATGGCCGAGTAGATAAATTGCGCTGTGAACACGACTAGGTTAAGTTCTAGGCAATTTATATTGGAGCGATACAAGATGGATAGTGCCTTTGTTTACTGCAGCATTAGCTGGAGTATCGGTAGGAACATGGTCTGCTCTGACCACTCCGGTGGCCACGAGAAACAATTGCTGCAGACGGGATTGGTAAATTGCTTTTTTGTTTTGTTATCGGCAGGATAACACACTTTCTATGAACAGTATTTAACTCCAGGTTAAAACACTGTTCTTCCCAACAGTTCCACATTCGTATTCCATAAAGAAATATGAAAATATACTACAGAAGAAGAGAGTAAAAATATGAAATCTATAATTGATTACTTTTTAGCAAACAATTCAAAAAAATCTGACGTGAACATCACGTGACTTACTTGTACATCATTTGATATATAGAAGCTCTTGGGTAAATCCAAAACGATTAACTGTGGAACGATGAGATTTTGTGTTCGATTATATATATCCAATGATATATATAATCGTTTTGGATTTACCCAAGAGATTCTAAAAATCTGTCAAGTAAAATGCGCTTTCAGCCAAGTCGGTTGCTATGGAAACAGTAGGCCAAAATTCTTATACTACAACATTCCTAAATACTGATTTCCAAAATTCTACGACTACCAACAGATCTGAATTTATGCGCAAAATTAAAAAATTAATTCCTTCTGAAGGGCACTTCTGGTTCAGTCCATTGTTATGAAAATAGTAGGCAATCATTCAGATGCTACAGCAGACTGAAATCCCAAATTTCAATATTCTACACTTGATCGCTTCGAATTTATGCGAAAAATTCCAAAAGACTGTCAAGTAAAGTGCACTTCCGGCTTGGTGGATCTCAATAAAAATAGGATACGAGCATCTAGACTGTATAATCGTCCTAAATACTGAATTCTAACAATCTACGTTCAATCGTTTTGGATTTATGCGGCAAATTCAAAAAATGTTTCGAATAAAGTGCTCTTCCGGCTTAGTCGATAGCAATCATAAGGCAAGGTGTACAACTAGATATTATAAAAGTGCCTAATACAGAATTAAATATTCTACAACTGATTGTTTAGAAGAACTTATGCGGAAAATTCAAAAAGTCTGTCATATAAAGTGCACTTCCGGCTCAGCCGATTGTTACAAAAATAGAAAATTTAGATGCTACAGCAATTTCAAATGCTAAATTTCAGTATCCTACGGCTGATCATTCTGGATTTATGCGCAAAATTCAAAAAAAGTCTTGAGTAAAGTGCACTTCCGATTTAGCCGATCGCAATCATAATGCAAGATGTACAATAAGATGTTATAGAAGTGCTTAATACGAAATTTCAATATGCTTTGACTGATCATTCTAGATTTATGCAAAAAATTAAAAGAAGTTTCAAGTAAAAGTGCACTTCTGGCTTGGCCGATTCATACAAAAATAGCAGATGACCATTCTGATACAACATTAAGTTCAAATACTGAATTACAATATCCTACGGTTGATCATTCTGTATTTATTAAAACAATTCGAAAAAAGTTTCAAGTAAAGTGCACTTCCGGTACAGACGATTGGAACCATAATGTGAGGTGCACAACTAGACCCTATACTAGTCTTAGAACCAAATTTCTACATTAAACGTTAAACCAGTTTTGAGATTTGCGAGTTACGCACGCACGAACGCACGTACGAACATACGTACCGACATCAAGCCAAAAATAGTCAAAATGGATTCAGGGATGCTCAAAACGGATATTTCCATCAAAATCTCGATAGGTGAATTTTGTCGGTTTCACAATACTTACTTATTACTTTGTACAAGTAAGTAAAAAATAGGAATAACAGAGAATGAAAAGAAACAATAACAAACAACAACAACAAAAGGACATAAAGATTAAATATTAAAAATAGATTAATTAAGAGATGAACAAATAAAACAAAAATATTAAAAAGATATAAAAGAATTAATCAAATGCACCCCGAAACCTGATATGAATAACGTAGAGGAAATGTGGGACGCTTCCATATACATATTGGTAGTAACAAAAAGCTCATGCAGAACATCCAGCCCACTCATTAAAAAGCAATCACACTGCTAGAATGAACAAATAAGGAAGAAGTTGAAGAAAAACAAAAATGGGAGGATTATCTAAATACAAAAAAGTTAGAGGATTATGAAGATTATAAAATACAAACGAAAACAACGAATGAACTTATCAAGAAATCAAAAAAGAGTACATGGGAAGAATTCGGAAATACTCTGAAGAAAAATTTTACCAAACACTAAAAAGCCACAAACAGTTACAATATGAAAATGGAAACATAATAAACGATGACATCGAAAAAATACAAAGATGGAAAGAGCATTTCCAAGAGCTATTAGAAGAAAACTAAAGTACCAGCCGAGATGCAGAAAACAAAGATATACAAGAAAACACAATAGTAAGAGAAGTGTTAGAAAATATATCAA
Organism: Dromius quadrimaculatus; assembly: GCA_963989225.1. Taxonomy (NCBI): domain Eukaryota; kingdom Metazoa; phylum Arthropoda; class Insecta; order Coleoptera; family Carabidae; genus Dromius; species Dromius quadrimaculatus. Next base: position 5,413,821 of record OZ022334.1, on the reverse strand, counting down.
AAGAAGAAATGGAAGCTGTGTTGAAGAAAATGAGTAACGGTGAAGCATCGGGACACGATCAAATTAAAACAGAACTGAAATATATTGGAGACGAAGAGAAGCATTACTAGAAATGTTCAACCAAATTTGGAAAATAGGAACAATACCAAAAGACTGGAAAAAAGCCGTGATCTTCCCCATATATAAGAAAGGAAACAGTAATAAATACAGAGGTAAATCACTGCTTTACACTGCGGCTAAACTATACGAAGCAATATTAGAAAATAAACTAAGACGATCAAAAGATGCATCAATGGAGAAAGCCCAGAGTGATTCTTCTACACAAGACCACATATTCACGTTGAAAAAATTGATAAAAGAAACAATGAAACAAGACAAACTATTCATAGCATTTATAGATCTTGAAAAAGCCTTCGATAAAGTACCGCAGAAAAAGATGTGGAAAATACTGGAAGAAAAAAATGTGAGCAAACAACTACTGAAAGCAATACAAAGTGTATGCAAAACAACATCCAACTATATAAGAGCAGGAAACGAGTGCTCGAAGAAATTCACAACCACGCAAGGGTTAAGGACAAAAGAAGCACAAAGCCCATTACTTTTCATCATTTTCTTGGACAGTATTATAAAGAAGGTTAAGAATAAAACAAAGAAAGTATACATAGGACACCACAATCTAATTAGGACGACTATCTCAGAGTGCGCCTTCGCAGATGATCTCGCAATACTTGCTAAAAATGGAGAAGATTAGGAACACAACATTAATACATGAAAAGAGGAATTAAGCAAACACAACATGACTATAAATGTGGAAAAAACAGAAATAATAGTATTTCAAGAGAAAATACAATAGTAGAGATAAAAATAAATGGAAGAGAAAGAGAACAAGAACACATATTTAGATTCAACACTGAACAGTAGAGTTAGTATAGACAACAAGATAAATAATAGAAAACACAATAAATAAAGTCATTCTGAGTAGTAGGCAAGTATCGAAGAAAACTAAAATGATACTATATAAATCAATTAATAAACCAATATAATATACGGAAGCAAAACATGGGCAATAAATCAAAAAACAAAAGGGAATATACAAGCAGGAGAAATGAAATATTTAAGAAAAGTAGAAGGAGTTACAAGACTAGATACAATAAGAAATAAGCATATTAGAGCAATTCTACAAACAGAAAGTATACAAACTACCATGGAAAAAAAATAACAAGCGTGGTATGGACATTTAATAAGAATTGTAGAAGATAGTCAAACAAAAAGGGTGTGAGATGCCACATTAGCAAACAAGAATAGGAGAGGAAGATTTCAAAAACATGGGAAAAGAATATGGAAGAAATACTAAATGGAAAAACGTCACTTGGCAGGAAGGGCGTAAAATAGCAAAGAATAGAAAAAAGTGGAAAAAATTAATAAACAGTGTAACGTGCGAAAGTGTCTAATTCGTAAAAATAGATAGGCCCTGAATCCGTCCCTGCTGTCTGCGTGGAGACTGTTATTTCTACGTCGTGCCAAGCGACATTTGAGAATAACGTAGAAATTCCTGGATGCTTGGTTTCCGTATACAGGGTGTAACAGAAATAAGTACATTAATTTCAACCATTGATAGAACCCGTCAAGCATAACAATTTTTCTTAATAACTTTTTCTCGAATTCTCATCTTTTTTTAGCATTTTTTAACCCCTATAATTTAACAAGTCGTTCAGGTGCATAATTATCGGATCCAGTAGCAGTTACAACCCTGGTTACAACGAAACAATTGATTTCGACATATGTGAGCTATCAATTCCAGATCAATTCCTTCAAATAAATTTTGGAAAAAATCGTCTAATTATTATTGTCACAAAAGCTAAAACCTGTGAAAATGTCAAGGTCTTCTATCTGCAATTTCGCAGGCAGTGTAGGATTAGTTCGGCGAATTTATATGGAACGATTTCAGAAATGTCATTTTTCACTAAAAATTAAATTATTGTGGTTATGCTCATATATTTAATGTCAAAATATTATGCACTTATACATAATGATGAGAATACTAAGAGATATTGAGAACTTATCGTTTGCCTGGAACGTAAAACACCAGATGAAATGAATAAAATACATTAATTTATAAATGAAGCAGCTGTGAATTAGTTTTTTCTCATATTATTACAAACTTCACAGTCAGGTCGTTTCAATGAAGTATGCCTCGTAAATTGATCTGTTGAACAAATAGAATATTGTATCTTATATTTTAAAAAATATTTAAAATCAATTACCAAACTCAGTGTGATATATTTGTAGGTTAGGTTTTCTATTTTTCAAGAATAAGCTCTTACAATTTTTGCGGGAATATTTTCAGTTGAATTATTCATTAAATTAATTATTTTAGAACTGCATTCCATTTCATATTTCACCGTTCACCCAAATAAATCGTTAAATGATTTTCTCTTTATGTTTGAGAGCCAACAGTAATGAAGTAAGCTGAGAGCAGCAACTACTTTTTAAGTTGATCGTAGATGGTAGCACAATCTGACCCATATTCTAACTGTGTTACAGGCTGTATTCAGACTATTCAAATCAGCTGATCCAAGTGCAATGAACTCGTGCTGACAATCTAATGTTCAAGATCTGTACCAACTATTTGAAAATATACGTGAAATTCCTGAATAGAAATAAAATTTCTCAACAATAACATATAAATACGACCAATATACCAGATTGTTGGTTTCGGAGATAAATTTGATCTTTCTTGCAACATATACAAAAATAGAATTATCGAGGTGAGCGAATATCAGTGTATTATTGAAATACTGTTATTCTTTCAGTTTCAAATGAATGATTTGTTTTCTAGTTTCTATAACACATCTGAAAACGAATTATTAATGTCACTATCCATAGGTGTGCAGTCAATCTGATACCTTTCTGAGGATTGAAATGGACATTAACTGAAAGTTTGCCCAACAATTCCATTAATTCTGTCACTGAGAATATGTGGAAAAGGAACGAGATTAGGACTGTGTGGGAACAAAAAGCTTAGGGATTTGTACATAAAAAACAGATTCGATGTTAAGTTTGGACGGTCCAGCCGTTGATCGAATTACCGTTAATCTTGGGTGAAAAAAGGTACTTTTTTGTCAACTGTTCATCATTAAAATCAAAGTGTATGAAGAATAATAATATGTAAAATACTGAATAAATGGAAATGTCGACTGTAGACACATCGTTTACTGTAATATAATTATGAGTCGTTCGTTTTGAATAGGGTTGGGATATTTGAACAAGAAAACATGTGAGAACAAAGTAAACACTCCCACAACGTAGAAATTGTAATTTCAGTATATTCGGTATATCTGCCAAGGTACTACGTACCAAAAGGCACAACTTACAGTTTATTTCAGAGAGCAATAAGACAAGATCTGCAACTGAAGCTGAAAGGTAACAAGAAGATAACCAAAGCATACTGTTAACACAAATAACAAAGGGATTCAATTAGGCAGTGAGTAATAATTAGAGTTTCAGCACGTACGGATTTTAATAGATTCTCTTTGGGTCCTCATTAGAGACAAAAAAAAATTCTAAACGTCAAAATAGCAGCAAAATTGTCGGGAGACTCTGACTATAATTTATCCCAAATGCTACATTTTACATTTGTTTTGGAATCGAATCTCCGCCCTCATTCTGTTTCCCGATTCAAAACATTTTCAGAGCGCTTATCTAGAGTTCAACTGGCAGCAAGTCAAGGATTGCCAGCAATTTATTTCCTGGCGATTTTCGCCATTATTTAGGATTTTCTTTTGTGGGATATATTTGGTAAACCATTGACTAATGTCGAACAATTGCTTTTTTGACAGGAGGTAAATCTTATCTGAGAATTCAATTTGGAAACAGGTGTTTGTTTTAATTGAATAAATAAGTTAATCAGAGACAAATTAAATAATAATTTGAACGTATGCCTTTTTCGGGAGCCTTTCTTTCTAATGGCAATTTAATTTCAACAGCTATTCTTTGTGTCCCCCTAAATTCAGTTTTTCAAGTACTAATCAAGCATTCGTGTTTTTCTTTTGTCTTCGTCACGTCTTTTGAATCATTGTATTCCTCGAGTATCCCATCCATTCAGCAATCTGCCCTTCCACTTAATTTGGAAGAATTTTCCAAATCATTTTAGAACGAAGTTCCTTTCTATTGTTCCATCTTACACGAGAATCTTGTGGTAAAAATACACCCCCTGATGATTTAAAGACGAACTGCTGGAGTATAGATTTTCTTTAAGGTGGAATAATACTTTGATCGAGTTCTTTGTACCTGAAAAATCCTCAATGTCCAACTGTCTATCCATTAATCCATCTGTTTGTCTGCTTGTCTGTCTATATTCACACTTGGCCTGTTTTTCAAATTTTCTAAAAGATAAATGTGTTGGATTTGAAGTAAAAGGTAATAGAAAAATTTTAAATATTGTAAATTTATTCTGTGAACTGAATGCGTCTGAAAGTTGGTGGAAATGTTCAAAGAATTGCATTTTAATATTCTCCAGAATATCTGAAATGGCTTCCTGTGCTTTTGGGAGATTATTCTCTTTTGGCTAATTTATTTTTGTTCCACTTACAGTACACAAGAAATTTAAACGTTCTCATTTCATGAAACAGCATTGCATAAATTGTCCTTACTTGCTTTGCATTTAAAATTTCACGCTGAAATAAGGAGAATTTATGTTTCTGCGTATGTTTTTGTCAGACGAGATATTTTACTTATTACTCGACCTGGAAAATTTAACACAGGATAATGCTGTGAAAAATTAGGCAGTACTGTAGCTTCAAGGCTATTAGTTCATATATCAAACACAAAATTTCATCGTTCTGCGGCTAATCGTTTTGGATTTATCCAAAAAATTCTAAAAATTTGTCTAATTAAGTGCCCTCTCAGCCCAGTCGGTTGCTATGAAAATAATACATCATCATTTTTATACTAAACATTCCTAAATATTGATTTTCAAGGTTCTACGGCCAACAGTTCCGAATTTATGCGCAAAATTAAAAAAAAAATTCAATTGAAGTGCACTTTCGGTTCAGTCGATTGTTATGAGAATAGTAGGCAATCATTCGGATGCTACAGCAGACTGAAATATTTAGTTTCAATGCTCTACAGTCGATCGTTTCGGAATTATGCAAAAAAATCCAAAAGACTGTCAAGTAAAGTGCACTTCCGGCTCAGTCGATCTCAATGAAAATACAATATAAGCATCTAGACAGTAATATCGTTTTAAGTACTGAATTCTAACATCCAATTGTTTTGGATTTATGCGAAAAATTCAAAAAATGTTTCAAGTAAAGTGCACTTCCGGTACACACAATTGCAATCATAATGCGAACTGCACAACTAGACCTTAAACCAGTCCTAAATACAAAACTTCAACTTCATACGTTCAACGAGTTTTGAGATTTTCGTTTATACATACGTACCGATGTCAAGCCGAAAATAGTCAAAATGGATTCAGGGATGCTCAAAACGGATATTTCCATCAAAATCTCGAAATGTGAATTCTATATTTTCAATGATCTTATTAACCTAATTCAATTCATTTTGTAAAAGGATTCAAAATGCTTCAAACTTTACGAGTTCAATATTTCGTATTTCTTTTTCATTCATTCTTTGAAAGTTCTCGTTTCAAGTAATCTTGAAAAATATCAGGATCAAAGAGACCTCCAGAGTGATTTCACTGTCCTTTTTTATCCTAGAGCTCAATACAGCTTCGTATCTTTTAGTTTAATGCTTGAAAGAAATAGAATTCATGAGATTCTGATTGATCTCAAAGTAACAACATTTAATTCTAATATAATTCAATTATAACAAATTGCTTTTTGAATGTTCAAGTTTTATTCACGAGAACAAAAATTAGCTAATTTATTAATGTGTGATGTTTATTTGTACTAATATAAATTACTTGATTTCAGGTACGATTTCCCTAATTTCAATGTGAATCTTTGCTGTTTGCTGATTGCCAACGAAGGTATGTTAATTTAAACAAATATAAAACACTAATTTGTGCCTTAATATTGAAATAATCATAACCTTAAAAAAAATTCATGTTTCTTCCCTGAAATGACACCCTGTTATACTTTGTACGGAGCTCAAAACTTCCTTCCGGGGAGGAAAGTTATTTTGAATATTATGGACATCTTTTCAAATTATATGTTGATCAAACTCCCTCAAAGAATTAATTTATATTTGCTAACCTATTTGAATGTTCAAATAAAAGGTTAATAGTGTAATGTTAAATGTCGCAGATATTTATATTTACCTATTTATATCCACTGATTACTTCACTGTTTGATATTCACTGCTCTAGCTTCACCATTACACTACTCTCAAATAGTTCGCTTGCGTTTATATAACGACATATACATCTCTTGAATGTTCTACCACATTTCTGGAATATCGCTAGAGGCTTCCATCGGGAGGGGTGATGTGATGCGGCGCGGCGTGACGCAACGAGGACGAAAGGCTCCGCCCGTGCAAGGTTACCTTTACGAGCCTTCGCACTCTCGCACGTTGCAATAGGAACAATAACACAAGATAGTTGAAAAAAGAGAGAGAGAGTAATAACAAAAGAGGGCCAGTGGCGGCAGCACTTGGCCACTTTCACCATGAAAATATTTTTTAAATAAGAAAGAAATAAATAAGGAACTGAATAGTTCCCAAAATGAATATGAGGGACTAGAAACACATAACTTTCTAAATTGATTTGGCACTAAAAGCCAATCATGTGAATAATAAAAAGCCCAAAACCAACTATACTCTCCAGACTTCTGCCTACTTTTAGTCATTTTCATTTGAATGACATCCGCCCAGTTAAAACTAAAATATATATCTGAGAGTTTATCCGATATTTGAGGTCTATTTGTTCCTTGCTGGGCATTCTCAGGTCACCAACGTCGTCGTGTCCATTGACTTCGATTTTATTTACGTCTAATCGACCCACACTTTTTTTATTAACATCATGGAATGCTCTTTCCAATTTCATATCTACTCTCGAATAGATCTATATATTAATACGCCAAGAAAAATATTTCGGCCCGCTTTTCAAGCATATTGCTTGCACGAAGGAATGTGACATTTAGCATACTTAAAGTTTATATGGAGAAGATGTCCAGAAAATGAAAATTATATACAGGTTGTCCCATTTGAATCTATATATTTGTAACGTTATTTATTTTAATTCAGGGAGCAAAAGTTACTAAACACTACTATTTATTTTTATGATTTATTGAAATAATAAATTAGGTAACTAATACTATTTCTAATAACTAATTCTAATTTAAACTAAAGATTATTACACTACACTATAACTCAACTTTAATTATTTATGTCAATGTTGATTTATTTAAAATAACACAATTTATTGCAACCACTAGCAGTCCGTACTATAAGGTCTCTGGGCCTAAATCAATAATGCTCCTCGCTGAGTCAGTCACATATATATACCGTGGGTCTCTCCCCACTACGTTTCTCCCGCAAACGTCCAGGCTTTTCTAGAAAACGCTAGAAGGTACCAGCAATTTTCTAGAAAACAAATATATTCGCTCCTATTTCTTGATGTAAAATATTTCCACAATAATTCTAAGCACCAGTAAAGCCGTAATGACTAATTTATAGACTTAATTTCGTTACATATCATGAAGAGCAAACTTTGTACCTCTTTTTAAGCATATGAAGAAAAGGGCAGAAAGCTAAATGAATATATATACAGAATGTCCTATTCTAATTTTACGTGAAGAGGAGATATTGTACCGCGTGCACGAAAAAATGTGATATGGCATACTTTTTAGAGAAGGAGTGCAGAATGCTGGAATTATGTACAGAATGTCCCACTTATAAAAAAAAAACTTTGTGACGGGCACGAAGGAATGTGAGATTTAGCAGACTTGAAGTTCATGTAGAGAAGAAGTGCTGGGAGCTAAAATTATATACAGGATGTCCTATTTCCAATTTTACGTAGAGAGAAAACTTTGTATCGTGCGCATGAAGGAATGTGAGATTGGACAAACTTAAAGTTTATGTGAATGCTGAAATTATGTACAGAATGTCCCATTTGAAAAAAAAACTTTGTGACGGGCACGAAGGAATGTGAGATTTAGCAGACTTGAAGTTCATGAGGAGAAGAAGTGCTGGGAGCTAAAGTTATATACAGGGTGTCCTATTTCCAATTTTACGTAGAGAGAAAACTTTGTATCGTGCACATGAAGGAATGTGAGTTTGGACAAACTTGAAGTTTATGTGGAGAAGAAATGCAGAAAGCTTCAATTATATTCAATTCTACGCTAGAATATATAAAATATATGCACCGAATAGAAATATGGCTGAAGAAAGACACTTTAAAACCTTGAATGGGAACCACTAATCCTAATTTTAGATTCAGATGGAGCGTCGAATACCAAGTTAATTTTACCTGGAACATTTGAAGATTGAAGATTGAACTCAATAACGTTCAAATTTTGCAACATATTGATTCGTGGTCGAATTGTGACCACTGGGCGATCACTAGTGCTAAAAGTTCTTTATTCTCAATGGGCTTCATACTGTTCGAGGACATTCTAGAAATTTGTTTGCCTGGTTTTTTTGACACTTCAGATTTCTCAACTATTCAATCCATTTTCAGGCTCGTCCTAATCAACTTATTAAGTGCATTAAAATGGTTTAAACTTGTGACTCTTTCATTTTGGGTCTTGATTTGGTTCATTTCTTGTTCGTTTTTGCTCTTTGCTCTATTTATCTTCACTTATCTTCAGAAAGGTCGTTCAATTGTGTTGCATTTCCCAATGATGTCTTCGTTTTCTTCTATCGTTTTTTTAAGACTTTCCAGCGATTCCTCAACTCAAGTTCAAACTTATTTTGAAAATAGGGTTTTTAAGTTTGTCTAAATTAAATTTTCTGTTTGTTATTTGCGGCTTATCTATCAAAATTTAATTTCTGACGTTCCCTCCACCACTAAATTATAAATCTTGCATAGGAAAATCAACCTTCCACTGTCGTTGCTGGTTATTCTTGTACTGCACCGAAGGATCAATTCTCATGAAACGCAGAACACGAACGGAGCAAATCTTTGTGTCAAATAACAATTTCACGTTGTGTCAAGCTTAGGGACTCACAAAAACAATTGATTCACCAAAAAATAAAAAAACACGTTTTTTACTCCTTTCGAAAAGTAGTTTACCCTTTTTACATATTCTATAAATAATATGCACTTACCTTTGATGTACTGGCTTATTAATAAAGCCATAGTTTCAAAGCTCCTGCCTTCTATAAATAGGGCTGTGACAAAACATACTACGGTCGTATCTCCACCCCACAGAAGTGTATGGAAGGTCAGCAGTGCAGAAAGCCCATTCGCCCGGCCCTCATGGACGCCACTGATAAATTTCGTCAGTCAGTCATTCGTAACGTTACAATCTCATTAGAGAAATGGGCAGTGTCGGATTAGGACGAATCCTTAGCCTATTATCAATCAAAATTAGCTATTACTTCTGAAATATCACAAAATAAAAAATGGAAGAATCATCTAGATGATGAAAGCGCATTTTTGACAGCTCATGAATGCTTGTTACCTCAGAGATCTCGCAAATTACCATCTCTCACAATTACTGAGCTTGAAATCAAGCAGTTTTGGCAAACATACGAAACAGCAGCTTCCATTTAGTACTAGTTTCAAGTTGACAGTTTGATAGGTACATAATTTATGCATGTACAAACTCAAAAATACCTTTTATTCTTCATTGTTTAGTTATTGACTGACAGGAGGTCAAGTGCTGTACCTTAAAATTGAAATTTGCTCTTTATCAAAGCTATATGAAAAAAATACACCAAAATTAAACAAATTTTCAACCAATAATAGTGATTCATTCTAATAAGCTTCAAATTTGCGTCAAACAAGTCAATGAATGAATCTCGGACAGATTTGACAACTGTACATAATAATAGTGACACCCGCGGCTAAAGTTGTAACTAAATTTTTATCTACTTTAATAAATTTTAGTTGCCATATCCCTAATGTCATACATATCCATGGGCATTGTTTCACTTGAAACAAGTAATTGAATAATTTAATCTTCCACAATCACTGAGCTTGAATTAAAGTAATTTGTGCAATCCTACGAAACAGTAGCTTTTATTTAGTACCAGTTTCAAGTCTGTAAATAGTATAGTTGCAAAGAACTCAGCCAAAGGTAATATAACAGCGCTTTTTTTGGAAAAATGCGCTGAAAAATAGAGTCCTTTATTATAAAACAACTCAAATATACTAATTCTGTAACTGTATGAATGTATTATTCATGTAAGGGCTCATATTGTCCTTACTGCGGCCCTATTTAACCTTGAAAACAATTAAGTTAGGTTAGGTATTGATCTGCGCGAACTTAGACCGAACTCTAAAGCTAATCCGATTATGAAGTCACTGAAGATCAATGGATCACTTATAAATATAGCTTGTCTACTAATTTGTGGTTGGGTTTCCAAGTGTCGATTCTGTATTTTCAGGCAGGAAAATAACAGTTTTCCCACAGGAATATTTGCCAATTTGTTGTCAAAAAAGTTTGATGGATCTTTTGAATTTATATTTTTGATGCATTCTTGGAAAGTTTTCCATATTCATACAAGCATGAAATCAGTTATTTGATTTTGTTGAGGAAGGTTTTCCCACTGGATTTATTTTCACTCGATTAGTTTGCTTATTTATTTTCCAATCTTACTTGCTCCGTATTGTGTTCAGGTTTCTATATTCCCGCCTAGAGTTTCTTGAAGCTTCTAGAAAGTACTGGTAAGCTTCCAGAAACTACATCAAACATCACTACATCCTTGGCGCCACTTAGTTATGATTTTGTACGATCAAAACGTAGGTCAACTTTTGAGCAGTCATAGAAATTTGGTGGCAGCGTCTATCTTTCGTAAATCTAAATGTGGATATAGGAAAATTGACATTATATTTTAAAAGGATAATCGATTTTCACATCTATTGGGCTGATAAAAATTTCATGTTCATTTGGTTTGGATGTTTATTATCAGAACGAGTTTGGAATACGAATTTTTGCCTTAACTTCAGTTTCATACAAACATAGTAAATGGTACATGTTCAATAAATGTATATTTGGTCATATTCATTTACAACCAACAATAAAGTGTACACACATTTCAAGACATATAGCTAGTGAAGCAATACAACACATCCAGCAGGATTTTTATTGTTATTTCTCTTTATGACTGAAGAGTGGAGAAATTGCTGAAGGCAATATTGAATTTAGCAATAAAGTGCTGTGGGCTAAATGACCCATAAACCTAATATGAGTTTGTCCCCTGCACAAAGGACAAACATAAGAATTGCTAAATGCACTCACGACTAAAGTAGAGACAGAAAGAGCAGAGAACTGAGATATTTTGAGTGATATATCTCAAAATCAACAAGATTTCATATTTTTGAACCTACGTTGTATGTATTTGCTCCATAAATTAATTATACATGTTTAATTCAGATAAAATATTCCTGAATTACCATATTTACATTTCATGAATAACAATTTTAATAGTTTCAATCAATTCAGGACTGAAATGTTACATTACATATGGATATTTTAATTTGAATATAAAAGTAGCTACTCTATTCTCTTCTCGTTTGACATTTTCAATTAAGAGAATTAATGACCAAATTATGATTTCTATACTGTCCTTATTTTTCCTGCGTTTTATAATAGTATATTACATTTAATTCCCCGATCATTGATTTTATGGCCAGTTTCATTGCTACTTCATAAATTTAAGGTGTATCAATCATTTGCATATTTCAAAGTGACAGCTGTCATTGTTAAAGTGACAGATAGCGGTTATATAAAATTACAATTTTATTTTACAATGGCCATGAGTTTTATGTTCAGTTGCTTTAATTGATCCCAAACTAAGTGAAACATGAAACAACTATTCTAGCGCGAAATTTGAAAGGTTAAATTGTGTGGCATATGTTTGATAAATACCTTCTTATGATAAATTACCAAAGTTTTTAGTGATGTGTTTATCAAAAATTAGATAATTTGTCAAAGTCTCATTATGTCTGCAATATATTCGTATAAAATTAGTATGCAAATCTTATATCTCAGAGACTTTTATCATTACTCATCTGGAAAAAAAAATGGAAGAATCATCTAGATGATGAGAGCGCATTTTTGACAGCTCATAAATGCTTGTTACTTAAGAGATTTTGCAAATTACCATCTCTCACAATTACTGAGCTTGAAATCAAGCAGTTTGGGCAAACTTACGAAACAGCAGCTTCCATTTAGTACTAGTTTCAAGTTGACTATTTGATAGGTACATAATTTATGCATGTACAAACTCAAATCTTAATCTTGATTGTTTAGTTATTGACTGACAGGAGGTCAAGTGCTGTACCTTAAAATGATAATTTGATCTTTATCAAAGCTATATAAAAAAAATACACCAAGAGTAAAAAAATTTTCATCCAATAATAATAATTCATTCCAATAAGCTTCAAATTCGCGTCAAACAAGTCATTGAATGAATCCCGGACAGATTTGACAACTGTTCATAATAATAGTGACAGCCGCGGCGGAAGTTGTAAGTAAATTTTTATCTACTTCAATAAATTCTAGTTGCCATATTCCTAATGTTATATATATCTATGAGCATTGTTTCACTTGAAACAAGTAATTGAATAATTTGATCTTCCATAATCACTGAGCTTGAATTAAAGCAATTCGTGCAAATCTACGAAACAGCAGCTTTTATTAAGTACCAGTTTCAAGTCTGTAAATAGTATAGTTGCTGAGAACTCAGCGTCACGCCAGCCAGCCAGCGGGCCAGCCAAAGTGAATATAATAGCGCTTTTTTCCAAAAAATGCGCCAAAAACACTGAATAAAATCACTTTCTAGAAACTAAAGGAGTAGATACTTTTTTATAAAATCAATAAAAATCAAATTTACCCGAAGAAGTGAATATTTAATAAAGCTTTAAAAAAAATGACAAAAATAAAATAATGTAATTCAGCAAATTAATATAATAGCAAGCAAATTGAAATGAAGTTAATTCAAAATGTACACAAAAAATGGCGACGATTCGCGTCTCTAACGCAAACTTCAACAAGTCTCGACTGAAATAATGTGACCAAAACGCTTATAAACCTGCCCCAGCAAAAGTAAAAAATAATAAAAGGCTCGAGATCGATCGATCTGGTTCACAACGGACGTAGCGTTTATTGCGTAATAAAAAAAGCATAGAGAAAAAAATGCCCACTGCAGAATTATACAATAAAAAAAACTAAATACGTGGTGAAGCTACAAGGTGCCCAATTACAAAATTAGCACGAACATACTGAAGTCTAAGAAGCAAATAAATGAAAACTGAACCACTTAGATGGCGATCCTAATTGACGTCTCTGGCATCTGATTCTTGGCCTCGGATCTAATTGGACTGGATTCCGGATGGTCGGGAAAGTCAGGATGAAAGTGAGGTATTCCCACAGTATTGTGCCTTGGTAAAGGATAACGTTAAATCACAGATGGTAGCGATAAAATATGGTGTCCATTCACAATTTAAACTTATCCCCAATACGTGGGCTACTTTGCCGAACAGAAAAAATGACCAGATCGCCCCAAAATATCCGGCCGCAGTAAAGTTTATCCCAAAGAAAGATCCCCAAACCCTGGCTTGCACACGCAAAACCTCAGAATAAACTACAAAATTGTAGTGGTAAGTAGAAAATGAAACAAATACGACGTCCATCCCGTACTAGGACTTAAAGCTAACTGTTTACTCAAGTTAATTCAAATCCGGTCGATTTAACTTGATTGGTAATAAACCGTTCTTCATTAGCTCAAGAAAAAAACCTAGCGGACGCCCAAGTAGCTAACATTCAAGAAAAAAACTGTAATGTCACTGACTGCAGTGCACGACAATTTAAAACAAAAATCTTGAACTAAAATAATTGACAAAAGTAAACAATAAACACGTTTTGAATATAACCAAAGAAAACTGAGCTTAAAGAAAAGAAACGAAAGTAGAGATTTGAGAAACGAATGAAATTATTAAATATTAACTTAATACTAAAAGTACGTAACTAAAGTAAGTGAAATTAAACCAAAATTAACCCAAATTAACCCAAACTATATTTTAGAATTCAACCCAACAAAAAAAGTGACCAAAAGCCAAATTGACACGTAACAAATCCTATTCAAAAAGTATATATATATATTTAAATAAAAATTTTTTTTTGACATCGTTCACTGAATTTTGGGCTCAAAATTCTTGATATTTTGGGTACCTCTCTGATGTCCTTTCACACTTTTTTATTCTATATCGAAACTTACAATTTCAATTTTGACAAAAGTAATTATATCACGTGACCAAATATTTTTTGGAGATATAGGATGGCACCACGAGCTCTGTTTTTGGCGCTACTAAGAGCGTTGTGTCAAGATGTGTTTTAACGCAATTAGAATTTCCCAAATACTTTAGAAAATAATCTTGAGATACAAATTACACATATGTCTACAAAATTTATTTGAATATTTTCCTTTAAAATAGCTTGAAATATTTATATTGCCTTAAAACGCTTCTTAAAATAACACTGCTAGTATAGCCAAAAACAGAGTTTGTGGTACCAGCCAATATATTTTTTTGAGAGTAGTGAAAATTATAGTTTTCGAAAAATACATTTTTTTTGTTCAAATCGTAAATTTTGTTATAAAGAAACATTAAATGGACAAAAAAAAGTTTATTTATTTTATTTAAGAATTATAAGCAATGTTTTACAATATTTTCCGGAGTTTCAGCGGCAGGATATTCTAAAATAATAATTTAGGAAAGTATTTTTTAATTTCTTCTAGTGGTGTGAATATGATTTTTTCACTAGTAGATGGAAAGATGGAAAGATCACTTCCAAGAGCTATTAGAGGAAGATCAAATCATGGACGCAAGAGATGATGAAGGATCAAACAACGAAATCAATAACGAAACAGAAAATATCACGTATGACGAAATGAAGACAATATCACAGAAACTTAGAAACGGTAAAGATCCAGGTCACGACATGATAAAGGCAGAATAGCTGAAGTATGTGAGAGAACATGGAGAGCAAATATTATTAATCATGCTTAACCAAATATGGAAAATAGGAAAAATTCCAACAGACTGGGAAAAGGCGGTGATATTTCCGATACATAAAAAAGGCGATAGCAAGAAATGTAACAATTAAAGAGGAATATCACTCCTATGCACAGCGGCTAAAATTTATGAATCCATATTGGAAAACAAATTAAGAAGAAAAATAGAATTAAACATCGAACCCGCGTAAAGTGGCTTCAGGAAGGGATATTCAACCCAAGATCATATCTTTACTATCAGAACACTGACAGAAATAGTAATGAAACTAAATAAAAGGCTATACGTAACATTTGTCGACCTAGTAAAAGCCTTCGATAGAGTCCCTAGAAAAAAAATGTGGGAAATATTAGGGAAGAGAGAAATAAGTGAGGAGCTTACAAATGCAATAAAGAGTATTTATAGAAATACCTCAAATTATATAAAAACAGGAAATGAGACCTCAACAGAATTTATTGCAACACAAGGACTTAGGCAAGGAGGAGCCTTGAGCCCTATACTATTTATAATTTTCCCAGACAATATACTAAGGAACATAAACAGCAAAATTAAGAGAGTAGATGTTGGCTACCATAAACTAGCCAGGATATCAATAGCAGAGTGCGCTTTTGCGGATGATCTGGCATCTGGCAAAAAACGAAAACGACATGCAACACAACCTGAACGTGTGAAATGAAGAACTCACAAAGCACAATATGAAAGTGAACATAGAAAAAACAAAACTAATGGTAAGAGATAGAACAAGTGGAAACATTCACATACCTTGGAGCTGTTATACATAATAGAGGAGGAATTGAAAAAGAAATAAACCAAAGAATACTCAACGCGAATAAAAGCTATTACTCAATAAACAAAGCAATATTGAACAATAAGCAGATATCTAAGGGAACTAAGATGACACTTTACCAACATTAATATATGGAAATGAGTCATGGAAGATGAATAGTAGACTTAAGAGTAAAATACAAGCGATTGAAATGAGATTCCTAAGAAGAGTAGAAGGGGTTAGGATGGACAAAATCAGAAATGAACATGTAAGAGCTAGTCTACAAATTGAAAATATACAAACCACCATTGAAAAGAAACAAGCTGCATGGTACGGTCACCTAATAAGAATGCCGGAAACTCGACAAACCAAACAAGTATGGAACTCCAAAATAGTGAAGGAAAAAAGAAGAGGAAGACCAGCCAAAACATGGCAGGATATAATGGAAGAAATACTGAGAAGGAACAATATCAGCACCCAAGAGGCAAAGAGAATGGCAAAAAATCGAAAAGAGTGGAAAGATTTCGTGAACAATATAAACTAAAATTAATAGTCAATTCTGACACCCGTAAGGGTATTAAAGGATTTAAAATGATAATAATAATAATAATACTAGTAGATTTGTTCCGTGGCGCAGTCTAGTATCGGCATGTTGTATTACATGACAGCTGCCAATGGCTTGTTAACCTAACTAAATAAATTTTATCATTTATTTATTAATAAGATGACAAATAACCTATAGCAGACTTTAGTTACAAAAACCATATTAAATATTTGCTTCTGGATGTGCTTGATAGAATGTTATCCATGTATTTGATATTTTGGCACTGTATTTTGGCTTCATATATTGAAATATCAATCTTCCAAGAACCGAAAAAATTGTTTCCAATTGTAGTTTTATCAGTCTTGTCATACTGGTAAAAAAAATGGTTCGAATTTCAAGGAATTTGACAATTTAGACTTATAATGTTACAGTAAGTTCACTGGATAAGTACATTAAAAGTTAAATTCAAATCTCATTCTGTAAAATTTATCTTTTGTAGATTTCTAAATGCTACTATAGCTGGAAGTGTACAGATGAGAATTTGAAGTTATCAATATTATAGTTCTGAAGTTTTCTATTCATGCCCATCAATTATTATTGGGATCTCTCATTCTACATATTATAATACTCGATTCGAGTTTGCATTACTCTCAATTCTCAGCGGCTCAAAATTATTTTGGTGGCTTCGTTAATCGTAAGAATTGTCGCATTTGGGATTCAAAAAATCCACGAGTGATTGTTGAGAAACAAATGCATCCACAACGTGTCACTGTTTGGTGCAAATTCTGGGCTGGAGGTATCATCGGAGCATTCTTCGAAGAAACAGCTGATTAAGCAAAAACATTTAATGGTGCTCGCTATCGCGACATGATAATCAAGTATTTTGTGCCTACATTGTAAGTTTTGGATGTGAACGACATATTGTTTTGGGAATTGAGTGCTGTATCAATGAAATTCTGTCACATTTAGTATGCAAAATGGCCATGGAAATTTCTACAAGAGTCCGTATTTACCAACAAAGTCGTGGATGATTCAATAAAAAACTCATGATTCTAATTTTAAAACATGTTTTCTATCAAAATTAGTTCTTGCGTGAGTTTTGGGACATTTTTATATCATAATTTTATATTGTCATTATTTAATAATTCTTTCAAGATTCATATCTTTGACACTTACTTTGTATGCAAGCATTAATTTTAGTGTTTGAATGTTTTCCTTTTGAAATGTCGAATCCAAATTCTTGTCTATCCCACCAAAATAAAATTAGACCTCAAAACGCCTCTTTCAGGACATGAATAGCTTAATATTCCCTTGCAACGTAAATAACAGTTATTGGACATTGTAAAAGAGGATAATTTATCCTTAATACCGTCATCTAACATTTTTTAATAGCTAAATAAAATTATACTGCACGCCACGTTTCATAACAAATTTCTATCGAAGATAAAACAGTTTACCGGCAATACAAAATAGGAATTATGTGAAATTTAATACCTTTGCATGTTCATGCCACCTTAAAATTGAAACTACAGTTTCTTTAAAGCCTGTTTCTTAATAATTTAATCTAGTTACGTGACACTTTTCTTTGAAAATTATGTCGTACAACTTTTTATCATGCAACAAATTATGAATTTTTTAATGGGAAAATTACTTAAGTAATGAATTTTTCCAGATTCAATTTTGTGGTAGCTGGAGCTCAATTTCATACTTTTTTTGTTGTTCACTTAGAATTTCCCAACTAAGGTAAAACTTCTATAAATATTTATACACTTGTTTGACTTTTTTTCGTTGAGTAAACTTAGTTTTTCGCAAATCTCCGTAACCGTATCATAAACTTTTCAGATACATAAATTCAACTTCACGAAAAGTACTGGAGATGATCTTGAAAGTTTTTTTTTGATCAGTGGTGCTAAAACTTTGTAAGACATGAATTTCGTCCAATCAGAAACGCGTTCACTTCAAGTCGGGCGTAGATTCGCATGCGCATTACGTTTCTTGTTTTATTTATTGCTAAATCCATTGAATTGACAAAAAAGGGTATTATGTAGTACAAGTTTGTGAAATATGCAATAAAAACTAACTTACAGCGTATTCTTGAATTTATTTTCAAATCTTAATATAAATTCCGCCTCTTTGTAACATACCTACAGAAATACCAAACCAGACTTTATAAAAGTGAATATTCAGAACTTCATAACAATTCCATATTTCAGAATCCACACTGAAACATCTCAGGAATACTGAAACTTCCGAAAAGAATAATATTCCTTATCTAGAAGTTAGCAATTAATTCGCCACAACTGGTCTCACTAACTAATTAAAAGTAAATTAGTTATGCGCATTTCTCGGAAGAGTTTCGGTTGCTGGGAAGGGTATCTGTTCAACAGATATTTTACGACAATCTGTGACATTGTTTCAGTTTCAGAAACGGGGGAATTCTTGGAATATTTTCAGCCCACACCGAAATTCCAGCTTTCAAAGTAACTTGCTAGTTTTGGATGTGAATGAAATCTGCGCAAGTACAGGAATAAATTAGTATATGGAAAAATTATTTGATTATTCTGTTCAGATATTCTCCAATCGTTTGGACAGAATTCCAAAACACAATACTGAAATTCTCTACATTGTTTGATCTCATAATTTCTTGTGATTCTTGCAGACACTTGTAGTTCAAACTACTCTGCAAGCAGCTTCAATTTTGAATGAAAACATCTCAGATCCACACGAATGACAAAATAACTTCTATAGCATCTTAATGTAATCTTCTCAACCCTGCAGAGGGATTGTCGTCTTAGTGCCCACATCTTAATACAGTACCGGAGTTGTTTCTTCCTGTTCCCCTTTCCCTTGGGAGCTGGGACCCTAGTCCATGATTTTTTTATGAAGCAAGATGTTTGAAGTCTAGTCTTTCAGCACTGAAAAGAAATAACGTTGTAGGACTTTCATTCGGACAATATTTTTGAAATTAAAGTGCAAGGGATTGAATTATTGCTCTTGGAGATCAATAAGATTGTATTTGTTTCATGACTTTTTATGTATTTTAACTAGTTATCCTCTTAGACTTGCTTTGATGTGTGAAATCACACGCATACGCAAAATATCATTATTCCACGTCAAATCACCTATTACGCCAAATTTCTCAAAGTTAATATCTCCCTAGACAAAACATTTCTCACTTTTACTGCCCTCCACCCTTTCCAATCCCGCCTTCAATAAACCCCAAAACCCATCAGCGTCCACCAAAGTCTCGTTGGTCACTACACTACGACCTAATAAATCCTGAACAGCATCTCCAGTGGCGTAGGGACAGAATAGTAACACGGGGCCCAGCGGTGGGCGCTAACAAGAGAAATGCATTAATAGAGTGCACGTGGTGTTGAAAATGGATCACATTACAGCGCCCTAGAGCCTAATTACCGATGGGTTTGCGTATAAGAACGTGGGCTTGATTTGATAGAGCCGAAAAGAGCGAATCTCAAACTTTTTGCTTGCCAAATCTCCACCTTTTGCCTCTCATAACTCCATCTATAGTCAAGAAAAATCTACTCGAAACTCTTTTGTTTTGAATATGTCATTCATTCAACAAACCAGCCTGTTTGCAATTTTGTATACTCGCGCAAAAACTCCCGCTGTTTGTTGGACACTGGCTTCTACCAACTAGATGTAATAACGTGCTATACTTGCTAGTCGGTGAGCATCTAAATTAGCCCGGAATCTTAGTTGAATGATCCGGGGAAGAACTAGTTCGTTTTTACGACCTTCTAGGTGCGGAAATGTCTATTTGAAACTACTTACCAACAAAATAACTTGTCCTAAGTGCCAGACAATCTTCATAAAGATTTCGCAAAATTAACACACGAGTATAACCTCCAATTTCCTATTATTCTAAATATTGAAGATGTGTAAGAAGTTCAGGATGTTAAATTTGTAAAACAGTTGAAGGGAACCTCTGAGACAAAGAAAGGAACAAAATTCTATTTCCATCCTCTGAAATATCATTCTTCCTCTTATATGTAAATTCTGTTCCCATTCTTATATCCTGATTCGCGAATATATTCATACGTCACAAATTCTCGCCATCTAGCGGTGAATATTTCATTTATAACTGAAGTGTGAACTGGATCCTGTCCATAAAATAGTAGTTACCATCTAAATTATTGCAGAATATTTCCCCGAGATGTATTTTCTCAATTTGTAGTGATTCAACTGAAATATAAAGATTATCTCGCGAAACTAAAACTCGCTTGTTACATTGAACTAATCCGGATTTGGATTCAAAATGGTGTGAGGATTTTATTGTCCTTATTTTGTACGATATTGTTACTGTTAATCCGGAGTTGTTAGAATTGAAATTTCAGCATTTCAAATTTGTAAGATTTCCTGAATTTGTTCAATTGTCTTAGTTTTTTCGTTCCGTTTCGACGGAATTGAATTTAAACGTGGCCGTATGTCAATTCTGTGAACGCACGGGAATCGTCGCGAAATTCCACAATTCCAAAAAATTGCTGAGGCTGAAACCTCATCCATCACATTTTAGTGATGTTTTGCGTATGCGGAAGCTGATTGTTCGCTGCGTCTGTTAACAGTCGATCCAAAAAGGCATTCGTTTGAGCGTATCTCAAGAATGTCTAGATTTATTTAAATACAATTCCACTGAGTTTCTAAGCTCAATTTTTGTCAAGGCAAGCTCTACGTTGGACACCAATTCTATAACGTGCAAACCTGACCTGACATTACACGCAAAGTGCATAAACCTGCTCCTGTTGCCTCGATAGTCGTAAGTGTTGGCGAATAAAGTTACCCGGGGCGCCATGTCGTTGTCTTTCCGTCCGCTGGACACACGAAAGTACCTGGGAAGAAGGATGTTGGGTTGGACGATGAATTACGGAATGATGTGACCTTACGATTGATTTATGCATCAACCAAAAGTTTGACCAGATAAAAACAACACTTACCATAAATTACACTCTCAAACGAAGCTTACGTTTTCCAAGTGCACTGAAAGAGATTCGGGATTAGATCCAACCAAAGAATTGAATTGTATCATGTTCAGCTCTACAACCTCAGGATAGGCCTTGGCTTCTTCTACAATCATTCTCCACTCATCTCTGTCCAGCGCTTTACCTCTCGATCTTTTCACCCTCATCTTGACTATATCGTCTTGTACGTCATCTATTCATCTTAATTTTGGTCTTACAACTTCCCTCTCATGATTCTTTCTTCGTTCATCTTATTCTTTGTGACTTTATAAATCTCACGAAGTTTTGTCCTTCAATTAGTTCTTCCAACTCGACAGGATCCTCCTTCTTGCATACCTCCATAGATCTCCCTCAATATTTTCTTTTCAAATATTCATAATTTTGTTCTACAATTCTGAGTCAGTGTCCGCACTTCACATCCATATGTGACCACTGGACGTATCATGGTTTTATAAACAAACAACAGCTGAAGGCTAATGACTCTAAAACAATGCGCCTTGGAAGGCAACACGAAACCAAGAAGCCAAACAACAAACAAATACGATGCCTATACGCCTGTGCCAAATATAGGAGATGTACACAAGGTTAAAGTAGTGGAAAAGGCCCTACCCAAATCGATTCAGCCGTACAATCCGACGACGTAGGGCCAACCAACAAAACTAATGCGTTACAACTATTGCGTCCAGGTGACAAAATAATAATAAAAGTTGACCTGGTGGTGGAAAGGCGACAACAATCAAGATCCTGGAAAAAGTATCAGGAACTGGATGTTGGTCTCGCATTTCTGTATGCCCTGCATACGACTGGACACTTCGTCTTGGATGTTAGGATTTTTATAAAACACGAGGTGAGCGGAAAAGCTGTTTGTAAGAATCGCCACAATTGGGCTGCCCGATTCGAATCCACGCTCGAAACACTTTTAACCGATCAGAGCAGGACACAGATTTATATACGCCTGCAAAGCTGCTTTGATCATCGCAAAGTTGAACATATCTTCTTCTTTCTTTTTTACTAGGTTTTTGCCTGTTTTTACTTTCTCTCTATCTCTTCGATGGACATCCTGGTGGTCGTTTGGTTGTTGGCTCACGGTCTTTGCATATTTTTGTTATTCTTTCTTTTCCAACTCTGTCAACATCGTTATTTCATCATTTTCTTGTTGTTTTTGTGAAAAACCTCCATTCAACTGCTTGTTCTAGAAGTTTTTATCCGACTATCTGCATTGGGGGACTTGCCTCAACTTGAATTACATTTTTCAATTAATCAACAAAAAAAATTATTTTTAATTACGAAACCCAAAAAAAAAAACTAGCGATAGCCCAAGTGAATAACAACCAAAATTCTGTCGCTCCATTGCGCTTATCGAAATTCCAGTAGCGACAACTGCCAATAAATAAGCTACAATATAATTGGAAAACATAAACAAAAACCACGCTACTATTCAACCTAAAAGAAAACTAAGCTTAAAAAATTGAAGAATCATCTAGATGATGAAAGCGCATTTTTGACAGCTCACGAATGCTTGTTACTTAAGAGATTTCGCAAATTACCATCTTCCACAATTACTGAGCTTGATATCAAGCAGTTTGGGCAAACTTACGAAACAGCAGCTTTCATTTAGTACTAGTTTCAAGTTGACAGTTTGATAGGTACATAATTTATGCATTTACAAACTCAAAAATACCTTTCATTCTTCATTGTTCAGTTATTGACTGACAGGAGGTCAAGTACCTTAAAATTAAAATTTGCTCTTTATCAAAGCTATATAAAAAAAAATACACCAAAATTTAACAAATTTTCAACCAATAATAGTGATTCATTCTAATAAGCTTCAAATTTGCGTCAAACAATTCATTGAATGAATCTCGGACAGATTTGACAACTGTACATAATAATAGTGACAGCCCCGGCTAAAGTTGTAACTAAATTTTTATCTTCTTTAATAAATTTTAGTTGCCATATCCCTTATGTCATATATCCATGGGCATTGTTTCACTTGAAAAAAGTAATTGAATAATTTAATCTTCCACAATCACTGAGCTTGAATTAAAGCAATTTGTGCAAATCTACGAAACAGTAGCTTTTATTTAGTACCAGTTTCAAGTCTGTAAATAGAATAGTTGCTGAGATCTCAGCGTCACGCCAGCCAGCCAGCCAGCCAGCCAGCCAGACAGCCAAAGTGAATATAATAGCGTTTTTTTCGGAAAAATGCGCTAAAAATGCGCTAAAAAAAGAAACAAGGAACATATGACTGGAAATATAAATTGAAAACTATGAAAACTCATTCCGAAATATCTATGAAAGTTAAATAATAAAATCAAATCAAACTAATCCGAAATAACCCAAATTATCTTGTAACTAATACACAAAAAGGAAGACAACAGGATCTACTCGAACTATAGAGGTATATTCTTACTGTTAGTAGCAATAAAAATATACGAAGCAATTCTTATAACTAAGCTTAAAATTAAAGTAGAAAATAAACTGGAAGAACCACAAAGCGGTTTCAGATGCACAAGACCAGATATTTATTTCAAAACAAGTATCAAAAATAGCACTAGCATGCAACAAAGAAATATTTCTGTGCTTTATTGACATAGAAGAAGCATTTGTTAAAGTTGATAGGAAGATACTATGTAAGACATTAGATAAATACAGAATAGGAGATGAACTGGCAAGAGCAATACGAAATATGTACAAAAACACCAAAAACCTCATAAGAACAGGAAATAATATCTTAGAAGAATTTACAACAAAACAAACCAGTAATGTACCTAGTTTAAATATTAAAGAGAACAACAGAGAAAACTACAAATGCAACTGTAGGCTGATTTACTTTTCGCAGTTGCTATGGTTATAATTCGAACCATCAGATGAAAGCTGCGAAAAAACGTTACAATATGGGCAGAAGAATTATCCAAAGTTTATATGAAAATAAATGTAGATAAAACCAAAACAATGATGATAGGAAAATAAAATAAATGTGTAGATATGTACAAAAACACCAAAAACCTCATAAAAACAGGAAATAATATCCCAGAAGAATTAAAAACAAACCAGTAATGAACCTAGTTGAAATATTGAAGAGAACAACATAGAAAACTACAAAGGCAACTGTAGGCTTTCTTAATCCTAACAGATTAATGAATCTGATTTGCTTTTTGCAGTTGCAATGGTTATAATTCGAACAAGCAGAAAAAACTTGCAGAAAAACGTTACAATATGAGAAAAAGAACTATCCAAAGCTTATTTGAAAATAAATATAGACAAAACCAAAACAATGGTGACATGAAAAGACCATAAAAGTGTAGATATGTACGAAAACACCTAAAATCTGATAAAAACAGGAAATAATATCTCAGAAGAATTTACAACAATAATATATACCGAGGTAATATACCGAGATGGAGTATTAAAGAAAGAAACAGAGGAAACTATAAAGGCAACTGTAGGCTATCTTAATCTTAACAGAATCACTCAATCTGATTTGCTGTTCGTAGTTGCTATGGTTATAATTCAAACAACCAGAAAAAATTTGCAAGAAAACGTTACAATATGAGAAGAAGAACTATCCAAAGCTTACTTAGAAATAAATATAGACAAAACCAAAACAATTGTGACAGGAAAAGAGCATAAAAGTGTAGATATGTACAAAAACACCTAAAACCTGATAAGAACAGGAAATAATATCTCAGAAGAATTTACAACAAACCGGTAATATACCGAGATGGAATAATAAAGAAAAAAACAGAGGAAACTATAAAGGCAACTGTAGGCTATCTTAATCTTAACAGAATCACTTAATCTGATTTGCTTTTCCCAGTTGTAATGGTTATAATTCGAACCACCAGATAAAAGCTGAAAAAAATGTTACAAAAAGGAGAGAAGAACTATCCGAAGCTTATAGAAAAATAAATATAGACAAAACCAAAACAATGATGACAGGAAAAGAACATAAAAGTGTAGATATGTACAAAAACACCAAAAACCTCATAAAAACAGGAAATAATATCTCATGAGAATTTACAACAAACCAGTAGTGTACCTAAATGAAATATTAAAGAGAATAACATAGGAAACTACAAAGGCAACTGCAGGCTATCTCAATCTTAACAGAATCACTCAATCTAATTTGCTTTTCACAGATGCTATGATTATAATTCAAACCACCACAGAAAAGCTGAAAAAAATGCTACAAAAAGGAGAGAGGAACTATCCAAAGCTTATAGGAAAATAAATATAGACAAGACCAAATCAATGATGACAGAAAAAGAACGTAAAAGTGTAGATATGTACAAAAACACCAAAATTCTCATAAGAACAGAAAATAATATCCCAGAAGAATTAAAAACAAATCAGTAATGAACCTAGTTGAAATATTGGAGAGAACAACATAGGAAACTACGAAAGCAACTTCAGGCTATCTCAATCTTAACAGAATCACTTAATCTAATTTGCTTTTCGTAGTTGCTATGATTATAATTCGAACAACCAGAAAAAATTTGCTAAAAAACGTTACAGTATGAGAAGAAGAACTATCCAAAGCTTACTTAGAAATAAATATAGACAAAACCAAAACAATTGTGACAGGAAAAGAGCATAAAAGTGTAGATATGTACAAAAACACCTAAAACCTGATAAGAACAGGAAATAATATCTCAGAAGAATTTACAACAAACCGGTAATATACCGAGATGGAATAATGAAGAAAAAAACAGAGGAAACTATAAAGGCAACTGTAGGCTATCTTAATCTTAACAGAATCACTTAATCTGATTTGCTTTTCCCAGTTGTAATGGTTATAATTCGAACCACCAGATAAAAGCTGAAAAAAATGTTACAAAAAGGAGAGAAGAACTATCCGAAGCTTATAGAAAAATAAATAT
The DNA here is from genome assembly GCA_963989225.1 of Dromius quadrimaculatus. Lineage (NCBI taxonomy): Eukaryota > Metazoa > Arthropoda > Insecta > Coleoptera > Carabidae > Dromius > Dromius quadrimaculatus. The sequence goes on along the minus strand of OZ022334.1, from coordinate 5,387,507 downwards.
AGACAAAACCAAAACAATGATGACAGGAAAAGAACATAAAAGTGTAGATATGTACAAAAACACCAAAAACCTCATAAAAACAGGAAATAATATCTCATGAGAATTTACAACAAACCAGTAGTGTACCTAAATGAAATATTAAAGAGAATAACATAGGAAACTACAAAGGCAACTGCAGGCTATCTCAATCTTAACAGAATCACTCAATCTAATTTGCTTTTCACAGATGCTATGATTATAATTCAAACCACCACAGAAAAGCTGAAAAAAATGCTACAAAAAGGAGAGAGGAACTATCCAAAGCTTATAGGAAAATAAATATAGACAAGACCAAATCAATGATGACAGAAAAAGAACGTAAAAGTGTAGATATGTACAAAAACACCAAAATTCTCATAAGAACAGAAAATAATATCCCAGAAGAATTAAAAACAAATCAGTAATGAACCTAGTTGAAATATTGGAGAGAACAACATAGGAAACTACGAAAGCAACTTCAGGCTATCTCAATCTTAACAGAATCACTTAATCTAATTTGCTTTTCGTAGTTGCTATGATTATAATTCGAACAACCAGAAAAAATTTGCTAAAAAACGTTACAGTATGAGAAGAAGAACTATCCAAAGCTTACTTAGAAATAAATATAGACAAAACCAAAACAATTGTGACAGGAAAAGAGCATAAAAGTGTAGATATGTACAAAAACACCTAAAACCTGATAAGAACAGGAAATAATATCTCAGAAGAATTTACAACAAACCGGTAATATACCGAGATGGAATAATGAAGAAAAAAACAGAGGAAACTATAAAGGCAACTGTAGGCTATCTTAATCTTAACAGAATCACTTAATCTGATTTGCTTTTCCCAGTTGTAATGGTTATAATTCGAACCACCAGATAAAAGCTGAAAAAAATGTTACAAAAAGGAGAGAAGAACTATCCGAAGCTTATAGAAAAATAAATATAGACAAAACCAAAACAATGATGACAGGAAAAGAACATAAAAGTGTAGATATGTACAAAAACACCAAAAACCTCATAAAAACAGGAAATAATATCTCATGAGAATTTACAACAAACCAGTAGTGTACCTAAATGAAATATTAAAGAGAATAACATAGGAAACTACAAAGGCAACTGCAGGCTATCTCAATCTTAACAGAATCACTCAATCTAATTTGCTTTTCACAGATGCTATGATTATAATTCAAACCACCACAGAAAAGCTGAAAAAAATGCTACAAAAAGGAGAGAGGAACTATCCAAAGCTTATAGGAAAATAAATATAGACAAGACCAAATCAATGATGACAGAAAAAGAACGTAAAAGTGTAGATATGTACAAAAACACCAAAATTCTCATAAGAACAGAAAATAATATCCCAGAAGAATTAAAAACAAATCAGTAATGAACCTAGTTGAAATATTGGAGAGAACAACATAGGAAACTACGAAAGCAACTTCAGGCTATCTCAATCTTAACAGAATCACTTAATCTAATTTGCTTTTCGTAGTTGCTATGATTATAATTCGAACAACCAGAAAAAATTTGCTAAAAAACGTTACAGTATGAGAAGAAGAACTATCCAAAGCTTATTTGGAAATAAATATAGACAAAACCAAAACATTGGAGACAGGGAAAGTGTAGATATGTACAAAAATACTTAATATTTGATACAAAATAATGAATAATATTTCAGAAGAATTTACAACAAACCAGTAGTGTACCTAGATGAAATATTAAAGAGAACAACAGAAGAAACTACAAAGGCAACTGTAGGCTATCTTAATCTTAACAGATTCACTCAATCTGATTTGCTTTTCGCACTTACTATCGTTATAATTCAAACCACCACAGAAAATCTGCAAAAAATGTTACAAAAAGGGTAGAAGAACTATCCAAAGTTTATATGAAAATAAGTATAGACAAAACCAAAACAATGATGACAGGAAATGAGCATGAGAGTTCGTTCAGGTAGAAAACTTCAAATATCTGGGACATTTTATCGAAGCAAAAAAAGGGTTTGAAGAAGAAATTGATAGCAAGATACAGGCTACAGCTAACAACTTAAAGACACAGAATTCAAACTAATAATATACAAAACTGTATTTACTATTTATATGGTAGCGAAACCTGGGTCGACCCAATAAATTACAGGCCATAGAAATTGAATGACCAAGAACTATATCAGGAGTAACCAAACTAGACTGCATTAAAAATGAGGACATCAGAAACATGCTTGAAGTAAAGTACGTTAAACAACTAATAGAAGGGTAACAATACACTTGAGTGGACAGCTAGTTACACTACCACAATGGAGAAAAGTCGAATTCGTACGGGAATCAAGGAACACAGAAAAAAGTAGCAAAGAAAAACCCCAAAAACATACCGACATACAAGAAATATCAAATAGACAAGCACATAAACTGGTTATTTATTTATTTATTTACGAATTCGACAGGATAGAAATCCCAATTACAGAATAAGTACAAAAAAAAATACTGAAAAAAAAATGATACAGATAAAAAATTTGAAGTAAAAATCAAAATAAATTTTGTATGCATGCAACTTAAAAATTAATCATAATTGTTGTACATTTGCAGATATTTAAGGTACCTAAGTGATAATAAATTGAACAATATGTAAAATTAACAACAAATTTCACCCAATTTTTTCTTGAAAGAAGTAATACTGCTTGAAAGATCAAGTTCATCCGAATATGTATTAAAGTTGATACATAGGGAGTTAATAGGGGAGTTTAAAAATGAATTAGTTTTAGAAAAATCACAACTGAAAGTTATTACATTTCTTGTATTGCGAGGCCGTACATAAAAATTTAATTTAGAGAGAATAACAGAATCATCGACCAAGTTATTAACTACTTTATACACGAACAAAAGTTGCTGTTTGGAACGACGAGATTTTAGTGATTCCAAATTAAACATCGAAAGTAAGAAGTTATAATCAAGTTCAGGCCATGAATGAAACAGTCGGTAAAAACAGCGCTTGCAAAACTTTTTTTGGATATTTTCAATGTTAACAATTTGATACATGTAATAAGGATTCCAAATTATACTGCAGTATTCAATTTTACTGCGAACAAGCGAGATATAAAGGGTAACCAGACACTGCATATTGCGAAACTCATATGATATACGCATTAAAAAACCTAAATTCCGATAAGCGACATTAATCATTAAATTTATATGTGGATTGAATGTGAGTTTATAATCGAAAATAATACCAAGATCTTTTTTAGAATTGACTTTCTTGAGAGATACGCTTCCGAAGGCGTAATTAAAAATAATAATATTAGTAATCCTTGCAAAAGACATATAATCACATTTATCCAGATTGAAATATAATTTGTTTCTGGTCGACCACTCGAATATACTATTCAAATCGCGCTGTAAATCTATACAATCATTGATGCTTGATACAGTTTTGAATATTTTGAAATCGTCTGCAAATAGAAGACAGTCAGAATAAGAAATAACTTCGACTATATCATTAATGAACAATACAAAAAACAATGGACCAAGAATTGATCCTTGCGGCACTCCTGATGATGCTGAATACAGTGTTGATTTAAAACCATTTACAAAAACAAACTGAGATCTATTTAGGAGATATGAAGCAATCAGTTTCAATAAATTATCAGCGAATCCAAAATTATATAATTTGTTTAGCAATATTCTGTGTGATACTGTATCGAATGCTTTAGAAAAGTCGGTATAAATGCAATCGACTTGTTTCTTAGCCTCTAAAGCATCAGCTACATATTGAGAAAATTGTACCAAATTAGTAACAGTTGATCTACCAGGGACAAATCCATGCTGGAATGAACTAATTACTTGTGAAGTTTGAGACTGAATATTTTTAAACAAAATATACTCAAAAATTTTTGCAAACGCACTTATGCAAGAGATAGGCCTGTAGTTACATATTTGAGTTCGATCGCCTGATTTAAATATTGGGCAAATTTTGGCCAATTTCCATATATCTGGAAAAGTTTGAGTTTTTATACATAAATTGTAAAGATCACAAAGTGGTTGCGATAACAAAACAGCGCACCCCTTAACTATATAAATAGGTATAAAATCAGGACCAACGGACTTAGAATTATTTTGAGCTTTGATAGCTTCGGATACTTCAACACATGTAATATTGGATAAAAGAACATAGTTATTGGAAATTGAGTTGTCATTGTGAATTTCGGATTCATCATTTTCATTATCTGCCGTGAATACACTTTCAAAAAAATTAGCAAAACCATCGGCTACTTGATTACCACCAACAAACGAAATATTATCATTGAACATAGTAGTCGGAATCTTACTGTTTGATTTTTTGCTGTTAACAAAGGACCAAAAATCACTTGCATCATTTTTGGCAATATTCGACTCTATATTGTTTATATAGTTTTTATACAACGAAGTACTTAGTTTTTTGCTGTATGCTCTCAGTTCTTTATATTTTTTATGATAAAGCGAGAGATTAGTATCTCTATAAAGTTTTCTATTGCGTTCTTTGTCTTTAAGTGCTAATATGAGTTCTTTATTGAACCAAGTAGGATACTTTGATTTTCTACGTTGAATTTTTGGAATACATATGTCGAAAATATCATAAATTGAATCATAAAATTTACCTACTGCTAATTCAACATTATTGCAAGTAGTTAACCAATTCCAATCCACTACAGAAAGTAAATTATAAAGAAGAATGAAATTTCCACGTTTAAACTGATAATAATATTCAGGATTACAACAGTGATTGAAGTTTGTTTTACTCGCTGATTCAAAATCAATGAGTAATGAAGGATGATGAATATCTTCATGCGTTAACGGTTCGATGCATTTATGAACTGAGCTTTTGAAATTAGCCAAAACTACATCCAACATTCGACAATTTTTGTTAAGTACCGTATTAAGTTGATTCATATTTAACAAGTTTACACAGTTTATAAAATTTAGAACATTTGAATCATATACCAGATCATTATTATAAAATTTACTAAGATTGGTCAAATTAAAGTCACCTACAATCAATACATTTGCATCATATAAAAATGGTAGAGTAGAAAGTAGATCAAATAAATGTTCATACATGCTAAATGAAGCATCTGGTGGAATATAAACCGCAATAAAATAATAAATTGATGTGCAGATTGTTAATTTTACGCACAATAATTCAATGTTTGGATTACTGCAAAATATGTCGAACCTAGACGGATTTAAAGATGACTTCGCAGCCAGTAGAACACCACCACCGCACTTCTTGCCGGTAGCCACTGGATCACGGTCACTTCGAAACACAAGAAAACGACAGTCAAACAACTCCGAATCAGCCACATTGTCCTTCAACCACGTTTCAGTGAATATGTAGACGTCATAGTTTGTGATTAGTATGTTTTGATAAATTTCAACTAGTTTAGTATTAACACCTCGCACATTTTGATAATAAACAGAAATTGGCTGTAAAGATGAACTGTTACTATTCAGTTTTTTGCTTGAACTAAGCGTGGAACACCTTTCATGTATTTAATAGTATAATTTTCCCCATTGCTGTTGAGTTTAAGAAGTTCTTCACGGAGAAGAGCATAATGATCTCGTTGACGCGGAGTTTTATCGCTAGTTATTTTGATATTTTTAAAATTCATATTATTTTTAAGTTTTCTCACTCCCAAAAATACTTTTTTAACCCAAGTAGGATTCTTGAACATAATTTTTAATGGTCGAGATTTATTCCCAGTTTTTACACCTAGACGTTTAAATTCAAAGTCGAGGACAACAATTTCGGGAATAACATTCTTTAGAATAGTGTGAACTGTTATTAAGTCGTCAGAAGTGTCGTCAGGTACTCCAAATATTAAAATATTAGATTCACGTGATTTTCTATCATCGATCTCAGACAGAATTTTCTCAAAATCATCATACTCCTGAAGTTTGGTTTTCCGATTGAGATCAAGATTATTTTTTATATCATTTAGATCAGTTTGCAGAGAGAGAATCAGATTTTTTAATTCCTCGAATTCATTTGAGGATTGAGAAGGTTTGCTGCTAGCAGTAGAGCTACACAAGTTGCAGAACCATCTGAAGTTCTTTTTTGATCTTAATGAACTGTAATCAGAACGAGAGATATCCACACATATTGAGTGGAAACTATTATTACACTGTGAACATTTAACTTCAGAGGCTGGATCACATTTCGAATCACATACACTACAGCTTGCTGGCATAATTATACCACTAGTTTATTGCAATGGTAGAACTATAAGTAAGAGTAGAACTTGATTTAACTTGCCGCACTGACTTGGAACACTATAGAAATCAAATTGCTTCACTTATTCGACTAGAGGAAAAATTACCACCGAAATAAGAGCAATAATATTAATCAGCACATTTCACCACACATACTAGTATAAGTTACGTAATTGAAATGATTCTAAAAACCACATGAACACGAAAAATGCAGACAACAAAAAAGAAGCGTGGTGCATCTAGCTGTACCATCTATACTTGTAGACAAAGGAGCATGAAAAAACTTTATAAACAAGTACAAGAATCAAAATTTGATACCCTAAACGAAAATAATCAAAAGCCAAATTGGCATGTAACAGTTTCATCATTGTAGATGAGTTTTGGATTTATCACAACACATCAGAGACAAAAAAGCAGTCCAAACAAATGTTAAATGGGTGATATACTCAATAGAGTTGTTGTCCAGTTGGCGCAATTGATTGATATGTGTCAAGGACGTGGAGACGTCAGACCGAATGAAAGTTCTTCAAAAAATTCTAGAAGCAATAGTTGCAGGTAGATAAACCGGGAGACCGAGTCGAATTGGACTTTAAGCGAGGTAAGGACTAAGGAATAGAAAATTGAAGTAACTACGGAGCGCGCAGAAGTAATAATGGTTGGTAGGATGGTTACAGAACGCGCAAAAAAATAAACTAGACAAAGTTAACCAGTGAAAATGAGTGAGAAGACTTATTATTAAATAGTGAAACAGTTTACAACACATAAGAAGCCATGAAGTGAAAATTCGTTGAAAAATGAAGCTTAAAAGCTTGTCATTTTAGTCGTTAGGATACAGAAATCAAATTCTGCAACAAAGGAATTATTACCATGATGGTTTTGACTATCTAGGCTTGTTAGTTTCATCAGAAACAGTTTCTTATATTGCTGTTTAATTCCCATTGAAACTTCAGAGACATTCTCAGTTGTTCGGAAACTTTCTGACAATTACCAGTTTCATGAAGTAATTAAAGATGAGTATGGAGTCATTGTGTAGTTAATATCAGGTGCAAAATGTAATTTACTGAATTTCAATACAATTAGCGACAAACTAAACGTACTTTGAGCATTTCTGAAAATAACATCGTAACATCGTCAAATTCACCAAACTTAGATAACTAAGATCACATTCAAACTTGGAATCTGCTTTAGAAACTGTTTACGAGCAGTTAATAAAGTTTTAAACTAAAAGGAAGTGTAATCATTGAATGCATTCCTCATTTCGTCTTATAGAAATTAAGACTATTCATTAAACTGGATGCTGCATCAAAATTCGAATAGTTTTTTTCCGCATTAATTGGCTTTATTGATGTGCATGACATGCTCAGGAAGTGATAGTACCGCCACTGTGGTGAATTCAGATATTAATTTTCCAGTACACTGAAGGATTGTTTCAACACAAGCCTATGGAACATGATACGCTTGCTCAGTGGTCCGAAAAGTTTTATTTATAGACGCCAAGGAGGGGTAAAAATTGAACGCAAACATTTTAAAAACATTTATTTCACATTTTGCATTACAGTCAATATAATATTGGTCAGATATTTTGAGATTGAGAGTAAACTCGTATATCACATCATCGTCAGAAACTTACCGATAATATGATTTATTTCCTGTGTCATTTCATATCAGATCACTTCGAAATTGTGGTCTGCCGCGGATAGACTCGACTCCGGGCACCAGTTAAGTGCTTTCCGGTGTCCGGAGGTCCTTAACCAGACTTGCCTTCGACCACTGATACTTGAACTTCAGGTCAGAGAATATCTAGCTTTATAGCTTGTCACAATATCTGTCAGTTTGTTTCCATTGCGTTTTAAAGACGATGGAATAAAAATGTTCATGGAATTGGATTTATTTTAAGGATTTTTGTTTTATTAAGTATAAATGCAAAGTACAGTCTTTTACATTGGTGTTAATTAAATTATTTTACGTATATTATTCAATTTTCATCTTTTGAGTCTATTTTGAGAGTCTCATCATCCAATGAGAAATATTTGTTCAATCGTAGATAGAAGTTGTGCAGGGCATCCTAGAACAGAATAAAAAATCGATAGTAAATTATTCTTTGGATAATTCATAGAAATATGCTTTAATTAGATTGTGCAAAGCAGCTAAGGGATGCTAAACGTGCTTGGCAGATGTTTCTGCGTATTTCTCTGAAACAACGAGAGCTACTGGAAAAATGGACAAGAGAAAGTTTGTAGATCGTAAAATTTCCTATAAAAAAGGTGTCAATACTCTTTTCCCTACGAAGCACCGTTCTCGAGTTATCGCAATTTCAGACCGTTGCATGCAAACATTCCCGCACCACCTCTGAAGTAATGTACTCGGCGTTTTTTTTGACGTGGTTTCTCTAATAGGAATATCCACGATATATTTCGACCCAGGAAATTTAATAGGTCAATATTTTATCAATATAATCAAAATTCTACATGATCACTTGTTCTTCCTTTTCGCAATTTGTGTTGACTACTCTAAGAAGAGAGATATCAGTCAGATTTTCATCGATTTCGCAAGAATCTTCATCTGTTGCATTTGATTCAGCATTAGTGCAAGAGTGGCCTTGACAATTGGCACAAACTTGTGAACAAAACAATCCAACTTTTCTGCTCAACTCAATTGTTCGTGCAGCCTTTATTGCAATTGCAAAAAATTGTATTCAGCAGATTCTCTGGAGCAGGTGGAAGTAAAGTCTGGAATGGCTCCAAACTGTTATTCATCAATTTACAGTCCCAGTCTTCAGGATTCAGTTCATTGCTCAGCCACACTTGCACTTAGTAGAACACACGAAACAAGTATTGAAAGCAGAAGCAGATGTTGAAGTGAGACAAGATAACTGCACTCTTTTATTTTACTTTCAATCAAAAATTTACTGCAAATGAAGCAAACTTTTGACATTTTGATGAAATTATGTAACAGAACAGATAAAAATAAAAATACAAACACGTTTGTTTACCACGAAAAACCGTTTAAAATTGAGTGGATTGTTGATGTTACTCAAGGCCAACCGACTAATGGAATTAGGGACGGCCGTTGTTTCACTCAATCGTATATTTTCCACGTATAGTATTTGACCGCATGAATCACAAAAACTAATATTCCAATATTTTTTTCTTCAAATGATGCATTTGTAGGGAAAAAAGTATTGATACCTTTTTTGTAGAGAAACTCACGTTCTTTAAATTTTTGCTCACACATTTTCCGGTAGCTCTCACCATTTCAGAGATATACCCAAAAATTTATGACCTTTGGCCTACGATAAGAAACAACGCACAAGCGAGATCGATGGGGACTTTTGACATTTGTAATGACGTATTCAAAACCTGTAGAAATATTCAGTTTTTCGGGAATTAATATAATTTTGCCTAATGTATCGAATAAAGAATAATTAAATGTTGTCGAACAAGAGCTAGTGAAATGAATTTTTTTATACAAAGTAAATTATTTGTTCCTCCTGCTCAGAAGAATTTGGAAAATTGTAAGAGAATCTTCACTTTTTGTCTCGGTTGAAAGGAAATCAATAAATTCTCTAATCAGACTATTTCAAGAATGTTTAATATTGTTGCAATATTGGAAATATCATTGATAATTCCAGCGTATCTATTTTACTCAGCAACTGCTGTGACATATTTTCGTGAAGTGATAAAAGGAGTTATGGAGGACGAAGTAGACTATTATCATTCATGCCTGGAAAATAATGTCTTCCGAATGACATTCATCGAATTTACCAACGTTACGCAGAAGTGAATCGTCTAGCATATTCTCGCAATAAGAGAATGGTATCAATTTCTGGAATTATTGATAAAATTAGAGCTTAGCTTAATAAAATGGAATTCCAACATACATTTTTCCAATGTTTCTGATGGTTCAGTACCTCAATCATTGTTTAATAAAGCTGCTAAACCATATAACATAATTATATTGCAATGTGGTCAAACTGCCAAACTTTCAAAGGAAAAGAGACTGGTTTTAGAAATAAAAACTCCAGAACGTCTTCTCTTTACACTGCTCTCGTAATTTCATTTGGTGGCCATCTTCAAGGTGGTACCGGCAATATTTGTACGTACTCTTTCATTTTGTTCGTTGATTTCATATTTTTATGTGATTTCCTTCTTGGTTTTAAGTATTTTCACCCTCGCTTCAGCAGTTTTCTGTAATTTTTCATGTTTTCGCCGGTACCACCTTGAAGATGGCCAGCAAGTGGCCGAAACGGTCTTATAATTATAAGACGTTTTGAAGTTTTTTTTTTTTCTAAAAACCATCCTCTTCTCTCGTGTATTTTTTTCACACTTTGGGCTGTCTCACATTCTATTACCAAACTTCCTACCATTTAAAAGAGAATCTATGATATTCATTTATTCAAATATCATAACAACTCCTGGAATATAGAGGACAATCATTACTTATGCGTGTAATTGGTACTTTACGCATTGTTTAGCACACACCTTCCATTCAAAGGCGTAGAAGTCACATCTCGTATCCCAAATTAACTTATACTGGATTTTTTTTATGTTTGTAGCATCTTTCATGGATCTAATAGGGAATATGCATAAAATTTAAATTAGGTTCAAATATTTTTTTCCCGAATTTATATTGGCTGGACTTTATTTGTACTAAACCATCATTTTGGTATTTAATATCTTTTTAATTGCTTAAAATTATTAAATAAAAATGCAAATTAAGCGCGAGAAATCCAAAGTTCTAATACGCAACACCATTGATTAAAGCGAAACGTGACGTCAAATAATATGCCAACAAGTGCGCACTGCTTACATTTGTATGGCATTGCAAGCTTTTGATTATAAAACATAGTAATAACGTGTGTGTTGTAAATTAATTTATTGTTTAAGTGTAATTTTAGCATCCTAGTGAGATTATATATCATTTAAGACAGTGGTTTTGTGAAAGCACAATCAGATAATCTGCCAAGAATAGATCCATTCATGATGTCATCTTATTTTCTTTCAAATCCAAATTTTACGTCCGCTGAAGTAAAAAGAATAAACACTGGAAAGTAATTATTCAATAATAACACATTATATACGCTATTTTAATGAATACAATCCGAAATATGATGAGCAGTAAACATAACCTATAATTTTTGTTCATTTTAAAACGAGCAAATGTTAAACGAAGCCGCATACATACAATTTTATTGCTAATACTAATCACATATAATGTTATTAATGATCTGTCAAATTTATTATGATACTTCATCTCTTCTGATAACCTTACATCATTTCTTACGTATTTTATAATCCATCTAGATTCAGAAAAAGACTTTACCAGGTACATTTTTGATAGTATTTTGCATTCAGGCACAATGCAATACTTATAAATTGACTTCTGAGCTTTTTTAATACTGAAATAAGCTGAGAACGAAAACATCTGTAGTAAACAATGGACTGTAATGTCACTGGACATATTATTTGACGTCATCAATAAAGCGCGCGAAAATGGCGGCGTTTAAACAGCTCAAAATTATTCTCAATTTTAAATATTTTTTTAAACTTGATTATAGCACTTTTAAACATAATTTATATTTTTTACTATGTTATAACGATGTAATCAGTGGATTAAAAATATAAAATGAATTCATGAATATACCCTATTGTTTGGTTATTCGTTAAGTCTAAATGTCAACTTGCTCTCTGTGCTACCTGACTGTCAAAATATGGTAGCTGAAGCCTTGGGAAAAATAATTTTTGCAATCCTAGTGTTGCATAAGTACTATGATATTCGGACAATGATTTTCGTGACTCCTGTTCGTACTTACGGCCAAATTATATATGAATCTTTCGGGAATATAGTGGTCTGACTTTATGAATCTAATTGGCAAAAAAGGCTATTTCCGATAATTTTTTTCGGGATTAACTCCCCTGATAAAACCTGCTATTGAAACTAGTACCGATCGATAGCGAAGGTCAAATACTTTAAGAAAAAACCTGGATGTTACCTCCTGACCTGTTCAGGACGGCGGCAGCCACCCCTAAATGTTATCCATTTTTGTATTTAACTTCTCTGATCAAACTTACGATTGTGGCTTTGTTTTTTTGTCCCGGGAACTCGTAATTAGCAAAATTAAATATGGGGTGAACAAAGCTCCCGCTTCTAACAGTAAATGTGAATTTAAAAATCAAATATTTTGTCGTGAAACAACGCTGTTTTAAAAAATCTAAAACCCGTATTTTTGATGCTAGTAATCCAACCCTTAAATCAAGAAGTGGTAGGTGGCAACGAGAATATGTTTCTTGAATTCTGTTGTGGAAGTTGACTAAATTATTGTCAACTGTGAGATTGTACGATGTTCTGTAGCATAAAAATAAGACGATATCTCTTTCCTGATTCCCCAAAAATAAAAGCTAGGAGAGATAAACCATATTGATGTAATAGTCGTGGGCACTTCACGCTTCTATTAATGGAGAACCAGGAAAAAAATTATTGTCTCCTTGTGAGTGCATTTTAATAGAAACGTGATATTCCAAAAGCTTTCCATATTATTTTATTTTATGCTTTTTAGTCTTCCTGTAAGTTTTTTTTAATAAAATTTATCTAAATTCTATTGAGAAATATTGTTATAATTCATTTCAGTTAAAAACGGTCTAAGGGCTGTTATGATACTACGATTCAAGCCTTCTAATTGGCCTAAATGCGAACTAATTTCACATTATTACCAAAATTGTCAGTTGCATAATTTTTCAGTCGTTCAAAGATTTGTGAAATTCGAAGATTCAAATTTGTTTCAACTCATGTGTAAATATATTGTTGCATTCATTTCTTGAATTCCTTTCCAGCAAGCTTATTTGAATTCTGCATTTAATATAAGTAAATTGTCGCTTTTCGGCCAATCAGAAGGCTTAAAACTAAATTCCATAACTGAAATGAACTATAATGTGTTATTCTGCTCGTCAAACCCTCTACTTTGATACCAATGTCAAGACGATTGTTAATCTGCCATCTTGAGGCGGCAGCCATATTAGCAATTTGATTTATCAACATTTTCCACAAAAATTGAATGAAGGTAAAATAGAAAATTACCTCTAGTCATATTTGTTATTGAGAAGAAGTGTGGCCTAACATTTAATTCATGAAAATGTTTCATTCATCGCGATTTTGAAATCGAGTTTTCTGGAAAAATAGCTCCAAGTCTTCAAAAAGTATTCTATTCGGAATAAAATTTGAAATAAAAACGATTTCAGGATTTTTTTACGTCAACAAAAATTGCAATTGTTATGAACATAAATGCAACCGCTGTTTTTAAGCAATAATTCAAAAACCATTAGCGATTTCGGAAATCGAAGAAAAGGTTATTGAAGAGGAGGAAATTTCAGATGAAAAAGCTTCATCTTTCGGAGCTCTATCTCTATTATTTATAATTTTAATTGATTGTTAAATATAGGGTTTCACGCGGCTGTTACAGTACGAGCTGTTCAGAAAGTACAGCACACGAAATAATTATTTTAATGGTATCAAATAACCATTTAACAACTCGAATAAATTATGATGTCATCATGATACTTAAAAGAATAAAGTCCCGTTGGAAAAAATAGTTTAAATTGATTTTTTTAAAAGTGAGTCAACTAACTAAGTTTCTCCGAAACTTCGTTCTCATTTAAATTATTGAAATTAGTGTCTTGCTTTTTGGAGCCTTTTTACATACATATTTAACAAGATTACGTCATATAAGTATGCAAAAGTTGTCCATTTTCATCTTTAGACCTATTTAAATATTGCTCATAAAGTTTTTGACTCACCTTGCAGATTTCTCGTGGTAGTGTCTGCCAATCTGAACAAAAAAAATTAATTAGCAATACCATCAACATACATATGAAAAATCTCACCTAATTCAGGATCAATGCAGTTGCTGACCTCCATTTCGCACATATTTTCAAAAATCGAATACCTATTATTGGAATTAACACCGCAGACTGGATTACCGGCCTCCTCGCAATTCAAATCACAATTTTTGGGAATCATCGGTCCTTCAAGAGAATTAATTTGTTGCCTTTTTCGTTGTTGTTGGATGAATTGTTGTTGAGCCAAATAAGTTTGCTCTTGCTGTTGCTGCATTTGCTGAGGAGGTACAATCCGACTAGGTTTGATATCTTGTTCTGGAAGGTTCTTCAAAACAGTTGGATAAAATCTCTTTTTTTTATGGCTCTTAATAATATTGTCCTTATTTTTGACTATCAATTTTGTTGTATCAAACTCCAACTCAATTCCAGTTTTTTCTGCAGGATGTTTGATCTCAGACGAAAGTTCTGTTTCTTCATCTTCTGCGGGCCTTTCATCATATGAATTTTGTGAGGCGCGATTATTTGAAGCTTTTTCCAAGTTTAAGTATGCCGGATTCTTGCTTAGAATATTGTTGGCCATATCAATTGATCTTATTGCTTCATCTATTTGCGAATCAGTTGCGTCTAAAATTTCGTTTAGTTCTTCTTGAGTTGGTACGCCTGGCTGTGCAGGGTAGCTTGCTGGTGAGCCCCAACATTTGGATACGAAACTCACAACTGAAAAAATGTACCAATAATCAGTTAAAAAGTTAAACTTTTTATGGAACGCTTCCATTTGATTAAATTGCCGAAACCGGTCACTTCATTTCGAAGTAACGAAAGTTGTAACCCTACGTGAATTTTAACAACACATTTGGTGTATTATATTCGTGAGCAAGTAATTTATGATGCATTTCAATTCAAAACTACGTAATGAATAAGAATAAATTACTCTCCTATTATTTTTTATAACTAAAAATGAACTAAAGTAAGAGTAATATTGCTTCAAAATGATTGGAATTGGGGAAAAAGCTTTTATTTGACTTATAAATAATTACAAGTGGGCTCAGGTTTCTATTTATCGGTAAAAATATTTAACAGCTCAATTATGGTGTCATTATGATCCCTATTCTTAAATGATTGATAAAATGATCTCCAAAATTATCAAATAAATCGCTTTTGACTTACTCAAAAAGACAGCAAAAGTGTTCATCTTGTGCAGAAGATTGCCGGCATGAGAACTAAGAAAAAAAGACCATTAGGAATTATTTTATATCGATTTTTATTTACCTTTATATGTGATTTACTTCTTCCAATTCAAAATAAAAATAATAATATGAATGCAATAAATTAGTATTAATTTACAATTTGTTTGTATTAAGTCTATATTTAAATGTACAATTACTGTTCGGTTTAGTTTATTTGACATTAATAACATAATTTTGAATTGGATATTTAGAACAAATTAAATTTAATCATGAAAATAAATCTCTATCCTCCCAAAAACATATCAAATTGGTAATTATTTTAATCTTAATATAATAGCTAATTATTTCCGGTACTTTAAAAATAATCTGAGATTTTAAATAAATATTTGAGTATAAACGATTTGCATACTATTGAAAACTCAAAAGTTCGTCAATTTCCGTGCAAAATTAGCCGAGTTATGACCAAAAGCGCAAAATGTGAAGACAAATCGGCGCAGACACTGAACTTTTTGCTCAATTCGCAGGAAAATGATTGAACTTGATTTCCTGGGTCGTGAGTTGAGTCCACAATTTTTTTTGCACCCGATACAAGTTGTCAAAGTTTGACATTTTTTGACATCTAGAACATTTTTTTTCTCAGGGATATGTTAGGGAATGTAATGAACTTGGCGTTGGATTAACTTATATGCCCTTAAATATGAAACTTCAAAATTTCCAAAACTCAAAAATTCATCTATTTTCGAACAAAATTAACCGAGTTATGGCGGTTTAAAAAGTCAGTTTAATAGGTCCTATAATTTTTCATGAATATTCTTCAAACATCTCTGGAAGATTTATTAATGATTTAACTTTGACACAAAATCTTCAAGTATGGTATCAACAGGATGGCGCTCCTGTGCACAATTCTGGAGATATTACCAGATATCTAAATGGTCGTTTTGATAATACGCCTAATCTGTGACCAGCCAGATCAGCATACTTGACTTTTTTGGACTTTTCTAATTATATGTGAGGTCTTAAAGAATGGCATAGTAAATTTGCTATTGTTTTGGATATTGTCGCGATAAACGGCAAAAGATATGAACAAAAAATTAACAGTTTATAATATGAATATTCACAAGAAAGATCACATATTAGCAAAAAAGATATTTTAATATAAGCTTCAGTTCAAGACAAAAAATCGATATTAAGGGAGTCGTTTACCTAAATCACGAGAACATGGTTTATGCATATCTGATTATTTCTCGTCATATAGATTTTTTTATGATCAAGTAGTGCTTTTGATAGATAAATCCTCAAAGCATGGTACCTGCTTCCCCGATTTATAAAATTTTCATCCATTTGTTGTAAAAAGAGTCATACATTTTGCAATTTTTACTCACATATTTTTCATAGAAATTTGATTATTTTGCTGTAAGCTGCATATAATGATTATTCTATTGGATTTTTTTTTGATAATATATTGTATATACGTTAGCAGTATATGAAAATGATTATGCATTATTTCAGTTTTATTTATTTATAAATATATGAACAAAAAATTGAAGAATCATCTAGATGATGAAAGCGCATTTTTGACAGCTTATGAATGCTTGTTACTTCAGAGATTTCGCAAATTACCATCTCCCACAATTACTGAGCTTGGAATCAAGCAGTTTGGGCAAACTTACGAAACAGCAGCTTCCATTTAGTACTAGTTTCAAGTTGACTATTTGATAAATACATAATTTATGCATGTACAAACTCAAAAATACCTTTTAATCTTCATTGTTTAGTTATTGACTGACGGGAGGTCAAGTGCTGTACCTTAAAATGATAATTTGATCTTTATCAAAGCTATATAAAAAAAAATACACCAAAAGTAAACAAATTTTCATCCAATAATAATAATTCATTCTAATAAGCATCAAATTCGCGTCAAACAAGTCATTGAATAAATCCCGGACAGATTTGACAACTGTACATAATAATAGTGACAACCACGGCTCAAGTTGTAACTAAATTTTTATCTACTTGAATAAACTTTAGTTGCCATATCCCTAATGTCATATATATCTATGGGCATTGTTTCACTTGAAACAAGTAATTGAATAATTTAATCTCCCACAATCACTGAGCTTGAATTAAAGCAATTTGTGCAAACCTACGAAACATCAGCTTTTATTTAGTACCAGTTTCATGTCTGTGGAAAGTATAGTTGCTGAGAACTCAGCGACACACCATCCAGCCAGACAGCCAAAGTGAATATAATAGCGCTTTTTTCCAAAAAATGCGCTAAAAACTGAAAAGTGGAGCTCCACACGGATATCTAATTTCTGCTTTTATGAGATTACTGTTTTGAAAAACTATTTCTTACTACATTATACATCACTATATCTATGGAATCATGTGAGCAGAATCTTGAAATTGTTCATATTTTTTGAGAAATAAGTACATTAACTGAAATGAGCAAATTTGATTTTGTGACATTCTATCATATTTCAAGATGCAAAAATTTACATATTCTCACCTCCAAGAATAGTCTATAGAACGTACTACTCCAAATTTCAACAATTCCACTGTAATTTCAGATAAACGTAAAAACTTGTTGCAAAAAAAACAGAATATATTCCTTAAAATATTTCGCCTGTTGTACTCAAACCCTGCAACCAGCTTGATACTTTCCTTGGAGCTATCAATATTATCTGTGAGTGACATATATTTATAATCCCTTACTACCTGTTATTTTATTAAAGACTTTTCTCAGAGCGGTCGAATATGTATTTCATTCTGTTATTTTCGTCTTGCCATTCTCATATAATATCAGAATGAATTTTTATCACAATCACGTGAATTATGTTTATCTATAATTATGATGATGCAAAGGCATTATTAACAAAGAAAATATAGTGCTCATCAATAATGCAGATTTACAGGTGTCCTCCAGCAGATTTTTCTTGAAATCGTAGCAGATTTTTAGCGCATTTTTTGGAAAAAAGCGCTATTATATTCAATTTGGCTGTCTGGCTGGCTGGCGTGACGCTGAGTTCTCAGCAACTATACTATTTACAGACTTTAAACTGGTACTAAATTGCTTTAATTCAAGCTCAGTGATTGTGGAAGATTAAATTATCCAATTACTTGTTTCAAGTGAAACAATGCCTATAGATATATATAACATTAGGGATATGGCAACTAAAATTTATTAAAGTAGATAAATATTTAGTTACAGCTTTAGCCGCGGGTGTCACTATTATTATGTACAATTGTCAAATCTGTCCCGGATACATTCAATGACTTGTTTGACGCGAATTTGAAGCTTATTAGAATGAATTATTATTATTGGGTGAAAATTTGTTAAATTTTGGTGTATTTTTTTATATTGCTTTGATAAAGATCAAATTATCATTTTAAGGTACAGCACTTGATCTCCCGTCAGTCAATAATCAAACAATGAAGATTAAAAGGTATTTTTGAGTTTGTACATGCATAAATTATGTACCTATCAAATAGTCATCTTGAAACTAGTACTAAATGGAAGCTGTTTTGTAAGTTTGCATAAACTGCTTGATTTCAAGTTCAGTAATTGCGAGAGATGGTAATTTGCGAAATCTGTGGAGTAACAAGCATTCATGAGCTGTCAAAAATGCGCTTTCATCATTTAGATGATTCTTCCATTTTTTGACAATGTTAAGATTTCAAAATCTGACTTGACACATTATGTTCGTCATACTTATCAAGAAATGAGTAAGATATTTCTCCAAACATGCCGTAGATTATCAATAAATTTAAAAAAAAAAAATTGTTTTTATATCTATTCGAAATTAGTATTTTTGATTTCCAACGGAGTTTTGATAATAAAATTAAAATTAAAATAATGAACTCGATTGTTATATGGAATAAACAATTTTTGAATAATATGAACATTCCTAAGTTGATTATTTTTTAATTTCTCCGAACATGTTGGTCGAAGTTTCATATTTTTCGACGAGAAATTCATCAATATTTTGAAAAACTAGATAGTTAAAATAACTGCTACAAGTTTCCTCCATAAAATTCCGTTCTCAGATTCATAATATTTAATCCCGTCCTGAGAATAACAGAAAATATTGTTTTTTGTATACTTCATGGAAAACATCAGTTTCAATATATAGAAATCAGTAAAGAAAAGTGCCAGCTTTCCAATTAGCAACACTTTTCTAATTAGCAACAAAAAATAGCAAACAAAAAATACATTATCAAATGACAACTTTGATCTAATCAAGAAAAAATTACAGGTATATGAAAACAAAAATTGTCTCGATTTCGCCGGAAACAAATGTAAAGTCGCTCCTTTAGCTGCATCCAGAATTGCGCGAGAATCTTTAGCTTCTGACATTTCTGACAAATTGATTCTTAATATTGTTTGTTTGTTATCGTGATTTTGCTTGGCAGTTATCAAAAGTGATGTAGGTTTGCATCTTGAAGAGATGATTCAATAATTCTTTATTGTTAATTTTTATCCATCATCCGACAATTTTTTGAAATATATAATTGCTGCTGGATACGATCACTTTCTAAGTTATCAAAACCGTTACTACGTTTTTGCAAGAACATAATCTTGATTAATATTTCTGTAGAAAATTATTTCTATTCTTGGCGTCTTTCCCTCAAGTTTTTCCATCAAGTATATAAAAAAATAGCATGGTCAACACGTAAGAAAAACGATATTACTTTGCTCGTGTAAATTTAATTCACTCGCTTGTTGCTCTCGTTCGTGAATTGAAACATTTACACTCGCTATTAAATTCTCACTTTTCTCTACTTGTCAAACAATCTACTATTCAAGTATTCCATATGCAAAATGATTTCCAAAATCGAATGATAAAATAAAAAAGATTCTCTATTTAAAATAAAAAAATTATTGCTGTCTTCCAATTTAATTGGAAGAAATATCATCTTGAAAATATTTTAATTCAACGAAGCAAGTTTTTAAGCCTTTATTCAACCAATTCAGAAAAGTCTCCAGCAAATTTTGAAACATCTGTGGAAGTATATAAGTTCGTGAATAAGTAAAATAAGAAAAAATTGTCAATTTTTTTTTTGCATATTTCTTATAAAATGGCGTTTTGAATTAGGTTATTGCTCATATTACGACCTGGACTTAGCAATTATTATAAATTAGGAATAATTCAACTTTGAAATTACTTTGCAGGATTATCACTTACTTAGAAAATTCAGTTAATAATTTATATTATATATTAACCCTTCGCCTGTCAGGCAAGTATTCTCCTTAGTTCTGTCAGGTGGGGTAGGTTGGACCCCATCACATAATTATTCATATCTCTTTCTCCTGAAAGAAATTTCATGAAATTTTTTGGATTATTCCATTTATTGGAACTTTATCAGTATGATTAGAAAAAATACGAACACAACCATGTTCATTTCAGACCGAATAACATTGCTTATTGATCAGACTCGTGAAAAGTACAAAATTAATGCAGTCGCTTAGAAAAATTAACTTGAAATGAGATATTATGCATTTCAATAAATTTTTCCAGACAAAAACTGAAGAACAGTTCATGTTTTAAATGTTTTCAACGGAAAGGGGACGGAGAATAATACGAAAGTAGGAAGCACAAGGCGTCAATTGGAGCAATCGTCAAAGAGCATCACGGCACATGGAATACACAGCGGCAAGTTGCATTTCTGACATTGATAGCAAGTTTTAGTGTCAAATTTCCAGAGAAATTTTCCGCATTGTTTCTCTGATGAAAGAAGCTTGCTGGTCCTTTCTGAGTTGCTGGATGGAGCCAAATCCTCTAGATCAGACATTTCTGATTCGGTGTACGCTTATTTCCTATTCATCTCCACAGGAATCGCTTTCAATTGCGTTCAAAATCCCTTCTGCCCAAATCCTGAAAGCGAGGATCTAAAAAGCGCATTGAACTCCTCTCCTGTTGTGCCATGATAAAAAAATTATCACAAAATATTAACAACGAAACTGTTACACGAACTGTCACAGGGGTCTTTTGTACCCCAGGTCAAGCAAAAATGCACAGTACTCGCTGAATTTGAGGTCAACATAGTAAAACTTCTTCCTAAGCCAGTTCCGTACATACTGATTAGAGGATACCTTAAGCGCTTGGACTCAACCTTGCGCCTGCGCTAAATGACAGCGTCTTGAAGTTGCACTGGGGTCCCATGTACCCCCCTGACATTAGAAGGGTTAACGTTGATTGGATATTCAATCAAAGGTTTTATTCACAAAATATCTGGTTCATTTTACATCTTGTTCCTAAGTTAAAAACTATATTCTAGAATATTTTTAAAAAAATATCTGCAGACAACTTTTTGTACACTGAATGTCATAAATCTTTCTATTAGAACTACCTGCTTTTGAATAAATTCAAATATAGACTACCAAATGATTGAGCAAGATATTTGGGTTGCATACACTGAAAACCCCTTGTTCGAGCTGAGCAGAAATAAAATTTAAGTAAACGACACACTTAAACCCTGCTTCTGCTGTCTCTATCTCTGTTTAATTTAAACATTCTCTATAACTCCATCTCTTTACATTCTCTTTTGGTTGTTTCAAGCGTTTGACTAACAGATGGCAGTTCTTTCGAAGCAAGCACCTTAAGCGGTGAAACATAAGAATAATTTTTTTCAATATGCAAATCCTTATTTTGGAACTATAAAAATAATTTATTTTCAATGATTTTAATTCGGTTTATGCACAAATAAATGTACTTTAAAATTAATTACAAAATTTATTGCTGTTTTTAGTATAATTTATTGAATATTAGCCAGGTGTACAAAAGTTTATGACATCCAATTATGGGTTTCAATTAAATGCACCATTTTTAGTGCGTTTATGTTATAATTACTTCCGTCTATTAAATTGAAATCAAATTCTTTTCCTGTAGTTATTTATTTGAATGAATCAATATGAAATGGAATTACATTCATTAAATGAACCATTTACTTATAATTATACATATTTTTTTATAATTAAGAATTGTTACAAAGAAATATCACTTCATCTAGACAAGTAATGCATTGCTTGTACATAAAATATGACATCTAATATAAAATAGTATGAAAGATGGAAGGTCTACAATTAACAATGATTTATAGATCGATACTTCAAAATAGACCCAATAAAACGACTGCTTCACGAGATATTCAACGCTGGTTGAGTGCAATATTTCCAATAAGTCTGGAAGAATAAGAAAACTGTTTTTAAAAATGAAGTTTGTTATGTTATTGATTGAGAGAGCCCAGAAAATTTGGTACAAATAAGAATTTGAAATATAAAATAAAATTCTTACCGCACAACATTCATTGCTTATTGACCTATATTCTGAAAAAAAAAAAATTCAATTATTGAAAAATTAAGCTAGTGTGTGCTTAATATTGAATATCTTTTGTGCTACCTTTGGAAGGATCTTCATTCTTGAGTTTCATTAACACACAGTTATTGCTGTACACAGTTAGTGTACCATTGGTTATTGCACAAGCAGGGGACAATATTTTCGGACACGCTGTATCATACACAGGCTCTTGCATCTGTTTTACTTTTTCGAACATTGTTGTTGGAAGCTTCTTAGCTGAAAAAGTATAATTTTCAGACAAGTTCATTTCAAACCCACTCAAAGTACTTACATTTATGTTTTATTGCATCAGAGTAAAATTGATGGACATGGAATTTTTTTCCATTTTCTGATGTGAGTTGAACTACAGGATCATCAAATTCGTCCACATATTCAACATCATCAGGGCCTTCTGCATTATCTTCCATTCCTTCATAAACAGAAAGAAAATATTTATACGTTTATTAATTATCGACTCTTGTACCCAAAAAACCTCATGGAAAATTTAATTGAGTTAAAAATTTCAAATATTTACCGCAGGTGGAGCCTATGGTTTACCCATATAATATAATACCCAAATTTTTTGATTCGGGCTTATTTCACTTCATATTATTACCTGTTCCAGTTGATAGTATTGGTTTGTATAATTGATCCACTGAAGACTCTAAAATAATATTCAAGAATAAGACAAAGTTCTGAAATTAATTGATTATTAGCTTTTTATGATAGTTCTGAATTAATTTATACTGTACGCCTTTAGAACAAAAATAGATAAATACTTCCAGGCATCAGAAACCAATTGAACCAGAGGAAGTTACTCCTAGCAGTAATGTAATTTAATTCTCAATATTTAATTACCAGTATCAGTTCCTCGTACCGATCCAACTGATCTCTCCTCTCCTCCTGCAACAAAAACCAAAAAATATTGAAAAATATTCATGTATACATTTCATTTCATCTCAATTGGGTCACAATCAGGTTTTTTTGTCGCAAAACCTCCAGCTATAACAACAAATATCTGCCTGTTCCAATTTATTGTCTATCGTATTTGTTAATCAAGTGAAATCATATTTAGTTGATATTCTGAATGACATTAAACATCGTTGAGACATCCCTACACTGATGCAGTTGTAAATATATCCCTCTGCCGTTCGTTTTCACCTCCTTACACTTATTTCAACTAAAGAGAATTCTGTCTGCCGTTCGTTGAGATCTTCTAGCATCAATAGCGGTTACGAAAAATTCTCTCTAACGTTCATCAAGATCTTTCTGCACTTATAACAATTGTGAAGAATTGTGAAACCTTCCTGCATTTATAACAATTGTAAATAATTCTCTCTGTCATTTATTTGGACTTTTATAGCCATTGTAAAGAATTTTCTGCTTTTCTTCGAGACTTCCCTGCACTTGCAGCAATAATTGTATGAAATTCTCTCTCCGACAAGACCTCACCACACTTATAACAATATTGTAAGAATAATCTTTGCCGTTCGTTTGATCTTCCGGCATTTACAGCAAGTGTAAGGAATTTTCTTTGACGTTCGTTAAGAAAGAATTCTTTTCAAAATTCCCTGCACTTGTAGCAACTGTAAAGTATTTTTTTTTTGTTCGTTAAGATCTCTTTGCATTTATGACAATTGAGGAGAATTCTCTCTGCCATTCTTTATGACCTTCCTGCACTTGAAGCAATTGTAAAGAACTTTTTTGTTGTTCGTTAACACCTCCTTACACAAATAGAAATCGTGAAAAATTCTCTCTGCCGTTCGTTGAGATCTGCCTGCTCTTGTAGCAATTGTAAAGAATTCTCTTTGCCGTTCGTTGAGATTTCTCTGCATTTGTTGTAAATTATTTTCTTTCCCATTCGTCAAGATATCCTTACACTTTTAGCAATTGTACAGAGTTCTTCGAGACCGCCCTACACTAAAAGCAATTACACAGAACTTTCTTTGCCGTTCGTTAAGACTTCTCTGCACTTGTAGCTGTTATGAAGAATTCTTTCCAATGTTCGTTAAGACCTTCCCACACTTATAATAATTGTAAGAATAATCTAAGGATTTTCCTGCACTGGTAGCAATTGTAAATAACTATTTTTCCGTTCATTAAAACTGTCCCAAGCAGACAGTAATTGTGAAAAATTCTCTTTGACTTTTTCGCACTTGTAGCAACTGTGAGGAATTTTCTTTGCCGTTCGTTGAGACCTCCCTACACCTATTGCATTTATAAAGAAATTATCTTTGCCGTTCGTTGAGACCTTCCTGCATTTGAAGCAGTTGTAGAGAAATCCCTTTGCCGTTCGATAAGACCTTCCTGCACTTGGAAATAATTTTCTTTGTCATTTGTTGAGATATGTCTACACTTTTAGCAATTATACAGAATTCTTTCTACCGTTCGTTAAGATCGTTCTACACTAAACGCAATTATGCAGAACTCTCTTCGTTGTTCGTTAAGAATTCACTGCACTTCTAGCTATCGTGAAAAATTTTCTCCGTCGTCCGCTAAGATTTCCCGACACCTATAAAAATTTTAAAAATAATCTTTGCCGTTCGTTAGGACTTCTCTGTAGTTGTAGCAATTGTAAATAACTATTTTTGCCGTTCCTTAAGACTGTCCTAAACAAACAGTAATTGTGAAAAATTCTCTTTGACGTTCGTTTGACCTTCCCGCACTTATAGCAACTGTGGGAAATTTTATTTGCCGTTCATTAGGAGCTCCCTGTACTTGTAACAATTGTAAAGAATTCTGCGTGCCGTTCGTTAAGTTTTTCTGCACTTGTAGCAATTGTAAAGAACTTTTTTGTCGTTCGATAAAACCTCCTTACACAAATAGGAATCGTAAAAAATTGTCTCTGATGTTCGTTGTGACCTCCCTGCGCTTGTAGTGATAATATAGAATTATCTCTCCCGTTCGTTGAGACCTCCCTACACCTATTACATTTATAAAGAAACTACCGTTTGTTGAGACCTCCCTGCACTTGAAGCAATTATGAAGAATTCTTTCAGCCGTTCGTTTAGACCACCGTATACTAAAAACAATTATAAAGAACTCTTTTTGCCGTTCGTTAAGATCTCTCTGCACTTGTAGCTATTATGAAGAACTCTTTCCGCCGTTCATTCCGACCGTCCTACACTTATAGCAATTGTGAAGAGTTCTCTCTGCCGTTCGTTGAGACCTTTCGTTTTTCCGTTCATTAAGACTTTCCGGCACTTGTATAACAGCTGTAAAAAATTATATTTTCGTTCGTTAAGAACAATTGTAAAGAGTTTTCTCTGCCGTTCGTTGCAAGTCCCTGCCCTTTTACCAATTTTTAA
Source organism: Dromius quadrimaculatus (assembly GCA_963989225.1). Taxonomy (NCBI): domain Eukaryota; kingdom Metazoa; phylum Arthropoda; class Insecta; order Coleoptera; family Carabidae; genus Dromius; species Dromius quadrimaculatus. Next base: position 5,361,581 of record OZ022334.1, on the reverse strand, counting down.
GTATTCTTTTTGCCAATCGTTTATAGCAATTGTGAAATACTATTGCCGTTTTTCAAGACTTTTCTGCACTTATAGCAGTTGCACAGAATTCTCTTGGCCGTTCTTTATTACTACTCTGTACTTACAGCAATTGTAAAAAATATAGCAAATTGTAAAGTATTATCTGTGCCGTTCGATAAGACCATCCTACATTAATAGCAACTGTAAAAAATTCTCTCCGTTGTTCCTTGAATCTTCCGTACACTTATTGCAATAAAGAAGAATTCTCTCTGCCGTTTGTTAAGATTTCTCTACACTTATTGCAATTGTAAAAATTTCTCTCCACCATTCGTTAAGATTCATTAAAGGTCGTGTTTTTTTTATATTTTGAAAGAATGCTACAGAATAGTATGAATTATTGAGTTTAATAGGTATTCACGTGATTATGATATTGTGGAAATAAATGTAAGTCGCAAAAAAGTGTGAAGCTCATAGCTGTGCAAAACAACCACCGCAGCATAAATATTGTGCTAAGGAGCCTTGAGCACCGATTTTTCGCTGTTTTTTGTTATCAAGGGAGTTGATACATTTTTTTCCAATTGATTGAAGTATTATTTGATGTTTAAAACACTTTTTAATTATTACGATTTATTTTTCGCCCTGGAAATACGCCGGATTGGCCAATTTGTCCTCATTGTTGATTTTTATTCCCATCTGGAACTGAAAACCGATTTATCGCTGACTTTTATTGTTCCAGGAAGTTGATACAATTTTTACTTACTTGTACAAAGTAACAAGCATTGTGAAACCGACAAAATTCTCCTATCGAGATTTTGATGGAAATGTCCGTTTTGAGCATCCCTGAATCCATTTTGACTAGTTTTGGCTTGATGTCAGTACGTATGTTCGTGCGTGCGTGCGTTCGTACGTGCATGCGTAACTCGCAAATCTCAAAACTGGTTGAACGTATAATGTTGAAATTTTGTATTTAAGACTGGTATAGGGTCTAGTTGTGCACCTCGCATTATGGTTTCAATCGTCTGTACCGGAAGTGCACTTCACTTGAAACTTTTTTCGAATTTTTTTAATAAATCCAGAATGATCAATCGTAAGATGTTGAAATTCAGTATTTGGACTTGATGTTATATCAGAATAGTTATCTGCTATTTTTGTTTGAATCGGCCAAGCCAGAAGTGCACTTTACTTGAAACTTTTTTTAATTTTTTTCCATAAATCTAGAATGATCAGCCATAGCATATTGAAATTTCGTATAAAGAACTTCTATAACATCTTATTGTACATCTTGCATTATGATTGCGATCGGTTAAACCGGAAGTGCACTTTACTTGAGACTTTTTTTAATTTGCCGCATAAATCCAGAATGATCAGCCGTAGGATACTGAAATTCAGCATTTGAAATTGCTGTAGCATCTTAATGGTCTTCTTCTATTTTTGTAACAATCGACTGAGCCGGAAGTGCACTTTATATAACAGACTTTTTGAATTTGCCGCATAAATTCTAAACAATCAGTCATAGAATATTTGAATTTTGTATTAGGCACTTCTTTAATATCTTGTTGTACACCTTGCATTATGATTGCTATCGACTAAGCCAAAAGAGCACTTTATTCGAAACATTTTTTGAATTTTCTGCATAAATCCAAAACAATTGAACGTAGATTATTAGAATTTAGTATTTAAGACGATTGTGCCGTCTGGATGCTCATATCCTATTTTTATTGAGATCCACCGAGCCGGAAGTGCACTTTACTTGACAGTGTTTTGGAATTTTTCGCATAAATTCGAAATGATCAGGTGTAGAATATTGAAATCTGGTATTTCAGTCTGCTGTAGCATCTGAATGATTGTCTACTATTTTCGTAACAATAGACTGAACCGGAAGTGCACTTCAGTAGGAATTTATTTTTTAATTTTGCGCATAAAATCAGATCTGTTGGTAGTCGTAGAATTTTGGAAATCAGTATTTAGGAATGTTGTAGTATAAGAATAAAGGCCTACTGTTTCTATAGCAACCGACTTGGCTGAAAGCGCATTTTACTTGACAGATTTTTAGAATCTCTTGAGTAAATCCAAAACGATTAACTGTGGAACGATGAGATTTTGTGTTTGATTATACATATCCAATGATATATACGATCAAATACAAAATCACATCGTATTGTATACATATATCCAATGATGTACAAGTAAGTCACGTGATGTTCACGTCAGATTTTTTCATATCATTCTCAAGCTGAGTCTGGAAGTTTTTTTATGAATTAGAGCGTTATTTAATAAATTTTGCAAGCAATTTTTTTAACAATTTCTGGAGGGATGTCAACAACGACTTCGACGCCGTACCTAAAGAGTCTTTTGTATCGTAAATCATGGTCTCCCAATGCATTTTCCCCGTGAACCACAGATATCTATTACTCAGTAATTTGAAGTAGCTTTCCTTGTTTGGAAGGAGCTTTAAAAACGAAGACTAAAGTTTTCCTGCACTTGATAATTTCTCTTCCATAAATTTGCTCACTCGACGATAATTTAGGAGGTGGTAATTTGACAGAAAATTGATGAACAAACTTTTAAATAACTATACAGGACTCCCCAACCTTCATAAATAAAAATTATATCATATAGAAAATTTGTTGTTTAATTTTTTCTACACTCGTCACAATTTTACAGTCAAGGAACAAGAATATTCCTCAATAATATTTTAAATTTAATTTCATAAAATGTGATATATAAAGCAAAATAAGATACTTACTGCATTGAACCAAATAAGTAATAAATAAAAACACGAATAGTTTCATTTTTACAGCACCAGATTTTATTTGGGTGTCAAAAATACGTTCTTTTATATATAAGCTTTCGAATGTTTGTTTATTTTCTGTCAGTTTTTGTCCATAAATATCTGCAAAATATTATTACTCCTATGATACTTAACCTAATAATTAATTACAGTTTTAATTACATCTGACTAAAATACCCATAATTTAGTTTATTATGACTCTCAGAATAAGTATTAAAAACTTTACATATCAATGTTTTACGGTTGCAATGTTTAGTCGGAGAAAAATGTTCCAAATAAGTCTAGTTCCGGTTGGTCGCAGTATTTCCAGAATGTCTGCAATAATGCCAATATTATCATATAGTATATTAGATTAGAATTATACTTACTAGGCAACACTGATTGTCTATCTCATAGTAACCTGAAACATAATAATTTTTAGCAAAATAATCAAAAATTTATGAAAAAAATATATCATTATTTATAGTAGAATTATTATTTATAATAGAATTCTCTTAAGTAAACAACTATGAAATTGGGAAATAATTAATTCATCAGTATTGTCCCACAAACAATCTTACTATTAAGAGGCCTTTTGCGTCTTTGTATCCGTAAATGGCAGGCGTTTGGAAACACTTCCATTTCATTTCTATCATTTATCACACAAACTGGTTGAATGTAGTATGGGCACTTGTGTTTTGCGGGCATTGTATCTAATTCGGTGAGTTTTTCTGTCATTGTAGTTTGAAGTGTTGGATTTATTCCTGTTACTATAAACAGTTAAAAATTGATGTTTTTTGTGGTATATTTAAAACGGGTCTAGAATTGGAAAGGCATAAAAGTTATTTGATTAATATGAATGGGGTAACATAGCCGACAATATAAGCGACAGTCCACTATATATTTTCAAAGCTACTCAGTTTAAAATTGGTAAATAAACTCAATTTGGTCAGTACTTTACAAATATTAGCAGATAATAATAATTTAATAATACTTACATACAATAAAACATGATAGTATTACTATAAATATACTAGTATTCATCGTACAGCACCTCAATGTGAACAATATGAATGTCCACAATAAAATAAAAGTATTTTTTTCAAACGTGTTGTTAGTGTTACGTTTTCCATAGAACTAACAATTATTATTTTGTTTCAGGTAAACATGAAAACACTGTTTTATTCACTCCTTTTTATGGGTAAGATATTTCACTTTAATTAGCAATATATTAAATTTTTTTTGGTATTGAAAAAGAAGTACTTTCTCCTTAAAAGGATTATTTATCATAACATGACCATACATTGACGTATTATCAGTATTTTTATGATTATTCTTCTATTTCCGGTGAAAATATTTTGCAGCAGGACCTTATTAGCATTCATTTGTTTTGGTGTCTATTCATTCATGGTTAGCTGCTTTTCGATCCAAGTGGATGCACACCAGGTGTCTTTTCTTCTTCATATTACACTGAAAAATGTATAATCATATACCCAAGCACCAAATTTCTGACAGAAAGTCGGTTTCCTTCTACATTCTGTTATTTGTTTACCAAAAAAATAAAATTTAAAAAAAATAGTCGGTCATTTCAAACTCAGATATTGTAACGAATGTAAGCTTATAAATTAGTAATATCGGCTTTATAAGCTCTCAAAATTATTGATTAAAAGCGCACCAATAATATCGATTTTTCAAACCGCCATAACTCGGTTGATTCAGATCGGAAAATTGTGAATTTTTGAGTTTTGGAAAGTTTGAAGTGTTCTCTTCCAGGGCATGTAAATCAATCCGACGCCAACTTCATTGCACTGCCTACCACACCCCTGAGAAAAAAAAAGTTCTTGATGTCTACTTTGACTTGTATCGGGTGCAAAAAAAATAGTAGACTCAACTTACGACTCAGACAATCAAAGTCATCAATTTTCCTTTGAATTGCGCAAAAAATTGAGTGCCTGCAAGGATTTGGCGCAAAGTTATGAATTAAATTTTGAAAAATTACGTTTACTTTCTGACGTTCGTTGTGACCTCCCTGCACTTGAATTCATTATAAATAATTCTCTCTGCTGTTCGATGAGACCTTCTTACACCTATTGCATTTATGAAAAAAATTCTCTCTTCTGTTCGTTGAGACCTTCCTGCACTTGTAGCAATCGTAAAGAATTGTTTTTGCCGTTCGTTGAGACCTTCCTGCACTTATTGTAAAATGATTTTCTTTGCCATCCGTTAAGATATCCCTACATTTATAGTAACTGCAAGAATTTTATCTGCCGTTCGTTGAAACCACCTTACACTAAAAGCAATTGTAAAGAACTTCCTTTGCCGTTCGGTAAGACTTCTCTGCATTTGTAGCTATTATGAAAAATTCTCTCCGCCGTTCGTTTAGAGCATCTCACACTAATAGCAATTATGAAGAATTATCTCTACCGTTCATTAAGATCTCTCTGCTTTTGTAGTGATTATAAAGAATTCTGTCTGCCGTTCGTTGAGACTTTCCTGCACTTATTATAAATAATTTTCTTCGCCATTCGTTAAGATGTCCCTACACTTGTAGCAATTGTAAGGAATTCTTTCTGCCGTTCGTTATGACCGTCCTGTACTAAAGGAAAATATAAAGAACTCTTTTTGCCTTTCGTTAAAACTTCTCTACAGTTGTAGCTATTGTGAAGAACTCTCTCCGCCGTTCGTTCAGACCGCCCTACACTAATAGCAATTGTGATTAATTATTTCTGCCGTTCGTTGAGACCTTCCTGCATTTCTAATAATTATAAAGAACTCTCTCTGCTCTTCGTTGAGTGTTAAGACTTTCCTACATTTATTGCATTTATAAAGAAATTCTCTCTGTACTTGTAGCAATTGTGAAGCACTGTTTTTGCCGTTCGTTGACACCTTCCGGCACTTATTATAAATAATCTTATTTATCATTCGATAAGATATCCCTACACTTGTAGCAATTGTAAGAAATTCTTCCTCCCGTTCATTAAGACCGCTCTTTACTAAAGGCAATACAAAGAACTCTTTTTGCCGTTTTTCAAGACTCCTCTGCATTAAAAGCTATTGTGAACAGTTCTCTCCGCCGTTCGTTTAGACCGTCTCACTCTAATAGCAATTGTGAAGAATTCTCTCCGCCGTTCGTTGAGTATTGAGAATTCCCTACAATTATTGCATTTGTAAAGAAATTCTCCATGCCGTTCGTTGAGACTTTCCTGCACTTATTATAAATAATTTCTTCACCGTTCGTTAAGATGTCCCTACACTTGTAGCAATTGTAAGGAATTCTTTCTGCCGTTCGTTATAACCTTCATTTACTAAAGGCAAATATAAAGAACTCTCTTTGCCGTTCGTTGAAACTTCTCTACATTTGTAGCTATTGTGAAGAACTCTCTCGGCTGTTCGTTAAGACTTCTCTGCACTTGTAGCTATTGTAAAGAATTGTCTCCGCTGTTCGTTGAGACCGCCCTACACTAATAGCAATTTTGAAGAGCTCTCTCTGCCGTTCGTTGAGACCTCCCTGCACTTGTAGCAATAGTAAAGCATTCTCTCTGCCGTTCGTTAAGACCACCTTACACTAAAAGCAAATATAAAGAACTCTGTTTGTCGTTCGTTAAGACTCCTCTGCACTTTTAGATATTGTGAAGAATTCTCTCCGCCGTTCGTTCAGACCGCCCTGCACTAATAGCAATTGTGAAGAATTCTCTCTGCCGTTCGTTCAGATTTCTGTACACTTGTAGCAAATGTAAAGATTTTTTTGCCGTTCATTAAACTTTCCGGTACCCATTATAGTTTTGAAGAATTCTCTTTAACCGTTCGTTGAGATTCCCCTGTACTTATAGCAATTGTAAAGAGTTTTCTGAACTTGGTTGCTTCAGATCAGAAAAGGATGGATCTTTGAGTTTTAGAAAGTTTGGAGTGTTTTCTTCCAGGGCATGTAAGTCAATCCGATGCCAAGCTCATTGCACTCCCTAACAGACCCCTGAGGTAAAACAAATTCTTGATGTCAAAATTGTCAAAAATTGACTTGTACGAAGCGCAAAAAAAAATCGTAGTCTCTACTCACGACCCAGAAAATCAAGGTCATTCATTTTCCTTTGGATTGCGCAAAAAATCGTTTGTCTGCGATAATTTGTCGCAAAGTTATGGATTAAATTTAAAAAAAATTACATTTACATTTACAACACATCGTGAAAATTTCTTTTCGACGTTCGTTGTGACTTGATTATAAATAATTCTCCCTGCTGTTCAGTGAAATCATCCTACACCTATTACATTTGAGAAGAAATTCTCTCCTCCGTTCGTTGAGACCATCCTGCGCTTGTAGCAATTGTAAAGAATTTTTTTCTGCCGTTCGTTGAAACCGCCTTTCACTAAAAGCAATTGTCAAGAACTCTCTTTGCCGTTCGTTAAGACTTCCCTGCATTTGTAGCTATTGCAAAGAATTCTCTCCGCCGTTCGTTCAGACCGCCCCACACTAATAGTAACTGTGAAGAATTATTTCTGCCGTTCGTTGGGACCTCCTTGCACTTGTAGTAATTACAAAGAATTCTCTCTGTCGTTCGTTGAGTGTTGAGACTCCCTTTCACCTATTGCATTCATAAAAAAATTCTCTCTGCCGTTCGTTGAGACTTTCCCGCACTTATTATAAGTAATTTTCTTTGCCATTCGTTAAATATCCCTACACTTATAACAATTGTAAGGAATTCTTTCTGCCGTTCGTTAAGACCACTCTATACTAAAGGCAAATATAAAGAACTCTCTTTGCCGTTCGTTGAAACTTCTCTGCATTTGTAGCTATTGTGAAGAATTCTCTCCGCCGTTCGTTCAGACCGTCCTACACTAATAGCAATTGTGAAAAATTCCCTCTGCCGTTCGTTGAGACCTCCCTGCACTTGTAGTAATTATAAAAAATTATCGCTGTTGTTCGTTGGTTGTTGAGAACTCTCTACACTTATTGTATTTATGAAGAAATTCCCTCTGCAGCTCGTTGGACCTTCTTGCATTTGTAGCAATTTCAAAGACTTTTTTTTTTGCTGTTCGTTCAGACCTTCCTGCACTTATTATAAATAATTTTCTCGATGTCAAAAATGTCAAAGTTTGACTTTTACCGGATGCAAAAAAAATTGTGGACTTAACTCACGACCCAGAAAATCAAAGCCATTCATTTTCCTTCAAATTACGCAAAAAATCAAATGCCTATGAAGATTTGGCGCAAAGTTATAGATAAAATTTAAAAAAATTACGTCAACTTTCTGACGTTCGTTGTGACCTCCTGTATTCGAATTAATTGAAAATAATTCTCCCTGCCGTTCGTTGAGACCTTCCTACACCTATTCATGAAGAAATTCTCTCTTCCGTTGGTTGGGACCTTCCTGCACTTGTAACAATTGTAAAGAATTCTATTTGCCGTTCGTTGAGACCTTCCTGCACTTATTATAAATAATTTTCTTTGCCATTCGTTGAGATACCCCTGCACCTGTAGCAATTATAGAGAATTCTTCCTGCCGTTTGTTAATTTTCTCCGCCGTTCGTTCAGACCGCTCTACGCTGATAGCAATTGTAATTAATTCTTTCTGCTGTTCGTTGAGACCTCTCTACACTTTTAGTAATTATAAATAATTTTCTTTGCCATTCGTTGAGATATTCCTGCACCTGTAGCAATTATAGAGAATTCTTTCTGCCGTTCGTTAAGACTGCCCCATACTAAAGGCAATTATAAAAAACTCTCTTTGTCGTTCGTAAAGATTTCTCTGCATTTGTAGCTTTTGTAAAGAATTTTCTCCGCTCTACGCTGATAGTAATTATAAAGAATTCTCTACGCCGTTCGTTGAGTGTTGAGACCTCCATACACTTATTGCATTTATAGAGAAATTCCCCTGCCGTTCGTTGAGACCTTCCTGCACTTGTAGCAATTGTAAAGAATTCTTTCTGCCGTTCGATAAGACTACCCTATACTTAAGGCAATTATAAAGAATTCTCTTTGCTGTTCGTTGAGCCCACTCTACACTTGTAACGTTTATTAAGACCTCCCGATATCTTCTCTGCACTTGTAGATATTATGAAGAATTCTCTCCGCCGTTTGTTCAGATTGCCCTACACTAATAGCAATTGTGAAGAATTCTCTCTGCCGTTTGTTGAGCCCACTCTACACTTGTAACATTTATTAAGACCTCCCGATATTTATATCAGTTGTAAAAAATTCTCTTCACTTTTCGTTGAGAGTCCCTTGTACTTATAGCAATTGTAAAGAGTTTTCTCAATTCGATTGATTTAGAGCGAAATAGGATGAATCTTTGAGTTTTGAAAAGTTTGAGGAGTTCTCTTTCAGGACATGTAAGTTAATCCGACGCCCAGTTCATTGTACTTCCTACCATACCCTTGAGAAACACAAAAAATTCTTGATGCCAAAAACGTCTAATTTTGAGTCAAGGTCATTCATTTTCCTTTAAATTGCATAAAAAATTGAGTGCCTGCGAGGATTTGGCGCAAAGTTATTAATTAATTTTTAAAAAAGCAGCCCAAGAGTCACGAAAGCGGTCTTGGTTGAACACTCATAGACTTAATAAGTAAAAATAGATTATTCAAGTTGTTAAAGAGTGAGTAAGTATAAGTTTTGCTAGTGCAAATAAATTTATAATGACGTGTAAATAAATGGAGTTACAATATTTGAAATCATTTGGAACCTTCATAATCTGAAGTCTTAAACATCGCATCTAAATTCAATAGAGCTTTTTTATGACTTTCCCTTAAAACATGAGGCTATTACCTGTCAATCCTGGCTTAGCTTTCATGCTATAAAAAACTCCCTGGGATCAAACAATCGCCCGTTTCTATTCTTTTCCACCATCAAATTGAGCAAACGCAATGGCCAACTGAGGGATTTTTATCGCATTTGAGTACACTGCGGCTGATTTCATTTATTATTTAAATGGCAGTGTTTTCTGGAGGGTGTTGTCAATGAATTACAGATTCGGTGGTTTTACAATTTGTAGGAAAATTTAAGACAAGCTGTCAACGAGGGGAAGTTACTACGCTTTTATAGGGGGAAAAGTTGTACTTTGAATTTGAGGGATTTAAATTTTAATTTGAGTGGATTGTCAGATACTTCATTCAATACAAAACCCTCGGAGGAATGTTAATTTAATGCTGAAACATCCATAAAAATCAATGTCTAATCTCTAATATTTTCTGAGTGCATGTTTGCGGAATTGCAAGCTGCAGTTGAGAGCATCCAGCTGAAAAATTATCACTTGATTTCACCACATTCGATCCACAGTGGCCTCCATTCTCTCCTTTGCTCCTCTCTTTCAGAATTGTCAGCGAAGATTGCGAACTGAAATCTGAAATGCCATTAGAATGTCATCCAGAAGTACATTTGCAGCTTGCGGCTGCATTTGTACGTCGTTTTGCCCAACTGGATTTTTGCCAAATTCAATTTTGTTCTATCCTAGAAATCTTCGAGGTGAAGTTTTCTCGTTATTGGATTTTAAAATATGGTTGTGAGAAGATTTTTATTTATTATTCATGCTTGAAAATTGGGTAAAGTAACTGTACTGTTCAGTATTTATGCGTTTCTTCAACTCTATTGGGGGGTAAAAAGGCCAAAATTCAACCCAATTTAATTAAAAACTTTTTTAAATCAACTCTGACCACATTAAAAAACAATTGGTACATATTTCATTTGTTGAGGAGAATCGTTGTGAAAAATCGCCATGTTCTGACGTCACTTCGCACGTTGGCACTCGACTGTATCATCGTCCACAATAGAGCTAGCAAAATGACAAATTATTATTGTATTTTGCGTGAGTGTGATAGCAGCTGTCGTTGCGAACCAAATAAGTTGTTTATAAACGTCCCAATAAGGCAGATACGAAAAAATTTATTGAATGTCCCTTAACAAATCCATCAAAACTCATTTTGTGCCTGACTCTATTCCAAGTCGAATAATTATCTCTTATGCACTGACTCCCGATCGTCAACATGCGTAATGACGTCACAGTGGCGCTATTTCATGGTTTATTCTAATATAAACCAGAATTATTTATGCACAAAAACATCAGCGACAAATAAAAGAGCACAAATATACCTCACTGCTCATATTTTTCTTCGTAGAGAACGACGTTTCTGAACATCGATAAACACATTTCTAGAGCAAAATGTTTGCTTTTTAGTCGTTTTGAAGCAGTGAAACAGTAAATAAAAGCATCATTTCATCCAAGAAAATATTTACCAGAAATGAAAGATGTAATATACAAACAAGAAATTGAAACAAAAAATGTCAAAGTGTATTTGAATGTCTGTATTTCTGTCACTAAATTTTTTGTGCATGATTACCTTCAACCTTCTTCAACATTTATTGAATGAATGTAGAGATGGTTCAGTTCTTATTGACAGATGATTTATTTGATGATCCATTGTGATATTCACATGACACATTAATTCTAGTGTTCTTTTAGAAATGTCAATAAAGTTGAGACAAAGGAAGCTTCAAACATCGAGTTGAATCCAATATTCTGTCTTTTGTTGTCATCATTTCTCTCTTTTATTTTTACAAGTTCAACCACCTTTCAAATTTACACCCTCATTTTTCAAATTATTTTTTTATTGCTTTACTCAGCGCCTTCGTCTTACCTTATAAGTCAACCAATAAAAAATTTCAGCGGCAAAATAAATAAAACAAGAATTAGATTTTCTTTATTGCCCTAGAGGTGTAATACACTCCCTGAAAAACATTTACTTTTCTCGTAAATCTCAAAACAAGTGAATTTTGGTTTAGTAAGTTCCTTCCCCTAGATTAAATATGTTTTTATTTCCCTATTTCCTCCCGAAATTATCTTTTGGGGTAATTTATCTGTTTTAAAATAGTGTAAGGGAAGCTTCCCCTAAAATTAAGCCATTTTACCTGGCTCACAGACCATGAAAAAGTAATTTGAAAAGTGATGAAACTGGAATAATTCTTTCTACAAATTGAAGGTTTTTTCTCTCTTTTATAAAGCTGAAAAATATATTAGTTTTTTTGTATATACCTTTTAATCGTGTATCCTATAAATTAAAGTTTATCTAACTGGAACAGAGAAATGCTTTTATTCAAACTCTGAAAAATGCACAAAAGTTGCAAATTTGTGCTAAATACTAATGGAAATTTTGCACGTTATCTGATTTAAAGTAGAACAAATTTACAATATCATTATTTTATTTGGCAATCAGTCTTTCAGGACAATAGTTATATTTTGAAACATTCGAATTTCATGCTCCAAATATCGGAAAATTACATTTTTTTTCATTGATGCTCCAATATTTGTCTGATTTCTTATTGGGGTTTTTGTAGATGTTCATTAGTTCAGGGTCGTATTTTGTTTCCAATTTTCTGTTCAAATTAGATTGTAAGCAATTCCGGAAATCTGATTTGAGTCTTTATTGTTGCTGATTGTAGCTCTCCATACCGTATTATAATATTCCTTTTCTTGTACGGAAGGTTTCTGGATTTTTCGAGCATTCTTCATATAATGTAATATTTCTAGGGCTCGAAATGGAAATACAATCACTATTATTCAGAAATAAATAAAAATGCAAGTTCATTATACAAGGCAAAGCAATAATAATGAACTATCAATAATAAATATAAACTAGTATTTTCAAATCCAACATGTCAATGAATAAACTTCACTGTCTCCAAGAGATTCTAAGAATCTGTCAAGTAAAATGCGCTTTCAGCCAAGTTGGTTGCTATGAAAACAGTAGGCCATTATTCTTTTACTACAACATTCCTAAATACTGATTTCCAAAATTCTACGACTACCAACAGATCTGAATTTATGCACAAAATCAAAAAATACAGTCCTACTGAAGGGCACTTCCGGTTTAGTCTATTGTTATGAAAATAATAGGCAATCATTCAGATGCTACAGCAGACTAAAATACCAAATTTCAATATTCTACACCTGATCGTTTCGAATTTATGCAAAAAATTCCAAAAGACTGACAAGTAAAGTGCACTTCCGACTCGGTGAGTCTCAATAAAAATAGGATATGAGCATCTAGACGGTATAATTGTCCTAAATACTGAATTCTAACAATCTACGTTCAATCGTTTTGGATTTTTGCAGAAAATTCAAAAAATGTCTCGAATAAGGTGCTCTTCCGGTTTAGTCGATAGCAATCATAATGCAGGGTGTACAATTAGATATTATAGAAGTGCCTAATACAAAATTTAATTATTCTACGGCTGATTGCTGTTTAGAATTTATGCGGAAAATTCAAAAAGTCCTTCATATAAAGTGCACTTCCGGCTCAGCCGATTGTTACAAAAATAGAAGATGATCATTTAGATGCTACAGCAAATTTAAATGCTGAATTCCAGTATTCTACGGCTGAACATTCTGGATTTATGCAGAAAATTAAAAAAAAGTCCTAAGTAAGGTGCACTTCCGGTTTAGCCGATTGCAATCATAATTCAAGTTATACAATGAGATGTTATAGAAGTTCTTTTTACGAAATTTCAATATGCTATGGCGGATCATTCTATATTCATGCAAAAAATTTAAAAAAAGTTTCAAGTAAAGTGCACTTCTGGCCCAGCCGATTTTTACAAAAATAGCAGATAACCATTCTGATACAACATCAAGTTCAAATACTGAATTTCAACATCATACGGTTGATCATTCTGGATTTATTAGAGAAATTCGAAGAAAGTTTTGAGTAAAGTGCACTTCCGGTACAGACGATTGGAACCATAATGCGAGGTGCACAACTAGACTCTATACCAGTCTCAAGTACAAAATTTCAACATTATACGTTCAGCCAGTTTTGAGATTTGCGAATTACGAACGCACGTACGCACGCACGCACGAACATACGTACCGACATCAAGCCAAAAATAGTCAAAATGGATTCAGGGATGCTCTAAACGTATATTCCCATCAAAATCTCGATAGGTGAATTTTGTCGGTTTCACAATACTTTCTTGTACTTCGCACAAGATTCATTAAGAAAGCAAATGATCTACTTGATGATGCAGTACTTATTACAGTTGATAGTAATCCGCTAAGCTCTTTAAAACATCAAACAACTAGACTTTTGACAAAATTGTCCTCGCCTCAAGATATTCAGGAGCTTATACCTCAAGATCCTATCATTTCCAAGTTTTATGGTCTTCCAGAAATTCATAAATAAGATGTTCCCTAAAGATCTATTGTCAATTCAGTATAATAAATAAATTTTCTATTTTATTGGACTATTCAGTTTAGTTCAGCTAATTCACAAGTTGTTTTGATCAAACAACACATGAATTAGCTAAACTGAACCAAAAGACTAATAGAATAGAAAGATTAAGAATAGAGAGATTTATAGACATGAATTAAAAAAAATGTTTCAAGAAAATGTTAAAGATCTAATAAGTAATGCATCAAAACCAAATATAAAGGATATAGAAGAAACGAAGAAAGCTTTCGGAGTGTACAAAGACACATGAAACAAAAAACAAACCCATTGGTGGAACGAAGAAGTCAAAGCAGAAGTTAAAAAAAAAAAGCAAAAATGGAAGAAATCTCTAAGCACGAAGAAATTATAAGACTGACGAATATAGAACATAAGGAAAAGAAGAGAAAGAAGTTAATGAAAAAAAAAATCATACTGGAAGATATCTACAAATAAAATAAAAAATTATTCCATTCTACGATTGAAAATTTCTTAAATGGAAACCAAATAGTACCAAAACAACTTAAAAATGAATATGGTAATATTTCGGAAGAAAATAAAGAAGATGGAAAGAACAATCCGCATATTTGCTTGAAGAAAGACAGACCATAAATGAAAATTAAAAAGAAGAAAATCAGCAAGAAAGAAGACATGAGTTGTTTCAACCCAACAACATATGAATTAGCTAAACTAAATCAAAAGACAGAATAGAAAAATTAAGAATAAAGAGATTTATAGACATGAAAGTAAGAAAAATGTTCTAAGAAAATGCTAGAGACCTAATATATAATTAGATAAAATTGATGAAGCTGACTGGATGAGTGAATTTGAGTAAGTAAAAATTTTTTGGGAATTCAATCAATTTTGTGTTGTAATTTCTTTTCTACTTTACAGTTTCGGCTGTACCTCAGCCATCTTCAGAAGCGCTTCAATCTAATTTTTTTTTTATTACCAATTATATATGCTAAATTTATCGGAAATATTTCCATTTGTCAAATGCCACAACCGACATCTGTGGAAGACGTTGACTAAGTGCGAGTAAAAAATCGTGCGTGCACGCATTGTCAAAATTACAAATTAAATTCTGAAAGAAGTTGTTGCAAAGTTATCATTTAAAGTTCCGTTCATGAAAAAGTACGTGGATGATTTGATTACAGCAGTGCCAAGATCTAAAATAAATGAGATAGTAACTATTTTCAATAGCTTTAATGCCCATATTCAATTCACAGTGGAAACAGAGGCTAATAACATCCTACCTTTCCTTGATATGTTACTGATTAAAGAAGAATGTGGCAACATTATCACCAAAAGCCTTCAGCAAGTACGAGGTATCTAAATTTTCAGTCGAATCATCCAAAAAGTCAACTTCTCAATGTTGCTAGAAATATGTTTAGCAGAGCACTTAAATTGACATCTGAAAAGTATCATAACGAAGCTAGCAGCACAGTAACTAATGGTATCAAAAATCAAATTATGAATCTTTCATCTAATTTGAATGACAATGACATGAATAACAAAAAATCTTTGACCGATAAGTACTTCACAATGTCGTACATAGATAGCGTTAGCTACAAAATTAAACAAGTATTCAAAAATAAAGAGGGAATTGAAATTTGTTTCAAACAGTACAAGACAGTGGGTAATTTATTCTCCAAAATAAAAGATAAAACAGATAAAAACTTGAGATCTAATTTAATTTATAAAATCCTATGCAATGATTGTGGAGCACAATACACAGGACAAACCGAAAGATATTTAAAAACAAGGCTTGATGAACATGAACGAAACAATAAAAAATTAAATAAAAATACGCCAATATGTGCTCTAGTCACTCATTGCATAGATTCAGAACATACTTTCAATTTTGATGAAACTAGTATTATCCATAATAAAATCAACTTAAACAAAAGACTCACATTAGAAATGTTGTATATAAAACAAGACAAACAAAATATTAATGAAAAAGCAGATACTATTGCACTTAGCACTATATACAACAATATTCTTCAAGACTCATGTCACTTTTCCTGATTTTTGTTCATATTTTTGACACCTTACGTGATGCACAAGCTTGCATCTATTTTTAATTGTTTGACACTACAACTAATTTATTTCTACCTGTGATAATTTGTAATTTTTTGACAATGCGTGCACGCATGATTTTTTACTCGCACTTAGTCAACGTTTTTCACAGGCGTCGGTTGTGGCATTTGACAAATGGAAGAATTTTTTTTTCCGCTATTCTATTAAGCTCGATATCACACATAAATGTACAATTTTAATTTTACACAATATAATTCTTTTGTAAATATTTCCGATAAAAGTATATATAATTAGTTATAAGAACAAAATAATTAAATTGTAGCGCTTCTGAAGATGGCTGAGGTACAGCCAACTGTAAAGTAGAAAAGAAATTAAAACAAAAAAATGACTGAATTCCCAAAAACTTTTTACTTACTAATAAATAATGCTCCAAATCCAGACATAAACGATATAGAAGAAATATGGAGAATTTTCAAACATATAATAAAAGAGGCAACAAAACAAGCCTGTGGAGTGTACAGAAACACAAGAAACAACAAACAAATCAATTGATGGAACGAAGAAATCAAAGCAGAAGTTGAAAATAAAAAGTAAAAATGTAAGAAATTCCTAAACACCAAAGAATAATAAGATTTTGTAAAATATATAACACAAAGAAAAAAAGTGAAAGAAGTTATTGAAAAATCAAGAGCAAGAACTAGGAAGAAGTTCGAAACATACTTGAAGTTAACTACAAAGAAAACTTCAAAAATAGAATCCAAACAATACTAAAACAACTTAGAGATAAACATGGAAATATATTTAAAGAAGGAAAAAACTTTTCAGAACTCATTTTTGAAATAAATATGTTTTATTGGGTATATAAGTTCTGTATAAATTAATTAGAAACACAACATTTCGACAGCAAAGTGCTGCCTTTTTCAAGTGTAAAGGAATATGAAAATAAATAAACAAAATTGTCAAGACAACAAAAATTAAAGTACAAATAGTAACTATATTAGTTTAAAATATATTAACTCCTAGGATCGTAGAGCTCTGCCTGTGGTTGATGATTCAATATCCACAGGTCTTTAGGAGATAATAATGAAGGTCTAAATAGGGAAATTCTCAACTTCTTGTGGTTCTAGGTCAATCTGGCTCTACTCTTTTTGGTTTGGCGCATAACTGAACCATCCACATATCTTCAGGAGGTGGTGATGAAGTAACTCTTGCAAGTAGATTCGTAGATACAAATAACTTGAAATTATAAACAAAAGAATGGTAGCCATGATCGATTAAGTTCATATCCGGTATTCGAATTCAAATTATTTGGTGATTTTTTGCTTCTCTTATGAGCCTCTTGAACCAATTGTTCTCTTTAGCCAGAAGCTTCGTATTCTTGAAGTCAATGCCATGTAATTCTTGAATAGCATGCTCAGCCACGGCAGATTTTTCTGGATGGTTCAATCTTATATGATGAGAATGCTCTTTCAATCTTGTTTCTACAGTCCTCTTGGTTTTTCTAATATATGCTTTGCCACATTGACAAGGAATCTTGTATATACCTGGATACTGTAGAGGAAATCTGTCTTTAACATTACCAATAAGATTTCGAATATTTAAACTGGAAGTGTATGAAGTTTTAATGTCATATTTATGTAAAAGTCCTCCAATTTTATCCGTTATATTAGCTACATAAGGCAACGTAACAAATATTTTCTTATTATTTGGGTCTTGAACAGGTGGCGTAGAATTCTTCTGTCTAAGTGCTTTCTTAATCTGTATTCTATCATAACCATTCTTCAAGAAAACATCATCCAAAAATTTGATTTCATCAGATAGTTTACTTGGATGATATAATGAAGAGGCTCTCTGATATAAAGTTTTAATAGTACAAAATTTCTGAGCAGGATGGTGATTTGATGATTCATGTAAATATTGATTTGTATGGGTCGGCTTCCTATATACAGAATGGATAAGTTTACCATTATCTTGTTTCTCCAGGTAAACGTCCAGAAAAGGAAGACAGTTATTTCCTTTAACCTTAATACTGAATTTAATGTTCCTATGTTGCATGTTTAGATAATTCAAAAAAACATTCAATTCATCTCTACCATGAGGCCAAACAGCAAAGACATCATCAACATAACGTAGCTAGACAGTAGGTTTCTTCATAGCAGTGTTTAAAGCTTTTTGTTCAAAATTCTCCATGTAAAAATTAGCGATAGAAGGAGAAATAGAGTAACCCATGGCGACACCATCAATTTGCTTATAGAAATTACCATTAAAGATGAAGAAACAAGAAGTCAAACAATGTTCAAAAAGCTTGACAATATCAGATGAAAAATGATCTTCTAATAATTTCAGAGTATCGATGATAGGTACTTTCGTGAATAAAGATGAAACGTCAAAACTGACAAGTAAATCATTATCATTATTATTATTATTGTGTTTTTAATTAATTTATACAGAACTTATATACCCAATAGGACATATTTATATTGAAAGAAATCAAAGAAGTTATGGAGAAATGGTAAGAACACTTCGCGGATGGAGTATGAATGGAAATAAAAAAGAAGAAAATCAACGAGAAAGAAGCAAGAGAGAATAACGAGACAGGAGACATAACAAAGGAGGATATTTTCGTCCAAAAATTCATAAATAAGATGCTCCCTCAAGACCTATTGTCAATTCAATATAATAAATAATTTAATTATTTTATTGAACTTTTTAGTTCAGTTCGGCTAGTTCATAAATTGTTTCAATCAAACAACACATGAATTAGAAAAACTAAACCAAAAGACTAATAGAATAGATAAATTAAGTAAAGAGATTTATAAACATGAATCAAGAAAAATATTTCAAAAAATGTTCGAGGTCCAATAAGTAGTGTACTAAAACCAGACATAAATGATATAGAAGAAATATGGAAAACTTTCAAACATTTAATAAAAGAGGCAACGAAGCAAACTTGCGGAATGTACAGAAACATATGGAAAAAACAAATAAACCCATTTGTGGAACGAAGAAGTCAAAGCAGAAGTTGAAAAGAAAAAGCAGAAATGAAAGAAACTTCTGAACACAAAGAAATTAGAAGACTTTGGAGAATATAGAACACAAAGAAAAGAAGTGAAAGAAGTTATCAAATAATCAAAAGTTCGGTAATATACTGAAAGATAACCACAAATAAAATAAGAATCCATTCTACGATTGAAAACTTCAACAACATAGAGATATATTGAAAGAAAATACAGAAATTATGGAGAAATGGAAAGAACACTTCGCAGATTTGCTTATAAATGAAAAAGAAAAAAATGAACTAGCAAGTAAAAAGTACTAGAGAGGAAAACGAGATAGAAGACATAACAAAGGAGGATATTGAAATAGTACTCAAAAAACTGAGAACAACTGCACCAGAAGGAGAACAGATGCTGCTTGAAATGCTAAATAAGATTTGGAAAACTGGGAAAATCCCCAAAGATTGGTAAAAAGCAGTGATATTCCCTATTCATAAAAAAGGAGACAGTAGAGATAAAAAAAATCATTAAATAATTTTAATTTGAATACTGGTTATGAACTTGATCGCGGTTACAAATCATTCGTTCAGCGACTTGAATATGATGTATACTCAACCAAACTCCATTTATATCCTCCCCAATTCTTCTCCAACTTTTTTCGTAACTACTCTGAATTTCTGCTACCTCCCTTATTCTTTATTAAGGCTGACTAGTCATCCAGTCGTGTTATTGGATACGGCAGATCGCCTCGCAACACACCTGCAAAATAAATGAGAATTTTACCCCAACTTAGAAGAGTGGTTGTTTTTCCCTAGCTTTCGGAGGGTACGGTGTGGTGGTGGCCCTGTCAGGTATTATTTACGCATGTCGATTCGAGTTACTGACCTTCTGGAAGTATGTTTAGGGGAATGAACATATTGAAGAGGAAAATAGGAAAATTAATCCAATTTTTGTAAATTATACTGTACTGCATTTTAAATAATTTATAATTTCAGAACTTTAATCCAAACTCATCCAAACAATATTTCTGTCTTTACGATTAACTGACTTAAAGGGTTATATTTCTTCAAGAAACTTATTAACGAAGTCATGTAACCGTTCGAGAAACACAACCAGAACTTATTACTTTTCGAGATAAGTTCTGTGAGGATTAAATTACATCGCGATCGAAAAGACAAAGGAAGAAAAGTTTTCTGTAAGTTTTATATTGGTACAAAGAACTGCTTCACATATGAAGTTCTAATTGGCTATTACAACAAACTTCCGCAGTACAAATTGAATAAAGACAATATCTACTTTGTACTTTTCAATTGTTCCTCCTGGGATTTCAGCTGTGTATATTTCAGTTAATTTTTATACAAAGAAAAAAAAATCATACAAAGAAGTCATCAGTTTTGAAATTAGGAGGATTTTTGTGTTCTTTTTTAGGGAAGTTTATTTTTCTTGCTCGCTTTCCTAATTAACGTTGATAACACACCACTAACTAACGGATTTCGCACTCAGCCAGTGTCATGTTGCCATTAATTATTCTGACGCTGCCATATTTCTGTCAGATTGGCCCTAGCCTCTTGAGAGATGGTGAAATCACCCCCTGTACTCATATTTCCCCTACCGCTATGGAATTCCTGTATTTGTAGTAATTTAGCAAGTCATGGAGATTGAAATGGAAAATAAGAACACAGATGCAATTTCTGTTTTTGTTTAGTTTGAATGACTTGAAGTTTTGTTAATAATTAATTTTTCTGGAGTGGACTCCACCACTGAATGTTATAGATCTATTTTTCATTCTTGTAATGGGTGTTTTTGACATGTTTGTGCAGTTTTTATGAATGGAACATAACGAGATTATAAAATTTTTATGCGATTGTAATCTTACTGCTGGTACAGACACATAAACTATCGAAGTTGTACCAAAGAACAGCGTAATTTATAGCTAGAAAAATTTATAAGTTGTAACGTACTTCCGGTATTACGAGGCTCGAAGTAGACGATGAAATATATCTACAATATATTCTACAAAAAGTCAGTAATGTCAACGCAATATTCAACTTCCAGTCTCTTATAGTCTGACTTTTTAAAGCTCCTGAAATCTGAAAAAAGATCATATGTCTTAACTTCGTTTTATATGTTTGGATGTGCTCTGCTTTTCTATTATCGAGCTTTTGATTCAGGTACGTCATCCATTTTGATTTTAAGTACATTATTATACATTATAATACCTTTTATCAACTCGTCAATGAATTATATAGGATTTGAGACAAATATTGATGCTTACGATGTGTTTCGACCTTTAGATCATTATCAAGTGTAAAATACCAGAATTAAATTGGCTTTTTGAGTCAGGAGGTGATTATAGTGTATTTTGAATAAAATAAAAATATTTTGTGTAGTTGTCGTTTATTACTTTAAAACTCGGGTTGGTTTTGGGCGAACGCGAAAAGCAGGTACCCACAAACGCAACAATTCGTACAGTAATTATGCAACAAATATTATGTATTATATATTCCTAGACAAAGTCTGCAGGCCTGGACACGAAAATTGTTATCCAAATGTCATATTAGATGCATACAAGACCTTTTTCATGGTCTCCCAACTTCCATATTCTGACAATTATTGGGCATTACTTCGTGCTGATTGTTCGAGTTTCTCGAAGTTTTAAGAGTCATATCCCTCTCTTAGAAGACTCTCTTATGTATCCATGGTGAATTTAATTTTGTTGTGTATGTTATTGAGGTGCTCCAAAAATCTGTTGAGTTGTTCTTCCCATGTGTCCATATTACAAATGTATCATCGACATATCTCAACAATAGCATGGGTTTCAGTGAAACAGGAGATTATTCTGTTGATCAAACTCTTATATATTGTGTGTTCGACGGTCCACATCGTTTCAGTGGCTCGTTCTCAGATTATTTGTGGTTCCAGCCATACATCTCGATTGTAATGTTGCATTTTTATGGATTTCTGTAATCTTTCTATCCAGAATATTCTAGTCTTACTAGCACCTTGCTCAGAGGTCGCAAAACGCAGACTAGAAGATGGGACATACTTTAAATCTGAACAACCATCGAAAGGCTAGAACAGAATTCTTGAAGCGAGTCCTCTATGAGAAACAGCTTCCAGAATGATAAAGACCAACGAATAAATCATTAACATGAAGAAATGTTTATAAAGGCTGGTTTCCAAGCTGCGAGTAGATGTTGTTTGCTCGTTTTGCTATCTCTATTGCCTCTCTGAAGATTCCCTTTTTTGTGTGTTCTATATGCTATCAATTTTGTGTTCTGGAATTCTATTAAGTGTCCTATGTTTTCAACATGTTATTCTTTTTATTATTCTTCATTTGGTTTTTCCTATGTATCTGATCTCGCAGTCATCACATGGAACTTCGTAAACTCCTCGACTTGTCCAGTCAATCAAAGGTTATAGAGGGAAATCAAAGGAACACAATTTTTGACTTCTAGACTTTGTTTGGACTAGGTAGGAAGTAAACCTACTGGAAGTCCTCATTTTCTCTGAGGCGAGCGGTGGACAGGGAGGCACGTATAAAGTTCCCTTTTTCGATTTTTCGCCTATAACTCAAAAACTGTGCATCCTAGCGATACGATTATCATATACAAAATTAAAGCTGATAAAATTTGCTTTAAGATTGCTTTCATTAATTTTTTTGCTACCTTGCATAATTTTCGAGATATCGGCGCACATAGTTCACAAATTTTGAAAAAAATAATGTCTCACATGTTTTGCCCAATTTAACTAGCAAACAAATAAATCCATACAAAATAAAGTCGTAGAGCATCAAATTTTCTCCAAGAATACATTGTATTCAACTTTTGTCTTCAATCGTTTAAAAGTTAGAGCAATTGAAACTTTATTTACATTTCAATCAGGAGACACTCATAACTATGAAGCAGAAAGACTTCCTGTCAAACCACAATAAAAATCGGCTGATTAACTTGCTGAAGATCAAACTACATGTACATAGAATCAGAACACTTCAAGCATAAAGCGATGCGAACGTCCTCATTGCAGACACGGCTGTAAAGTCAAAATCAAACGTTGTTGCTGTTATTGTTGAGGACGTCAACCTAATTGTCTAAAAGTCCTGGACGTGGAAAGATAAAAACTTCATTGGTCTCTACCCAGGAGCTTCAGACCCAGGGACTGCGAGACATTTTATTCCTGAACGCCTTTACTGGGTGTCATACCACCTCAGCAGAATTTTATAAAAGTGAGCTGGGATTTATCAAAATGTATTTGAAGTCCTCAAACTTCCAGGAAGCTGCTGCAGTTTTCTCAGATTCTTCCTTAACCAAGGATGATATCGGGGAAGCTCGGAAAAAGTGTATGTTGAGGTGGTTACCAATCCTCAATTGAATCAGTTGCCAATATCAAATCGGGCATTTCATACCTCCCATCAACTGAGAAACCAACGAAACAACAATCTCTGAGGACATATCACCGAGATCAGATGTGGCCGAGAAATGAACTGCCTCCTCAAAATGTATGGGCGGGAGCTAACTTCCAATAAATTTCTAGCCCCGGTGCACAGTGAACAGCAGGCTGCACCGGATGAAATATTAAAAATGATTTTTTGTCGGTACTCAAAGGATTGTGCCACCACTAAATGCAGATGTCAAAAGGCATCATCTACCTGCCAAAATTGCCAAGGGAGCTGTCCTAATAGAAACCTCTTCTTGGACAATGGGAATAGAGGAGAAAACATTGATTTTCTACTAGTCATCCTCGAAAATGTATCCCTTCTTTTAACAGATGAAGAAGAAGAGTGTGAAACGGAATATATATTCTTATATATAGCGTTGAAGCATTGGAATGATGAAACATATGAAAGTTGAGTTTTTTAGCAAAATTTCGAAGTTTACATTGCTAGTTAAATTGGTAAAAAACGTGAGGCGATTTTTTCTTTAGAATCTGTGAATTTCGAGCGCAGATATTTCGGAAATTATACAAAGTAGCGAAAAAATTAATATGAACAATGTTATAGCAAGTTTTATCAGTTCTAATTTGGTATATGATGATTTTATCGCTAGGATGCATGGTTTCTGAGATATAAGCGGTGAATCGAAAAAATAAACTTTCTACATGCCTTCCTGCCTCCGCTTGCCTCATAAGAATGAGGAATTTTAGTATGTTCACCTTCTACCTACTCCAAATAAAGTCTGGATGTCAAAATTTGTGTTCCTTCGATTACCCTCTACACTCCTCTTCTGAGCATTCATTGACTAGACTAACTTTCCAATTTAATTTCAGTTTTTGGAGTTGATAGAATCTTGCATATCTTCTTGGCAGGTTTGATTATTATTGTTTCCATCTTGTGTCTTTCTGAGATTTTGCTTATTCTGTCGGTGATTCGTTTCACATATGGTAAATGCGCCTTAGATATCAGTTGTTAGTTCTTTACAGGCTTTCTTCATAACTGTTTTCAAAATTCACTTTGAAATAATGCTGTTGGAAATTCTTTCATTTCTCGTTCGATGTTTTCTTCGTCTGCATATCTCCTGGATCTAACAATCAATGTCTTTACCACCGATTGTAGCTGAGCAAGTTAGTGAAGTGATTTCGCATTTAGGTAGCGGTTTGTGTGTGTTGCCTTTCTATGTACTGTGTTCAATCTTCTTTATTTTCAATGATCACATCCAGGAATGATTACTGATGATTTTCTTGTGCTTCTATGATGAATTTGATTTTGTTGTGTATGTTATTAAAATGCTCTAAAAACCTGTCCATATCACAAATGTATCGTTGACATATCTCAGCAATAGCATGGGTTTTAGTGAAGCTTTCCAGCGCTAGTGTTTCTAGATCCTTCATGAAGAAGTTTACAATCGGTACTTCTTCTATTTGTTTGTATATTTCAATTCTAAACCTTCAGCAAGACTATCCAGTTAAGGCCATTTGACACGGTCCATTGAATGCTTTAAATTTAAATTTTCATTTTGATGTTAAGGACGAAGTGGATCACCTTGCTTATTCTGTCGGTAGTTCCTTTCACATATGGTAAATACGCCTTAGATATCAGTTTTTGGCTTATTATGGACTTTCTTCATGTCTGTTTTGAAAATCCATTTTAAAATAATGCTGTTCGAAACTCCTTTATTTCTCATTCGATGTTTCACTTCCTGGATCTTATATTCAGCTGGCTAATTATGTGATTTCGCATTAAGGTAACGGTTTGTGTGTGTTACCTTCCTATGTATCATGTGGCTAAGAGTTTCAACTTTTTTTTTCATGATCACATCCAGGAGTGATAACTGACCATTCTTTTATGTTTCCATGGTGAATTTGATTTTGTTGTGTATGTTTTTGAGGTGCTCCTGTCCATGTCACAAATGTATCGTCAACATAACCCAGAAATAACATGGGTTTTAGTGGAGCTTTCCAACGTTCTTGTTTCTAGATCCTCCATGAAAAGGTTTGTAATCGGTGATCCCATCGGTGCTCCTTCTATTTGAATATGTTTTATTGGGTATAAGTTCTGTAATTTATTAGAAACACAACGTTTCAACAGCAAAGTGCTGCCTTTTTCAAGTGAAAATAAATATAAATATAAATAAACAAAATTGTCAAGACAACAAAAATAAAAATAAAAGTACAAATAATAACTAGATTAGTTTAAAATATATTAACTCCTAGGATCGTAGAGCTCTGCCTGTGATTGATGATTCAATATCCACAGGTCTTCAGGAGATAATAATGAAGGTCTAAATAGGGAAATTGTCAGCTCCTTGTGGTTCTAGGTCAATCTGGCTCTACTCTTTTTGGTTTGGCTCATAACTGAACCATCCACAGATCTTCAGGAGGTGGTGATGAAGTAACTCTTGCAAGTAGACTCGTAGATACAAATAACTTGAAATTATGAACAAATGATTGGTAGCCATGATCGATTAAGTTCATAACCAGTATTCAAATTCAAATTATTCGGTGATTTTTTAATTTCAATTGCTTCTCTTATAAGCCTCTTGAACCAATTGTTCTCTTTAGCCAGGAGCTTCGTATTCTTGAAGTCAATACCATGTAATTCTTGAATAGCATGCTCAGCCACAGCAGATTTTTCTGGATGGTTCAATCTTATATGACGAGAATGCTCTTTCAATCTTGTTTCTACAGTCCTCTTGGTTTGTCCAATATATACTTTGCCACATTGACAAGGAATCTTGTATATATCTGGATACTGTAGAGGAAATCTGTCTTTATCATTACCAATAAGATTTCGAATTTTTAAACTGGAAGTGTATGAAGTTTTAATGTCATATTTATGTAAGAGCCTTCCAATTTTATCTGTTATATTGGCTACGTAGGGTAACGTAACAAATATTTTCTTATCATTTGGATCTTGAACAGGTGGCGTAGAATTCTTCTGTCTAAGTGCTTTCTTAATCTGTGTTCTATTATAACCATTCTTCAAGAAAACATCATCCAAAAATTTGATTTCATCAGATAGTTTACTTGGATGACATAATGAAGAGGCTCTCTGATATAAAGTTTTAATAGTACAAAATTTCTGAGCAGGATGGTGATTTGATGACTGATGTAAATATTGATTTGTATGGGTCGGCTTCCTATATACAGAATGGATAAGTTTGCCATTACCTTGTTTCTCCAGGTGAACGTCCAGAAAAGGAAGACAGTTATTTTCTTCAACCTCAATACTGAATTTAATGTTCCTATGTTGCATGTTAAGATGATTCAAAAAAACATTCAATTCATCTCTACCATGAGGCCAAACAACAAAGACATCATCAACGTAACGAAGCCAGACAGTAGGTTTCTTCATAGCAGTGTTTAAAGCTTTTTGCTCAAAATTCTCCATGTAAAAATTAGCGATAGAAGGAGAAATAGGGGAACCCATGGTGACACCATCAATTTGCTTGTAGAAATTACCATTAAAGATGAAGAAACAAGAAGTCAAACAATGTTTAAAAAGCTTGACAATATCAGATGTAAAATGATCTTCTAATAATTTCAGAGTATCGATGATAGGTACTTTCGTGAATAAAGATGAAACGTCAAAACTGACAAGTAAATCATTATCTGTCAATGTCATATCACTAATCAAATCCACAAAATGTCGGGAATCCTTGACATATGATGTAGTATGACCAATCATCGGCTTCAACAAACTATCCAAATATTTGGTTGATCCATATGTTGTTGAGCCTATTAAATTGACAATAGCAGCACTTTGCTGTTGAAACGTTGTGTTTCTAATAAATTACAGAACTTATACCCAATAAAACATATTTATTTATAAAATGAGTTCTGAAAAGTTTTTCCCTCCTTCTATTTGTTTGTATATTTCAATTCTAAACCTTCAACAGGGCTATCCCTTCGACACTATCCATTGAATACTGCATTTTCATTTTCATTTTAATGGTAAGGACGAAGTGGACCGTCACAAGTGGTAAAAATAGCTATTTGAACAAGTTAGGGTGGTAATTAATATCAGTTTCTCCCTAAATACGGTTTTTGGAATCATTATACATCATCACAGCTATTATTCCTTCCAATCAGAAACGAAACACTCGGTATATTGCATATAGCAGACAGGTTTAACCAAAATCAACAAAATCATTCGGTTTAATTAACAAAGCAGTATGTAAACCCAGCCAGAATCTCATTTAATATCAGTTTGCATCAGTGGTTTGATGAAGACATTATTGTGCGATTAATCCAAAGTGCCTGAGCAACTGCGAGTTCGTCTGCTGACCTCGTCATCAGCGAGCACTAGGTAAGCTCTACCTCTACCGTACTTTACCGTTTAACCGTGAAATTCGTCATCCTTGTCGTCTAAAGCTTCTGCACAGTAAGATTCTTGTTGTGAGGCTTCCAAGTAGTTGAAACTGTAACCAGGAGGCGATCTGGAGGTTTGATTTCGTATGAGCTTTCCAAATCACAGGCAGTGAGACTTGGAGATCGTGCTACGATTGATCTAGCTGATAGCTTGCGAGCTATCCAAGTTACCAATTAGTCAATATGACCTGGGGCAGCATCTCCGTAAGTTGGAAAGAATTCTAGAAGTGACCTTTCTTGTTTGAGGGGAGTTTTGGAATTTCATGCAAATTATAATTGATAATCTATTTGTAGAGGACGAAATGAAAATTTCCGTGTTAAAGAATAAACAAGCACGTATGAACTGAATTATGGATGAGGTTAAAATGAAAGAGATGTGTTTGATTGCTTGTTTAAATGTTAAATAGGGTTTAGTAAATTGAAATTCAACTTCTTTTCTTCTATAAAAGATGAATATCCATCCTTTTCATGCCTTTCTAAATATGAAAAGGCTTCAGTGTTGTGTTTACATCCCAATTCATAATTGAATTTTAAAGTCACTTCGCATCCTTGACAAAAATATTAAATTTCACGTCCGTCCTGTTGACTTTAAATTTCAGACGATCCCGGAGAGGTCTTCGACCTAAAATGAACCTACAAAAATTCATATTCCTATTAAAAAAAAAGGTTCTCTTTTCATTCAAACTTATAACTTTGTCATAGGCCGTGCATAATGAAGGGGTGACACTTTCAGGCGGAAGCTTTGAATTTTATTAGTGATTATCTTAATAGCATCAAGAAAGTTTTAGTTGGAAGCTTCATAGTTTTAATCATTTTATGGGAAGATTTTGTTAGCCCAAACTAATGGAAAGGTAGTTAAGACCGTCCATTGTTCCAATATGGATCTTTCATTAACAGACTCGTGGGACGTTTTAAATCTTGGGTATCATTAAATATTCATTATTGCTACACAAGAATATAAATTGTACATTTCAGTAGTCCAGATTTTATTCTCGAGGATGTCTAGTAACGGAAATATTTGCTGTGGAAATGTGTTTAATTCTGTATTAATTTATTCGTAGATTCCATGCAGATTCTCACTACAAATGCATAAAATATGATTATTTATGAGGCATCAAATTACAATGACAAGTTTTTTTACCGGAATTCCCTATAAAATAATGAATTTATACAATGCAAGTTTCACAAAAAAATTATTTACCATTTTCTGCTTTCCTTATCTTTCGCCGCCGCATACGGTATTTGTTTTCAGAATTGATATGTATATATACCAAGAATTTAAATTAATTTTTTGAATTTATTCACCGACCATAAATCAGGGACTTTTTACAACAAAAAAATTATCCAGGGAGCGAAATTTGTTTATGCAAATTTTATTTTGCATATAATTGTAGAGCTTATCAGAATTAATTTATTTTTGTTTTAATAATAAATATTAATTGAAATGTATACATCTTAAATATATTTGAGCTTCATATTTTTATGCGAAGTTTGCTGCAATAAATTAGTTTTTATATATCGTTTTTTAAAAATATAATAAAATAGTAATAACTGAATTTTTATTCAATTGCAATCATAAATCATAAAACTGAAAACAAATATTAACTGTGCATGCCTTATTTTCCATTTTCTCCGAAATATTTGTTTAAAAATCCGTTCTTTCCATACTTGCACGCTTGAAACAACGTATCTAGCTGATAATAGCGTATTTTCTCATGTACTAATCAAGAGTACAACATGCAACATTTTAATCTAAAAGACAAAGTTGCAATTTACTAGTGGAGGAAAATGAACGCGTTCTCCTTTAAAGCTGACAGGTAAAATTTGCTATTTAGGTCAGTCTGTTGGGCGGATGATAAAAGGATCCTAAATTAGAACCTTGTGATAAGAATAGACTTTAGTCTTTCATTATTAAGGGCTGTAGCAATACAGAATTTTCCCTTTGGGATGGATGTTTCAATTCAATGGTGAGCATGGTGATCTTAACTCTTAACAGGGATAATTGTGAGTAACTTTGGTTTTTTGGAATTTGCTGCGCTGAAACTCAATGTTTAGTATGTACTTCCGGCTCAGCCTATCGCAATCATAATACGAAGTGTAAAGCATAAACACGAATGCCTCCCGCAAAACTGCAACATAAAAAGGAATGAAATTCGTGGTGAATCCACGAGGTGCCTAATTAGGCAAATTAATATTGAATTTTTATAAATTGGAAAATCGTGCGATTAATCTTGAATTTTGGAGAACTGGCAAACAGCAATCTTGTAGGATGCTTTATAGCTCCAACATAATAATTTTGAGCCAAATTGGTTCTGTGGTTCAAGCATGGGATCAATGAACACACATATACATCCTTCTATGTAAACCACACTTGATTGAATCTTTCTCAATCTAGTAAATCAAGCTATTAATCTATAGTTTTGAAAAACTGGCAGAAAAAGTCCTCAAACAATGCTATAAACTACCTAAATATGAATTTTGAACCAAATCGATTCTCTGGTTCAAGCGTAGGATCAGTAAACACACATACACATCCTTCTTTGTAAACCACACTTGATTGAATCTTTATAATCTGGTAAATCTAGCTATTAATCCTGAATTTTAAAAAACTGGCAGAAAAATATTTTGAAAAATGCCATGAAGCTCCTAAATATGAATTTTGAGCCAAATCGGATAAGTGATTCGAGCATGAGATCAATGAACACACATACTCATCTTTCATGTAAGCTACACTTGATTGAATCTTTATAATATGATAAATCGAGCTATTAATCTTGAATTTTGGAAAACTGACAAAAAGAGTCTTTGAACAATGCCATGAAGCTCCGAAATATCAATTTTGAGCCAAATCGGTTTACTAGTTCAAGCGTGGGTAAAAAAAATACACATCCACATATGTTCATATAAACTAGTCTTGACTGAATTTTCAAAATCAGTTAAATCGAGCTATTAATTTTCAATTTTGAAAAACTGGCAGAAATAGTTCTTGAAGAGTGCTATGAAGCTCCTAAGTATGAATTTTGAGCCAAATCAGCTCTGTGATTCAAGCGTGGAATTAACGAACACACAAACACATCATTCTATGTAAACCACACTTGATTGATTCTTTATAATCTGGTGAATCAAGCTATTGATGCCTAATTTCGAAAAACTGACAGAAAGAGTCCTTAAAGAATGCCATAAAGCTCCTAAATATGAATTTTGAGCCAAATCGGTTCTGTGGTTCAAGCGTGGGATCAATGAACACACATACATATCCTTCATGTAAGCCTCACTTGATTGAATCTTTATAGTCTGATAAATCAAGCTATTAATGCTGAATTTTGAAAAACTGGTAGAAAGAGTCCTTGAAGAATGCCATGAATCTCCTAAATATAAGTTTTGAGCCAAATCGGTTCAGTGGTCCAAGCATGGAACCAACGAACACACATACACATCCTTTATGTAAAGCAGACTTAATTGAATCTTTATAATCTGGTAAATTCAAGCTATTAATCCTGAATTTTGGAAAACTGGCAGAAAAAGCCATTGAAGCATGCCATGAAGCACCTAAATATGAATTCTGAGCCAAAACAGTTTTGTAGTTCAAGCGTGGGATCAATGAACACACATACACATCCTCCATGTATAATCCACACTTGATTGAATCTTTATAATCTGTTAATCACGCTACTAATCTTAAATTTTGAAGAACCGGCGGAAAGAGCTCTTGAAAAATGTCAAGAAGCACCTAAATATAAATTTTGAGCCAAATCGGTTTTGAGGTTCAAGCATGATCACACATACACATCCTTCATGTGAATCATACTTGATTGATCCTTTATAATCTGGTAAATCAAACTATTGATCCTGGATTTTGAAAAACTGCCTGACTCCTTATAATGTCATGAATCTTCTAAATATTAATTTTGAGCCAAATCGGTTCTGTGGTTCAAGCGTGGGATCAATGAACACACATACACTTCCTTCATGTAGTCCACACTTGATTAAATTTTTATAATCTGGTAAATCAAGCTATTAATCCTAAATTTTGAAAAACTGGCAAAAAGAGTTCTTGAACAATGCCATTAAGTTCCGAAATATGAATTTTGAGCCAAATCAGTCTTGTGGTTCAAGCGTGGGATCAACTAATACACATCTAGATCTCTTAATATAAACTAGTCTCGACTGAATTTATGAAATCAGGTAAATCAAGCTATTAATGCTGAATTTCGAAAAACTGGCAGAAAGAGTTTCTGAAGAATGCCAGGAAGCTCCTATATATGAATTTCGAGCCAAATTGGTTCTGTGGTTCAAGCGTGGAAACAATGAACACACATACATATCCTTCTATGTAATCCTCACTTGATTGAATCTTTATAATCCAGTAAATCAAGCTATTATTCCTGAATTTTGAAAAACTGGCAGAAAGAGGCCTTGAAGAATGTCATGAAGCTTCTAAATATGAATTCTGAGCTAAATCGGTTTAGTGGTTCAAGCGTGAGATCAATGAAGATACAAACACATCCTTCTATATGAACCACACTAGATTAAAACTTTATAATCTGATAAATCAAGCTATTAATCCTAAATTTTGAAAAACTGACAGAAAGAGTCTTTGAAGAATGCCCTGAGTCTCCTAAATATGAATTTTGAGTCAAATAGGTTTTGTGGTTCAAGCGTGGGATCGATAACCTCACATGTACATCCTTCTATGTGAACCACATTTGATTGAATCTTTATAATCTGATAAGTTGAGCTATTAATGCTAAATTTTGAAAAACTGGCAGAAAGAGTCCTTGAAGAATACCATGAATCTCCTAAATATGAGTTTTGAGCCAAATCGGTTTTGTGGTTCAAGCGTGGAATCAACAAATACACATCCACATTTCTTAATATAAACTAGTCTTGACTGAATTTGTGAATTCAGGTAAATCAAGCTATTAATCCTGAATTTTGAAAAACTGAAGAATGTCAGGAAGCTCCTATATATGAAATTTGAGCCAAATCGGTCCTGTGGTTTAAACGTGGGATTAACGAGCACACATACACATCATAAACCACACTGATTGAATCTTCATAATCCGGTAAATCAAGCTATTTATCCTGGCAAGAAGAGCTCTTGAAGAATGTCATGAAGCTCCTAAATATGAATTTTGAACCAAATCGGTTTAGTGGTTCAAGCGTGAGATCAATGAACGCACATACATATCCTCCATATAAATTGCACTTGATTGAATCTCTATAATCTGGTAAATCAAGCTATTAATCCTGAATTTTGAAAAACTGGCAGAAAGAGTTCTTGAACAATGCCATTAAGCTCCTAAATATGAATTTTGAACCAAATCGGTTTGGTGGTTCAAGCGTGGGATCAACAAGTACACATCCACATCTCTCCATGTAGACTAGTCTTGAATGAATTTTTAAAATCAGATATATCGAACTATTAATAATAAATTTTTGGAAACTGGCAGAAAGTACCTTAATTTTGGATACTGGCTTACAGATGGTGGCACCAATCAAATATCAAAAAAAAAATTGCATCTCCACATTTATTTAAGCTAAACCCGAAGTTTCAGTACGATTCGTATAATATTTCAGCTGTAGAGAATTTTCAACAGTTTCTCGGTGGTATGGAAAAATTAAACATGGGCGGATGAATAAGCGGCGAGTCAAGGATAGGTCCCCCAAAAACGACAGTCACTCAGGAAAACATCAATGCCGTACGCTAGCGCATCATCGAAGATCAACATGTGATATATTGCAAGATTGAGGCATCGTTAAGGACTTCAAAGAACTTATTTTAAAAAAAATTGCATGGAGAATTGTATATAGGACAATTAGATTCCTGTTGGGTATCTTATCTGTTGACCGGAGAACAGAAAGAAGATTGGTGTCAAAAAACTTCAGGCTGATCCAACTTAGGCAACTCTCAAAAAGTATGCAGCATTGTAAGTGATGACGAATTGTGGATTTACTCATAAGAACCCAGAAATGAACATCATCCGTTCTTGAAGTGTGTCTCAAAAGATGGTCGCAACATTGATCTTAAAAGCAGGTCATATAACAACTATTCCTTTGCAAGATCTAAGAATTGTTACTACCAATTGGTATACAACCATTTGTTTGCCGGAAGTAATTGCTGAGCTTCGAAAAACCAACCCTGAACGACGAACAATCCTCCACCAAAACACAAGTTCGCACACAGCTTGCAGTTGAATTTTTAGAGCAGCAAAACATCGAATTGTCGGGACGACCAAAGTCCCAACGATCTTTTTTATTTTCCAGAAGTCAAAAACGGACTGCGGGGTCAATGGTTTCAGTAGCCGAAATGCAATTTTGTCAATACCAGCAAACGATTAGGATAACTGCTTCCAAGATTGGTTTGAGCGAATGCAAAAATGTATTAACGTTCGTGAAGAATACTTCAAAACACAACAGTCATTCCTATGTATTTATGCAAAAATTAAAAAGACAGCTTTTGTATAAGTAATTCTAACAGCACTTGTGCAATATGTTTCACGGAACTATTGCCTTATTTTATTTTGAAGCTTCTTCCATAATATTTGAAAAACGACTATACTTCTTGACTTGCACATCTACACATCGTAAAATTTATCTCTCAGGGTTTCATGGCATCATATCCTTCGCAGCTCCACCACCATACGAGATTAAATCTCTTTTTTCTCCTCTCAGAGAAATTTTCAACTCTCTCAGGATCTTGTTAAGTGTTTTCTGGTGTCGCCAAATATTGGGCATCATATCAACAAACAAAAAATAATATTTGATATGTCGATGTGTTCATTTGCACATGTAGGGTGATTTGCTGTCACTGTTACGTCCCTTGAAGTGGTTTTTGGCTCTTGGGAAGGGTTGTGGTGATTAATTCAGAGTTTGAAAAAATCAATTAATCATCATAATGATGAAAGCTGACGCCTGATGAAGTGACAGGTTGACACTAAATTCGATATGCAGGGGCATATTTAAAAATTTTAATATGTGAAATTTAAAACCAGAGCAATATTTGTTTTCTGTAAACTCTTTCCATTTCAAATTCCAATATACTCGTATCTCGCTATCCTAACCTGACTCCAACGTATTATGCTCTCCTAACCTAGAATGCAATTTCCAATTTATGAGAATTGAATCGCAAGAGCAAACGTTACTTGCTAGTAAACTGCTTTACGTGATCACCCGCGATCTACCAGAATTGAGTCCTAGATTCGTAGATCCTTGCACAAGAAGCGTTCATGGTGAAGTAATCGTCCACATAGCATTCTATTTATTGGAGATAATACACGATGTTGTGCTTTGTCTAAGTGATTGAATTGGGTGTGTTTGTAATTA
Organism: Dromius quadrimaculatus; assembly: GCA_963989225.1. NCBI lineage: Eukaryota > Metazoa > Arthropoda > Insecta > Coleoptera > Carabidae > Dromius > Dromius quadrimaculatus. The sequence continues at coordinate 5,326,454 of OZ022334.1, read as the reverse complement.
GCAAGTAGTGAAATAGACAAATTATTTAATACAGAAAGCTACGCGAAGTGAAAATCAATTATTGGTTATTATTTGTCATTGTGAATATAATAAATTGACTTAATTTTAATATTTGCTGCAATAAATCATTTGTTTAAAATCGTATTTTGAATATTCTAGTTATTAATTATAACGAAAATGTGAAATTATATTAGCGACGAAGCTGCAATAATTTTATTACTAGCTGATGAAATTTTGATGTTACTCCGTAATTTCATTAGATTTTGTATGAAATTGAATTAAATTTAAAATGCATTTCTGGTCTAGTAATTTTAATGCATTCAATATGCCAATATTAAAATTCATACGAAATGTATTATATAAATAATAAATTATTATTTATAGAGTAATTGGAATAAGTTAACATCAAAAGCTCATTAATAAGCACCAAAAATATTGAGGGAGGAAAAAAAGATGAAGCATTTATTTAGGACATCTCAAAAAGTCGTCCGCTGAGATTTAAGAAATAATCCAAGAGTTGTCACTATTTAATAATTTAAAATGAAATAAAAGTTTCATGCTTCTGATGTCACTAATAATACTATATTATATATTTATCACTTAATACTAACTTAAACAAAGTCGCAGATACTTATATTCAACTGTTTATATACACTGATGACTTCACTTCTTGATATTCACTGCTCTACCGTCAATATTACACTACTCCTCAAGTCTTTGGCTTGCCTTTATATAGAAATATCCATTTCTCGAATGTTCTACTTCTGGAATTTTCTACTTCTCGAATATTGCTAGAGACTACCATCGGGAGGAGTGATATGATGCGACGCGGCACGACGTAACGAGGACGAAAGGCTCTACCCATACGAGTTTCCCCACTCTCGAACGTTACACTGCCCTCTTCTTAAAAGTGTTTCGTCCCGAAACACACCTTCATGTCTACTCGCCGCCCTTGGTGCAACCAGTAGTTTGGTATAAGTAGCAGTCGACAGTTTTTGGTCCGATCGGTCCTGCTGGGTGGAAACAGCAAACCAATATTTGAATTCCGCTGTTCTGGAATATAACCTCTATCATATTTCGAACGATCTTCCTATCTAATCCTTCCAGACCGCAGCCTAATTTTGGTATTGCCAGTTTCAGGATGTCGTTCTGCATTAGATGGCCTCGTATGTCTTGGAGCGCTTCCCACATGGAACAATAGGTTGGTTTGTGATGAAATTTATCTTTCGTTACCAGGTGGTAAATATAGCGTTCTTTGTTTGTCGTATTGTCCTTCAGACAGATGGTCTTGCCTACTGTAGGTTTCTGGTGTTCTGGCCTGCCAAACTTCTTCTTGAAAGCTGCTGCTATCCTTCGGGACATCTTCAAATCTTCTGATACACAATGGGCCAAGGAGTAGTCGGCCGGGATTCTGAATAGATCCTGCTGCACTTCGGTAGTTATTCCGAATCGAGCCCGACGTCCACTTGAAAAAGTCTTCATGAACTCCTCGAATGAATCTTCCTGCGCATGGATCTTACGAGCACGTGCGTCATTGGGATCTTCTTTGTTGTCTCCCGCAAATGGTGCTAGCCGATTGAAGTGCACCACTCTTGATTTGCTCTTGGGGTTGCGTCTGATTTCATAGATTATGTCGTTAATCCTTCTGATGACTTCATAAGGCCCCTCCCAAGATGTCTGTAATTTTGGAGACAGGCCACGTCGTCGCCCTGGGTTATAAAGCTACACAGAGTCTCCTGGTTGAAAACCCCGGTCTTGTGCCTTGACGTCATAGCTCTCTTTCATCCGGTCGCTGGCATTTTGGATGTTCATACGGACTCGGGAGTGGATATCGTCCATCTGACACCTTAAATTAATGACATAATCTTCGCCAGCCAGGTCTTCTCCAGGTTTGCAGCCGAAATTTGGGTCGCATGGTGTCTGTTAATGGTCTTATTCATCTGTTCCACCATTCCATCAGACTGCGGATGTAATGCAGTAGTAATATTCAATACTTCGCATATCCCCTGGCAAAGTGTGGACTCAAAGTTTCTTCCCTGATCAGAATGGAGTTCCAAGGGTACACCAAAATGACAGAACCAGTTCTTTACTAGGACGTCTGCAATGGTAGCGGTCTCTTGATTAGGAAGGGCATACGCTTCCACCCATTTACTAAAATAGTCCATGACGACAACAATGTATTTATTTCCAAAGTCTGGTTCGGGAAATGCCCCTGCTACATCGATGACTATCCTCTCGAATAGACTACCGACATTATACTGTCGCATCGGAGCTCTTGGTCGTTTCTGCTGTCCGTTGCTTGAAGCGCACGTAGTGCATTTCCTGCACCATTCCCTAACGTCTTCTTTGCAGTTTAGCCAATAGAACTGTTCACGAATTCTCTGCAGAGTCTTCGTTACCCCAAGGTGTCCTCCACTCACTCCATCATGGAGATGTCTCAAGATCTCCGGAACCCGATCTCTAGGAACGATCTGCTGTTCTCTACTCTTGGTTTCATCCGGATCTTTCAGGGCACGCTTCAAGACGCCTTTATCCAGGATTATGGAATCCCATTGCGCCCAATATGATTTAACCGTCGGGGAGTATGGCGCCACCTCTTACCATGTCGGTCTTGTTCCTTTCTTCTTCCATCCTTGAATAATTCGCAACTCTAAGTCGCCATCTATGTCCTTTTCTATCTTTTGTGGTTGCCAAGCATCGTCAATAACAGTTGTCCGGAATGCTTTTGCTTCAGCCTTAGAACAATGCTGACAATCTTTGAGACATAGTCGTCTTGATAAGGCATCAGCATTCTTATGCGCTGTACCGGCTCGATGTTCTATATCGAAGTCGTATTCTTGAAGTCTTTCGATCCATCGAGCAACCTGACCCTCAGGATTCTTGAACTTGAGTAACCATTTTAGAGCAGCGTGGTCAGTTCTTAACAGGAACTTTCTGCCATACAAATATTTGTAGAAATGCTCGATGGACTTGACTGCTAGTAATTCCCGTCTTGTGACACAGTAGTTTCTTTCTGGCTTCGATAAAACCTTACTGAAGTATCCGATGACTCTTTCTTGACCATCCTGCAATTGGGACAAGACTCCCCCAATTCTGACATCGCTGGCATCCGTGTCCAAAATAAAACGTCCTTTCGTCTTCGGGTAACTCAGTATCGGTGCTTGAACTAGGAGTTGCTTCAGTTGCTCGAAGGCGACTTGGCAGTCTTCATCCCAGCTATATCTACGATTCTCTTCTGTCAGTCTGGTTAATGGTTTTGCGATATTGGCGAATCCACAAACAAATCTTCTCTAATAAGTACAAAGTCCGAGGAAACTACGTAGCTGATGTTTATCCGCAGGCACCGGCCATTCTTGAATTGTCCTAATTTTCTCTGTATCAACTGCTACGCCTTCTTCGGAGACCACATGTCCCAAATAGTTCACCCGTTTTTGAAATAAGTGGCATTTCTTTGGACTAAGTTTCAAACCAGCTTTCTTTAAATGTTGAAATACCAGTTCCAGATTCTTCAAATGGTCTTCAAATGATTTTCCCATCACAATTATATCGTCCAGGTACACCAAGCAAGTTTTCCATGATAGTCCTTTGAGTACGGTCTCCATCAGTCGCTCGAAAGTAGCAGGAGCATTACATAGGCCGAATGGCATGACCGTAAATTGCCACAATCCACTGCCGATAGTAAATGCAGTTTTCTCTCGGTCTTTCTCGTCCATCGCTACTTGTCAATACCCACTCTTGAGATCTAAGGTTGAGAAGATCTTTGACCCTGCCAGAATATCCAAGGTGTCATCAATCCTGGGTAGAGGATAACTGTCCTTCTTAGTAACGTTATTCAACTGGCGATAGTCGACACAAAATCGTGTAAACCCGTCTTTCTTCTTCACAAGTACCACCGGAGAGGCCCATGGACTGTTCGAGGGTTCAATGATGCCGTCTCGCTCCATATCTTGAATGATGACTTCAGCGTCTTCTCTCTTCGCAATCGGGAGTCGTCGTGGTGCTTGTCGAATTGGTCGTGCATCGCCTGTGTCAATTTTGTGATGGACAATATTTGTTCTTTCTTTTCGCCCCTCACTGGTTTCAAACACCTCTTGGAATCGGCGTATCAGATCTTCTGCTTGTGCACGTTGTCGATTGTTCAATTGTTGTCCTTTGGATAGTACTGAACTAGATAGTTCTCTCGAAAGTTTGTCGCAGTTGGGTCTTATCTCTACGTCTTGTCCGGTGGTTTTTATAGTGGACACTCTTGCGAAGCGTCCTAAAATAGTGCCGGCTTTCAGTTTTACTGCATAATAATTAACGTTTATTATTCTTACCGGTACTATTTTTCCTGAACTTATTAGGGCCTTAGCAACCAAAATCCCCTGCTGAACATTATCGTTTGGTTCCAGCATTGCGACGCTTCCTTCCCGAATCTCACCGCCTACTGTAGCTGGTACAATTTCTTCGCATCGTTCAGGAATCGCAAGGTCTTCCGCCAGTATTAAGCAAGGTGAAGAATCTTCTTGATAATGTAGGACGACCTCTTCATTATTGATTTTAATCACGCCGTTTTTCATATCGAGATCGAATCCGTATCTTCTCATTATATCCATTCCAAGGATACAGTTTTCTTCTATGTCAGCTACCAAGATACGGTGTCCAATTTTTGTTCCTCCAATCATGATGACGACGTCAACTTCTCCATGTGTGGTAGCTGAGTCACCTGTAGCTGTTCGAAGTCGCCATTTTGTCCTCATGCACGATTTGTTCGGACGCAGTAAATCGGGTCTTACTATGGTCTTCGTTGTGCCTGTGTCCAACAAAATACTACATGGCTTGTCGTCTATGTATCCATCCACAAATAAGCTATCAAACTGATGACGTAGCGAATCGATGATTGCAATATTTTGTGGGGCAGGTTTAGGTTGGATCGATATTTGCCCCGCACATCGACCCGATTTAGTTTTCCTGCTTGGAGTTATTCTTGAGCCACGTCTTCAAGGGTTTCTTGCATCGACTTTTTGGATGACCTAGTTCTCCACAGTTCCAACGCCGAAGTTGTCTGGAATTCTTGAGATCTTTCACTGCTTTCTGGATCAACCGCTGAACCTGGGCTTCCAAGCTTTCCGTGGTATCGGAGTCGCAGGTAACCTCTCGCTTTCGAGCACTGCTTCTGGACTCCTGCTTTGCCGCTTCGTATTCCAGTGCGTGAGCCAATGCTTCCACCAGCTTCTTCGGTCGCGCCAAACGCAGGGCTTGTTGCGTTTCATGGTCTCTGATGCCATCCACAAATATTCTCACAGCCCAGCTTTCCAAGAAATCATCCGGGCCAGTTGGATATGCAAGTCGAACTAGGCGTGCCACATCAGCTTCGAACTCCTGTAGACTCTCGCTGGGACGTTGGTATCGGTTCTTGAGCTGCGTGTGATACACTTCCTCCAAGTGTGCATGGCCGTATCGCAGCTCCAGTCGCTTGACCAATTTTTCATAATTGTTGTGTTCTTCCGGTGGAATAGCCTGTAAAATGTTTACCGCATCTCCTCGGAGAGCAACTGTAGGTGCTGAAACTTTCTCAGTATCATTCCAGCCATTAGCCTTAGCAGCGGCTCCAAATTGCCTATGGTAATTAATCCAAGATATTTGACCATCAAAGGTTGGAGGTTTGACACGCATTTTTGTAGTTGAATCAAGATTTGGTGCAGATAATTCAATTATCTCAGTTTTTGAAGCTTTTTCCGGAGATGAAACACCAAATTTAAATTTTTCTTCAAAAATCTTCATTTTTTCATCCAATTTCGAATCCAATTTTGCATCCAATTCTTCTTTTAACATTTTACAATTATCTTCAAATACTTCCTACTTTTAAACTTATTGCCAAATCGGTTAAAGAAAGTTGAATCTCAAACAAATACGTTTCAGGGTCCTCACCGTCTTCAGTCATAGCTTCTCGAAGTCGTTCCATCAAAACTTGTTTGCGGCCACTCTTCCAATTGATATCTCAACTCTGCGACCTTCAAATCTTTCAACAACTTCGTAGACGCCATTTTCCAATTTTACAAAATAGCAATAAACAAAATACTAAATTGTCTATAACAACCCCACACTCGACACCACTGTAATGTTTATTGCTTGACGAATCAGTTTGTGATTAAATAAAAGTCACTATTTAATAATCTAAACTGAAATAAAAGTTTTATTCTTCTTATGTCACTAATAACACTATATTTATATATTAATCACTTAATTCTAATTTAAACAAGGTCACAGATATTTATATTTCACTATTTATATGCACTGATCACTTTACTTGTCATTGTTCATTATTTATTTCACACTACTATTCTTACTACTATACTGTCTCACGTCTTTGGCTTGGCCTTATAGAGAAATATTGTTTTCTCGAATTTTCCATTTCTCGACTCTTTCCATTTCTAGGAATCACTGGAGGCTTCCATTGGGAGGAGTGATGTGCTGCGACGTGGTGCGGCGTAAGAGACGACAAGAAGCTCCTCCCCATACTATGTCGTCTTTACGAGCTCCCCCCTTACTCTCGCACGTCACAATACGTAAAGCTAGCTCTCTTCACTTTCTGATTGTGTTCCCTGGCTATGGAAGCACCTCCTCGTGAGCGCTACATATTCCTTCGAATGTGGACTGGTTGATTTGCTTTGTTGGATTTGAATATGTATCTTCTCGCATCCAAAACCAAGAATAAGCTGTTCCATTTGTTCTCCAATTCATTTTCAAAATAACTAAATTTATTCTTACCCGCCATCTCTTGGATTTTTCAATTTTTCGCGAAGCGAGTATAAAAGTCACTAAAACATTTGACAAACCACAAAATACCCACTTTTATGTCATATCTCTCAAGTTTCTACTCTTGTTATAATTACACAACCCCCATAATTGTCAGATTCATGAAATCTGAATCGCGAGCAATGACTACTTTGATTATAAGCACAAGCCACTTTAATAGCGCCTCTATAGGCACGAACTGTAATTCTCAGCCCCATGGATCTATCTAATGGCAACATTCACTTAACCTGATACAAAATATAAATGACGTCCTAATGGGCTACATTGAACGCAGATATTGCAGCTTTTCTATTAGTTTTTGTATCCAAAATGACGCTGAAAGTTCGCACTTGGGGTGAATTGAAGGGTGTCTCGAGTTTTTGCCTCACTCTGTGTTTCATGAAACAGAAGAAATAAAGAAAAGAAGATTTATTGTCCGCTTACGTTGCCTTGGTTACTCCGAAGCATCTTTATCATAATTTATTTTGTTTTAGAGACAAGATTTAAGGAGAGAGTCTTCGACAAGACGGTTATTTTTGTTTTCTTTAAAGGATTGTTTGATGATACCTAATGCACTTGTTATCCGATGTCTGCTTGTCGAAAGTTTTTGCGATTGTTCTTTAAGATTTAGTGTCACAAGAAACGCAGATCTTTGTAAACTTTCGTTAAAAGGGGTTGTTTTACGAAGTAGATATTTTGTAGTACATTCTTATATAATAAATCATCATTCAAACTCTTGTTGAACAATTATTAAGAAACTGAATCTTTTTTTCTCATCCCCAATAGAAAATGAACTAATGTATTTCAACAAATGCTCTTCAAACATCAAGCATTTTCATTTCGTGAACATTACCGCAAATTCTGTACCAAAAGGGTAATTCCAACGCGATTTCAATAATTTCATAATCAAAGTAATATTCATATTGGAAACTTGAGCCTTTGAAACCGCCAACGATCAAATACAAATTTACAAGTGAACATGAGTCCACGGACAGACAAATTCGGTGCGTACGTGGATAACCACGGTAGGATAATACTTAAGGATTAATTGATAAACACAAATGGATGAGCCCACTCGGATTTATAGACATTCAAAGGTAGTAAATATGTGCTTTGAGGTTGAAGGTTATTTGTATTTGAAATGATCAGAGCCCAGAAATCTGGAACATGAAATTTCGTTTCGGTTAATTAGGAATTCATGTGAATTTCATCAAGGTATTTGCGTTATAGGATTATGGAACCACAAATGTAACATGCGTATCTCTCTGTATAATTTGGCATCCAACATCAGAAAGCAGTATTTGAAATCTTGTTTGTGGAAGCATTAAAGTTTATTAGATAAAGCAAAGTACTAACAATACTTGATAACTATTTATTAATTTATTAATAATAATAATGCGACTCATATTTATTTATAGCCATACTTATATCACCCCGATTTATATTGACCTGCTCCGTATTTCCGACTGACAAGTAAACGACACAATCTATTAATGCATTTAGAATCCGGTTGCATAGTCTTCAGTTTAACATAAGCGTAGCTCAATTACCTGGGTAATGATAATTGAAACAATTGTTACTAAAGTAATTGAATTACATTTAGGATAAACCAGATACTTTCAGAATCCATTTTTCAAAATCTTGTTTGAAATAATATGAGATTTGACCTTAAAATGTGGAAAACAACTGACGAAGACCATTAAGTGTGACTGATAACTTATCTGTCAGCTTGTTCTATTACATCCATCGATTGGAAAGTACATCAATGATTCTGAAATGAATATGGAAGCGGTCGGAGTTTGATAAGACTTCAAAATAATTCAATAATATTCTGAAACCAGTTACTTCCATACTAAATTAATGTTCCAATTTTTCTTCGCTGACTATTAGTATCGTTGGTTCGTATCCCATCAGGGTCCTGGATATCTGTGTGTGTTCGTTGGAAAATCAACTCTAATAAGCCTTTTTATTAAAATTTTTAGAAATTTGTATGAGGCTGTATCCTCAACAACAAAGAAACGCAACTGTACAAGTTTGAAAAGCAAATAAAAGACTTCCAAGCAAATTTTTATTCTACATAATCGCTTTGCAATTCATTACACCGAGTCCAACGATGTCCTAACTTCCTTATACCATCAGAACAATAAGATGCATCCAAATCTGCAGAATAAGCGTTCGTCTCAGCTTCGACCTCTTCATAAACCCACATAATTATTTATTCAAGTAGGGCAAAGAATAGTATATTCCAATACAAGTGCGGGATGGAGATCATTCCATGCGAATGTGAATAATTTAGCTACGAGACGAAGTCGAGCGGGAAAAATTCACATGAGCATGATATGATCGATTCGCACGAGTGCCGGAGTTTGTTTCATTGATCGCATTCCAATTCATCAAACGTTGATAAAATTACACATATTGGCTCTATTTTGAAGAGGATTGATAAGAAAATCAAAAAGAATTGAAATTATGCTAGTATTGAAACAGTTTTCTCGCGGCGCCACGCGGCTTTCTTAGGAACCTCTGAGCGTGCGGAATAACCCCTATTCCGCACGCTACAGCATATGGAATAGGTACCATTCTAAAGTGACTATAGAAAAAAAATCTGTTGGACCAAATTTGGCGAATACAAGACATGTAGAAGCACTTGGAAGCCTCTAGTTTGGTGGCAACAACGCAAGACTTGTGCATTTTTTGCATCATTCAATTTGTCCAGTAATGAAGAGAATCCCAGAAGATCATTGCTATGACTCTCCCGACAGGTGGAACTGTTTTGCCTTTCTCTTGCTCCAATCCATTATTTGGATTGCTGCTTTGGCTCTGGCGTATATTAGTGTAGTGTAGAATCCAAGATTTATCTACCTACAGTGATGAAACATCAAAAAAACTCAGTGGTTTTGTATTTAAATAAGTCTACACACTCTTAAGAAATGTTTAACGAATGCGTTTTGATCAAAGCATCACGTAATATGTGGTGAACGAGGTCTATCGAGATGTTCACAGCCCCCAACATTTTCTCGAACCTTCAGTCGACGATCGTCTAGTATGGAAGTATGGATTTTCACGACGATTTCGTCGGTCACGACTGTTTTTTGGCGTCCCGTAGGTTTATCATCCTGAAATACGTTTTAATTCAGCCTTCCACTTTTCAACCGTCATAAATGAAGAAGCAAATTCTTTCAATGTAAAATTTAACTCATTCTCTATCTTTGTTTTTCGTATGCATTACAAAATAAAATACATAAGACAGACAAAAACTGTTTACTAATCGTCACTGCTACAACAAATCTACTGAACACATAAGTTTTTACCTAATCAATACAAGAAGGCTGTTTAACATAAAAAAATAAACCGGAGATTGGGAAGCTTATAGAACCAATCTAACCGAGTACAGTAAAGCTACAAGAAAAACTAAGAGAGAGAAATACCGTCAGGAACTTGAACAGACACCAGAAAGTGCTAAATTTCAAAAAGCTCTGTAAAGGGGAAAAGAGGGCAACTTAAATTCTTTCAAAAAGATTTCAGGAAAATATGCTGTAGGGGAGAAAGAGAAAATGGAACTTTTGCATCAGACTCATTTCCCCGAATCAGTTGTTAAGGAACAAAACGAAACAGAACTGCAAGACTGGGTAGATTCCAACATGAGCACATCAAGAACCAAACAAAGATTGAGTGAGCAGTAAACAAACTATCATTTAAATCTCCGGGAAAAGACAAAATAATGCCCAGCTACGTTACAGAAGAGAATAGAATAACTGGCACCCTTTCTATGTACTATGTGCATCCAGTTTGGCACTGGCATATAGACCAAGAATGTGAAGACTAGATAAACCAGGAAGAGAGAGGTATGCAGAAACGAAATCTTTCAAGCCAATGAGCCTAACATCCTTCCTCCTCAAATTACTGGAGAGATCAATAGAAATGCATATTCAGGACTCGGTATTGAGCTCTAAAAACAGACAAGCAGGGAAATCGTGCGAAATGGCCATTGTGGAGTCGTTCGCCGAGCGGAAAAACCATTAAGAACATTTTTTGATATAGAAAGAGCGTTTGATAACACATCCCTCAAACCCTTGGTCAAAGCAGCTACAACTGAATCTGTAACATACTGAAACAAAAAGAAATCTACGCCTCTTCCACGAACCAGACTGTGGGAATTTGGGCCCCACGAAGATGTCCTGTGGTGCCTAGTGATGGATGAATTCCTACAAGGACTGAACAAAGCAGGATACGTAACTATCGGCTATGCCTATGCAGTAATATAAAAATTCCAGGAAACCGTATCAGAAACGGTGCAGAGAGCCTTGATCTTTGTTTAAAAATGGTTCAGCAAAGAAGGATTGACAATTTGGGAGTTTGGACCTTATGGAGATGTCCGCAGGAAGGAGTTCTTTCTCCATTCTTGTAGTGGTAGGTGAATTCCTACAAGGACTGAACAAAACTGGATACATAACTATCGATTAAGCAGACGATATGACAATAATAGTAACAGCGATACAGAACAACAAGACTTGGTAGATTCTAACACCAGGGCAACAAAGGACGACTGGACTTGCAAATCAAGAACCATACAAAGATTGAATGGGCAGAAAGCAAAGTATCCTTCAAATCTCCGGAAAAAGACAAAATATGTTACAGATGAGAATATAACAACTGACACCCATTCTATGTACCATGTGCAGGACCAGTTTGGCACTGACATACATATATACCAAGAATGTAGAGACAAGGTAAAGTAGTCTACATACATAAACCAGAGAGAGAGACGAACGCCGAAACGAAATCTTTCAGGCCAGTAGGCATAGCATCCTTTTTCGTTAAATTACTAGAGAAATTAATAGAAAGGCATATTCAGGACAAGGTTTTGAGCTCCGCAGACAGATAAGCGGGAAAATCGTGCAAAATTGAAACAATCATTAAGGACAAAAAAATTCATTTTTGGATATAGAAGAAGCGTTTGATAACACATCCTTCAAGTCAATAGACAAGGCAGCTGTAAATGGGCCTCACAGAAATGTCTGCAGAGAGGGCTATTTTCTTCTTTCCTGTGGTACTTATTGACGGATGAGCTCACACAAGGACAGAACCATATCAGAAACGGTGCAGGGAGCCTTGAACTTTGTTTAAAAATGGTTCAACAAAGATGGATTACAGTTCGAGAATTCGGGCCTTACGAGGATGTCTGCACAGAGAGGTTCTTTATCCATTCCTGTGGTGCCCAGTGATGGATGAACTCATACAAGGACTGAATGAAGTAGGGTACATATTCAAGCGATGTGACAATACTAATAACAGGAAAATTTTGGGAAACTCTATCAGAAATGGTAGGGAACCTTGAACTTCGTTTAAAAATGGTGCAGCAAAGAGAGATTTCCAGTTCGGGCCTCACGGAGATATCCGTAGGGAGAGGTTCTTTCTCCACTTCTGTTTAGCCTAGTGATGGGTGAACTCCTACAAGGACTGAACGAAGCAGGAAACGTAACCATCAGCTATGCATATGCAGACGATGTGAGAATACTGGTAACAAGAAAATTTCAGGAAACCATATCGAAAACGGTGCAGGAAGCCTTGAACTTTGTTGAAAAATGGTGCAGCAAAGAGATATTATCAGTTCGGGAGTTCGGGTCTAACGGGGATATCCGCAGGAAGGGATTTTTTCTTCACTCTTGTGGTGCATAGTGAGGTATGAACTCCTATAAGGACTGAACGAAGCATGGTACGTAACCATCGGCTATGCGGATGTTGTGACAATATTAGTAACAGAAACGGTGCAGGGAACCTTGAACTCTGTTTAAAAATGGTGCAGCAAAGGAAGATTGGCAGTTCGGGAGTTCGGACCTCATGCGAATGTCCTCAGGAAGGGTTTTTTCCCACTCCTGTTGTGCCTAATGATGGATTATCTACTGAACGAAACAGAGTATGTAACTATCGGCTGTTCGGACGTTGTGACAATACTAGTAATAGGGAAATTCCAGGAAACCTTATCAGAAACGATGCAGGGAGACTTGAACTTTGTTTAAAAATGGTGCAGCGAAGAGAGATTGGCAGTTAGGAAATTCGGGCTTCACGGGGATGTCCGCAGGGAGGGGCTTCTTCTTTACTCCTGTGGTACCTAGGACTGAACGAAGCAGGGTACATCTCCATTGACTATGCAGGCGATGTGACTATACTAGTAACAGAAGAATTTCAGGAAACCATATCAGAAACGATGCAAGGAGCCTTGACCTTGTTGAAATTGCAGTAAATCCTTCAAAGATCAGAGCCGTACCATTTACTATGAACCCAACCGGAGTAAAACAGTTATATCTATAAAATAAAGAAATTACAATGGACAAAGAAGTAAAATATTCAGGTTTCATTCTAGATAAAGGGCTCACATTTAAACCACATGTATATAGGCTTGCAGGCGGATGTTTGAAAGAAACTGGGGTCTATCAACAGCAATGATCCACTGTCATAGAATATTCTAGCGTTTTCTGGTGGCAAAGAACATTGACAAAGCACAAGAAACACTTAGCAGGATTCAAAGGTTAGCCTGTTCAGAAGTCACAAAACCGACAACGGCGATGGAAACTATGCTGATCCTGCCTCCACTACACTTGTAAAATCAAGAGGACTTGTCAGCGTATTGAGAACAAAAGTTCACTCAGAGGAGGAGCAATGCAAGGGACACTAAAATTTTTGCAGAGATCCCACCTCACAAAGGGTGCCTGATGACTTGATGATATCTTTGACAAAACCTACAAGATAGAAAATTTCTGTAATGAATGGTTCAAGGCAAATATGTAATGAGGTAGATGACACGACCACTTTTTCCCCAATAATTCAGTTCAATAATTAATACGATAGCATTATGGACATACTAGGTTTTCGGTCGAAAGCATTTCGAACTATCCTCGTATTTTATCCTGTTCCATGAATTCTATTCTCAGTCTCATGCAATCTCCAAAGTTTCCAATATGAGTTCCAGAGAGTTTTTCAACTGTATAAAAGTTCTTTCCCAAATTAGAGTGTGTTTGGATTGATTAAGCGAAGCGAAAGACATTTTTCCATTGTAGGACTGATTGCCAAAGATTTTCTCTTCATCTGATGCTCATACCACATGATTTTCAGCTGTTTCAATCTTGTTTCTGATCGATAAACCATTTCGTACGACTAACGTTTTCTTAGCCCAAAGGGCTCCTTCCCTCCCGAACAATACGTTAAATCATCTCTTATATTACTTTTCTTGATTATCAAAGTAAAGTTTTCGTTTTCGTAATTTCTTAAATATATTGATTTATAATAAAGTTATTGCGAAAGCTTCTTACATTTCTTTGTACGAATCTACCACTTCCTGATTTCCATTCTTTGGAATTTCTAGTATTTCACACCTTGTATTGTGCAGCCATCTCCTTGCAATCTTGATTAATGATACACGATAGAAAAGCACAGCACAAAATTCGATAATGCACTTCATTAGTCCCCCGTAGTCTGCGTTCCTCTTCTCTGGAAGGGGGCGATGTGACAAACACGTGATGGAAATACAGAAACGCGAGTTTCTGGAAATTATACGAGATGTCGTTACTGCCGTGCAGCGGCCATTGCTATAAGGGTGCATATATTTCCACACAGAACCGAACTTTGAAATATTACTCACAGACGTGCAATGCATTGCGGGGTTTATAGCTTCACGCATTTGATGAAATTTTTAAAATGTTATTAGAATACGTACCCAAGATGAATTTACTGTAGGAAGTACTGAGTAGTAAATAAATCACATTTTTTCCCTTAATGATGTCATTCAGGAGCTAGAGCATTATTTTTCAAGAACCTACAGTTCATAAAGTTCATAAAATCATCTTGACTTTTATATGCGGAAACTTTTATAAAGTTGATTTCAGAAGCGTCTTTGTCCTCCGATACAGACTTGGTTTTATCCACTAAACTGAAATTGCTCCAAATACCATCTGGAACGGTGAATAGTGTCTTGAAATAGCAATATTCGTTTCTGATGTGATACACGAACAAGAATTCTCAATGTCGGTTCGTGACTCGTGAGATGAAATTCTTTTGATATTTTTGTTCTTTTTAAATTCCCTTACATTTAATCCGTTCGGTTCTCCAATACGTAGCTTGTCACAAAGTAAATATACTCATGATATATTCCTTAATTCAAAATTTTGAAGCTAAGTGCTTATCAAGCAACAATTCCTACTTCTAAGATAACTACGAGCATCTTCCAAGTGTTACGTTTTCGCCAAGACCCTCTGGTGTTAAATGAACTCTTAAAGACATCATACTAACGTAATCACAGCCAAGTTACATCAAACAAGTGACGAAGAAGAGTAATTAACAAACATGAGACAAGGCGACAAGACAAGAAGAATCTTCCAGCTTCTTTCTTGTCCTTTGGGATAACGATAGAGGTGGAGACATGTAGGGGAATTTGAGGCGGCTTCTGGATTATACATCCTGGAAGGATGTATGGGAGATGGAACTACAAAGAGGTCAGAAGGTGGAACAAGGAATATTGTTATGGAAGCAGAAGGGGATTATTTAATGTAGTGAGTGCTAGAGAAATGGAAATAATAGTGATAAAATTAAATTTTGAAAGATTTATGGCGTCACAAATTGAAATTTATTCTGTTACAAGGGCTGTACTTTTAGTTTAGAAAATTTGTTACGCGGCTGTGGTTCGTTCTTCAAAAGTACGTTCAACTAGGCGACCACAACGCTCATTTCGCCTCAATAATCGTTCCACAAGACGATCGCGATCGTTGCGTTCAAGATCAATACGTCATTGATTATGTCATTAATCACGACAGTTTCAAGATCTCAGCGCCCGCAATTGAAAGGGAGAAATGTATGTTATTTGATTGATTATAATTTTTTTTCAATATAAGGAGGCATGTAAGACTTATTTCATCCTTACTACCTTTCATTTAGGGTACAGAGTGGTCAGTTATAGATAAATATGCCAATAATTAGTTTGTTAAAAGAAGTAAACGTCAAGTGTCAAGTGAAGAGTGGTTTTTATATTCATTGTCGAAGTATTAGAGAATTATTTCAATATAATTATGTATATGTAGACGACGTTGTCGCTTGCAACGTTCTTATAGAGCAATTTTTTATTCTTCGTTAGAACTTGGCGATAGTGAGTTATTATTCAACACTTCACTAGTAATTCAATTACAGCTTTTATATTTACTTTGAGATTCTTATGTCGATGATATTTATTATCTATCGCATCGGTCCACTTAAAGTCTCAACCACATCGACCATGAGTTAGTGGAACAGTGAAGTGCGAGGTCGTGAGCGTGAGCATTGCCGTCACCTAGAATACGTTCTACTAGGCGATCGCAACGACTCGCTCACAACCGCAGTTTTTGCCGTTCCACTAACATATGATTGCTGTGACTGGTGCTTCAAGTGGTACGATGCGAGTATCCAATATAAAATAAACAAACAATTCGTGGTTAAGATCGAAAAGTAAATCATTAATAAGATTGAACTATCCTGTAGCAAAAAGAATATATAGATGGAATGAAACTAGTGTCAATAAATCACTCATTAATAATAAATGATGATAATAAGACACCGTGAAATTATCTGTCACATTGACAAATGATTCAATCTTGAATCAATCGACATAATTTGAAAACGAAAGTACAAATTGGAAAGGCACTTTTTTTAAGCGCATTTTTCCGAAAAAAGCGCTATTATATTCACTTTGGCTGTCTGGCTGGCTGGCTGGCTGCAACTATACTATTTACAGACTTGAAACTGGTACTAAATAAAAGCTACTGTTTCGTAGGTTTGCACAAATTGCTTTAATTCAAGCTCAGTGATTGTGGAAGATTAAATTATTCAATTACTTGTTTCAAGTGAAACAATGCCCATGGATATATATGACATTAGGAATATAGCAACTAAAATTTATTAAAGTAGATAAAAATTTAGTTACAACTTTAGCCGGGGGTGTCACTATTATTATGTACAGTTGTCAAATCTGTCCGAGATTAATTCAATGACTTGTTTGTCGCAAATTTGAAGCTTGGTTGAAAATTTGTTCAATTTTGGTGAATTTTTTTTATATAGCTTTGATAAAGAGCATAATTTTAATTTTAAGGTACAGCACTTGACCTCCTGTCAGTCAATAACTAAACAATGAAGAATAAAAGGTATTTTTGAGTTTGTACATGCATAAATTATGTACCTATCAAACTGTCAACTTGGAACTAGTACTAAATGGAAGCTGCTGTTTCGTAAGTTTGCCAAAACTGCTTGATTTCAAGCTCAGTAATTGTGAGAGATTTTAATTTGCGAAATCTTTGAGGTAACAAGCATTCATGAGCTTTCAAAAATGCGCTTTCATCATCTAGATGATTCTTCCATTTTTTCTGGCTAATTTCTTCAAAAAAGAACGCAACTACCGTTTCGAATCATTTTGTGGTTTTGATGCGATCGCAATTAATGACGTTATCTATGACATATTGATCTTGAACGCGAAGACCACGGTTGTCTTGTGGAACAATTATTGAGGCGACATAAGCTTTGAGGTCGCCCAGTGGAACGTACCCTCACATATTCATTCTGTTTTCTGTGATAAATATTTGGACGTTTATTGCACCAATTTTAAATCCTTCTAATAAGCTAAATCTAATCCGCAGTACATTGTTTTTAATGTGCAAATTTGGTTGAAATGCGATAAGAAGTTCAGGAGAAGTGATTGCTCTGATATCCTAGATTTTCATTCTGTGATCCTCAGAAATCTAAAAACAGCGAATATATCCCTTGTAAGTAGTGTTACCAGATGTCTTGCTCTTTGGGGGACGTCCTGTTTTTCAGCCCTCTCAGAACACGTTTCGCCAGCCCAGAATTTCGCTTCTTCATTATCAAGCAAATTTGGTGCGGTGGGTGTTTAAAAAAAATGGGATGAGCGGTAAATTATTATTATTATTATCATTTTAAATCCTTTAATACACTTACGGGTGTCAGGATTGACTATTTATTTTAGTTCATATTATTCACGAAGTCTTTCCACTCTTTTCGATTTTTTGCCATTCTCTTTGCCTCTTTGGTGCTGACGTTGTTCCTTCTTAGTATTTCTTGCACTATATCCTGCCATGTTTTGGCTGGTCTTCCTCTTCTTTTTTCTTTCACTATTTTGGAGTTCCATACTTGTTTGATTTGTCGAGTTTCCGGCATTCTTATTAGGTGACCGTACCATGCAGCTTGCTTCTTTTCAATGGCGGTTTGTATACTTTCAATTTCTAGACTAGCTCTTACATGTTCATTTCTGATTTTGTCCATCCTAGCTGCTTCTACTCATTTCAGTCGCTTGTATTTTACTCTTAAGTCTATTATTCATCTTCCATGACTCACTTCCATATATTAATGTTGGTCTATACATTGTTTTGTAAAGTGTCATCTTAGTTCCCTTAGATATCTGTTTATTGTTCAATATTGTTTTGTTTATTGAGTAATAGCTTTTATTCGCGTTGAGTATTTTTTGGTTTATTTCTTCTTCAATTCCTCCTCTATTATGTATAACAGCTCCAAGGTATGTGAAAGTTTCCACTTCTCTTTCCCGTTAATTGTTACGTTTGCTTCTATGTCTTCTTTTGCTATTACCATTACTTTTGTTTTTTCTATGTTCACTTTCATGTTGTGCTTTGTGAGTTCTTCATTTCACACGTTCAGGTTGTGTTGCATGTCGTTTTCGTTTTTTGCCAGAATTGCCAGATCATCCGCAAAAGCGCACTCTGCTATTGATATCCTGGCTAGTTTATGGTAGCCAACATCTACTCTCTCCATTTTGCTCTTTATGTTCTTTATTATATTGTCCAGGAAAATTATAAATAGGATAGGGCTCAAGGCTCCTCCTTGCCTAAGTCCTTGTGTTGTAATAAACTCTGATGAGGTCTCATTTCCAGTTCTTATATAATTTGAGGTATTACTATATATACTCTTTATCGCGTTTGTAAGTTCCTCACTTATTCCTCTCTTTTTTAATATTTCCCACATTTTTTTTTTCTAGGGACTCTATCGAAGGCTTTTTCTAGGTCGACAAATGTTATGTATAGCTTTTTATTTTGTTTCATTACTATTTCTGTCAATGTTCTGATAGTAACGATATGATCTTGGGTTGAGTGCCCTTCCTGAAGCCACTTTGCGCGATGTTTAATTCTATTTTTCTTCTTAATTTGTTTTCCAATATGGATTCATAAATTTTAGCCGCTGTGCATAGGAGTGATATTCCTCTATAATTGTTACATTTCTTGCTATCGCCTTTTTTATGTATCGGAAATATCACCGCCTTTTTCCAGTCTGTTGGAATTTTTCCTGTTTTACATATTTGATTAAGCATGATTAATAATATTTGCTCTCCATGGTCCCCTATATACTTTAACTGTTCTGCCTTTATCATGTCGTGAGCTGGAGCTTTACCGTTTCTAAGTTTCTGTAGTATTGTCTTCATTTCATCATATTTGATATTTTCTGTTTCGTTATTGATTTCGTTGTTTGATTCTTGATGATCTCTTACGTCCATGACTTGATCTTCCTCTGATAGCTCTTGGAAGTGTTCTTTCCATCTTTCCATTGTTAACTCATATTCTTTTAATATATTTCCCTGTTTATCTTGTATTTGTTTTAGTATAACTTGTTTTTGTTTTTTGTATGTTTTCAATGTTTTGTAGAATAGTTTCTGGTTTTCCTTGTAGTTGATTTCCATTGTTTTTCCGAATTATTCCCATGCCTTTAACTTGGATTGTTTTATAGTTTGTTTTACCTTTGTTCTTTGTATTTTCTACTCTTTGTAGTCTTCTTCCTTTTTTGTACTCAAGTATTTCTTCCATTTTTGTTTTTTCATTTTAATTACTTCTTTAACTTCTTTATTCCACCAGTGTGTCTGTGTAATGTTTCTTGTGTTTTTATCAGTTTCGCATGTTTCTTTTGTTGCCTCTTGTATTATTTGTTTAAACGTTTCCCACATTTATTCTATATTTTCTTGATTTGGAATTGGTGTTTTCATTATCAATTCGCCAAGTTTTTCTTGGTATTTTCTCGTTACTTCTACATTGTTCAGTTTATCTATCCTCAATTTAACCGTGTTCATTTCTTTCCTGATTACTTTCTTTGTTTGGGTTCCTTGTTTTATTTTCATTTTCGCTACTGTTAGGAAATGGTCACTTCCGATTTCACTACCTCTTTTGACTTTGACATCATTTATATTTTTTATTTGCGTTCTATTTGTGATCCTCAGGAATCTAAAAACATCGAATATATCCCTTGTATATAGTGTTACCAGATGTCTCACTTTTTGCGGGACGTCCTATTTTTCATCCCTCTCAGAACACGTCTCGCCGGCCCAGAATTTCGCTTCTTCATTATCAAGCAAATTTGGTGCGGTGGATATTTAAAAAAAATTGGATGAGCGGTAAAACCAAGCTCAAAATATGTGTTCTATAAAAAATTATAATAGTGGTCGCCCAGTGGTCGAAATTCGACCGTAGATCAATATATTAGTAAATTTTCAGGTGAAATTGACTTGATGTTGGAGGGAAAATCGTTGAACTTTTATTTGAGACATTTTTTTCATTCGGTGCATATTTCTCGATAAATTCCAAGGAAAAAGTATATTGTCTTCGGCGGATAATTCTAACAGGACACCCTGTATATAGGAACTTTTAGATTTTTGCACTCCTTCGTGCGCGCGTTACAAAGTTTTCTTTCACCGTGAAATAAAAATTGGACACTCTTGATATAATTTCAGCTTTCTGCACCCCTTCTTCATATGAACTTCAAGAGTACCTAATCTCACATCAATCTTCGTGCGTGCGGTATTTTCTTTTCACGTAACATTCAAACGAGACAGCCTGTATATAATTTTAGCTTTCTGCACTCCTGTCCCATATAAACTTCAAGTATGCAAAATCTCACATTCTTTTGTGCGCGCATTATGTTGAAAAAGGGGTACAAAGTCTTTTTCCACCTATTGATATATGATAAAAATGAGACTTTTCACTTTCCGCTCTTCTTCTCCATGTAAACTTTGAGTTTGCCAAATCTCACATTCCTTCGTGCATGCAATATGCTTAAAAATGTGAATGGAAAGTTTTCTCTTTACGTATTAATTTGTAGATTAAAATGGTACAGCCTGTATATAATTTTCGCTTTCTGCACTACTTCTCCATATGAACTTTGAGTATTTCAAATCTCACATTCCTACGTGCATGCAATATGCTTAAAAAAGGAAGAGAATGTTTTCTCTTTACGCATTAATATATAGATTTATTCGATTTATTCGTGTGAGTGTAATCCTCCACGATAGCATTTAGTACCCTGCTTCTTGTTTACCGAAAGTCCATTTTTTTCATAACACTGAAGATATAGGTTTGAAATTTGGTACACAAAAGCAGTTTCCACTGTCCCATCGACTTACATCTCCTGAAGGTTAATATTCCGCAGTTTTTCTGGAATTTCCTAAGGCATGGTGATTTTTTATGCTGGTTGGGGAAACTTTGTCATTTTCTTTTAAGTGTTCCACTCGTCATTCGATCATGAATACTGTCGAGGAAGTACTGGGACGTAGCACGATCCATTTATTTTGAATCATAAACAGTATACAAAGTTAGAAAGGAAAAAAGAATCTCCAGAACAGTAAGCAGAATAAATGTAGTCGCATCTGCTAATTCAGAATTCCAATATAATGTAATTGAATGTCAAGTAATTAATCAGCTAGAAAGATTTTCTTCATCAACAAAATTGTATTCCAGTCTTTATTACAGTTCTCGTATTTATTTCTCTCTGGATTATCTTTCTCCTGAACGAATTCCATCGTAATTAATTCTTGTCGGCTTTTGATGATTATTTTCTTCAGGCCAAATAGACCTTATTATTTATGTTTATAACAAAAGTAGCTTCTGAAATGGAGACATTCAATTATTTTTATTCGCTTGTGCAAAGTAAAATTTCGAAATTTTGAAAGAAATATCTCAGAATCCATTTTGACTATTTTCGGTTTAATGTCGGTACGTATGTAAGTTTGTTTGTAACTCAAAGCTCATCAGACGTAAAATGTTGAATTTTTGTATTTAAGACTGGTTTAAGGTCTAGTTGTGCACCTCTCATTATGGTTGCAATCGTCTGTACCGGAAGTGCAGTTTACTTGAAACTTTCTTTGAATTTTCCGCATAAATCCTAAATGATCAGCCGTAGGATACTGCAATTCAGTATTTGAGATTTATGTAGCATCTAAATGGTTTATATTTTGGTACTAATCGGCTGAGCAGGCAGTGCACTTTATATAACAGACTTTTCGAATTTTCCGCATAAATTCAAAACAATCAGTCGTAGAATATTGAAATTTCATATTAAGTACTTCTATAACATCTCATTATGCACCTCGCATTATGATTGCAATCGTCTGTACCGGAAGTGCACTTTACTCGAAACATTTTCTGAATTTTCCGCATAAATCCAAAACGATTGAACGTAGAATGTTAGAATTCAGTATTTAAGACAATAGTACCATCTAGATACTCATATCATATTTTCATCAAGATCGGCTGAGCCAGAAGTGCACTTTACCTGACAATCTTTCCGAATTTTTCGCATAAATTCGAAACGATCGGCTGTAGAGTATTGAAATTTAGTATTCAAGTCTGCTGTAGTATCTGAATGATTGCCTTCTATTCTCATAACAATCGACTGAACTGGAAATGTACTTCAATGCATAAATTCACGCAACTATTAGCCGTAAAATTTTGTAAATCTGTATTTAGGAATATTGTAGTATAAGAATGATGATCTACTGTTTCCATAGCAACTGACTGGACCGAAAGCTCACTTTACTAAACTTACAAGACCTGAAAAGTTGGCTGAACAATTTGACAGGCATTTCGTGCGGGTAATTTCTGTAAAGACGGAAAATTCTCTCCTCAATTATGACTCCTCGAGGTGCTATGAATATAACGTCTTTACAGGACTGTGGATTGCGTTTTCATGTTTTGGGTTTTGCTCACATTTTGTCGCTCTTCTTAGAACAAACAAAGGATTAACAAGATTACTTTGTGGGTTTTTTTTATGTGAACATCTCACTTTTGTGTTTTTAGTATCTTTTTTTAGAATGGTAAATCTAATGCATTCCTGAAAATAGTCCAATTTTTGTAGACTCTTTTTTCTACCGTCAAACTGTTTGAAATTTTGCTGCCCGTTTGTCAAACGATGCTGATTGAATATCTCTTCGAAAGAAATCCTCTGGTTCAGCTAAATTTGTCATTTGAAATTCATACTGTTATAAATAATGGATTTTTAATGAGTTTTGAAGCTTTTCACATCAGAATAATATGATTTATCTCATTCATAATTAATTCGATTGGCAACATAAATTTTTCGGATTATCACAAAAATATTTACATTATATCGTTTTTTTATAATTTTGTATCAAACAATTATTAATTTCTACATCATATTTGAATACAATAGAACATTTCCATTAATCTTTAATTGAAAACCAACGTTAGTAACACATTAAGAACTTCTGCCATAAAACAAACTTAATTAAAACACAAATATGACTTCAAAAGACTAATCCTCTAACTTTCGAACTTGCCTCTCCTTCTTCACGCCCCAGATGATCTTGTTTATTATAAGCACTTGTGAACTTTACTGTTTTACCAAATAAATCCTAATTCCTCAAATATCCGCTTCTTAGTGTGGTAACTTTGTGCTATCCTTCGAGAGATAGATCCTCAAATGAAACTCCCAGACCACAAAGTTCAACTGTGTTGACAATTTGCTATATTGCTGTTGAAGATGACTTAGAACAATTTAATTATTTGAACTTTAGATAAATTTTGTTCTAAGAAGTTAACTTACATAAAGAAATTTGAAAGGAGCTAAAAACATTTCATTAGCAAATAAATTGAACGATCTTTCAAGTTATTGTTTTTTCCAAACTGTTGCCCTCATGTTGGTTGTCAGAAAGTGAGAAACTTGGCATTTGTTATTATGGAAACCATATTTTAATATCGTCGTATGATGTATTTTGTATAAAAACATGATTGATGTATGTAAATATCAGGATAAAGCTTGGAAAAGAAAATGAAACCACTACGCAAGACCTACAAAGCTGTCACTTCAGTACGAAAGACTCAATTTGTCTCCCTTACATCAGAATTTTTTTTTTATATTTACCGTGTTTATATACAAATAGGTACCTTTATATATCAACCCTTCGACAAATTTTTCATAAATGAACTGACCCTTCCCAGTTTTAACAAGATATGTTGAAGATATCCTCACGAGAATTTTCTATTTCAATCGGCAATAAAAAAAATAACAATGAACTCTGTTCTCCAAATCCATTATTCTTCGTCTCTTTGGCTATCCAAACATCAGGAAATAACCTCAACATTTCACCCCTTTCCAGTGCACTCTGAATTCCCTCAAAACTCACTCATGCTTATTTGGCTGTTCACTCCTGCATAAATGTTTGCGTCCTGCGTTTTATTCCTGCGTGACAGGTCATAGGACAATCACAAAAGGTGAGGAAAAGCATACAGGTTGGTGTGATGCTACGGGTTATAGGGTCATGTGTGTGACATTCGGAAATCTGTCTGTCACCTAGTGAAAAGGTGGAGAGCAAAAAGTTGAAGAGGAGTTTTATTTAGTCCTGAAGCATTCTTACATGCTAATCATTTCATGCCATAAAGAATCTCATAAAGATTTTCCATTAGCACGTTGTTGTATTTTCCTTATCGCTTATTGCCATATTAATAGCCTCATTTTTCGGGAAATTAACGGCACAAATGTCAAATGTGGTGAGAGATAAATCTGATATTATAATAAAAAATAACAATAAAAGTAAAACCGATACAACAGTGCATCATCATTCAACTGCACTGTTAACAATCAAAATGGCAACCGGATGCTGGGGTTTGCGCACTGTTATCCTGACAGACGGGTAATCAATCTCTTGCTGCGACGCTCTGCAGGATAAATTGTTGCGAAAGATTGCTGGCTTCAACATAATATGTTCTGTTCTTTATTCACTCAGTACAATGATCATAAAGTGGGTCTACCATAAAAAAAATGCTAAAGTCAATTTTTTTCATTGATTTCTAAAGGACACGCGGATAGAGCCCGCGGTTTACCTGAGTACTGTAGTCAATTTTTATAATATTGAAAAAAAGTTAATTAAATCGATCAACCTTAAAAAAAAACAGCAAAAAAATATTTATAGCATAGGGTGCAACCTGCGGTTTGCCCGGATGCTACAGTCAATTATTATATATTATTAATTTCAAAAGTTGTGGATAGTAACTAGAGGAAGAAATTTATTTGGTCATTAAAATGTTTCATTATACAACAAATGCGTTTGGTCTCAAAATATCTTCTTTTTTACGTACAAAATGCTAAATCTAAAGTCGATATTATTATAGGAACATTTCGGCATAATACCGTCTATTTTAATCATCACATGCGGCATTTAGGACAAAATCAGACGCATTAGAGCAGATAATACAAAATGTACGTAATATCAAATTGCTCTACTGTGCCACCGTTAACAGTTATTGTTGAGGATAATGACGCCATTCGCTGGAGAGACAGAATCGGCGTGAAAATAATTCTAATGGTTTCATTGTCAATTTCACATCGAAAAATAAAAATGTCAAGTAGATGCAACAACAAGACTAACACAGACAGAAGCAAACGTCTTATCATGAGGACAATTCACTTATATTTTTTGAAGTTTTTGATATGAGGGTAAATCGAGTTCTCAGTTTGAAGAATCATATTAATACTGGGTTAACAACTTCCCATGGCTACTTCAAACGCTTGTTTAAAGAACTCACTATTAAGTTGAAAATATCAGCTTTCAAAATAAAATGTGATTAAATCCAACTCATGTCCGTATACGTTGCTATATTATATTATATCTTTGTTCTATAACTTTGGATATCAGATCTAGCGATATGATAAACTGACAGAAAATTCCCTCATTCCAATATTAACATGCTATGCTTTGTCAGTAGTCAATTTCCAAAACCATATGTCGTCCACATTCATACCTTACAATGTAGGCACAAAATACTTGATTATCATGTCGCGATAGCGAGCACCATTAAATGTTTTTGCCTGATCAGCTGTTTCTTCGAAGATGCCTCCAACCAAAAATTTTCGCCAAACAGTGATGCATTTGTTTGGATATAAATAAAATACTTTGTCGCTTTATTCAACTTCAGAACTATGATATTGAAAACTTCAAATTGTCATCTGTACACTTTCACCTATAGTAGCATACAGAAATCTGAAAGAGATAAGTTTCACAAAATTGGATCCAAATTTTATTTTTAATATATTTATCCAATGAATTTACTGTAACATTGTAAGTCAGATTTGTCAAATTTCTTGAAATCTGAACCATTTTTCTCACCAGTACGACAAGATCGGTGAAACTACTACTGAAACTAATTTTTTCGGTTCTTGAAAGATTGATATTTAAATATGTGAAGCCAAATACAGTACCAAAATATCATATAGATAACCAGAAGCAGATATTCAAAATGGTTTTTGTTACTAGAATCAGCCATATACTATTTATTATCTGACAGATAAATAAATGATAAAATTAGTTTGGTTAGGTTAACAAGCCATCAACAGCTGTCATGTGATACAACATGCCGATACTAGATAGCGCCACAGAACAAATCTACTAGTACGAAAGTCATATTTACACAACTGGAAGAAATTAAAAAATATTTTTTCCAAATTATTATTTTGAAATAAACTGCCGCTGAAACTTCGAGAAATATTGTGAAACATTGCCTATAATTTTCAAATAACATAAATATACTTTCCTTCAACACTGTCATAGAATTTGCATATGCCATAATCAAAAATTATGATGGAATAGGTGACATTCCACACATAGAATAATATTCTGTAACTGTGTAGAATCATTTCGACGAATCAGAGGCTGTTATTTTGGTAACTGTGGTTCAGATTTTTTTTCTGGCTTTACGTTTCATAATTTTCAAAATTTCTTCTGAAATATTGGCTAGTTCCCAAAACATTGTTCGCCTTTGGCTCGGATTACAAACCTTTCGCTCACTTACCTGAGGATGGTCCATGTGGGACCGAAACTGCATAGTAGAAAGGAAAATGAAACACTGATACTATATTCCCTTATTTCAATATTTACATGGTAGGCTCTGTCAGTAGCTGAGCTGGGCTATCATTAGTGCAAAACGTGTCTCTGCGCATCGTTTCTGCGCAACATTTTGGCACAAAATTCAAATACACCAATGGTTGCGTACTTATTCTTCGCGAAACTCAAACCCTCCAATAACTGTGGCACACCTTTGCAATTCTCCTATTAGCCAAAAGTGTAATATTGTTAGAGAGAGAAGGTAACTGAGAGATAACTAAAATAGGCCTATGTTTGTATGAAGATAAATGGCAAGTTTCGCTCCATTTAGCATTTTCAGCTTAAAGAATATTGTGAAATGGGTAGAAAATGTTTTTTGCCATATTGCAATAGTTGATATAGACGGTATTTTATTAAATAAGTGGCGCAAGATCATACCATAATTTCATGGCCAGTTTCATCGCTGTTCCAGAAATTCAGCGTGTCGCATCAATTAATTGCATATTTCAAAGTGAAAGCTGTCATTGTTAAAGTGACAGATGGCGGCTATTTTTGAGTCCTTACATAATATAAGTATTTTTGAAAATGAAGAGTTCTTCTCTAGATTTTCGGGGTCTTTAATTTATTGGAACATACTGTTTCGACATTTGATCGCCGGAAGTGTGAAGTGGATCCCACTAATTATTCATTTTTGATGTCTACTAAGCTTAAAATTGATACCAAACTAGACATCATGTAAATGATTTGTGAAAGAAACAATTGACAATCGTTTGAATATCCTTCTTGACACTTCTATTAGAATTATCTCCACAAAAGCTTCAATTTGATACCAAACACGATGGAGCCAAATTACTTATTTCAAAAAAATAACTGACGAACGTCTGCATGTGTTGTCAAAATATGAGTGATTATTTTTACCATCCAAATTTCGACCAATAGAATTGCACCATTCGACGTCACGTGGTACAACCTACACGGTTTTCAAGTGGAAATTTTTTGGAAATTTTGTCTGTTGGTTATATATACAAAACAAAGAATATTCAGCCGCGTTGATTCAGCATCTGTAAAACTGACAGACAGATTAAATATGAAAATGAGCAGATTCAGAGTCGAATCTCTGGAATATATTGATGAATTTGGATGGGAAAAATAATCTTCCGAATACCATTCGTGATTAAATTTAACCTGGCAAAATTTTTAGATTGTTACGAGAGCTTGCTACCAATTTATTTCGTGATATTGATCAAAAATCACTCGCTTGACAGCTCGTGATTTTTTTGTCAATATCACTCAATAAATTGCTAAGCAACAAGCTCTCGTAACAATCTAAAAATTTTTCCGGTAAAATTCAACCACTTATGATATTATATATGACTAATTCTTACTCTACATTATTATTCACATTATTTCTTTGGTTCAGAAAAATATAACGAATTTTATAATAATTTTATTTATTTTGATAAATAACAAATGAACCGCTGATAATTTTGAGACACGTTCCGTGTAAATGTTGTGCCAAATCATTAAAGCATTAGTTTTAATTATTCCATATTTCATGATAAATACTACCGTTTATAAAATGAATGCAAAAAATTAAAAAGATTTATCAATAAAGTTTTGGTACCACTGGTTGAAAAAAGCTCATCTAAAAATTTAAATCTAGATTTTTGATGGAAAACTCAAATATAAAATTTCAGTTGAAAATTCCCACGCGTTCTCAAGTTATCGTCCTTCCACACAGACCGATTTTCTTCAAATTATGTATTTCGGGTGCAGTAGGGTCTAAAACGTAAAGATTCATCAAAATCTCGAACTGTCAAAAAATTACAACTCCAATACATTCTTTATTAGATTATAGGTCGGGGAAATGAAAAAAATAAAATATAGGTAATCTCATTTCTGCATATGAAGCACGCAAAGCTGGGCCTACTCTTGCTATCTCTCTCACACCTGCCGCACCACATTCTAGGCTTCATGTTTTCCGACTGAGTGTCCGCTCCTCTATTATTCTCCTTCGTGATTGAGGGTAAATTTCTGACATGATAATAAAGTATCAAAAACAGCTAGATTACACAGTAATACATTTGCATTTTTATTTAGTAAAATTCGGTATGAAATTGGAGACCTAATTATAGACAGAGCTCGAAATCCAAACATAATTTCTATGTAATGAAAGCCTATGTTTAGTATAATACAAATGAGAGCAAACGTCTTTCGAATGCTAGTTGGTCATCTCTCACTGCCAATACAAAACAAATTATTGATGCTAAACATGCTTTTGGGATTCTGTGAGGATTTCAAGAAAATTATCTTCATTTTGCAACAGGAATTAGTGCTTTTAAGGAACGATTCCGATTTAAATGTTATTGAGAACAGTGTTCAAACTGAAAATATGAAAATTGAATTAGGTAAAGTTCATTGGAAAACAGATGCTTATGAAATATATGGAGGAAAGTGAAAATCTGCAGATAGCATTTCGCAGTTGGGAGCTACATGAATTTGCAATGCTGCAGAAAACGCAGCCAATTTAAACTGGTACACAATTAAAAACACTACTTAGAACTCTGCTGTATGCAAAAAAAAAAATTGTATTTAATCACTAGTAATCACATATAGTTTGATACATTTGTAGGCTATGTTTTCTGTTCTTCAAGAATAGAAGCCTCTAGAATTCATTCAGTAATATTTTCAATTGAATTATTCATCAAATTAATTATTTTAGAATTGCATTCCATTTAATATTCCACCGTTTTCTCGAAATAAATCGTTGAATGATTTTCTGTTTATGTTTGAGAACCAACGATAATGGAGTAAGTTGAGAGCAGCAACTACTTTTTAAGCTGCTCATAGATGGCAGCACAGTCAGACTATTCAAATCAGCTGATTCAAGTGCAATGAACTTGTGCAGACAATCTAATGTTTGAGAAATATACATACTAGCTAAAAATATACGTAAAATCTCTAAATATAAATCAAATTTCTTAATATTGACATATAAATACGACTACTTGCGAAGCAAGACCTATTAGTTTTATAACTGGCATGGATGTTTCTGGAATTGGGAGTTTTGTTTTATTGTTGTGACTGGAAGACAAAATCAAAATAAGGAAAGATACACAGTGGATCGGTTACGAATAATTCAATTTGCTGTTAGAGTAACGACGTAAGTTTTTGGGGACGGTAAGACGATTTCTCCCATTTCTGCCACTTTGGCCAGTTTCGGCTCTCTCGGACTTCCTTCTATTTCCGGAACTTGAATTCGCATCATTAGTAAGTGATTTTGTTGGATAAGGGAGCGATTAAGATCAAAAAATAAATGAGGAGTTCGCTTCCTTGTATATTAACTTTTACGATATTGAAGAATATTCCATGTGATTATCGCTCGCATGACATCTGGAGTACATTTCAAGCTTATCTTTATGCAGACCATCATGCTTTGATATGCGATTGAAAGGACCATTTTGCGTGAGATTCAATCTTTTGACATACGACACACTCGTCTCTCACGACAATCTTCGCTTTCGATTCCGATCCCTTTGTAATATATTCTAAAGGAATATATAAAACCGAGATCTTGCGTGATATGCTGAGTCGGGTCACCGGGTCAAATAAATGTCACGTTTCAATTTTCTTATCGTCATGAACTCATGAATATGGAAAAACGGGTATCATTATGTTGTTTGTTAACGATTTCGACTTTTGTGGTCGATTTAAATTTAAATTACATGCACGTGTGATTATAGTGTTATTCATCAAAAATGGATTAAATAGGGTAGTTAATGTTCCACAAAGGTGTAATACTCTAAAATTAGGGTAATAATATAGGAATGATTAACAATACATGCCACACAATTTGTTTTATTTTGTAAACCAATTTCCATAGTAATTCTACTTCATTAAAATCGGATTAAAATTGATTTATTCTTGACATTTTGTTAGGAATTTGAGATATGTCCGTTGTAGAACATTTATTTGACGATTTTAAGTTTAAGGATAGTTTGAAGAGCCTTTTCTTGGAGTTGAGGAAAAGATAAAATTCGCCAAATCTGGCGATTACGGGCAAGTGGAAGCACTCGAGTTTAGCGCTAATATCAACTAGATTCGTGTTCCCGATTATTCTCAATGTTAGTAATTTACAGTTATATTCCAGTCTCCATTGGAATTGATTGCTGGAGCAATAAAAAATTCGAAATAAAAGCAACAAAACTATCGGTAGTGAATTCCAAATTGCAGTATATAATTACAGTTGTCAATCACTCCGTGAAAAAGGCTGCGTAATGAACTCTTTTTTGCTGGGAAGTCTGAAATATGGCACAAAAAAAGTGCATGTCGATTTTTGTGTCCGGTGTGTTTCCGTTTCAGCGCCACTTGCATCGTGACATGAATTTATGTATTTCATATCTGCCAATGTTGCCAATTGACGCACTTGTGATACCCCCCAGTACGCTCTTGTACTAAACAGATGCTATGGAAAATAAACTCACATACAGCTGTCCCAGAATTCAGTATATTTTGCGACGAAAATGTGGTGAATATGTTTACAGCCTCAGCAATTTCTCGACCTTCAGTTGACGGCCGTCTAGTATGAAATTGTGGATTTCTGCGACGGTTTTTAGCCACGTTCAAATTCAGTCGCTCACTTTTAGCCGTCGAAAATGGAAGAACAGATTCTTTTTATGTAGAATCTAACTAATTTCTTATTTCTGTCGAGCTTAAGCCTTCCAAAATGAAGTATCCAATCACGAACTTCAATTTTATCCATTTAATAAGACAGAAAAAAATCGTTTACTGCTTCAACAAATATAGTAACCTAGTACAGCTCCATCAACATATATTTCTTTCTGAACGCAGCCCTGGCATAATTTCCATCACTAAGTTAGAGAGCCTCCCATGGCTGCACCAAATGCTTATTTAGATAATTAACAGCTTTCAAACCAAATGTGATTAAGCGTTATGAATGTGCATTGCGATATCTACGCTTCCGATCGAGAACTTGTTGAACTATCCTCTTAGAATAATGACAAACGCTGATAGAAAGCATTTCTCAACCCTCAATGTAGTTTTTCAGTCGTTATTGAGCTCAATGTGTAAGAATTTGTTTCTATTGTCTATCTTTTTGATTCTTTCACGATTATTCATCTTTAATACCTCCCTAGAACATTTCTCTCTTCAAAGTATCGTGAAAAATTTGCTATACAGGCCAGTTTTCTTTTAAAAACTCGAGCGGTCACAAATATAGTCGAAAAATAACAATATTTTGGCACTGTTTCAGTATTTCGCTAGAAAAGCAGTGAAGGGAGCTCTTAACAAAAAAAGTTACTCGTATGTTTTTTAAAGCTATGAACATTTTTTACAATTTGAGCCCAGCTCTAATTTTTCAAGTCCAATAGTTTCCGAGCTACAAAACTTCAAAAATTGACTTATTTCCAAAAAGTGAAATTTCAACTTTTAGTCTTTTTTCGAGCGGAGTACTGGCCAAAGTACTTATCCTACAAAAAAATCTAGGGAGAATTAAGTTGTTGTAAATTTAATTATCTTCATTTTAAAACCATAACGGTGCTTCTAGGTATGATATGTTGCTCAAAAATAACCGAAAACCAAAAATAGTCAAAAAATTTTAACTGCTTTTGTTTTTGTTTATGGATATTTTTGAGCAATATGTCATACCTAGAGACACCGCTGTGGTTTTAAAATAAAAGTAATTGAATTTACAACAACTTCGTTTCCAGTAAGTTTTTTGTAGGGTAAGTATTTTGCCCAATATTCCGCTCGAAAGTAAACCAGAAACTACCTTTTGGAAAAAAGCCAGTTTTTGAAGGCTTGTATATCGGAAACTATTGGATCTAAAAAATTAGGGCTGGGCTCAAATTGTGGTAAATATTCACAGCTTTAAAATATATACGAGTAACTTTTTTCGTCAGGACCTTATTTCACTGCTGTTTTGTCAAAACACTGAAATCGTTGTTTTTCGACTATATCTAACAACATATGAAAAAGGGAAAGGAACCACAATTAATGCGAGGTTCATTGACTGACCTAATTATTGAGCAGGACAAAAATTAAACTTGCAATGAATTGTAAGATGTCTATACAATTATTGGATCATCTGTATAAACATGCAATGTTATTGTTTATAGCAGAAAATCGGACAAAATTGGATGTTTTGTGTCTATTGTTCCATTCATTAATTTTGTCTATGGTAATCAATTTTGTGTGTGTTTTGCTTCAAAATTTCAAATGATTACAATAATGCTGTTTGGATGTATCTGATTCCAGTTTAATTGTGGTTGGTTGTCCTATTGAAATTTATAGATTTTTGTTGACATTGTTTAATTGTTATGTATTTTTCAACTGTTGAATTGCCTAACAATGTGGATCGTTGTAAACGCAATTCGGAATAAAAAGTTTTGCGTATATACACGAGGCAATAAAACGTGTCGTCATATTTTACCCTCAGTTTATGCATATCGTACAAAATAGAAATAACTTCTGTTTCAGACAGCATATTTTAAATTTATTCCAAAGTGGTGGATGTGTATCGCTAGCAAATAAAAACTTTGGAGTTTGGTGATCAATCATCTCAAATTTAATATTTGTAGCAGGAACCCCACGAAAATAATAATAAAAAACTGCGAGGATTTGTTTCTGTTAGTTTCTTTTTATTCTGAATGGATAAAACCTCTCAGAACCTCAAATCAAAAATAGTAAATAAATAATACAATGTCGCTATTTCACTGATTACTGATCCGCTATCATACAAAATACTCAACATTTATTATTTAAAAAACTGAATCATAAATGGATATATTCACTCTATATTAGAATTAATAATGGCGTGCTGGGCCTAAATAATAGCTGTTCAAAGATAAGGCTATTACCTTAAAACGTATTCAACATAATATCAATTGCATTTTCAATGGTAATACTCAAATTACTATAAAAATAACATATTTTCTTACTTTGGTAATGTAATCATACATTTATTATTTATATGTACGCAAATGGCATTATTAACTGAAATGTTTCTTTGTTCCAGGTAAAACAGAAAATATGAATCCATTATCAATGTCTCTGGTCCCGTGAGTATTATGAATGTAGACTACTAGAAATTATAGTAATTTGAAGTAATCAATTCTTTCAATGATAATATCATTCTCTCACACAATTTATGGTTATAGAAAAAAAGTTTTTATTTTTTCAAAAGCAATTTACATTAAAGAATATAAAAAGATACCGTGCACAAGTGAAAATCAAAGAATAGTAACAAGAGAGCAGAGATGAGAAGAGTTATTTCAGGTAGATTAATTTGCAATTTTCTCGAAAACTAAAGGGTTTGAGATAAAAGTTACATAACTTTTAACGCTCTACAAGATTTATTTCTGAAAGAATCTCTAGAGCATATAGTTTCTGAGAAACGATATGCTACTACCCTTAATTCAAGGGTTGGAAAAGAAATTCATGTACTTTGTTCATAGCCCGTCTAAAATTTCATACGGTGATGTAACTAATTTTTCCCCAAAGGCTATGGTTCAGGAATAAATCAAAAAACACTTTCCGAAACCCAATAAAATAACTCTTCTTATCTCTGCTCTCTTGATACTATTTCTTTTATTCTTCAACAATACAAAATTCATCGAAAAATCTAAGAATCGTATTAGGAGAGCAGAGACGAGAAGAGTTATTTCAAGCAGATTCATTAGCAATTATCTCGTATTCTAAAGGGCCTAGGGACAAATGTTTTTGGAAAAGTTACATAACTTTTGACACCCTACAAGATTTATTTAAAATAAAATTCTCTAGAGCATATAGTTTTTGAGACACGATATGCAACTGCCCTTCATTCAAGGGTTAGAAAAGAAATCCATGTAGCTTTTTCATAGCTTGTCCAAAATTGCATACGGTGATAGGCTATAATTCAGTAGTACATCAAGAAAAATTCTTTCCAAAAACCATAAGAATAACACTTTTTATCTCTGCTCTTTTGATACTACTACCCTTAATTCAAGGGTTGAAAATGGATTTCATGTATTTTTTTAGAAGCATTTTTAGAGTTGCGAAACTTTCCGAAAACCATTGACATAACTCTTTCTATCTTTGCTCTCTTGTTACTATTCTTTGATTATTGAAACAAACAAAATTCATTATCATAATGCGAACAGTATTAGGAAAGTAGAAACGGGAAGTGTTATTTCAAGCAGTTTCATTAGCAATTGTCTCGGATTCTAAAGGGCTTAGGCCCAAATGTTAACAATAAAAATTACATAACTTTCAACGCCCTACAATATTCATTTGAAATATAGTTTCTGAGAAATGATATGCTTCTCCCCTTAATTTGAGGGTTGGAAAATGATTACATCTACCTTTCTCTAAGCTTATTTAGAGCTGTTTCCGGCTATGTAATTATTCTTTTCCTAAGGATTATAGTTCAGGAGTAAATCAAGAAAAACATTTTCCGAAAACCATTGAAAGAACTCTTTTTATCTCTGCTCTCTTGATACTATTTTTTGATTCCTCAAAGATACAATATTCATCATAATGAAGCGATTGATATTGTTCGAAAAATTAGAGAGCAGTACTAGGAGAGCAGAGATGAGAAGAGTTGTTTCAAGCAGATCAATAAGCAGTTATCTCGGATAGCAACGGGCTTAGGAACAAATGTTTGCAACGCCCTACAATATTCATTCCAAAAAATTTTCTATAGAGGATATAGCTTCTGAGAAACAATATGCTACTACCCTTAATTTGAGAGTTACAGAATGATTTCGACTACTTTTCTTAAAGCTCTTTTAAAGTTGCGTACGGTTATGTAATTATTCTTTTCCTTAGGGCAGTGGCTCAGGAATAAATTGAATAGAACACTTTCCAAAATCCATCAAGATAACTCTCTCTATCTCTGCTCTCCTGATACCATTTTTTGATTCCTCAAAGATACAAAATTCATCATCATAATAGAGCGATTGATATTATTGTCCTCAAAAAATCGAAGAACAGTACTAGGAGAGCAGAGACAAGAAGAGTTATTTTGAGCAGATACATCAGCAATTATCTCGGATTCGAAAGGGCTTAGGAACAAAAGTTTAAAATAAAAGTTATATAACTTTCAACGCCCTACAAGTTTTACTTAAATTTTTTTTCTCTAGAGCATATAGTTTCTGAGAAATCCTCAATTCAAGGATTGAAAAATGACTTCATCTACTTTTTTGAAACTCTTCAAGAGTTGCGTACGGTTATGTAACAATTCAGGGATAGATCAAGACAAACACTTTCCAAAAACTATTGAAATAACTTTTTTTTATAATGCATACATTTCTTAAAATTTTATTTAATAAAAAACTACTTTTGATTTCAAGTTCTGTATATTTCATTTGAAATTTTGACGTTTCGATCCTTTGACCAAGGATCTTCTTTAGAAAACAGTGATATAAATATAAAACAAGGCAAGTAACTAGATACTAAAAATATACAGAATGCTAGATGTGATAACGTGGATATCACATCTGAACAAAAAGAATAAAATCCTCTAGTATTCACCCAAGGCGTGGGAAAAACCACGTGAAAACCCCAAATAGAGGAATATGTCCCATTTGGTACACATCCCAAACCACAAAATACACGACAATTCAAAATTCATCATGATTCGGAATATTGGTACCAGGGGAGCAGACATTAGAAGAGGTAATTCAAGCAGATTCATTTGCAATTATCTCGGATTCTAGAGGGATTAGAGACAAATGTTCAAAATAAAAGCTACAATAATTTCAACGCTCTACAAGAATTATTCGGAAATTTTTTCTCTAGAGTATATAGTTACTGATAAACGATATGCTACTACCCTTCATTTAAGGGTTGAAAAATATATAGTTCAAGAGTAAATCAAGAAAAACACTTTTCGAAAACAATTGAAATAACTCTTCTCATCTCTGCTCTTCTGTTACTATTCTTTGATTATCCAAACAAACCAAATTCATTTTAATACTTTTTTCTTCGAAAAATCAAAAAATATTAACAAGAGAGCAGGAATGAGGAAAGTTATTTCAGACAGATTAATTGGAAATTTTCTCGAAAACTGAAGAGCTGAAGGACAAATGTTTGGAATAAAAGTTATGTAACTTCTAGCGCCCCACAAGATTTATTTGAAAAAAAATTCTCTAGGGCATATAGTTTCTGAGAAACGATATGATATTGCCCTTAATTTAAGAGCTATACAATAATTTCATCTTTTTTCACAAAGCCCTTCTAAAGCTGCGTTCATTTCATAGAAATTATATGTTTAAATGGCTTTTGTGTGAAAGACGTGCTATGTGCTGCCATCTTTTCTAGTATTCTTAGAAGTTTTACTTCTACTTTGACTCCGAGAAGCGTGCCTCAATCGGAGCTATCAGGAGCTAGAATTATGGGTCCGGTCAAGTGAGGATAGTAATCCTAACTCTTCAAAAAGATCGGTCTTCAGTTTTGAAAAATAAATCCAGTCTGAAAATCATTTTAAACAGGATTCAACTGCTAATATTCAGTACGGGCTCCCGAGAATTATCCAGGAAGGCGATAGTTGCCTTTGGTGTATTTAGAGACCTTGAATGAAAATAAAAATAAGGTGAAAGCATTAATTGGATAGGAAGAGAAGATAGGCCGATTTAGATTTTATTCTCAATATTACATATTGATAATAATAATATTAATTTTCTGTGCTTTTACTGTTTCAAGCCCCATGGTGTCTTATTTTAAACATATTTATTACTTTATCTCAGGATGTAGGTAGAAATCTAGATACAAATATCTTTCTGTTTGTTTGCCTAAGAAATATAGATTTCCAGGAAGCGTTTGGTAATTTTTTTTCTAAAAAAGGGGTGGTAGGTCAAATATGTTTGAGAGCCACTAGGCTAGAATAATGTTAGATAGTTATTTGATAATGAAAAAAGTGGAATAAATCAAGTGTGACAGTAATAAGAACTGGTAAACAAGGTCTGCGGCTTCTTTGCTCTCAACTTTTGCAATAAAAATAACTATATGATGCGTTGGCAGACAGAAATCAATTGTTTTTTGAGTCCAATTTTTTCTCGCATTTTGGCACACAATATACTAGGCTTGATATTCGCAAAATAAGAAATTGTTCAAAGATTTTTGATTCCCTTACAATTTCCAAATAAAATGGAGTATCCACGTGGAGAACTTGGAAATGAACTCAATGAACTAAAAAATCAAAAAGTTATTAATACTTAAATTGGCAGACGGGAACAAATCGCGCCAGTTTTCCTGTTACGGTCCTCTAGTCTATTACCAGTTCCAGTTATTAGATACTTGTTTTTATCCTGGAATCTACTTTTTATCACCGTTAGAAAAAGTGTGACAGCAGTTGTTAAATTTTATATAGCAAAAGTATCACGTAACGCAGCTCTACCGACCAGAAAAAAAAATTCTGCGATATCAGCTACAAATAGTGTAAGATATGTTATTAATATAAAGATTTGGTATGACATATTATTGGATTATTGATTCTTTTTAACACTTGGTAAAGGAGACCTGTCGATCATTCTCTTCTGAATAAGGTCTTTGTAATAATAGGCTGAATCCTTGGCAGTTCTTGTACGATCAGGAGTTGTAATATTAACATAAAACAGACCAAATCGTCGTCTGTAATGTGAAAAAAAAAATTAAAAATTAAGATGCCTAATAT
The DNA here is from genome assembly GCA_963989225.1 of Dromius quadrimaculatus. Classification (NCBI taxonomy): domain Eukaryota; kingdom Metazoa; phylum Arthropoda; class Insecta; order Coleoptera; family Carabidae; genus Dromius; species Dromius quadrimaculatus. The sequence continues at coordinate 5,287,866 of OZ022334.1, read as the reverse complement.
ATTTTATTGTAATTTCTTACGTGAATCCAAACAACCATTCGAAATTATCCATCAGACTCCAAGCTGCGTAACCTTTAACGTTGCAACCATCTATATTAATTGCTACTAATAGGGCTTCTAGATAATCCTGAAAAAAAATAGAAAATTATTTTCATTAAATCTTGTAAGGCGTTACAAACTATTTAAATTCAATTTAAAACATTAACTTCCAAGCGTTCTTAAGATAATTGCTAATTAATTCCTTGAAGAGATCTTACAAATTCTGCTATCCTGATACTATACTTGACTTATTCGAACATCATGTTGATGAATTTTGCGTGTTCGAAAAATTTATGAATTGTATCAGGAGAGCAGAGATAAAAAGAGTTATTTTAATGGTTTTTACGTTTTTTATAATTACGGGTAGTAGCATATCGTTTCTCAGAAACTACATGTTCTACAGAAATTTGTTTCAAATAAATCTTGTAGGGCTTTAAAAGTTATACAATTTTTATCCCAAACATTTATTTCTGAACCCTTCAGTTTTTGAGAAAATTGCTAATCAATCTACTTGATATAACTCCTCTTATCTCTGTTTTCTTGTTACTATTCTCTGATTTTTAGGAGACAAGAGATGAATTTTGTATGTTTAAAAAATTTTGATCGAACTGTCAGGTTGATCGTGAAACTGTCTAGAGAAATTAATCGGTACACATTTGGATATGAGCAGAACATTAATACAAAAAAAAAAATGTATCTCACATGATGATAATCGATTCTTCCTTGATCATGAATCTCTCCTGGATGATCAGCCCATCCATTTTCAGTTATATAAATAACTGGATCATATTGATCCTTGACCCATTTCACCAATTTCCTGAAACCCCAAGGAACTTTTTGCAGCCACGAAGCGGAAGAATTAGTCCAACTTGGATCAGGAAAATTATACACTCCAACATCTTTGGCTAATGACGGTGTTTTCCATTTTACTCCATTCGTGTTAGAAGTTGTAAGTCTGGTAGTATAATGGTTTAAACCAAAAAAGTCATAAGTGCCTTGAATTAAAGTGATTTCTTCTGGTGTGAAAGGAATCAGACGAGACCTGGGAAAATTTTCTAGTTTGCTCATTTCATCTATTCTTTGTTTCATTATTGGAGGATAGTCGCCGGTTTTTGAGAAAATTGGGTGGGTCCACCAACCAAACTGTAATAAGAAAAGTGTTTTTTTCATTTTTCATTCTGTTGGAAACTTACATTCATCCATAAGGATCTTTCTGCAGCTTCTTTATCTTCAGTAGAGTTCGTCGCTGGTTCAAACCAATTTCCGTTGATTGTTATTCCAACTTGTCCTGCAAAATTGAAACTTACTTTATTTGTTAGAAATAACTAAATAGTACATTACCTTTTTGTACACCGTAGAACTCCTTTCGATACATCCTGTAAGCTCTGGCATGTGCTATCAACAATGTCCTTCCGCATAAATATCCACCAATACCGTCAGACATATACCCAGGTGCACTTTCATTTTGGGCGTATCCTGCCTGACAAATTTGGGGCGGTTCATTAAAGGTGATCCACATTTTCACCCTATCTCCAAACAACTTAAAAACTACCCTTGCATAATCTTCATAATAATCCGCCAAAAGAATGTTAGGGAATCCCCCAATTTCTTGTAATGGTTGAGGAAGATCCCAATGGTACAAAGTTACCATTGGTTTAATGTTGTTTTCTAGTAGTTTGTCGATCAGTTCATTATAATATCGAACGCCTTCTTGATTGATTTTATTGGCGTAGCCTGATGGGAGTAACCGAGACCAGGACAGGGAAAAGCGGTAAAAATCAACTCCTAGCCACTTTAGATTGTCGATGTCATCTTTTAGTTTGTGGTATGAATCACACGCTACGTCACCATTTGTTTTGTCGGTTATCCTGTTTGGCTTTTCGTGGACAAAGTGGTCCCAAATATTTTCGCCTTTTCCTACAAATATTGATAATTAATTAGACACTTTGACAATAACAGCTGTCACTTTGACAATGACAGCTGTCACTTTGAAATATGCAATTAATTGATGCAGCCCTTCAAATCTCTGACTCTGATGGAAACAGCAGACTTTTTTCTGTTGCTTGTAACAAAGAAGTTTTTCCGTACGACAAAAAATCTTGAACTAAATTTAGAAACTAATAATATTTCATATGAATACAGTTGGTAGAACAAGGTGAAATCGTAAGCAGAGAGAAGTGCAGAAATATAATATGAAGCAGGAGAATTACGCGAGCTCAATTCATAATCAAAATTGATTTATCAAAGAAAAATTCTTGTCGAGCTGCGAAGTCTGAGGTTTCGGCCTGCGCAAATGCGCAACTTATGATTTAAATTATATCAGACAATGTTATAGAGCGAGTGCCAAAGTACGTATGTTGATAATAATGATTATTTTAAACGACATAATCATTTCTTTGTTCAAACTGTTAATTAGCTATTTATCAAACAGACAGCAAGAAGTCAAGGTTGATAACATTGCTACTGATGATACAGTTGCAATAACTGACGAAAAAAACATGGGAAGAGGCTCAAAATACGATGAATGAACTACTTTCTAAGATAGATTTATGGTTAGAAGCAAATAAACTGACTTTAAATGTAGATTTATGGTTGGAAGCAAACAAACTGACTTTAAGAGTAGAAAAAACTGTCTAATTTACAAATGGAAATCAAAACTAAAAACAAGCTTTTAAAAAGCGTTGAAAGCTGCAAATGTCTAGGAGTCATGGTTGACTATAATTTAGAATGAAATAATCCTATGAAATATGTAGGGTACGTTCCACTAGGCGACCGCAACGCTCATGTCGCCTCAATAATCGTTCTACAAGAAGATCGTAGTCTTTGTGTTCAACCTCACAATGCCCAAGTTGCATTTATGTTTACAGAAGTCGCCAAGAAATTAGGATTTATTCTCAAATTGTACTGTCGATTCCAAATATTGTCAATTGGATCATGATTTTTTATTTGTCAATGGTTCAATCTTATTGGTGATTTACTTTTTAATTGTCAGTTTATTTGGCATATCTTCCATTTGAAGCACCAACCACAGCAATCATTATGTTAGTGGAACGGCAAAAACTGCGGTCATGAGCAAAAAGTTGCGGTCGCCTAGTGGAACGTGCTGAACAAAATTAAGTATCTTTAACTTGATTTATTATAAATTATCTAAATTTATGGAAAGCAGAACACTTATGGTTTTTTAATACGCCCTGTGAAACAATGAAACAACACTGGAGAAACTATATTTGTATTTCAAAATTAGTTCTAACTGCCATTTTCGGATGTTGCAACTTAGTATTAACACTCTGTATGAATTAATTTTTAGCTTGAAGTATTTTTCGTGCAGTTTGTTATGTGGCAATGTCCTACGCACTGTTATTATTTATTTCTGTGGGAATTACTAAATGTAATTTTTATTGGTTCATCAAATATTACTATTAGATATTAATATTATTATACCATCTTCGTTCCAACCGCCTTCTATTTGATAAGATGCTGTAGCAACTCCGAACTGAAATCCATCTGGAAATTTCAAATGATCACCTCCGACTGTCCTGAAATAATTATGTCCCATGAAATACTCAACTACAGTTTCCAAAATCATCTTACCATATTAAAGAACACAATATAACAAAAGTGACCATATCGCTGCTCTTCAGATAACGCACTGAATCATAAAATGCTGATAATTATGCATGGCAAACAGTTTTATCAGCATAATTATAATTGAGCATGATACAAGAATTGAAATATAATGATAGTTCTACATATAGGAAATAACTTACTTGGTTTTTCCACAGAAATTAATTTATTTGCAATAGCTGTTTGAAGATGTATCATGTAAATAAATTAATTTCTGTGAGGGTCCATATTCTCATCTCTTAAAATCGCACTACTCCTTAAAAATTCATGCACTTACTCTTACTATCTCATGTTTCATCATATAGCGCTGTCTCCTTTTATTAAAATTTTTGCTGAAGCAGGGACATTTTAATAGGTGAGAATACAGACCCAAGTATTTTATTTCTCTTATACTAAGGTGGAACGGTACTAGTTGTCTTTGTCTAGTTTAATTTTGTTTTGGAATAAATCAGACTTACAGCACTCAATTTCCAAAACTATATGTCGCCTACATCCATACCTTACAATGTAGGCTCAAAATACTTCATTATCATGTCGCGATAGCGAGCACCATAATTTTTTTTTACCTGATCAGCTGTTTCTTCGAAGAATGGTCCGATGATGCTTCCAACCCAAAATTTGCACCAAACAGTGACACGTTGTGGATGCATTTGTTTCTCAACAATCACTCGTGGATTTTCTGAATCCCAAATGCGACAATTCTCACGATTAACGAAGGCATCAAAATTATAATAAGCCGCTGAAAATTGAGAGTAATACAGATTCAAATCGAGTATTATTATTTATGGAATGACAGATCCCAATAATAATTGATTTGTTTACATTAAATTCACTTATATGGGCTAATTTACGAACTTTGTCTCAGTAGAGTTGGCACAGCCAACGAAAATAATGATTCACTATTGGTATACTGAGCTATGAAAAAAATCTGCTGTGGCCGCACAGTCCTTCCTCGACTATGAATTTCATTGCTGTTTCATAAATTTTGGATGTCGTTTCAATTAATGCATATTTCAAAGTGACAGCTGTCATTTTCAAAGTGACAGACGACGGTTATATGGAATTACTATTTTATTGTACAATGGCTATGTCCAGTTGCTTTTAACAATCGAAATTATTATTTATTTTAGATCTCTGCTAAGTTTATTTTCCCTAGCCTAGACAACAAATTAAAAAACGTGGCAATTCTTGCTACTGCGAATTTAAATACGTACGATAGCTCGTTAAGCTCGTTATAACGTCTAGAAAAATGTGCAAAAGTGTCAAATCTCCAGTCTGAAATTGAATTTGGCAGGGTTCAATCAAAGATTGTAAAGTCCGATCAGATGGTAACCAATTTGGTGTTTGGAGATCTTGAATGAAATTAAGAGGACGTTGAAAGCATTTAGATTTTATTTTCAGTGTTACATATTAATAATAATAATAATAATAATTTTCTGTGCATTTAATATTTCACCATTTCAAGCCTCAAGATGTTTTATTTTCAACATCTTTATTACTTCATCTCATGTAGGACGTTCAAATCTAGATACAACTATGTATCTGTTCGCCTAAGAAATATAGACTTACAGGGAGCCTTTGGTAATTTTTTTTATAAAAAGGGTGCGATATAGGTCAAATAAATTTGAGAGTCACTGGGCTATAATAACGTTAAGGAGTTATTGGATGATGAAGAAAGTAGAATAACCTAAACTGGTAATGTTTTTTTTTTTAATAAACAAACCAGAACATTCTCAATCACACTGTTCTCAAAATTTATTTGGCAACTGGTTTCTTCATTGATCACCCAGTGATTGAAATCGATTGCTAAATAAGTTTTAAGAACAGTGTGATCAAGAATCTTCTGGTTTTTTGTTTGAAAAACCCTTACCAGTTCCTGAAATCTATTTTTTATCACCGTTAGAAAAAATGTGACAGCAGTTAGCAGTTTATCAACCAGAAAAAGAAATGCTGCGATATTAGCTACAAACGTAGTGTGAGAAATGTTATTAATTATAAAGATTTGGTATAACATATCATTAGATTACTGATTAATTCTTTTTAACAATTGGTAAAGGAGACCTATCGATCATTCTCTTCTGAATAAGGTCTTTGTAATAATAGGCTGAATCCTTGGCAGTTCTTGTACGATCAGGAGTTGTAATATTAACATAAAACAGACCAAATCGTTGTCTGTAATATAAAAAACAAAAATTAAGGTGCTCAAAATATTTCATTGTAATTTTCTTACGTGAATCCAACAAACCATTCGAAATTATCCATCAGACTCCAAGCTGCATAACCCTTAACGTTGCAACCATCTACATTAATTGCTACTAATAGGGCTTCCAAGTAATCCTGAAAAAAAAAAAAAAAACTTTCAAAATTTCTATGAAATTTTATATTTTTAAAAGAATAAAATAACAAATAAATCTTGTTGAGCGTTACAAGCTATGTAAACTTGATTTGAAATATTAACTCGTAAACCTTAAGGTGCTTAAGATAATTGCTAATTAATCCCTTGCCCTTGAAAGAGGTCTTTTTTTGTATCAAGAGAGCAGAGGTAAAAAGAGTTATTTCAATGATTTATTTTTGAACTATAGCCTCCAGGAAAAAATTATTACATAACCGTACGCAGCTCTTAAAAGGCTTTGGAAAAAGTTGGTGAATCTTCAGAATCTGAGATAATAGCTAATGAATCTGCTAGAAAAAAAAAAATCTAATAAAAATAGAGAAGGAGAAAAGCTGGTTCACATTCGGAAATCAAATGGAAGAAAATAGCAGAGCAAATCAAAAACTATTTTACAAAGCAATGAAAACTTTAAGAAAGGGAAAAGCAGCAGACAATTTTCCAGTAAAAGACAAAACGGGATCCCTGATAACAGAAGAAGACCAAGTAATGGACGATGGAAAGAGTACTTCGCAGAATTATTAGATACAACAGTGGAAGAGAAAAACATAGACTGCAACATCTGCAGAAGAAATAACTATTGAAGAAGTAAAAGAAGCCATTCAAATGCAAAAATGTGGAAAATTGCCTGATCGTGACAGAATAACTACAGAAATGCTAAAATACAGGGGTGATGAAGGTGATATGTTGCTATTAAAAATATTTAATCAAGTGTGGAAGAAAGATACAATACCAGAAGACTGTGAAATAGCAGTTATCTTACCGATATATAAAAAAGGAGATATCCGTGAAGGTAACAATTATAGAGGAATTCCACTATTCAGTACAGCACTAAAATTATATGAAATAGTTCTGGAAAAAATACCGGGAGTAATAATAGAACCATCCCTAGAAAAAGCTCAAAGCGGATTCAGAAAAGGAAGAAGTGTACAAGACAATATTTTTACTATGAAACAAATAGTTCAGAAAACCTTATTGACTAAAAGTAAAGCATGCATGGCCTTCATAGATCTGGAAAAAGCATTCGACAGAGTGCAAAGACAAAGAATCTGGAACTGATTAACAAAGAGAGGTGTGAATGCGAAATTAGTGAGTGCGATCAAAAGTTTATATAAGAATTTGAGCTATATTGTTAAAAGAAACCGAAAATCAGAAATATTTGAAACGAAAAATGGCCTTCGCCAAGGAGGAGTTATGAGTCCGGTTCTGTTCACAGTATTCATGGACGATATTATAAAAGAATGCAAGCAAGAAACAATGAAGCTATTAGTAGGCCACAGGAATATGCAACGTATCGAAATTGGAGAATACGCGTTTGCGGATGATGTTATAATATTCGCAAGAAACGAAACACAACTGCAAAGAAATTTGCACGGAATGTCAATAGATGTGGAGAAAACAAAAGTAATGGTAATAGTTAATGAAGAAAAATCTATTAAGTTAAATAATGAAAACATAGAACAAGTAGAGAAATTCGAATATTTAGGAGTAACAATAACAAAAGATGGAAAACAGGACGAAGACATTAACGAAATCGTAGATAGAACAGTGAAACTATTTCACAGCATAAATAAAAACTTCATAAGTAAGAGAGAAATTAGCAGGAAGATAAAATTAACAGTTTACAATACAATATTTAGATCAGTTCTAACATATGGTTGTGAGTCATGGGTTATACCGAGAAGAACCAAAAGTAAAATCCAGACATTAGAAATGAAATATTTGAGAATGGTCAAAGGAGTAACAAGAATTGACAGAATAAGAAATCAAGACATAAGATCAGAACTTTCAGTGAAACCTATAGTAGAATTTATTGAGCAAAGACAACTGAGCTGGTGGGGACACCTGATCAGGAGATGAAGGAAAATAGACTTGTAAAGAGGATTTGGACGTCAAGGAATATACCGAAGAGAAGCCGAGGAAGACCGAGGGAGAACTGGGATAACATCATAGAGAAAAAGAATTTCTCCTCCAATTCTTAGATTTAGGGTAGTATAGCATATCGTTTCTCAAAAACTATATACTCTAGAGAACTTTTTTCAAATAAATCTTGTAGGGCACAAGAACTTACACAATTTTTATGTTAAACATTTGTCCATAAGCCCTTCAGTTTTCGAGAAAATTGCTATTTATCTGCTTCAAATAACTCTTCTCATTTCTGCTCTCTTGTTAATATTTTTTGATTTTTTAATAAAATATCAATCGCTCTATGAAGAATCAAAAAATAGTATTAAGAGAGCAGAAATAAAAAGAGTTATTTTAATAGTTTTCTTGATTTACTCCTGAACTACTGCCCCTAGGAAAAAGTAATTACATAGCCGTACGCAACTCTAAAAGAGCTTTAAAAAAGATGATTGAAATAATTTTCAACCCTGAAATTATATGTTTTAGAGAATTTTGTTTCAAGTAAATCTTGTAAGGCGTTAAAAGTTATGTAACTTTTATCCTAAACATTTATATCTGAACTCTTTAGTTTTCGAAAAAATTGCTAATCAATCTACTTGAAATAACTCTTCCCATCCCTGCTCTCTTGTCACTATTTGATTTTTCGAAGACAAAAATTTTAAAAGCTCAATCATAATGATGAATTTTGTATGTTTAAAAAATTTTGATCGTGCAACTGTGTAGACAAATTAATCGGGACATGTTTGGATATGTGCAGAACATTATTAGGGCCTCCAGATAGTCCCCAAAAAAATAACCAGTTTTGTCATTAAAAAAAATCTCACATGATGATAATCGATTCTTCCTTGATCATGAAGCTCTCCTGGATGATCAGCCCACCCATTTTCAGTTATATAAATAACTGGGTCATATTGATCCTTGATCCATTTCACCAATTTCCTGAATCCCCAAGGAACTTTCTGCAGCCACGGAGCAGAGCTATTAGCCCAACTTGGATCAGGATAATTTTTCACTCCAACATCTTTGGCTAATGACGGTGTGTTCCATTTTACTCCAGTCGTATCAGAAATTGTAAGTCTGGTAGTATAATGGTTTAAACCAAAAAAGTCAGAAGTTCCTTGAATTAAAGTAATTTCTTGTGGTGTGAAAAGAATTAGACGAGATCTGGGGAAGTTTTCTTGTTTACTCATTTCATCTATTCTTTGTTTCATTATTGGAGGATAATCGCCTGTTTTGGAGAAAATTGGGTGGGTCCACCAACCAAACTGTAATAAGAATAACGTCTTTTTTTTAAATTTCTCTAATCTGTTAGAAACCTACATTCATCCATAAGGATCTTTCTGCAGCTTCTTTATCTTCAGTAAAGTTTGTCGCAGGTTCATACCAATTTCCGTTAATTGTTATTCCAACTTGTCCTACGAAATTGAAATTTAGTTTAAAACTACTAAATAGTAAATATTACCTTTTTGCACATCGTAGAACTCCTTTCGATACATCCTGTAAGCTCTGGCATGTGCTATCAACAAAGTCCTTCCACATAAATATCCACCAATACCGTCAGACATATACCCAGGTATATTATAACCTTCAGCGTAACCTGCTTGACAAATTAGGGGCGGTTCATTAAAGGTGATCCACAATTTCACCCTATCCCCAAACAACTTAAAAACTACCCTTGCATAATCCTCATAATAATCCGCCAAAAGAATGTTAGGGAATCCTCCAATTTCGTGTAATGGTTGAGGAAGATCCCAATGGTACAGAGTTACCATTGGTTCAATGTTATTTTCTAGTAGTTTGTCGATTAGTTGATTGTAATATCGAACGCCTTCTTCATTGATTTTATTGGCGTAGCCTGATGGAAGTATCCGAGACCAGGACAGGGAAAAGCGGTAAAAATCAACTCCTAGCCATTTTAGATTATCGATGTCATCTTGTAGTTTGTGGTATGAATCACACGCTACGTCACCATTTGTTTTGTCGACTATCCTGTTTGGTTTGTCGTGGACAAAGTGATCCCAAATATTTTCGCCTTTTCCTACAAATATTCATAATTAAATTAGTCACATTGACAATAACAGCTGTCACTTTGACAATGACAGCTGTCACTTTGACAATGACAGCTGTCACTTTGACAATGACAGCTGTCACTTTGAAATATGCAATTAATTGATGCAACCCTCTACATTTCTGAAACAGCGATGAAACTGGCCAGGGAAGTACTGTGCTGGTCACATATAAAGCGATTGATATTTTTTGTCAGTATTAGGAGAGTAGAGACAAGAAGAGTTATTTCAAGCAGATTCATCAGCAATTATCTCGGATTCTACAGCTCTTATCGACAAATGTTTGGGATAAAAGTTATAAAGCTTCTAGCGCCCTACAAGATTTATCTGAAAAAAATTCTCTACGGTGATGAAATTAATTTTTCTCCAAAGGCTATTTTGTTATTTGATGGAATAGAAAATATTTGTAAATACAAACGTTTTAGAGGAACGAAAGCAAATGCTGAAAGATTTTTGTATCTCTCAAATATTCCTTAAAACAAAAAACGTCAATAACTATGAACTGGAGCTCAAAATCAAAAATTTGAACTAAGAGAAGTTTGTTTCAGTGAGTTCCAACTGCCATTTTTCGGGTGTTACAACTTAGTATTAATTTTTAGCTTGAAATATTTTTCATGCAGTTTGTTATGTGGCAGTGTCCTACGCACTGATATTATTTATCTTCGTAGGAATTACTGAATGTAGTTTTTACTGGTTCATCATATATTAATATTATCATACCATCTTCGTTCCAACCGCCTTCTATTTGATAAGATGCTGTAGCAACTCCAAATTGAAATCCATCAGGAAATTTTAAATGATTCCCTCCTACTGTCCTGAAAAAATTATGTCCCATGAAATACTCGACAATAGTTCCCAAAATCATCTTACCATACTAAAGAACACAATATAACAAAAGTGACCATATCGCTGCTCTTCTGATAACGCATTGAATTATAAAATGTTGTTAATTATGCATGGCATTATAAACATAATTATAATTGAGCATGATACAAAAAATAAAATTATATGATGTTCCATTTATAAGAAATTGGTTTTTCACATAAATAAATTAATTTCTAATTTTGATAGAAATAAATTGAAAATTATAAGTTTTTTATTGAATTATAAAGTATATTATAATATTATATAGAGCAAATGGCCTCCACGGCTTTGTTGACACATACGGACTCTTGTAGAAATTTTCATGGCCGTTTTACATACTAAATGTGACAGAATTTCGTTGATACAGCACTCAATTTACAAAACTATATGTCGTCCACATTCATACTTTACAATGTAGGCACAAAATACTTGATTATCATGTCGCGATAGCAAGCACCATAAAATGTTTTTGCCTGATCAGTTGTTTCTTCGAAGAATGGTCTGATGATGCCTCCAGCCCACCAGCATCAAACAGTGACACATTGTGGATACATTTGTTTCTCAACAATCACTCGTGGATTCTCTGAATCCCAAATGCGACAATTCTCACGATTAACGAAGCCATCAAAATTATAATGAGTCGCTGAAAATTGAGAGTAATGCAGATTCGAATCGAGTGTTATTATTTATGGAATGACAGATCCCAATATTAATTGATGGACATAAATAAAATACTTTGTTGCTTTATACAACTTCAGAATTATGATATTGATAACTTCAAATTCTCATCTGTACACCAGTATGACAAGATCGGTAAAACTACAATTGAAAACAATTTTCTCGGTTCTTGGAAGATTGATATTTAAATATGTGAAATCAAATACAATGCCAAAATTTCAAATACATAGACAACATTTTATCAAATACAGCCAGAAGCAAATATTTAATATGGTTTTTGTTACAAAAATCTGCTATAAGTTATTTGTCATCTTTGGGCCGGTATTTCAGTCCTCGGTTTAACTTAAGAGGAGCTCAATAACCTTAGTAACAATTATTCTAACAATCATTATTATGGAAATTAAGCTACGTTTGAGGTTAACCATGGACTGAAATGCTGGACCTTATAAATAAATAATACTGAATGTGACAGAATTTCGTTGGTACAGCTCTCAATTTCCAATACTATATGTCGTCCCCATCCATATCTTACACTGTAGGCACAAAATACTTGATTATCATGTCGCGATAGTGAGCACCATAAAATGTTTTTGTCTGATCAGCTGTTTCTTCAAAGTATGGTCCGATGATGCCTCCAGCCCAAAATTTGCACCAAACAGTGACACGTTGTGGATGCATTTGTTTCTCAATAATCACCCTTGTTCTGAATTCCAAATGCGACAATTCTCACGATTAACGAAGCCATCAAAATTATAATAAGCGTCATCGCTGAAAATTGAGAGCAATGCAGATCCGAATCGAGTATTATTATTTGTAGAATGACAGATCCCAATAATAATTGATGGACATAAATAAAATACTTTGTTGCTTTATACAACTTCCAGAACTATGATATTGATAACTTCAAATTCTCATCTGTACACTTCCAGCTATAGTAATATTTAGAAATGTAAAAGAAATAAGTTTCACAAAATTAGATTCAAATTTAATTTTTAATGTATTCAACCAATGAACTTCCTGTAACATTGTAAGTCAGATTTGTCAAACCTAAAATCCGATCAATTCTTATTTCCAGTATTGCAAGACCGGTAAAACTACAATTGAAACCAATTTTTTCAGTTCTTGAAAGATTAATATTTAAATATGTGACGCCAGATATAGCACCAAAATATCATATACATAGATAACATTCTATCAAACACAGCCAGAAGCAGATATTCAAAATGGTTTTTGTCATTAAAGTCAGCCATAGACTATTCGTCATCTAATAAATAATTGATAAAATTAATTTAGTTAGGTTAACAAGCCATTGACAGCTGCCATGTAATACAGCAGGCTGATACTAGATAGCGCCACAGAATAAATCTACTAGCATAAAAGTCATATTCACACCACTAAAAAAATAAAAGTTATTCTCCTAAATTATTATTCTAAAATATACTGCCGCTGAAACTCCAGAAAATATTGTAAAACATTACTCATAATCTTTAAATACCATAAATATATTTTTTTTTTGTCCATTTTCACTAATCTCAAAGAAATTTATCATCTCCAAAAAATATTTGGCCACGGAATATAGTCACTTTTGTTAAAAGTGAACGTGTAAATTTCGATATAAAGTAAAAAAAAAGTGTAAAAGGACATAACTAAAATTTGTCTCAATTATTTATGAATTATTCTTTATTGCAGAGGGCAATGGATCAATATCATTCAATGTTGGTATGTTTCAATAGAAGAACTGAATTATATTTCTTCAGTTTAGAATATTTAGTGTATAAAATATAACTACTGCCTTCGGGAAAAAAATATACTTCTTGTTTTTATATACTTTTATATACTTTTCCTCATATAATCTATCATTTATTAGAAATCGAATTACTTTATAATAATTTGATTATGCAACACGCAACATATGAACGCTCCCTTAAATATGATCCGTCAAGTGCCTACTATCATATCTCTTTCAATTATGAAAGTTCTATATTTAAATTCATCAATTGAGGTCATATTCTCACAATATATTTATATGGAGAAAATGTGCAGAAAGCGAAAATTATATACAGGTGTTCAATTTCAATCTATATATTAATACGTCAAGAGAAAGCTTTATATACCTTTCCAAGCATATTGCACGCATGAAAAAATTTGATATTTGGCATACTTGAAGTTCATATGATCGAATGCAGAAAGCTGAAAATACCCACAGGTGTCCCATTTTAATTTTACGACGTGAAGAGAAAACATTGTACCGCGCACACGAGGTGATGTGAAACTTGACTTAGTTGAAGTCTGTGTGGAGAATGTGAGATATGGCATATTTGAAGTATATCTGCAGAAATATACACCGAATGGGAGAATGGCTGAAGAAAAATTTCAAAGATTTCTCTTCCCTTCCTATAGTCGGGGGAGAAAGTCATTTTGAAATCTTGAAATGGGAACCACTAATCCTAATTTTAGTTTCGAATGGAGCATCGAATACCAATTTAATTCTACCAGGAACCCCCGGAGATGGAAGATTAAAGTGAGTAACGTTCCAACTTAGCGACATAATAATATATTTCTTTTTCTATTTTCTACTTTACTTTTTTTCAATTATTTTGTTAATGAATTATTCATTACTAGTTTATAAACAACGTCCATTACTTATCTCTTGATATTAAATACGTCAAAAACTGAGTTATATATGTGCGAGCGTTTTCTTGTCGGACTGACGATAAGAACCAATATTTCTGTCGGACAATATGTTTTTTGGATGATAATATGTTTTCAAATTATGACTGTTTTGGTCCGACAAGCTGTCATTGATGAAGGAACTGTTATAATCCTGACACGTTTTCAGTGTCGGACTGAGAAAACGCCCCCAAAAATTTGTCGGACAAAATGAAATCTTAGAAAAAAATAATTGAACACGTCCTTAAAGTCTCAGACTAGCGGTAATCCGTTTTCATACCAACGTACTTTTGACAAGTGTGGCTTGTCGGACTAACCACTGGCCCCCAATATTCATGTCGGACAATATTATTTTTCATTTTATAATCAAAAAATCTTTCGATTAGTGTTAACATCAATATGACGGTAATACATTTTTAGGCTTCATGAAATTGACATGTTCAATTAGCTCTCGCTGAAAAACGCCCCTAAATCAAGAATTTCGTCAAATGTGAAAGCTGTCGGACTCATCACAATGAAGTCACTCACGGACTATCAAGTTATTTCATATTTATAATATTTCAGTGATATATGTAATAAGAATGAGCTAGATTTAGAAGCTATGGAGAAACTGTATAGCGTGGAATGAAACTATATGGACATATTATATAATTATAGAGAATGTAAAGCGGGATTGGGATAGAGCACAAACTTTAGGAATTTGTTAGCAATAAAAATAATGGTCGTATTGCAAATAAAATTTTGTTCCTTATAAAAATAAAATTATACAATAAATTGGTGAGATCTTATCCTTGCATCAATTTAACTTGAAAATTGTGTAGCTTCATTCTGCTTTTTCACGTACTGGCTTATTCATACTCATGGTCCAGACTCCTTGTTTCTATAACTTTTTTGTAGTATTTGGCTGAGGATCTAGGAACACGTTTTCTGTCTGGATCTGTGAAGTTAACCATGTACATTCCAAAGTGCAACCTGTAAAAGAATATGACATATTCACAATAATCTCTAAATAGTATAAAACAAATTCGTCGTCTGTTTTCCTGTCACGAGTATTTGATTTATCATTCACCAACTCTTTTCAAACTTCTAGGCCCGGTTTCACCAAAGTCAGTTAAATTTATCTAGAGGTTATTTTGAGTTAGTAACTATAGTTGCAATTGTATCAATAATAGTTTCCGTATGAAATAACCTCTGGATAAATTTAACTGGCGTTGGTGAAACTGGCCCCTAATCTTGTAATATACATCAAACTAATATTTTCTAAACAAATGCAAATTTTTATATTCATGCTTACGTATATCCGAGTTCCCACTCAAAGCTATCCATAAGACTCCATGCAGTGTACCCTATGACTTTGCAATCATCTTTTTGAATTGCATCAAGAACAGCACCAAGGTAACCCTGAAATATACTCCTCATAAGAATAACATAGATGCTACATCAATGTGTCATAAAAATAACAATTTTAGAATTTTCATTCACTCGTTATTTACTTCAAGTGTCATTTGATTTATGGAATAGTTTATTGACCTTGTAGTATCTGACTTTTTTCTCCTCACTAGTATCTGCCACTCCATTTTCCATAATAAACACTGGCGGATTGTCATATTCTTTTTTAATCCAATTTAAAAGTTTTCTTAGTCCCCATGGCACGATTTTAATCCAATAAGCTTGCGTTGGCTCCCAATCATCAGGTTGGTCTGTAAACACTCCTGTATCTGGAGGATGCATAATATTTTCTTTTTGTGGATCATCGCTGGACTCTACTATCCCAGAGGAATAATGATTTATTCCAAAAAAATCGGAAGTTCCTCTAATTAAATTAATTTTTTTTTTGCTAAAAGGAGGTAGTCGAGAACGGGTGAAGTTTTCAACCGCACTGAGTTCTCGAATTCTCTGTTTTACTGATAGGGGCCAATCTCCGCTTTTCGAGAAGATTGGGTGAGCGTAAATACCAAGCTAGAAATTATAGTCTAATTAATAAATATTTGAAGGATTTTAGAGACAATTCATACTAGCATTTGTGCAGTTAGTTCAGCTCTCTCGACGTCCTCAATTTTCTGCGTTTTTGGTTCGCACCAAAATGTATCAAAAGTAATGCTAATTTTACCTACAACAATATTTTTACCATCAATATTTTTCTAACTTATTTCAAAGGAATAATTCCTTACCCCTTTGTGCAGGCCTGAACTTTCTATCATAAATATGATAGGCCTTAGCATGTGCCAAAAGAAGCGTATAAGCACACATATACATCCCAACTCCCATAGTTCGATACCCTGGCGCAATTTCTCCGGTTTGATATCCAGCTTCACAAATGCGATATGGCTCATTAATAGTTGACCACAATTTCACCCGATCTCCAAAGTTCTCAAAAGCAACGCGGGCAAAATCTGCGAAAATATTTGCAAGGAAAGGATTTGGCCAACCACCAATTTCTTGAAGCTGTTGTGGAAGATCCCAATGGTAGAGTGTAACCATTGGTTGGATTCCGTTCGCAAGCAATTCGTTGATGAGTTCGTTGTAATAGCGAATTCCATCAGGGTTGATTTTGTTGGAGTAACCATTCGGCAGTATTCGCGGCCAGGACAGCGAAAATCTACAAAAACAAACTTCGAATTAATTTTTCATACAATTTTGGCTTCCATTTATATTATTTTCTCATATTTTTGTATTGAATTGTGTACATTTTGCTCAGTATCTTAGGTATTTCAAATATTTGTTGCAGTCAAAGCAATTCCTGAGCATCTATATAATGTCCACAATCAAATTTCCGAAACCGGTCGTTAAATAAAAATAATTAAGGTAAAAGAGACTTTATTGGACTGTTACTGAACAATGTGCTTTCAAAACTGTCAAAATTGACTTGATGATATAGTTTTACCTGTAAAAATGAACGCCGAGATCTTTTAAAATCTTCACATCATCTTTAATTTTATGGTAAGAATCACAAGCAATATCTGCATTACTGCCATCTAAGATCTTATCTGGTCGTGTGTGGACGAATCTATCCCAGATACTTTCGCCTCTACCTAAAAGTAAAATTTCCAATTCAAGTTACAATATCTGCAATAATTTCATAATAAAAATCTGACGTGAACATTCCAAAAAACTGTCAAGTAAAGTGCACTTCCGGCTCGGTGGATTTCAATAAAAATAGGATATGAGCATCTAGACGGTATAATCGTCCTAAATACTGAATTCTAACAATCTACGTTCAATCGTTTTGGATTTATGCGGAAAATTCAAAAAATGTTTCGAATAAAGTGCTCCTCCGGCTTAGTCGATAGCAATCATAATGCAAGGTGTACAACTAGATATTATAAAAGTGCCTAATACAAAATCAAAATATTCTACAACTGATTGTTTAGAGTTTATGCGGAAAATTCAAAAAATCTGTCATATAAAGTGCACTTTCGGCTCAGCCGATTATTACAAAAATAGAAGATGACCATTGAGATGCTACAGCAATTTCAAATGCTGAATTTCAGTATCCTATGGCTGATCATTCTGAATTTAAGCGGAAAATTAAAAAAAAAGTCTCAAGTAAAGTGCATTTCCGGTTTAGCCGATCGCAATCATAATGCAAGATGTACAATAAGATGTTATAGAAGTTCTTTATACGAAATTTCAATATGCTATGGCGGATCATTCTATATTTATGCAAAAAATTCAAAAAAAAGTTTCAAGTAAAGTGCACTTCTGGCCTGACTGATTCTTACAAAAATAGCAGATAACCAATCTGATGAATATCAAATTCAAATACTGAATTTCAACATCCTACGGTTGATCATTCTGGATTTATTGGAAAAATTCGAAAAAAGTTTCAAGTAAATTGCACATCCGGTACAGACGATTGGAACCATAATGCGAAGTGCACAACTAGACCCTATACCAGTCTTAAATACAAAATTTCAGCATTATACGTTCAACCAGTTTTGAGATTTGCTAGTTACGTACGCACGAGCGCACGCACGAACATACGTACCGACATCAAGACAGAAATAGTCAAAATGGATTTAGGGATGCTCAAAATGGATATTTCCATCAAAATCTCGATAGGTGAATTCAGTCGGTTTCACAATACTTACGATTGATAATGCTGATTGGAACGATAAAATTAACAATATATCGTTCTTTCGTTACTGTTTATCGTTTCGGTCATACCTTGACCATCCTCAGGAGCAAAAGGAATTTTTATATTCAAATTTGAACATATTTTCAAGTGAAAAGGTATATTTTATTATGACATAAGTGTATAAGATGATCATTAAAACATACACGTCAAGTTTAGCGGAGTTCCTTCAATGTTTTAAGTGCTTCAAGCAGGACCGGATTTAAGCATTCGCATTTGCCCAGGGCGACAAATTTTGAGGAAAATATTTGAAATTTCTACATTGTTTGAAATTTTGTTGTAAAGATATCATTCTAATTTTAGTACGGCAGAAGTTGAATCAGATAGTTGTCTCAGATAGAGCTTCTAAAAATTTGAACATAGGTTATAAGTACACAGTTCACATCACGAAGGAGAATAATAAAGGAGTGGGCACTCAGTTGGAAAACGTGAAGCCTAAAATGTAATGTGGCAGCTGTGAGAGAGATAGCGAGAGCGGGCCCAGCTTTGCGTGCGTCATATGCCGAAATAAGATTATATTTCAATTATTTCCAATAAAATACAATTGCCAGATAGATTTCTTATTTTCATTACGTTGAATACTACATTATTCATTAAATGGAATGCAAAAGTATAAGAAAACTATTATTTCTATTCATTAAAACCTGCAATGAATTAGTACATTATGATGAAACATGTTTTAAAAACGTTTCTTTGGACCCGAGTTTTCTGATTATGAATTATAATAGGCACATAAATAATTTGATAAATATTTTATATTACAATAGGCGTGATAAAATTGAGAAGATATACACAAACAATTCTTTTTTACTAGAAGAAAGGTAGAAATAGAAAATGCTGCTCTGCAAAAATTTTTTGTTTGTTGAACATGAACGAAAAATTTAACAAAAATATAATATACGATCTCACAAAAAGTTTTTGACGTAATTTCTGGGGTAAAAAAAGTTATTAAATTGAACTGCGCAATAAAATTTTTATTACTTGACTCTATTCTATCAGTAAATATTTTAAACATAGTTTTTATTACTCATGCAGGATAAGTACTATTTTACACATATTTCTCCGGTCGGTAAATGGCTCTTTGGCCAAGTATAATTTACCACCCGGAAAAAAAGCGCAAAATAGTATTTACCCGCATACGTAATAAAAAATAGTATTTGCACTTGAACTCTCGTGGGCAATCGACAACTTATGTTCTTGCGCCACTTATTTAACAAAATATCATTTTTGGGTACAGAAAAAAGACAATATTTCTGTTTACAAGCTCTGTACTTACTATTACAATTTGGCCCAAAACTTTTTCTTCCTATTTTACAATATATTCCCGCATGAAAATACTGAATAGAGCGAAACTTGCCATTTATTTCCATACAAACATGGGCCCGCTTCTACCTATCTCTCAGTTACTTTCTCTTTCTAACAATATTACATTTTTGGCTTCACTTTTGCAACACAGTTACGATAGGGAATTGCATAGGCGTGGTTCGTATTAATTGCGACTCGAATAAGAATGGCGAATGAGGGGCGACAGGTTCAGTACTGCCCAGTGATGGCAAAAAAAAGTACACACCGTCATCAGGCAAGTCGTTGAGATTAACATATTTGGTCAACGTCGGTTGTTTTTAGCTTGAGTTTTCAATCCTCCCTGTGAGAAATGCACTGGCCACGCTTTCAAGACATCGACCAAAATTAATTTCAATCATAATGAGACTTTTCTTACCAGATTCATTCCAAGCTCCTTCGATTTGGTATGAAGATGATGCTATGCCAAACAAGAAATCCTTAGGAAATTTCCTTTCATCAGCTGATACCAAACATAGTCTAAATAATAAAATTGCAGATATATTATCATTTATAAGCATTTGAATATGAATAACTGAATAATTAATGCATAATTTAATTGGAACTTGGCTTATTTATACTTAAGATTGTACACACTCATAACTTTATAGATATTACCTTGCATACATTATTTTAACAAGAAATTTACTAGAGATAAAAATAATTTTGTAATCTATATTGGGAATTTCAAAAAAATAGTTATTATATAATTCATGTTTGATAAATTTAAAAAAATTAGTTACATTTCATATTTCATACAGAAGTGACATCCTGTTGAACTTCAAGGAAAAGCTAATCTCCGAAAAGGTCTACGATAGATAATTGAGGTGCGTCCGCACTTATTAATAAGGATAGCAAGCAGCTCTGCTCAGCTAGCACAGTGAAAATAAGTTCCAGACAGTGTTACTGTGTAAATAATAAATAAGTGTAGTGATAGTGTCAATTATAAAAAGGAAAAAGTATTTGTTAGTGAATTTTTAGTTATATTATTATATCATACTTACTCAGCAAGTAATAATATTATTTCTGATATTTTAGACATTATCCTCGTAAATTTTCACAAAACTATATACCTGGAATTACAAAATAATTGGCAGTTTTCAATTGCACTTTCAGCACGACGGTGTGTAATCTATTATTGATTCGTGCGCCAGCCTCGAGTAATTTTCATGAAATCAACTTATAATCCATATTTTTTAAAGAAAAGATCTTCCCCTAAATTAGATCATTCCTTTTTTTTATATTTATTTTGACTATGCTACTGCAAACCTTGATCGATTTTGGTGTTTTGAGAATAGTTAAATTTTTATGAACATAAGATTTCCATTAAGATTTGTATTCACCAATAAAAGAAAAACAGAATACCGTTACTTTTAAAAATAAAAAAATTGTCTGAACACAAGTTTATTGTCTAATAGTTTACACAAAATAATATTGTACCAGGTTCACCAACGCACTATCACATACTCACTCCGACAGGTAATCATACATATTATATCCTCTCCCCTCCTTATTTTGTCATATATACGCTCGAGTTTAGTACATTATATCGTAATCATGTATTATAAATTGTAAAACACGCCTTATAACAACAAAAATCTTCCAGTAGTCCTTCCATCTCCGGAAGCATATTTATATTCACTTGGCGTAAATGCCAACAGCTGCTTCGTCACATTTTTTTATTTTCCCTGAGTCTTCAAGTCATTGCCCTTCCAAAATTTATTCCGAAACAGCTGACATATTTTATCTATCTCCAAATTATTGTCGTCATAAGTATCCAAAAAATTAGGCTGTTTCTTCCTATACAGAACTACGTAATCCTTTAAAACTTCGGACCAACACTTTGTTTACTGTCAGATCTTTTGGGGAATTTTCGTAATAAAAAAACAGCACTCCAATTCAAAAATGCATTGACAGTGTTTGAGCTCTTGCCTCATTGCCACATACTATTTGAATCATGACCGCCTTCTATTTGATAAGATGCTGTAGCAACTCCGAATTGAAATCCATCAGGAAATTTTAAATGATCCCCTCCTACTGTCCTGAAAAAAATATGTCCCATGAAATACTGGACAATAGTTCCCAAAATCCTCTTACCATATTACTTAATCCTAAAGCCTATCTACCTTTTCAGGTGTAAGGCTGGTGGTTTTTACTTTTCTTGTTCATTCTTCTTCTTCTTCTATTGGTATCCGCTTCCAGATTTCCTTCCATTTTTCTCTCTTTTTGCTTAAGTGGCCTGCTTCCTCCCATTTACAGCCCCTCTTTTTCAGTGCTTTCTTCACTTCTTCTTTCCATGTTTTTCTCTGTTTTGTTTTTGCTGTTCTTGCTTCGTACACTTTTTTGTCGTTCTATCCTCTTCCATTCTTTGTATATGTCCCCACCATCTTAATTGTCCCTCTTCTATTATGTTTTCTATCGGTTTTACATTCAGTGTCTCTCTATATACCTTGTTTCTTATCTTGTCCAAGACTGTTTTCCCTTCTATTTTTTTCAGGAATCTCATCTCTGTACTGTTCAATTTACTACGTTGTCTTTCTGTTGTTGTCCAGGTTTCTGATCCGTAGGACAGGGTAGGCACAGCTACTTTTTTGTATATTTGTGCTTTGGTTTCCTTCGGTATTTCTTTATTTGTTAGTATAGTATTCTTCAAAGCGTTAAAAAGTCTACCTGTGGCTCCTGTTCTTTCGTTTATTTCATCATCTAGTTTTCCGTCATAAGTCAGTATTGTATTGTCAGTATTTAAACTTCTTGTTCTAAAGTTTCTCCTTCTAACTTCATTGTGTGTTTTTCCTGGTTTCTGCTTATGACCATCGAGTTCTCCATTTTCCACTTTCCTATTATGTATACTTTCGCTTCCTTTCTTGCTTCTTTTATTGCTTTGTCAATCACTAGTGTAAAGAGTAACGGACTCAATATGCAGCCCTGTCTTACTCCTTTTGTAGTTTCGAACATAACTGATGTTTCTTTCTTTGTTCTTACATAATTTTTGGTCTTTTTGTATAAACTTTGTATACCCATTATTATGTTAGTATCTACTTCTCTTTCTCTTAGCGTGTTCCATATGTCTTCTCTATCTACTCTGTCGAACGCCTTCTCTAGATCTATGAAGCACAGCGATGCACCTTGTCTCCTTGTTTTATTGTTTTCTCACTCACTTGCCTCATTATTCTTATTGCGTCATTAACTCCTCTGTTTGGTCTGAAGCCATATTGGTTATCTTCTAGGAATTTTTCTACTTGGGTCCTTAGTTTCTTCTCCAGGATTCTTGTAAACAATTTCGCCGCTGTACTTAAGAGTGTTATTCCTTGGTAGTTTTGGCATTCTTTTATGTCACCTTTCTGTTTAAATATGGGGCATATAATACCTATTTGCCAGTCTTCCGGTGCAGTTCCTGAACTAATTACTTTATTGTAAATTTCCTTCAACCTTTCCAGCGCTATATCTGTTGCTGCTTTAAGCATTTCTGCCGTTATCTTATCATGTCGTGGGACTTTACCTGCTTTGGTTTTCTTTAGTGCTTCTTTTATCTCATCTAGAGTTATTTCCTCATCTTGTTCAAGTTTTTTCTCCTGTGGTGTGGGTTCTCTCTTTTCCTGTGTACTTTTCTTTTCTCTTATATCTTCTCCTTCTAATAGCTCTTTGAAGTACTGTCTCCACGTTTCCATTATCTCTTCCTCTTTGGTCATCAGTTTTCCAATCTTGTTTTTAATATTATGCAACATTTGTGTCTTTCTCTTTCTTGTTTTCTTTATTATTCCGAAGAATAGTTTTTGATTGTCCTTATATGCTGTTTTCATCAATTCGCCAAATTCTGTCCATTAGTTCTTTTTCAATAAGTGGCGCTATAGTCATTTTATTTCATATTTATAATATTTCACTGATATATGTCATGAGAATGAGCTAGAGAAAACTATGGAGAATGTTGAAAAAAAAACTTTAGAGCGTGGTATAAAACTATATAGACATGATAGATAATTACGGGGAATGTGAGGCGGGATTGGGATGGTGCGCAAACTTTAGGAATTTGTTAGCAATAAAAATAATGGGCGTATTGCAAATAAAATTTTGTTCCTTATAAAAATAAAATTATACAATAAATTGGTGAGATCTTATCCATGCATCAATTTAACTTGAAAATTGTGTAGCTTCATTCTGCTTTTTCACGTACTGGCTTATTCATACTCATGGTCCAGGCTCCTTGTTTCTATAACCTTTTGGTAGTATTTGGCTGAGGATCTAGGAACACGTTTTCTGTCTGGATCTGTGAAGTTAACCATGTACATTCCAAAGTGCAACCTGTAAAAAAATATGACATATTCACAATAATCTCTAAATAGTATAAAACAAATTCGTCGTCTGTTTTCCTGTCACGAGTATTCGATTTATCATTCACCAACTCTTTTCAAACTTCAAATATTGTAATAAACATCAAACTAATATTTTCTAAACAAATGCAAATTTTTATATTCATGCTTACGTATATCCGAGTTCCCACTCAAAGCTATCCATAAGACTCCATGCAGTGTACCCTATGACTTTGCAATCATCTTTTTGAATTGCATCAAGAACAGCACCAAGGTAACCCTGAAATATATTCCTCATAATAATAACATAGATGCTACATCAATGTGTCATAAAAATAACAATTTTAGAATTTTCATTCACTGGTTATTTACTTCAAGTTTCATTTGATTTAAGAAATAGTTTATTGACCTTGTAGTATCTGACTTGTTTCTCCTCACTAGTATCGGCCAGTCCATTTTCCATAATAAACACTGGCGGATTGTCATATTCTTTCTTAATCCAATTTAAAAGTTTTCTTAGTCCCCATGGCACGATTTTAATCCAATATGCTTGCGTTGACTCCCAATCATCAGGTTGGTCTGTAAACACTCCTGTATCTGGAGGATGCATCATATTTTCTGTTTTTGAATCACCGCTGGGTTCTATTATCGCAGAGGAATAATGATTTATTCCAAGAAAATCGGAAGTTCCTCTAATTAAATTAATTTTTTTTTTGCTAAAAGGAGGTAGTCGAGAACGGGTGAAGTTTTCAGCCGCACTGAGTTCTCGAATTCTCTGTTTTACTGATAGGGGCCAATCTCCGCTTTTCGAGAAGATTGGGTGAGCGTAAATACCAAGCTAGAAATTATAGTCTAATTAATAAATATTTGAAGGATTTTAGAGACAATTCATACTAGCATTTGTGCAGTTAGTTCAGCTCTTTCGATGTCGTCAATTTTCTGCGATTTTGGTTCGTACCAAAATGTATCAAAAGTAATGCCAATTTTACCTACAACAATATTTTCACCATCAATTTTTCTCTAACTTTTTTTAAAGGAATAATTCCTCACCCCTTTGTGCAGGCCTGAACTTTCTATGATAAATATGATAGGCCTTAGCATGTGCCAAAAGAAGCGTATAAGCACACATATACATCCCAACTCCCATAGTTCGATACCCTGGCGCAATTTCTCCGGTTTGATATCCAGCTTCACAATTGAGATATGGCTCATTAATAGTTAACCACAATTTCACCCGATCTCCAAAGTTCTTAAAAGCAACGCGGGCAAAATCTGCGAAAATATTTGCAAGAAAAGGGTTTGGCCAACCACCAATTTCTTGAAGCTGTTGTGGAAGGTCCCAATGGTAGAGTGTAACCATTGGTTGGATTCCGTTCGCAAGCAATTCGTTGATGAGTTCGTTGTAATAGCGAATTCCATCAGGGTTGATTTTGTTGGAGTAACCATTCGGCAGTATTCGCGGCCAGGACAGCGAAAATCTGCAAAAACAAACTACGAATTAATTTTTCATACAATTTTGGCATCCATTTATATTATTTTCTCATATTTTTGTATTGAATCGTAAACATTTTGCTTAGTATCTTAGGTATTTCAAATATTTGTTGCATATAATATGCAAAATAAATCAAATTTCCGAAACCGGTCGTTAAATAAAAATAATTGAGGTAAAAGAGACCATATTGGACTGTTAGTGAGCAACGTGGTTTCAAAACTGTCAAAATTGACTTGCTGATATAGTTTTACCTGTAAAAATGAACGCCGAGATCTTTTAAAATCTTCACATCATCTTTAATTTTATGGTAAGAATCACAAGCAATATCTGCATTACTACCATCTAAGATTTTATCTGGTCGTGAGTGGACGAATCTATCCCAAATACTTTCACCTCTACCTATAAGTAAAATTTCCAATTCAAATTACAATATCTGCAATAATTTCATAATAAATATGATTGATAATGCTGATTGGAACGGTAAAGTTAATAATAAATCGTTCTTTCGTTACTATATACCGTTTCGGTCACACCTTGGCCATCCTCAGGAGCAAAAGATACTTGGATATTCAAGTTTGAACATATTTTCAAGTGAAATAGTATATTGTGTGGCTAGGGACGAAACAAGACGATTACAGCTGAGGGTGAAAGTTGCTTACCCGAGCGAAGCGAGGGCTGGTAACACCCTCGGCTGCAATCGTGTTTTGTCAAAAGTAAAAGCCGCGATCGTGAGCATGAGCGTTGCGATCGTCTAGTGGAACGTACTCTAAGGCCGGTATTTCAGTCCTCGGTTTATCTTAAGCGAAGCTTAATTGCTTTAGTTACAATTGTTTTAATAATCATTACTATAGAAATGAAGCTACGTTTAAGGTCAACCAAGGACTGAAATACTGGGCCTTAGAATCATTCCGTATGCCGTTTAGAATCATTTCGACGAATCAGAAACTGTTAGTTTGTTGCTACCATGGTTACTTTCTTACAATTCAAGTATTCATTTTTGGTTTTGCATTTGACATTTGATATTTTTTCAAGTTTCTACTGAAATATTGGTGAGTTTCCTAAACCTTGTGAGAGAAGTATAGTCTACAACATGTTTGGAATGACGAATTCCACAATCGCGAACCGTAATCCTCGCCTTCGGCTCGGTTTACAAATTTTTCGCTCGTCCAGAATATAAGCCATTCCAATACTTATTGTAGAATATACTATTCTCGTTAAATACAATCATCTCATCGAGTTATTTTTGGAAGAACAATGTTTATGCATTAAAACAGAAAAATATATTATGTATTAAAATGAACTATAATCGGAATAATTTGAGCGACGCGGCATATAAAAAGAGAAAGGCCAAAAAAGAACAGGAAGTGTTGAAGATAACTTGCAAATTCGTTTGTTTTTGAATTCATGAAAAACGCGTTGATAACACAAATGAAAATTATTCTGAAGAACAAGATGAGCTTTTTCCAATGTTTTGTTTGTGTAAATTTCCAATTTTCAATTAGGTCAAACGATTTGCTCATCAGACTCTTGAAAACTCTTTTTATTAATTTATATCACAAAATGTATACATTGCGAAGTGTGAATGTGTGAAATAGCGATACCAGCGACTCACTAGTAGAACGAAATATTGTCCGTAGCACTAAAACAGTGGGTTTTGTTCTCAACTGGCGGTGCTTTGCATCAAAAGAATGGACAAGCTCCGCCCGCTCAGACCAAGCTCGACATAGAATCTTGAATCCGAGACAATGATAGCAGATCAAACTCAATATGGTGTTTGGTACACCAATAATCATTGTCTCAGACTTGAGATTTCACGTCGAGCGTGATTAGAGCGAGCGGAGTCTGTCCGTAAGTTTGGTGCGAAGTTTCGCCAGTTGAAAGCAGCTGTCAAAATTTAAGTTCATTAAGGAGACGCTAATATCGCATATACACACACAATGTATACATGTAATATTAATATGAATTAATTTTCAAGGTGAACCGACTCAGTCAGTCAACTTTTTTCATTAATTTTCATCAAAATCGGAGATAAGTAGTGCATCGATAGTTTGACCTTCAATTAATGTATTTTCCACTAGTTGGGTACTATTTTCACTATTTGAATTAAATATGAGATTCAGATTATTTCAAATATTTGAATTGTTGGATTCGTTTTGTTTATTATCTTTTACCGTATACTTCCTAGCGCACAAGTTTTGATGTAAAAGTTGAACAACAAACAATTTCGATAGCATCGTTTTTTCTCAATAAAAATTGCGGCTCAAATAAAAATGGCGAATGAGGGGCGGCAGGTTCACTACTGCCCAGTGGCGGCAAGAATGGTAAATCCGGCTCTGGGTACCAGCACTGGTAGTTATCATCATTTATCAAATAGTAAGGTTATTTTCAATTCAACGTTATCTATAGTCAAAAGTTGCTTTATTGAGACATAAATAAAAATGTTGATAATTTTTTTGCAAGCAATTTAGGCATGGTCACTCTTTATCGAATTTCAGAAAAACATAAATACAAGGCTATAAATTGCATGAAATTAATTATTCACAACCCGTAGAATATTTCCTTACGTTCGAAAAAAGTACATACCGTCATCAGGAAAAGTCATTTAGATTAACAAATTTGGCCGATGGCGTTTCTTTTAGTTTGAGTTTTAAATCCTTCCTGTGAGAAATGCACTGGCCACGCTTTCAAGACATCGACCAAAATTAATTTCAATCATAATGAGATTTTTCTTACCAGATTCATTCCAAGCTCCTTCGATTTGGTATGAAGATGATGCTATGCCAAACAAGAAATCCTTGGGAAATTTCCTTTCATCAGCTGATACCAAACATAGTCTAATGAAAAATAAAAAAATTGCAGATATATTATCATTTATAAGCATTTTTCAGGAAAGAGTCCTAATGGAATGGTTGATGAATAACTGAATAATTAATGCATAATTTTTTTGGAACTTGGCTTATTTATACTTAAGATTGTACACACTCATAACTGTATAGATATTACCTGGCATACTAGAAAGAAATTTACTAGAGATAAAAATAATTTTGTAATCTATATTGAGAATTTTAAAAAAATAGTTATTACATAATTTATGTTCGATAAGTTTAAAAAAATTATATTATATATATTTCATATATATATATTCCATACAGAAATGACATCCTGTTGAACTTCAAGCTAATCTCCGAAAAGGTCTACGGCAGATAATTGAGGTGCGTCCGCACTTCTTAATAAGGGTAGCAAGCAGCTCTACTCAGCTAGCACAATTAAGATCAGTGAAAATAAATTCTGTACTGTGTTACTGTGTAAATAATAAATAATTTTGGTGATAGTGTCGATTAAAAAAAAATTATTTGCTAGTGAATTTTTAGTTACATTATTATATATATATATATATTATACTTACTCAGCAAGTAATAATATTATTTCTGATATTTTAGACATTATCCTTGTAAATTTTCACAAAACCTGGAATCACAAAATAATACTTTACTTATTAATTGTTGTTTAAAAAAATTATTGGCAGTTTTTAATTGCACATCCAGCACGACGGTGTGTAATCTATTATTGATTCGTGCGCCAGCCTCGAGTAATTTTCATGAAATCAACTTATAATCCATATTTTTTTGAGGAAAAGATCTTCCTCTAAATTATATCATTCCTAATTTTTTTTAATATTTATTTTGACTATGCTACTGCAAATCTTGATCGGTTTTGGTGTTTTGATAATAGTTAAATTTTCATAAACAATAGATTTCCATTAAGATTTCTGTTCACTAATAAAAAAGAAACAGAATACCGTTACTTTTAAAAATAAAAAAATTGCCAATATTTTCTTGACGATTAGTTATTTAAGATTATTGTTAACATTATGTGTCTGAACACGAGTTTATTGTCTAATAGTTTATACAAAATAATATTTTACCAGGTTCACCAACGCACTATCACATACTCACTCCGACAGGTAATCATACATATTATATTCTCTCCCCTCCTTATTTTGTCATATATGCACTC
This sequence comes from Dromius quadrimaculatus, assembly GCA_963989225.1. NCBI lineage: Eukaryota > Metazoa > Arthropoda > Insecta > Coleoptera > Carabidae > Dromius > Dromius quadrimaculatus. The sequence continues at coordinate 5,258,339 of OZ022334.1, read as the reverse complement.
GAGTTTAGTACATTATATCGTAATCATATGTTATAAATTGTAAAACACGCCGTATGACAACAAAAATCCACTTCCGGAAGCATATTTATATTCACTTCGCGTAAATGCCAACAGTTGCTTTGTTACATTTTTTTTCCCTGAGTCTTCAAATCATTACCCTTCCAAAATTTATTCCGATTTTTTTAAATTCGAGAAACAGCTGACATATTTCATCAGAAATCTCTAAATGATTGTCGTGATGAAGTATCCAAAAAATTAGGCTGTTCCCTTTGTATACAGGAATACGTGAATCCTTCAGAACTTCGGATTTATACTTTGTTTACTGTTCAAAAAAAGCATTACTTTAATGGTCTCCCATTGACCGGATTTGAATTCTTGTCTTATTGCCACATACTATTCCTGCCTCACATCACTGGCGCGAGCGATCTGTTAATATGCAGTTTTGTTATAAAATACAGTATTTCTCTTTGATGGAAATAACTTTAAGAAATTATTGTTAATAGTGATATTACTATTTATTAATTCTTTGCGATAAGTTTTGCCGATAATGATGAGTCAAGCTGATAAAATCGCGTAGAAATATTCGTAAATAGAACTGTCCATACACTAAGAATCAGAAAGGATTAATTTAGGTTTTATGATCATTTATTGAACCTTACTTTGACCCACATTTCCAAAAAGTCAATTTATATTTTCTATACAGCTTTAATTTACAAAAGAAAACAAATGAGAGAACATGAGATATCCAATATATAGCCAATTGTTATGTCACTCAATTAATATCAAAAAATCTGAACCTTAATTACGGACCTATAATAAAAAACCAGGTCGTTAGGCACAATGAATAGTTGATCAAGAATAAAATTCTATTTGGTCGTTTAATTTGCTAACAAAATTGAATGTTTTAGTCAAGATTTCAACCTGTATCAAAAAATTAGCCGTATTTCTTCAGACTATGATTCGTAATCAAAGTAGTCGTCGTAAACATGATTTCTTTGTCGTACATCACTTTCTAAAGTTTACTGGTTTCGGTGAACCCCAAATCCATTTTCTTGGACTCCCACTTACAACTTGTGAACCCCCAATTTTTTTGGACCCAGGGAGACGTGGACCCCTTTAGGAATAATTGATTTTTAGAAGAATCATCTTTCTTTGGTCATTATTTGTTACTCTCATGAAACGACAATCCTCTAAGAGCCGTTTTACACTATCACATTCATGACGATTTTTGGTACAATTTAAATTGGTTAGTATCATATAGCAAATTATCTGATATATTGGATGGGCTCAGAAGTGTGTTGGGAAAATAGAACATGCTCTATTTTTCAACCAATCTGCTAGCTAATTTGGCTGCGAGCATGCGCAGTGCGCATATACATAGTTCATGTTAAAGAACTGCCAACAGTAAATGTGTTTTTTGTAGTTATTTAGTATATTCGTAGATTATTTTTTTATGCGTCTGGATTTTGAAGCAGAAGTTCTCCTTCGTCTTTTCGGCGTAACCATTTCTCTTGCAATACTTTTTCGGTTCTTTTTATGGTGATTAGTGATATATCTGCAGTTGTCACTTAATATTCAGGGCAATGGACAACTGCGTCAGATCAAGTATAAATTTTTTATCATGTTGGACTTCTGCGTCAACTGTACCAAAGGATTAATTCTTAATAAACGCGGAACATGAACCTCAGTTGCTTTCCCATTATCTTAATTCTAATTCGAAACTAATGAAATTTGCTTGAATTTGCTCAAATTCTCAGGAATCATGATTGGACAAATCAATATTTAGAAAATTGAAATCATACGTCGAAGAAACATAGCAAATGTACTTATATTATACAGAACGCCTTGTTCTGATTTTTCTTTGCCGCCTGCTTGAAATAGTGAACTTTCTCTGAAAACACCATTCCTACCTAACAACTTGAAAGAATGATAATTAATTTTCAATAATATAGTTTTTTTTTTTCGTAACTCAAATCAGATTATGGATAGATCTGTTTCATAGAGCTCAAAATCTATATAAAATATGCAAATTATATGCCACTGTATCCTTGAAATGTCGGTAATGTGGTTACCAAAATAAATAAATTTATACTAACTTTACTCTGTGAAGATAGTTTTGATCATAATGTGAACTTTTGCAAGTCACGTGACGGTCAGTCATTATTGATCACTCTGTACTTCTATCAATATCAAGATGAAGACCCAAGATTTTGTTCGAAATTTTGACTTCTTTTTGCAATAAAAAGTATGACCGTATATCAAATAGAATTTTGTTCCTTATAATAATGAAATTACCCAATGAACTCATTATATTTTATTTTTTCAACAATGTAGAAAATATAGCAAAACGTGTAACTTATTCTATAACTCTCCTTTTTCATGTCCTGGCTCATACTCATGGTGGTCAGGACTCCTTGTTGCTATGACCTTTTTGTAGTACTTCACTGAGGATTTAGGAGTACGTTCTCTACCTGGACTTTTGAAGTCAACCATGTGCATTCCAAAGTGCAATCTGCAAAAAATATGCAATATAAGTATGCAACAAAAATTTAACTGATAATAGCAACAATATTTCTTAAGAATTTTTTTTTGAATTCTCATTTTTTTTAATGGGACAATATTCTGTCAGCTCATTTACTCATTGAACTATTCTGTAACCATACTTACGTGTATCCAGAATTCCACTCATAGTTATCCGTAAGACTCCATGCAGTGTATCCTATGACATTGCAACCATCTTCTTGAATTGCGTCAAGAACAGCACCAAGATAGCCCTGAAATATATTCCTTATGAGAATAATAGATCCTAAAAGTGTTAGAAAAATCTCAATTCAAAATCGGAAGACAAAAAACATAAAGCAATGTGATAAATGGTGTGTGAAGATCATTTGTATATAAACTAAAATATACTTGAGAGAGAAATATCGTGAAGTGTTATTTGCTTGATTTAGATTCATAATTTATTAACCTTGTAATATTTTATTCTTATCTTATCATGAGCATGAACTTCGGTATCCCCCACTCCATTTTCTGTGATTATTACTGGCGGATTATCATACTCTTTCTTAATCCAATTCAAAAGTTTTATTAGTCCCCATGGTACGATTTTAATCCAATATGTTTGCGTTGGCTCCCAATCTTCAGGAAAGTCTAAAGACACTCCTGTATCTGGAGGATAGAAAATATTGTCTGTTTGTGGATTATCGGTGGCTTCCACTGCGAGAGACGAATAATGATTCAATCCAAAAAAGTCGTACGTTCCTCTAATCATATTAATTTCATCTTTGCTGAAAGGAATTAGTCGAGAACGGGCGAAGTTGTCAGCCGCACTGGCTTCTTGAATTCTTTGTTTTACTGGTAGAGGCCAATCGCCGGTTTTGGAAAAGATTGGATGAGCGAAGGTGCCAAACTAGAAAGTATAGTAGAATTAATGGATATTCAAATGTTTTTCGAGATAATTATACCTACAAATAATTGTAAAATTAGTTCCGCTCCTTCGACATCTTCAGTTTTTTGGGTTTTTGGTTCGAACCAGAATGAATCGATAGCAATACCAATTTTACCTGGAACAATTTTCTTTCAAGCTAAAATATTTTCTTCTCTATCTATTAACCTCTGGACAATTTGATTTCAAGATTTTGGAATAATTCCTCACCATTTTGTGCAGGCCTGAATTCTTTATCATAAATATGGTAGGCCTTAGCATGTGCCAAAAGAATCGTATAAGCACACATATATTTCCCAACTCCCATAGTTCGATACCCTGGCGCAAATATTCCGTTTTCATATCCACTATAACAAACATGATATGGTTCATTGATAGTTAGCCACATTTTCACCCGATCTCCAAAGTTCTCAAAAGCAACACGAGCAAAATCAGCGAAAATATCTGCAAGAAAAGGGTTGGGCCAGCCCCCAATTTCTTGAAGTTGTTGCGGAAGATCCCAGTGGTAGAGTGTTACCATTGGTTGGATTCCATTTGCAAGTAATTCGTTGATGAGTTCGTTGTAGTAGCGAATTCCATCAGGGTTGATTTTGTTGGAGTAACCATTCGGCAGTATTCGCGGCCAGGACAGCGAAAATCTACGAAAATAAACTTCGACTTAATTTTTCATACAATATTACATCTACGTATTCTTTTGGAATCGTGCAATTAATGAACTAATTAAATTTCCGAAACCGGTCGTTAAATAAAAATAATCAAATGAAAAGAGAGCAAAGTTTAACACTTCATTTATATTATATATTATGTGAATTTTAAAGCAGTAAAATATTTTACTGTATTAACAAAATTATTTATACCTGTAAAAATGAACTCCAAGATTTTTTAGAAGTTTCACATCATCTTTAATTTTATGATAAGAATCACAGGCAATATCTCCATTACTTCCATCTAAAATTCTATCTGGTTCTGAGTGGGCGAACCTGTCCCAAATACTTTCGCCTTTACCTATACAAATAAAATTTACAATTCAAGTTAGCTGGAAGTTTTTTGCAATAAAATGTATGGAGTAATAAATTTCACTGCACTAACATCAGATACATATGTTATTGAATTTGCTTAGATTAAATTCACTTATTAAGGTTAATTTATGAGCCTCGTCCCATTGCTGTTTCATGAATTCTGGGTGGCGTTTCAATCAATGCATATTTCAAAGTGACAGCTGTCATTGTCAAAGTGACAGAGGACGGTTATATGGAATCACTATTTTATTGTGCAATGGCCATGAGTTTTATGTCCAGTTGCTTTTAACAATCGAAACAATTTATTTTAGATCTCTGCTAAGTTTATTTCCCCTAGTCTAGTCAACAAGCTGAAAAACGTGTTAATTCTTGCTACTGCTAATTAAAATACGTACAATGGCTTGTTGAATTCGTTATGATGACTAGAAATATGTGCATAAATGTCAAATCCGCACATAAACAATTGCAAAAGTTATAAACAATTGAAGTTTCCAAAGAAAAGGAGTCTACTTTTTTTGAAAATTTCTCGAAGACTATTGTTTCTATGAAAATTTAACAAACAGATTCTTGAAGAGGAGAAAAATGTTGACTCTCGTAACTTGACCTCCATTGTTAATACTTTTTATTTGATGTTGAAAATAGGGTTCCGCGAGGTGCTGTTACGCTGCCTTGAAACCGACCGCTACTTAAGGACGTTCACTCGGCGAGAGAGTGACAGAAAGATTCGTGCGAGAGAGAGAGAGTGTGCGTAGTTTGATGCGGCAACATAGCTTTACATGGACAGACGTAATCTGTGCCTGTGTGAGTTGAGAGACCATAAGACGCGCAGAGCGATTCCGCAACGTTGCAACCTCTCTCTCATGTCTCTTTCTCCCAGCGTAAAACTGTGGTGTTTACATTTTTATTATGGCTGTTTCTTGATAATGAATATGGAAAGGTGGAATATTTTGAATGGTAAATTTTCCTCACATTCTATTCTATATTATATTGTTTTTTCAGAGATATGTAAAGAAAACTTCTTTTGATATTAGTAAAAATGTTCATTTTTACGATGCATATCCTATACCTCCCATGTTAAAGTCGCCAAATTTAACAACAAATTTCCCTGAATTTTGCATGGATAGCGATATTTTGAAAAATATTACTGTATAGAGGGCATTTTCATTCACACAATTTTTCAATTTGAGGAAAATCAGAAGAAAATCGATTTAACCAGTGAACGTCCTTAAACATCTGAAAAAACTGAAATCAATGATTATGTTAAAGTTGTTTATTACCTAAAAACAATGATAATTGAATTTTAATTAAAAAAATTTGTGACCTCTTTTTTGCATTTTCAAATTATTTTGTTGCTTAAATTAGTCGTAACTAATAGATAATAACAATTGGAAATACCGCATGCTGATAACTTCATTATAGTTACCGAAAGGTCTATACGACATTTGTTTAACAATTATCGAGCTTAAAACGTAAATGAGAGCTGAAAAAAATTCATTACTTAACAACAGCTTCGTTTGATAACAAATGAACAGGTTTCTAGATGACACCATAATTTTTTCAAATTTTTAAATTGATATTTAACACATGTAAGAATAGTTTTTGTAACTAGCGGTTGGTTTCAAAGCAACATCAAATAAAAAGTAATAACAATGGAGATTGGAGGTCAAGTTCCGGGAATCAACATTTTTCTCGTAAATTTTTTCTTTTCCAAGAATCTGTTTCTAAAATTCCTCTAGCACTAATAGTCTTCGAATAATTTTCAAAAAAATGGACCTCTTTTCTTTGAAATCTTCAATTGTTTATAACTTTTGCAATTATTTATGTGCGGGTTTGAAACTTTTGCACATTTTTTTAAACATCATAACGAGTTCAACGAGCTATCGCACGTACTTTAATTCGCAGTAGCAAGAATTGACACGTTTTTCAACTTGTTTACTAGACTACCCGGGAGCTTTAAATTGATGCCAAACTAGACATCACTTAAATAATTCTTAAAGAACAATTGACAATCGTTTGAATATCATTTTTGACACATCTACTGGAATTATTTCCGCAGGAGCTTTGATTTTTCTGCTCATTTTTCAGAAAAATATAATGCATTTCATAATAACTCGGATTTTGATAATAACAAATAAACTGCTTATAATTTTGATTTTTTTTTTTTTAAATTGTGGTTCCCTGGATTAAATTATGAATCAGTTTAAGGAGGCTTAAATTGATCCAATCAAAGGCAATTTTCCAAAAAATTTTGAAAGTGGTCCATTAATTCATGGTCTTTTTATATTTGGACGTTTCGAATGATTAAATTATCGTCCATCATCAGCTGTTAATAGAACAAAATATGTAAATAAACTACTGCAAAATCAACATCACAAACTTACCACTTGATCAGTGGAGTGATGACAAGTGGTAAGTTTGTGATGTTTTTGCCGTAGTCTATTTTCATATTTTGTTCGATTAACAGCTGATGATGGACAATAATTTGATTGTTCGAAACGTCCAAATATAAAAAAAAACATTAAATAAAGGACCATTTTCAATTTTTTTTCGAAAATTGCTTTTGATTGATCCTTAAGCCTCCTTAAACTGATCCATGGTTTTGATAAATGTTTTGAGTAAATATTGTTCCAATTATTCACGAATCAATTTCAATTATTGCACTCTGTCGAGAAAATTTAACAGCTTAAGAAAAATTGTTGAAATTTTTTCCTACCACTTTCATTCCAAGCTCCCTCGATTTGATATGAAGACGATGCTACACCAAACAAGAAATCCTTGGGGAATTTTTTTTCGTGTGCTGATATCAAGCATAGTCTATCCAAAAATAAACAAATGGCAAATAAATTATCATCAATTAACATTGATATAGTTATCGCATAACAAGGTCAAATAATATTATAAAATCTGTAAATTGTAATAAAAAATTAAAATGATGAAAATAGTTAATAATGAAGTCACTAAATAACTGAAGTGTAGAAAAATTGACAAATAAAATTCATAAAAAATCCAAGCCGCTGTTTTTTGACGTCAAGTGACTGTATTAATTGTTTCATGTCAATCAATTTTTCCAAATACATTGAGTTGAAACATTGAGAAAGATTTCAGTCGAATATTGCCTTCAGGCTAATCGCCCTCCGCCTCCGGTGTTGAGCGGTTTTCGAAGTTATTGTGATTATTACAGTTGAAATAAACTACTTTCTAATATCAAAAATAAATCCTTTGGTCACTCATTATTAATTATCACATCCATAATTATTGGTGGAAATCTATTTTTATATTTATTTATTTGCTAGTACTTACCCTGTAAGAACCAACGTAAGTTTTTGCATTTTAAACATTATATATAATAACATTCAACTTCACTATATTCATAAAATCACATAATAATACTTTTATGTTGTATCTTTATTCATTTATTTAGTTTTATCTAATCTAATCTGATGGTTAAAAAATATAGAACTTAGACAAGTTTCACATTTCTGTTTACTAGGAGAAGGAAAACAGAATACTGTTTCTCTCAGAAGTATTTTTTAACCTTGTAGTGTGGAATGGCGATGAATAATTTAGTTTATATAGCAATTAATGATGCTTGATTTTGATTGGATGATTATTTTTAGCACCGTCTTAGCCGCTGAATTGGTACTTGTCCTCATATAATAGATATGACACAATAAATATTACTATAAAATATATATTATATATTCATATACTTTTCTTTTAACTCGATTATTTTATATATCACCGAAATATATTTCAAACAAAGTTTATTCATCAATTATTAATGATATACAATTTTATAATTTTCAATGAAATATTTATTTTACATGAATAATTCCTGTACTAATAATTTTAAAACTATAACGAATCAAAACTTTCTTGAAGTGAAACGAAATATCCTTAAAAATTTGCAAGAATATGTAGGTGTTCCATTAAAATCTATAAAATTGGTTATCATTGTGCGAAAATGGAGCACCCTATGGAAAATCTTATACAGCAAAAATGTGAGTAATTTTATGGTAAATTAATTCTGTTTGAAAAATATTTTGAAATATTCCAGTAATATTTGAAATAATTGAGGTATAGAAAAACGTGTGTGTACAACGTTTTGTTTATCTTTTGAAATGTATTTATTGCAATGATTAATTTCATATTTATCGTAATGTTTTGCAAACATATTTATTAACTGGGACTCAAATGCACATTGACTGCTTATAAAATTCTTCAAAATTAATCTGAGATAAAATTCTAGTATGAATTCTCAAACTTAAATACCCTAAAGAAGGCTTAATCCAATAGAATAATTTATTTTGACAAATGTGAGTTTCCAACTCCTTAAAATAAATTCTGATAAAATAATTTTGTTAATAATTACCAAAAAAGTTTTAACTTTATGAAAATAGCGAATTCGCAGGCATGTATATGATGAAGTTTATAGATTAATTTATAAATGAAGCATCTAATAGGAAAGTATGAATGTGTATCAAAATAAATGTAGAACTTAAATTCGTTTAACATTTCACCTTTTTCTTCTAATGAATCTTTGAATAATTTCCTCTCAATGTGAGAATAACAGTTAGTTTAGTCTACGTTTACAGATGGCAGCCTAGATTTTAACTCTTTTTCCCAAATGTTATCTGTGAAAGTGCAATGAACTTGCAGCTAATTTGTGAGAAATGTACTATCTGAAAAAATACGTGAAATAAGTGAGAATTATTTTTGAAAAATATACGTAGTTTTAAATGGACTATCAAATAGGTGTATCAAATTTTTCGTCCCCTGAAATTAAGGATGGTAGTGTATTGTTTCTCGAAAACTATGAACTCGGGAGAAAATTTTTTAATGGGATTCTGTACGACATCGAAATTTATGTAACTTTTATTGCAATCGTTTTGTTCTTAAGTCCTTACTTCCCGAGATAATCGCTAATCAATCCCTTGACGGAACTCTTTTCACATCTGCTCCCCTAATACAAATTTTGGCTTTTTCGAGTACACAAAAATTATTCGCAAAATTGTGGGAAAATTTAATTACATCACTGTACGCAGCTATAAAAGGATGAATAAAATTTTCTCACAGCCCTTAAACTAAGGGTAGTAGTATCTTGTTTCTCAAAAATTATGAGCCCTGGAGTAATCTTTTTAGTTGGATCCTGTAGGACATCGAAAGTTATGTAACTTTTATAAAAAACATTTAGTCCTAAAGCTCTTAGTTTCCGAGATTATCGCAAATGAATCCCTTAACGGAACTCTTTTCACCTCTGCTTCTCTAATACAAATTTTGGATTTTTCAAGCACAAAAATCCATCACAAAATTGTCGAGTGTTTTCTTGATTTATTCCCAAACTAAAGCTCTTAGGGTGTGTTCTATTACATCCAGGGTTGTTATAAAAACCATTTTTTTAGATTTTGACCAGGGCACTGGTCCACCACCACAACCACAATTTTTTTTTTAATGTTTCCTTTTACTTCTCTTTATTATATCTACATATTTTATATCATTTTATTCTTTTATTCAGTCAGAATATAAAATAATAATAGCTATATGTGTTTAAAAAATATTTAGTAAATTTATTTTATTTTTCAAATTCTAATCAGTTTGAGTTTCCTTATGACAACAAAATCATTGCAAAGTAAATTTTATTTATTCTGGAAGTAAAATACTCTGCCCTTTATAAAACCGAGCATAAGGAAATTTTCTAACTCATAAACTATTAGATAAATATGAAACTAAATTTTATTTTTAAAAGCTTAATTGAATTTTATAAAATTGTCAAGAAGCTATCAATGGTAACTAATAAATGAATAATACAAGGAACTCATGTGTAGATAAAAAAGATCTACTTTCGTTTATTATATTGTGCAAATCGAGTACTTTTTCTTCAGATGTTAGGAAAAAGCATATTTCGTTTAATGTCTGAAACCAGCAATTTCGTTCATAATATAAAAGCAAGATTTAAAATAAGGGTTTAGTCACTTATCATATAGTCGTCGTTGTTGTTGTTTTATCAATATTTCAATAAAAACCACCGGTCAAAATCGGATAAAATCCAGGACGGTTTAAACCGGTTTAAACCAATGGTTTTAACCATCCTGGTTTTAACCGAACCACCCTGATTACATCACTGTATCGTGTTACCTTGAGTAATCTTTTCAATTGGATCCTGTAGGACATCGAAAGTTATGTTCTTTTATAAAAACATTTGGTCCTAAGGTCCTTAGTTTCCGAGGTAATCACAAATGAATCCCTTGGAAGAACTCTTCCCTAATACAAATTTTTAATTTTTCGAGCACAAAATTTGAGAAGTCGAGAAGTGTTTTTTTTATTTATGGTGCGATTCTGGAGTTTTCTACAGCACTACAGAATTGTAAATCTGAACAAAATCACATCATTTCTTTGTCAAATGACGCTAAATGTATTTGTCAACAAAAATTGTTGCGATTTTGTTCAGATTTATAGTTCTGTAGCTTCAGAGGCGTCTCAACCGGGGGTGCAAGAGGTGCACGGCACCCCGGCGCCATGTCCTTGAAGGCGGGAGGATCAATTTCTTCAACAAAATATTTCATTTGAACTAATCCACAATCAACACCCCATAATCCACCATTCTTTTTGGATTGGGATTAAAATTGTGGATTTTGGATTGGGATTAGGATTTTGGATTGGGATTAGGATTCTGGATTGGGATTGGGTTTTTTGGATTTTGGATTGGGATTGTGGATTTTGGATTGGGATTGGGTTTCTGGATTTTGAATTTTGGATTGGGATTGGGATTGGGATTGTGGGTTTTTGATTGGGATTGTGGATTTTCGATTGGGATTGGGGTTGTAGAATTTGGGATTGTGATTGGGTTTCAGGATTTTGGATTGGGATTGGGATTAGGATTGGGGTTTTTTGATTGGGACTGGGATTGTGGATTTTTGATTGGGATTGACTGATTGAGGTTGTGGATTTTGGATTAAGATTGTGGACTTTGGATTTTGAATTGGGATTGAAATTGTGGGTTATGAATTGGGATTGGGATTAAAATTGTGTATTTTTGATTGGGATTGTGATTGTGGATTATTAATTGGGAATAGGATTAAAATTGTGGATTGTGGGTTGGGATTGAAATCGTGTATTGGGATTCAAATAGTGGATTAGGACTAAAATTGTGAATTGTGGTTTGAGATTGAAATTATTGATTGTGGATTGGGATTAAAATTTTGGAATGTGAATAGGGATCAAAATTGTGAATTACGGATTATGGATTGCAGATTGAGATTGATATTGTGGATTGAGATTCAAATTGTGGATTGTGGATTAGGATTGAAATTGTGTATTGGGATTCAAATTGTGGATTGTTGATTGCGATTAAAATTATGGATTGTGGATTGGGATTAAAATCTATAAAAAAGAGAAGTACGATGAAGAGAGTCTGGTAGGAGGAGAGGGGCGCAATTTATATATCTTTGCACCCCGGTGGTAAGTAGGCTAGAGCCGCCTCTGTGTAGCTGGCTTTATCTGAGTTGGGCATTGTACCTGAGATAATCCCTTACAACCGAAATGGTACGCGTAATAAGCTCTTCTAGTTGGGCATTTCTCTACCTGTATTTTTCTGTATATAAGAAGTAAGTTCGAACTGCTTTTATTTCTATTCCATCAAATTTTAATTATCATACGAGACTCTAAAGTTATGATACTATTAATTTCTTTCAAACACCAAGCGAATCAGCTTGGATGGTTTTTCGGTAAAGTCGGAGACTGCTTTTCTTTCGACAATATTACTTAGCGCCTGCTGTTCAATGTTTAATTCTTCTTCGTGATTATGAACCAAGTCACTGTTTATTATTTTAAACTCGCGATTCGTATATACTTCAGCGGTACATCGATAATTTTTATTTGTACAACACCATTTCATTCTGTCGTTTGTTGTCGAAGATACGCAAAATTTAAAATTGTCAATAAATAGCAATTCTTTCCCCTTTTCACTAACTATATGATTTATTTCCATGATCACTGAATATTAAATAACTGATGAAACAAAAATATTATATTTTCTTCACTTTCATTTGTTGATGAATGCAATTTTTCCTAGAACTTTTTAACTCTTAAAGCTATACATACAAATCACCAAACAGTACATAGTATTAGGAGTAGGCGAAGTTAAAAACTAAATGTTATGGAAAATGTAAAATGTATAAATATTTTGCAAACATAACCATACAGTCATGGAGGCGGATAGAAACTTGACACAGGTAAATCCGATATCTGCATTGTAAGGGATTAAAATGCCCAACTGGAATACTCAGATTAAGGTACTCTCTACCGAATGCCCAACTACTGGATCTCAAGTTAAATAAATCCGGTTTAAATTGGATTGATAGTAAGTCATTCAAACAGAATAATTATTCAAATAATACAAGGATATATAAAAATTGAGATTTATGTGCTTCCTTTTCCAATTCTGAAAATCTCACCTCTTCCTTAAAATTTAATTATGTCCTGAAAGAGAATATAAAGTAAATTTGTTGAAATAAAATGTAATCTATCCAATTCTACAGAACAATTTGAATTATATTTCTAATTAATTTCCACAAAGCACCCTATGCTTTTTGGCTACTCATTGAATATTAAAAAGTAAATTACATCATTTTGTTCTTTTTTGTACGTTATTGACAAAAGCGTGTAGATAGTAATTTAGAATATGATTCTCATTAAAAGATTTGCTGTTTGTTTTTGTCACAATAAAAATGTTTTAAAGACAGATATTAATTTTTATTACAGCTTTGTATCACGTTGCGGCCCAGAAATTGGAAATACTTCCCACCCAGCCAGAACAAACAAAGCCCATCGGAAAACCTCTTCTACTTACGTGCAGATCAGACCAAGCTGACCCAAATTCAATTACGGATATACAATGGCTGGACAACAAAGGCAGAATAGTCGAAAAATTAGAGTAAGCTTTAAAAATAATCCTGTAGCATTTTTGCATGTAAAATATTTAATTCATGTAGATATGGCAAAAGGAATCCACCAATGTACACCGAAGTCCTACCCGATTCAGGTGTTACTCTTTTTATAACAGCCCTGACAGAAGGGATGGCTGGGGAGTACACCTGCACCGCAAACCATGCCAACACAGAAGCTTTAAAAGCTTCTGTTCTTGTTCGAACAATATGTAAGTCATCTTTTTCTCAATTATGTAATAATTTATTACATAATAATTATTATAGATCCAATCAAGTGGGTGGACGCTCCCGAAAAGCAATACCCAAAAATAAATGCAGACTTCAACATTAAATGCGAAGTAACAGCAGACCCTTCGCCAACAGTAGACTGGTTAAAAGATGGTAAAATAATCACTACTAACGACAAATATGTGATCCACCAGAAGAGCTTATTAATCCGCAATGTCCAAGAATCGGATGATGGTATTTACGCGTGCAGGGCTGCAGTTTTAACAACAGGAGAATTAGACACAAGATACATTCGAGTCGAAGTTCAAATTCCTCCGCAAATCGATGCCATTGACGATGTGCAAATAATAGAAGGTGAACAAGCTTCTGTAGAATGTAGAGCAAAGGGAAAACCGCCACCAAGTTACACATGGATCAAGAAAAATACGAAAGAAGATCTTTCAAAAACTCCCAGATTTTCTGTTAACAAGCAAACAGGATTATTAGTGATTAATAAAGTTGAAAATGTCGACCATTCTGCATACGAATGTGTAGCTAATAATAACGCTGGTACAACCACAGCGACTGTCAAAATAAACGTTTTAGTCAAACCCAAAATCTTTGAATTTATCAACATTACAGCAGCTGCTGGAAAGAAAGCTACACTTGTTTGTAAAGTTTACGGCAGACCTCCCCCAAAAGTCTATTTCCGCAAATTTGGCTCCCAAAATTATTTTGTCATCGGACCTCAACCTGATAATAAAGATAATACTTATGACTACAATATTAATGAACCAAAAGATGAAACCTACGGTATTTTAACTTTTACAAAATTAAATCGAACTGATGATGGTTTGTATGAGTGCATGGCCGAAAATACAGCTGGAAAAACTTGGAAAAATGGTCATATAGCTGTGGAGTTCCCTCCAACTTTCGAAAAGTTCAAAAATCAGCCTCCAGTTTTCACATGGGCAGATAAACCTGGCAATTTAACTTGTCTTGCGGAAGCTATTCCAAATGCTACTTACGAATGGAGACTAAATGAATTTGAAATTAAAGAAAGTAATGTTTTCAAGATACAAAATTGGACTAAACAGTCGAATCTTATCGTCAGACCTGGAATCGATAATAAAAAGTTTTATACTCAGTATAAATGTATTGCCAGAAATATTCACGGTAGTGCAATCAAATATATTGAACTCAGAGAAGCACATTTGCCGGATTTAGTTCAACAAGCTACTGTCAGTAGTTTGACAGCAACTACTGTTCAGTTTGAAATAATTGGTCCAGCAGCAAGAGATAATTTACCTGTCAAAGCATTTATTGCTCAATTTAAAGAAGAAAGACAAGCACAGTGGATGTACAACAGGACATGGTCAATCGGTAATTAATAAACTCACAATTTTTTTTCATTTACCAATTTACAAATGTTTCAGATTCTCCGTACATTCTCGAAAATCTCGAACCGGAAAGAACCTACATATTCCAATTTGCTGCATTTAATGAGGTAGGACTAGGTCCATGGGGAGCAAAAGCATTTGTTACAATGTCCCGAAGATCGGCGCCTAATGAACCAGCGATTCTAAGCCAGCCAATCGAGGGTATCGTCAATTCTCCTTATCCTGATTCGTTTGACCTCCGGTGGAAAATTCCTGCGGACAACGGGGAGCCCATTGGGATATATGAAATTAAATTTTGTCCGGTGAGTACCTCAATCTTTTTCAATTAAAAAAAAATCATCAACTTGATAAATGAAAAAAACAATTTTCAACTTATTAGTATTAATCAGGAATCGTCTTACTTTCACCAACAATCGTTCAAAAATTAAGGTCACTTTTGCAGTTGCTCATGGGCGTGGCTAAAATTCATTATTTTGCTCAATCATCAGACTTTGAACTTTACTGCAGATTTAAGGGAGGCGCCACTTTTAGTCCAGAGAAATAAGCAAAAATAAGGTTTTTTTAGAAGTCAGCAAGATTCTTGGCAGAGTTAGCTTTTGAGATACTATTTAATGTATCAATATCTCATCCAAAATTTGAATTTAACTTAAAAAAACGTTTCGTAATTAAATTTTCTACGACATCTATTTTCCACAATTGATGCGAGTATAAAAATCAGACAAAAATCTGTTTATAATATAGAGAATATAGAGAATTTAGAGAATAATGAAAATTGAGAGAATGAAGTGAATAATTTATGGAGTTAAGAACACTGGAGAATTCAGAAAATAAACAGAATTTAGGAAGGAAAAAACTTTTCAGAACTCATTTTTTAACTAATCTAGTTACTATTTGTACTTTTATTTTTGTTGGCTTGACAATTTTGTTTATTTATTTTCATATTTCTTTACACTTGAAAAAGGCAGCACTTTGCTGTCGAAACGTTGTGTTTCTAATCATTTTTATGTACAGAACTTATCCAAATAAAACATATTTATTGGAATTTAGGAAGTTTAGAAAATATAAAGAATTTAGGGAGGTTTAAAATTGAAAAGAGAATATAGAAAATTTAGAGAATGAATAAAACATAGAAAATTTAGGGAATATAAAGAATTTAGGGAGCTCAGAAAATATAGTGAATATAGATAATTCAAGGAATAAAGAGAATCTAGAAAATCTAAAGAATAGGGAGAATATAGAAAATTAGGAGAATAAAGAGAATTTGAAAGATTAGGGAATAAAGAGAATTTAGAGGATAGAGGTGTAAATAGTTTTAAGAATATAAAGAATCCAGAGAGCTTAGAAAATATGAAAAAATTCAGAAAATAAAGAAAATATAGAGAATTTAGGGAATAAATAGGCTATAAAAAATTTGAATAATGAAAAGAATTTGTTGGATTTAGGGAATAAAGAGAATTTAAAGGATAAAGACATAAGAAGTTTTGAGAATATAGAGAATTTAGAGATCTTAGAGAATATAGAGAATTTAGGAAATAAAAAAATATAGAGGACTTGGGAAAGAATTCATAGAATGAATAGAATATAGGAAATTTAGAGAATATAAAGAATTCAGGGTGCTCAGAAAATATATAGAAAATTTAGGGAATGAAGAGAATTCGGGAATTAAAGGAATTGAGAAAATCTTGAAATTGAAGAGAATATAGAGAATTATCAGGGAATTAAGAGAAAATAAACAATTCAAAGTCAAGAGAGCTCAGAGAATCTAAGGAATAGAGAGAATTTGAAGAACCTAGGGAAGAGCGAGATTTGGATAGCTTAGATTGTTTAGAAAATATGGAGAGTATTGAGAATTAATAGAATATAAAGAGTTCGGAGAATGAAGAGAAAATATGAAATTCAGCTTAGAAAATTTAGAGAATAAGAGAATATAGAGAATTTAGGGAATTAAGAGAATATAGAAAATTTAAAGGATGAAAAGAATTCAGAGAATTCAAGGAATAAGGAGAACTTAGAGAATCAATAGAATATTAAAGTTTATAGAATACAAAAAATTTAGAGTGCTTAAAAATATAGAAAATTTAGTAAAGAGTTCATAGAGAACTTGGGGAATTGAGAGACTATTGAGATTGAAGAAAATCAAGGAAATAAAGAGAATTTAGAGATTTAAGAGAATAGGAAACTTAAAGAATATAAAGAATGTAATGAATAAAAAGAATATAGAAAATTTGGAGAATATGCGGAATTTAGAGAGCCTAAAAAATATATAAAATTTAGATAATGAAGAGAATTTAGGGAATAAAGACAATATAGAGAATAAAGAGGATTAAGGAAACTTGAGAAATAAAGACAATATATAGAATAAAGGGAATTGAGAAAATCTTAAGGATGAGGAAAATATAGAAAATTTAGGGAATAAAGAGAATATTGACAATCTAAAGAGTAAAGATAACTTAGAGAATTCAAGAAATTAAGAGAGTCTTGAGAATATAGAGAATTTAGGTAATGAAGATAATTTAAAGAATGGAGAAAATTAAGAGAATCTAGGGATTAGAGAGAATTTGAAGAACCTATGGCATAGAGAGAATTTGGAAAGTTTAGACAAAACTGAGAGGATAGAGAATATAGTGAGTACAGAGAATAAAGAGAGAAAGGGAAGTTTAGTTTAGAAAATATAGAAGAAAATATAGAGAATCTAGAGAATAAAGAGAGTATAGATAATTCAGAGAATAAAAAAATTCAAAGAGTTTAGGGAATATAGAGAGTTTAAGTGATATGGAGAGTATAGAGAATTTAGACAGTATAAAGAATTCAGAGAATAAAGAAAATTGAAAGAATTAAGAAAATCTTGAAAATGAAAAGAATATAGAGAATTTAGAAAACTAGGAGAATACAATGTAAAGAATGAAGAGAATTTAGATAATCTAGATAATAAAGGGAATTTCGAAAATGTAGGGCATACAAGAACTTGGAGAGTTTAGAAAATATGGAGAGTATAGAGAATCTAGAGAATATAATTAGTTTAGAAAATAAAGAGAATATAGAAAGTTCAGAAAATATAGAGAAACTAGAAAATAAGAGAATATAGATGATTTAGGGAATAAGAAGAATATAGAGAATTTAGAGAATGAAAAGAATTCAGAGAATTCAGGGAATAATGAGATTATAGAGAGTTAAAGAATAAAGAAAATTTAGAGAACTTATGGCCAGTTGCACCGCTCTAACTTAAATTTTAAGCTTCACTTAAACCAAAAATATCGAATTGGAATGATGACAGCAATGTATGTGTCACATTTGATTCTTGAGTTTTGATATGATATTGTTCAGATAAGGGACACTTAAAATTTAAGAGATAGCGGTGCAACTGGCGATTAGAGAATAGGGAGAATTCAGAGAATAAAGAGCATACAGAAAGTTTACACAATATGACAATACAAAGAATTTAGAGACCTTAGAAAATATAGAGAGTTTAGTAAAGAGAATATAGAGAATTAAGAAACTATAGAGAATTTAGTAAAGAGAATATAGAGAATTGAAAGACTATAGAGAATTTAGGGAATAAAAGGAATCAATGAAATAAAGAGAATTTAGAGAATTGAGAGAATATGAAGAGTATAGATTTAGAGAATGTAAAGTATTTAGAGGACAAAGAAAAAATAGAAAGCTGAGAGAATATAAAGAATTTAGAGAGTTCAGAGAATATAGAAGGTTTTTTTATTATTTTTTTTTTTTGTATGAAGGTCAAGCGAGTGAACGGCAACTGGGTGACATCCACAGACGGCTGCAACTCCAAGGAAGTCTTGGGTAACGAGAACCCAGAGTGTCGAATCAGCCCTTTGGACTCTGATACGCACTACAAAATCGAATTACGTGCACAGAATGTCATCGGATACAGCACGCCAGCTGAACTCATTGTGAAAACGGCCCGTGGTGAGCAATACTACCGTTATTACAATAATTGTAGTGTGTGTGTGGAAAACGCGATCCTTATTTCGGGGATTTTTGTTGTGTTACGTTGTATTTTTAGTTAAATTTAGGGTGGTGCATGAGTTGTTGATGGATACACTATCATTCCAAATTCTTGTAGACTCTAGAAATATATCATGAT
The DNA here is from genome assembly GCA_963989225.1 of Dromius quadrimaculatus. Classification (NCBI taxonomy): domain Eukaryota; kingdom Metazoa; phylum Arthropoda; class Insecta; order Coleoptera; family Carabidae; genus Dromius; species Dromius quadrimaculatus. The sequence goes on along the minus strand of OZ022334.1, from coordinate 5,239,218 downwards.
GAGCAACTTAACAAAATATCATGAAATGATAAGTGCCTTAACTGAATATTTCAATTTTTTTTTAAAAGCCAAATTTACGTTAATTGCATTGAATCATCAATTATTTAATTTTCTTTGTATAGTGTGTTCATTTAAACTGTCAGTTTAGTTTATTAAATGAAAAGTTTCAAAAACGCAAAATAGCAATAATTTTAATTTTTGTACACTGGGGTGCCTGTTGTGTGAATGTTTACGTCATGATTTAACGTAAATCGGCTGTTCAAAAATTTCCAAAAAAATTTCGGTGATAATTCAGTCGATTTGCTGTGATTCGGAGCATAAATAACTTTGATTCCTGCATATAGGAAGCGCAAGTATGACCTCTACATCAACTGCTCTTCTTGTATTAATATTATCGTCACAATGTCTGATGGTTTTCACATCTTTATTCACAACGGTGGCGCGAAATTCATGAAAACTGCTTTCACTAGTGCTATAATGAGATTTTTAGGAACTTAAATGTTTATATCATCAACCATATTCAGTATCTTGTATATTGTATCCATATTTCTGTTGAAAACTGATTTGTGTAGTCATACCATTCCATCGTTTTGATTTAAATATTTTCTGAAGGCGCTGATTTTGGGAACACCTGTATATCTCAATTTATAAACAAATATTTGCAAATTCTCTCGTAAACTGTTCAAAAAAATTACTGCATACAGCCCTGACTTTCTCTTTTTCTCGCTTCTTGTTGCCGACAGACGAAAATTTTTCAAATAAACAATATGGAGAATAACGTTTTGCCCAATTTTTGTTGTGGTCACAAATTCCTATAGTTCATATTAAAGACGCTAGAGGATGCGGGAGCTACCAAAAATCCTGTTTTCATTATATATCTTTTTCTCGCTTCCTATTGTCGATAGACAAAAACTTTTCAAACAAAAAATTTAAAGAATAGCGTTTTGCACAATTTTTGTTATTATCACAAATTCTTGTAGTTCATATTAAGGGCGCCAGAGGACGTAGAAGTCACCAAAAATCGTTCTTTTGTTGTTTCGCTCCGCGAAAGTATCTTGTGGAGGTTTAAGGGAAGTAAAAATTATAGAACTCAAAAAGATCTACCAAAATCCGTTCCAATCAAATAATTGCTTTAAATGGTCTGTGAATTACAGCGCTTCAAAGTCCGGTTGGTGTGAAAAATTATGCTCTGCTGCAACTAAAATATTTTATTTCCGCAATACAAAGTCAATTTTGCTTCTGACTTTACTTCAATCTCGGATAGCGCTGAAATATCATTTTCTTTTCTGCAAAACATACAGTAATTAAGGGTGCTAATAAGCAATGTTATGTTTTCCTAATTTATTTACACCCCGAACATCTGATCTAAAAATTTTATATCGTAAATTCATTTTCTCAACAAGCAGAAATTTTTATAAAGAATGACTTTTGGTCATAAAATGAATAATAATTTTTTTTTCTCTCTTGGGGACTCCATCCGCGAACACATTGTATTTTCGAAGCGCTGTAACTCGGAGACTATTTATGATAATCATATAATTCGAACGGATTCTTGTAGATTTTTTTGGGCTCTACTATTTTTATTTAAACATGAATCTCAAAAAATTACTTTCGGGAGGAAATAAAAACGAAAAACGATTTTTGGTACTTTTTGCGCTCTCTGGCGCCGAAAATATGAACTATACGGATTTGTGATTCAAATAAAAAATACGCAGAATGTTATTCTCTATAATTTTTGTCTGAAACTTTTTTATCTAAGGGCCATAATAATTGAGAAAAATTTAATTCTTTTTTGTAAGGTGAAAGTACTGTACTGAAAATGTCTTAATTTTAGTTCTAAAGTCAGCGCCCACGATTATTCTTCCAATTTAAATATATAAATACATCTTTCGAATTTAAGATAACCGTGTTCAATTCTCGTAGCTCGCTTCAAGTCGAGTTGTATCGTACTTTGTAAAAAATAATTTTCTTCAACTTATATTTTTTTGTTGACTTTTTTGACATGCGAGCTTTAAGCATGCATAAATTTTTTAACTTCAGCAGGTATGTAGTTTTTGCATGTTTTTAACGCTTAATCAAGAAGAATATTGATGTTGCAAAATAAATATTTATTGATAAATTTCTGCAGCTGGTCTGTATAATTTTCGCCAGATATATATCATGAATTATTTATGGATAGTAAGTAGTTAAATATAAAATACTCATAAATGTCGAGCAATTTATGAAAGGGGCCCAATTAAGTTGGCAGTCTTTTTGACGATAATTTTAATGCAATTTCGGAATTTTCATTGGTAAGATGAATGTATTTTACTTGATGTTTTAGATTTTTAGGTTTATTCCAACGGATTAGTTATGCTGCGAAGCATGTGCATATTTTAATTAAGATTTTATAAGTTGCTGTTGATGAAACCTTAGCGAAAGCTGCTTAGTTTATTTTTTCATTATCGTTTAGAAACTTGCTTCTGAATAACTTTTGAAAAATAACAATCAAGGATGCAGCTATAATTTTCCGAAATTCTAATGAATTCTAATCATTGGTTTATATTTCAGAAGCACGTTTTTGTTTTTGCCAAATCTAAAAAATTCAGGATGTCTCTCTATTTAGCCGTTGCTTATTATATTTCAGGAGCTAGGATCAATATGTTATGCCGAAAATATTTTTCATGTTTGTTTCGACATGCTGTACACTCAAATCTATCAATAATAACTTACAAATGATTCATTTTATTGATGCAATAATGCCTGGAGTATTCATATGTACATCGCCATTTTAACTTCATTGCATGTGAAACTATCCAAAACATTTTTACATTCGATGAAGAATTATTTCTGAATATGAACAAATAAAACTGTTTGGTTTTTAATTTCTGTATTATATGTTGCTTTGCATGAGAATGAGTGAATGTGCATTGTGTAGCTATTAATTAGATTATGTGTTTAATTAGAATGTAATTCATGTTTATAAATATTAATATGTTTACTGATGAATACTCTCATTGAATTATTCATGTTTCAAAAATGTTTGACCATACAAACATGGCCAAAAGTGTTTATCCATGTAAATATCTGCTAATTGCAAAAATACCAGAAAATATTCAAGAATTTCCATCCACAAAAATTCGTACTCTCGTAAACTCTTAAATTCTAATGTGGTCAACAAATTATTTTTCAATAAAGGAAGCACATAAATAGTGTTATACTAATTCTACACAATATAATAAATACAAGTCATCTTTTGGAAGATTTAGAGAACAATCAAAGGATTTTTGCATTTTAAAATGGTCCTTTATTTCACGATATCGGTGGACAGAACATCATTCAATTGACTTATTTTGTTTTAAAGTATTTGTATTTAATCTAGCCTTATCTACAGTATCGATCTTCTTTTGTTTTTCATTTGTTTCAAGCGTTTGACCAACAGATGGCAGTTTTTTGTAGCAAGCACCTTAAAAACTATTTTTTAAAATAAGCACATGCTCTTCTGGTTCTATATATATAGTAGTTTGGGTACTAGTAATGTTAACCGATTATAACCGAAGATAAAAACCGAGCACCCAATTTCAGAATTTTCAATATTTTCTTTAAATTAATGATGTATTGAAGCTTCAGTATACAAAAATTTATTCGATTATTTTCAATATATTTATATGGATCCATACTTTCATAGTAATCATCAGAAAATTATTTAATAATTTCAGTAAGCATATTGATGAGGTGGAACATTTTGTTATGTAGAATAATTCCATTGTCTTGCTTTTAAATTCTGTCATAGTTTTTTACCTACTTATTGTCTCATTTTAGTTTGTATTTCTTTTAAGTTTCTCTTTATTTCGTAAAAAACAATTGGCCTAATTTATGATACTTATTCGAGTTAAGATAAAAAGGAAAAATAGAAGCCATTTTATTATTATTTTTTGTACTTATTTTTCCGGTATTATAAATTAAGCATTTTGTTATTTTGGCACTAAAGTGTCCCTTTTTGGTAGATATGTTAGTTGTCAATTTACGTACGAAAATGACAATAATATAATTTGAAAAATTCGAATGACAACGATGCAAAATCTACATATTTCAATTTTTTCAAGCTTACTCAAACAACTGTTTTGTGTGTAGAATATAATAATATTAGAACAACGTTGTCAGACCAAATGTTTCAAAATACCCTAAATGCAGCAGTAATTAAGTAATAGATAGAAACTTTAATTTGTTCATGCATAGACTCCCATTTTCACATTAATGGAAAATGTGTACATTTGCATTCATATTAGTATATAATGTCATTTATTAAATTTATCATACATTTTACTCTAATTATTGTAATACATGTGTGTAAAATACAATATTTTTTATTTTGAAAAAGAAGTATATATAAATTAATGTAAATAAACACAGTGGTTAAAATAAATATGTTTGTTGTCCAGATCAAATTATTCATTAGAATAATGACAGAAGCCGTATTGAAACAGCTACTTTATTTCAAATCAATCAAACCCCATCTGTCAAGTATATAACGAATCACGTTAGTATATTTTACCGCGAAATTCAAATTTATTTATTGATAAGACTAGTTTTTCTGCAAAATCTGTACAATACGGTTCTTACATTTATATTATAACTGATTTTTTCCAACTGAAACTTTTTAATAGTTGAAATATTTCAGTTATAAATCGTCCTGTCAGCTTTGTTTTTTTGTAAGTGGCCATTTTGTGGTAATGAGTGATTTTGCTTTGTTTTGTTACGAACTTTTGTGATAAACAATGAATCAAGAAACTTCATTGGTGCTTTCTACAAGATGTAGACAAGTAATGTACGTAGACAATATAACACGTACAGTAGTAGTTGTAGATTAGTCTGTTGCTTCTTCTTTTCTTTTCCTGGGCTTTTACCATGCATGCTCACGTCATCATCATTTAATAATTGTATTCATGTCGATTATAGTACCTATTTGATGTTGAATATGTTTTATCCAGCAAATCAGTTGTACTTGTCATCAAGATTATTAATTTTTAAGAGTTATTTAGTTTAAAAATGTGGAGCTGTTGGCCACCATCACCAAATGTGACGGCTAAGCCTTGCCACCACGACAAGGTCGCTCCACTTCGGCAGGGGGCCCTATCTCAATTCTCGATTGAGATAGAACCACTTTGCACCCTTTTAGCGGGTGCAAAGTACCTCCCTATTACAATCTAATCAAATTACTTCAACTACTACTTCCACAATGAAAAGATTCACTATATTACTATAATATTTGGGAAAATAATTTTTAAATATATTTAACTTAAATTATGCATAGTTTTTCACAGTGGCATGCGGTGACTTTCTGTGATAGGTATGCACAGTTGGTGGTGAGGAAGGGGATATATACATGGCCAACAATACAGCTTATTTTTCTCGCAACAACAAGCAATCCATTTAAATTTTTCATATGTTTTAATTTGGAAATGTTGGCCTTAGATTTTGATATTTTGAGTGAGTTTTATGTCTGACGTTGGTCTTGTTTTCATAATTTCATTTTTCGTTTCGACATCACGACGTGAAAAAAGATTTTCCAGTAGATCACAAATTATAGATCTATTTTCAGTTGTCATTCTACATATGATAATTTCAGAAAAATAAATAATTTAAGAAACGTATAAAATCAGTGTTTACCTAATATTGTTGTCTTAAATAACAAATAACAATATTTCAGCTATTTTAAAACAAACTTATAAAAGGCGTTTGAAAAAGAACACAGCTAAACGTTGAATACTCAGCTCCAGGTGCAGAAAGTCTGTCTGCACCCAGCGAGAGAGAACGAGCGATAGGAGATCGCTAATTTCGGTATGCTTTTGCTCTGTCAGACTCTATTCCTTCACTTTCCTAATACTGACTATGCTAAACAGACCTCGCTCGCCGTGCAGGCGAGATATCTGCACCTCAAGCGTCGACATTCGTTTCAAATATATAGCAGAGTGGCCCGCGAGGCGCGCCCGTATTTCTGGTTGCATAAATAGATAAAATACGCTCTTTCTCTGATTTTATAATGAAAATTTGTGAAACAAAATGAAGTATTCAATAAACCATTATATTAATTTTATTCACGTAATTTTTAATATTTTCATAGGGTGTGCAGTGCACACCCTGCACATATGGACTGCACGCCACTGGTTTTTCAAGTCAACTTTTAATAATCATTGGTATTTTCTCATCTGATGAGTCTTGTAGAACTTGGAGAGTTATCATTACATCAGCTGAGCTTTTTATTCCCACCTAAATCTCCATTTTTTTATATAATAAATCGGAAAGAAACATCTAATGCTTTCAATCCGTAATTTCAAGTCCTCAGAACTTTAATTACTAGTATTTTTCCTTATTCCATCTAAACAATCTCATCTTTTACAACCTCAAGGCGTAAAACTAAAACTACTTCAAGCCCGTTTTTCTTCCACTTAATTCTAAAGCCATTTATGTTTAAAAAATCGTAGGAACCTATCAAGCCACAATTTCAAGACAGCAAGAATAACACCACATCGAACCCATTTCACAAACCATACGTATTTTTATTCCGTTTAAACCTCAAACCATCTTTCATCCAATAAATCACTGATACATCACAATTTCAAAACCATTTTGCACTTATTCGTTTGCAGAAAAACACCTTATAGCTTGTATTTGATGGATTTAAAATTTTAAATCAAAGAAATAATACCGTAACAATTGACATTATGAATGTAAACGAAACATAAAAATTAACAACGATCTTTGCCAATTTTTTTCCAACTATGAGCAAAGATCTGCAGCTCATTGCTAATAGTTTCTGTTACCATTGCAAAGGTCTGCAGCCCATTTCCAGTAGTAACAGTTCTTCAATTGCCCTAATTTCATATTAAACTATAATATAATTATATAGTTTGAAATAAATTTCGCAGTGGCGAGCAGTCCATATGTGCAGAGTGTGCACTGCATACCCTATGAAAATATTAGAAATTACGTAAATAAAATTAATATAATGGTCTATTGAATACTTCATTTTGTTTCACAAATTTTCATTATAAAATCAGAGAAAGAGCGTATTTTATCTATTTATGCAACCAGAAATACGGGCGCGCCTCGCGGGCCACTCTGCTATATATTTGAAACGAATGTCGACGCTTGAGGTGCAGATTTCTCGCCTGCACGGCGAGTGAGGCCTGTTTGGCATAGTCAGTATTAGGAAAGTGAAGGAATAAAGTCTGACAGAGAAAAAGCATACCGAAATTAGCGATCTCCTATCGCTCGTTCTCTCTCGCTGGGTGCAGGCAGACTTTCTGCACCTGGGGCTGAATATTCAACGTTTAGCTGAGTTCTTTTTCAAACGCCTTTTATAAGTTTGTTTTAAAATAGTTGATATATTGTTTGTTATTTAAGACAACAATATTAGGTAAACACTTATTTTATACGTTTCTTAAATTATGTGTTTTTGTGAAATTATCATTTGTAGAATGACAACTGAAAATAGATCTATAATTTGTGATCTACTGGAAAATCCTTTTCCACGTCGTGATGTCGAAACGAAAAATGAAATTATGAAAACAAGACCAACGCCAGACATAAAACTCATTCAAAATATCAAAATTAAAGGCCAGCAGTCCGTGCGACATTTGCAAATTAAAATATATGAAAAATTTAAATGGATTGCTGGTTGTTGCGAGAAAAATAAGCTCTATTGTTGGCCATGTATATATCCTCTTCCTCACCACCGACTGTGCACACCTATCATAGAAAGTCACCGCACCCCACTGAAATTTTGACAAACTTAATCTCAAAGTGAATTCTAAAACTTGATTTCATATATTCTAAGTTAGTTTTTTTCAAATTACTATTTCAAATTTTACTCTTGTAAGATAGTTTCGAGGTATTTAAAATAAGAACTCACAACTTGTTCTTCACATATCTAAAATTTTATCAGCTCGTCTTTATCCCAAGTAACAATTATGACCAAATATGACGTCACATTTTTGGTCATAATCGCGTCAGCAAGACGTCAATGCGTGGAGCTATATGATGTCATAATATGACTTGTTTGATTTCATTTTATGATTTAATGTCGACGTCGTAATATGCCTTATAATTATGACCTAAGTTTGACGTCATATTATGTCTTAAAATAGACGTCACTTCATGATCTTCAACTATGACGTCAGTTCAACATTTTGTTACGTCCAAAAATGACATCAATTTATGACCTCAATTTAACTTGAAATGTGACGTCGATTCCACGTCTTCTGACGTCGAAATATCAGTTTATGACTTCATTATGACCAAAATCTGACGTCACATACTGGTCGGCGGTCAATCATTCCTACTTGGGTTGCGTATCGTTCAAATAAATTGGGAAAAATAATCATGTTCCTCAATCTTATTTAATTAATTTAATAATAGGTAACTCTTTGTAAGAATCGTAACATTTGGTGGCTAAAACGTGGAGCTCCATTAACGTAAAGAAATCCTAACTTGACGTCCCTTTAAAATGGTGGGAAAACCTCAAAAATAATAAAAAAAATGTATTACAAAATCGCACTTTTACAATTTTTTAATTCATTAATCAGGAATTGCTTACTAATTCAACCAATTCTGTATCTCTGAAGTAATATAGCGTGAAAGTTTCCAGATGCTGCAGAACGCTCACAAAATTGCAGTACAAATTGGCCAATCCAATTTAATTTAATTCGACCTGAAATCGGATATTATATTACAATTATTTTTGAAAAGATGACATGTACAAATTGATTTGCAATTTTAACTCTAAAATTCAAATATAGAATTGCTTGTTGATAAACCTTTAATATATTCAACCCAAACTAACCTCATTGTGTATAATTCTAGATATGAATACAGTTATTGCATTAATAATAATGAATATTTTAATCATAATGAGCGAATTATGTTCTAAATTAAAGCCTTGTCCAGCATGATCTGTAAAATACACTGAATTGCATCGATATTTAACATACATAACACAAAATATCAAAAATGATTTTTGACATTTTTCAGAATTTGATTTTGTCTTTGCAATCAGCTAAATGGTTTTTTTGAGTAATGCGATATTTTAAAAAGTTTAGCGAAAATAGATCGGTCCTAATTTGATCATATTAGATTTATTTTTATTTGAAGTTACGCCTATTCTAGAAATTTAGAATAGAATAATATATTATAGGGAGTTTATTTAGGTTTTTACTAGATTTTTTGTATTTTAGACAAAATACACTTGAACTCTAGTTATGTGTGCTCTTAAATAGTTTAACCTGTAGTCTCGTGACATATTGAACAAATATAATAAATTTAAATCGAGAACAATTTGTGAATTTATTCATATTTGTTCAGATGTTACAGATAAATGTTTTTTAAAAAATATTAACTTTATTCCCTGCACTAAACTGTCTGTTTCAATTTTTGCATTAACATTTCTGTTCCACACGAATTCAAGAAATCCATAAATCAAACATTATTTGAAAATGCAGACTCATCCAGCGATTTTTTTATTTCAATCAAATAATTTTTATTCCATCAATTTGTTCTACTTATACAAAAATTATCTAATAATCTACTAATAAAATTATTTTACGAAGAATAATGCTGTAAAGCTGTAAAGCCAGATTCTAGCCAAGTGGGGGAATATTTTTCATATGACAGGCTAGTTACTGCAATATCAAAATTATAATAAATATGGATGAGATTTGCAATCATTTGTTGAAAAATCTTCTTTGAATTCGTGTTATTTCTAACAGCAACCACTAAAAGAATATTCCTCAATATTCTTTTTACGTACGTCTGTACATACTCACAAACTAACCCTCAAACCAACCCCTACAAGATTTTAATTTTTTTTGTTATCCTGTAGGTTCTGACGAGCACATGGTGTCAAAATACGACGAGCCAACGATCACCAGCACAGCAATTATTGGGATTGTCATTGCTGCAATTCTCATTTTCATAATAGTGGTGGATCTGTCTTGCTACTGCTGCAATCGAGCTGGTATCTTGATGGCCATTTGCGAAAGAACGAGGAAGATGCCTCCCGATGAGGAAGATCCCAAACTTGGAAGGTAAAATTTGGAAATTTGAATTGGGACACTGTAATTAACTTTACACTCCTAAAATTGATTTGGGAAACGTGGCAACTGATTTGATGATATATTTCTTAGTCAGCATTCATTTTGAGACTGAGAGTAAACTCGTAGAGCTAGCAATATTTGTGAAACGTAAGCTTTCATTCTAATTTTAAAAAAAGTGTTATTCTTGATAGTTCGGTTCTTGAAACTTTTTTGTTAATTTCATGAAATATATATTCATGAGCAAGTAATTTGTCATGCATCTTCGTTTATTTTGATGTATTATATTCATGAGTGCGCCGAGCGTTACAAGTTATACAGTGCAGTATTATAAAATTTGGGACACAGTTTAATATAAAATTTAATATCAGTGCGGTAGTTATTCACGAATAAATAAAGTGGGTGATGTCGAAGGCAGAACGAGAAAAGGGAGAAGATTTTAGCGCAATATTTAATAAAAGTAAAAAGATAATAAGATCGCCCGAACAAAGGCAAAGGGAAGAAAAATCTTTAAACAGAACAGACACTGTAAAGAAGAATCGAGAAAATAGGAATATGGAAGAAGTAAAAATAATGATACAAACCATGATGAACAAGATGGAAAAAAATACCAAAGAAATAAAGCAAGAAATAAAGGATTTGAGAAATGAAATGGAAAAGAAAAAGGAAACATGGAAACAAGAGAGACAAACCCTATTAAATAGAATAGAAATCCTCTAAAGAAAAGTAGAAGGAGATGAGAAACAAAAAAGAAGAAATAATATAATAATTACAGGGATTAAAAACATTCAGGATCCAGAAAAGGAAATACGGAAGTTATTGGAGGAAAAATTACAAGTGAAAGTAGGAATAAAGAGAATAGAAAAGCTGAAAAACAACGCTATTATTATTCTAGCTGAAATACAAAATTGGGAAGAAAAACAGAGGTTGATGGCTGCTAAAAGTAAACTGAGGAATACGAACACACATATAGAAAATGATTTGACTTATGACGAGAGAAGAATTCAAAGAGAAATAAGAAGCATTGCTAGAGTAGAAAGAAAGAAAGGAAAACGAGTCAAAATTGGTTATCAAAGAATTATAATAGACTCTAAAGTATATCAATGGGACAAGCAAGATAACGGACAAGTATTTAAAGAAAAAACTCGGTAAGAAAGTTCAAAAAAACTAAGAAATTGGAAACCGGAGACTCAACACACGAAGAAGAAACGGCGAAAGAAGAGGATAATGCAAATATAGGAACATGGAATATACAAAGTCTAACAGGAAAAGAAAAAGAACTGATAGAGGAATTCGACAAAATAAATTTAGACTTATTAGCTATCACAGAAACAAAAAAGACAGAAAAGGGCACAAAAAAGATGAAAAATGGACATATAATGATATACAGCGGAGTGGAAACGAATAAGAGAGCAAGAGCAGGGTTTGGACTCTTAATTAATAGTAAAATAACACAATCAATAAAAGAATGGCAATGCGTAAATAAAAGGATAATGATCGTTGAAATAGGAAGTAATAACATGAAAGCAAACGTGATGATAATTTATGGCCCGTCGGAGGACGAAAATAAAGTAACTAAGGACGAATTTTGGGACCTGCTACAAGTAGAGTATGACAAATTAAAAGAGCTAATAGTTATAACAGGAGACTTTAATGCAAGGATAGGAAATAAAAATATAGGATTGGAAGAAATAATAGGAACAAACGGAGAGCTAGTCAAGAATAATAATGGAAATAGGCTGATAGACTTCTGCATCATAAATCAACTTCTAATTTTGAATACTATTTACACATAAGGACTGCCACAAATTTACAAGAGAGGTGAAAAGTAGAGGAAAAAAATCGCTAATTGACTACTTTTTGGTAAATAGAATACTAAGAAAATATATAAATGATGTAAGAGTCAAAAGAGGCAGTGAAATAGGAAGCGATCACTATTTAACTATAATAAAGTTAAGAGTAGAAAAGGAAAAAGAGACAGAACAAGCACTGAAAGATGACAGTAAAAAGGGCAATAAAATTAAACTCAGAGTACATGAATTAAAAGTTACAAAGACAAGAGATAACTATCAAAGTACTATAAAGGATTTGATAAAGTTAACACCAACACCAGATATGAACGGCGTAGAAGATATCGGGAATAAATTCAAACACATTATAATCGAGGCGACCAAACAAGCATGTGGCGAAAGTAAAACAACAAATAGTATAAAACAGACACACTGGTGGAGTAAGGAAGTAAAAGACGCAGTAAAGAAAAAGAAAATAAAATGGATTAAATATTTAAATACTAAGAGCAATGAGGACTATAAAGACTATAAAGAACAGAGAAAATTGGTAAAAGATTTAGTTAAAAAATCAAAGATTGCAACATGGCAAGAATTCGAAGATATTATGGAAATAAATTTTAAAGATAATCAGAAACTGTTTAACAAAACCTTGAAAAGCCACAATAAAATAGATAAAATAAATTTAATACAAATAAAGGACGAACAAGGAAAAATACTGCATGAAAATAATGAGATAATGGCACGGTGGAAAGATCATTTTCGATTACTGCTGGAAGAGAAAAACAACACTAACAACGAGGACAGAGAAGATCAAATAAAAACAGTGGAAAGAGAAACAATATGAGATATAGAAAATATCACAACAAAAGAGCTGAAAGCAGTACTTCAAAAACTTAAAAACGGCAAAGCACCAGGACATGACCAAATAAAAGCGGAGCAACTGAAGTATATGGGCGAAGAAGGAGAAGAAATTTTACTGGTGCTATTAAATAAGATGTGGGAACTAGGAAAAGTACCTTCTGATTGGGAAAAAGCGGTTATATTTCCAATACACAAAAAGGGCGACACAAAAACATGTAGTAACTACAGAGGAATTTCCCTCCTATGTACAGCTGCAAAAATATATGAAGCAATTATTGAGATCAAACTTAGAATGAAGTTAGAAACAAAGTTAGAAAAGGTACAAAGTGGATTCCAAAAGGGGCATTCAACGCAGTACCACATATTTACAATAAGAAAATTAATAGAAAGAACAATGGGACATGGCGGTAAACTTTTCATTTTGTTTTTAGACCTTGAAAAAGCATTTGATAGGGTACAAAAGGATACATTATGGGAAATCTTGAAAAAGAGACAAATAATTGGAAGACTACTAGAGGCAATAAAAAGTATATATAGAAAAACAAATAACTATGTTAGAACGGGCAACGACATTTCTGAAGAATTCGTAACAACACAAGGGCTAAGACAAGGAGGAGCCTTGAGCCCTCTTTTGTTCATCATATTTTTAGACGAAATATTAAAACATATAAAAGAAAAGACAAAACAAGTTGAGATTGGTAACTATAAACTAAATAGGATAACGATAGCAGAGTGTGCATTTGCGGATGATCTTGCCATATTCGCAAAGAGCGAGGAAGACATACAACACAATTTGCACAGGCATCAGGAATTACAAAAATACAACATGTCAATAAACACCGAAAAATCTAAAATCATGGTGGTATCTAGGGAAGATATATGCACAAATGTAACAACTAATGGCGAAGGAATACAACAGGTAGAAACTTACACGTACCTGGGCTCGGTCATGCACAACAAGGGAAGCCTAGATTATGAAATTAATAATAGAGTACAAGCTGCGAATAAAAAACTCTTCATGATGAACACAATAATTCTTAATAACAAATATGTAACGGATACAACGAAAATGACACTGTACAAAACAATATATAGACCAACACGTGTTGTGAAACGTGGGTTTTGAACCAAAGGAACAGAAGTAAAATACAAGCGACAGAAATGAAGTACCTAAGAAAAGTAAAAGGAATAACTAAGTTAGACAAAATAAGAAATGATCAAATTAGAAACGAGCTACAAACGAAAAGTATACAAAAGACAATAGATAAAAAGCAGCTTGCCTGGTACGGGCACTTGATAAGACTGGCAGATAATCATATGGAATGCTAGAACAGCAGCTAAGAAGAGAAGAGACAGGCCAGTGAAGACATGGGAAAACAACGTAGAAGAAATATTGAGAAGAAACAAAACCAATAGTCACACTGCAAGAGAAATGAGGAAAATATGGAAAGATTTTATTGGCAACATTGAATAAATAATTATTGTGAAATTAATCTCGACACCCGAAAGGGTATAAAGAGATGTGAAAAGACTATAATAATAATAATAATAATAATATTCATGAGCAAGTATTGTGATGCATCCCGAAATCAGTTGTTACGTTCACCTTCTAACTCACATGTCACCTCACTCTCACTGTCCACAACAAAAACCTAGATTAGATTGGTGATGGTTATTTTAGTCTATATGGTTGGCGCTTCCCGCTCCCTTATTGCAGCTACAAGGCGGCCTCTGCACACCCGAACACCCTAGCCGTGCCGCTGCCCGTCAAGTTGGTCAGCACTCCAGTGTAAGAACCCTCAGAGCACCCTACCTTGGGGCCACCCAATGCCATTATGTCGTCTTGTGTAAACAGTCACTGTCGTAAAATATCCTTTCACATTTTGTGTAGATTAAGCATGGATATGGAATGGAGCATGAAGTGTCTATTTTAACGTAAAAATATCTGATAATAATTTTTGTGGCACAATTTTAAGTTTCTTGCGTTTATTTTATAAACAATAGTATTTATCATAAAATGTAAAATAACTGAAATTTATATTATTACCCATATTTTGACATCACACGCAAAAGTTCGTAAATTGATTTTTAAAATAAGAAATTTAGATCTGTCGTGTGTCAAAATGTCAAAAATGATATTTAAACGATTGTCAATTGTTTTTCTACAAGTTATTTGAATAATGTCTAGTTTGGTATCAATTAGTAGAAATCTAAAATCAATATTTTTTTCAATTGGTAATTGATACGTAATTCATAAAAATTCTTGGAACATAAGATATTTTGACGTTGAACGAAATTTGTGATTGATCTGAAAGATCAATGGAATGATTTTTTAGTTCTTACTGATAAATTTGTATTCACTTTCCTATTCTTCCTTAGTATTTATTTTGAATGTGAATTTTGGGCCAGTGTGTGTACTTGGATATTTAAATTTGATAAAATGTTTCAGGGAGGAAAAAGAGCCTTTAAAATCGGGCGACCGAACACCGGTGGTTAGCGACACCCTGAAGAAATCCTCATCGGTGGAGTACGACGGAAACCGAGTTCAAGCGAGAACCGGTGAAATAATCGGTAAAAATTCTGCCGTTTAAACCCCTGCCCACCTGACCAGTATTACTTGATTTTACATCTTCTTGATCCATTGCAGATTTGCGATATCCTTCGTAAGCTACAGCTTTTCAACAAGCGTTTCTTTGTTGTTAGTTGTTATAAATATTATTTTGCAATATCTCTTCGAGTGTTTTGTAAAATGATAATGGCTTTTCTTTTATTATTCAACAAGATTTGTTCACTTTTTTGTATATTTTACTAAATCGGAGAACATAAAGATAAATTATTGGATATTTAAAGTTTATTTTGACGTGATTTAATTACCTACAATAATAAAAAAGAGCTAATGAAAAGCCGTAATCATTACATGAATAAACAATTTTTTTCTGTAGGTAGTGCCATGACATTTTTACTCTATAATATCTTTTCCCAAATGTTCGATGTTGCAATTTGAGAACCATTAGTTCAAAAACATGTTCTTTTTTGCCTCAAATTACCAATATAATTATTTTGAGTGACTCCAATTGAAGGAACATTCGCTATATCTTATTTATTCAATAGAAAACTGATTTCGTTTTTTTAATTTCTTTATTACTTATATATAAAAAAAATCCAGCGTTAAATCCAGCCTTTTATAATACAGGACATTCTAAAAATTCTACAATACAAAAATAAATATTTTATTAATCATAGAAGCTTGGAATTGCCCTTAAATGTGCCAAAGTAAATTTTTTATCTCTGATATTGTGTATCACAGTTGTTGTACAGCTTTCACATTTTTGACGTGGAAGAAATAACGAGCTTGGTTAATATTTATAGCTTCAGCTAGTGTGGTTTATAAATGTAAATTTCTGTCGAATTGTGTTTATGTGAATATATGTATGGAATATTTATCTCTATTTCATATGGTGATATCTGCTTTTATCTCACTGAACCATTCTCAAAACTGTTTGAAAATCAATTATTAATCGTAAGTCCGTTTTGAGATAAGGCCGAATGTGGCATTCAATAGAGCATCTAAATTCACGCAAACGAACGAAACTGAAAAATCGTACATTTCATTTGAATATAGATTTCTACTCCTAGTATATATGCATCACATAGTAATTTAAGATGCAAATGTAAATAAATACAAGTCATTCATTTTTCTGTTACTGCACAAATTCTATATCCACCATTTTGAAAGACTGATGAACTCATAGATTTAACTTTAGTTACACATAATTAGTAATATTTTGAAATGGGTCTTTCATCTTGCTTCATCCAATTAAATAATAGAAGTGTTAATATTTATGAATAGTCTGTCCTAAAATAAAAACAAATCGGTTGATCAATTTCTAATCTGTGTCCAACTGAAATAACTCTTTTCGATGACCCTGTATTAGCTTATCTTCTGTTCTTATATTTTTATTTACTGTTTTAAGTAGATAGCTATTTTATAACAAAAAACTACATTCATGAATATCATTACCGGTATGTATGAAAAATACTGTTTAAGAAATTATTATCTATTGCAGAGTACTTAAGGCCTTTGGTACATATTTAACAAAATCTATTGCAAATATGTATAAGCTGTTTATAGTACTTTCCTCAAATCTTAAAACCAAAGTTCTAGAATTAAGTTTTCCAACATGTAGTTGTACTGTACTATATTTATGTGGTATTGTTCACATTAATCTAAAATTCGAGCTCTAAATTTTTATAAAAATCAAACTGTTCACACTTTTTAGAAATATTTTAATTTTCAAAAAAATAAATATAGTTATTGACAATAAACATTATATGGAACAAGATTAAGTGTTCAGTAACACATACCAGCTTGAACAAAAAATTTATGCCATTACTGTGGGTGTAATTGTTGATAAACAAACATATTTTTCATAAAGGTGATTATATTTTAGTTATCAATCACTGTATTCTTAAGCATTAAATTTAGCTTTATAAAAATATGTGCAAATAAAGAATTACTATAAATATATTCTAGATTTTATTTATGTGCTTATCAAGAGGATGAGCCCAGCTGCCAAAATCAACTCGCAATATTTATTTTGTTGAATGTGATTCACCAAAATTTGTTTCAAGTTTCTGTTTCAGGTTGCCGGTCGTCGATCATCGTAACATCATTACATCATTTCTGAACTCCGAGAGATAGTAAATTGCAGCTGTACTAGCAACCAGAGCCTAGAGTACCTCAAAGATGTCCAAGAAAGTCTTCATGTCCGCTGCTTGCAAAGCTCAAGTAAGATTTTGATTTATTTAGCTTCATATTATTATTAACATTTCTTCAATCACTTGTATTTGATTATATTAATTTTTTATTACAGATGCAGCAGCGAAGAAACCGCTTCTCTGGTCTAGGTTTTGCTAGGGTTTTCCTAGACTCGAAGAGAGAATTTCGGGGGGAAGGTTCGTCTCTTTCTCCTACGTAATTGTCAGGGGACGAAGCAAGGCTTAAAATGCCCCTTGTTCCTCTAACTACTTCGAAATTCCTTTCCAAAAAATTGACTATTCATTAATTATTTCACAGGAATAAATTTTCAAAAAAATAAATCATTTCCAACAACAAAAAGTAAGCTGAATAAAATATATTGTTTTTCAGATTCTAATCTATTTTTCTATGTTTATAGATCATTTGCTGAGGAGGGAAGACACCGCAGAGGATTTCAAAAGGATAATTTCAGAAGATAGAAGTTCGGACTTTCAGGAACCTGAAGCAGCTGGGCATCTGGAGCAGTTCAAGCATCAGACCACCATTTTAAAAGAATATGTTTCCAAGAATAAGAAAATTCAGTAAGTCTTGGATCTATTGATCAATAAATCATTAATAGAGATGCTAGAAAATCATAGCTTTCGTACTTTGAGCCCCAAACACAACACTACCAGTAGCCATATTTCAAAATTTTCTAAACCACTGGTTTAATGAATAATAAATATTATATATTCGAAGAACATAAATATTCAGTATGTTTTGGATGTATTGATCAATAAATCATTAAAAGAGATAGCTAAAAAATCATACCTCTCGTACCTAAAGCCTCTAGCACTATATTACCAGTAGCCACATTTTTAAATTTTTTGGACAACTGGTTTAAGAAATATTTCATATTTTATCTTCCAAGGACTTATAAATGACTTGGATCTATTGATCAATAAGACTGGTATAAGAAATAATTAATATTTCAACTTCCAGGAACATAAAAATTCAATATATCTTGGATCTATTGATCAATAAATCATTAACTGGCATATCTGGGAAATCCTAGCTTTCTCACCTTGAATCCCTAACATTACACTACACGTAGCCATATTTTAAAATTTTTTGAACCACTGATTCAAGAAATAATTGATATTTTATCTTCCAACAACATACAAATTACTATCTATTGGATCTATTGATCAATAAATAAATAACAGAGATAGCTAGAAAATCATAGTTTTCGTACCTTGAGCCCCTGGCACTACACTTCCAGTATCTACTTTTTAGAATTTTTTGAACCACTGGTTCAAGAAATGAAAAATATTTTAACTTCCAAGAACATATAAATTCAGTATCTCAGGATCTATTGATCAATAAATCTTTAATAGTACAAGCTAAAAAATCATTGCTCTCATACCTTGAGCCCCTTACACTACACTACCAGTATAAACATTTTTGAATTTTTTGAACCACTGATTCAAGAAAAAATCAATATTTTATCTTCCAAGTACATACAAATTCAGTATCTCTTGAAACTATTGATCAATAAATTATCAATAAAAATAGGAAAAAAATCATTGCTTTGATACCATGAGCTCCAGACACTACACTACCAGTATCCACATTTTTAAATTTTTTGAACCACTGGTTTAGAAGATATTGATTATTTTATCTTCCAAGAACATACAAATTCAATATCTTTTTGATCTATTGCTCAATAAATTATTAATAAGTATAGGAATAAAATCATTGCTTCAACACCATGAGCTCCAGACACTACACTACCAGTATCCACATTCTTAAATTTCTTGAACCACTGGTTTAAAAGATATTGATTATTTTATCTTCCAACAACATACAAATTCAACATCTTTTGGATCTATTGATCAATAAATCATTAATAAGAATAGGAAAAAAATCATTGCTTTGATATCATGAGCTCAAGACGCTACACTACCAGTATCCCCATTTTTAAATTTTTTGAACCACTGGTTTAGTGACTAATGATTATTTTATCTTTCAAGAACCTACAAATTCAGTATCTCTTGGATCTATTGATCAATAAATCATTAATAAAGATAGGAAACAAATCATTCTTTCAATATTATGAGCTCCAGACGCTACACTACCAGTATCCCCATTTTTAAATTTTTTGAGCCACTGGTTTAGTGAATAATGATTATTTTATCTTTCAAGAACATACAAATTCAGTATCTCTTGGATCTATTGATCAATAAATCATTAATAAGAATAGGAAAAAAATCATTGCTTTAATACCATGAGCTCCAGACGCTACACTACCAGTATCCCCATTTTTAAATATTTTGAACCACTGGTTTAGTGAATAATGATTATTTTATCTTTCAAGAACATACAAATTCAGTATCTCTTGGATCTATTGATCAATAAATCATTAATAAGAATAGGAAAAAAATCATTGCTTTGATATCATGAGCTCCAGACGCTACACCACCAGTATCCACATTTTGAAAATTTTGAACCACTGATTTAGTAAATTATTATTATTTTATCTTTCAAGAACATACAAATTCAGTATCTCTTGGATCTATTGATCAATAAATCATTAATAAGAATAGGAAAAAATCATTGCTTTAATATCATGAGCTCCAGATGCTAAACTACCAGTATCCACATTTTTAAATTTTTTGAACCACTGGTTTAGCAAATGATGATTATTCTATCTTTCAAGAACATACAAATTCAGTATCTCTTGGATCTATTGATCAATAAATCATTAATAAGAATAGGAAAAAAATCATTGCTTCAATATCATGAGCTCCAGACGCTACACTACCAGTATCCACATTTTTAAATTTTTTTAATCACTGGTTTAGTAAATAATGATTATTTTATCTTTCAAGAACATACAAATTCAGTATCTCTTGGATCTATTGATCAATAAATCATTATTAAGAATAGGAAAAAAATCATTGCTTCAATATCATGAGCTCCAAACGCTACACTACCAGTATCCCCATTTTTAAATTTTTTGAACCACTGGTTTAGCGAATAATGATTATTTTATCTTTCAAGAACATACAAATTCAGTATCTCTTGGATCTATTGATCAATAAATCATCAATAAGAATAGGAAGAAAATCATTGCTTTGATATCATGAGCTCCAGATGCTACACTACCAGTATCCACATTTTAAAATTTTTAGGACCACTGGTTTAGCAAATAATTATTTTATCTTCCAAGAACATACAAATTCAGTATCACTTGGATCTATTGATCAATAAATCATTAATAAGAATAGGAAAAAAATCATTGCTCTAATATCATGAGCTCCAGACGCTTCTCTACCAGTATCCATATCTTTAAATTTTTTGAACCACTGGTTTAGTAGATAATGATTATTTTATCTTTCAAGAACATACAAATTCAGTATCTCTTGGATCTATTGATCAATAAATCATCAATAAGAATAGTAAAAAAATCATTGCTTCGATATCATGAGCTCCAGACGCTACACTACCAGTATCCACATTTTCAAATTTTTTGAACCACTGGTTTAGTAAATAACTATTATTTTATCTTTCAAGAACATACAAATTCAGTATCTCTTGGATCTATTGATCAATAAATCATTAATAAGAATAGGAAAAAAATCATTGCTTCAATATCATGAGCTCCAGACGCTACACTACCAGTATCCACATTTTTAAATTTTTTGAATCACTGGTTTAGAAAATAATGATTATTCTATCTTTCAAGAACATACAAATTCAATATCTTTTGGATCTATTGATCAATAAATCATTAATAAGAATAGGAAAAAAATCATTGCTCCAATATCATGAGCTCCAGATGCTACACTACCAGTATCCACATTTTTAAATTTTTTGAACCACTGGCTCAGTAAATAATGATTATTTTATCTTTCAAGAACATACAAATTCAGTATCTCTTGGATCTATTGATCAATAAATCATCAATAAGAATAGGAAAAAAATCATTGCTTCGATATCATGAGCTCCAGACGCTACACTACCAGTATCCACATTTTCAAATTTTTTGAACCACTGGTTTAGTGAATAATTATTATTTCATCTTTCAAGAACATACAAATTCAGTATCTCTTGGATCTATTGATCAATAAATCATTAGTAAGAATAGGAAAAAAATCATTGCTTTGATATCATGAGCTCCAGACACTACACTACCAGTATCCACATTTTTGAATTTTTCGAACCACTGGTTTAGGAAATAATTATTATTTTATCTTCTACTACTCATTTTTTAATAACTATTTGTTTGTTACAGTTGCTATACAAGTTTTCCTGGCCAGCTCCTAGCGTGATGAGTTCTTGGACAAGAAAGTGAAATATGTGAGGTAGATTTCGCTCGCCACTCTCCTAATCAACCCTTATATATGAATATCAAAGATAAAAAATTATTTATAATATTATGTTATACAAAGTACTAAAATGTAACATTATTAAATTGTAATAATTATTAATTCTGTAATTTTATGTATTATTGTATCAATTTATGCATGAATATAAGCTATTTTATGTTAAAAATATATGATTTTTATTTAAAATACTACCCTTAATTTTATTCAAAATAGTTTCAAATTTCTCCACCAGCTGGCAGCATCTATCGATAGTACAATCAGCGTCATCTATTATTCAATTTATGAACTAAGAAAAATGTTCAAGTGGAAAAAAATATGATTAAAATTAAATATTATTTGATCACACGTATATAGTTCAAAATAGTGCCGCAAGGGGGCAGCACCTGTCAATAACACCAATTAGCAATCATCTCTTTCATTAAGAAAAATGACGACTACTTGATGAAATTTGTGTCGTTTCAAAATCCAAATTTTGTATCAGGAACATAGGAGTCGCAAGAGAAAACCAAGAAATTAATTATCGATTTTCTCGAGAACTAGAGACGTAAGGGGAAAATGTTTCAAATAAAAGTTACATAACTTACAATGCTCTACAAGATTTAATTGGAACATTTTTTCCTAGGGCTCATAGTTCACGAGAAACAATATGCTACTACCCTTAATTTAAGGGATGGGAAGAAATTCCAACTACCTTTTTGATAGCCCTTTCAATTCTGCGTATGGTGATGTGATTAAATTTGCCCTTAGTACTATAGTTCAAGAGTAAATCAAGGAAAACACTTTCCGAAAGCCTTTGAAATTGCTCTTACAAATTCTGCTATCTTAATACAAATTTTGGATTTTTTGGCGACGAAAAAATTCATCACCAATTAACAAAAAATGTTTTTCTTGATTTACTCCAGAACTATAGCACTTAGGGAAAATTTAATAACGTCATTATACGCAGCATTGAAAGGGCTATCAAAAAGATAGACAGATTTTTTTTCCAACCCTTAAATTAAGGGTAGTAGCATATTGTTTCTTGTGAACTATGAGCCCTAGAAAAAAATGTTCCAGATAAATCTTGTAGAGCGTTGAAAGCTATGTAACTTTTATTCGAAACATTTTCCCTTAATGTCTCTAGTTTTCGAGAAAATCGCTAATTAATTTATTTGTTTTCTCCTGCGACTCCTATGTTCCTAATACAAAATTTGGATTTTTAGAAGCCACAAATTTCGTCAAGTAGTCATCATTTTTCCTAATGAAAAAGATGTTTGCTAATTGGTCTTATTGACAGGTGCTGCCCTCTTGCGGCACTATTTTAAACTATATACGTGTGATCAAATAATATTTAATTTTAATCATATTTTTTCCATTTTTTCTTAGTTTATAAAGTGAATAATAGATGACGCTAATTGTACTATCGACAGATGCTGCTAACTGGTGGAGAAATTTGGAACTATTTGTGAATTTAATAATTAATTCCTAAATGATTTGAAAGGAAATTGTTAAAAATGAAGTCATTATTTACATTATTCAATTTATTTTCGTTACTATAAAATACAAAAACATTCATATTTTTTTATTTAATAATAAGATATAAAAAGCGTACAAGAATTTCTTATTCATGCATAAATTGGTACAATAATATATGGAATTATAATATTATCTATTATTATAGTATAATATGATACAATTTATGAATAGATATGATAATTATGAGCCATAAATATGAGAATTATACTGATTCAAGATAAAATATTTATTTTTGATTGAACCAGAGGTTCTAAAACATTCAAATTTTGAGTTCGTACTTAGGGAGGATATGGGCTTATGTAGTAATGATATAAACTACCAATTGTTATTGGTGTACGAGCTACAGACTCAAGAACTAAATATTCCAATAGTTATTTACGGACTTATTATTTTTGAGTAAACCAGAGGTTCTAGAACATTCAAATTATAGATACGTATTAAAGAGGGATGTAGGTTTATGCAAAAATAATATTAGCCACCAATTATTATTGGTATACGAGCTACAGGCTGGGGATTTGATTATTTACATTAACTAATTACAAACTTATTTTATTTTGAGTAAATCAGAGGCTCTGGAACATTTAGATTATAGGTGCGTATTAAGGAGGGATGCAGGTTCAAGCAAAAATAATATTAATTACCAATTGTTATTGGTGTACGAGCTACAGGCTTCGGAATTGAGTATTTCATTAACTAATTACAAACCAATTATTTTTGAGTAAACCAGAGGTTCTAGAACATTCAAATTATAAGTACGTATTAAGGAGGGATGTAGGTTTATGCAGAAATAATATTAACTACTAATTGTTATTGGTGTACGAGCCACAGGCTTGGGAATTGAATATTTCATTAACTAATTACAAACTAATTATTTTTGTGTAAACCAGCGGTTCTAGAACATTCAAATTATAGATACGTATTAAGGGAGGGTGTATGGTTTTTGCAGTAATAATATTAAATACCAATTATTATTGGTGTACGAGCCACAGGCTTCAGAATTAAATATTTCATCAACTAATTACAAACTTATTATTTCTGAATAAACCAGAGGTTCTAGAACATTCAAATTTTGAGTACGTACTTAAGGAGGATGTAAGCTTATGTAGCAATGATATAAACTACAAATTGTTATTGGTGTACGAGCCACAGATCTGAGAATCGAATATTTCATTAATTAATTACAAACTTATTATTTCTGAATAAACCAGAGGTTCTACAACATTCAAATTATGGGTACGTATTAAGGGGAAATGTAGGTTTATGCAGAAATAATTTACCTACCAATTATTATTGGTGTACGAGCTACAGGCTTGGGAATTGAATATTTTGATAATTAATCACAAATTTATTATTCCTGAGTAAACCAGAGGTTCTAGAACATTCAAATTGTAGGTACGTACTCAAGGGGATGTAGGTTCATGCAGAGTTAATATTGGCTACCAATTATTATTGGTGTACGAGCCACAGATTTGAGAATTAAATATTTCAATAACTCGTTACAAATCTATTATTTCTGAATAAAC
Source organism: Dromius quadrimaculatus (assembly GCA_963989225.1). NCBI lineage: Eukaryota > Metazoa > Arthropoda > Insecta > Coleoptera > Carabidae > Dromius > Dromius quadrimaculatus. Next base: position 5,214,330 of record OZ022334.1, on the reverse strand, counting down.
CAGAGGTTCTACAACATTTAAATTATAGATATATATTAAAGGAAGGATGTAGGTTTATGCAGAAATAATATTAACTACCAATTATTATTGGTGTACGTGCTACAGGCTTGGAAATTGAATATTCCAATAACTAATTACAAACTTATTATTGTTGAGTAAACCAGAGGTTCTAGAACATTCAAATTATAGGTACATATGAAGGGAGGGTGTATGGTTTTTGCAGAAATAATATTAAGTATCAATAATTATTGATGTACGAGCTAAAGGTTTGAGAATCAAATATTCCAATTTTTAGCTACTTTATTAGTGAAGGAAAAATCTTTTTTGAATCCATTTTAAATTAATGTTCTATTGAATATAAGGTCTGCCTAACAAAAAATAATTAAATAAATTACGTTCTAACAGCAAAGTACTGCCTTTGACAAATGAAAAAAATATATAATTACATATTTTTTGTACATGACAAAGACAGCACTTTGCTGTTGAAACGTAGCGCATTTTATCATTTTTTATGTCAAATATAGATCTTATATTCAAGATATATTAATTTATACTCATTATTTCTGAGTAAATCAGGGGTTCTAGAAAGTTAAAATTGTGGGTACGTACTCTGATACTCAAGTAAAAATTTAAGGGCACTTTTACATTGAAAAATTCTCTTTTAGTCGCTCATTTTTCAAATATTCCGCATGCCCTTTAATCAAGTTTTATAAAACTTGTATCTTATACTAATTAAAGCTATCTATTTTCTTGATTGCTGTGTTATATATTAAATTTATTGTTAATGTTGCAAAGTTGTTCAAAAAATGCTGAAATATATTATACTACTGATTCTAACTTTCAATTCACAAGCAGCCAATTGCGCTCATTTTAGCAAAAACAAAATTGACTCTAATTCGTGGTCTGTCTAGCCGAGACCCGGATGTTTCCGCCTAATTACACGAGTACGGTTGCCGACTAAGCGTCATCTCGAGAAGTCGGACTCTTCATGGCATCACTGAAGAACAATATCCACACATAACGTGTGAATATTATTTGTTCACTGATCCCATCAAGACCCGGACCGTCGCCGACAAAACGCGCGTTCCATACTATCCCGCATCGACTCCGGCATATAGTCTGAGAGTTCCGTCTGTTCCGTCGTTTAGGAACGGGGTGTTCGCAGAGCTATATGGTCGTGTACCGAAAAAATCCAACGTTGACCCAAGTTACGGCACAAGGACATCAAAAAAAAAAAAACAAAAAATAAACCAAAACAATTATTTAATAATCAAAAGAAAAAGCAAAACGGATATTCAAAACGGATTAATTACGCCCGAGAGCAGAGTGCCCAAAAACTAGGATGCGCGAACATTAAACCCCAATTTAGATTAAAAATAATTTTGATATCTACGTTAACACGATACAAAACCCAAATATATTTACAGCACTTTCTAAACTACTTAAAAAATTGAATAAACGCGAGATAGAAGCGCAAGTTATAACACAGCAATTTACATAATTGCCTAAATACAATTATAACATACTAGCCAATGTATTGTAAGCATATTCCGTTACATCGTATTATTTAATTGGTAAAAAGTATCTTTTCAAGTATAGGAAAACATTGAAAAAAATTGAATTTTTGAATGATTCGTTTCTAATTAACGGAATGTATTCAGAAAACACTATGAGGCAATTTATTATACGGAGATTATAGTTGAGGTATGTGCTGAAGGAACTGCCACTCCAATTGCGAATCCTGTACAGCCACTGCAATCAGATGTAGTTGACTTTATTGTCCATCGCTGCTGCAGGTGTCCTAATTCGTCCAAATGTTTTCCGCTACTGCTGTACACCGACTGATGAATTTTGAACTCGTTCAGAAACTACACAAAATAAAAATTATTGATTTATTTGCATCATTTAAAAATTGTAAAACTATAAATATGTATAACATTGCAAAATCAGGCTCATGTCTTTGAAACATTTATGTATTTATGATCTGATAATTGAAATGATTGCAAATCAAATTTATATTTAAAATAAGAGCAATTGTTAATTTGTAATGAAACTATGGAAAAATTGAAATAAATCACTCACTCTCAAGCTTGAAGGTTGGAAGGCTTCTCGAAACAGAGTAAGAAGGCTGCTACACTCTCCATCCATTTTAATGACTCAAATTCATAGCCAAGAGCTGCTTCCAGACATCTGTGAATGACTTTTAGGATGCCCAATCAAGTTCCCAACTCGAAAGAATACTGCGAGTTCGCATTAGCCAATTAGATTCTGATGATTGAATACTTGTTGGAAAAACTGCAAATCTGCTTGTAGATCCACTTTGAATAACTAAATGATAGACGTTCTTGTCATCTTCTTCTGGAGGTGTTCTTGAAGGAATTAGCAATCAAAGAATACTGTAAAAGATTCCAGTCCATTACTTACACTAACCCTTTTTTATAACCTTATATTCATACTCATTTTGTACTATTAAATGAAATAAACACCTTTTTATCGTATTTGGGATCGTATTTTTCGTTGCTCAGAAACAATTACGCATTACAAACATTGATAAAGCAAATAGTGAAATAAAACAACGCTATGACGTAATATCACGTAATAATTCAAATGTAATAAATTTTTGAATTCCGAAATTAATTAAGAGTCTTTCGACAATGGGGTCTTTTCACATTTTTTTTTAATTTTTTTTTTCGAAAGAATAAACTAAAATATTGATATTCACGTTTATAAAACTGTCGTAACATGTTTAGTTTTAAAAATATAGGCTGGTACCACAAGCTCTGTTTTTGGCTATACTAGCAGTGTTATTTTAAGAAGAGTTTTAAGGCAATATAAATATTTCAAGCTATTTTAATAGACAATATTCAAGTAAATATTGTAGACACATGTGTTTTCTATAATTTGTATCTGAAGATTATTTTATAAAGTATTTGGGAAAACTCTAATTGCGTTAGAACACATCTTGACACAACGCTCTTAGTACCGCCAAAAACAGAGCTCGTGGTACCAGCCATTATTATTTTAAATTTTCATCTATTTTCAAATAATCTTATGACGTCACAAGTCTCTTGTTCCTATTGGCTGAGATGGAGAGTGCGTATTGGCTGTAAGCGAAAACACGTGCTCTGGTTCATCGATCCAACCTTGAGCCTTAATGTATACCCCGTTTGGAAAACATGACTCGAACAAAAAAATATGAAAATGCATTTAATATATTTCTCTTCAGAAATAAAATTCGTACATAATATATATTATTACGGTGTATATGTAGATAGGTGCCGGATATTATTTTGAGCACAAATATTGAATTTTCTGTGATAAAAATGTTACATCTATTTTCTTTGATCATACTATAGATTTGGAGACTTGTGACGTCATTATTCAGCCCGCGAAAGGTTTTTATCAAAATTATGAATGAAATGTTTTATATTTTGAGAACTTATAATTACAGATATGTTTGAAATTCAATATTTTGTCGTAATTTAGCGAAAAAACAAAATATTTTTTTTTTTGGAATGACCCCATTATTACAATATCAAAAGTACAATATTTCTCAATTTTTTGCATGATTTGAGAGTAAATCTAGTTAACTTTGTAAATATGCTTGGAAAGAATTGAAATATTCACAGAACGAAAATAAATTACCAATTAGTAATTAAAGTTTGACAGAACTTCTAACCAAAACGAAGTGAAATTCACAATTTAAATACTTATCGATTGCGTAACAGAATAATCTCCGTTTTATTCTACCAAGTCACTTTGTAAGAATTGAATAAACACACAATTCAGAACAGATATAATAAAATTTTATTCAAATTTACCTTGTATTCAACTTGAATGAGTTTAAATGCTCTACACTGAACTGTGAATTGAAATCTATCTAATTACTTTGTACCATCACATTATCACTTCAAATTCAATGAAACATATAATCCAGAACGATTATAATAACATTTCACTGAAATTCATCTCATATTCAACTTGATTGCAATATATTTTAATGCTAATAACTATACTCCAACCAACAAACTTGCTTTCGTTACGTGATATGACAATCCCTCGCCATTATGTGAACAAACTACAACGACAATGTCGATAATGATGTAAACTGTAATTCAAAAGCCATCTGTGAGACAAAGCGCCAAGTAATTTAAGTAGCCATGTTTTCTGAGCGAGTCGGTAAGGTAAATAAAAGTTCACTATATTGAATGGTAAATAGTTCACATAAGTGCTCAGAGATGGCGAGCGAAATGTGCAGGAATTTTGCAAAGATATTCGGGCACTTGCCCTAGCGCAACGCTAGCATGAAGTTGTGCATACAACTTGAGTAGTCCTGGATGAATTTTGGCATATGTGTTTTATATGGAAAACACAATTCTTTCAGTAGCCCTATTTTAATATCCGTGTTTTTGAGAAACAAAAAAATGTTGTCACTCATGGAATATAGTCAAAATGTGCAAACGACGACAGCTAAAAATTTTAGATTGTTCCTATTAATGATTTAATGATCAATAGATCCTGGGAACACTAAAATTCATTCACTTTTTAGAGACAAAAAGTTCATTATCTCTTGAACCAGTGGTTCTAAAATCTAAAAATGTGAATATTGGTAGAATAGAGTTGGTAGCTTGAGTTACCCAAAAAGTAATTCTCTATCTCTAATAATAATAATTTATTGACCGGTAGATCTTAAAAATACTACATTTTATTTGTTTTAAGATGAAAAATGTTTATTATCTTCTGAACAAGTGGTTCTCAGAATCTGGAAATGTGGATACTGGTAAAATAGAGTTGGCTATTTGAATGACAGAAAAAATGATTCTATAAATATTTTTGGTAATGATTTATTGATCAATATATCCTATTGACACTAAAATTTATTTATTCTTAGTAGACAAAAAAAAAAAGATTATTTCTTAAACCAGTGATCCTCAAAATTTGAAAGTGTTATTACTAGTAGAATAGAGTCAGTAGTTTGAATGACAGAAGGAGGGATTTTCTAACTATTTCTATTAATGATTTATTGATCAATAGATCTTGAAAATACTAAAATTTATTCGTTTTCTGGAATAGTGTTCAATATCTCGTAAACTAGTGGTTCTTAAAATCTAAAAACAAGAATACTAATAGAATAAAATCGGAAGTTTGATTAACAGCAAAAAAAACATCTATAACTATGTATGTTAATCATTAATTGATCTTTAGATCTTGGAAATACTAGTGTTTACCAGTTTTCCTGAGAAAAACTGTTGGTCATTTCCTAAACCAGTAGTTCTAAAAGTCTGAAAACATGGATACTAATATAATAGAATCGGTAGTTTGATTGACAGAAAAAAGGATTCTTCAACAATTTTTATTGATGATTTATTGAGCAATAGATCCAAGGGATATTGAATTTGTATGTTCTTGGAAGATGAAATAATCATTATTTCCTAAACCAGTGGTACAAAAAATTTGAAAATGTGGATTCTGGTAGTGTAGTGTCAGATGCTTAAGGGATGAAAGCAATTATTTTCCAGCTACTACTATTACAGATTTACTGATCAAAAGATCCAAGAAATACTGAATTTGTATGTTCTTGGAAGATAAAGTATTCATTATTCCCTAAGACAGTGGTTCAAAAAACTTAAAATTGTGGCTACTGATATTGTAGGGTCAGGGGCTCAATATACAAAAGCTATGATTTTCTAGCTATCTCTATTATTGATTTATAGATCAATAGATTCAAGAAATAATTAATTTTCTTGTTCTTGAAAGATGAAATATTCATTAATTCGTAAACCAGTAGCTCAAAAAATTTCAAACTGTGGCTAGTGATAGTGTAGGATCAGAGGTTCAATATATAGAAGCTATGATTTTCTAGCTATCTCTGTTAATGATTTATAGATCAATAGATTCAAGAAATAATTAATTTTCGTGTTCTTGAACGATAAAATATTCATTATTCCCTAAGCCAGTGGTTCAAAAAATTTAAAATTGTGGCTATTGATAGTGTAGCGTCAGGGGCTCAATATACAAATTTTCTAGCTATCTCTGTTAATAATAGATCCAAGAAATAATTAATTTTCTCTTTCGTGAAAGATAAAATATTCATTATTAAGTAAATCAGTGGTTCAAAAAATTTCAAACTGTGGCTACTGATATTATAGGATCAGGGGCTCAATATTGATCTATCTCCTAAGCCAGTAGTTCTAAATATCTGATAATGTGGATACTGGTAGAATAGAGTTTGTAGTTTGAGTGACAGAACGAGGAATTCTGTAACTATCTCCTCTAATAATTTATTGATTAATAGATCTGCAAAATGCTGAAATTAATTTGTTATCTGGTGGAAAAGTGTTTATTATTGTCTAAGCTAGTGGTTCTAAAAATCTGAAAATGTGAATACTGGTAGAATAGTGTTGATAGCTTGAGTGAAAGAAGAAGGAATTCTCCAACCATCTCTGTTTATGATTTATTGATAAATAGATCCTATAAACACTGGAATTTATTCATTTTTCGGAGATAAAAAGTTTATTATCTCTTAAAACAGTGGTTCAAAAGTTTGAAAATGTGGATACTACTAGATTATAGTTGGTAGCTTGAGTGGCAGAAAAATAAATTTTCTAACTATATCTGTTATTGATTTATTGATCAATAGATCTTGAAAATACTAAAATTTATCTGTTTTCGGAGGAAAAATATCTATTATTTTCTAAAACAGTGGCTCTAAAAATCTGGATATTGGTAAATTAAGAGTAGATAGTTTGCGTACTCGTTTCCAAGAAATTACAAACAATTTTTCTTTGTCGTGATGTATTAAATATGTATAAAGTAGTAATAATTTTTGTTTATTACTCAAAATAGGATTTAAAATATCCAAATGAATATATTTTTTTAAAAAACTTATTTTTATCAATTAGACCAACTTTAAATGTGTACAAATTTTCGAAAATGCGAATAAAGTAAAATTATTCATTTTAAAGTTCACTAAAATTGCAAATATCAGGGTAATGTATGATTTTGACTTCAATATTATTATTGAAATCATTAACATTTATGTACCTATAATCTGATAATTGAAAAGATTGCAAATCAAATAGATACTTAAAATAAAATCAATTGTTAATTTGTAATGAAACTATGGGCAAATGGGAATAAATTACTCACTCTTAAGCTTGGACGGCTTCTCGAAACAGAATGCAAAGCCTGCTACACTCTCCATCTCCATCCATTTTAATCCAAAAAGAAATTGGCCCAAATCCATAGCCAAGGACTGTTTCCAGACATCTGTGGATGATTTTTGGACTCCAAATCAAGTATCCAACTAGAAAGAATACTGCGAGTTCGCATTATGATGGCAATTAGATTTTGATGAATGAATACTTGTTAAAAAAACTGCAAATCTGCTTGTAGTTCCACTTTGGATCATTAAATGATCGACGTTCTTGCCGGCTTCTTCTGGAGGCGTTCTTGAAGGAATTGGCATACAAAGAATACTGTAAAAGAATTCAGTCCATTACTTACATGAACACACAATAATTATAACCTTAAAATAAGAATATTCACACACAATCCAGACCAAAGTTTCACTTAAATTTATCCCATATTCAACTTTGCAATATATTCCAATGTTTATAATTAAACTACCACAAACTTGCTTCATTACGTGTAAAACCTACAACGACAATGTCGATAATGATGTAAACTGTAATTCAAAAGCCATCTGTGGGACAAAACGCCAAGTAATTTGAGTAGCCATGTTTTCTGAGCGAGTCGGTAAGGTAAATAACAGTGCACTGTATTGAATGGTAAATAGTTCACATAAGTGCTCAGAGATGGCGAGCAAAATGTGCAGGAATTTTGCAAAGAGATTCGGGCACTTGCCCTAGCGCAACGCTAGCATGAAGTTGTGCATACAACTTGAGTAGTCCTGGACGAATTTTAGCATATGTCTTTTATATGGAAAACACAATTCTTTCAGTAGCCAACAAAATGTTGTCACTTATAGAATATAGTCAAAATGTGCAAACGATGACAGCTGAAAATTTCAGGTTGTTCCTATTAATGATTTAATGATCAATAGATCCTGAGAACACTAAAATTTATTCACTTCTTAGAGACAAAAAGTTCATTATCTCTTGAACCAGTGGTTCTAAGATCTAAAAATGTGAATACTGGTAGAATAGAATTGGTAGCTTGAGTGACCCAAAAAGTAATTCTCTATCTCTATAAATAATAATTTATTGATCTTAAAAGTACTAAATTTTATTTGTTTTCAGATGAAAAATGTTTATTATCTTCTGAACAAGTGGTTCTAAAAGTTTGGAAATGTGGATACTGGTAAAATAGAGTTGGTTATTTGAGTGACAGAAGAAAGGATTCTCTGAATATTTTTTTTAATGATTTATTGATCAATAGATCCTATGGACACTAAAATGTATTAATTCTTAGTAGACAAAAAACGATTATCTCCTAAGCCAGTGATGCTCAAAATCTGAAAGTGTTATTACTAGTAGAATAGAGTCAGTAGTTTGAATGACAGAGGGAGGGATTCTCTAACACTCTTACTATTTCTATTAATGATTTATTGATCAATAGATGTTGAAAATACTAGAATTTATTCGTTTTCTGGACAAATAGTGATCAATATCCCGTAAAATAGTGGTTCTTAAAATCTGAAAATGTAGATACTAATAGAATAGAATCGGAAGTTTGATTAACAGCAAAAAAAATCTCTAACTATCTATATTAATCATTAATTGATCAATAGATCTTGGAAATACTGAAATTTATTAGTTTTCCTGAGAAAAACTGTTGATTATTTCCTGAACCAGTAGTTCTAAAAGTCTGAAAATACACTAATATAATAGAATCGGTAGTTTGATTAACAAAAAAAAGGATTCTTTAACAATTTGGATCTGGAGGATATTTTCCAAGATATCAAAAATTTGAAAATCCAGTCTGGAAGCGGAACCGGAAGCGGGGAGTCAAAAACTCATAAAAATAATGGAGATAAAAAATTGCTGATAGCATTGATCGATCAGGCATACTATATACCATAAAATGTTCCAAATTTCGAAGCGATTGGTCCAGAATTACAGATTCTATAGAGAAGAATCTCAGAATAGGCAAAATCCTGAATTCAAAGCGAAGAGTGAGCCTTGATGAAAAAAATTAAATTTTTTGATCTCAATTATTTTGAGTTTGGCATGAAATTATATAGTTTCATTCATGTAGATTACGAATCTTGAGAACAAAATTGGATCTGGAAGATATTTTCCAAGATATCGGAAATTTTAAAACCTAGCCCGGAAGCGGAGCCGGAAGCGGGGAGTCAAAAACTCATATAAATAATGGAGATAAAAAATTGCTGATAGCATTGATCGATCAGGCATACTATATACCATAAAATGTTCCAAATTTCGGAGCGATTGGTCCAGAATTACAGATTCTATAGAGAAGAATCTCAGAATAGGCAAAATCCTGAATTCAAAGCGAAGAGTGAGCCTTGATGAAAAATATTAAATTTTTTGATCCCAATTATTTTGAGTTTGGCATGAAATTATATAGTTTCATTCATGTAGATTACGAATCTTGAGAACAAAATTGGATCTGGAAGATATTTTCCAAGATATCGGAAATTTTAAAACCTAGCCTGGAAGCGGAGCCGGAAGCGGGGAGTCAAAAACTCATATAAATAATGGAGATAGAAAATTGCTGATAGCATTGATCGATCAGGCATACTATATACTATAAATGTTCCAAATTTCGAAGCGATTGGTTCAGAATTACAGATTCTATAGAGAAGAATCTCAGAATAGGCAAAATCCTTAATTCAAAGCGAAGAGTGAGCCTTGATGAAAAAAATAAAATTTTTTGATCCCAATTATTTTGAGCTTGGCATGAAATTATATAGTTTCATTCATGTAGATTACGAATCTTGAGAACAAAATTGGATCTGGAGGATATTTTCCAAGATATCGGAAATTTAAAAATCTAGCCCGGAAGCGGAGCCGGAAGCGGGGAGTCAAAAACTCATATAAATAATGGAGATAAAAAATTGCTGATAGCATTGATCGATCAGGCATACTATATACCATAAAATGTTCCAAATTTCGGAGCGATTGGTCCAGAATTACAGATTCTATAGAGAAGAATCTCAGAATAGGCAAAATCCTGAATTCAAAGCGAAGAGTGAGCCTTGATGAAAAATATTAAATTTTTTGATCCCAATTATTTTGAGTTTGGCATGAAATTATATAGTTTCATTCATGTAGATTACGAATCTTGAGAACAAAATTGGATCTGGAAGATATTTTCCAAGATATCGGAAATTTTAAAACCTAGCCTGGAAGCGGAGCCGGAAGCGGGGAGTCAAAAACTCATATAAATAATGGAGATAGAAAATTGCTGATAGCATTGATCGATCAGGCATACTATATACTATAAATGTTCCAAATTTCGAAGCGATTGGTTCAGAATTACAGATTCTATAGAGAAGAATCTCAGAATAGGCAAAATCCTTAATTCAAAGCGAAGAGTGAGCCTTGATGAAAAAAATAAAATTTTTTGATCCCAATTATTTTGAGCTTGGCATGAAATTATATAGTTTCATTCATGTAGATTACGAATCTTGAGAACAAAATTGGATCTGGAGGATATTTTCCAAGATATCGGAAATTTAAAAATCTAGCCCGGAAGCGGAGCCGGAAGCGGGGAGTCAAAAACTCATATAAATAATGGAGATAAAAAATTGCTGATAGCATTGATCGATCAGGCATACTATATACCATAAAATGTTCCAAATTTCGAAGCGATTGGTCCAGAATTACAGATTCTATAGAGAAGAATCTCAGAATAGGCAAAATCCTGAATTCAAAGCGAAGAGTGAGCCTTGATGAAAAATATTAAATTTTTTGATCCCAATTATTTTGAGTTTGGCATGAAATTATATAGTTTCATTCATGTAGATTACGAATCTTGAGAACAAAATTGGATCTGGAAGATATTTTCCAAGATATCGGAAATTTTAAAACCTAGCCTGGAAGCGGAGCCGGAAGCGGGGAGTCAAAAACTCATATAAATAATGGAGATAGAAAATTGCTGATAGCATTGATCGATCAGGCATACTATATACTATAAATGTTCCAAATTTCGAAGCGATTGGTCTAGAATTACAGATTCTATAGAGAAGAATCTCAGAATAGGCAAAATCCTGAATTCAAAGCGAAGAGTGAGCCTTGATGAAAAAAATAAAATTTTTTGATCCCAATTATTTTGAACTTGGCATGAAATTATATAGTTTCATTCATGTAGATTACGAATCTTGAGAACAAAATTGGATCTGGAGGATATTTTCCAAGATATCGGAAATTTAAAAATCTAGCCCGGAAGCGGAGCCGGAAGCGGGGAGTCAAAAACTCATATAAATAATGGAGATAAAAAATTGCTGATAGCATTGATCGATCAGGCATACTATATACCATAAAATGTTCCAAATTTCGAAGCGATTGGTCTAGAATTACAGATTCTATAGAGAAGAATCTCAGAATAGGCAAAATCCTGAATTCAAAGCGAAGAGTGAGCCTTGATGAAAAATATTAAATTTTTTGATCCCAATTATTTTGAGCTTGGCATGAAATTATATAGTTTCATTCATGTAGATTACGAATCTTGAGAACAAAATTGGATCTGGAAGATATTTTCCAAGATATCGGGAATTTTAAAACCTAGCCTGGAAGCGGAGCCGGAAGCGGGGAGTCAAAAACTCATATAAATAATGGAGATAAAAAATTGCTGATAGCATTGATCGATCAGGCATACTATATACTGTAAATGTTCCAAATTTCGAAGCGATTGGTCCAGAATTACAGATTCTATAGAGAAGAATCTCAGAATAGGCAAAATCCTGAATTCAAAGCGAAGAGTGAGCCTTGATGAAAAAAATAAAATTTTTTGATCCCAATTATTTTGAGCTTGGCATGAAATTATATAGTTTCATTCATGTAGATTACGAATCTTGAGAACAAAATTGGATCTGGAGGATATTTTCCAAGATATCGGAAATTTAAAAATCTAGCCCGGAAGCGGAGCCGGAAGCGGGGAGTCAAAAACTCATATAAATAATAGAGATAAAAAATTGCTCATAGCATTGATCGATCAGGCATACTATATACTATATATGTTCCAAATTTCGAAGCGATTGGTCTAGAATTACAGATTCTATAGAGAAGAATCTCAGAATAGGCAAAATCCTGAATTCAAAGCGAAGAGTGAGCCATGATAAAAAAAAAAAAAATTTTTTAATCCCAATTATTATGAGTTTGGCATAGAATTATATAGTTTCATTCATGTAGATTACAAATCTTGAAGACAAAATTGGATCTGGAGGATATTTTTATTATGTGTTCACCTGGCATTTGATTTAATATGTTTTTATATAACTTCCATTGCTTCAAACCAGAAATACTTTCATCTTTCTGAGATAAAATAGACGTCCAGTAACCCGTGCATCAAAATCTTTTGGAAAAGAATATTTGCCAATCAAATAGATGAAAATTTTCAAATCTTTCCAATAGTTTTCGCTCAATAAATTTATATTCAGCAATATCTAATCATAATTAAACTGACCTATCTCATTTATTCTTGATGATATGTTTATCACGTTATTAGAAAAACTTGAAACTTTTTAGTTACTCTTATTGTCTTATTATAAACTATTACTGAATAACTATACATTAAAAGTGATTTTGCAAATATGGAATTTTCTACTATATGAATCAAAAGTATGCTAAAATTATCTCACATCCGTAAACAAAATAAATTTGAATGAATAATAATAACGTAATTTACAACAAGTACTTCACTTACCTAAAATTTTAAACTATCCAATTTATTGACGGTTTTGATACTTCAACAATAAATTTGACACAAATTTGTAACAAGAACTTCACTATTTAAACATTTCTGTAGCATCACAGACATTTTGAACTGCTAGTTTCAACGTCACAACCAAATTATTCCGAAATAATCCTACTATTAACAAATGTTTTCAGAGAATAATTGATTAGAAATTATGCTACGTTTACATTGGCATATGTGATATCGACTCAAACGGTTTATAAAATAATAAACTGATTCAATTTGGGCTTGAAAAGTAAAATATAAACATGATGCACCCTCCAAAAAATTAAAGCATAATATTTAATTCAAAAAATAAAAGTAGCGCAAATACCTAATTATTTCGAAACAAGTACAAAATTTAATAATATTTATACAAATAAATCATGCCTTTTGCCCGATACGAGTATGGCAGAAACTATTGTAGTGCACATTGATATTTTCTAAGCCGTGAGGTGCGGCTACAAGTCATCCTAGCTTTTGTGACAAGTACGCTACAGAGTATATTTAAAGTCAGTGAAAATCATATTGATCTAAATATAAAAGTATTAGTAAAATTGAAACTCACTTTTTGTCTGAAGATGATTCTTTTTCACCACTCAACACCAATTTTAGATTTAGATATTATTTGTTACACTCGATAAAAACCACATCCAACCGTTGTACAAACTATGGTCAATATTGATTCACAGTCATTGAATGCATTCTCACACGTAATGTTATCCAAAAAATATTGAAAATATTACGTAATAATAGGGCAGCAATGTAGCAACAGGTATTTTAAACAATATTTAATAATATTTATTATAAAATCAATTTTTAACCCTGGCGGTATAAGGGGCTAAATAATGCAACAAAAATATTCCATGGCTAATAATAATCTCGTAATAAACATTACTTAAAAAATGAAACTGATTCAGTTTCATGATATTCACTGTTCAAATAAGATAAATAAAGGTTAACAGCCTTCAATCCATTCATATAGGCACCTTTTGATATTTTTATATTCATTAATGCAACTCTAATCCATTTTTTCACTTGGTGCACTTTTATGGCCAACAGCCATCAACCTATAAACAAATTCATCATGTGAAACAATTTTTTTGTATCTTTATTCCATTTTCAAAATATTATACACATTTACTGCACTCAAGTTGAATGAAATTAATATTGAAGTATGGTGACACTTTTCAGCTTATTTATAATAGTAGAGAGCTCAAATATTTATCTTTTTTTTATTAAATTAGTAATTTTGAAGCTTTGTCAACCAAATGGCAGCATTAACAAACCCCAAAAACTAAAAATAATTCAAAAAAAACGATTACTGAAATATTCATGTATATAGTTACAATAATACAGTATTTTGATGTAGTCAAAAGTAATCGGACCGAAGAGAGAATGCTCAAAATAAGTTTTTCTCAATTTTTAAATTACTGGGCGATTTTAATGCAGTTTTTTTGTGATTTTCTATTAAATGCATATAATTATCGTTATTTTAGTACAAATTTGTTGCAATGCCATTAAAAATTTACCCCAGAAAAAGGGTTTTTAATTTACAAAAATGCAATAGAACATTTTCAAAGCTCGTATGTCTTGAATTAATAATAGTAGAATAATAAATCAAATGCTAATTAAAATTTATACAGTATCATTTATTATAAAACCAGTTTCAACCCTTTATGTTTCTATCCTGTGGGCTTAGGGGGTTAAATGTAGCAACCAAAATCTATCACACTTAAAACCCTGTATCTACTGAAATAATAATCGTAAAGTAATAAACCAAACGCTAATTGAAACCTTATATAATACCGCTTATTATAAAACCAGTTTGAAGCTTTGATCTTTCAGCTCAACCGGATTAGGGAGTCGAATGTTGCAACAAAAATATGTTACAATTCAAAAGCTTGTAACTCCTAAAATAATGATTGCAGAATAATGAACCAAATGCTATTTAAAAGATTATATAATACCATTTATTATAGAATCAGTTTCAACGCTATTATTGCAACCAAAATGTGCCACTTCAGTTGTTTTATTATTTATTATAAAACCAATTCTAACCCTCTTTATTTCAGTCATGTCAGTTTAGATGATGCAACGAAAATTTGTCACACTTTTCAAGCTTGTATCACCCAAAATGATAATCGTAAAATATTGATCCAAACGCTGCAAATTATCTTTGCATAAGTCTACATCCCTTTTGGGCTCATACCTGAAATTTTGATTTTTTTGAGCCCCTGGTTTATGCAGAGATAAATAATTTGTTTTAAGTGGTAACTGGTTTTTAAATAATAAATTCGCAGGCCTGCAACTCGTACACCAATAACAATTGGTAATTTATATTATTTTTGGATGAGTCTACATCCCTTCCAAGCTTTTACCCTAAATTTGAGTTTTCTTGAACCACTGGTTTACCCAAAATTAATTAATTTGTTTTAAGCGGTAACTGATTTTTTTAATATCAAATTCGCAAGTCTGTAACTCGTACACCAATCTAAATATGTAATTAATTGATATTATTTTTCAATAAACTACCATCCTTCCTAAATACCTACACACAATTTGAAAATTTTGGGCACCTCTGGTTTTAGGCATAAATAATTATTCAATCTCGAATGATGCAATTAATTTCAATTGGCTATTTGTATTTGTATTCATTTATAGTTTTCGGGAGCGATATATTACTACCCTTAATTTAAGGGTTAAAATTGGGTACAGTGGTGTAATTTTAATTTTTACAAGGGATATAGTTCAGGAATGAATTAGGAATGATATTTTTATATTTTAGGAAGCCATTCATGAATTTTATTCGAAGGGATGTTCCACCCCATGAAAAATATATTTTTGTCCGTAAAATAATAACATGGGAATAAAATTTCCATTACTTCCAAGGAATTAATTATTATAACATTTTAGAAGATATTTTACTCCCTAAAAATTATTTTCAAATCGATTTCACCCCTTATTTATTTTATATTAGGAAATATATTGCTAAATATTAAAAACGGGAGGTCATATATTGGCTATTTTATTTTAAAAGTACATTTGTATACAAATTTATTGATTAAAACATTCTTGTTTCATTTGGTTCTATTAAGTAACGAAGTTTCAACTCGCTTGGCTGCAGGTGTTCAATGCTTTGTATATGCGTTTATCTGGCACTGTTGCTTCACAATTCGTACTGTTAGCATCTACGCCGCGTAACTCGTGATCAAAACGTTGATTTAAAATACTTTAAAAGTGTTCAAGTGTTATATTTGGGGTTGTGAATTTTGCTTATTAACGTAGAGATCAAAATTTTGTATATTTAAATATGTAAATTGGGGTTTTGGTTCCGCATTGCGTGTCCGTTAGGGGCACGTATTTGCGATGTTAGTTTTTGCTTTTATTATGTAATAAATAAATGAAATGTCTTGGTTTTTTTGCAAAGGCCTGTAATGAAAGGTCCAACGTGGGAATCGGTGCACACGTAGGTACCGCTACGAGAGGCACCCCCCCTGATGAACACCACCGCGTGGGGTTGCAATGAGTTCTAGGGCGAACGAGCGATCTAATTAGGGAGTAATGGCATACTCTCGATATGTACCTATCGGAAGTCGGGAAAATATGGTAGCTGGCGGGGGTCCTTGATTAAGTTCAAGAAACGACATTAGCTGAGACCGATACTTAAGGTTACCATATCGCGTAATTAGGCGGTATCGCGGGCCTCGGAATATGCATTGGCCACGTATTCAAAACAACGAATTTTTTCTTTTGCAAACGACGAGCACACCGGTGCTTGGGTGTCTGAGCGCTCAGGCACTCAATGGGGTAGTAAAGTAGAGTCAATCAGTAGCATAAATATAACCGAACACTTTTAAGTACCTTCGGGAAGTAATTAAGCAACAGTCAATCGCCGCATAGCTCTTCGAACACTAACCATAACACGCAACACGATTGAATGTTGAACGAATGTTGAATGAATGTATTTAATAAAAAATTCCCTTTCAGCTTCTTCAATTCATCATTACCACCTCCAACAAATTTACAACAGGACGTAAGTTAACTAATAAACTTTGCTTTTCAGGTTCTAATCAATTTTTCTTTCAGCTATTTTGTATTGTTTTTCCGCAGATTCCTAATTAATTTGTATTTTTTCAGATCATCTGCTGAGGATGAACCCAGCTGATGAGGTGGACAACGAGGGAATGGACATCGTGGGAGGAGCTGAGGATGAGCCCAGCAGCCAAAATCAACTCTCTGTTTTGTTGAATATGATTCACCAAAATTTGTTTTAAGTTTCTGTTTCAGGTCGCCGGCCGTGGATCTTCATAACATCATCGCATCATCAACTAGGTAATATAATATTGCTCATTATATAACTGTTTTTAGCTACTGCCAAAATTATTTGTCTAATATTTGAATTTATAATTTTAATTTAGAGTCCAGGAGATGGCAACTTGCAGCTGCAGTAACAACCAGACTTCAGAACCCAGCAGCAGAATCAGAGCCCAGCAGAACCCGAGCTCAGCAGCAAAATCAGAGCCCAACAGCAGAATCAGAACCCAATAGCAAAATCAGAGTCCTGCATCAGAATCAGATCCCAGCAACAGAACTCGAGCCCAGCAGCAGAACTCGAGCCCAGCAGCCGTCAAAAAAGTCCTCCAGTAGTTGCAGAAGATCAGTACATCAGTAACAGCTGTTCCTGTCCCCAGATTCAACTTTAAAGAAGTCAACTGATTAATTTTAGCCCGCCGCTTGCAAAGTTCAAGTGAGTTCAATTTCTTTTTAAATTTTCCGACTTATAATAATTATTTTGTTTTTTCAGTTGCAGTGAGCGAAGAAGCCACTTCTCTGGTCTAGGTTTCGCTGGGGTTTTCCTAGGCCCAAAGGGAGAATTCCCGGAGAAGAGTTCGTCTCTTTCCCCTTAGTCATTGCCTGGGGGCGAACAAGGCTTACAACAACGCAACAGCATCGCGGACAAGACTTCCAACAAGACAACAGCATCGAGTAATCAACAATTAATCTTCGAACCTTTGTACCCTTTCCTTATTCCCAAAATAAAATCATTTCCACAAAATTTACAGTTGTTTTATTTCTAAAACCTATTTTTATTGTTTTCAGGTGTAGTTAGGAGAATAAATGTATTGTTAGATAGTTTTCAGAATAAATTAAATTCAATAATAACTTGTATTTTTTATTGATGTAAATACAATTTGAATTGTTTTCAGGGTTAATTATAATTCGTTAATTAGTTTGTAAGATAATTTTACTCCTGTATATTCGATTTTTGAAATAAATATGAATTGTATTGTTGAAATTTAAATATATTATTACAATAAATTTTATATTTGTATTTTATTCTCGTTTGAAGCCAAACGTCAAGAGTAAAGTTCAAAAATTCTCTGAAAGCGGCAGCACCTGTCAATAAATGCCAACAAAAAAAATATTTATTAAATAAAAATTATTTGTTGATGTTATCGTCCAAAACTAATAAATTCAATCAAAAGAATATCTTAAAAACCCTTTGGGGTGAATAAATATGCCAAATAGTCGCTATTTTGTATTATTAATAAAATTTAGTTCCAAAACGTGATAGGTGCTGCCACCTCTGACAAAATGACTGAACTAGTTGTACTGCAAAGAACATTGGTGTTGACATAAATAAAACCGAGTATTACGAGCTTGTTTAATGTTTTATAATTTTTTTTTGATCAATAATAACCTCTATATTAAATTCTGAAAAAGATTTATAATATATATTAATTATTCATGTGATGGTTCAAGAAATATTCAGATAGATGCAATGCCGGCAAGTGATGCGTCGATCGCCGGTAAAGCCTGACAGCTCCTGCTTCGCTACTGCTAAAAAGATACGAAATGGAATAACTGGTGTTGACTTATTATAATTCCCGTTTATTGAATCATTTTATAAAAAAATATTTCAAACAAAAATTGTACAATATTAAATTTCGCAACTAAATAATTTTTTGAATTAATTTCCAGTGCTTATTAACCCTCCGTTAGTGTTCTCGAAAAAAGTTTCACGGTTGGTGTTATGGGGTATGTTATACCCCATATGAAAGTCCTCTCAAGCTATTTTAAATTCTAAAAAATGATAATTTTTCTGTTTGCACATGTTCTACAACCTGTTACCAAGTAATATAAACTGAACAAAATGCATCTAGTTATATTCATTGTAAAAATCTAAAAGATAAATCAAAATAACAGCAAGTCTGCCTTGGAAAAAACATACATCAATATTATCGCTCATAAATACTTCTAATATCATCACACATCAAAGATCTCATAGTATTTCTTGAGAAGAAGGATCAAATAAGTAGAGCAAGAAAAAATTACTCAAGTATCATCAAAGAAAAAAAAGTTATTGCTCCTCAAACTGGGCACAGTTTTTGCAACTCAAAATTGCATGTTCCAAGCACAGTGGAATTCTACATCGCTTACAAGCATTAAATGTCTTTTCAATACATAAGCACTATTTTGCGCACGTTTTTGTGGGCAGTAAATGGCTCTTTGGCTTTTGAGTGCGCCAAGTATAATTAGCGTGTGACAAGTAATCTTGTCGCACGCAAATCATTTACCGCTTAGAAAAATAAGCGCAAAATGGGACTTATCCCGCATTCGTAATAAAAAATAGTATCTGCAACTCGTGCAGTGTTGTCAATTGCCTACTTTGCTCTCGTGGGAAATCGACAACTTATCGCACTTGTTACACAATATACTACTGCTTCTCATTTCAAATTCAGGTTGACTTTATAATTACTGTCAAATTCAATAATCGCTTACATGTCATTTGGATCATATTATCATGGTGTTGTCAAATACCCAATTGAGCAAATGAACGCACTTGCTTCGTTCGTACGCCCAACTTCGCTTTCGTGGGCAATCGAAAACTTATCGCACTTGTTGCACAATTTACTATTCTATCTTTGTTTCTAGGACAAACAGAACATCTCCTGCTTGTCTTTTGTCATTTGGTTAAATTGACCTTTAAAAATTTCTAGAGAGCTCTAAAATTGTAAATGAAAAATAAGGAAAATTAGAAGAAAATTCTAGAAACTTGAGAGAAGAACTGCATGGGAAGATGGAGGAAAATACAAAGAAAGTTGAACAGCAACTGGAAAAATATAGAGAAAATTCAAAGGTATGGGAGGAAGTATTTGAAGATAATTGTAAAATGTTAAAAGAAGAACTGGATGCAAAATTGGATGAAAAAATGAAGATTTTTGAAGAAAAATTTAAATTTGGTGTTTCATCTCCGGAAAAAGCTTCAAAAGCTGAGATAATTGAATTATCCGCACCAAATCTTGACTCAACTACAAAAATGCGTGTCAAACCTACAACCTTTGATGGTCAAACATCTTGGATTAATTACCATAGACAATTTGAAGCCGCTGCTAAGGCTAATGGCTGGAATGATACTGAGAAAGTTTCAGCGCTTACAGTTGCTCTCCGAGGAGATGCGGTAAACATTTTACAGGCTATTCCACCGGAAGAAGACAACAATTACGAAAAATTGGTCAAGCGACTGGAGCTACGATACGGCCATGCACACTTGGAGAAAGTGTATCACACGCAGCTCATGAACCGATACCAACGTCCCAGCGAGAGTCTATAGGAGTTCGAAGTTGATGTGCCACGCCTAGTGATTTCTTGGAAAGCTGGGATGTGAGAATATTTGTGGACGGCATCAGAGACCATGAAACGCAACAAGCCCTGCGTTTGGCGCAGCCGAAGAAGCTGGTGGAAGCATTGGCTCATGCACTGGAATACGAAGCGGCAAAGCAGGCGTCCAGAAGCAGTGCTCGAGTGCGAGAGGTTACCTGCGACTCCGATGCCACGGAAAGCTTGGAAGCCCAGGCTCAGCGATTGGTCCAGGAAGCAGTGAAAGATCTCAAGAATTCCATACAACTTCGGTGTTGGAACTGTGGAGGACTAGGTCATCCAAAAAGTCGATGCAAGAAACCCTTGAAGACGTGGCCCAAAAATAACTCCAAGCAGGAAAACTAAATCGGGTCGATGTGTCGGGGCAAATATCGATCCAATCTAAGCCTGCCTCACAAAATATGGCAATCATCGCTTCGCTACGTCATCAGTTTGATAGCTTATTTGTGGATGGATACATAGACGACAAGCCATGTAGTATTTTGTTGGACACAGGCGCAACGAAGACCATAGTAAGACCCGATTTACTGCGTCCGAACAAATCGTGCATGAGAACAAAATGGCGACTTCGGACAGCTACAGGTGACTCAGCTACCACACATGGAGAAGCTGACGTCGTCATCATGATTGGAGGAACAAAAATTGGACACCGTATTTTGGTAGCTGACATAGAAGAAGACTGTATCCTTGGGATGGATATAATGAGAAGATACGGATTCGATCTCGATATGAAAAACGGCGTGATTAAAATCAATAATGAAGAGGTCGTCCTACATTATCAAGTAGATTCTTCAGCTTGCTTAATGCTGGCAGAAGACCTTGCGATTCCTGAGCGATGCGAAGAAATTGTACCAGCTACAGTAGGTGGTGAGATTCGGGAAGGAAGCGTCGCAATGCTGGAACCAAACGATAATGTTCAGCAGGGGATTTTGGTTGCTAAGGCCCTCATAAGTTCAGGAAAAATAGTACCGGTAAGAATAATAAACGTTAATTATTATGCAGTAAAACTGAAAGCCGGTACTATTTTAGGACGCCTCGCAAGAGTGTCCACTATAAAAACCACCGGACAAGACGTAGAGATAAGACCCAACTGCGACAAACTTTCGAGAGAACTATCTAGTTCAGTATTATCCAAAGGACAACAATTAAATAATCGGCAACGTGCACAAGCACAAGATCTGTTACGCCGATTCCAAGAGGTGTTTGAAACCAGTGAGGGGCGAAAAGGAAGAACAAATATTGTCCATCACAAAATTGACACCGGCGATGCACGTCCAATTCGACAAGCACCACGACGACTCCCGATTGCGAAGAGAGAAGACGCTGAAGCCATCATCCGGGATATGGAGCAGGACGGTATTATTGAACCCTCAAATAGTCCATGGGTCTCTCCGGTGGTACTTGTGAAGAAGAAAGATGGGTCTACACGATTTTGTGTCGACTATTGCCAGCTGAATAATGTTACAAAGAAGGACAGTTATCCTCTACCCAGGATTGATGACACCTTGGATACTCTGGCAGGGTCAAAAATCTTCTCGACCTTAGATCTCAAGAGTGGGTATTGGCAAGTAGCGATGGACGAGAAAGACCGAGAGAAAACTGCATTTACTATCGGCAGTGGATTGTGGCAATTTACGGTCATGCCATTCGGCCTATGTAATGCTCCTGCTACTTTCGAGCGACTGATGGAGACCGTACTCAAAGGACTATCATGGAAAACTTGCTTGGTGTACCTGGACGATATCATTGTGATGGGAAAATCATTTGAAGACCATTTGAAGAATCTGGAACTGGTATTTCAACATTTAAAGAAAGCTGGTTTGAGACTTAGTCCAAAGAAATGCCACTTATTCCAAAAACGGGTGAACTATTTGGGACATGTGGTCTCCGAAGAAGGCGTAGCAGTTGATACAGAGAAAATTAAGACAATCCAAGAATGGCCAGTACCTGCGGATAAACATCAGCTACGTAGTTTCCTCGGGCTTTGTACTTATTACAGAAGATTTGTTTGTGGATTCGCCAATATCGCAAAACCATTGACCAGACTGACAGAAGAAAATCGTAGATATAGCTGGGATAAAGACTGCCAAGTCGCCTTCGAGCAACTGAAGCAACTCCTCGTTCAAGCACCAATACTGAGTTACCCGAAGACGGAAGAACGTTTTATTTTGGACACGGATGCCAGCGATGTCGGATTCGGGGAAGTCTTATCCCAATTGCAGGATGGTCAAGAAAGAGTCATTGGATACTTCAGTAAGGTTTTATCGAAGCCAGAAAGAAACTACTGCGTCACAAGACGGGAATTACTAGCAGTAGTCAAGTCCATAGAGCATTTTTACAAATATTTGTATGGCAGAAAGTTTCTATTAAGAACTGACCACGCTGCTCTAAAATGGTCACTTAAGTTCAAGAATCCTGAGGGTCAGGTCGCTCGATGGATCGAAAGACTTCAAGAATACGACTTCGACATAGAATATCGAGCCGGTACAGCGCATAAGAATGCTGATGCCTTATCAAGACCATGTCCCAAAGATTGTCAGCATTGTTCTAAGGCTGAAGCAAAAGCATTCCGGACAACTGTCATTGACGATGCTTGGCAACCACAAGAGATAGAAAAGGACATAGATGGCGACTCAGAGTTGCGAATTATTCAAGAATGGAAGAAGAAAGGAACAAGACCGACATGGCAAGAGGTGGCACCATACTCCCCGACGGTTAAATCATATTGGGCGCAATGGGATTCCATAATCCTGGATGAAGGCATCTTGAAGCGTGAGAACAGCTGATCGTTCCTAGAGGTCGGGTTCCGGAGGTCTTGAGACATCTCTATGATGGAGTGAGTGGAGGACACCTTGGGGTAACGAAGACTCTGCAGAGAGTTCGTGAGCGGTTTTATTGGCTAAATTGCAAAGAAGACGTTAGGGAATGGTGCAGGAAATGCACTACGTGCGCTTCAAGCAACGGACCGCAGAAACGACCAAGAGCTCCGATGCGACAGTATAATGTCGGTAGTCCATTCGAGAGGATAGCCATCGGCGTAGCAGGGCCATTTCCCGAATCAGACGTCGGAAATAAATACATTGTTGTCGTCATCGACTATTTTAGTAAATGGGCGGAAGCGTATGCTCTTCCTAATCAAGAGGCCGCTACTATTGCAGACATCCTAGTGAAGAACTGGATCTATCGTTTTGGCGTACCCTTGGAACTCCATTCTGACCAGGGAAGAAACTTTGAATCCACACTTTTCCAAGGGATATGCGAAGTATTGAATATTCGTAAAACCAGAACTACCGCATCACATCCGCAGTCTGATGGAATGGTGGAACGGATGAATAAGACCATCAACAGACACCTGGCCAAAGTTGTCTCTAGTCACCAGAGAAACTGGGACAAATATCTCCATCTGTTCCTTTTGGCCTACCGCTCATCCGTACGCGAAACAACCGGACAGACTCCAGCAAGAATTATTTTTGGACGGGAACTTCGGCTACCATGCGACCTAAAGTTCGGCTGCAAATCTGGAAAAGACCTGGCTGGTGAAGATTATGTCAATAATTTAAGGCGTCAGATGGACGACATCCACTCCTGAGTCCGTATAAACATCCAGAATGCCAGCGACCGGATGAAAGAGACCTATGACGTCAAGGCACAAGACGGGGGTTTTCAACCAGGAAACTCTGTGTGGCTTTATAACCCAGGGCGGCGACGTGGCTTGTCTCCAAAATTACAGACATCTTGGTAAGGGCCTTACAAAGTCATCAGAAGAATTAACGACATAATCTATGAAATCAGACGCAGCCCCAAGAGCAAATCAAGAGTGGTGCACTTCAATCGGCTAGCACCATTTGCAGGAGACAACAATGAAGATCCCAATGACGCACATGCTCGTAAGATGCGCAGGAAGATTCATTTGAGGAGTTTAGAAAGACTTTTTCAAGTGGACGTCGGGCTCGATTTGGAATAACTACCAAAGTGCAGCAGGATCTATTCAGAGTCCCGGCCGACTACTCCTTGGCCCATTGTGTATCAAGAGATTTGAAGATGTCCCGCGGGATAGCAGCAGTTTTCAAGAAGAAGTTTGGCAGGCCAAAACACCAGAAGCCTACAGTAGGGAAGACCATCTGTCTGAGGGACAATACGACAACCAAGGAACGTTATATTTACCACATGGTATCGAAAGATGAATTTCATCACAAACCAACCCGCAAGACATGCGAGGCCATTCAATGCAGAACGACATCCTGAAACTGGCAATACCAAAATTGGGCTGCGGTCTGGATGGATTAGATTGGAAGATCGTTCGAAATATGATAGAGGTAATATTCCAGAACAGCGGAATTCAAATATTGGTCTGCTGTTTCCACCCAGCAGGCCCGATCGGACCGAAAACTGTCGACTGCTACTTCTACCAAACTACTGGTTGCACCAAGGGCGGCGAGTGTCGATTCCGGCATAGACATGAAAATGTGTTTCGGGACGAAACACTCTTAAGAAGAGGACAGTGTGACGTGCGAAAGTGGGAGAAGCTCGTAAAGACGACGTAGTATGGGAAGGGCCTTTTGTCGTCCTTACGCCGCGTTGCGTCGCAGCACATCACCCCTCCCGATGGAAGCCTATAGTAATATTCTAGAAATGGAAAGAGTCGAGAAATAGAAACTTCGAGAAAACGATATTTCTCTATATAAGGCCAACCAAAAGACGTGTGGACAGAATAGTAATAAGAGTAGTACTGGTGAAATAAATATCGAACAGTAAAGTGAACAGTGCATATAAATAGTGAAATATAAATATCTGTGACCTTGTTTAAGTTAGAATTAAGTGACAAATAAGTAAATATAGTGTTATTAGTGACATAAGAACAATAAAACTTTTATTTCAGTTTAAATTATCAAATAGTGACTTTTATTTAATTTCAAACTGATTCTTCAAGCAATAAACATTACACAATGTTCATTATGGCATATGCTTCAAGAAACCAAGTGTGCCGAATGGTCAGTATTTTTTTCTGATATTCAGATTTTTTTCTAATTGTCTGGTTGCTTTAGCATCCGTTTACAACCAAAATTGACCAAATTACAGCCCTATCCGTCAATCCTTTCAAGAAAACAATATTCAATGTTTATTATGACAAAAACAAGTGTTCCGGGTGATCAAATTCAATTTTGGACAACCCTAGTATTGTTTTCTGGCAACTAGATCAAATTCCATATCGTTTGGTTGCGCTGGCACCCCTTTGCAACCAAAATTGGCCGAATTATAGCCCTATCTGCTAATTACTTCAAGAAAATATTATCAAACGTTTATTATGTCATATGGTTCAAGAGACCAAGTGTGCCGGATGGTCAATATTGTTTTCTAGAATCTAGATGAAATTTCCTATTGTTTGGTTGCTTTGGCACTCCTCTATAACCAAAATTGGTCGAATTACAGCTTTATCTGTTAGCCCTCACAAGAAAACCATATTAAATGTTCATTATGGCATACGGTTCAAGAAACCAAGTGTGCTGGATGGTCAGTATTTTTCTTTGGAAGTCAGATCAAATTTCCTATCGTTTGGTTGCTTTAGCACCCCTTTACAATCAAAACTTGCCGATTTACAGCCCTACCTGTCAACCCCCTCAGGAAAGCAATATTAAATGTTCGTTTTGATATAAACAAGTGTTCCGGATGATCAAATCCAATTTTAGACAACTTTATTATTTTTTTCTGACAACTAGATTGAATGTCCTATCGTTTGGTTGCTTTGGCACTCTTTTGCAACCGGAATTGGCCGAATAACAGCCTTATCTGTTAACCCTCCCAGGAAAACAATACAAAATGTTCATTATGGCATATGGTCCAAGAGACTAAGTGTGCAAGATGGTCAGTATTTTTTTCTGGAATCTAGATGAAATTTCCTATCGTTTGGTTGCTTTACCACTTCTTTACAACAAAAACTGGCTGAATTACAGCCCTATCAGTCAACCCTCTCTGAAAAAATATATCAAATGTTCATTATGGCATATGGTTCAAGAAACCAAGCATATCGAATGATCAGTATTTTTTCTGGAATCTAGATCGAATTACTTATCATTTAGTTCTTTGGCACCCCTTCACAACCAAAATTGGCCGAATTACAGCCCTATCTTTCATCCCTCTGAGGAAAACAATATTAAATGTTCATTATGGCATATGTTTCAAGGAACCAAGTGTGCAGAATGATCAGTATTTTTTTCTGGAATTTAGACCGAATTTTTATCATTTGGTTGCTTTGGCACCCTTAGACAACCAAATTTGGCCGAATTACAGCCCTATCTGACAACCCTTTTAGGAAAGTAGTATTTTCAGCTAGTTTCCACTAATAACTATTGAATGATACCTTGTATCAAAAAATGATTTCAATAAAAATTGTAGGGCTTCTAATTCCCTACAATTCAATTTTCAGGAAAATTTTCTGCGATTGAAACTGGCTGAGTTATGAAGGATATACTAATGAACTCCAACAAAGAAAAAGTAATTTTCGAGGATATCTCTGAGAATTTTATTATTTTTTGGACACTAAGGCTAGATTAATTGTTATTTGATTATTTTGGCATTATTTTACGGCCAAAATTGATCAGATTACAATTCTTGAAGCACTCCTGTTTCTTAATCATTCGAAAAAAGTAGCATTTTAGTTAGTTTTTCCTCGTAACTTAGCTAATTCTATTTTATCAAAGCTGTTCAAAAAATCAAATTGTAGATAATTGATAGTCCTATAATACTTATTTGAACTATTTTTTGATACAAGCTACAGTCCAAAAGTTATTAGCAAAAAACTGATAGGAAATGCTGCTTCCCTCAAATGGTTCTGGGCTGCAGCTCGATCAATTTTGACTAGGAGTAAAAGTCAAAATAACCAAAATGTAAGGAATTTCGTCTTTTTTCCAGAAAAAAATATTAGGTTCATCCAGACTCGAACCGATTTGAGTAATTTGATTGTGCTTGAAGAAAAAAAACCTAATTTTGGAAAATCATTGTTCCAGTATTTCCCTTATAACTTGACCAATTCTAGTCGCACAAAGTTGTTTAAAAGATTTGTTTGTAGGAAATTGAATGCTCCACAAATGGTTTTTCTGAACTATTTTTTGATACAAGGCACTATTCAAAAATTATTCGAGAAAAAATTGAAAAATTTTGCTAGTTTCGAGGGGTTGAAAAATGGGGATACTTCAAGAGGCTATAATTCGATCAATTTTAATCGTAGAGAGGCAATAAAGTGATCAAAGGATGGAGAATTTCATCAAGTTTTCAGAACAGGTATTATGTGGTCTATTCCTAACGTAAATGAGCTATAATTAGCTGCTTCGTTACGTTTTCTTTATTAATCAAGACTTTTAAGAAAGTGTTGAAAAATATCATTAATAAATTGAAATAATATATTTATTTACTCAATTTGAAACTCATGAGGCTCAAGCTCTTGTATTTCGTTCGTAGGGAAAGGATCATCAAGCTCACGACCATTCTGGAAAATATAATTCGCATAATTAACAAATTGTATCTTTAAATTTGCTGCTGTACTGGAAGCGTGATAAACAAAAAACTATCTTATATATAAAAAAAATAAAACATATCACGTGATAATATAAGAATCAAAGAATATTTTTTATTTGAAGAAGTTTGTGATATCATGCGAAATTGAGCCTCTGCGGAGGCGGTCACGCGTCTGAATTACGCGTCGGCTATGCAATAGATAAAATCGAATTATTCTGTCTATTCTTTGATTCTCAATGACTTGTTAAATAAAAAACATTATTAAAAAAGTACTTACGCATTTCCAAATATTAAAAAGAATTACAAAGCACAAACCAATATATTTTCTTGCCATATCTGCAGTTTTTTAATAATCATTCTGACTTATATATACGGTCCGATTATAATTAAATTTATTTTGAACAAAAAAAAAATTGTTGAACTTTTGAATTGTTTCCGTATTTGTTTTGTTTAATAAAATTTGGACACACTTAAGTACTTTATGACGTACATGAAATAAAATAAATTCGTTTTCTTTAATGAATGCAATATTCGAATAGGTAATCGTGGTCTTATCAACATGAATTTAATTCAGGCAACTTGCGTGGTTTATTTAATAATAATTTTCCAGAATTATAACTTAGTTAAATAGTAAACAAGTGAACTGAAAGGATAACGAAATGAAAATATATATTTTATGAATACTTGAACTCTTTTTTCATATTTACGCACAATTCAAATATTTTTGGACCCCTATTTCACTTAGAAACAAAAAAAAAACTACCTGATACAATATTTGATTTATATATTAAAGTTCCGGCCTCCTTAACTCATAAACAAATAATGACTGATACTCTATATTTATTATATAGACGCTTCGATATCCCTTCAGTACCCATCCAAAATTTTGATTTTATTGGACTACTAGTTCAGCTGTAAATTCAATATTTGTATTTCTTCAGATAAATCCTGTTTCGGTTTCCATAACTCACGAACAGATGACGATCATTATTTAATAAATATTATACCAATACCCTCACTCCCCCTTAATACCCACACAAAGTTTCAAAGTAATTGAACTATCGGTTTAGTCATAAATTGAATATTCAACTAAAATGGTGCGGAGGACTGAACGAAGAAACAAAAATCAATCTCAGTTTCATAGCTCGTATATCCTAGATTAAAAATCGTGGAATAACAAACCAAACGTTGATGCAAAGCACATGTAGTGCCACTCATACAAAACCAGTATCAACCTTTCATCTTTCAACCCTGTTGGTATGGGAGGTTGAATGATGCAACAAGAATCTCACGCAGTTTTAAAGCTTTTATCTTCTGAAATAATTTTTGACGAATATTGAACTATAGGTTGATAGAAAGCTTACATAATACCATATACTGTAAATCAGTTTCAACCATTTATCGTTCAACCCCGATGGTACAGAATCAACCAAAAATTATCGCACTTTCAGATTCAATAACTCCTAAAATAATGATTGCGGCATGATGGACAAACGTTAATTGAAAGATTATGTAATACCATTTATTATTAGTTCAGTTTCAACACTAATCTTTCAGCTAGAATGGTACAACCAAAATTTGTCTCAATTTCATAGCTTGTGCCCCTAGAATAAAAATCACGGAATGACAAACAAAGCTTTGATACTGCCACTCATACAAAACCAGTTTCAACCTTCCATCTTTCAACCCTGCTGGTATGGGAGGTTGAATGATGCAACAATCATTTCTCTGACTTTTAAAGCATGTATCTTCTGAAATAATTCTTGTAGAATATTGAACTAGAGGTTGAAAGAAGGTTTACATAATACCATTTACTGTAAATCAGTTTCAACCCTCAATTCTTCAACCCCGATGGTACAGAATCAACCAAATATTAGGGTACTTTCAAATTCAATATCTCCTTAAATAATAATCGTTGCATGATGGATCAAATGTTGATTGAAAGGTTATGTAGTACCATTTATTATAAAGCCAGT
This sequence comes from Dromius quadrimaculatus, assembly GCA_963989225.1. NCBI lineage: Eukaryota > Metazoa > Arthropoda > Insecta > Coleoptera > Carabidae > Dromius > Dromius quadrimaculatus. Next base: position 5,184,295 of record OZ022334.1, on the reverse strand, counting down.
TTCAACTTTCATCTTTCAACCTTGAATGGTACCGGGGGTTGAATAAACAACCAAATTTTTTCTTAATTTTATAGCTTGTGTCCCCTGGAACTATAACCACGGAATAACTAACAAAACTTTGATACAAAGCTTATGTAGTGCCACTCATACAAAACCAGTTTCAACCTTTCAACTTTTAACTCTGCTGGTATGGAAGATTGAATGGTGCAACAAGAATTCATCGCAGGTTTAAGGCTTGTATCTTCTGAAATAATTTTTATAAAATATTGAACTAGAGGTTGATAGAAAGCTTACCCAATACTATTTACTGTGAAATCAGTTTCACCCCCTATTCTTTAACCCCGATAGTACAGAATCAACCAAATATTAGGGTACTTTCAAATTCAATATCTCCTTAAATAATAATCATTGCATGATGGATCAAATGTTGATTGAAAGGTTATGTAGTACTATTTATTATAAAGCCAGTTTCAACTTTCATCTTTCAACCTTGAATGGTACCGGGGGTTGAATAAACAACCAAATTTTTTCTTAATTTTATAGCTTGTGTCCCCTGGAACTATAACCACGGAATAACTAACAAAACTTTGATACAAAGCTCATGTAGTGCCACTCATACAAAACCAGTTTCAACCTTTCATCTTTTAACCCTGCTGGTATGGATGATTGAATGATGCAATAAGAATCTATCGCACTTTTAAAGCTTGTATCTTCTGAAATAATTATTATAAAATATTGAACTAGAAGTTGATAGAAAGTCTACATAATACCATTTACTGTGAAATCAGTTCCAACCCTCTATTCTTCAACCCCGATGGTACAGAATCAATCAAATATTTCAAATCCAATTCCTCATGAAATAATAATCTTGGCATGATGGACCAAACCTTAATTGAAAGGATATGTAGTACCATTAATCATAAAACCAGTTTCAACCCTCATCTTTCAACCCTGCTGGTATGGAAGGCTGAATGGTGCAACAAAAATCTCTCCCATTTTAACAGCTTGTATATTCTGAAATAGTTTTTGTAGAATATTGAACTAGAGGTTGATGAAAGGCTTACATAATACCATTCACTGTAAATCAGTTTCAACCCTTTATTCTTCAATCCCGTTGGCACAGAATCAACCAAAAATTGTCGCACTTTCAAATTCAATTACCCCTGAAATAATAATCGTAGCACGATGGACCAAACGTTTATTGAGAGGTTATATGATATCATTTATCATTAATCCCGTTTCAACCTTCATCTTTCAACATAAATGGTACAGAGGGTTGAATAAAGCAACCAAAATCTGTCTGAATCTCATAACTTGTGTCCCCTAGAATAACATTCATGGAATAACAAACATAACTTTAATACAAAGCTTATGTAGTGCCACTTATACAAAACCAGTTTCAACCTTTCATTTTTCAACCTTGCTGGTATGGAGGAATTAATGATGCAACAAGAATCTCTCGTATTGTACCACAGGTTGATAGGGAGCATACATAATACCATTTTCTATATATTAGTTTCAACCATTTATCTTTCAGCCCCGATGGTACAAAATCAAACAAATATTAGGGTGTTTTTAAATCCAATATCTATTAAAATAATAATCGTGGCATGATGAACCAAAAGTTGATAAAAAACTTATATAATAAAATTTATTATAGATCCAATTTCAACCTTCATCTTTCAACATGAAAGGTACAGAGGGTTGAATAAGGCAGCCAAAATCTGTCTCAATTTCTTAGCTTGTATCTCCTGGAATAATAATGATGGAATAACAAACAAAACTTTGATATTAAGCTTATGTAGTGCCACTTATATAAAACCGGTTTCATCTTTTCATCTTTCAACCCTGCTGGCATGGAAGATTGAATGAAGCAATAATTATTTCTCGTAATTTTAAAGCTTGTATCTTCTAAAATAATTCTTGCAGAATAATAAACTAAAAGTTGAAAGGAAGCTCACATAATACCATTTTCTGTCAATCAGTTTCAACTCTTTATTTTCCAACCCCGATGGTACAGAGTCAATCAAAAATTATTGCTCTTTCAAATCCAATAGCTTCTAAGATAATAATCGTGAGATGACAGACCAAACGTTGAATGAAAGCTTATTTAGTAAGTACAATTCATCATCAAACCAGTTTCAACTTTCATCTTTCAACATTAATGGTACAGAGGGTTGAATAAAGAAAAAAAAAATCAGTCCCAGTTTCATAACTTGTGTCACCTGGAATAATGATCATGGAATAACAAATAAGACTGTGATACAAAGCCTATGTAGTGCCACTCATACAAAACCAGTTTTAAACTTCCATCTTTCAACTCTGTTGGTATGGAAGATTGAATGATGCAACAATCATTCCTCTGACTTTTAAAGCATGTATCTTCTAAAATAATTTTTGTAGAATATTGAACTAGAGGTTGAAAGGAGGCTTACAGAATACCATTCACTGTAAATCAGTTTCGACCCTTCATTCTTCAACCTCGATGGTACAGAATCTACCAAATATTAGGGTACATTCAAATCCAATACCTATTAAAATAATAATCGTGGCATGATGAACCAAACATTGATAAAAAGCTTATGTAGTACAATTAATTATAAATCCAGTTTCAACCTTCATCTTTCAACATGAATGGTACAGAGAGTTGAATAAAGCAACTGAAATCTGTCTTAATTTCATAGCGTGTGCTCCCTAGAATAATAATCATGTAATAACAAACACAACTTTGATATAAAGCTTATGTAGTGCCACTCATACAAAACCAGTTTCAACCTTTCATCTTTCAACTTTGCTGGTATGGAAAGTTGAATAATGCAACAAGACTCTCTCGCACTTTTAAACCTTGTATCTTCTGTAATGATTTTTGTAGAATACTGAACTAGAGGTTGATAGAAAGCTTACATAATACCAGTTACTGTAAGATCAGTTTCAACCCTTTATTATTCAACCTCGATGGTACAGAGTCAATCAAATATTAGGCCACTTTCAAATCCCATACTTCCTGAAATAATAATTGTGACATGATGGACCAAACGTTGATAGAAAACTTATGTAGTACCATTCAAGTTTCAACATTCATCTTTCAACATAAATGGTACAGAGGGTTAAATAAAGCAACCAAAATATGTCTCAATTTCATAACTTGTGTCCCCTGGAATAATAATCATGGAATAACAAACCAAACATCGATACGAAGCTTATGTTATGCCATTTATATAAAACCAGTTCCAACCCTTTAGCTTTCAACCCTAGTAGCATAGAGGGTTGAATATTGAAATAACAGTTTGTCATACTCTAAAGTCTTATATCTCATCAAATAATAATTAAAGAATGATTAATTGGAAGATGGTGCAAGCTCACGTAGTGCCATTCATCTAAAACTAGTTTCAACCCTGGTAGCATTAAGGGTTGTATATTTAAATAATAATTAATTACATTTTAAAGCCTTGTGTCTTATAAACTAATAATCGAAGAGTGATAAATTGAAGGCTGATGCAAGTTTACGTAGTGCCAGTTTCAACCCGATGTCTTCCAGTTCTGATAGCGTAAAGGGTTAAAAATTGAAATAATAATTTATCACACTTTGAAGTCTTGTATTTTTATAGAGTAATAAATTAAAAATAAATACAACTAATCCAAAAGTTTTTTTCTGTGACTTTTAATATTGAAGTTATTAGTACTTTTGTAAATTTATGATTTTCTCTTAAATAAGGGCTTTAATCAAAAAATTTTACTTGAAGTACCTCACTTATTTTCCAAAAATAATATGACTTTACTTGAAACTTTTTTTCGCTTTCCGTATTCATTTTCGAGTAATTAGTACATAACCTATAAAAGTAGAGGTACCAATAACTCGAAAACGAGTACGACAACCAAAAAATAGTTTGGAGTAAAGTCATACTATTTTTGAAAATTAGTTGGGGTACTTCATGTGCTTTTTTTTGATTAGTGCCCTTGTTCACTTGGAAATCGATAATTTGTCGAAAAACGATTTCTGGCGTAACCAGACTACTAATCAAAAAAATGTAAATGAAGTACCCCATTTATTTTTTAAAAATAATGTGAGCTTACTTGAAACTTTTTTTCGGTTGTCGTACTCATTTTTGAGTTTTCACTACTGTAAACTGTCATAATTAAAGTCCAGTAATTAGTTTACATTTCGTTACACAGATGGCACCACATAGCTTTGAAATGTCATGTGGAGCAGCTGGCAACAATGACGTTTCAAAATTTAATTAAATTTTTATAATAATAAAAATATGCTTATGGAGCAAAAGAAATCATTTATGGCCAAATTAACATTATTACAAATGGAGAAATAATTGTTTTTCAGACTCTTATGAATTAAAAAATATATTAGATGCTGCCATCTATTCGAACAGTGTTGAACTAATAAATTAACCAAAATTTTTTTATACTTGCAACTAAAATAGCAACTAATCTTAATAATATTAATAAAATACATGTGCAGTATTCAAAATGTAATAAATTAAACGTTACAAAGTGTCAAAACTGTGATTTAAAGCGAACGAAGAAACGGAAGTTAGTTTCAGCTTAACCTTTACAAAGAAATATTTGTTATTTGAAGTTTTTTTTCAGGAATATTTATTGATTATACATCTACTATAAATTAAAAGAGAATGCAGTAAAAAGGGGAACTATCTGCTTTGAAACAAATGACTATCAAGTGATGACGTCAAAATGTTACATACAAATAAATCACGCCTTCTCAGAATGAAGGTAGTATGTAAAGAATAACAGAAACAAAAGACTATCGAAGCAAGCTGCTATGTAATAATTCTACCATGCAACCCATCTGTAAGACAAATGAAAGATGGTAAAAACAAAATATAAAAATAATTGAAAGATGACAGCAACAAAAGACTATCGAAGTAAGTCAATTGGCTTGAAAAATTTATACAGGATGCTTGCAATATGATGGAACATATTTAAATGGCCAAAGTCTTTGAAACTATTAATTTTTGAGCAAAAAGTGTTTGAAATTTTTTGAGTAAAATTAAAAACTGCACTTTTTGAACAAAAAACTGTTGCTTACTTTTAGGTACGCTTCAAGGGAGAGAGACACTAATGTTGAATGCTAGTCTCTTTCTAGCAGCCCTTTTCACCCTTCAAAAGGGTGATAGGGTGCAGTTCAGTTCAGCTCCGCCTAGAGGAGGTACAACGGGAAGTTTAAATCATATAGATTAGGATATTTTTTTTGTGCAGAGATAACGAATGAAATAAATTATTTTGTTTACAGTTGTGACGTCACATGTGGTGCTGAGTGAACAGCGATGCTATTTATTGAGTTCTACAACACCTTGAAGCGCCATGACACATTGAAATTATTCTGAATCGTCCTGAAACATTCTGGAGCTTTCTTAAACATTTTGGGAGCGTTCTAAAACATCGTGGGGAGCCCCGAAACATTCTGGAACGTTCTTAAAAATTTTTGGGGTGTTCTGAAGCACCCTGGAACGCCCTAAAGCATTTTAGAGCCTATTAAAACACTCTGGAGCGTTCTTGAACATTTTGGAAGAGTTTCAAAATATCTTGGAGCGTTCTAACATTTCCAGGAATTCTTAAAAACATCCTGAGGCGTCCTAAAACTTTCTGGAACGTTCTTAAACATTTTAGAAGTGCTCCAAGATATCCTGGAGCATACTAAAGCTTCCTGAAAAGTTCAAAACATCCTGGAGCAATCTGGAACAACTTGAAGTGTTCTTCATTTTTTTGAGGGGCGTCGTAAAACATTTTAGAGCGAATTAATACATTCTGGAGCGTTCTTAAACATTTTGGGAGTGTTCGAAGATATCCTTGAGCGTTATAAAACTTCCTGGACTGTTCAAAAATATCCTGGAGCGTTCTGAAACATTCTAGAACGTTCTTAAAAAAATTTAGAGCGTTCTGAAACATCCTGAGACTTCCTAAAGCATTTTAGAGCCTATTAAAACATTCTGGAGTGTTTTTGAACATTTTGGAAGAGTTTCAAAATATCTTGGAGCTTTCTAATATTTCCTGGAGTTTTTAAAAACATCCTGAATTATTCTGAAACATCCTGAGGCGTCCTGAACATTTCTGGAACATTCTTAAACATTTTGGAAATGCTCCAAGATATCCTGGAGCATACTAAAGCTTCCTGAAGAGTTTAAAATATTCTGGAAGCATCTGGAACAACTTGAAGTGCTCTTAAATTTTTTTAGAGCGTCCTGAAACATCCTGGGGCATCTCAAAACATTTTAGAGCGGATTAATAAATTCTGGAGCGTTCTTGAACATTTTGGGAATGTTCGAAGATATCCTGGAGCGTTAAAAAGCTTCCTAGACTTTTCAAAGATATCCTGGAGAGTTCTGACATATCTTGGAGCGTTCTGACATATCTTGGAGCGTTCTAAAACATCGTGGGAAGCCCTGAAATATTTTGGAACGTTCTTAAAAAAATTTAGAGCGTTCTGAAACATCCTGGGACGCCCTAAAGTATTTTAGAGCCTATTAAAACATTTTGGACATTTTGCAAGAGTTTCAAAATATCTCGGAGCGTTCTAAAATTTCCTGGTGTTTTCAAAAACATTCTGAAGCATTCTGAAACATTCTGAGGCGTCCTTAAACTTTCTGGAACGTTCTTAAACATTTTGGAAGTGCCCTAAGATATCCTGGAACATTCTAAAGTTTCCACAAGAGTTCAAAACGTCCTGGAGCAATCTGAAACATCTTGAAGTGTTTTAAAAATTTTTTAAAGCGTTCTGAAACATCCTGGGGCATCCCAAAACATTTTAGAGCGAATTAATAAATTCTGGAGCGTTCTTAAGTATTTTGGGAGAGTTCGAAGATATTCAGGAGCGTTAAAAAACTTCCTAGACTGTTCAAAAATATCCTGGAGCGTTCTGAAATATCTTGAAGCGTTCTAAAACATCGTGGGAAGCCCAGAAACATTCTGGAACGTTCTTAAAATTTTTTACAGTGTTCTGAAACATCCTGAAACGCCCTAAAGCATTTTAGAGCCTATTAAAACATTCTGGAGCGTTCTTGAACATTTTGGAAAAGTTTTAAAATGTCTTGGAACGTTCTAAAATTTCCTGGAATTTTCAAAAACATCCTGGAGCGTCCTACAACTTTCTGAAACGTTCCTAAACATTTTGGAAGGGCTCCAAGATATCCTGAAGAGTTCAAAACATCTTGGAGTTTTCTTAAAACTTTTTAGAGCGTCCTGAAAATCCGTTGGGTGCCCTAAAACATTTTAGAGCGGATTAAGGCGTTTTGTAGCGTTCTTAGACATTTTGAGAGTGTTCGAAGATATCCTGGAGCGTTGTAAAATATTCTAAAGCGTTTTAAAATACTCTGACGCATTCTGAAACATTATAGAGCGTTTTAATACATTCTGGAGCGTTCTTAAACATCCTGGAACGATATAAAACATCCTGAAGCGTGCTTAGACTTCTTGGAGTATTCAAAAACACCCTGAAGCGTTCTAAGTCATCTTGGAGCATTCTAAGACACTCTGGAGCGTTTTACAATATTCTAAATTGTTTCAAAATTCTCTGATACTTCCTAGAATATTCTGAAGCGTTTTTATAAATTCTGAAGAGTTCTGAAACATTCTAGAACGTTCTGAGACATTCTAAAGCGCCATGAAACATTTTGTAACGTTTCGAATCATTCTGAATTGTCCTGAAGTATTCTGGAGCATATTAAAACATTCTGGATCGTTTTTAAATATTTTCGGAGCATCCTGAAACAAGTTCGAGTGTTTTAAAACATTCCGGAGCGTTTTAATACATTCTGGAATGTTTTTAATCATTTTGGCAGCGCTCTAAGACATTCTGGAGCGTTCTGAAACATCCTGGAGCATTTTCAAACATTTTTGGAGTGTCCTGAAACAATTTCGAGTGTTTTAAAACATTCCGGAGCGCTTTAATACATTCTGGAGCGTTTTTAAACATTTTGGCAGCACTCTAAGACATTCTGGAGCGTTTTAAGACTTTCTGGAGTGTTCGAAAAATCCTGCAGCATTCTGAAACTTCTCAGAGTGTTCTTAAATATTTTTTTTTTGAACATTCTGAAACATCCTGGAGCATTCTTAAAATATTGTGAAGTGTCTTAGAATGTTCAGGAGCATTCTTAAATAATTTAAGGGTGCTCTAAGACAACCTGGAGCGATCTAAAACTGCCTGGAGCGTTCTAATAAGTTATCTTGGAAGGTTCTTAGACACTCTAGAGCGTTTTAAAACATTTAAAAGCGTTTGAAAATACATTCTTAAATGTTTTAATTCATTATGAAGCGTTGTGAAACGTTCGTGAACGTTCTAAAATATCATGAAGCGCCATGAAACATTTCAAAGCGTTTCAAATAATTCTGAATCATTCTGAAACATTCTGGAGCGTATTAAAACATTCTGAAGCGTTCTCAAACATTTTAACTCATCCTGGAGCGTTCTACAGTTTCCTGAAGTATTCTGGAACAACTTGCAGCGTTTTAAGGCATTCTGAAGTCTTTTGCAACTTCCTGCAGCATTTTTAAGACATTCTGGCGCTTTCAGAAACATTTTGAAGTATTTGAAAACCTTCTGGAGAATTCTTGAACATTTTGGGAGCGTTTTAAGACTTCCTGGAGCGTGAACCGTTTTAAAACATTCAGGAACGTTCTTAAATATTTTGAGGGCATTCTAAGACATCTAGAGCGATTTAAAACTACTTGGAGTATTCAAAAAATGCCTGGAGCGTTCTAAGTCATCCTGGAAGATTCTTAGACGCTTTAAAGCGTTTTGAAATATCTTAAAGCGTTTTAAAATACTCTGGCACATACTAAAACATTCTAAAACGTTTTAATTAATCATGAAGCGTTGTGAAACGTCTGCGAACATTCTAAAACATCGTGAAGCGCCATGACACGTTTACATCGTTTCAAATAACTTTGGAACATTCTGGAGCGTATTAAAACATTCTGAAGCGTTCTTAAACATGGAGCGTTTTTTTTTCAAATAAAAATCGTGATTGTATTTTTTTCAAATATAAATTTTATCTCATCTTGTTTCAAACGCTCCAGGTTGTCTTAAATTGCTCCAAGATTACTTGCAACGCCCCAGGACGTTTTTGAACACTTCAGAAAGCTGTAGAACGCTCCAGGATATCTTAGAACACCCCAGTATATCTTAGAACGCTAGCAAAATATTTAAATACGCTAACAAAATGTTTGAGAACGCTTCAGAATGTTTTAATACGCTTTAGAAAGATTCAGAATTGTTTGAAATGCTCCATAATGTTTCATGGCGCTTCAGAGTGTTTTAGAACCTTCACAATGCTTCATAATGAATCAAAACGCTTTAGAATGTTTCTGTTCATGCCAGAGTGAGTATTTTAAAACGCTTTAAGATATTTTAAAACGCTCCTGAATGGCTTCGAGCGCTCCAAGATGATTAAAAACGCTCCAGGATATTTTTGAACCTTTATAACGCTCCAGGATATCTTCGAACACTCCCAAAATGTTTAAGAACGCTCCAGAATGTTTTAATCCGCTCTAAAATATCTTAGGACGCTCTAAAAAAATTTGAGAATACTCCAAGATGTTTTAGATTGCTCTAGGATGTTTTGAATTCTTCAGGAAGCTTTAGAATGCTTCAGGATATCTTGGAGCACTTCCGAAATATTTAAGAACGTTCCAGAAAGTTTTAGGACGTCTCAGAATGTTTCAGAATGCTTTTTGACAAATTTTAGAACGCTCCAAGATATTTTGAAACTCTTCCAAAATGTACAAGAACGCTCCAGACTATTTTAATAAGCTCTAAAATGCTTTAAAAACATTCCAGAATGTTTCAGGGCGCCTTACGATGTTTCAGTACGCTTCAAAATATTTAAGAATGTTCCAGGAGGTTTTTGATCACTCCAGGAAGTTTTAAAACGCTCCCAAAATGTTTAAAAAGCTCTAGAATGTTTCAAGACGATTCATCAGAATAATTTCAAACGCTCCAAAATGTTTCATGGCGCTTCAAGATGTTTCAGAACTCAATAAATAGTATCGCTGTTCACTCAGCACCATATGTGACATCACAACTGTAAATAAAATAAATTATTTTATTCATTATCTCTGCGCAAAAAAAAAATATCCCAATTTATATGATTTAAACTTTCCGTTGTTCTTCCTCCAGACGGAGCTAAACTGAACTGCACCCTATCACCCTTTTGAAGGGTGAAAAGGACATTAGTGTCTCTCTCTCGCTTAAAGTATACCTAAAAAGTACCTAAGAACGCTCCAAGATCACTAGGTACACTCCAGGCTGGTTTCAAACACTCTAGGTTGTTTTGGATCGCTTTAAGATGTCTTAGAACGCCTTCAAAATAATAAAGTACGTTCCTGAATGTTTTAAAACAGTTCGTAATATTTCAGGACGCTCCAGGAAGTCTTATAACGCTCCAGGATGTATCAGAACACTCCTAAAATGTTCAAGAATTTTCCAGAAGGTTTTTAAATAATTCAGAATGTTTCAAACATTTCATACTGTTTCTGAAAGCGCCAGAATGTTTTTAAAATGCTGCAGGAAGTTGCAAAAGACTCCAGAATGCCTAAAAACGCTTCGGGTTGTTTCAGAACGCTCCAGGCAATTGTGGAACGCTCCAGAATGTTTCAATACGCTCCAGAATGATTCAGAACTATTTGAAATGCTCCAAAATGTTTCATGGCGCTTCAAGGTGTGTTAGAGCCTTCACAACGCTTCATTATGAATTAGAACGCTTTAGAATGTTAAAGTATAAGCCAGAGATTTATAAAACGCTTCAAGATATTTTAAAACGCTCCTGACTATCTAAGAACGCTCCAAGATGACTAGGAACGCTTCTGGCTGTTTTTGAACCCTAAAGGTAGTTTTAGATCGCTCTAAGATGTCTTAGAACGCCTTCAAATTATTTAATAACGTTCCTGAATGTTTTAAAACTGTTTATAATATTTCAGGACGCTCCAGAAAGTCGTAAAACGCTTCAAGATATCTCAAAACGCTTTCAAAGTGCTTAAAAATACTCCAGAAGGTTTTTAAGTACTTCAGAATCTTTAAACATTTTAGAATGCTTCAGGAAGTTGCAGAAGACTCCAGAATGCCTAAAAACGCTTCAGGTGGTTCCAGAACACTCCAGGATACTATAGAACGCTCTAGAATGATTCAGAATTATTTGAAATGCTCCAAAACGTTTTATGGCGCTTCAGGATGTTTTAGAACCTTCACATCGTTTCATAATGAATTAAAACGCTTTAGAATGTTCAAGTATAAACCAGAGTATTATAAAATGCTTTAAGATATTTTAAAACGCTTCTGACTGTCTAAGAACACTCCAAGATGACTAGGAACTCTCCAGGCTGTTTTTGAACCCTAAAGGTAGTTTTAGATCGCTCTAAGATGTCTTATAACTCCTTCAAAATATTTAAGAACGTTTCTGAATGTTTTAAAACGGTTCATAATATTTCAGGACGCTCCAGGAAGTCTTATAACGCGCCAGGATGTCTCAGAACACTCCCAAAATGTTCAAGGATTCTCCAGAAGGTTTTTAAATACTTCAGAATCTTTCAAACATTTTAGAATGTTTCTGAAAGCGCAAGAATGTTTGAAAAATGCTGCAGGAAGTTGCAAAAAAACTCCAGAATACCTAGAAACGCTTCAGGTTGTTCCAGAACACTCCAGGAAACTATAGAACGCTCCAGAATGTTTTAATACGCTCAAGAATGATTCAGAATTATTTGAAATGCTCAATAAATGTTTCATGGTGCTTCAGGGTGTTTTAGAACCTTCACAACGCTTCATTATGAATTAAAACGCTTTAGAATGTTTGAGTATAAGCCAGAGTATTATAAAACGCTTTAAATTATTTTAAAACGCTTCTGACTGTCTAAGAACGCTCCAAGATGACTAGAAACGCTCCAGACTGTTTTGGAACCCTAAAGGTTGTTTTAGATCGCTCTATGATGTCTTATAACTAGTGGTGGGAACCGGTATCGGTACTATTCGATACCGGTTTTTGTAAGAACAGGGTACCCGGTTATTTGAATATGCAACTAACCGGTTCTCGGTTCCGAGTCCGGTTCCGATTCCAGAACCGGTCTTCGATTCCGATTCCAGAATCGGTTTTCGATTCCGATTCCTTCGATTCCGATTCCTTCGATTCCAGAATCGGTTTTCAGCTCCAATTCCAGAATCGGTTTCCGATTCTGTTTTCGATTCCCAGTTCACTTCGACTCGATCCCAGAACCGAGAAGAGAAATTCCGATTTTAGACAGTTGTTTTCAGTATCCATTGAAAAATATAATGTGTTCTGTACCTAACCGATGCATTGTTTCGAATTAGTAGATTCGAAACGAACCGAAAAAATCCATTTTTTCTTTTTTTTTCACATATAATTAATTTGCGTCACCTATACTGGTTTTATGTTATGAAGACTAATTTTAGCCTTTCGAATCAGTCATTGAACATATGAACTATCAGTATTCAGTATGTGTGAAATATTTCAACATCTTAAACAAAAATATATAGTGTATAATGTAGTTATTCAATTTTATAATCGACGACAAAGTGTGATGAAAATTTAGAGATATTATGACAATAATAATTGAGTGTATTGACAAAATCAGGTAGTTTTAGTATCAAAGACTACCCATGATGCCGCTTGCTATTTCTAGTTTTGGGTAAGATTAATTTTATGGCCGGATTATGAGCAGATGGCATACTACCATTTTTAGCCTCTTTCAGTTCATTTCAATGTAATTGTTTTGCTCAATAAACTAATAGAAAGATAGGATCTCTTAGAAAATAGTAATATTTGATATTCGGGATAATTTGCAATCCTCTTTGATGTTCAGAACTTTACGTTCATTCATGTTTCAAAGTCTGCAGTGTCACCGATAGGAGTAAAGTAGAAATAAGTAAATGTAGTTATGTGTGGCAACTATAATGTACAAAATATAATTCTTAAAAATTCTAAATGTTCTGTTTGTTCTGGAACGAGTCAGTATAATAAAATAAAACGCTCAACTAAAAGCCCAGAAGGTATTTGTAACTTAAACGCAGTAGAGAAATGATATTTGCCAAGAAAGGTTTTCGGTATTAAGAACCGGAATCGAGATTCGAATCGGAACCCAGATTCGGACCGGAATCGAGATTCGGATCAAAATCGAGATTCGAACCGAAATAGAGACTCGAACCGGAATCGAGATTCGAACCGGAATCGAGATTCGGACCGGAATCGAGATTCGGACCGGAATCGAGATTCGAATCGGAATCGAATTTGGACTCGATAACCGGGTACCCGGTTAGTTTTGGAACCGTGGAACCGGTTCCATTTTATTCCGGTTTTTAACAGCACTACTTATAACGCCTTCAAAATACTTAAGAACGTTTCTGAATGTTTTAAAATTGTTTATAATATTTCAGGACGCTCCAGGAAGTCTTATAACGCGCCAGGATGTCTCAGAACACTCCTAAAATGTTCAAGAATTCTCCAGAAGCTTTTTAAATACTTCAGAATCTTTCCAACATTTTAGAATGTTTCTGAAAGCACCCGAATGTTTGAAAAATGTTGCAGGAACTTGTAAAAGACTCCAGAATGCCTAAAAACGCTTTCGATTATTCTAGAATACTCCAGGAAACTGTAGAATGCTCCAGGATGTCTTAAAATGTTTGAGAATGCTCCAGAATGATTCAGAGTTCTTTAAAATGCTCCAAAATGTTTCATGGCACTTCAGGGTGTTTTAGTACCTTCACAACGCTTCATAATGAATTAAAACGCTTTAGAATGTTTCAAAATGTGTCAAAGTATTTTAAAATGCTCAAGGATATTCTGAAGCACTCCAAGATGACTTAGAACGCTCCAGGATATTTCTGAACCTTTCAAGAAGTTTTAGAAAGCTCCAGTATGTTTCAGAACGCTCCAAAATGTGTTAGAACGTTTTAGAATATTTCAGGATGTGCCAGAGCATTGCAAAACGCTTCGGGATATTTTAAAGCTCTTCAGGATTTTTTAAAACACTACAAAATGACTGAGAACACTCAAACTTATTTGAGGACGACCTAGGTGCCAGAACATTTTTATTAATAATTTTTCATTGATCCAAAGTTATTTTTAGTTATTCCAATGGGTCTAATACCTCTTAATCCGATAATCTCGAGGTGACAAAATGAGCTCAGAACACTATACCTGCTGTTGGTTGATCCAGTGAAGAGTTCCTGGTGCTGGAAGAATAATTGCACCCCTTATAGCAGTTTTTTTATGCCTTTAATTAAATAATTAATTGAAAAACCTATTTTTATTTTGTAAAATGTATTTTACTGATTCCGAAAGCTGCTTTGGAAGCATTTTTCTGCAATCCAAGGTCGAAAACCTACCTCCAGTGCTTTTCAAACCGGAATTAGTTTTCCAGAAGAAGCTCCGGCATGACTAAATGATAATATTGTCTGAAAAAAATCGAGTGTAATATCTAAAAATTATAAAATCGCATAGAAATAAGCTACATTAGTTGCATAAAAGCTGAATCAAAGCATATTTAAATGAAATCAACGCGTTGTGTAATAAAGCAGCAGCTGCCTGCACCAGCAAATCGGAACCTGTAAGCACCACTTTGTAAAATGAATTTGCTGGCTTAAATAATTGATCTATTGCCAATGTTTTGGCATTGTTTTAATCGGAGGGACCTGTACAACGTTATTCTAAAGCTTAAATAACATATTCTTTTACATAAAAACTTTGCTGAACCAAAATGTGCACGAGCTGCTTTTGACTGTTTGGCTAATATAGTTCCTGAATAAAATAAATGACCTAGCCCCAATGTTTTGGTATTAAATTAACCGGGCAGACTTGCGCATTAACTTTTTATCAAAAATAGATGCCCTGAAAGCCTTATAAGCTGTACTGGAACAAGATTCTGTCACAGTTGACAGTTATGAAATTAAGATTGAAAACCATAGAAATTGATTATATTAAGATTAATAGAGTCAATAATAGTTAATTTGATCCGATTTTATATGATTTGCGATAGTTTTAAATGCTTGATCAATAAGAAATCAATAACTGTTATTGGAAATCAATATTCTCATACGACCGCGGAAAGGGGCTTAATTTGGCAAAAATATGTTTAATAGGGGCTTTTAGAGCATATGCAAATTAGTTTAAGCTAAAAACATCATGATTTTATCGTTTAATAAGCTCAGACAGAGTTTGGGCAAAATTTTCCTAAAACGAAATGTCAAATTTTGTTTTGGAGATATCTCGGCTAATATGCAATTAAGAAAATTGAGATTAACATTTTCGGAATCCTTGTTAAATTCTGCATCTAATTGATGTATCATTTATTGATTTTGAATTTTTTGTAATTAATTTCGATGGTGGCGCATCCTGGTGGGCCAGCTTTTTTAGCATCATTTCTTAACTTTTTCTAATCGCATTCGTGTTTTGAACGTCAAGGTGGAACCACGCACGAAGTTTTGCTCCGAGGCTGTATGATCGAATATTTCTTGGGAGAAAATTGTGAAATTTTTTATTGTGTTTATTTGGAAAGTGAATAATTAGACTATCAATGACTACTAGTGATTAATTATTTAATTTGACTTTTTATAAGTGAAATCTAACATGGCGGACTCCCAGTATTACCTACGCGCGGAAAACGTAAGTGTTTACATGCAATTTTAATTAATTTTAAGATCATAAATGATGGTTTAGAGATAATTTGGTCACATTTGAAGTTTTTTAAAAGTATTTCAATTAGTGTGAAGTACCAACCTACTAAAAAATAGCTATAATTTTTTATCGGTTTTCTACTTTAATTAAATTTGACATTCTACGAATAGATGGTACGAAAAGGAGCTTTTGATTTTTATGGTACTCTTCAAATAAATGGCACCACATGTATCTTTATTTTTATTACATAAATTTGGAATTTCACAATTAATTTCTCATTATTTTATTAAATTATTAAATTGCTATAGCTTCTCTTGTTTTGTGAATAATAACTGCAATTCCCGATGTAAATAACTTTACAACCCCTCTAAATTTTTGCTGATGAATAAAATACACCCACACATATATCCTAAACACCCCGTCGAATGTTTAAAATTTGTGCACGTCATTATTAAATTTTTATTTCCTCCCCCCTCCACCCTGTTTGCGAATAATACCGGGAAGTGACTTTTTAAATAAAGCAATTCCTGGTGTAAGTAACTATAACACCCCTCTAAATTTTTGCTGATGAATAAAATACACCTACACATATATCCTACACACCCCGTCGAATGTTTGAAATTTGAGCACGTCATTATTGAATTTTTATTCCCTCCCCCCTCCAACCCTGTTTGCGAATAATACCGGGAAGTGACTTTTTAAATAAAGCAATTCCTGGTGTAAGTAACTATAACACCCCTCTAAATTTTTGCTGATGAATAAAATACACCTACACATATATCTTACACACCCCGTCGAATGTTTAAAGTTTGTGCACGTCATTATTAAATTTTTATTCCCTCCCCCCTCCAACCCTGTTTGCGAATAATACCGGGAAGTGACTTTTTAAATAAAGCAATTCCTGGTGTAAGTAACTATAACACCCCTCTAAATTTTTGCTGATGAATAAAATACACCTACACATATATCCTACACACCCCGTCGAATGTTTAAAATTTGTGCACGTCATTATTAAATTTTTATTCCCTCCCCCCTCCAACCCTGTTTGCGAATAATACCAGTAAGTGACTTTTTAAATAAAGCAATTCCTGGTGTAAGTAACTATAACACCCCTCTAAATTTTTGCTGATGAATAAAATACACCTACACATATATCCTACACACCCCGTCGAATGTTTAAAATTTGTGCACGTCATTATTAAATTTTTATTCCCTCCCCCCTCCAACCCTGTTTGCGAATAATACCAGGAAGTGACTTTTTAAATAAAGCAATTCCTGGTGTAAGTAACTATAACACCCCTCTAAATTTTTGCTGATGAATAAAATACACCTACACATATATCCTACACACCCCGTCGAATGTTTAAAATTTGTGCACGTCATTATTAAATTTTTATTCCCTCCTCCCTCCACCCTGTTTGAGAATAATACCGGGAAGTGACTTTTTAAATAAAGCAATTCCTGGTGTAAGTAACTATAACACCCCTCTAAATTTTTGCTGATGAATAAAATACACCTACACATATATCCTACACACCCCGTCGAATGTTTAAAATTTGTGCACGTCATTATTAAATTTTTATTCCCTCCCCCCTCCAACCCTGTTTGTGAATAATACCGGGAAGTGACTTTTTGAATAAAGCAATTCCTGGTGTAAGTAACTATAACACCCCTCCAAATTTATGCTGATAAATAAAATACACCTACACATATATCCTACACACCCCGTCGAATGTTTAAAATTTGTGCACGTCATTATTAAATTTTTATTCCCTCCCCCCTCCACCCTGTTTGAGAATAATACCGGGAAGTGACTTTTTAAATAAAGCAATTCCTGGTGTAAGTAACTATAACACCCCTCTAAATTTTTGCTGATGAATAAAATACACCTACACATATATCCTACACACCCCGTCGAATGTTTAAAATTTGTGCACGTCATTATTAAATTTTTATTCCCTCCCTCCTCCAACCCTGTTTGCGAATAATACCAGGAAGTGACTTTTTAAATAAAGCAATTCCTGGTGTAAGTAACTATAACACCCCTCTAAATTTTTGCTGATGAATAAAATACACCTACACATATATCCTACACACCCCGTCGAATGTTTAAAATTTGTGCACGTCATTATTAAATTTTTATTCCCTCCCCCCTCCAACCCTGTTTGCGAATAATACCAGGAAGTGACTTTTTAAATAAAGCAATTCCTGGTGTAAGTAACTATAACACCCCTCTAAATTTTTGCTGATGAATAAAATACACCTACACATATATCCTACACACCCCGTCGAATGTTTAAAATTTGTGCACGTCATTATTAAATTTTTATTCCCTCCCCCCTCCAACCCTGTTTGCGAATAATACCAGGAAGTGACTTTTTAAATAAAGCAATTCCTAGTGTAAGTAACTATAACACCCCTCTAAATTTTTGCTGATGAATAAAATACACCTACACATATATCCTACACACCCCGTCGAATGTTTAAAATTTGTGCACGTCATTATTAAATTTTTATTCCCTCCTCCCTCCACCCTGTTTGAGAATAATACCGGGAAGTGACTTTTTAAATAAAGCAATTCCTGGTGTAAGTAACTATAACACCCCTCTAAATTTTTGCTGATGAATAAAATACACCTACACATATATCCTACACACCCCGTCGAATGTTTAAAATTTGTGCACGTCATTATTAAATTTTTATTCCCTCCCCCCTCCAACCCTGTTTGCGAATAATACCAGGAAGTGACTTTTTAAATAAAGCAATTCCTGGTGTAAGTAACCATAACACCCCTCTAAATTTTTGCTGATGAATAAAATACACCTACACATATATCCTACACACCCCGTCGAATGTTTAAAATTTGTGCACGTCATTATTAAATTTTTATTCCCTCCCCCCTCCAACCCTGTTTGCGAATAATACCAGGAAGTGACTTTTTAAATAAAGCAATTCCTAGTGTAAGTAACTATAACACCCCTCTAAATTTTTGCTGATGAATAAAATACACCTACACATATATCCTACACACCCCGTCGAATGTTTAAAATTTGTGCACGTCATTATTAAATTTTTATTCCCTCCTCCCTCCACCCTGTTTGAGAATAATACCGGGAAGTGACTTTTTAAATAAAGCAATTCCTGGTGTAAGTAACTATAACACCCCTCTAAATTTTTGCTAATGAATAAAATACACCTACACATATATCCTACACACCCCGTCGAATGTTTAAAATTTGTGCACGTCATTATTAAATTTTTATTCCCTTCCCCCTCCAACCCTGTTTGCGAATAATACCAGGAAGTGACTTTTTAAATAAAGCAATTCCTAGTGTAAGTAACTATAACACCCCTCTAAATTTTTGCTGATGAATAAAATACACCTACACATATATCCTACACACCCCGTCGAATGTTTAAAATTTGTGCACGTCATTATTAAATTTTTATTCCCTTCCCCCTCCAACCCTGTTTGCGAATAATACCAGGAAGTGACTTTTTAAATAAAGCAATTCCTGGTGTAAGTAACTATAACACCCCTCTAAATTTTTGCTGATGAATAAAATACACCTACACATATATCCTACACACCCCGTCGAATGTTTAAAATTTGTGCACGTCATTATTAAATTTTTATTCCCTCCCCCCTCCAACCCTGTTTGCGAATAATACCAGGAAGTGACTTTTTAAATAAAGCAATTCCTGGTGTAAGTAACCATAACACCCCTCTAAATTTTTGCTGATGAATAAAATACACCTACACATATATCCTACACACCCCGTCGAATGTTTAAAATTTGTGCACGTCATCATTAAATTTTTATTCCCTCCCCCCTCCAACCCTGTTTGCGAATAATACCAGGAAGTGACTTTTTAAATAAAGCAATTCCTAGTGTAAGTAACTATAACACCCCTCTAAATTTTTGCTGATGAATAAAATACACCTACACATATATCCTACACACCCCGTCGAATGTTTAAAATTTGTGCACGTCATTATTAAATTTTTATTCCCTCCTCCCTCCACCCTGTTTGAGAATAATACCGGGAAGTGACTTTTTAAATAAAGCAATTCCTGGTGTAAGTAACTATAACACCCCTCTAAATTTTTGCTGATGAATAAAATACACCTACACATATATCCTACACACCCCGTCGAATGTTTAAAATTTGTGCACGTCATTATTAAATTTTTATTCCCTTCCCCCTCCTCCCCTGTTTGCGAATAATACCAGGAAGTGACTTTTTAAATAAAGCAATTCCTGGTGTAAGTAACTATAACACCCCTCTAAATTTTTGCTGATGAATAAAATACACCTACACATATATCCTACACACCCCGTCGAATGTTTAAAATTTGTGCACGTCATTATCAAATTTTTATTCCCTCCCCCCTCCAACCCTGTTTGCGAATAATACCAGGAAGTGACTTTTTAAATAAAGCAATTCCTGGTGTAAGTAACTATAACACCCCTCTAAATTTTTGCTGATGAATAAAATACACCTACACATATATCCTACACACCCCGTCGAATGTTTAAAATTTGTGCACGTCATTATTAAATTTTTATTCCCTCCCCCCTCCAACCCTGTTTGCGAATAATACCAGGAAGTGACTTTTTAAATAAAGCAATTCCTGGTGTAAGTAACCATAACACCCCTCTAAATTTTTGCTGATGAATAAAATACACCTACACATATATCCTACACACCCCGTCGAATGTTTAAAATTTGTGCACGTCATTATTAAATTTTTATTCCCTTCCCCCTCCAACCCTGTTTGCGAATAATACCAGGAAGTGACTTTTTAAATAAAGCAATTCCTGGTGTAAGTAACTATAACACCCCTCTAAATTTTTGCTGATGAATAAAATACACCTACACATATATCCTACACACCCCGTCGAATGTTTAAAATTTGTGCACGTCATTATTAAATTTTTATTCCCTCCCCCCTCCAACCCTGTTTGCGAATAATACCAGGAAGTGACTTTTTAAATAAAGCAATTCCTGGTGTAAGTAACCATAACACCCCTCTAAATTTTTGCTGATGAATAAAATACACCTACACATATATCCTACACACCCCGTCGAATGTTTAAAATTTGTGCACGTCATTATTAAATTTTTATTCCCTCCCCCCTCCAGCCCTGTTTGCGAATAATACCAGGAAGTGACTTTTTAAATAAAGCAATTCCTGGTGTAAGTAACTATAACACCCCTCTAAATTTTTGCTGATGGATAAAATACACCTACACATATATCCTACACACCCCGTCGAATGTTTAAAATTTGTGCACGTCATTATTAAATTTTTATTCCCTCCCCCCTCCAACCCTGTTTGCGAATAATACCAGGAAGTGACTTTTTAAATAAAGCAATTCCTGGTGTAAGTAACTATAACACCCCTCTAAATTTTTGCTGATGAATAAAATACACCTACACATATATCCTACACACCCCGTCGAATGTTTAAAATTTGTGCACGTCATTATTAAATTTTTATTCCCTCCCCCCTCCAACCCTGTTTGTGAATAATACCGGGAAGTGACTTTTTGAATAAAGCAATTCCTGGTGTAAGTAACTATAACACCCCTCTAAATTTTTGCTGATGAATAAAATACACCTACACATATATCCTACACACCCCGTCGAATGTTTAAAATTTGTGCACGTCATTATTAAATTTTTATTCCCTCCCCCCTCCAACCCTGTTTGCGAATAATACCAGGAAGTGACTTTTTAAATAAAGCAATTCCTGGTGTAAGTAACCATAACACCCCTCTAAATTTTTGCTGATGAATAAAATACACCTACACATATATCCTACACACCCCGTCGAATGTTTAAAATTTGTGCACGTCATTATTAAATTTTTATTCCCTCCCCCCTCCAGCCCTGTTTGCGAATAATACCAGGAAGTGACTTTTTAAATAAAGCAATTCCTGGTGTAAGTAACTATAACACCCCTCTAAATTTTTGCTGATGGATAAAATACACCTACACATATATCCTACACACCCCGTCGAATGTTTAAAATTTGTGCACGTCATTATTAAATTTTTATTCCCTCCCCCCTCCAACCCTGTTTGCGAATAATACCAGGAAGTGACTTTTTAAATAAAGCAATTCCTGGTGTAAGTAACTATAACACCCCTCTAAATTTTTGCTGATGAATAAAATACACCTACACATATATCCTACATACCCCGTCGAATGTTTAAAATTTGTGCACGTCATTATTAAATTTTTATTCCCTCCCCCCTCCAACCCTGTTTGCGAATAATACCAGGAAGTGACTTTTTAAATAAAGCAATTCCTGGTGTAAGTAACCATAACACCCCTCTAAATTTTTGCTGATGAATAAAATACATCTACACATATATCCTACACACCCCGTCGAATGTTTAAAATTTGTGCACGTCATTATTAAATTTTTATTCCCTCCCCCCTCCAACCCTGTTTGCGAATAATACCAGGAAGTGACTTTTTAAATAAAGCAATTCCTGGTGTAAGTAACTATAACACCCCTCTAAATTTTTGCTGATGAATAAAATACACCTACACATATATCCTACACACCCCGTCGAATGTTTAAAATTTGTGCACGTCATTATTAAATTTTTATTCCCTCCCCCCTCCAGCCCTGTTTGCGAATAATACCAGGAAGTGACTTTTTAAATAAAGCAATTCCTGGTGTAAGTAACTATAACACCCCTCTAAATTTTTGCTGATGGATAAAATACACCTACACATATATCCTACACACCCCGTCGAATGTTTAAAATTTGTGCACGTCATTATTAAATTTTTATTCCCTCCCCCCTCCAACCCTGTTTGCGAATAATACCAGGAAGTGACTTTTTAAATAAAGCAATTCCTGGTGTAAGTAAATATAACACCCCTCTAAATTTTTGCTGATGAATAAAATACACCTACACATATATCCTACACACCCCGTCGAATGTTTAAAATTTGTGCACGTCATTATTAAATTTTTATTCCCTCCCCCCTCCAACCCTGTTTGCGAATAATACCAGGAAGTGACTTTTTAAATAAAGCAATTCCTGGTGTAAGTAACCATAACACCCCTCTAAATTTTTGCTGATGAATAAAATACATCTACACATATATCCTACACACCCCGTCGAATGTTTAAAATTTGTGCACGTCATTATTAAATTTTTATTCCCTCCCCCCTCCAACCCTGTTTGCGAATAATACCAGGAAGTGACTTTTTAAATAAAGCAATTCCTGGTGTAAGTAACTATAACACCCCTCTAAATTTTTGCTGATGAATAAAATACACCTACACATATATCCTACACACCCCGTCGAATGTTTAAAATTTGTGCACGTCATTATTAAATTTTTATTCCCTCCCCCCTCCAACCCTGTTTGTGAATAATACCGGGAAGTGACTTTTTGAATAAAGCAATTCCTGGTGTAAGTAACTATAACACCCCTCTAAATTTTTGCTGATGAATATAATACACCTACACATATATCCTACACACCCCGTCGAATGTTTAAAATTTGTGCACGTCATTATTAAATTTTTATTCCCTCCCCCCTCCTCCCTGTTTGAGAATAATACCGGGAAGTGACTTTTTAAATAAAGCAATTCCTGGTGTAAGTAACTATAACACCCCTCTAAATTTTTGCTGATGAATAAAATACACCTACACATATATCCTACACACCCCGTCGAATGTTTAAAATTTGTGCACGTCATTATTAAATTTTTATTCCCTTCCCCCTCCAACCCTGTTTGCGAATAATACCAGGAAGTGACTTTTTAAATAAAGCAATTCCTGGTGTAAGTAACTATAACACCCCTCTAAATTTTTGCTGATGAATAAAATACACCTACACATATATCCTACACACCCCGTCGAATGTTTAAAATTTGTGCACGTCATTATTAAATTTTTATTCCCTCCCCCCTCCAACCCTGTTTGCGAATAATACCAGGAAGTGACTTTTTAAATAAAGCAATTCCTGGTGTAAGTAACTATAACACCCCTCTAAATTTTTGCTGATGAATAAAATACACCTACACATATATCCTACACACCCCGTCGAATGTTTAAAATTTGTGCACGTCATTATTAAATTTTTATTCCCTCCCCCCTCCTCCCTGTTTGAGAATAATACCGGGAAGTGACTTTTTAAATAAAGCAATTCCTGGTGTAAGTAACTATAACACCCCTCTAAATTTTTGCTGATGAATAAAATACACCTACACATATATCCTACACACCCCGTCGAATGTTTAAAATTTGTGCACGTCATTATTAAATTTTTATTCCCTTCCCCCTCCAACCCTGTTTGCGAATAATACCAGGAAGTGACTTTTTAAATAAAGCAATTCCTGGTGTAAGTAACTATAACACCCCTCTAAATTTTTGCTGATGAATAAAATACACCTACACATATATCCTACACACCCCGTCGAATGTTTAAAATTTGTGCACGTCATTATTAAATTTTTATTCCCTCCCCCCTCCAACCCTGTTTGCGAATAATACCAGGAAGTGACTTTTTAAATAAAGCAATTCCTGGTGTAAGTAACTATAACACCCCTCTAAATTTTTGCTGATGAATAAAATACACCTACACATATATCTTACACACCCCGTCGAATGTTCAAATTTGTGCACGTCATTATTAAATTTTTATTCCCTCCCCCCTCCAACCCTGTTTGCGAATAATACCAGGAAGTGACTTTTTAAATAAAGCAATTCCTGGTGTAAGTAACCATAACACCCCTCTAAATTTTTGCTGATGAATAAAATACACCTACACATATATCCTACACACCCCGTCGAATGTTTGAAATTTGTGCACGTCATTATTAAATTTTTATTCCCTCCCCCCTCCAACCCTGTTTGCGAATAATACCAGGAAGTGACTTTTTAAATAAAGCAATTCCTGGTGTAAGTAACTATAACACCCCTCTAAATTTTTGCTGATGAATAAAATACACCTACACATATATCCTACACACCCCGTCGAATGTTTAAAATTTGTGCACGTCATTATTAAATTTTTATTCCCTCCCCCCTCCAACCCTGTTTGTGAATAATACCGGGAAGTGACTTTTTGAATAAAGCAATTCCTGGTGTAAGTAACTATAACACCCCTCTAAATTTTTGCTGATGAATAAAATACACCTACACATATATCCTACACACCCCGTCGAATGTTTAAAATTTGTGCACGTCATTATTAAATTTTTATTCCCTCCCCCCTCCAACCCTGTTTGCGAATAATACCAGGAAGTGACTTTTTAAATAAAGCAATTCCTGGTGTAAGTAACTATAACACCCCTCTAAATTTTTGCTGATGAATAAAATACACCTACACATATATCCTACACACCCCGTCGAATGTTTAAAATTTGTGCACGTCATTATTAAATTTTTATTCCCTCCCCCCTCCAACCCTGTTTGCGAATAATACCAGGAAGTGACTTTTTAAATAAAGCAATTCCTGGTGTAAGTAACTATAACACCCCTCTAAATTTTTGCTGATGAATAAAATACACCTACACATATATCCTACACACCCCGTCGAATGTTTAAAATTTGTGCACGTCATTATTAAATTTTTATTCCCTCCCCCCTCCAACCCTGTTTGTGAATAATACCGGGAAGTGACTTTTTGAATAAAGCAATTCCTGGTGTAAGTAACTATAACACCCCTCTAAATTTTTGCTGATGAATAAAATACACCTACACATATATCCTACACACCCCGTCGAATGTTTAAAATTTGTGCACGTCATTATTAAATTTTTATTCCCTCCCCCCTCCAACCCTGTTTGCGAATAATACCAGGAAGTGACTTTTTAAATAAAGCAATTCCTGGTGTAAGTAACTATAACACCCCTCTAAATTTTTGCTGATGAATAAAATACACCTACACATATATCCTACACACCCCGTCGAATGTTTAAAATTTGTGCACGTCATTATTAAATTTTTATTCCCTCCCCCCTCCAACCCTGTTTGCGAATAATACCAGGAAGTGACTTTTTAAATAAAGCAATTCCTGGTGTAAGTAACTATAACACCCCTCTAAATTTTTGCTGATGAATAAAATACACCTACACATATATCCTACACACCCCGTCGAATGTTTAAAATTTGTGCACGTCATTATTAAATTTTTATTCCCTCCCCCCTCCAACCCTGTTTGCGAATAATACCAGGAAGTGACTTTTTAAATAAAGCAATTCCTGGTGTAAGTAACCATAACACCCCTCTAAATTTTTGCTGATGAATAAAATACACCTACACATATATCCTACACACCCCGTCGAATGTTTAAAATTTGTGCACGTCATTATTAAATTTTTATTCCCTCCCCCCTCCAGCCCTGTTTGCGAATAATACCAGGAAGTGACTTTTTAAATAAAGCAATTCCTGGTGTAAGTAACTATAACACCCCTCTAAATTTTTGCTGATGGATAAAATACACCTACACATATATCCTACACACCCCGTCGAATGTTTAAAATTTGTGCACGTCATTATTAAATTTTTATTCCCTCCCCCCTCCAACCCTGTTTGCGAATAATACCAGGAAGTGACTTTTTAAATAAAGCAATTCCTGGTGTAAGTAACTATAACACCCCTCTAAATTTTTGCTGATGAATAAAATACACCTACACATATATCCTACACACCCCGTCGAATGTTAAAAATTTGTGCACGTCATTATTAAATTTTTATTCCCTCCCCCCTCCAACCCTGTTTGCGAATAATACCAGGAAGTGACTTTTTAAATAAAGCAATTCCTGGTGTAAGTAACCATAACACCCCTCTAAATTTTTGCTGATGAATAAAATACATCTACACATATATCCTACACACCCCGTCGAATGTTTAAAATTTGTGCACGTCATTATTAAATTTTTATTCCCTCCCCCCTCCAACCCTGTTTGCGAATAATACCAGGAAGTGACTTTTTAAATAAAGCAATTCCTGGTGTAAGTAACTATAACACCCCTCTAAATTTTTGCTGATGAATAAAATACACCTACACATATATCCTACACACCCCGTCGAATGTTTAAAATTTGTGCACGTCATTATTAAATTTTTATTCCCTCCCCCCTTCAACCCTGTTTGTGAATAATACCGGGAAGTGACTTTTTGAATAAAGCAATTCCTGGTGTAAGTAACTATAACACCCCTCTAAATTTTTGCTGATGAATATAATACACCTACACATATATCCTACACACCCCGTCGAATGTTTAAAATTTGTGCACGTCATTATTAAATTTTTATTCCCTCCCCCCTCCTCCCTGTTTGAGAATAATACCGGGAAGTGACTTTTTAAATAAAGCAATTCCTGGTGTAAGTAACTATAACACCCCTCTAAATTTTTGCTGATGAATAAAATACACCTACACATATATCCTACACACCCCGTCGAATGTTTAAAATTTGTGCACGTCATTATTAAATTTTTATTCCCTTCCCCCTCCAACCCTGTTTGCGAATAATACCAGGAAGTGACTTTTTAAATAAAGCAATTCCTGGTGTAAGTAACTATAACACCCCTCTAAATTTTTGCTGATGAATAAAATACACCTACACATATATCCTACACACCCCGTCGAATGTTTAAAATTTGTGCACGTCATTATTAAATTTTTATTCCCTCCCCCCTCCAACCCTGTTTGCGAATAATACCAGGAAGTGACTTTTTAAATAAAGCAATTCCTGGTGTAAGTAACTATAACACCCCTCTAAATTTTTGCTGATGAATAAAATACACCTACACATATATCTTACACACCCCGTCGAATGTTTAAAATTTGTGCACGTCATTATTAAATTTTTATTCCCTCCCCCCTCCAACCCTGTTTGCGAATAATACCAGGAAGTGACTTTTTAAATAAAGCAATTCCTGGTGTAAGTAACCATAACACCCCTCTAAATTTTTGCTGATGAATAAAATACACCTACACATATATCCTACACACCCCGTCGAATGTTTGAAATTTGTGCACGTCATTATTAAATTTTTATTCCCTCCCCCCTCCAACCCTGTTTGCGAATAATACCAGGAAGTGACTTTTTAAATAAAGCAATTCCTGGTGTAAGTAACTATAACACCCCTCTAAATTTTTGCTGATGAATAAAATACACCTACACATATATCCTACACACCCCGTCGAATGTTTAAAATTTGTGCACGTCATTATTAAATTTTTATTCCCTCCCCCCCCCTCCCTGTTTGAGAATAATACCGGAAAGTGACTTTTTAAATAAAGCAATTCCTGGTGTAAGTAACTATAACACCCCTCTAAATTTTTGCTGATGAATAAAATACACCTACACATATATCCTACACACCCCGTCGAATGTTTAAAATTTGTGCACGTCATTATTAAATTTTTATTCCCTCCCCCCTCCAACCCTGTTTGCGAATAATACCAGGAAGTGACTTTTTAAATAAAGCAATTCCTGGTGTAAGTAACTATAACACCCCTCTAAATTTTTGCTGATGAATAAAATACACCTACACATATATCCTACACACCCCGTCGAATGTTTAAAATTTGTGCACGTCATTATTAAATTTTTATTCCCTCCCCCCTCCAACCCTGTTTGTGAATAATACCGGGAAGTGACTTTTTGAATAAAGCAATTCCTGGTGTAAGTAACTATAACACCCCTCTAAATTTTTGCTGATGAATAAAATACACCTACACATATATCTTACACACCCCGTCGAATGTTTAAAATTTGTGCACGTCATTATTAAATTTTTATTCCCTCCCCCCTCCAACCCTGTTTGCGAATAATACCAGGAAGTGACTTTTTAAATAAAGCAATTCCTGGTGTAAGTAACCATAACACCCCTCTAAATTTTTGCTGATGAATAAAATACACCTACACATATATCCTACACACCCCGTCGAATGTTTGAAATTTGTGCACGTCATTATTAAATTTTTATTCCCTCCCCCCTCCTCCCTGTTTGAGAATAATACCGGAAAGTGACTTTTTAAATAAAGCAATTCCTGGTGTAAGTAACTATAACACCCCTCTAAATTTTTGCTGATGAATAAAATACACCTACACATATATCCTACACACCCCGTCGAATGTTTAAAATTTGTGCACGTCATTATTAAATTTTTATTCCCTTCCCCCTCCAACCCTGTTTGCGAATAATACCAGGAAGTGACTTTTTAAATAAAGCAATTCCTGGTGTAAGTAACTATAACACCCCTCTAAATTTTTGCTGATGAATAAAATACACCTACACATATATCCTACACACCCCGTCGAATGTTTGAAATTTGTGCACGTCATTATTAAATTTTTATTCCCTCCCCCCTCCAACCCTGTTTGCGAATAATACCAGGAAGTGACTTTTTAAATAAAGCAATTCCTGGTGTAAGTAACTATAACACCCCTCTAAATTTTTGCTGATGAATAAAATACACCTACACATATATCCTACACACCCCGTCGAATGTTTAAAATTTGTGCACGTCATTATTAAATTTTTATTCCCTCCCCCCTCCAACCCTGTTTGTGAATAATACCGGGAAGTGACTTTTTGAATAAAGCAATTCCTGGTGTAAGTAACTATAACACCCCTCTAAATTTTTGCTGATGAATAAAATACACCTACACATATATCCTACACACCCCGTCGAATGTTTAAAATTTGTGCACGTCATTATTAAATTTTTATTCCCTCCCCCCTCCAACCCTGTTTGCGAATAATACCAGGAAGTGACTTTTTAAATAAAGCAATTCCTGGTGTAAGTAACTATAACACCCCTCTAAATTTTTGCTGATGAATAAAATACACCTACACATATATCCTACACACCCCGTCGAATGTTTAAAATTTGTGCACGTCATTATTAAATTTTTATTCCCTCCCCCCTCCAACCCTGTTTGCGAATAATACCAGGAAGTGACTTTTTAAATAAAGCAATTCCTGGTGTAAGTAACTATAACACCCCTCTAAATTTTTGCTGATGAATAAAATACACCTACACATATATCCTACACACCCCGTCGAATGTTTAAAATTTGTGCACGTCATTATTAAATTTTTATTCCCTCCCCCCTCCAACCCTGTTTGCGAATAATACCAGGAAGTGACTTTTTAAATAAAGCAATTCCTGGTGTAAGTAACCATAACACCCCTCTAAATTTTTGCTGATGAATAAAATACACCTACACATATATCCTACACACCCCGTCGAATGTTTAAAATTTGTGCACGTCATTATTAAATTTTTATTCCCTCCCCCCTCCAGCCCTGTTTGCGAATAATACCAGGAAGTGACTTTTTAAATAAAGCAATTCCTGGTGTAAGTAACTATAACACCCCTCTAAATTTTTGCTGATGGATAAAATACACCTACACATATATCCTACACACCCCGTCGAATGTTTAAAATTTGTGCACGTCATTATTAAATTTTTATTCCCTCCCCCGTCCAACCCTGTTTGCGAATAATACCAGGAAGTGACTTTTTAAATAAAGCAATTCCTGGTGTAAGTAACTATAACACCCCTCTAAATTTTTGCTGATGAATAAAATACACCTACACATATATCCTACACACCCCGTCGAATGTTAAAAATTTGTGCACGTCATTATTAAATTTTTATTCCCTCCCCCCTCCAACCCTGTTTGCGAATAATACCAGGAAGTGACTTTTTAAATAAAGCAATTCCTGGTGTAAGTAACCATAACACCCCTCTAAATTTTTGCTGATGAATAAAATACATCTACACATATATCCTACACACCCCGTCGAATGTTTAAAATTTGTGCACGTCATTATTAAATTTTTATTCCCTCCCCCCTCCAACCCTGTTTGCGAATAATACCAGGAAGTGACTTTTTAAATAAAGCAATTCCTGGTGTAAGTAACTATAACACCCCTCTAAATTTTTGCTGATGAATAAAATACACCTACACATATATCCTACACACCCCGTCGAATGTTTAAAATTTGTGCACGTCATTATTAAATTTTTATTCCCTCCCCCCTTCAACCCTGTTTGTGAATAATACCGGGAAGTGACTTTTTGAATAAAGCAATTCCTGGTGTAAGTAACTATAACACCCCTCTAAATTTTTGCTGATGAATATAATACACCTACACATATATCCTACACACCCCGTCGAATGTTTAAAATTTGTGCACGTCATTATTAAATTTTTATTCCCTCCCCCCTCCTCCCTGTTTGAGAATAATACCGGGAAGTGACTTTTTAAATAAAGCAATTCCTGGTGTAAGTAACTATAACACCCCTCTAAATTTTTGCTGATGAATAAAATACACCTACACATATATCCTACACACCCCGTCGAATGTTTAAAATTTGTGCACGTCATTATTAAATTTTTATTCCCTTCCCCCTCCAACCCTGTTTGCGAATAATACCAGGAAGTGACTTTTTAAATAAAGCAATTCCTGGTGTAAGTAACTATAACACCCCTCTAAATTTTTGCTGATGAATAAAATACACCTACACATATATCCTACACACCCCGTCGAATGTTTAAAATTTGTGCACGTCATTATTAAATTTTTATTCCCTCCCCCCTCCAACCCTGTTTGCGAATAATACCAGGAAGTGACTTTTTAAATAAAGCAATTCCTGGTGTAAGTAACTATAACACCCCTCTAAATTTTTGCTGATGAATAAAATACACCTACACATATATCTTACACACCCCGTCGAATGTTTAAAATTTGTGCACGTCATTATTAAATTTTTATTCCCTCCCCCCTCCAACCCTGTTTGCGAATAATACCAGGAAGTGACTTTTTAAATAAAGCAATTCCTGGTGTAAGTAACCATAACACCCCTCTAAATTTTTGCTGATGAATAAAATACACCTACACATATATCCTACACACCCCGTCGAATGTTTAAAATTTGTGCACGTCATTATTAAATTTTTATTCCCTCCCCCCTCCTCCCTGTTTGAGAATAATACCGGAAAGTGACTTTTTAAATAAAGCAATTCCTGGTGTAAGTAACTATAACACCCCTCTAAATTTTTGCTGATGAATAAAATACACCTACACATATATCTTACACACCCCGTCGAATGTTTAAAATTTGTGCACGTCATTATTAAATTTTTATTCCCTCCCCCCTCCTCCCTGTTTGAGAATAATACCGGAAAGTGACTTTTTAAATAAAGCAATTCCTGGTGTAAGTAACTATAACACCCCTCTAAATTTTTGCTGATGAATAAAATACACCTACACATATATCTTACACACCCCGTCGAATGTTTAAAATTTGTGCACGTCATTATTAAATTTTTATTCCCTCCCCCCTCCAACCCTGTTTGCGAATAATACCAGGAAGTGACTTTTTAAATAAAGCAATTCCTGGTGTAAGTAACCATAACACCCCTCTAAATTTTTGCTGATGAATAAAATACACCTACACATATATCCTACACACCCCGTCGAATGTTTAAAATTTGTGCACGTCATTATTAAATTTTTATTCCCTCCCCCCTCCTCCCTGTTTGAGAATAATACCGGAAAGTGACTTTTTAAATAAAGCAATTCCTGGTGTAAGTAACTATAACACCCCTCTAAATTTTTGCTGATGAATAAAATACACCTACACATATATCTTACACACCCCGTCGAATGTTTAAAATTTGTGCACGTCATTATTAAATTTTTATTCCCTCCCCCCTCCAACCCTGTTTGCGAATAATACCAGGAAGTGACTTTTTAAATAAAGCAATTCCTGGTGTAAGTAACCATAACACCCCTCTAAATTTTTGCTGATGAATAAAATACACCTACACATATATCCTACACACCCCGTCGAATGTTTGAAATTTGTGCACGTCATTATTAAATTTTTATTCCCTCCCCCCTCCAACCCTGTTTGCGAATAATACCAGGAAGTGACTTTTTAAATAAAGCAATTCCTGGTGTAAGTAACTATAACACCCCTCTAAATTTTTGCTGATGAATAAAATACACCTACACATATATCCTACACACCCCGTCGAATGTTTAAAATTTGTGCACGTCATTATTAAATTTTTATTCCCTCCCCCCTCCTCCCTGTTTGAGAATAATACCGGAAAGTGACTTTTTAAATAAAGCAATTCCTGGTGTAAGTAACTATAACACCCCTCTAAATTTTTGCTGATGAATAAAATACACCTACACATATATCCTACACACCCCGTCGAATGTTTAAAATTTGTGCACGTCATTATTAAATTTTTATTCCCTTCCCCCTCCAACCCTGTTTGCGAATAATACCAGGAAGTGACTTTTTAAATAAAGCAATTCCTGGTGTAAGTAACTATAACACCCCTCTAAATTTTTGCTGATGAATAAAATACACCTACACATATATCCTACACACCCCGTCGAATGTTTAAAATTTGTGCACGTCATTATTAAATTTTTATTCCCTCCCCCCTCCAACCCTGTTTGCGAATAATACCAGGAAGTGACTTTTTAAATAAAGCAATTCCTGGTGTAAGTAACTATAACACCCCTCTAAATTTTTGCTGATGAATAAAATACACCTACACATATATCCTACACACCCCGTCGAATGTTTAAAATTTGTGCACGTCATTATTAAATTTTTATTCCCTCCCCCCTCCAACCCTGTTTGCGAATAATACCAGGAAGTGACTTTTTAAATAAAGCAATTCCTGGTGTAAGTAACTATAACACCCCTCTAAATTTTTGCTGATGAATAAAATACACCTACACATATATCCTACACACCCCGTCGAATGTTTAAAATTTGTGCACGTCATTATTAAATTTTTATTCCCTCCCCCCTCCAACCCTGTTTGCGAATAATACCAGGAAGTGACTTTTTAAATAAAGCAATTCCTGGTGTAAGTAACTATAAAACCCCTCTAAATTTTTGCTGATGAATAAAATACACCTACACATATATCCTACACACCCCGTCGAATGTTTAAAATTTGTGCACGTCAATATTAAATTTTTATTCCCTCCCCCCTCCAACCCTGTTTGTGAATAATACCGGGAAGTGACTTTTTGAATAAAGCAATTCCTGGTGTAAGTAACTATAACACCCCTCTAAATTTTTGCTGATGAATAAAATACACCTACACATATATCCTACACACCCCGTCGAATGTTTAAAATTTGTGCACGTCATTATTAAATTTTCATTCCCTCCCCCCTCCAACCCTGTTTGCGAATAATACCAGGAAGTGACTTTTTAAATGAAGCAATTCCTGGTGTAAGTAACTATAACACCCCTCTAAATTTTTGCTGATGAATAAAATACACCTACACATATATCCTACACACCCCGTCGAATGTTTAAAATTTGTGCACGTCATTATTAAATTTTTATTCCCTCCCCCCTCCAACCCTGTTTGCGAATAATACCGGGAAGTGACTTTTTGAATAAAGCAATTCCTGGTGTAAGTAACTATAACACCCCTCTAAATTTTTGCTGATGAATAAAATACACCTACACATATATCCTACACACCCCGTCGAATGTTTAAAATTTGTGCACGTCATTATTAAATTTTTATTCCCTCCCCCCTCCAACCCTGTTTGTGAATAATACCGGGAAGTGACTTTTTGAATAAAGCAATTCCTGGTGTAAGTAACTATAACACCCCTCTAAATTTTTGCTGATGAATAAAATACACCTACACATATATCCTACACACCCCGTCGAATGTTTAAAATTTGTGCACGTCATTATTAAATTTTCATTCCCTCCCCCCTCCAACCCTGTTTGCGAATAATACCAGGAAGTGACTTTTTAAATGAAGCAATTCCTGGTGTAAGTAACTATAACACCCCTCTAAATTTTTGCTGATGAATAAAATACACCTACACATATATCCTACACACCCCGTCGAATGTTTAAAATTTGTGCACGTCATTATTAAATTTTTATTCCCTCCCCCCTCCAACCCTGTTTGTGAATAATACCGGGAAGTGACTTTTTGAATAAAGCAATTCCTGGTGTAAGTAACTATAACACCCCTCTAAATTTTTGCTGATGAATAAAATACACCTACACATATATCCTACACACCCCGTCGAATGTTTAAAATTTGTGCACGTCATTATTAAATTTTTATTCCCTCCTCCCTCCAACCCTGTTTGCGAATAATACCGGGAAGTGACTTTTTGAATAAAGCAATTCCTGGTGTAAGTAACTATAACACCCCTCTAAATTTTTGCTGATGAATAAAATACACCTACACATATATCCTACACACCCCGTCGAATGTTTAAAATTTGTGCACGTCATTATTAAATTTTTATTCCCTTCCCCCTCCAACCCTGTTTGCGAATAATACCAGGAAGTGACTTTTTGAATAAAGCAATTCCTGGTGTAAGTAACTATAACACCCCTCTAAATTTTTGCTGATGAATAAAATACACCTACACATATATCCTACACACCCCGTCGAATGTTTAAAATTTGTGCACGTCATTATTAAATTTTTATTCCCTTCCCCCTCCAACCCTGTTTGCGAATAATACCAGGAAGTGACTTTTTGAATAAAGCAATTCCTGGTGTAAGTAACTATAACACCCCTCTAAATTTTTGCTGATGAATAAAATACACCTACACATATATCCTACACACCCCGTCGAATGTTTAAAATTTGTGCACGTCATTATTAAATTTTTATTCCCTTCCCCCTCCAACCCTGTTTGCGAATAATACCAGGAAGTGACTTTTTGAATAAAGCAATTCCTGGTGTAAGTAACTATAACACCCCTCTAAATTTTTGCTGATGAATAAAATACACCTACACATATATCCTACACACCCCGTCGAATGTTTAAAATTTGTGCACGTCATTATTAAATTTTTATTCCCTCCCCCCTCCAACCCTGTTTGCGAATAATACCAGGAAGTGACTTTTTAAATAAAGCAATTCCTGGTGTAAGTAACTATAACACCCCTCTAAATTTTTGCTGATGAATAAAATACACCTACACATATATCCTACACACCCCGTCGAATGTTTAAAATTTGTGCACGTCATTATTAAATTTTTATTCCCTTCCCCCTCCAACCCTGTTTGCGAATAATACCAGGAAGTGACTTTTTAAATAAAGCAATTCCTGGTGTAAGTAACTATAACACCCCTCTAAATTTTTGCTGATGAATAAAATACACCTACACATATATCCTACACACCCCGTCGAATGTTTAAAATTTGTGCACGTCATTATTAAATTTTTATTCCCTCCCCCCTCCAACCCTGTTTGCGAATAATACCAGGAAGTAACTTTTTAAATAAAGCAATTCCTGGTGTAAGTAACTATAACACCCCTCTAAATTTTTGCTGATGAATAAAATACACCTACACATATATCCTACACACCCCGTCGAATGTTTAAAATTTGTGCACGTCATTATTAAATTTTTATTCCCTCCCCCCTCCAACCCTGTTTGCGAATAATACCAGGAAGTGACTTTTTAAATAAAGCAATTCCTGGTGTAAGTAACCATAACACCCCTCTAAATTTTTGCTGATGAATAAAATACACCTACACATATATCCTACACACCCCGTCGAATGTTTAAAATTTGTGCACGTCATTATTAAATTTTTATTCCCTCCCCCCTCCAACCCTGTTTGCGAATAATACCAGGAAGTGACTTTTTAAATAAAGCAATTCCTGGTGTAAGTAACTATAACACCCCTCTAAATTTTTGCTGATGAATAAAATACACCTACACATATATCCTACACACCCCGTCGAATGTTTAAAATTTGTGCACGTCATTATTAAATTTTTATTCCCTCCCCCCTCCAACCCTGTTTGTGAATAATACCGGGAAGTGACTTTTTGAATAAAGCAATTCCTGGTGTAAGTAACTATAACACCCCTCTAAATTTTTGCTGATGAATATAATACACCTACTCATATATCCTACACACCCCGTCGAATGTTTAAAATTTGTGCACGTCATTATTAAATTTTTATTCCCTTCCCCCTCCAACCCTGTTTGCGAATATTACCAGGAAGTGACTTTTTGAATAAAGCAATTCCTGGTGTAAGTAACTATAACACCCCTCTAAATTTTTGCTGATGAATAAAATACACCTACACATATATCCTACACACCCCGTCGAATGTTTAAAATTTGTGCACGTCATTATTAAATTTTCATTCCCTTCCCCCTCCTCCCTGTTTGAGAATAATACCGGGAAGTGACTTTTTAAATAAAGCAATTCCTGGTGTAAGTAACTATAACACCCCTCTAAATTTTTGCTGATGAATAAAATACACCTACACATATATCCTACACACCCCGTCGAATGTTTAAAATTTGTGCACGTCATTATTAAATTTTTATTCCCTTCCCCCTCCAACCCTGTTTGCGAATATTACCAGGAAGTGACTTTTTAAATAAAGCAATTCCTGGTGTAAGTAACTATAACACCCCTCTAAATTTTTGCTGATGAATAAAATACACCTACACATATATCCTACACACCCCGTCGAATGTTTAAAATTTGTGCACGTCATTATTAAATTTTTATTCCCTCCCCCCTCCAACCCTGTTTGCGAATAATACCAGGAAGTGACTTTTTAAATAAAGCAATTCCTGGTGTAAGTAACTATAACACCCCTCTAAATTTTTGCTGATGAATAAAATACACCTACACATATATCCTACACACCCCGTCGAATGTTTAAAATTTGTGCACGTCATTATTAAATTTTTATTCCCTCCCCCCTCCAACCCTGTTTGCGAATAATACCAGGAAGTGACTTTTTAAATAAAGCAATTCCTGGTGTAAGTAACCATAACACCCCTCTAAATTTTTGCTGATGAATAAAATACACCTACACATATATCCTACACACCCCGTCGAATGTTTAAAATTTGTGCACGTCATTATTAAATTTTTATTCCCTTCCCCCTCCTCCCTGTTTGAGAATAATACCGGGAAGTGACTTTTTAAATAAAGCAATTCCTGGTGTAAGTAACTATAACACCCCTCTAAATTTTTGCTGATGAATAAAATACACCTACACATATATCCTACACACCCCGTCGAATGTTTAAAATTTGTGCACGTCATTATTAAATTTTTATTCCCTTCCCCCTCCAACCCTGTTTGCGAATATTACCAGGAAGTGACTTTTTAAATAAAGCAATTCCTGGTGTAAGTAACTATAACACCCCTCTAAATTTTTGCTGATGAATAAAATACACCTACACATATATCCTACACACCCCGTCGAATGTTTAAAATTTGTGCACGTCATTATTAAATTTTTATTCCCTCCCCCCTCCAACCCTGTTTGCGAATAATACCAGGAAGTGACTTTTTAAATAAAGCAATTCCTGGTGTAAGTAACTATAACACCCCTCTAAATTTTTGCTGATGAATAAAATACACCTACACATATATCCTACACACCCCGTCGAATGTTTAAAATTTGTGCACGTCATTATTAAATTTTTATTCCCTCCCCCCTCCAACCCTGTTTGTGAATAATACCGGGAAGTGACTTTTTGAATAAAGCAATTCCTGGTGTAAGTAACTATAACACCCCTCTAAATTTTTGCTGATGAATAAAATACACCTACACATATATCCTACACACCCCGTCGAATGTTTAAAATTTGTGCACGTCATTATTAAATTTTTATTCCCTCCCCCCTCCTCCCTGTTTGAGAATAATACCGGGAAGTGACTTTTTGAATAAAGCAATTCCTGGTGTAAGTAACTATAACACCCCTCTAAATTTTTGCTGATGAATAAAATACACCTACACATATATCCTACACACCCCGTCGAATGTTTAAAATTTGTGCACGTCATTATTAAATTTTTATTCCCTTCCCCCTCCAACCCTGTTTGCGAATAATACCAGGAAGTGACTTTTTAAATAAAGCAATTCCTGGTGTAAGTAACTATAACACCCCTCTAAATTTTTGCTGATGAATAAAATACACCTACACATATATCCTACACACCCCGTCGAATGTTTAAAATTTGTGCACGTCATTATTAAATTCTTATTCCCTCCCCCCTCCAACCCTGTTTGCGAATAATACCAGGAAGTGACTTTTTAAATAAAGCAATTCCTGGTGTAAGTAACTATAACACCCCTCTAAATTTTTGCTGATGAATAAAATACACCTACACATATATCCTACACACCCCGTCGAATGTTTAAAATTTGTGCACGTCATTATTAAATTTTTATTCCCTCCCCCCTCCAACCCTGTTTGCGAATAATACCAGGAAGTGACTTTTTAAATAAAGCAATTCCTGGTGTAAGTAACTATAACACCCCTCTAAATTTTTGCTGATGAATAAAATACACCTACACATATATCCTACACACCCCGTCGAATGTTTAAAATTTGTGCACGTCATTATTAAATTTTTATTCCCTCCCCCCTCCAACCCTGTTTGCGAATAATACCAGGAAGTGACTTTTTAAATAAAGCAATTCCTGGTGTAAGTAACCATAACACCCCTCTAAATTTTTGCTGATGAATAAAATACACCTACACATATATCCTACACACCCCGTCGAATGTTTAAAATTTGTGCACGTCATTATTAAATTTTTATTCCCTCCCCCCTCCAACCCTGTTTGCGAATAATACCAGGAAGTGACTTTTTAAATAAAGCAATTCCTGGTGTAAGTAACTATAACACCCCTCTAAATTTTTGCTGATGAATAAAATACACCTACACATATATCCTACACACCCCGTCGAATGTTTAAAATTTGTGCACGTCATTATTAAATTTTTATTCCCTCCCCCCTCCAACCCTGTTTGCGAATAATACCAGGAAGTGACTTTTTAAATAAAGCAATTCCTGGTGTAAGTAACTATAACACCCCTCTAAATTTTTGCTGATGAATAAAATACACCTACACATATATCCTACACACCCCGTCGAATGTTTAAAATTTGTGCACGTCATTATTAAATTTTTATTCCCTCCCCCCTCCAACCCTGTTTGTGAATAATACCGGGAAGTGACTTTTTGAATAAAGCAATTCCTGGTGTAAGTAACTATAACACCCCTCTAAATTTTTGCTGATGAATATAATACACCTACACATATATCCTACACACCCCGTCGAATGTTTAAAATTTGTGCACGTCATTATTAAATTTTTATTCCCTCCCCCCTCCTCCCTGTTTGAGAATAATACCGGGAAGTGACTTTTTGAATAAAGCAATTCCTGGTGTAAGTAACTATAACACCCCTCTAAATTTTTGCTGATGAATAAAATACACCTACACATATATCCTACACACCCCGTCGAATGTTTGAAATTTGTGCACGTCATTATTAAATTTTTATTCCCTTCCCCCTCCAACCCTGTTTGTGAATAATACCGGGAAGTGACTTTTTGAATAAAGCAATTCCTGGTGTAAGTAACTATAACACCCCTCTAAATTTTTGCTGATGAATATAATACACCTACACATATATCCTACACACCCCGTCGAATGTTTAAAATTTGTGCACGTCATTATTAAATTTTTATTCCCTCCCCCCTCCAACCCTGTTTGCGAATAATACCAGGAAGTGACTTTTTAAATAAAGCAATTCCTGGTGTAAGTAACTATAACACCCCTCTAAATTTTTGCTGATGAATAAAATACACCTACACATATATCCTACACACCCCGTCGAATGTTTAAAATTTGTGCACGTCATTATTAAATTTTTATTCCCTCCCCCCTCCAACCCTGTTTGCGAATAATACCAGGAAGTGACTTTTTAAATAAAGCAATTCCTGGTGTAAGTAACCATAACACCCCTCTAAATTTTTGCTGATGAATAAAATACACCTACACATATATCCTACACACCCCGTCGAATGTTTAAAATTTGTGCACGTCATTATTAAATTTTTATTCCCTCCCCCCTCCAACCCTGTTTGTGAATAATACCGGGAAGTGACTTTTTGAATAAAGCAATTCCTGGTGTAAGTAACTATAACACCCCTCTAAATTTTTGCTGATGAATATAATACACCTACACATATATCCTACACACCCCGTCGAATGTTTAAAATTTGTGCACGTCATTATTAAATTTTTATTCCCTCCCCCCTCCAACCCTGTTTGCGAATAATACCAGGAAGTGACTTTTTAAATAAAGCAATTCCTGGTGTAAGTAACTATAACACCCCTCTAAATTTTTGCTGATGAATAAAATACACCTACACATATATCCTACACACCCCGTCGAATGTTTAAAATTTGTGCACGTCATTATTAAATTTTTATTCCCTCCCCCCTCCAACCCTGTTTGTGAATAATACCGGGAAGTGACTTTTTGAATAAAGCAATTCCTGGTGTAAGTAACTATAACACCCCTCTAAATTTTTGCTGATGAATATAATACACCTACACATATATCCTACACACCCTGTCGAATGTTTAAAATTTGTGCACGTCATTATTAAATTTTTATTCCCTCCCCCCTCCTCCCTGTTTGAGAATAATACCGGGAAGTGACTTTTTAAATAAAGCAATTCCTGGTGTAAGTAACTATAACACCCCTCTAAATTTTTGCTGATGAATAAAATACACCTACACATATATCCTACACACCCCGTCGAATGTTTAAAATTTGTGCACGTCATTATTAAATTTTTATTCCCTTCCCCCTCCAACCCTGTTTGCGAATAATACCAGGAAGTGACTTTTTAAATAAAGCAATTCCTGGTGTAAGTAACTATAACACCCCTCTAAATTTTTGCTGATGAATAAAATACACCTACACATATATCCTACACACCCCGTCGAATGTTTAAAATTTGTGCACGTCATTATTAAATTTTTATTCCCTCCCCCCTCCAACCCTGTTTGCGAATAATACCAGGAAGTGACTTTTTAAATAAAGCAATTCCTGGTGTAAGTAACTATAACACCCCTCTAAATTTTTGCTGATGAATAAAATACACCTACACATATATCCTACACACCCCGTCGAATGTTTAAAATTTGTGCACGTCATTATTAAATTTTTATTCCCTCCCCCCTCCAACCCTGTTTGCGAATAATACCAGGAAGTGACTTTTTAAATAAAGCAATTCCTGGTGTAAGTAACTATAACACCCCTCTAAATTTTTGCTGATGAATAAAATACACCTACACATATATCCTACACACCCCGTCGAATGTTTAAAATTTGTGCACGTCATTATTAAATTTTTATTCCTTCCCCCCTCCAACCCTGTTTGCGAATAATACCAGGAAGTGACTTTTTAAATAAAGCAATTCCTGGTGTAAGTAACTATAACACCCCTCTAAATTTTTGCTGATGAATAAAATACACCTACACATATATCCTACACACCCCGTCGAATGTTTAAAATTTGTGCACGTCATTATTAAATTTTTATTCCCTCCCCCCTCCACCCTGTTTGAGAATAATACCGGGAAGTGATTTTTTAAATAAAGCAATTCCTGGTGTAAGTAACTATAACACCCCTCTAAATTTTTGCTGATGAATAAAATACACCTACACATATATCCTACACACCCCGTCGAATGTTTAAAATTTGTGCACGTCATTATTAAATTTTTATTCCCACCCCCCTCCAACCCTGTTCGCGAATAATACCAGGAAGTGACTTTTTAAATAGAGCAATTCCTGGTGTAAGTAACTATAACACCCCTCTAAATTTTTGCTGATGAATAAAATACACCTACACATATATCCTACACACCCCGTCGAATGTTTAAAATTTGTGCACGTCATTATTAAATTTTTATTCCCTCCCCCCTCCAACCCTGTTTGCGAATAATACCAGGAAGTGACTTTTTAAATAAAGCAATTCCTGGTGTAAGTAACTATAACACCCCTCTAAATTTTTGCTGATGAATAAAATACAGCTACACATATATCCTACACACCCCGTCGAATGTTTAAAATTTGTGCACGTCATTATTAAATTTTTATTCCTTCCCCCCTCCAACCCTGTTTGCGAATAATACCAGGAAGTGACTTTTTAAATAAAGCAATTCCTGGTGTAAGTAA
Organism: Dromius quadrimaculatus; assembly: GCA_963989225.1. Classification (NCBI taxonomy): domain Eukaryota; kingdom Metazoa; phylum Arthropoda; class Insecta; order Coleoptera; family Carabidae; genus Dromius; species Dromius quadrimaculatus. The sequence goes on along the minus strand of OZ022334.1, from coordinate 5,141,576 downwards.
CTATAACACCCCTCTAAATTTTTGCTGATGAATAAAATACACCTACACATATATCCTACACACCCCGTCGAATGTTTAAAATTTGTGCACGTCATTATTAAATTTTTATTCCCTCCCCCCTCCACCCTGTTTGAGAATAATACCGGGAAGTGTCTTTTTAAATAAAGCAATTCCTGGTGTAAGTAACTATAACACCCCTCTAAATTTTTGCTGATGAATAAAATACACCTACACATATATCCTACACACCCCGTCGAATGTTTAAAATTTGTGCACGTCATTATTAAATTTTTATTCCCTTCCCCCTCCAACCCTGTTTGCGAATAATACCAGGAAGTGACTTTTTAAATAAAGCAATTCCTGGTGTAAGTAACTATAACACCCCTCTAAATTTTTGCTGATGAATAAAATACACCTACACATATATCCTACACACCCCGTCGAATGTTTAAAATTTGTGCACGTCATTATTAAATTTTTATTCCCTCCCCCCTCCACCCTGTTTGAGAATAATACCGGGAAGTGATTTTTTAAATAAAGCAATTCCTGGTGTAAGTAACTATAACACCCCTCTAAATTTTTGCTGATGAATAAAATACACCTACACATATATCCTACACACCCCGTCGAATGTTTAAAATTTGTGCACGTCATTAGTAAATTTTTATTCCCTCCCCCCTCCACCCTGTTTGAGAATAATACCGGGAAGTGATTTTTTAAATAAAGCAATTCCTGGTGTAAGTAACTATAACACCCCTCTAAATTTTTGCTGATGAATAAAATACACCTACACATATATCCTACACACCCCGTCGAATGTTTAAAATTTGTGCACGTCATTATTAAATTTTTATTCCCTCCCCCCTCCACCCTGTTTGAGAATAATACCGGGAAGTGATTTTTTAAATAAAGCAATTCCTGGTGTAAGTAACTATAACACCCCTCTAAATTTTTGCTGATGAATAAAATACACCTACACATATATCCTACACACCCCGTCGAATGTTTAAAATTTGTGCACGTCATTATTAAATTTTTATTCCCACCCCCCTCCAACCCTGTTCGCGAATAATACCAGGAAGTGACTTTTTAAATAGAGCAATTCCTGGTGTAAGTAACTATAACACCCCTCTAAATTTTTGCTGATGAATAAAATACACCTACACATATATCCTACACACCCCGTCGAATGTTTAAAATTTGTGCACGTCATTATTAAATTTTTATTCCTTCCCCCCTCCAACCCTGTTTGCGAATAATACCAGGAAGTGACTTTTTAAATAAAGCAATTCCTGGTGTAAGTAACTATAACACCCCTCTAAATTTTTGCTGATGAATAAAATACACCTACACATATATCCTACACACCCCGTCGAATGTTTAAAATTTGTGCACGTCATTATTAAATTTTTATTCCCTCCCCCCTCCACCCTGTTTGAGAATAATACCGGGAAGTGTCTTTTTAAATAAAGCAATTCCTGGTGTAAGTAACTATAACACCCCTCTAAATTTTTGCTGATGAATAAAATACACCTACACATATATCCTACACACCCCGTCGAATGTTTAAAATTTGTGCACGTCATTATTAAATTTTTATTCCCTTCCCCCTCCAACCCTGTTTGCGAATAATACCAGGAAGTGACTTTTTAAATAAAGCAATTCCTGGTGTAAGTAACTATAACACCCCTCTAAATTTTTGCTGATGAATGAAATACACCTACACATATATCCCACACACCCCGTCGAATGTTTAAAATTTGTGCACGTCATTATTAAATTTTTATTCCCTCCCCCCTCCAACCCTGTTTGCGAATAATACCAGGAAGTGACTTTTTAAATAAAGCAATTCTTGGTGTAAGTAACTATAACACCCCTCTAAATTTTTGCTGATGAATAAAATACACCTACACATATATCCTACACACCCCGTCGAATGTTTAAAATTTGTGCACGTCATTATTAAATTTTTATTCCCTCCCCCCTCCAACCCTGTTTGCGAATAATACCGGGAAGTGACTTTTTAAATAAAGCAATTCCTAGTGTAAGTAACTTTAACACCCCTCTAAATTTTTGCTGATAAATAAAATACACCCACACATATATCCTACACACCCCGTCGAATGTTAACAATATGTGCACGTCATTATTAAATGTTTATTCCCTCCCCCTGCCTCCCTGTTTGCGAATAATACCGGGAAGTGACTTTTTAAGTAAAGCAATTCCTAGTGTAAGTAACTTTAACACCCCTCTAAATTTTTGCTGATAAATAAAATACACCCACACATATATCCTACACACCCCGTCGAATGTTAACAATATGTGCACGTCATTATTAAATGTTTATTTCCTCCCCCTGCCACCCTGTTTGCGAATAATACCGGGAAGTGACTTTTTAAGTAAAGCAATTCCTAGTGTAAGTAACTTTAACACCCCTCTAAATTTTTGCTGATAAATAAAATACACCCACACATATATCCTACACACCCCGTCGAATGTTAACAATATGTGCACGTCATTATTAAATGTTTATTTCCTCCCCCTGCCACCCTGTTTGCGAATAATACCGGGAAGTGACTTTTTAAGTAAAGCAATTCCTAGTGTAAGTAACTTTAACACCCCTCTAAATTTTTGCTGATAAATAAAATACACCCACACATATATCCTACACACCCCGTCGAATGTTAACAATATGTGCACGTCATTATTAAATGTTTATTCCCTCCCCCTGCCACCCTGTTTGCGAATAATACCGGGAAGTGACTTTTTAAGTAAAGCAATTCCTAGTGTAAGTAACTTTAACACCCCTCTAAATTTTTGCTGATAAATAAAATACACCCACACATATATCCTACACACCCCGTCGAATGTTAACAATATGTGCACGTCATTATTAAATGTTTATTCCCTCCCCCTGCCACCCTGTTTGCGAATAATACCGGGAAGTGACTTTTTAAGTAAAGCAATTCCTAGTGTAAGTAACTTTAACACCCCTCTAAATTTTTGCTGATAAATAAAATACACCCACACATATATCCTACACACCCCGTCGAATGTTAACAATATGTGCACGTCATTATTAAATGTTTATTCCCTCCCCCTGCCACCCTGTTTGCGAATAATACCGGGAAGTGACTTTTTAAGTAAAGCAATTCCTAGTGTAAGTAACTTTAACACCCCTCTAAATTTTTGCTGATAAATAAAATACACCCACACATATATCCTACACACCCCGTCGAATGTTAACAATATGTGCACGTCATTATTAAATGTTTATTCCCTCCCCCTGCCACCCTGTTTGCGAATAATACCGGGAAGTGACTTTTTAAGTAAAGCAATTCCTAGTGTAAGTAACTTTAACACCCCTCTAAATTTTTGCTGATAAATAAAATACACCCACACATATATCCTACACACCCCGTCGAATGTTAACAATATGTGCACGTCATTATTAAATGTTTATTCCCTCCCCCTGCCACCCTGTTTGCGAATAATACCGGGAAGTGACTTTTTAAGTAAAGCAATTCCTAGTGTAAGTAACTTTAACACCCCTCTAAATTTTTGCTGATAAATAAAATACACCCACACATATATCCTACACACCCCGTCGAATGTTAACAATATGTGCACGTCATTATTAAATGTTTATTCCCTCCCCCTGCCACCCTGTTTGCGAATAATACCGGGAAGTGACTTTTTAAGTAAAGCAATTCCTAGTGTAAGTAACTTTAACACCCCTCTAAATTTTTGCTGATAAATAAAATACACCCACACATATATCCTACACACCCCGTCGAATGTTAACAATATGTGCACGTCATTATTAAATTTTTTTTCCTCCCCCTCCCAACCCTGTTTGCGAATAATACCGGGAAGTGACTTTTTAAGTAAAGCAATTCCTAGTGTAAGTAACTTTAACACCCCTCTAAATTTTTGCTTATAAATAAAATACACCCACACATATATCCTACACACCCCGTCGAATGTTAACAATATGTGCACGTCATTATTAAATGTTTATTCCCTCCCCCTGCCACCCTGTTTGCGAATAATACCGGGAAGTGACTTTTTAAGTAAAGCAATTCCTAGTGTAAGTAACTTTAACACCCCTCTAAATTTTTGCTGATAAATAAAATACACCCACACATATATCCTACACACCCCGTCGAATGTTAACAATATGTGCACGTCATTATTAAATGTTTATTCCCTCCCCCTGCCACCCTGTTTGCGAATAATACCGGGAAGTGACTTTTTAAGTAAAGCAATTCCTAGTGTAAGTAACTTTAACACCCCTCTAAATTTTTGCTGATAAATAAAATACACCCACACATATATCCTACACACCCCGTCGAATGTTAACAATATGTGCACGTCATTATTAAATGTTTATTCCCTCCCCCTGCCACCCTGTTTGCGAATAATACCGGGAAGTGACTTTTTAAGTAAAGCAATTCCTAGTGTAAGTAACTTTAACACCCCTCTAAATTTTTGCTGATAAATAAAATACACCCACACATATATCCTACACACCCCGTCGAATGTTAACAATATGTGCACGTCATTATTAAATGTTTATTCCCTCCCCCTGCCACCCTGTTTGCGAATAATACCGGGAAGTGACTTTTTAAGTAAAGCAATTCCTAGTGTAAGTAACTTTAACACCCCTCTAAATTTTTGCTTATAAATAAAATACACCCACACATATATCCTACACACCCCGTCGAATGTTAACAATATGTGCACGTCATTATTAAATGTTTATTCCCTCCCCCTGCCACCCTGTTTGCGAATAATACCGGGAAGTGACTTTTTAAGTAAAGCAATTCCTAGTGTAAGTAACTTTAACACCCCTCTAAATTTTTGCTGATAAATAAAATACACCCACACATATATCCTACACACCCCGTCGAATGTTAACAATATGTGCACGTCATTATTAAATGTTTATTCCCTCCCCCTGCCACCCTGTTTGCGAATAATACCGGGAAGTGACTTTTTAAGTAAAGCAATTCCTAGTGTAAGTAACTTTAACACCCCTCTAAATTTTTGCTGATAAATAAAATACACCCACACATATATCCTACACACCCCGTCGAATGTTAACAATATGTGCACGTCATTATTAAATGTTTATTCCCTCCCCCTGCCACCCTGTTTGCGAATAATACCGGGAAGTGACTTTTTAAGTAAAGCAATTCCTAGTGTAAGTAACTTTAACACCCCTCTAAATTTTTGCTGATAAATAAAATACACCCACACATATATCCTACACACCCCGTCGAATGTTAACAATATGTGCACGTCATTATTAAATTTTTATTTCCTCCCCCTCCCAACCCTGTTTGCGAATAATACCGGGAAGTGACTTTTTAAGTAAAGCAATTCCTAGTGTAAGTAACTTTAACACCCCTCTAAATTTTTGCTGATGAATAAAATACACCCACACATATATCCTACACACCCCGTCGAATGTTAACAATATGTGCACGTCATTATTAAATGTTTATTCCCTCCCCCTGCCACCCTGTTTGCGAATAATACCGGGAAGTGACTTTTTAAGTAAAGCAATTCCTAGTGTAAGTAACTTTAACACCCCTCTAAATTTTTGCTGATAAATAAAATACACCCACACATATATCCTACACACCCCGTCGAATGTTAACAATATGTGCACGTCATTATTAAATGTTTATTCCCTCCCCCTGCCACCCTGTTTGCGAATAATACCGGGAAGTGACTTTTTAAGTAAAGCAATTCCTAGTGTAAGTAACTTTAACACCCCTCTAAATTTTTGCTGATAAATAAAATACACCCACACATATATCCTACACACCCCGTCGAATGTTAACAATATGTGCACGTCATTATTAAATGTTTATTCCCTCCCCCTGCCACCCTGTTTGCGAATAATACCGGGAAGTGACTTTTTAAGTAAAGCAATTCCTAGTGTAAGTAACTTTAACACCCCTCTAAATTTTTGCTTATAAATAAAATACACCCACACATATATCCTACACACCCCGTCGAATGTTAACAATATGTGCACGTCATTATTAAATGTTTATTCCCTCCCCCTGCCACCCTGTTTGCGAATAATACCGGGAAGTGACTTTTTAAGTAAAGCAATTCCTAGTGTAAGTAACTTTAACACCCCTCTAAATTTTTGCTGATAAATAAAATACACCCACACATATATCCTACACACCCCGTCGAATGTTAACAATATGTGCACGTCATTATTAAATGTTTATTCCCTCCCCCTGCCACCCTGTTTGCGAATAATACCGGGAAGTGACTTTTTAAGTAAAGCAATTCCTAGTGTAAGTAACTTTAACACCCCTCTAAATTTTTGCTGATAAATAAAATACACCCACACATATATCCTACACACCCCGTCGAATGTTAACAATATGTGCACGTCATTATTAAATGTTTATTCCCTCCCCCTGCCACCCTGTTTGCGAATAATACCGGGAAGTGACTTTTTAAGTAAAGCAATTCCTAGTGTAAGTAACTTTAACACCCCTCTAAATTTTTGCTGATAAATAAAATACACCCACACATATATCCTACACACCCCGTCGAATGTTAACAATATGTGCACGTCATTATTAAATTTTTATTTCCTCCCCCTCCCAACCCTGTTTGCGAATAATACCGGGAAGTGACTTTTTAAGTAAAGCAATTCCTAGTGTAAGTAACTTTAACACCCCTCTAAATTTTTGCTGATAAATAAAATACACCCACACATATATCCTACACACCCCGTCGAATGTTAACAATATGTGCACGTCATTATTAAATGTTTATTCCCTCCCCCTGCCACCCTGTTTGCGAATAATACCGGGAAGTGACTTTTTAAGTAAAGCAATTCCTAGTGTAAGTAACTTTAACACCCCTCTAAATTTTTGCTGATAAATAAAATACACCCACACATATATCCTACACACCCCGTCGAATGTTAACAATATGTGCACGTCATTATTAAATTTTTATTTCCTCCCCCTCCCAACCCTGTTTGCGAATAATACCGGGAAGTGACTTTTTAAGTAAAGCAATTCCTAGTGTAAGTAACTTTAACACCCCTCTAAATTTTTGCTGATAAATAAAATACACCCACACATATATCCTACACACCCCGTCGAATGTTAACAATATGTGCACGTCATTATTAAATGTTTATTCCCTCCCCCTGCCACCCTGTTTGCGAATAATACCGGGAAGTGACTTTTTAAGTAAAGCAATTCCTAGTGTAAGTAACTTTAACACCCCTCTAAATTTTTGCTGATAAATAAAATACACCCACACATATATCCTACACACCCCGTCGAATGTTAACAATATGTGCACGTCATTATTAAATGTTTATTCCCTCCCCCTGCCACCCTGTTTGCGAATAATACCGGGAAGTGACTTTTTAAGTAAAGCAATTCCTAGTGTAAGTAACTTTAACACCCCTCTAAATTTTTGCTGATAAATAAAATACACCCACACATATATCCTACACACCCCGTCGAATGTTAACAATATGTGCACGTCATTATTAAATTTTTATTCCCTCCCCCTCCCAACCCTGTTTGCGAATAATACCGGGAAGTGACTTTTTAAGTAAAGCAATTCCTAGTGTAAGTAACTTTAACACCCCTCTAAATTTTTGCTGATAAATAAAATACACCCACACATATATCCTACACACCCCGTCGAATGTTAACAATATGTGCACGTCATTATTAAATGTTTATTCCCTCCCCCTGCCACCCTGTTTGCGAATAATACCGGGAAGTGACTTTTTAAGTAAAGCAATTCCTAGTGTAAGTAACTTTAACACCCCTCTAAATTTTTGCTGATAAATAAAATACACCCACACATATATCCTACACACCCCGTCGAATGTTAACAATATGTGCACGTCATTATTAAATTTTTATTTCCTCCCCCTCCCAACCCTGTTTGCGAATAATACCGGGAAGTGACTTTTTAAGTAAAGCAATTCCTAGTGTAAGTAACTTTAACACCCCTCTAAATTTTTGCTGATAAATAAAATACACCCACACATATATCCTACACACCCCGTCGAATGTTAACAATATGTGCACGTCATTATTAAATGTTTATTCCCTCCCCCTGCCACCCTGTTTGCGAATAATACCGGGAAGTGACTTTTTAAGTAAAGCAATTCCTAGTGTAAGTAACTTTAACACCCCTCTAAATTTTTGCTGATAAATAAAATACACCCACACATATATCCTACACACCCCGTCGAATGTTAACAATATGTGCACGTCATTATTAAATGTTTATTCCCTCCCCCTGCCACCCTGTTTGCGAATAATACCGGGAAGTGACTTTTTAAGTAAAGCAATTCCTAGTGTAAGTAACTTTAACACCCCTCTAAATTTTTGCTGATAAATAAAATACACCCACACATATATCCTACACACCCCGTCGAATGTTAACAATATGTGCACGTCATTATTAAATTTTTATTCCCTCCCCCTCCCAACCCTGTTTGCGAATAATACCGGGAAGTGACTTTTTAAGTAAAGCAATTCCTAGTGTAAGTAACTTTAACACCCCTCTAAATTTTTGCTGATAAATAAAATACACCCACACATATATCCTACACACCCCGTCGAATGTTAACAATATGTGCACGTCATTATTAAATGTTTATTCCCTCCCCCTGCCACCCTGTTTGCGAATAATACCGGGAAGTGACTTTTTAAGTAAAGCAATTCCTAGTGTAAGTAACTTTAACACCCCTCTAAATTTTTGCTGATAAATAAAATACACCCACACATATATCCTACACACCCCGTCGAATGTTAACAATATGTGCACGTCATTATTAAATGTTTATTCCCTCCCCCTGCCACCCTGTTTGCGAATAATACCGGGAAGTGACTTTTTAAGTAAAGCAATTCCTAGTGTAAGTAACTTTAACACCCCTCTAAATTTTTGCTGATAAATAAAATACACCCACACATATATCCTACACACCCCGTCGAATGTTAACAATATGTGCACGTCATTATTAAATGTTTATTCCCTCCCCCTGCCACCCTGTTTGCGAATAATACCGGGAAGTGACTTTTTAAGTAAAGCAATTCCTAGTGTAAGTAACTTTAACACCCCTCTAAATTTTTGCTGATAAATAAAATACACCCACACATATATCCTACACACCCCGTCGAATGTTAACAATATGTGCACGTCATTATTAAATGTTTATTCCCTCCCCCTGCCACCCTGTTTGCGAATAATACCGGGAAGTGACTTTTTAAGTAAAGCAATTCCTAGTGTAAGTAACTTTAACACCCCTCTAAATTTTTGCTGATAAATAAAATACACCCACACATATATCCTACACACCCCGTCGAATGTTAACAATATGTGCACGTCATTATTAAATGTTTATTCCCTCCCCCTGCCACCCTGTTTGCGAATAATACCGGGAAGTGACTTTTTAAGTAAAGCAATTCCTAGTGTAAGTAACTTTAACACCCCTCTAAATTTTTGCTGATAAATAAAATACACCCACACATATATCCTACACACCCCGTCGAATGTTAACAATATGTGCACGTCATTATTAAATGTTTATTCCCTCCCCCTGCCACCCTGTTTGCGAATAATACCGGGAAGTGACTTTTTAAGTAAAGCAATTCCTAGTGTAAGTAACTTTAACACCCCTCTAAATTTTTGCTGATAAATAAAATACACCCACACATATATCCTACACACCCCGTCGAATGTTAACAATATGTGCACGTCATTATTAAATGTTTATTCCCTCCCCCTGCCACCCTGTTTGCGAATAATACCGGGAAGTGACTTTTTAAGTAAAGCAATTCCTAGTGTAAGTAACTTTAACACCCCTCTAAATTTTTGCTTATAAATAAAATACACCCACACATATATCCTACACACCCCGTCGAATGTTAACAATATGTGCACGTCATTATTAAATGTTTATTCCCTCCCCCTGCCACCCTGTTTGCGAATAATACCGGGAAGTGACTTTTTAAGTAAAGCAATTCCTAGTGTAAGTAACTTTAACACCCCTCTAAATTTTTGCTGATAAATAAAATACACCCACACATATATCCTACACACCCCGTCGAATGTTAACAATATGTGCACGTCATTATTAAATGTTTATTCCCTCCCCCTGCCACCCTGTTTGCGAATAATACCGGGAAGTGACTTTTTAAGTAAAGCAATTCCTAGTGTAAGTAACTTTAACACCCCTCTAAATTTTTGCTGATAAATAAAATACACCCACACATATATCCTACACACCCCGTCGAATGTTAACAATATGTGCACGTCATTATTAAATTTTTATTTCCTCCCCCTCCCAACCCTGTTTGCGAATAATACCGGGAAGTGACTTTTTAAGTAAAGCAATTCCTAGTGTAAGTAACTTTAACACCCCTCTAAATTTTTGCTGATAAATAAAATACACCCACACATATATCCTACACACCCCGTCGAATGTTAACAATATGTGCACGTCATTATTAAATGTTTATTCCCTCCCCCTGCCACCCTGTTTGCGAATAATACCGGGAAGTGACTTTTTAAGTAAAGCAATTCCTAGTGTAAGTAACTTTAACACCCCTCTAAATTTTTGCTGATAAATAAAATACACCCACACATATATCCTACACACCCCGTCGAATGTTAACAATATGTGCACGTCATTATTAAATTTTTATTTCCTCCCCCTCCCAACCCTGTTTGCGAATAATACCGGGAAGTGACTTTTTAAGTAAAGCAATTCCTAGTGTAAGTAACTTTAACACCCCTCTAAATTTTTGCTGATAAATAAAATACACCCACACATATATCCTACACACCCCGTCGAATGTTAACAATATGTGCACGTCATTATTAAATGTTTATTCCCTCCCCCTGCCACCCTGTTTGCGAATAATACCGGGAAGTGACTTTTTAAGTAAAGCAATTCCTAGTGTAAGTAACTTTAACACCCCTCTAAATTTTTGCTGATAAATAAAATACACCCACACATATATCCTACACACCCCGTCGAATGTTAACAATATGTGCACGTCATTATTAAATGTTTATTCCCTCCCCCTGCCACCCTGTTTGCGAATAATACCGGGAAGTGACTTTTTAAGTAAAGCAATTCCTAGTGTAAGTAACTTTAACACCCCTCTAAATTTTTGCTGATAAATAAAATACACCCACACATATATCCTACACACCCCGTCGAATGTTAACAATATGTGCACGTCATTATTAAATTTTTATTCCCTCCCCCTCCCAACCCTGTTTGCGAATAATACCGGGAAGTGACTTTTTAAGTAAAGCAATTCCTAGTGTAAGTAACTTTAACACCCCTCTAAATTTTTGCTGATAAATAAAATACACCCACACATATATCCTACACACCCCGTCGAATGTTAACAATATGTGCACGTCATTATTAAATGTTTATTCCCTCCCCCTGCCACCCTGTTTGCGAATAATACCGGGAAGTGACTTTTTAAGTAAAGCAATTCCTAGTGTAAGTAACTTTAACACCCCTCTAAATTTTTGCTGATAAATAAAATACACCCACACATATATCCTACACACCCCGTCGAATGTTAACAATATGTGCACGTCATTATTAAATTTTTATTTCCTCCCCCTCCCAACCCTGTTTGCGAATAATACCGGGAAGTGACTTTTTAAGTAAAGCAATTCCTAGTGTAAGTAACTTTAACACCCCTCTAAATTTTTGCTGATAAATAAAATACACCCACACATATATCCTACACACCCCGTCGAATGTTAACAATATGTGCACGTCATTATTAAATGTTTATTCCCTCCCCCTGCCACCCTGTTTGCGAATAATACCGGGAAGTGACTTTTTAAGTAAAGCAATTCCTAGTGTAAGTAACTTTAACACCCCTCTAAATTTTTGCTGATAAATAAAATACACCCACACATATATCCTACACACCCCGTCGAATGTTAACAATATGTGCACGTCATTATTAAATGTTTATTCCCTCCCCCTGCCACCCTGTTTGCGAATAATACCGGGAAGTGACTTTTTAAGTAAAGCAATTCCTAGTGTAAGTAACTTTAACACCCCTCTAAATTTTTGCTGATAAATAAAATACACCCACACATATATCCTACACACCCCGTCGAATGTTAACAATATGTGCACGTCATTATTAAATTTTTATTCCCTCCCCCTCCCAACCCTGTTTGCGAATAATACCGGGAAGTGACTTTTTAAGTAAAGCAATTCCTAGTGTAAGTAACTTTAACACCCCTCTAAATTTTTGCTGATAAATAAAATACACCCACACATATATCCTACACACCCCGTCGAATGTTAACAATATGTGCACGTCATTATTAAATGTTTATTCCCTCCCCCTGCCACCCTGTTTGCGAATAATACCGGGAAGTGACTTTTTAAGTAAAGCAATTCCTAGTGTAAGTAACTTTAACACCCCTCTAAATTTTTGCTGATAAATAAAATACACCCACACATATATCCTACACACCCCGTCGAATGTTAACAATATGTGCACGTCATTATTAAATGTTTATTCCCTCCCCCTGCCACCCTGTTTGCGAATAATACCGGGAAGTGACTTTTTAAGTAAAGCAATTCCTAGTGTAAGTAACTTTAACACCCCTCTAAATTTTTGCTGATAAATAAAATACACCCACACATATATCCTACACACCCCGTCGAATGTTAACAATATGTGCACGTCATTATTAAATGTTTATTCCCTCCCCCTGCCACCCTGTTTGCGAATAATACCGGGAAGTGACTTTTTAAGTAAAGCAATTCCTAGTGTAAGTAACTTTAACACCCCTCTAAATTTTTGCTGATAAATAAAATACACCCACACATATATCCTACACACCCCGTCGAATGTTAACAATATGTGCACGTCATTATTAAATGTTTATTCCCTCCCCCTGCCACCCTGTTTGCGAATAATACCGGGAAGTGACTTTTTAAGTAAAGCAATTCCTAGTGTAAGTAACTTTAACACCCCTCTAAATTTTTGCTGATAAATAAAATACACCCACACATATATCCTACACACCCCGTCGAATGTTAACAATATGTGCACGTCATTATTAAATGTTTATTCCCTCCCCCTGCCACCCTGTTTGCGAATAATACCGGGAAGTGACTTTTTAAGTAAAGCAATTCCTAGTGTAAGTAACTTTAACACCCCTCTAAATTTTTGCTGATAAATAAAATACACCCACACATATATCCTACACACCCCGTCGAATGTTAACAATATGTGCACGTCATTATTAAATGTTTATTCCCTCCCCCTGCCACCCTGTTTGCGAATAATACCGGGAAGTGACTTTTTAAGTAAAGCAATTCCTAGTGTAAGTAACTTTAACACCCCTCTAAATTTTTGCTGATAAATAAAATACACCCACACATATATCCTACACACCCCGTCGAATGTTAACAATATGTGCACGTCATTATTAAATGTTTATTCCCTCCCCCTGCCACCCTGTTTGCGAATAATACCGGGAAGTGACTTTTTAAGTAAAGCAATTCCTAGTGTAAGTAACTTTAACACCCCTCTAAATTTTTGCTTATAAATAAAATACACCCACACATATATCCTACACACCCCGTCGAATGTTAACAATATGTGCACGTCATTATTAAATGTTTATTCCCTCCCCCTGCCACCCTGTTTGCGAATAATACCGGGAAGTGACTTTTTAAGTAAAGCAATTCCTAGTGTAAGTAACTTTAACACCCCTCTAAATTTTTGCTGATAAATAAAATACACCCACACATATATCCTACACACCCCGTCGAATGTTAACAATATGTGCACGTCATTATTAAATGTTTATTCCCTCCCCCTGCCACCCTGTTTGCGAATAATACCGGGAAGTGACTTTTTAAGTAAAGCAATTCCTAGTGTAAGTAACTTTAACACCCCTCTAAATTTTTGCTGATAAATAAAATACACCCACACATATATCCTACACACCCCGTCGAATGTTAACAATATGTGCACGTCATTATTAAATTTTTATTTCCTCCCCCTCCCAACCCTGTTTGCGAATAATACCGGGAAGTGACTTTTTAAGTAAAGCAATTCCTAGTGTAAGTAACTTTAACACCCCTCTAAATTTTTGCTGATAAATAAAATACACCCACACATATATCCTACACACCCCGTCGAATGTTAACAATATGTGCACGTCATTATTAAATGTTTATTCCCTCCCCCTGCCACCCTGTTTGCGAATAATACCGGGAAGTGACTTTTTAAGTAAAGCAATTCCTAGTGTAAGTAACTTTAACACCCCTCTAAATTTTTGCTGATAAATAAAATACACCCACACATATATCCTACACACCCCGTCGAATGTTAACAATATGTGCACGTCATTATTAAATGTTTATTCCCTCCCCCTGCCACCCTGTTTGCGAATAATACCGGGAAGTGACTTTTTAAGTAAAGCAATTCCTAGTGTAAGTAACTTTAACACCCCTCTAAATTTTTGCTGATAAATAAAATACACCCACACATATATCCTACACACCCCGTCGAATGTTAACAATATGTGCACGTCATTATTAAATTTTTATTCCCTCCCCCTCCCAACCCTGTTTGCGAATAATACCGGGAAGTGACTTTTTAAGTAAAGCAATTCCTAGTGTAAGTAACTTTAACACCCCTCTAAATTTTTGCTGATAAATAAAATACACCCACACATATATCCTACACACCCCGTCGAATGTTAACAATATGTGCACGTCATTATTAAATGTTTATTCCCTCCCCCTGCCACCCTGTTTGCGAATAATACCGGGAAGTGACTTTTTAAGTAAAGCAATTCCTAGTGTAAGTAACTTTAACACCCCTCTAAATTTTTGCTGATAAATAAAATACACCCACACATATATCCTACACACCCCGTCGAATGTTAACAATATGTGCACGTCATTATTAAATGTTTATTCCCTCCCCCTGCCACCCTGTTTGCGAATAATACCGGGAAGTGACTTTTTAAGTAAAGCAATTCCTAGTGTAAGTAACTTTAACACCCCTCTAAATTTTTGCTGATAAATAAAATACACCCACACATATATCCTACACACCCCGTCGAATGTTAACAATATGTGCACGTCATTATTAAATGTTTATTCCCTCCCCCTGCCACCCTGTTTGCGAATAATACCGGGAAGTGACTTTTTAAGTAAAGCAATTCCTAGTGTAAGTAACTTTAACACCCCTCTAAATTTTTGCTGATAAATAAAATACACCCACACATATATCCTACACACCCCGTCGAATGTTAACAATATGTGCACGTCATTATTAAATGTTTATTCCCTCCCCCTGCCACCCTGTTTGCGAATAATACCGGGAAGTGACTTTTTAAGTAAAGCAATTCCTAGTGTAAGTAACTTTAACACCCCTCTAAATTTTTGCTGATAAATAAAATACACCCACACATATATCCTACACACCCCGTCGAATGTTAACAATATGTGCACGTCATTATTAAATGTTTATTCCCTCCCCCTGCCACCCTGTTTGCGAATAATACCGGGAAGTGACTTTTTAAGTAAAGCAATTCCTAGTGTAAGTAACTTTAACACCCCTCTAAATTTTTGCTGATAAATAAAATACACCCACACATATATCCTACACACCCCGTCGAATGTTAACAATATGTGCACGTCATTATTAAATGTTTATTCCCTCCCCCTGCCACCCTGTTTGCGAATAATACCGGGAAGTGACTTTTTAAGTAAAGCAATTCCTAGTGTAAGTAACTTTAACACCCCTCTAAATTTTTGCTGATAAATAAAATACACCCACACATATATCCTACACACCCCGTCGAATGTTAACAATATGTGCACGTCATTATTAAATGTTTATTCCCTCCCCCTGCCACCCTGTTTGCGAATAATACCGGGAAGTGACTTTTTAAGTAAAGCAATTCCTAGTGTAAGTAACTTTAACACCCCTCTAAATTTTTGCTGATAAATAAAATACACCCACACATATATCCTACACACCCCGTCGAATGTTAACAATATGTGCACGTCATTATTAAATGTTTATTCCCTCCCCCTGCCACCCTGTTTGCGAATAATACCGGGAAGTGACTTTTTAAGTAAAGCAATTCCTAGTGTAAGTAACTTTAACACCCCTCTAAATTTTTGCTGATAAATAAAATACACCCACACATATATCCTACACACCCCGTCGAATGTTAACAATATGTGCACGTCATTATTAAATGTTTATTCCCTCCCCCTGCCACCCTGTTTGCGAATAATACCGGGAAGTGACTTTTTAAGTAAAGCAATTCCTAGTGTAAGTAACTTTAACACCCCTCTAAATTTTTGCTGATAAATAAAATACACCCACACATATATCCTACACACCCCGTCGAATGTTAACAATATGTGCACGTCATTATTAAATGTTTATTCCCTCCCCCTGCCACCCTGTTTGCGAATAATACCGGGAAGTGACTTTTTAAGTAAAGCAATTCCTAGTGTAAGTAACTTTAACACCCCTCTAAATTTTTGCTGATAAATAAAATACACCCACACATATATCCTACACACCCCGTCGAATGTTAACAATATGTGCACGTCATTATTAAATGTTTATTCCCTCCCCCTGCCACCCTGTTTGCGAATAATACCGGGAAGTGACTTTTTAAGTAAAGCAATTCCTAGTGTAAGTAACTTTAACACCCCTCTAAATTTTTGCTGATAAATAAAATACACCCACACATATATCCTACACACCCCGTCGAATGTTAACAATATGTGCACGTCATTATTAAATGTTTATTCCCTCCCCCTGCCACCCTGTTTGCGAATAATACCGGGAAGTGACTTTTTAAGTAAAGCAATTCCTAGTGTAAGTAACTTTAACACCCCTCTAAATTTTTGCTGATAAATAAAATACACCCACACATATATCCTACACACCCCGTCGAATGTTAACAATATGTGCACGTCATTATTAAATGTTTATTCCCTCCCCCTGCCACCCTGTTTGCGAATAATACCGGGAAGTGACTTTTTAAGTAAAGCAATTCCTAGTGTAAGTAACTTTAACACCCCTCTAAATTTTTGCTGATAAATAAAATACACCCACACATATATCCTACACACCCCGTCGAATGTTAACAATATGTGCACGTCATTATTAAATGTTTATTCCCTCCCCCTGCCACCCTGTTTGCGAATAATACCGGGAAGTGACTTTTTAAGTAAAGCAATTCCTAGTGTAAGTAACTTTAACACCCCTCTAAATTTTTGCTGATAAATAAAATACACCCACACATATATCCTACACACCCCGTCGAATGTTAACAATATGTGCACGTCATTATTAAATGTTTATTCCCTCCCCCTGCCACCCTGTTTGCGAATAATACCGGGAAGTGACTTTTTAAGTAAAGCAATTCCTAGTGTAAGTAACTTTAACACCCCTCTAAATTTTTGCTGATAAATAAAATACACCCACACATATATCCTACACACCCCGTCGAATGTTAACAATATGTGCACGTCATTATTAAATGTTTATTCCCTCCCCCTGCCACCCTGTTTGCGAATAATACCGGGAAGTGACTTTTTAAGTAAAGCAATTCCTAGTGTAAGTAACTTTAACACCCCTCTAAATTTTTGCTGATAAATAAAATACACCCACACATATATCCTACACACCCCGTCGAATGTTAACAATATGTGCACGTCATTATTAAATGTTTATTCCCTCCCCCTGCCACCCTGTTTGCGAATAATACCGGGAAGTGACTTTTTAAGTAAAGCAATTCCTAGTGTAAGTAACTTTAACACCCCTCTAAATTTTTGCTGATAAATAAAATACACCCACACATATATCCTACACACCCCGTCGAATGTTAACAATATGTGCACGTCATTATTAAATGTTTATTCCCTCCCCCTGCCACCCTGTTTGCGAATAATACCGGGAAGTGACTTTTTAAGTAAAGCAATTCCTAGTGTAAGTAACTTTAACACCCCTCTAAATTTTTGCTGATAAATAAAATACACCCACACATATATCCTACACACCCCGTCGAATGTTAACAATATGTGCACGTCATTATTAAATGTTTATTCCCTCCCCCTGCCACCCTGTTTGCGAATAATACCGGGAAGTGACTTTTTAAGTAAAGCAATTCCTAGTGTAAGTAACTTTAACACCCCTCTAAATTTTTGCTGATAAATAAAATACACCCACACATATATCCTACACACCCCGTCGAATGTTAACAATATGTGC
The DNA here is from genome assembly GCA_963989225.1 of Dromius quadrimaculatus. NCBI lineage: Eukaryota > Metazoa > Arthropoda > Insecta > Coleoptera > Carabidae > Dromius > Dromius quadrimaculatus. The sequence continues at coordinate 5,123,241 of OZ022334.1, read as the reverse complement.
ACGTCATTATTAAATGTTTATTCCCTCCCCCTGCCACCCTGTTTGCGAATAATACCGGGAAGTGACTTTTTAAGTAAAGCAATTCCTAGTGTAAGTAACTTTAACACCCCTCTAAATTTTTGCTGATAAATAAAATACACCCACACATATATCCTACACACCCCGTCGAATGTTAACAATATGTGCACGTCATTATTAAATGTTTATTCCCTCCCCCTGCCACCCTGTTTGCGAATAATACCGGGAAGTGACTTTTTAAGTAAAGCAATTCCTAGTGTAAGTAACTTTAACACCCCTCTAAATTTTTGCCGATAAATAAAATACACCCACACATATATCCTACACACCCCGTCGAATGTTAACAATATGTGCACGTCATTATTAAATGTTTATTCCCTCTCCCTGCCACCCTGTTTGCGAATAATACCGGGAAGTGACTTTTTAAGTAAAGCAATTCCTAGTGTAAGTAACTTTAACACCCCTCTAAATTTTTGCTGATAAATAAAATACACCCACACATATATCCTACACACCCCGTCGAATGTTAACAATATGTGCACGTCATTATTAAATGTTTATTCCCTCCCCCTGCCACCCTGTTTGCGAATAATACCGGGAAGTGACTTTTTAAGTAAAGCAATTCCTAGTGTAAGTAACTTTAACACCCCTCTAAATTTTTGCTGATAAATAAAATACACCCACACATATATCCTACACACCCCGTCGAATGTTAACAATATGTGCACGTCATTATTAAATGTTTATTCCCTCCCCCTGCCACCCTGTTTGCGAATAATACCGGGAAGTGACTTTTTAAGTAAAGCAATTCCTAGTGTAAGTAACTTTAACACCCCTCTAAATTTTTGCTGATAAATAAAATACACCCACACATATATCCTACACACCCCGTCGAATGTTAACAATATGTGCACGTCATTATTAAATGTTTATTCCCTCCCCCTGCCACCCTGTTTGCGAATAATACCGGGAAGTGACTTTTTAAGTAAAGCAATTCCTAGTGTAAGTAACTTTAACACCCCTCTAAATTTTTGCTGATAAATAAAATACACCCACACATATATCCTACACACCCCGTCGAATGTTAACAATATGTGCACGTCATTATTAAATGTTTATTCCCTCCCCCTGCCACCCTGTTTGCGAATAATACCGGGAAGTGACTTTTTAAGTAAAGCAATTCCTAGTGTAAGTAACTTTAACACCCCTCTAAATTTTTGCTGATAAATAAAATACACCCACACATATATCCTACACACCCCGTCGAATGTTAACAATATGTGCACGTCATTATTAAATGTTTATTCCCTCCCCCTGCCACCCTGTTTGCGAATAATACCGGGAAGTGACTTTTTAAGTAAAGCAATTCCTAGTGTAAGTAACTTTAACACCCCTCTAAATTTTTGCTGATAAATAAAATACACCCACACATATATCCTACACACCCCGTCGAATGTTAACAATATGTGCACGTCATTATTAAATGTTTATTCCCTCCCCCTGCCACCCTGTTTGCGAATAATACCGGGAAGTGACTTTTTAAGTAAAGCAATTCCTAGTGTAAGTAACTTTAACACCCCTCTAAATTTTTGCTGATAAATAAAATACACCCACACATATATCCTACACACCCCGTCGAATGTTAACAATATGTGCACGTCATTATTAAATGTTTATTCCCTCCCCCTGCCACCCTGTTTGCGAATAATACCGGGAAGTGACTTTTTAAGTAAAGCAATTCCTAGTGTAAGTAACTTTAACACCCCTCTAAATTTTTGCTGATAAATAAAATACACCCACACATATATCCTACACACCCCGTCGAATGTTAACAATATGTGCACGTCATTATTAAATGTTTATTCCCTCCCCCTGCCACCCTGTTTGCGAATAATACCGGGAAGTGACTTTTTAAGTAAAGCAATTCCTAGTGTAAGTAACTTTAACACCCCTCTAAATTTTTGCTGATAAATAAAATACACCCACACATATATCCTACACACCCCGTCGAATGTTAACAATATGTGCACGTCATTATTAAATGTTTATTCCCTCCCCCTGCCACCCTGTTTGCGAATAATACCGGGAAGTGACTTTTTAAGTAAAGCAATTCCTAGTGTAAGTAACTTTAACACCCCTCTAAATTTTTGCTGATAAATAAAATACACCCACACATATATCCTACACACCCCGTCGAATGTTAACAATATGTGCACGTCATTATTAAATGTTTATTCCCTCCCCCTGCCACCCTGTTTGCGAATAATACCGGGAAGTGACTTTTTAAGTAAAGCAATTCCTAGTGTAAGTAACTTTAACACCCCTCTAAATTTTTGCTGATAAATAAAATACACCCACACATATATCCTACACACCCCGTCGAATGTTAACAATATGTGCACGTCATTATTAAATGTTTATTCCCTCCCCCTGCCACCCTGTTTGCGAATAATACCGGGAAGTGACTTTTTAAGTAAAGCAATTCCTAGTGTAAGTAACTTTAACACCCCTCTAAATTTTTGCTGATAAATAAAATACACCCACACATATATCCTACACACCCCGTCGAATGTTAACAATATGTGCACGTCATTATTAAATGTTTATTCCCTCCCCCTGCCACCCTGTTTGCGAATAATACCGGGAAGTGACTTTTTAAGTAAAGCAATTCCTAGTGTAAGTAACTTTAACACCCCTCTAAATTTTTGCTGATAAATAAAATACACCCACACATATATCCTACACACCCCGTCGAATGTTAACAATATGTGCACGTCATTATTAAATGTTTATTCCCTCCCCCTGCCACCCTGTTTGCGAATAATACCGGGAAGTGACTTTTTAAGTAAAGCAATTCCTAGTGTAAGTAACTTTAACACCCCTCTAAATTTTTGCTGATAAATAAAATACACCCACACATATATCCTACACACCCCGTCGAATGTTAACAATATGTGCACGTCATTATTAAATGTTTATTCCCTCCCCCTGCCACCCTGTTTGCGAATAATACCGGGAAGTGACTTTTTAAGTAAAGCAATTCCTAGTGTAAGTAACTTTAACACCCCTCTAAATTTTTGCTGATAAATAAAATACACCCACACATATATCCTACACACCCCGTCGAATGTTAACAATATGTGCACGTCATTATTAAATGTTTATTCCCTCCCCCTGCCACCCTGTTTGCGAATAATACCGGGAAGTGACTTTTTAAGTAAAGCAATTCCTAGTGTAAGTAACTTTAACACCCCTCTAAATTTTTGCTGATAAATAAAATACACCCACACATATATCCTACACACCCCGTCGAATGTTAACAATATGTGCACGTCATTATTAAATGTTTATTCCCTCCCCCTGCCACCCTGTTTGCGAATAATACCGGGAAGTGACTTTTTAAGTAAAGCAATTCCTAGTGTAAGTAACTTTAACACCCCTCTAAATTTTTGCTGATAAATAAAATACACCCACACATATATCCTACACACCCCGTCGAATGTTAACAATATGTGCACGTCATTATTAAATGTTTATTCCCTCCCCCTGCCACCCTGTTTGCGAATAATACCGGGAAGTGACTTTTTAAGTAAAGCAATTCCTAGTGTAAGTAACTTTAACACCCCTCTAAATTTTTGCTGATAAATAAAATACACCCACACATATATCCTACACACCCCGTCGAATGTTAACAATATGTGCACGTCATTATTAAATGTTTATTCCCTCCCCCTGCCACCCTGTTTGCGAATAATACCGGGAAGTGACTTTTTAAGTAAAGCAATTCCTAGTGTAAGTAACTTTAACACCCCTCTAAATTTTTGCTGATAAATAAAATACACCCACACATATATCCTACACACCCCGTCGAATGTTAACAATATGTGCACGTCATTATTAAATGTTTATTCCCTCCCCCTGCCACCCTGTTTGCGAATAATACCGGGAAGTGACTTTTTAAGTAAAGCAATTCCTAGTGTAAGTAACTTTAACACCCCTCTAAATTTTTGCTGATAAATAAAATACACCCACACATATATCCTACACACCCCGTCGAATGTTAACAATATGTGCACGTCATTATTAAATGTTTATTCCCTCCCCCTGCCACCCTGTTTGCGAATAATACCGGGAAGTGACTTTTTAAGTAAAGCAATTCCTAGTGTAAGTAACTTTAACACCCCTCTAAATTTTTGCTGATAAATAAAATACACCCACACATATATCCTACACACCCCGTCGAATGTTAACAATATGTGCACGTCATTATTAAATGTTTATTCCCTCCCCCTGCCACCCTGTTTGCGAATAATACCGGGAAGTGACTTTTTAAGTAAAGCAATTCCTAGTGTAAGTAACTTTAACACCCCTCTAAATTTTTGCTGATAAATAAAATACACCCACACATATATCCTACACACCCCGTCGAATGTTAACAATATGTGCACGTCATTATTAAATGTTTATTCCCTCCCCCTGCCACCCTGTTTGCGAATAATACCGGGAAGTGACTTTTTAAGTAAAGCAATTCCTAGTGTAAGTAACTTTAACACCCCTCTAAATTTTTGCTGATAAATAAAATACACCCACACATATATCCTACACACCCCGTCGAATGTTAACAATATGTGCACGTCATTATTAAATGTTTATTCCCTCCCCCTGCCACCCTGTTTGCGAATAATACCGGGAAGTGACTTTTTAAGTAAAGCAATTCCTAGTGTAAGTAACTTTAACACCCCTCTAAATTTTTGCTGATAAATAAAATACACCCACACATATATCCTACACACCCCGTCGAATGTTAACAATATGTGCACGTCATTATTAAATGTTTATTCCCTCCCCCTGCCACCCTGTTTGCGAATAATACCGGGAAGTGACTTTTTAAGTAAAGCAATTCCTAGTGTAAGTAACTTTAACACCCCTCTAAATTTTTGCTGATAAATAAAATACACCCACACATATATCCTACACACCCCGTCGAATGTTAACAATATGTGCACGTCATTATTAAATGTTTATTCCCTCCCCCTGCCACCCTGTTTGCGAATAATACCGGGAAGTGACTTTTTAAGTAAAGCAATTCCTAGTGTAAGTAACTTTAACACCCCTCTAAATTTTTGCTGATAAATAAAATACACCCACACATATATCCTACACACCCCGTCGAATGTTAACAATATGTGCACGTCATTATTAAATGTTTATTCCCTCCCCCTGCCACCCTGTTTGCGAATAATACCGGGAAGTGACTTTTTAAGTAAAGCAATTCCTAGTGTAAGTAACTTTAACACCCCTCTAAATTTTTGCTGATAAATAAAATACACCCACACATATATCCTACACACCCCGTCGAATGTTAACAATATGTGCACGTCATTATTAAATGTTTATTCCCTCCCCCTGCCACCCTGTTTGCGAATAATACCGGGAAGTGACTTTTTAAGTAAAGCAATTCCTAGTGTAAGTAACTTTAACACCCCTCTAAATTTTTGCTGATAAATAAAATACACCCACACATATATCCTACACACCCCGTCGAATGTTAACAATATGTGCACGTCATTATTAAATGTTTATTCCCTCCCCCTGCCACCCTGTTTGCGAATAATACCGGGAAGTGACTTTTTAAGTAAAGCAATTCCTAGTGTAAGTAACTTTAACACCCCTCTAAATTTTTGCTGATAAATAAAATACACCCACACATATATCCTACACACCCCGTCGAATGTTAACAATATGTGCACGTCATTATTAAATGTTTATTCCCTCCCCCTGCCACCCTGTTTGCGAATAATACCGGGAAGTGACTTTTTAAGTAAAGCAATTCCTAGTGTAAGTAACTTTAACACCGCTCTAAATTTTTGCTGATAAATAAAATACACCCACACATATATCCTACACACCCCGTCGAATGTTAACAATATGTGCACGTCATTATTAAATGTTTATTCCCTCCCCCTGCCACCCTGTTTGCGAATAATACCGGGAAGTGACTTTTTAAGTAAAGCAATTCCTAGTGTAAGTAACTTTAACACCCCTCTAAATTTTTGCTGATAAATAAAATACACCCACACATATATCCTACACACCCCGTCGAATGTTAACAATATGTGCACGTCATTATTAAATGTTTATTCCCTCCCCCTGCCACCCTGTTTGCGAATAATACCGGGAAGTGACTTTTTAAGTAAAGCAATTCCTAGTGTAAGTAACTTTAACACCCCTCTAAATTTTTGCTGATAAATAAAATACACCCACACATATATCCTACACACCCCGTCGAATGTTAACAATATGTGCACGTCATTATTAAATGTTTATTCCCTCCCCCTGCCACCCTGTTTGCGAATAATACCGGGAAGTGACTTTTTAAGTAAAGCAATTCCTAGTGTAAGTAACTTTAACACCCCTCTAAATTTTTGCTGATAAATAAAATACACCCACACATATATCCTACACACCCCGTCGAATGTTAACAATATGTGCACGTCATTATTAAATGTTTATTCCCTCCCCCTGCCACCCTGTTTGCGAATAATACCGGGAAGTGACTTTTTAAGTAAAGCAATTCCTAGTGTAAGTAACTTTAACACCCCTCTAAATTTTTGCTGATAAATAAAATACACCCACACATATATCCTACACACCCCGTCGAATGTTAACAATATGTGCACGTCATTATTAAATGTTTATTCCCTCCCCCTGCCACCCTGTTTGCGAATAATACCGGGAAGTGACTTTTTAAGTAAAGCAATTCCTAGTGTAAGTAACTTTAACACCCCTCTAAATTTTTGCTGATAAATAAAATACACCCACACATATATCCTACACACCCCGTCGAATGTTAACAATATGTGCACGTCATTATTAAATGTTTATTCCCTCCCCCTGCCACCCTGTTTGCGAATAATACCGGGAAGTGACTTTTTAAGTAAAGCAATTCCTAGTGTAAGTAACTTTAACACCCCTCTAAATTTTTGCTGATAAATAAAATACACCCACACATATATCCTACACACCCCGTCGAATGTTAACAATATGTGCACGTCATTATTAAATGTTTATTCCCTCCCCCTGCCACCCTGTTTGCGAATAATACCGGGAAGTGACTTTTTAAGTAAAGCAATTCCTAGTGTAAGTAACTTTAACACCCCTCTAAATTTTTGCTGATAAATAAAATACACCCACACATATATCCTACACACCCCGTCGAATGTTAACAATATGTGCACGTCATTATTAAATGTTTATTCCCTCCCCCTGCCACCCTGTTTGCGAATAATACCGGGAAGTGACTTTTTAAGTAAAGCAATTCCTAGTGTAAGTAACTTTAACACCCCTCTAAATTTTTGCTGATAAATAAAATACACCCACACATATATCCTACACACCCCGTCGAATGTTAACAATATGTGCACGTCATTATTAAATGTTTATTCCCTCCCCCTGCCACCCTGTTTGCGAATAATACCGGGAAGTGACTTTTTAAGTAAAGCAATTCCTAGTGTAAGTAACTTTAACACCCCTCTAAATTTTTGCTGATAAATAAAATACACCCACACATATATCCTACACACCCCGTCGAATGTTAACAATATGTGCACGTCATTATTAAATGTTTATTCCCTCCCCCTGCCACCCTGTTTGCGAATAATACCGGGAAGTGACTTTTTAAGTAAAGCAATTCCTAGTGTAAGTAACTTTAACACCCCTCTAAATTTTTGCTGATAAATAAAATACACCCACACATATATCCTACACACCCCGTCGAATGTTAACAATATGTGCACGTCATTATTAAATGTTTATTCCCTCCCCCTGCCACCCTGTTTGCGAATAATACCGGGAAGTGACTTTTTAAGTAAAGCAATTCCTAGTGTAAGTAACTTTAACACCCCTCTAAATTTTTGCTGATAAATAAAATACACCCACACATATATCCTACACACCCCGTCGAATGTTAACAATATGTGCACGTCATTATTAAATGTTTATTCCCTCCCCCTGCCACCCTGTTTGCGAATAATACCGGGAAGTGACTTTTTAAGTAAAGCAATTCCTAGTGTAAGTAACTTTAACACCCCTCTAAATTTTTGCTGATAAATAAAATACACCCACACATATATCCTACACACCCCGTCGAATGTTAACAATATGTGCACGTCATTATTAAATGTTTATTCCCTCCCCCTGCCACCCTGTTTGCGAATAATACCGGGAAGTGACTTTTTAAGTAAAGCAATTCCTAGTGTAAGTAACTTTAACACCCCTCTAAATTTTTGCTGATAAATAAAATACACCCACACATATATCCTACACACCCCGTCGAATGTTAACAATATGTGCACGTCATTATTAAATGTTTATTCCCTCCCCCTGCCACCCTGTTTGCGAATAATACCGGGAAGTGACTTTTTAAGTAAAGCAATTCCTAGTGTAAGTAACTTTAACACCCCTCTAAATTTTTGCTGATAAATAAAATACACCCACACATATATCCTACACACCCCGTCGAATGTTAACAATATGTGCACGTCATTATTAAATGTTTATTCCCTCCCCCTGCCACCCTGTTTGCGAATAATACCGGGAAGTGACTTTTTAAGTAAAGCAATTCCTAGTGTAAGTAACTTTAACACCCCTCTAAATTTTTGCTGATAAATAAAATACACCCACACATATATCCTACACACCCCGTCGAATGTTAACAATATGTGCACGTCATTATTAAATGTTTATTCCCTCCCCCTGCCACCCTGTTTGCGAATAATACCGGGAAGTGACTTTTTAAGTAAAGCAATTCCTAGTGTAAGTAACTTTAACACCCCTCTAAATTTTTGCTGATAAATAAAATACACCCACACATATATCCTACACACCCCGTCGAATGTTAACAATATGTGCACGTCATTATTAAATGTTTATTCCCTCCCCCTGCCACCCTGTTTGCGAATAATACCGGGAAGTGACTTTTTAAGTAAAGCAATTCCTAGTGTAAGTAACTTTAACACCCCTCTAAATTTTTGCTGATAAATAAAATACACCCACACATATATCCTACACACCCCGTCGAATGTTAACAATATGTGCACGTCATTATTAAATGTTTATTCCCTCCCCCTGCCACCCTGTTTGCGAATAATACCGGGAAGTGACTTTTTAAGTAAAGCAATTCCTAGTGTAAGTAACTTTAACACCCCTCTAAATTTTTGCTGATAAATAAAATACACCCACACATATATCCTACACACCCCGTCGAATGTTAACAATATGTGCACGTCATTATTAAATGTTTATTCCCTCCCCCTGCCACCCTGTTTGCGAATAATACCGGGAAGTGACTTTTTAAGTAAAGCAATTCCTAGTGTAAGTAACTTTAACACCCCTCTAAATTTTTGCTGATAAATAAAATACACCCACACATATATCCTACACACCCCGTCGAATGTTAACAATATGTGCACGTCATTATTAAATGTTTATTCCCTCCCCCTGCCACCCTGTTTGCGAATAATACCGGGAAGTGACTTTTTAAGTAAAGCAATTCCTAGTGTAAGTAACTTTAACACCCCTCTAAATTTTTGCTGATAAATAAAATACACCCACACATATATCCTACACACCCCGTCGAATGTTAACAATATGTGCACGTCATTATTAAATGTTTATTCCCTCCCCCTGCCACCCTGTTTGCGAATAATACCGGGAAGTGACTTTTTAAGTAAAGCAATTCCTAGTGTAAGTAACTTTAACACCCCTCTAAATTTTTGCTGATAAATAAAATACACCCACACATATATCCTACACATCCCGTCGAATGTTAACAATATGTGCACGTCATTATTAAATGTTTATTCCCTCCCCCTGCCACCCTGTTTGCGAATAATACCGGGAAGTGACTTTTTAAGTAAAGCAATTCCTAGTGTAAGTAACTTTAACACCCCTCTAAATTTTTGCTGATAAATAAAATACACCCACACATATATCCTACACACCCCGTCGAATGTTAACAATATGTGCACGTCATTATTAAATGTTTATTCCCTCCCCCTGCCACCCTGTTTGCGAATAATACCGGGAAGTGACTTTTTAAGTAAAGCAATTCCTAGTGTAAGTAACTTTAACACCCCTCTAAATTTTTGCTGATAAATAAAATACACCCACACATATATCCTACACACCCCGTCGAATGTTAACAATATGTGCACGTCATTATTAAATGTTTATTCCCTCCCCCTGCCACCCTGTTTGCGAATAATACCGGGAAGTGACTTTTTAAGTAAAGCAATTCCTAGTGTAAGTAACTTTAACACCCCTCTAAATTTTTGCTGATAAATAAAATACACCCACACATATATCCTACACACCCCGTCGAATGTTAACAATATGTGCACGTCATTATTAAATGTTTATTCCCTCCCCCTGCCACCCTGTTTGCGAATAATACCGGGAAGTGACTTTTTAAGTAAAGCAATTCCTAGTGTAAGTAACTTTAACACCCCTCTAAATTTTTGCTGATAAATAAAATACACCCACACATATATCCTACACACCCCGTCGAATGTTAACAATATGTGCACGTCATTATTAAATGTTTATTCCCTCCCCCTGCCACCCTGTTTGCGAATAATACCGGGAAGTGACTTTTTAAGTAAAGCAATTCCTAGTGTAAGTAACTTTAACACCCCTCTAAATTTTTGCTGATAAATAAAATACACCCACACATATATCCTACACACCCCGTCGAATGTTAACAATATGTGCACGTCATTATTAAATGTTTATTCCCTCCCCCTGCCACCCTGTTTGCGAATAATACCGGGAAGTGACTTTTTAAGTAAAGCAATTCCTAGTGTAAGTAACTTTAACACCCCTCTAAATTTTTGCTGATAAATAAAATGCACCCACACATATATCCTACACACCCCGTCGAATGTTAACAATATGTGCACGTCATTATTAAATGTTTATTCCCTCCCCCTGCCACCCTGTTTGCGAATAATACCGGGAAGTGACTTTTTAAGTAAAGCAATTCCTAGTGTAAGTAACTTTAACACCCCTCTAAATTTTTGCTGATAAATAAAATACACCCACACATATATCCTACACACCCCGTCGAATGTTAACAATATGTGCACGTCATTATTAAATGTTTATTCCCTCCCCCTGCCACCCTGTTTGCGAATAATACCGGGAAGTGACTTTTTAAGTAAAGCAATTCCTAGTGTAAGTAACTTTAACACCCCTCTAAATTTTTGCTGATAAATAAAATACACCCACACATATATCCTACACACCCCGTCGAATGTTAACAATATGTGCACGTCATTATTAAATGTTTATTCCCTCCCCCTGCCACCCTGTTTGCGAATAATACCGGGAAGTGACTTTTTAAGTAAAGCAATTCCTAGTGTAAGTAACTTTAACACCCCTCTAAATTTTTGCTGATAAATAAAATACACCCACACATATATCCTACACACCCCGTCGAATGTTAACAATATGTGCACGTCATTATTAAATGTTTATTCCCTCCCCCTGCCACCCTGTTTGCGAATAATACCGGGAAGTGACTTTTTAAGTAAAGCAATTCCTAGTGTAAGTAACTTTAACACCCCTCTAAATTTTTGCTGATAAATAAAATACACCCACACATATATCCTACACACCCCGTCGAATGTTAACAATATGTGCACGTCATTATTAAATGTTTATTCCCTCCCCCTGCCACCCTGTTTGCGAATAATACCGGGAAGTGACTTTTTAAGTAAAGCAATTCCTAGTGTAAGTAACTTTAACACCCCTCTAAATTTTTGCTGATAAATAAAATACACCCACACATATATCCTACACACCCCGTCGAATGTTAACAATATGTGCACGTCATTATTAAATGTTTATTCCCTCCCCCTGCCACCCTGTTTGCGAATAATACCGGGAAGTGACTTTTTAAGTAAAGCAATTCCTAGTGTAAGTAACTTTAACACCCCTCTAAATTTTTGCTGATGAATAAAATACACCCACACATATATCCTACACACCCCGTCGAATGTTAAAAATATGTGCACGTCATTATTAAATTTTTATTCCCTCCCCCTCCCAACCCTGTTTGCGAATAATACCGGGAAGTGACTTTTTAAGTAAAGCAATTCCTAGTGTAAGTAACTTTAACACCCCTCTAAATTTTTGCTGATGAATAAAATACACCCACACATATATCCTACACACCCCGTCGAATGTTAACAATATGTGCACGTCATTATTAAATTTTTATTCCCTCCCCCTCCCAACCCTGTTTGCGAATAATACCGGGAAGTGACTTTTTAAGTAAAGCAATTCCTAGTGTAAGTAACTTTAACACCCCTCTAAATTTTTGCTGATAAATAAAATACACCCACACATATATCCTACACACCCCGTCGAATGTTAACAATATGTGCACGTCATTATTAAATTTTTATTCCCTCCCCCTCCCAACCCTGTTTGCGAATAATACCGGGAAGTGACTTTTTAAGTAAAGCAATTCCTAGTGTAAGTAACTTTAACACCCCTCTAAATTTTTGCTGATGAATAAAATACACCCACACATATATCCTACACACCCCGTCGAATGTTAACAATATGTGCACGTCATTATTAAATTTTTATTCCCTCCCCCTCCCAACCCTGTTTGCGAATAATACCGGGAAGTGACTTTTTAAGTAAAGCAATTCCTAGTGTAAGTAACTTTAACACCCCTCTAAATTTTTGCTGATGAATAAAATACACCCACACATATATCCTACACACCCCGTCGAATGTTAAAAATATGTGCACGTCATTATTAAATTTTTATTCCCTTCCCCTCCCAACCCTGTTTGCGAATAATACCGGGAAGTGACTTTTTGAGTAAAGCAATTCCTAGTGTAAGTAACTTTAACACCCCTCTAAATTTTTGCTGATAAATAAAATACACCCACACATATATCCTACACACCCCGTCGAATGTTAACAATATGTGCACGTCATTATTAAATTTTTATTCCCTCCCCCTCCCAACCCTGTTTGCGAATAATACCGGGAAGTGACTTTTTAAGTAAAGCAATTCCTAGTGTAAGTAACTTTAACACCCCTCTAAATTTTTGCTGATGAATAAAATACACCCACACATATATCCTACACACCCCGTCGAATGTTAACAATATGTGCACGTCATTATTAAATTTTTATTCCCTCCCCCTCCCAACCCTGTTTGCGAATAATACCGGGAAGTGACTTTTTAAGTAAAGCAATTCCTAGTGTAAGTAACTTTAACACCCCTCTAAATTTTTGCTGATAAATAAAATACACCCACACATATATCCTACACACCCCGTCGAATGTTAACAATATGTGCACGTCATTATTAAATTTTTATTCGCTCCCCCTCCCAACCCTGTTTGCGAATAATACCGGGAAGTGACTTTTTAAGTAAAGCAATTCCTAGTGTAAGTAACTTTAACACCCCTCTAAATTTTTGCTGATGAATAAAATACACCCACACATATATCCTACACACCCCGTCGAATGTTAACAATATGTGCACGTCATTATTAAATTTTTATTCCCTCCCCCTCCCAACCCTGTTTGCGAATAATACCGGGAAGTGACTTTTTAAGTAAAGCAATTCCTAGTGTAAGTAACTTTAACACCCCTCTAAATTTTTGCTGATAAATAAAATACACCCACACATATATCCTACACACCCCGTCGAATGTTAACAATATGTGCACGTCATTATTAAATTTTTATTCCCTCCCCCTCCCAACCCTGTTTGCGAATAATACCGGGAAGTGACTTTTTAAGTAAAGCAATTCCTAGTGTAAGTAACTTTAACACCCCTCTAAATTTTTGCTGATGAATAAAATACACCCACACATATATCCTACACACCCCGTCGAATGTTAACAATATGTGCACGTCATTATTAAATTTTTATTCCCTCCCCCTCCCAACCCTGTTTGCGAATAATACCGGGAAGTGACTTTTTAAGTAAAGCAATTCCTAGTGTAAGTAACTTTAACACCCCTCTAAATTTTTGCTGATAAATAAAATACACCCACACATATATCCTACACACCCCGTCGAATGTTAACAATATGTGCACGTCATTATTAAATTTTTATTCCCTCCCCCTCCCAACCCTGTTTGCGAATAATACCGGGAAGTGACTTTTTAAGTAAAGCAATTCCTAGTGTAAGTAACTTTAACACCCCTCTAAATTTTTGCTGATGAATAAAATACACCCACACATATATCCTACACACCCCGTCGAATGTTAACAATATGTGCACGTCATTATTAAATTTTTATTCCCTCCCCCTCCCAACCCTGTTTGCGAATAATACCGGGAAGTGACTTTTTAAGTAAAGCAATTCCTAGTGTAAGTAACTTTAACACCCCTCTAAATTTTTGCTGATGAATAAAATACACCCACACATATATCCTACACACCCCGTCGAATGTTAAAAATATGTGCACGTCATTATTAAATTTTTATTCCCTTCCCCTCCCAACCCTGTTTGCGAATAATACCGGGAAGTGACTTTTTGAGTAAAGCAATTCCTAGTGTAAGTAACTTTAACACCCCTCTAAATTTTTGCTGATAAATAAAATACACCCACACATATATCCTACACACCCCGTCGAATGTTAACAATATGTGCACGTCATTATTAAATTTTTATTCCCTCCCCCTCCCAACCCTGTTTGCGAATAATACCGGGAAGTGACTTTTTAAGTAAAGCAATTCCTAGTGTAAGTAACTTTAACACCCCTCTAAATTTTTGCTGATGAATAAAATACACCCACACATATATCCTACACACCCCGTCGAATGTTAACAATATGTGCACGTCATTATTAAATTTTTATTCCCTCCCCCTCCCAACCCTGTTTGCGAATAATACCGGGAAGTGACTTTTTAAGTAAAGCAATTCCTAGTGTAAGTAACTTTAACACCCCTCTAAATTTTTGCTGATAAATAAAATACACCCACACATATATCCTACACACCCCGTCGAATGTTAACAATATGTGCACGTCATTATTAAATTTTTATTCGCTCCCCCTCCCAACCCTGTTTGCGAATAATACCGGGAAGTGACTTTTTAAGTAAAGCAATTCCTAGTGTAAGTAACTTTAACACCCCTCTAAATTTTTGCTGATGAATAAAATACACCCACACATATATCCTACACACCCCGTCGAATGTTAACAATATGTGCACGTCATTATTAAATTTTTATTCCCTCCCCCTCCCAACCCTGTTTGCGAATAATACCGGGAAGTGACTTTTTAAGTAAAGCAATTCCTAGTGTAAGTAACTTTAACACCCCTCTAAATTTTTGCTGATAAATAAAATACACCCACACATATATCCTACACACCCCGTCGAATGTTAACAATATGTGCACGTCATTATTAAATTTTTATTCCCTCCCCCTCCCAACCCTGTTTGCGAATAATACCGGGAAGTGACTTTTTAAGTAAAGCAATTCCTAGTGTAAGTAACTTTAACACCCCTCTAAATTTTTGCTGATGAATAAAATACACCCACACATATATCCTACACACCCCGTCGAATGTTAACAATATGTGCACGTCATTATTAAATTTTTATTCCCTCCCCCTCCCAACCCTGTTTGCGAATAATACCGGGAAGTGACTTTTTAAGTAAAGCAATTCCTAGTGTAAGTAACTTTAACACCCCTCTAAATTTTTGCTGATAAATAAAATACACCCACACATATATCCTACACACCCCGTCGAATGTTAACAATATGTGCACGTCATTATTAAATTTTTATTCGCTCCCCCTCCCAACCCTGTTTGCGAATAATACCGGGAAGTGACTTTTTAAGTAAAGCAATTCCTAGTGTAAGTAACTTTAACACCCCTCTAAATTTTTGCTGATGAATAAAATACACCCACACATATATCCTACACACCCCGTCGAATGTTAACAATATGTGCACGTCATTATTAAATTTTTATTCCCTCCCCCTCCCAACCCTGTTTGCGAATAATACCGGGAAGTGACTTTTTAAGTAAAGCAATTCCTAGTGTAAGTAACTTTAACACCCCTCTAAATTTTTGCTGATAAATAAAATACACCCACACATATATCCTACACACCCCGTCGAATGTTAACAATATGTGCACGTCATTATTAAATGTTTATTCCCTCCCCCTGCCACCCTGTTTGCGAATAATACCGGGAAGTGACTTTTTAAGTAAAGCAATTCCTAGTGTAAGTAACTTTAACACCCCTCTAAATTTTTGCTGATAAATAAAATACACCCACACATATATCCTACACACCCCGTCGAATGTTAACAATATGTGCACGTCATTATTAAATGTTTATTCCCTCCCCCTGCCACCCTGTTTGCGAATAATACCGGGAAGTGACTTTTTAAGTAAAGCAATTCCTAGTGTAAGTAACTTTAACACCCCTCTAAATTTTTGCTGATAAATAAAATACACCCACACATATATCCTACACACCCCGTCGAATGTTAACAATATGTGCACGTCATTATTAAATGTTTATTCCCTCCCCCTGCCACCCTGTTTGCGAATAATACCGGGAAGTGACTTTTTAAGTAAAGCAATTCCTAGTGTAAGTAACTTTAACACCCCTCTAAATTTTTGCTGATAAATAAAATACACCCACACATATATCCTACACACCCCGTCGAATGTTAACAATATGTGCACGTCATTATTAAATGTTTATTCCCTCCCCCTGCCACCCTGTTTGCGAATAATACCGGGAAGTGACTTTTTAAGTAAAGCAATTCCTAGTGTAAGTAACTTTAACACCCCTCTAAATTTTTGCTGATAAATAAAATACACCCACACATATATCCTACACACCCCGTCGAATGTTAACAATATGTGCACGTCATTATTAAATGTTTATTCCCTCCCCCTGCCACCCTGTTTGCGAATAATACCGGGAAGTGACTTTTTAAGTAAAGCAATTCCTAGTGTAAGTAACTTTAACACCCCTCTAAATTTTTGCTGATAAATAAAATACACCCACACATATATCCTACACACCCCGTCGAATGTTAACAATATGTGCACGTCATTATTAAATGTTTATTCCCTCCCCCTGCCACCCTGTTTGCGAATAATACCGGGAAGTGACTTTTTAAGTAAAGCAATTCCTAGTGTAAGTAACTTTAACACCCCTCTAAATTTTTGCTGATAAATAAAATACACCCACACATATATCCTACACACCCCGTCGAATGTTAACAATATGTGCACGTCATTATTAAATGTTTATTCCCTCCCCCTGCCACCCTGTTTGCGAATAATACCGGGAAGTGACTTTTTAAGTAAAGCAATTCCTAGTGTAAGTAACTTTAACACCCCTCTAAATTTTTGCTGATAAATAAAATACACCCACACATATATCCTACACACCCCGTCGAATGTTAACAATATGTGCACGTCATTATTAAATGTTTATTCCCTCCCCCTGCCACCCTGTTTGCGAATAATACCGGGAAGTGACTTTTTAAGTAAAGCAATTCCTAGTGTAAGTAACTTTAACACCCCTCTAAATTTTTGCTGATAAATAAAATACACCCACACATATATCCTACACACCCCGTCGAATGTTAACAATATGTGCACGTCATTATTAAATGTTTATTCCCTCCCCCTGCCACCCTGTTTGCGAATAATACCGGGAAGTGACTTTTTAAGTAAAGCAATTCCTAGTGTAAGTAACTTTAACACCCCTCTAAATTTTTGCTGATAAATAAAATACACCCACACATATATCCTACACACCCCGTCGAATGTTAACAATATGTGCACGTCATTATTAAATGTTTATTCCCTCCCCCTGCCACCCTGTTTGCGAATAATACCGGGAAGTGACTTTTTAAGTAAAGCAATTCCTAGTGTAAGTAACTTTAACACCCCTCTAAATTTTTGCTGATAAATAAAATACACCCACACATATATCCTACACACCCCGTCGAATGTTAACAATATGTGCACGTCATTATTAAATGTTTATTCCCTCCCCCTGCCACCCTGTTTGCGAATAATACCGGGAAGTGACTTTTTAAGTAAAGCAATTCCTAGTGTAAGTAACTTTAACACCCCTCTAAATTTTTGCTGATAAATAAAATACACCCACACATATATCCTACACACCCCGTCGAATGTTAACAATATGTGCACGTCATTATTAAATGTTTATTCCCTCCCCCTGCCACCCTGTTTGCGAATAATACCGGGAAGTGACTTTTTAAGTAAAGCAATTCCTAGTGTAAGTAACTTTAACACCCCTCTAAATTTTTGCTGATAAATAAAATACACCCACACATATATCCTACACACCCCGTCGAATGTTAACAATATGTGCACGTCATTATTAAATGTTTATTCCCTCCCCCTGCCACCCTGTTTGCGAATAATACCGGGAAGTGACTTTTTAAGTAAAGCAATTCCTAGTGTAAGTAACTTTAACACCCCTCTAAATTTTTGCTGATAAATAAAATACACCCACACATATATCCTACACACCCCGTCGAATGTTAACAATATGTGCACGTCATTATTAAATGTTTATTCCCTCCCCCTGCCACCCTGTTTGCGAATAATACCGGGAAGTGACTTTTTAAGTAAAGCAATTCCTAGTGTAAGTAACTTTAACACCCCTCTAAATTTTTGCTGATAAATAAAATACACCCACACATATATCCTACACATCCCGTCGAATGTTAACAATATGTGCACGTCATTATTAAATGTTTATTCCCTCCCCCTGCCACCCTGTTTGCGAATAATACCGGGAAGTGACTTTTTAAGTAAAGCAATTCCTAGTGTAAGTAACTTTAACACCCCTCTAAATTTTTGCTGATAAATAAAATACACCCACACATATATCCTACACACCCCGTCGAATGTTAACAATATGTGCACGTCATTATTAAATGTTTATTCCCTCCCCCTGCCACCCTGTTTGCGAATAATACCGGGAAGTGACTTTTTAAGTAAAGCAATTCCTAGTGTAAGTAACTTTAACACCCCTCTAAATTTTTGCTGATAAATAAAATACACCCACACATATATCCTACACACCCCGTCGAATGTTAACAATATGTGCACGTCATTATTAAATGTTTATTCCCTCCCCCTGCCACCCTGTTTGCGAATAATACCGGGAAGTGACTTTTTAAGTAAAGCAATTCCTAGTGTAAGTAACTTTAACACCCCTCTAAATTTTTGCTGATAAATAAAATACACCCACACATATATCCTACACACCCCGTCGAATGTTAACAATATGTGCACGTCATTATTAAATGTTTATTCCCTCCCCCTGCCACCCTGTTTGCGAATAATACCGGGAAGTGACTTTTTAAGTAAAGCAATTCCTAGTGTAAGTAACTTTAACACCCCTCTAAATTTTTGCTGATAAATAAAATACACCCACACATATATCCTACACACCCCGTCGAATGTTAACAATATGTGCACGTCATTATTAAATGTTTATTCCCTCCCCCTGCCACCCTGTTTGCGAATAATACCGGGAAGTGACTTTTTAAGTAAAGCAATTCCTAGTGTAAGTAACTTTAACACCCCTCTAAATTTTTGCTGATAAATAAAATACACCCACACATATATCCTACACACCCCGTCGAATGTTAACAATATGTGCACGTCATTATTAAATGTTTATTCCCTCCCCCTGCCACCCTGTTTGCGAATAATACCGGGAAGTGACTTTTTAAGTAAAGCAATTCCTAGTGTAAGTAACTTTAACACCCCTCTAAATTTTTGCTGATAAATAAAATGCACCCACACATATATCCTACACACCCCGTCGAATGTTAACAATATGTGCACGTCATTATTAAATGTTTATTCCCTCCCCCTGCCACCCTGTTTGCGAATAATACCGGGAAGTGACTTTTTAAGTAAAGCAATTCCTAGTGTAAGTAACTTTAACACCCCTCTAAATTTTTGCTGATAAATAAAATACACCCACACATATATCCTACACACCCCGTCGAATGTTAACAATATGTGCACGTCATTATTAAATGTTTATTCCCTCCCCCTGCCACCCTGTTTGCGAATAATACCGGGAAGTGACTTTTTAAGTAAAGCAATTCCTAGTGTAAGTAACTTTAACACCCCTCTAAATTTTTGCTGATAAATAAAATACACCCACACATATATCCTACACACCCCGTCGAATGTTAACAATATGTGCACGTCATTATTAAATGTTTATTCCCTCCCCCTGCCACCCTGTTTGCGAATAATACCGGGAAGTGACTTTTTAAGTAAAGCAATTCCTAGTGTAAGTAACTTTAACACCCCTCTAAATTTTTGCTGATAAATAAAATACACCCACACATATATCCTACACACCCCGTCGAATGTTAACAATATGTGCACGTCATTATTAAATGTTTATTCCCTCCCCCTGCCACCCTGTTTGCGAATAATACCGGGAAGTGACTTTTTAAGTAAAGCAATTCCTAGTGTAAGTAACTTTAACACCCCTCTAAATTTTTGCTGATAAATAAAATACACCCACACATATATCCTACACACCCCGTCGAATGTTAACAATATGTGCACGTCATTATTAAATGTTTATTCCCTCCCCCTGCCACCCTGTTTGCGAATAATACCGGGAAGTGACTTTTTAAGTAAAGCAATTCCTAGTGTAAGTAACTTTAACACCCCTCTAAATTTTTGCTGATAAATAAAATACACCCACACATATATCCTACACACCCCGTCGAATGTTAACAATATGTGCACGTCATTATTAAATGTTTATTCCCTCCCCCTGCCACCCTGTTTGCGAATAATACCGGGAAGTGACTTTTTAAGTAAAGCAATTCCTAGTGTAAGTAACTTTAACACCCCTCTAAATTTTTGCTGATGAATAAAATACACCCACACATATATCCTACACACCCCGTCGAATGTTAAAAATATGTGCACGTCATTATTAAATTTTTATTCCCTCCCCCTCCCAACCCTGTTTGCGAATAATACCGGGAAGTGACTTTTTAAGTAAAGCAATTCCTAGTGTAAGTAACTTTAACACCCCTCTAAATTTTTGCTGATGAATAAAATACACCCACACATATATCCTACACACCCCGTCGAATGTTAACAATATGTGCACGTCATTATTAAATTTTTATTCCCTCCCCCTCCCAACCCTGTTTGCGAATAATACCGGGAAGTGACTTTTTAAGTAAAGCAATTCCTAGTGTAAGTAACTTTAACACCCCTCTAAATTTTTGCTGATAAATAAAATACACCCACACATATATCCTACACACCCCGTCGAATGTTAACAATATGTGCACGTCATTATTAAATTTTTATTCCCTCCCCCTCCCAACCCTGTTTGCGAATAATACCGGGAAGTGACTTTTTAAGTAAAGCAATTCCTAGTGTAAGTAACTTTAACACCCCTCTAAATTTTTGCTGATGAATAAAATACACCCACACATATATCCTACACACCCCGTCGAATGTTAACAATATGTGCACGTCATTATTAAATTTTTATTCCCTCCCCCTCCCAACCCTGTTTGCGAATAATACCGGGAAGTGACTTTTTAAGTAAAGCAATTCCTAGTGTAAGTAACTTTAACACCCCTCTAAATTTTTGCTGATGAATAAAATACACCCACACATATATCCTACACACCCCGTCGAATGTTAAAAATATGTGCACGTCATTATTAAATTTTTATTCCCTTCCCCTCCCAACCCTGTTTGCGAATAATACCGGGAAGTGACTTTTTGAGTAAAGCAATTCCTAGTGTAAGTAACTTTAACACCCCTCTAAATTTTTGCTGATAAATAAAATACACCCACACATATATCCTACACACCCCGTCGAATGTTAACAATATGTGCACGTCATTATTAAATTTTTATTCCCTCCCCCTCCCAACCCTGTTTGCGAATAATACCGGGAAGTGACTTTTTAAGTAAAGCAATTCCTAGTGTAAGTAACTTTAACACCCCTCTAAATTTTTGCTGATGAATAAAATACACCCACACATATATCCTACACACCCCGTCGAATGTTAACAATATGTGCACGTCATTATTAAATTTTTATTCCCTCCCCCTCCCAACCCTGTTTGCGAATAATACCGGGAAGTGACTTTTTAAGTAAAGCAATTCCTAGTGTAAGTAACTTTAACACCCCTCTAAATTTTTGCTGATAAATAAAATACACCCACACATATATCCTACACACCCCGTCGAATGTTAACAATATGTGCACGTCATTATTAAATTTTTATTCGCTCCCCCTCCCAACCCTGTTTGCGAATAATACCGGGAAGTGACTTTTTAAGTAAAGCAATTCCTAGTGTAAGTAACTTTAACACCCCTCTAAATTTTTGCTGATGAATAAAATACACCCACACATATATCCTACACACCCCGTCGAATGTTAACAATATGTGCACGTCATTATTAAATTTTTATTCCCTCCCCCTCCCAACCCTGTTTGCGAATAATACCGGGAAGTGACTTTTTAAGTAAAGCAATTCCTAGTGTAAGTAACTTTAACACCCCTCTAAATTTTTGCTGATAAATAAAATACACCCACACATATATCCTACACACCCCGTCGAATGTTAACAATATGTGCACGTCATTATTAAATTTTTATTCCCTCCCCCTCCCAACCCTGTTTGCGAATAATACCGGGAAGTGACTTTTTAAGTAAAGCAATTCCTAGTGTAAGTAACTTTAACACCCCTCTAAATTTTTGCTGATGAATAAAATACACCCACACATATATCCTACACACCCCGTCGAATGTTAACAATATGTGCACGTCATTATTAAATTTTTATTCCCTCCCCCTCCCAACCCTGTTTGCGAATAATACCGGGAAGTGACTTTTTAAGTAAAGCAATTCCTAGTGTAAGTAACTTTAACACCCCTCTAAATTTTTGCTGATAAATAAAATACACCCACACATATATCCTACACACCCCGTCGAATGTTAACAATATGTGCACGTCATTATTAAATTTTTATTCCCTCCCCCTCCCAACCCTGTTTGCGAATAATACCGGGAAGTGACTTTTTAAGTAAAGCAATTCCTAGTGTAAGTAACTTTAACACCCCTCTAAATTTTTGCTGATGAATAAAATACACCCACACATATATCCTACACACCCCGTCGAATGTTAACAATATGTGCACGTCATTATTAAATTTTTATTCCCTCCCCCTCCCAACCCTGTTTGCGAATAATACCGGGAAGTGACTTTTTAAGTAAAGCAATTCCTAGTGTAAGTAACTTTAACACCCCTCTAAATTTTTGCTGATGAATAAAATACACCCACACATATATCCTACACACCCCGTCGAATGTTAAAAATATGTGCACGTCATTATTAAATTTTTATTCCCTTCCCCTCCCAACCCTGTTTGCGAATAATACCGGGAAGTGACTTTTTGAGTAAAGCAATTCCTAGTGTAAGTAACTTTAACACCCCTCTAAATTTTTGCTGATAAATAAAATACACCCACACATATATCCTACACACCCCGTCGAATGTTAACAATATGTGCACGTCATTATTAAATTTTTATTCCCTCCCCCTCCCAACCCTGTTTGCGAATAATACCGGGAAGTGACTTTTTAAGTAAAGCAATTCCTAGTGTAAGTAACTTTAACACCCCTCTAAATTTTTGCTGATGAATAAAATACACCCACACATATATCCTACACACCCCGTCGAATGTTAACAATATGTGCACGTCATTATTAAATTTTTATTCCCTCCCCCTCCCAACCCTGTTTGCGAATAATACCGGGAAGTGACTTTTTAAGTAAAGCAATTCCTAGTGTAAGTAACTTTAACACCCCTCTAAATTTTTGCTGATAAATAAAATACACCCACACATATATCCTACACACCCCGTCGAATGTTAACAATATGTGCACGTCATTATTAAATTTTTATTCGCTCCCCCTCCCAACCCTGTTTGCGAATAATACCGGGAAGTGACTTTTTAAGTAAAGCAATTCCTAGTGTAAGTAACTTTAACACCCCTCTAAATTTTTGCTGATGAATAAAATACACCCACACATATATCCTACACACCCCGTCGAATGTTAACAATATGTGCACGTCATTATTAAATTTTTATTCCCTCCCCCTCCCAACCCTGTTTGCGAATAATACCGGGAAGTGACTTTTTAAGTAAAGCAATTCCTAGTGTAAGTAACTTTAACACCCCTCTAAATTTTTGCTGATAAATAAAATACACCCACACATATATCCTACACACCCCGTCGAATGTTAACAATATGTGCACGTCATTATTAAATTTTTATTCCCTCCCCCTCCCAACCCTGTTTGCGAATAATACCGGGAAGTGACTTTTTAAGTAAAGCAATTCCTAGTGTAAGTAACTTTAACACCCCTCTAAATTTTTGCTGATGAATAAAATACACCCACACATATATCCTACACACCCCGTCGAATGTTAACAATATGTGCACGTCATTATTAAATTTTTATTCCCTCCCCCTCCCAACCCTGTTTGCGAATAATACCGGGAAGTGACTTTTTAAGTAAAGCAATTCCTAGTGTAAGTAACTTTAACACCCCTCTAAATTTTTGCTGATAAATAAAATACACCCACACATATATCCTACACACCCCGTCGAATGTTAACAATATGTGCACGTCATTATTAAATTTTTATTCGCTCCCCCTCCCAACCCTGTTTGCGAATAATACCGGGAAGTGACTTTTTAAGTAAAGCAATTCCTAGTGTAAGTAACTTTAACACCCCTCTAAATTTTTGCTGATGAATAAAATACACCCACACATATATCCTACACACCCCGTCGAATGTTAACAATATGTGCACGTCATTATTAAATTTTTATTCCCTCCCCCTCCCAACCCTGTTTGCGAATAATACCGGGAAGTGACTTTTTAAGTAAAGCAATTCCTAGTGTAAGTAACTTTAACACCCCTCTAAATTTTTGCTGATGAATAAAATACACCCACACATATATCCTACACACCCCGTCGAATGTTAACAATATGTGCACGTCATTATTAAATTTTTATTCGCTCCCCCTCCCAACCCTGTTTGCGAATAATACCGGGAAGTGACTTTTTAAGTAAAGCAATTCCTAGTGTAAGTAACTTTAACACCCCTCTAAATTTTTGCTGATGAATAAAATACACCCACACATATATCCTACACACCCCGTCGAATGTTAACAATATGTGCACGTCATTATTAAATTTTTATTCCCTCCCCCTCCCAACCCTGTTTGCGAATAATACCGGGAAGTGACTTTTTAAGTAAAGCAATTCCTAGTGTAAGTAACTTTAACACCCCTCTAAATTTTTGCTGATGAATAAAATACACCCACACATATATCCTACACACCCCGTCGAATGTTGACAATATGTGCACGTCATTATTAAATTTTTATTCCCTCCCCCTCCCAACCCTGTTTGCGAATAATACCGGGAAGTGACTTTTTAAGTAAAGCAATTCCTAGTGTAAGTAACTTTAACACCCCTCTAAATTTTTGCTGATGAATAAAATACACCCACACATATATCCTACACACCCCGTCGAATGTTAACAATATGTGCACGTCATTATTAAATTTTTATTCGCTCCCCCTCCCAACCCTGTTTGCGAATAATACCGGGAAGTGACTTTTTAAGTAAAGCAATTCCTAGTGTAAGTAACTTTAACACCCCTCTAAATTTTTGCTGATGAATAAAATACACCCACACATATATCCTACACACCCCGTCGAATGTTAACAATATGTGCACGTCATTATTAAATTTTTATTCCCTCCCCCTCCCAACCCTGTTTGCGAATAATACCGGGAAGTGACTTTTTAAGTAAAGCAATTCCTAGTGTAAGTAACTTTAACACCCCTCTAAATTTTTGCTGATGAATAAAATACACCCACACATATATCCTACACACCCCGTCGAATGTTGACAATATGTGCACGTCATTATTAAATTTTTATTCCCTCCCCCTCCCAACCCTGTTTGCGAATAATACCGGGAAGTGACTTTTTAAGTAAAGCAATTCCTAGTGTAAGTAACTTTAACACCCCTCTAAATTTTTGCTGATGAATAAAATACACCCACACATATATCCTACACACCCCGTCGAATGTTAACAATATGTGCACGTCATTATTAAATTTTTATTCGCTCCCCCTCCCAACCCTGTTTGCGAATAATACCGGGAAGTGACTTTTTAAGTAAAGCAATTCCTAGTGTAAGTAACTTTAACACCCCTCTAAATTTTTGCTGATGAATAAAATACACCCACACATATATCCTACACACCCCGTCGAATGTTAACAATATGTGCACGTCATTATTAAATTTTTATTCGCTCCCCCTCCCAACCCTGTTTGCGAATAATACCGGGAAGTGACTTTTTAAGTAAAGCAATTCCTAGTGTAAGTAACTTTAACACCCCTCTAAATTTTTGCTGATGAATAAAATACACCCACACATATATCCTACACACCCCGTCGAATGTTAACAATATGTGCACGTCATTATTAAATTTTTATTCGCTCCCCCTCCCAACCCTGTTTGCGAATAATACCGGGAAGTGACTTTTTAAGTAAAGCAATTCCTAGTGTAAGTAACTTTAACACCCCTCTAAATTTTTGCTGATGAATAAAATACACCCACACATATATCCTACACACCCCGTCGAATGTTAACAATATGTGCACGTCATTATTAAATTTTTATTCCCTCCCCCTCCCAACCCTGTTTGCGAATAATACCGGGAAGTGACTTTTTAAGTAAAGCAATTCCTAGTGTAAGTAACTTTAACACCCCTCTAAATTTTTGCTGATGAATAAAATACACCCACACATATATCCTACACACCCCGTCGAATGTTAACAATATGTGCACGTCATTATTAAATTTTTATTCCCTCCCCCTCCCAACCCTGTTTGCGAATAATACCGGGAAGTGACTTTTTAAGTAAAGCAATTCCTAGTGTAAGTAACTTTAACACCCCTCTAAATTTTTGCTGATAAATAAAATACACCCACACATATATCCTACACACCCCGTCGAATGTTAACAATATGTGCACGTCATTATTAAATTTTTATTCCCTCCCCCTCCCAACCCTGTTTGCGAATAATACCGGGAAGTGACTTTTTAAGTAAAGCAATTCCTAGTGTAAGTAACTTTAACACCCCTCTAAATTTTTGCTGATGAATAAAATACACCCACACATATATCCTACACACCCCGTCGAATGTTGACAATATGTGCACGTCATTATTAAATTTTTATTCCCTCCCCCTCCCAACCCTGTTTGCGAATAATACCGGGAAGTGACTTTTTAAGTAAAGCAATTCCTAGTGTAAGTAACTTTAACACCCCTCTAAATTTTTGCTGATAAATAAAATACACCCACACATATATCCTACACACCCCGTCGAATGTTAACAATATGTGCACGTCATTATTAAATTTTTATTCGCTCCCCCTCCCAACCCTGTTTGCGAATAATACCGGGAAGTGACTTTTTAAGTAAAGCAATTCCTAGTGTAAGTAACTTTAACACCCCTCTAAATTTTTGCTGATGAATAAAATACACCCACACATATATCCTACACACCCCGTCGAATGTTAACAATATGTGCACGTCATTATTAAATTTTTATTCCCTCCCCCTCCCAACCCTGTTTGCGAATAATACCGGGAAGTGACTTTTTAAGTAAAGCAATTCCTAGTGTAAGTAACTTTAACACCCCTCTAAATTTTTGCTGATAAATAAAATACACCCACACATATATCCTACACACCCCGTCGAATGTTAACAATATGTGCACGTCATTATTAAATTTTTATTCCCTCCCCCTCCCAACCCTGTTTGCGAATAATACCGGGAAGTGACTTTTTAAGTAAAGCAATTCCTAGTGTAAGTAACTTTAACACCCCTCTAAATTTTTGCTGATGAATAAAATACACCCACACATATATCCTACACACCCCGTCGAATGTTAACAATATGTGCACGTCATTATTAAATTTTTATTCCCTCCCCCTCCCAACCCTGTTTGCGAATAATACCGGGAAGTGACTTTTTAAGTAAAGCAATTCCTAGTGTAAGTAACTTTAACACCCCTCTAAATTTTTGCTGATAAATAAAATACACCCACACATATATCCTACACACCCCGTCGAATGTTAACAATATGTGCACGTCATTATTAAATTTTTATTCGCTCCCCCTCCCAACCCTGTTTGCGAATAATACCGGGAAGTGACTTTTTAAGTAAAGCAATTCCTAGTGTAAGTAACTTTAACACCCCTCTAAATTTTTGCTGATGAATAAAATACACCCACACATATATCCTACACACCCCGTCGAATGTTAACAATATGTGCACGTCATTATTAAATTTTTATTCCCTCCCCCTCCCAACCCTGTTTGCGAATAATACCGGGAAGTGACTTTTTAAGTAAAGCAATTCCTAGTGTAAGTAACTTTAACACCCCTCTAAATTTTTGCTGATGAATAAAATACACCCACACATATATCCTACACACCCCGTCGAATGTTAACAATATGTGCACGTCATTATTAAATTTTTATTCCCTCCCCCTCCCAACCCTGTTTGCGAATAATACCGGGAAGTGACTTTTTAAGTAAAGCAATTCCTAGTGTAAGTAACTTTAACACCCCTCTAAATTTTTGCTGATGAATAAAATACACCCACACATATATCCTACACACCCCGTCGAATGTTAACAATATGTGCACGTCATTATTAAATTTTTATTCCCTCCCCCTCCCAACCCTGTTTGCGAATAATACCGGGAAGTGACTTTTTAAGTAAAGCAATTCCTAGTGTAAGTAACTTTAACACCCCTCTAAATTTTTGCTGATGAATAAAATACACCCACACATATATCCTACACACCCCGTCGAATGTTAACAATATGTGCACGTCATTATTAAATTTTTATTCGCTCCCCCTCCCAACCCTGTTTGCGAATAATACCGGGAAGTGACTTTTTAAGTAAAGCAATTCCTAGTGTAAGTAACTTTAACACCCCTCTAAATTTTTGCTGATAAATAAAATACACCCACACATATATCCTACACACCCCGTCGAATGTTAACAATATGTGCACGTCATTATTAAATTTTTATTCGCTCCCCCTCCCAACCCTGTTTGCGAATAATACCGGGAAGTGACTTTTTAAGTAAAGCAATTCCTAGTGTAAGTAACTTTAACACCCCTCTAAATTTTTGCTGATGAATAAAATACACCCACACATATATCCTACACACCCCGTCGAATGTTAACAATATGTGCACGTCATTATTAAATTTTTATTCCCTCCCCCTCCCAACCCTGTTTGCGAATAATACCGGGAAGTGACTTTTTAAGTAAAGCAATTCCTAGTGTAAGTAACTTTAACACCCCTCTAAATTTTTGCTGATAAATAAAATACACCCACACATATATCCTACACACCCCGTCGAATGTTAACAATATGTGCACGTCATTATTAAATTTTTATTCCCTCCCCCTCCCAACCCTGTTTGCGAATAATACCGGGAAGTGACTTTTTAAGTAAAGCAATTCCTAGTGTAAGTAACTTTAACACCCCTCTAAATTTTTGCTGATGAATAAAATACACCCACACATATATCCTACACACCCCGTCGAATGTTAAAAATATGTGCACGTCATTATTAAATTTTTATTCCCTCCCCCTCCCAACCCTGTTTGCGAATAATACCGGGAAGTGACTTTTTAAGTAAAGCAATTCCTAGTGTAAGTAACTTTAACACCCCTCTAAATTTTTGCTGATGAATAAAATACACCCACACATATATCCTACACACCCCGTCGAATGTTAACAATATGTGCACGTCATTATTAAATTTTTATTCCCTCCCCCTCCCAACCCAGTTTGGGAATAATACCGGGAAGTGACTTTTTAAGTAAAGCAATTCCTAGTGTAAGTAACTTTAACACCCCTCTAAATTTTTGCTGATGAATAAAATACACCCACACATATATCCTACACACCCCGTCGAATGTTAAAAATATGTGCACGTCATTATTAAATTTTTATTCCCTTCCCCTCCCAACCCTGTTTGCGAATAATACCGGGAAGTGACTTTTTAAGTAAAGCAATTCCTAGTGTAAGTAACTTTAACACCCCTCTAAATTTTTGCTGATGAATAAAATACACCCACACATATATCCTACACACCCCGTCGAATGTTAAAAATATGTGCACGTCATTATTAAATTTTTATTCCCTCCCCCTCCCAACCCTGTTTGCGAATAATACCGGGAAGTGACTTTTTAAGTAAAGCAATTCCTAGTGTAAGTAACTTTAACACCCCTCTAAATTTTTGCTGATGAATAAAATACACCCACACATATATCCTACACACCCCGTCGAATGTTAACAATATGTGCACGTCATTATTAAATTTTTATTCCCTCCCCCTCCCAACCCTGTTTGCGAATATTACCGGGAAGTGACTTTTTAAGTAAAGCAATTCCTAGTGTAAATAACTTTAACACCCCTCTAAATTTTTGCTGATGAATAAAATACACCCACACATATATCCTACACACCCCGTCGAATGTTAACAATATGTGCACGTCATTATTAAATTTTTATTCCCTTCCCCTCCCAACCCTGTTTGCGAATAATACCGGGAAGTGACTTTTTAAGTAAAGCAATTCCTAGTGTAAGTAACTTTAACACCCCTCTAAATTTTTGCTGATGAATAAAATACACCCACACATATATCCTACACACCCCGTCGAATGTTAAAAATATGTGCACGTCATTATTAAATTTTTATTCCCTCCCCCTCCCAACCCTGTTTGCGAATAATACCGGGAAGTGACTTTTTAAGTAAAGCAATTCCTAGTGTAAGTAACTTTAACACCCCTCTAAATTTTTGCTGATGAATAAAATACACCCACACATATATCCTACACACCCCGTCGAATGTTAACAATATGTGCACGTCATTATTAAATTTTTATTCCCTCCCCCTCCCAACCCAGTTTGGGAATAATACCGGGAAGTGACTTTTTAAGTAAAGCAATTCCTAGTGTAAGTAACTTTAACACCCCTCTAAATTTTTGCTGATGAATAAAATACACCCACACATATATCCTACACACCCCGTCGAATGTTAAAAATATGTGCACGTCATTATTAAATTTTTATTCCCTTCCCCTCCCAACCCTGTTTGCGAATAATACCGGGAAGTGACTTTTTAAGTAAAGCAATTCCTAGTGTAAGTAACTTTAACACCCCTCTAAATTTTTGCTGATGAATAAAATACACCCACACATATATCCTACACACCCCGTCGAATGTTAACAATATGTGCACGTCATTATTAAATTTTTATTCCCTCCCCCTCCCAACCCTGTTTGGGAATAATACCGGGAAGTGACTTTTTAAGTAAAGCAATTCCTAGTGTAAGTAACTTTAACACCCCTCTAAATTTTTGCTGATGAATAAAATACACCCACACATATATCCTACACACCCCGTCGAATGTTAAAAATATGTGCACGTCATTATTAAATTTTTATTCCCTTCCCCTCCCAACCCTGTTTGCGAATAATACCGGGAAGTGACTTTTTAAGTAAAGCAATTCCTAGTGTAAGTAACTTTAACACCCCTCTAAATTTTTGCTGATGAATAAAATACACCCACACATATATCCTACACACCCCGTCGAATGTTAACAATATGTGCACGTCATTATTAAATTTTTATTCCCTCCCCCTCCCAACCCTGTTTGCGAATAATACCGGGAAGTGACTTTTTAAGTAAAGCAATTCCTAGTGTAAGTAACTTTAACACCCCTCTAAATTTTTGCTGATGAATAAAATACACCCACACATATATCCTACACACCCCGTCGAATGTTAACAATATGTGCACGTCATTATTAAATTTTTATTCCCTCCCCCTCCCAACCCTGTTTGCGAATAATACCGGGAAGTGACTTTTTAAGTAAAGCAATTCCTAGTGTAAATAACTTTAACACCCCTCTAAATTTTTGCTGATGAATAAAATACACCCACACATATATCCTACACACCCCGTCGAATGTTAACAATATGTGCACGTCATTATTAAATTTTTATTCCCTCCCCCTCCCAACCCTGTTTGCGAATAATACCGGGAAGTGACTTTTTAAGTAAAGCAATTCCTAGTGTAAGTAACTTTAACACCCCTCTAAATTTTTGCTGATGAATAAAATACACCCACACATATATCCTACACACCCCGTCGAATGTTAACAATATGTGCACGTCATTATTAAATTTTTATTCCCTCCCCCTCCCAACCCTGTTTGGGAATAATACCGGGAAGTGACTTTTTAAGTAAAGCAATTCCTAGTGTAAGTAACTTTAACACCCCTCTAAATTTTTGCTGATGAATAAAATACACCCACACATATATCCTACACACCCCGTCGAATGTTAACAATATGTGCACGTCATTATTAAATTTTTATTCCCTCCCCCTCCCAACCCTGTTTGGGAATAATACCGGGAAGTGACTTTTTAAGTAAAGCAATTCCCAGTGTAAGTAACTTTAACACCCCTCTAAATTTTTGCTGATGAATAAAATACACCCACACATATATCCTACACACCCCGTCGAATGTTAAAAATATGTGCACGTCATTATTAAATTTTTATTCCCTTCCCCTCCCAACCCTGTTTGCGAATAATACCGGGAAGTGACTTTTTAAGTAAAGCAATTCCTAGTGTAAGTAACTTTAACACCCCTCTAAATTTTTGCTGATGAATAAAATACACCCACACATATATCCTACACACCCCGTCGAATGTTAAAAATATGTGCACGTCATTATTAAATTTTTATTCCCTTCCCCTCCCAACCCTGTTTGCGAATAATACCGGGAAGTGACTTTTTAAGTAAAGCAATTCCTAGTGTAAGTAACTTTAACACCCCTCTAAATTTTTGCTGATGAATAAAATACACCCACACATATATCCTACACACCCCGTCGAATGTTAACAATATGTGCACGTCATTATTAAATTTTTATTCCCTCCCCCTCCCAACCCAGTTTGGGAATAATACCGGGAAGTGACTTTTTAAGTAAAGCAATTCCTAGTGTAAGTAACTTTAACACCCCTCTAAATTTTTGCTGATGAATAAAATACACCCACACATATATCCTACACACCCCGTCGAATGTTAAAAATATGTGCACGTCATTATTAAATTTTTATTCCCTTCCCCTCCCAACCCTGTTTGCGAATAATACCGGGAAGTGACTTTTTAAGTAAAGCAATTCCTAGTGTAAGTAACTTTAACACCCCTCTAAATTTTTGCTGATGAATAAAATACACCCACACATATATCCTACACACCCCGTCGAATGTTAACAATATGTGCACGTCATTATTAAATTTTTATTCCCTCCCCCTCCCAACCCTGTTTGGGAATAATACCGGGAAGTGACTTTTTAAGTAAAGCAATTCCTAGTGTAAGTAACTTTAACACCCCTCTAAATTTTTGCTGATGAATAAAATACACCCACACATATATCCTACACACCCCGTCGAATGTTAAAAATATGTGCACGTCATTATTAAATTTTTATTCCCTTCCCCTCCCAACCCTGTTTGCGAATAATACCGGGAAGTGACTTTTTAAGTAAAGCAATTCCTAGTGTAAGTAACTTTAACACCCCTCTAAATTTTTGCTGATGAATAAAATACACCCACACATATATCCTACACACCCCGTCGAATGTTAACAATATGTGCACGTCATTATTAAATTTTTATTCCCTCCCCCTCCCAACCCTGTTTGCGAATAATACCGGGAAGTGACTTTTTAAGTAAAGCAATTCCTAGTGTAAGTAACTTTAACACCCCTCTAAATTTTTGCTGATGAATAAAATACACCCACACATATATCCTACACACCCCGTCGAATGTTAACAATATGTGCACGTCATTATTAAATTTTTATTCCCTCCCCCTCCCAACCCTGTTTGCGAATAATACCGGGAAGTGACTTTTTAAGTAAAGCAATTCCTAGTGTAAATAACTTTAACACCCCTCTAAATTTTTGCTGATGAATAAAATACACCCACACATATATCCTACACACCCCGTCGAATGTTAACAATATGTGCACGTCATTATTAAATTTTTATTCCCTCCCCCTCCCAACCCTGTTTGCGAATAATACCGGGAAGTGACTTTTTAAGTAAAGCAATTCCTAGTGTAAGTAACTTTAACACCCCTCTAAATTTTTGCTGATGAATAAAATACACCCACACATATATCCTACACACCCCGTCGAATGTTAACAATATGTGCACGTCATTATTAAATTTTTATTCCCTCCCCCTCCACACCCTGTTTGGGAATAATACCGGGAAGTGACTTTTTAAGTAAAGCAATTCCTAGTGTAAGTAACTTTAACACCCCTCTAAATTTTTGCTGATGAATAAAATACACCCACACATATATCCTACACACCCCGTCGAATGTTAACAATATGTGCACGTCATTATTAAATTTTTATTCCCTCCCCCTCCCAACCCTGTTTGGGAATAATACCGGGAAGTGACTTTTTAAGTAAAGCAATTCCTAGTGTAAGTAACTTTAACACCCCTCTAAATTTTTGCTGATGAATAAAATACACCCACACATATATCCTACACACCCCGTCGAATGTTAACAATATGTGCACGTCATTATTAAATTTTTATTCCCTCCCCCTCCCAACCCTGTTTGCGAATAATACCGGGAAGTGACTTTTTAAGTAAAGCAATTCCTAGTGTAAGTAACTTTAACACCCCTCTAAATTTTTGCTGATGAATAAAATACACCCACACATATATCCTACACACCCCGTCGAATGTTAACAATATGTGCACGTCATTATTAAATTTTTATACCCTCCCCCTCCCAACCCTGTTTGCGAATAATACCGGGAAGTGACTTTTTAAGTAAAGCAATTCCTAGTGTAAGTAACTTTAACACCCCTCTAAATTTTTGCTGATGAATAAAATACACCCACACATATATCCTACACACCCCGTCGAATGTTAACAATATGTGCACGTCATTATTAAATTTTTATTCCCTCCCCCTCCCAACCCTGTTTGGGAATAATACCGGGAAGTGACTTTTTAAGTAAAGCAATTCCTAGTGTAAGTAACTTTAACACCCCTCTAAATTTTTGCTGATGAATAAAATACACCCACACATATATCCTACACACCCCGTCGAATGTTAACAATATGTGCACGTCATTATTAAATTTTTATTCCCTCCCCCTCCCAACCCTGTTTGCGAATAATACCGGGAAGTGACTTTTTAAGTAAAGCAATTCCTAGTGTAAGTAACTTTAACACCCCTCTAAATTTTTGCTGATGAATAAAATACACCCACACATATATCCTACACACCCCGTCGAATGTTAACAATATGTGCACGTCATTATTAAATTTTTATTCCCTCCCCCTCCCAACCCTGTTTGGGAATAATACCGGGAAGTGACTTTTTAAGTAAAGCAATTCCTAGTGTAAGTAACTTTAACACCCCTCTAAATTTTTGCTGATGAATAAAATACACCCACACATATATCCTACACACCCCGTAGAATGTTAACAATATGTGCACGTCATTATTAAATTTTTATTCCCTCCCCCTCCCAACCCTGTTTGCGAATAATACCGGGAAGTGACTTTTTAAGTAAAGCAATTCCTAGTGTAAGTAACTTTAACACCCCTCTAAATTTTTGCTGATGAATAAAATACACCCACACATATATCCTACACACCCCGTCGAATGTTAAAAATATGTGCACGTCATTATTAAATTTTTATTCCCTTCCCCTCCCAACCCTGTTTGCGAATAATACCGGGAAGTGACTTTTTAAGTAAAGCAATTCCTAGTGTAAGTAACTTTAACACCCCTCTAAATTTTTGCTGATGAATAAAATACACCCACACATATATCCTACACACCCCGTCGAATGTTAACAATATGTGCACGTCATTATTAAATTTTTATTCCCTCCCCCTCCCAACCCTGTTTGCAAATAATACCGGGAAGTGACTTTTTAAGTAAAGCAATTCCTAGTGTAAGTAACTTTAACACCCCTCTAAATTTTTGCTGATGAATAAAATACACCCACACATATATCCTACACACCCCGTCGAATGTTAACAATATGTGCACGTCATTATTAAATTTTTATTCCCTCCCCCTCCCAACCCTGTTTGCGAATAATACCGGGAAGTGACTTTTTAAGTAAAGCAATTCCTAGTGTAAGTAACTTTAACACCCCTCTAAATTTTTGCTGATGAATAAAATACACCCACACATATATCCTACACACCCCGTCGAATGTTAACAATATGTGCACGTCATTATTAAATTTTTATTCCCTCCCCCTCCCAACCCTGTTTGCGAATAATACCGGGAAGTGACTTTTTAAGTAAAGCAATTCCTAGTGTAAGTAATTTTAACACCCCTCTAAATTTTTGCTGATGAATAAAATACACCCACACATATATCCTACACACCCCGTCGAATGTTAACAATATGTGCACGTCATTATTAAATTTTTATTCCCTCCCCCTCCCAACCCTGTTTGCGAATAATACCGGGAAGTGACTTTTTAAGTAAAGCAATTCCTAGTGTAAGTAACTTTACCACCCCTCTAAATTTTTGCTGATGAATAAAATACACCCACACATATATCCTACACACCCCGTCGAATGTTAACAATATGTGCACGTCATTATTAAATTTTTATTCCCTCCCCCTCCCAACCCTGTTTGCGAATAATACCGGGAAGTGACTTTTTAAGTAAAGCAATTCCTAGTGTAAGTAACTTTAACACCCCTCTAAATTTTTGCTGATGAATAAAATACACCCACACATATATCCTACACACCCCGTCGAATGTTAACAATATGTGCACGTCATTATTAAATTTTTATTCCCTCCCCCTCCCAATCCTGTTTGCGAATAATACCGGGAAGTGACTTTTTAAGTAAAGCAATTCCTAGTGTAAGTAACTTTAACACCCCTCTAAATTTTTGCTGATGAATAAAATACACCCACACATATATCCTACACACCCCGTCGAATGTTAACAATATGTGCACGTCATTATTAAATTTTTATTCCCTCCCCCTCCCAACCCTGTTTGCGAATAATACCGGGAAGTGACTTTTTAAGTAAAGCAATTCCTAGTGTAAGTAACTTTAACACCCCTCTAAATTTTTGCTGATGAATAAAATACACCCACACATATATCCTACACACCCCGTCGAATGTTAACAATATGTGCACGTCATTATTAAATTTTTATTCCCTCCCCCTCCCAACCCTGTTTGCGAATAATACCAGGAAGTGACTTTTTAAGTAAAGCAATTCCTAGTGTAAGTAACTTTAACACCCCTCTAAATTTTTGCTGATGAATAAAATACACCCACACATATATCCTACACACCCCGTCGAATGTTAACAATATGTGCACGTCATTATTAAATTTTTATTCCCTCCCCCTCCCAACCCTGTTTGCGAATAATACCGGGAAGTGACTTTTTAAGTAAAGCAATTCCTAGTGTAAGTAACTTTAACACCCCTCTAAATTTTTGCTGATGAATAAAATATACCCACACATATATCCTACACACCCCGTCGAATGTTAACAATATGTGCACGTCATTATTAAATTTTTATTCTCTCCCCCTCCCAACCCTGTTTGCGAATAATACCGGGAAGTGACTTTTTAAGTAAAGCAATTCCTAGTGTAAGTAACTTTAACACCCCTCTAAATTTTTGCTGATGAATAAAATACACCCACACATATATCCTACACACCCCGTCGAATGTTAACAATATGTGCACGTCATTATTAAATTTTTATTCCCTCCCCCTCCCAACCCTGTTTGCGAATAATACCGGGAAGTGACTTTTTAAGTAAAGCAATTCCTAGTGTAAGTAACTTTAACACCCCTCTAAATTTTTGCTGATAAATAAAATACACCCACACATATATCCTACACACCCCGTCGAATGTTAACAATATGTGCACGTCATTATTAAATTTTTATTCCCTCCCCCTCCCAACCCTGTTTGCGAATAATACCGGGAAGTGACTTTTTAAGTAAAGCAATTCCTAGTGTAAGTAACTTTAACACCCCTCTAAATTTTTGCTGATGAATAAAATACACCCACACATATATCTTACACACCCCGTCGAATGTTAACAATATGTGCACGTCATTATTAAATTTTTATTTCCTCCCCCTCCCAACCCTGTTTGCGAATAATACCGGGAAGTGACTTTTTAAGTAAAGCAATTCCTAGTGTAAGTAACTTTAACACCCCTCTAAATTTTTGCTGATAAATAAAATACACCCACACATATATCCTACACACCCCGTCGAATGTTAACAATATGTGCACGTCATTATTAAATTTTTATTCCCTCCCCCTCCCAACCCTGTTTGCGAATAATACCGGGAAGTGACTTTTTAAGTAAAGCAATTCCTAGTGTAAGTAACTTTAACACCCCTCTAAATTTTTGCTGATAAATAAAATACACCCACACATATATCCTACACACCCCGTCGAATGTTAACAATATGTGCACGTCATTATTAAATTTTTATTCCCTCCCCCTCCCAACCCTGTTTGCGAATAATACCGGGAAGTGACTTTTTAAGTAAAGCAATTCCTAGTGTAAGTAACTTTAACACCCCTCTAAATTTTTGCTGATGAATAAAATACACCCACACATATATCCTACACACCCCGTCGAATGTTAACAATATGTGCACGTCATTATTAAATTTTTATTCCCTCCCCCTCCCAACCCTGTTTGCGAATAATACCGGGAAGTGACTTTTTAAGTAAAGCAATTCCTAGTGTAAGTAACTTTAACACCCCTCTAAATTTTTGCTGATGAATAAAATACACCCACACATATATCCTACACACCCCGTCGAATGTTAACAATATGTGCACGTCATTATTAAATTTTTATTCCCTCCCCCTCCCAACCCTGTTTGCGAATAATACCGGGAAGTGACTTTTTAAGTAAAGCAATTCCTAGTGTAAGTAACTTTAACACCCCTCTAAATTTTTGCTGATGAATAAAATACACCCACACATATATCCTACACACCCCGTCGAATGTTAAAAATATGTGCACGTCATTATTAAATTTTTATTCCCTCCCCCTCCCAACCCTGTTTGCGAATAATACCGGGAAGTGACTTTTTAAGTAAAGCAATTCCTAGTGTAAGTAACTTTAACACCCCTCTAAATTTTTGCTGATGAATAAAATACACCCACACATATATCCTACACACCCCGTCGAATGTTAAAAATATGTGCACGTCATTATTAAATTTTTATTCCCTCCCCCTCCCAACCCTGTTTGCGAATAATACCGGGAAGTGACTTTTTAAGTAAAGCAATTCCTAGTGTAAGTAACTTTAACACCCCTCTAAATTTTTGCTGATGAATAAAATACACCCACACATATATCCTACACACCCCGTCGAATGTTAAAAATATGTGCACGTCATTATTAAATTTTTATTCCCTCCCCCTCCCAACCCTGTTTGCGAATAATACCGGGAAGTGACTTTTTAAGTAAAGCAATTCCTAGTGTAAGTAACTTTAACACCCCTCTAAATTTTTGCTGATGAATAAAATACACCCACACATATATCCTACACACCCCGTCGAATGTTAACAATATGTGCACGTCATTATTAAATTTTTATTCCCTCCCCCTCCCAACCCTGTTTGCGAATAATACCGGGAAGTGACTTTTTAAGTAAAGCAATTCCTAGTGTAAGTAACTTTAACACCCCTCTAAATTTTTGCTGATGAATAAAATACACCCACACATATATCCTACACACCCCGTCGAATGTTAACAATATGTGCACGTCATTATTAAATTTTTATTCCCTCCCCCTCCCAACCCTGTTTGCGAATAATACCGGGAAGTGACTTTTTAAGTAAAGCAATTCCTAGTGTAAGTAACTTTAACACCCCTCTAAATTTTTGCTGATGAATAAAATACACCCACACATATATCCTACACACCCCGTCGAATGTTAAAAATATGTGCACGTCATTATTAAATTTTTATTCCCTCCCCCTCCCAACCCTGTTTGCGAATAATACCGGGAAGTGACTTTTTAAGTAAAGCAATTCCTAGTGTAAGTAACTTTAACACCCCTCTAAATTTTTGCTGATGAATAAAATACACCCACACATATATCCTACACACCCCG
Organism: Dromius quadrimaculatus; assembly: GCA_963989225.1. NCBI lineage: Eukaryota > Metazoa > Arthropoda > Insecta > Coleoptera > Carabidae > Dromius > Dromius quadrimaculatus. The sequence continues at coordinate 5,082,774 of OZ022334.1, read as the reverse complement.
TCGAATGTTAACAATATGTGCACGTCATTATTAAATTTTTATTCCCTCCCCCTCCCAACCCTGTTTGCGAATAATACCGGGAAGTGACTTTTTAAGTAAAGCAATTCCTAGTGTAAGTAACTTTAACACCCCTCTAAATTTTTGCTGATGAATAAAATACACCCACACATATATCCTACACACCCCGTCGAATGTTAACAATATGTGCACGTCATTATTAAATTTTTATTCCCTCCCCCTCCCAACCCTGTTTGCGAATAATACCGGGAAGTGACTTTTTAAGTAAAGCAATTCCTAGTGTAAGTAACTTTAACACCCCTCTAAATTTTTGCTGATGAATAAAATACACCCACACATATATCCTACACACCCCGTCGAATGTTAAAAATATGTGCACGTCATTATTAAATTTTTATTCCCTCCCCCTCCCAACCCTGTTTGCGAATAATACCGGGAAGTGACTTTTTAAGGTTGTTGAGAAGAGGAGTGGGGTCAAGCTATGGTGGCAACCCTGCTCTATGCTAGCTACATAGAGTAAACATTCATTGCCAACTTCAAATAAACAAAATTTCAATGATTAAAACTAATGGAAATGTCTGTTTTCGGTTGAAAATACATGATTTTGAATAATTTGGTTCCTTATACTATCCTTTTGAACAGCTTCATTCGTTGAAATATTCTTTTTCCATATTTTAACAAAGCTACAATATGATATGTATAGCGCGCAACGCTGTAGACTCTCAGAAGTATTTTTGACATCTGACGTTTAGTAATGGTACTGCGTTTCATAACCAAACAAACTTATTGATGATAAATCTACATCAAAAAATAATATCGATGAAAGAATAAATGGGTTACTCAATCAGTGTATCGTCAAGTCAGAGAAATGATAAAAAATCTTGTTTATTCTAATCACACACACTCTTTCTATTTCATCTCATGCTGCGACGTTGCCAAGCGTATGATAATTTGTTGAATTTCAGTAGCTTTTGTACAATTTTTTTGAGTAATAATCCAATTTTCTCTGAAACTATAAACAAGACTTTTTTGAAACTTGGTACACATGTTTATAAGACTTTCGTAGATATTTTGACGATTTTTTGTAATGTTGTCATTTCAGGTAGTCGAGATAATGACGTATAAATCAATGTGAAACATGTCGCGTGCATTAACGCAATGTAATAACATGTCACTGAACAGCAACTTTGACATTTTTTATCTCGATAACTAGAAACAAGATTGAGTTCAAATTTTGCCAGAATATTCTTCACTAAACAAATAACATACTGTAAAAATTCAAATAAATTCTCATATACTTTGATTTCCTTCTCAACAACCTTAAGTAAAGCAATTCCTAGTGTAAGTAACTTTAACACCCCTCTAAATTTTTGCTGATGAATAAAATACACCCACACATATATCCTACACACCCCGTCGAATGTTAACAATATGTGCACGTCATTATTAAATTTTTATTCCCTCCCCCTCCCAACCCTGTTTGCGAATAATACCGGGAAGTGACTTTTTAAGTAAAGCAATTCCTAGTGTAAGTAACTTTAACACCCCTCTAAATTTTTGCTGATGAATAAAATACACCCACACATATATCCTACACACCCCGTCGAATGTTAAAAATATGTGCACGTCATTATTAAATTTTTATTCCCTCCCCCTCCCAACCCTGTTTGCGAATAATACCGGGAAGTGACTTTTTAAGTAAAGCAATTCCTAGTGTAAGTAACTTTAACACCCCTCTAAATTTTTGCTGATGAATAAAATACACCCACACATATATCCTACACACCCCGTCGAATGTTAACAATATGTGCACGTCATTATTAAATTTTTATTCCCTCCCCCTCCCAACCCTGTTTGCGAATAATACCGGGAAGTGACTTTTTAAGTAAAGCAATTCCTAGTGTAAGTAACTTTAACACCCCTCTAAATTTTTGCTGATGAATAAAATACACCCACACATATATCCTACACACCCCGTCGAATGTTAACAATATGTGCACGTCATTATTAAATTTTTATTCCCTCCCCCTCCCAACCCTGTTTGCGAATAATACCGGGAAGTGACTTTTTAAGTAAAGCAATTCCTAGTGTAAGTAACTTTAACACCCCTCTAAATTTTTGCTGATGAATAAAATACACCCACACATATATCCTACACACCCCGTCGAATGTTAAAAATATGTGCACGTCATTATTAAATTTTTATTCCCTCCCCCTCCCAACCCTGTTTGCGAATAATACCGGGAAGTGACTTTTTAAGTAAAGCAATTCCTAGTGTAAGTAACTTTAACACCCCTCTAAATTTTTGCTGATGAATAAAATACACCCACACATATATCCTACACACCCCGTCGAATGTTAACAATATGTGCACGTCATTATTAAATTTTTATTCCCTCCCCCTCCCAACCCTGTTTGCGAATAATACCGGGAAGTGACTTTTTAAGTAAAGCAATTCCTAGTGTAAGTAACTTTAACACCCCTCTAAATTTTTGCTGATGAATAAAATACACCCACACATATATCCTACACACCCCGTCGAATGTTAAAAATATGTGCACGTCATTATTAAATTTTTATTCCCTCCCCCTCCCAACCCTGTTTGCGAATAATACCGGGAAGTGACTTTTTAAGTAAAGCAATTCCTAGTGTAAGTAACTTTAACACCCCTCTAAATTTTTGCTGATGAATAAAATACACCCACACATATATCCTACACACCCCGTTGAATGTTAACAATATGTGCACGTCATTATTAAATTTTTATTCCCTCCCCCTCCCAACCCTGTTTGCGAATAATACCGGGAAGTGACTTTTTAAGTAAAGCAATTCCTAGTGTAAGTAACTTTAACACCCCTCTAAATTTTTGCTGATGAATAAAATACACCCACACATATATCCTACACACCCCGTCGAATGTTAACAATATGTGCACGTCATTATTAAATTTTTATTCCCTCCCCCTCCCAACCCTGTTTGCGAATAATACCGGGAAGTGACTTTTTAAGTAAAGCAATTCCTAGTGTAAGTAACTTTAACACCCCTCTAAATTTTTGCTGATGAATAAAATACACCCACACATATATCCTACACACCCCGTCGAATGTTAACAATATGTGCACGTCATTATTAAATTTTTATTCCCTCCCCCTCCCAACCCTGTTTGCGAATAATACCGGGAAGTGACTTTTTAAGTAAAGCAATTCCTAGTGTAAGTAACTTTAACACCCCTCTAAATTTTTGCTGATGAATAAAATACACCCACACATATATCCTACACACCCCGTCGAATGTTAACAATATGTGCACGTCATTATTAAATTTTTATTCCCTCCCCCTCCCAACCCTGTTTGCGAATAATACCGGGAAGTGACTTTTTAAGTAAAGCAATTCCTAGTGTAAGTAACTTTAACACCCCTCTAAATTTTTGCTGATGAATAAAATACACCCACACATATATCCTACACACCCCGTCGAATGTTAACAATATGTGCACGTCATTATTAAATGTTTATTCCCTCCCCCTGCCACCCTGTTTGCGAATAATACCGGGAAGTGACTTTTTAAGTAAAGCAATTCCTAGTGTAAGTAACTTTAACACCCCTCTAAATTTTTGCTGATGAATAAAATACACCCACACATATATCCTACACACCCCGTCGAATGTTAACAATATGTGCACGTCATTATTAAATTTTTATTCCCTCCCCCTCCCAACCCTGTTTGCGAATAATACCGGGAAGTGACTTTTTAAGTAAAGCAATTCCTAGTGTAAGTAACTTTAACACCCCTCTAAATTTTTGCTGATGAATAAAATACACCCACACATATATCCTACACACCCCGTCGAATGTTAACAATATGTGCACGTCATTATTAAATTTTTATTCCCTCCCCCTCCCAACCCTGTTTGCGAATAATACCGGGAAGTGACTTTTTAAGTAAAGCAATTCCTAGTGTAAGTAACTTTAACACCCCTCTAAATTTTTGCTGATGAATAAAATACACCCACACATATATCCTACACACCCCGTCGAATGTTAAAAATATGTGCACGTCATTATTAAATTTTTATTCCCTCCCCCTCCCAACCCTGTTTGCGAATAATACCGGGAAGTGACTTTTTAAGTAAAGCAATTCCTAGTGTAAGTAACTTTAACACCCCTCTAAATTTTTGCTGATGAATAAAATACACCCACACATATATCCTACACACCCCGTCGAATGTTAACAATATGTGCACGTCATTATTAAATTTTTATTCCCTCCCCCTCCCAACCCTGTTTGCGAATAATACCGGGAAGTGACTTTTTAAGTAAAGCAATTCCTAGTGTAAGTAACTTTAACACCCCTCTAAATTTTTGCTGATGAATAAAATACACCCACACATATATCCTACACACCCCGTCGAATGTTAACAATATGTGCACGTCATTATTAAATTTTTATTCCCTCCCCCTCCCAACCCTGTTTGCGAATAATACCGGGAAGTGACTTTTTAAGTAAAGCAATTCCTAGTGTAAGTAACTTTAACACCCCTCTAAATTTTTGCTGATGAATAAAATACACCCACACATATATCCTACACACCCCGTCGAATGTTAAAAATATGTGCACGTCATTATTAAATTTTTATTCCCTCCCCCTCCCAACCCTGTTTGCGAATAATACCGGGAAGTGACTTTTTAAGTAAAGCAATTCCTAGTGTAAGTAACTTTAACACCCCTCTAAATTTTTGCTGATGAATAAAATACACCCACACATATATCCTACACACCCCGTCGAATGTTAACAATATGTGCACGTCATTATTAAATTTTTATTCCCTCCCCCTCCCAACCCTGTTTGCGAATAATACCGGGAAGTGACTTTTTAAGTAAAGCAATTCCTAGTGTAAGTAACTTTAACACCCCTCTAAATTTTTGCTGATGAATAAAATACACCCACACATATATCCTACACACCCCGTCGAATGTTAAAAATATGTGCACGTCATTATTAAATTTTTATTCCCTCCCCCTCCCAACCCTGTTTGCGAATAATACCGGGAAGTGACTTTTTAAGTAAAGCAATTCCTAGTGTAAGTAACTTTAACACCCCTCTAAATTTTTGCTGATGAATAAAATACACCCACACATATATCCTACACACCCCGTCGAATGTTAACAATATGTGCACGTCATTATTAAATTTTTATTCCCTCCCCCTCCCAACCCTGTTTGCGAATAATACCGGGAAGTGACTTTTTAAGTAAAGCAATTCCTAGTGTAAGTAACTTTAACACCCCTCTAAATTTTTGCTGATGAATAAAATACACCCACACATATATCCTACACACCCCGTCGAATGTTAACAATATGTGCACGTCATTATTAAATTTTTATTCCCTCCCCCTCCCAACCCTGTTTGCGAATAATACCGGGAAGTGACTTTTTAAGTAAAGCAATTCCTAGTGTAAGTAACTTTAACACCCCTCTAAATTTTTGCTGATGAATAAAATACACCCACACATATATCCTACACACCCCGTCGAATGTTAAAAATATGTGCACGTCATTATTAAATTTTTATTCCCTCCCCCTCCCAACCCTGTTTGCGAATAATACCGGGAAGTGACTTTTTAAGTAAAGCAATTCCTAGTGTAAGTAACTTTAACACCCCTCTAAATTTTTGCTGATGAATAAAATACACCCACACATATATCCTACACACCCCGTCGAATGTTAACAATATGTGCACGTCATTATTAAATTTTTATTCCCTCCCCCTCCCAACCCTGTTTGCGAATAATACCGGGAAGTGACTTTTTAAGTAAAGCAATTCCTAGTGTAAGTAACTTTAACACCCCTCTAAATTTTTGCTGATGAATAAAATACACCCACACATATATCCTACACACCCCGTCGAATGTTAAAAATATGTGCACGTCATTATTAAATTTTTATTCCCTCCCCCTCCCAACCCTGTTTGCGAATAATACCGGGAAGTGACTTTTTAAGTAAAGCAATTCCTAGTGTAAGTAACTTTAACACCCCTCTAAATTTTTGCTGATGAATAAAATACACCCACACATATATCCTACACACCCCGTTGAATGTTAACAATATGTGCACGTCATTATTAAATTTTTATTCCCTCCCCCTCCCAACCCTGTTTGCGAATAATACCGGGAAGTGACTTTTTAAGTAAAGCAATTCCTAGTGTAAGTAACTTTAACACCCCTCTAAATTTTTGCTGATGAATAAAATACACCCACACATATATCCTACACACCCCGTCGAATGTTAACAATATGTGCACGTCATTATTAAATTTTTATTCCCTCCCCCTCCCAACCCTGTTTGCGAATAATACCGGGAAGTGACTTTTTAAGTAAAGCAATTCCTAGTGTAAGTAACTTTAACACCCCTCTAAATTTTTGCTGATGAATAAAATACACCCACACATATATCCTACACACCCCGTCGAATGTTAACAATATGTGCACGTCATTATTAAATTTTTATTCCCTCCCCCTCCCAACCCTGTTTGCGAATAATACCGGGAAGTGACTTTTTAAGTAAAGCAATTCCTAGTGTAAGTAACTTTAACACCCCTCTAAATTTTTGCTGATGAATAAAATACACCCACACATATATCCTACACACCCCGTCGAATGTTAACAATATGTGCACGTCATTATTAAATTTTTATTCCCTCCCCCTCCCAACCCTGTTTGCGAATAATACCGGGAAGTGACTTTTTAAGTAAAGCAATTCCTAGTGTAAGTAACTTTAACACCCCTCTAAATTTTTGCTGATGAATAAAATACACCCACACATATATCCTACACACCCCGTCGAATGTTAACAATATGTGCACGTCATTATTAAATTTTTATTCCCTCCCCCTCCCAACCCTGTTTGCGAATAATACCGGGAAGTGACTTTTTAAGTAAAGCAATTCCTAGTGTAAGTAACTTTAACACCCCTCTAAATTTTTGCTGATGAATAAAATACACCCACACATATATCCTACACACCCCGTCGAATGTTAACAATATGTGCACGTCATTATTAAATTTTTATTCCCTCCCCCTCCCAACCCTGTTTGCGAATAATACCGGGAAGTGACTTTTTGAGTAAAGCAATTCCTAGTGTAAGTAACTTTAACACCCCTCTAAATTTTTGCTGATGAATAAAATACACCCACACATATATCCTACACACCCCGTCGAATGTTAAAAATATGTGCACGTCATTATTAAATTTTTATTCCCTCCCCCTCCCAACCCTGTTTGCGAATAATACCGGGAAGTGACTTTTTAAGTAAAGCAATTCCTAGTGTAAGTAACTTTAACACCCCTCTAAATTTTTGCTGATGAATAAAATACACCCACACATATATCCTACACACCCCGTCGAATGTTAACAATATGTGCACGTCATTATTAAATTTTTATTCCCTCCCCCTCCCAACCCTGTTTGCGAATAATACCGGGAAGTGACTTTTTAAGTAAAGCAATTCCTAGTGTAAGTAACTTTAACACCCCTCTAAATTTTTGCTGATGAATAAAATACACCCACACATATATCCTACACACCCCGTCGAATGTTAACAATATGTGCACGTCATTATTAAATTTTTATTCCCTCCCCCTCCCAACCCTGTTTGCGAATAATACCGGGAAGTGACTTTTTAAGTAAAGCAATTCCTAGTGTAAGTAACTTTAACACCCCTCTAAATTTTTGCTGATGAATAAAATACACCCACACATATATCCTACACACCCCGTCGAATGTTAACAATATGTGCACGTCATTATTAAATTTTTATTCCCTCCCCCTCCCAACCCTGTTTGCGAATAATACCGGGAAGTGACTTTTTAAGTAAAGCAATTCCTAGTGTAAGTAACTTTAACACCCCTCTAAATTTTTGCTGATGAATAAAATACACCCACACATATATCCTACACACCCCGTCGAATGTTAACAATATGTGCACGTCATTATTAAATTTTTATTCCCTCCCCCTCCCAACCCTGTTTGCGAATAATACCGGGAAGTGACTTTTTAAGTAAAGCAATTCCTAGTGTAAGTAACTTTAACACCCCTCTAAATTTTTGCTGATGAATAAAATACACCCACACATATATCCTACACACCCCGTCGAATGTTAAAAATATGTGCACGTCATTATTAAATTTTTATTCCCTCCCCCTCCCAACCCTGTTTGCGAATAATACCGGGAAGTGACTTTTTAAGTAAAGCAATTCCTAGTGTAAGTAACTTTAACACCCCTCTAAATTTTTGCTGATGAATAAAATACACCCACACATATATCCTACACACCCCGTCGAATGTTAACAATATGTGCACGTCATTATTAAATTTTTATTCCCTCCCCCTCCCAACCCTGTTTGCGAATAATACCGGGAAGTGACTTTTTGAGTAAAGCAATTCCTAGTGTAAGTAACTTTAACACCCCTCTAAATTTTTGCTGATGAATAAAATACACCCACACATATATCCTACACACCCCGTCGAATGTTAAAAATATGTGCACGTCATTATTAAATTTTTATTCCCTCCCCCTCCCAACCCTGTTTGCGAATAATACCGGGAAGTGACTTTTTAAGTAAAGCAATTCCTAGTGTAAGTAACTTTAACACCCCTCTAAATTTTTGCTGATGAATAAAATACACCCACACATATATCCTACACACCCCGTCGAATGTTAACAATATGTGCACGTCATTATTAAATTTTTATTCCCTCCCCCTCCCAACCCTGTTTGCGAATAATACCGGGAAGTGACTTTTTAAGTAAAGCAATTCCTAGTGTAAGTAACTTTAACACCCCTCTAAATTTTTGCTGATGAATAAAATACACCCACACATATATCCTACACACCCCGTCGAATGTTAACAATATGTGCACGTCATTATTAAATTTTTATTCCCTCCCCCTCCCAACCCTGTTTGCGAATAATACCGGGAAGTGACTTTTTAAGTAAAGCAATTCCTAGTGTAAGTAACTTTAACACCCCTCTAAATTTTTGCTGATGAATAAAATACACCCACACATATATCCTACACACCCCGTCGAATGTTAAAAATATGTGCACGTCATTATTAAATTTTTATTCCCTCCCCCTCCCAACCCTGTTTGCGAATAATACCGGGAAGTGACTTTTTAAGTAAAGCAATTCCTAGTGTAAGTAACTTTAACACCTTTCTAAATTTTTGCTGATGAATAAAATACACCCACACATATATCCTACACACCCCGTCGAATGTTAACAATATGTGCACGTCATTATTAAATTTTTATTCCCTCCCCCTCCCAACCCTGTTTGCGAATAATACCGGGAAGTGACTTTTTAAGTAAAGCAATTCCTAGTGTAAGTAACTTTAACACCCCTCTAAATTTTTGCTGATGAATAAAATACACCCACACATATATCCTACACACCCCGTCGAATGTTAACAATATGTGCACGTCATTATTAAATTTTTATTCCCTCCCCCTCCCAACCCTGTTTGCGAATAATACCGGGAAGTGACTTTTTAAGTAAAGCAATTCCTAGTGTAAGTAACTTTAACACCCCTCTAAATTTTTGCTGATGAATAAAATACACCCACACATATATCCTACACACCCCGTCGAATGTTAACAATATGTGCACGTCATTATTAAATTTTTATTCCCTCCCCCTCCCAACCCTGTTTGCGAATAATACCGGGAAGTGACTTTTTAAGTAAAGCAATTCCTAGTGTAAGTAACTTTAACACCCCTCTAAATTTTTGCTGATGAATAAAATACACCCACACATATATCCTACACACCCCGTCGAATGTTAACAATATGTGCACGTCATTATTAAATTTTTATTCCCTCCCCCTCCCAACCCTGTTTGCGAATAATACCGGGAAGTGACTTTTTAAGTAAAGCAATTCCTAGTGTAAGTAACTTTAACACCCCTCTAAATTTTTGCTGATGAATAAAATACACCCACACATATATCCTACACACCCCGTCGAATGTTAACAATATGTGCACGTCATTATTAAATTTTTATTCCCTCCCCCTCCCAACCCTGTTTGCGAATAATACCGGGAAGTGACTTTTTAAGTAAAGCAATTCCTAGTGTAAGTAACTTTAACACCCCTCTAAATTTTTGCTGATGAATAAAATACACCCACACATATATCCTACACACCCCGTCGAATGTTAACAATATGTGCACGTCATTATTAAATTTTTATTCCCTCCCCCTCCCAACCCTGTTTGCGAATAATACCGGGAAGTGACTTTTTAAGTAAAGCAATTCCTAGTGTAAGTAACTTTAACACCCCTCTAAATTTTTGCTGATGAATAAAATACACCCACACATATATCCTACACACCCCGTCGAATGTTAACAATATGTGCACGTCATTATTAAATTTTTATTCCCTCCCCCTCCCAACCCTGTTTGCGAATAATACCGGGAAGTGACTTTTTAAGTAAAGCAATTCCTAGTGTAAGTAACTTTAACACCCCTCTAAATTTTTGCTGATGAATAAAATACACCCACACATATATCCTACACACCCCGTCGAATGTTAACAATATGTGCACGTCATTATTAAATTTTTATTCCCTCCCCCTCCCAACCCTGTTTGCGAATAATACCGGGAAGTGACTTTTTAAGTAAAGCAATTCCTAGTGTAAGTAACTTTAACACCTTTCTAAATTTTTGCTGATGAATAAAATACACCCACACATATATCCTACACACCCCGTCGAATGTTAACAATATGTGCACGTCATTATTAAATTTTTATTCCCTCCCCCTCCCAACCCTGTTTGCGAATAATACCGGGAAGTGACTTTTTAAGTAAAGCAATTCCTAGTGTAAGTAACTTTAACACCCCTCTAAATTTTTGCTGATGAATAAAATACACCCACACATATATCCTACACACCCCGTCGAATGTTAACAATATGTGCACGTCATTATTAAATTTTTATTCCCTCCCCCTCCCAACCCTGTTTGCGAATAATACCGGGAAGTGACTTTTTAAGTAAAGCAATTCCTAGTGTAAGTAACTTTAACACCCCTCTAAATTTTTGCTGATGAATAAAATACACCCACACATATATCCTACACACCCCGTCGAATGTTAACAATATGTGCACGTCATTATTAAATTTTTATTCCCTCCCCCTCCCAACCCTGTTTGCGAATAATACCGGGAAGTGACTTTTTAAGTAAAGCAATTCCTAGTGTAAGTAACTTTAACACCCCTCTAAATTTTTGCTGATGAATAAAATACACCCACACATATATCCTACACACCCCGTCGAATGTTAACAATATGTGCACGTCATTATTAAATTTTTATTCCCTCCCCCTCCCAACCCTGTTTGCGAATAATACCGGGAAGTGACTTTTTAAGTAAAGCAATTCCTAGTGTAAGTAACTTTAACACCCCTTCTAAATTTTTGCTGATGAATAAAATACACCCACACATATATCCTACACACCCCGTCGAATGTTAACAATATGTGCACGTCATTATTAAATTTTTATTCCCTCCCCCTCCCAACCCTGTTTGCGAATAATACCGGGAAGTGACTTTTTAAGTAAAGCAATTCCTAGTGTAAGTAACTTTAACACCCCTCTAAATTTTTGCTGATGAATAAAATACACCCACACATATATCCTACACACCCCGTCGAATGTTAACAATATGTGCACGTCATTATTAAATTTTTATTCCCTCCCCCTCCCAACCCTGTTTGCGAATAATACCGGGAAGTGACTTTTTAAGTAAAGCAATTCCTAGTGTAAGTAACTTTAACACCCCTCTAAATTTTTGCTGATGAATAAAATACACCCACACATATATCCTACACACCCCGTCGAATGTTAACAATATGTGCACGTCATTATTAAATTTTTATTCCCTCCCCCTCCCAACCCTGTTTGCGAATAATACCGGGAAGTGACTTTTTAAGTAAAGCAATTCCTAGTGTAAGTAACTTTAACACCCCTCTAAATTTTTGCTGATGAATAAAATACACCCACACATATATCCTACACACCCCGTCGAATGTTAACAATATGTGCACGTCATTATTAAATTTTTATTCCCTCCCCCTCCCAACCCTGTTTGCGAATAATACCGGGAAGTGACTTTTTAAGTAAAGCAATTCCTAGTGTAAGTAACTTTAAACACCCCTCTAAATTTTTGCTGATGAATAAAATACACCCACACATATATCCTACACACCCCGTCGAATGTTAACAATATGTGCACGTCATTATTAAATTTTTATTCCCTCCCCCTCCCAACCCTGTTTGCGAATAATACCGGGAAGTGACTTTTTAAGTAAAGCAATTCCTAGTGTAAGTAACTTTAACACCCCTCTAAATTTTTGCTGATGAATAAAATACACCCACACATATATCCTACACACCCCGTCGAATGTTAACAATATGTGCACGTCATTATTAAATTTTTATTCCCTCCCCCTCCCAACCCTGTTTGCGAATAATACCGGGAAGTGACTTTTTAAGTAAAGCAATTCCTAGTGTAAGTAACTTTAACACCCCTCTAAATTTTTGCTGATGAATAAAATACACCCACACATATATCCTACACACCCCGTCGAATGTTAACAATATGTGCACGTCATTATTAAATTTTTATTCCCTCCCCCTCCCAACCCTGTTTGCGAATAATACCGGGAAGTGACTTTTTAAGTAAAGCAATTCCTAGTGTAAGTAACTTTAACACCCCTCTAAATTTTTGCTGATGAATAAAATACACCCACACATATATCCTACACACCCCGTCGAATGTTAACAATATGTGCACGTCATTATTAAATTTTTATTCCCTCCCCCTCCCAACCCTGTTTGCGAATAATACCGGGAAGTGACTTTTTAAGTAAAGCAATTCCTAGTGTAAGTAACTTTAACACCCCTCTAAATTTTTGCTGATGAATAAAATACACCCACACATATATCCTACACACCCCGTCGAATGTTAACAATATGTGCACGTCATTATTAAATTTTTATTCCCTCCCCCTCCCAACCCTGTTTGCGAATAATACCGGGAAGTGACTTTTTAAGTAAAGCAATTCCTAGTGTAAGTAACTTTAACACCCCTCTAAATTTTTGCTGATGAATAAAATACACCCACACATATATCCTACACACCCCGTCGAATGTTAACAATATGTGCACGTCATTATTAAATTTTTATTCCCTCCCCCTCCCAACCCTGTTTGCGAATAATACCGGGAAGTGACTTTTTAAGTAAAGCAATTCCTAGTGTAAGTAACTTTAACACCCCTCTAAATTTTTGCTGATGAATAAAATACACCCACACATATATCCTACACACCCCGTCGAATGTTAACAATATGTGCACGTCATTATTAAATTTTTATTCCCTCCCCCTCCCAACCCTGTTTGCGAATAATACCGGGAAGTGACTTTTTAAGTAAAGCAATTCCTAGTGTAAGTAACTTTAACACCCCTCTAAATTTTTGCTGATGAATAAAATACACCCACACATATATCCTACACACCCCGTCGAATGTTAACAATATGTGCACGTCATTATTAAATTTTTATTCCCTCCCCCTCCCAACCCTGTTTGCGAATAATACCGGGAAGTGACTTTTTAAGTAAAGCAATTCCTAGTGTAAGTAACTTTAACACCCCTCTAAATTTTTGCTGATGAATAAAATACACCCACACATATATCCTACACACCCCGTCGAATGTTAACAATATGTGCACGTCATTATTAATTTTTATTCCCTCCCCCTCCCAACCCTGTTTGCGAATAATACCGGGAAGTGACTTTTTAAGTAAAGCAATTCCTAGTGTAAGTAACTTTAACACCCCTCTAAATTTTTGCTGATGAATAAAATACACCCACACATATATCCTACACACCCCGTCGAATGTTAACAATATGTGCACGTCATTATTAAATTTTTATTCCCTCCCCCTCCCAACCCTGTTTGCGAATAATACCGGGAAGTGACTTTTTAAGTAAAGCAATTCCTAGTGTAAGTAACTTTAACACCCCTCTAAATTTTTGCTGATGAATAAAATACACCCACACATATATCCTACACACCCCGTCGAATGTTAACAATATGTGCACGTCATTATTAAATTTTTATTCCCTCCCCCTCCCAACCCTGTTTGCGAATAATACCGGGAAGTGACTTTTTAAGTAAAGCAATTCCTAGTGTAAGTAACTTTAACACCCCTCTAAATTTTTTGCTGATGAATAAAATACACCCACACATATATCCTACACACCCCGTCGAATGTTAACAATATGTGCACGTCATTATTAAATTTTTATTCCCTCCCCCTCCCAACCCTGTTTGCGAATAATACCGGGAAGTGACTTTTTAAGTAAAGCAATTCCTAGTGTAAGTAACTTTAACACCCCTCTAAATTTTTGCTGATGAATAAAATACACCCACACATATATCCTACACACCCCGTCGAATGTTAACAATATGTGCACGTCATTATTAAATTTTTATTCCCTCCCCCTCCCAACCCTGTTTGCGAATAATACCGGGAAGTGACTTTTTAAGTAAAGCAATTCCTAGTGTAAGTAACTTTAACACCCCTCTAAATTTTTGCTGATGAATAAAATACACCCACACATATATCCTACACACCCCGTCGAATGTTAACAATATGTGCACGTCATTATTAAATTTTTATTCCCTCCCCCTCCCAACCCTGTTTGCGAATAATACCGGGAAGTGACTTTTTAAGTAAAGCAATTCCTAGTGTAAGTAACTTTAACACCCCTCTAAATTTTTGCTGATGAATAAAATACACCCACACATATATCCTACACACCCCGTCGAATGTTAACAATATGTGCACGTCATTATTAAATTTTTATTCCCTCCCCCTCCCAACCCTGTTTGCGAATAATACCGGGAAGTGACTTTTTAAGTAAAGCAATTCCTAGTGTAAGTAACTTTAACACCCCTCTAAATTTTTGCTGATGAATAAAATACACCCACACATATATCCTACACACCCCGTCGAATGTTAACAATATGTGCACGTCATTATTAAATTTTTATTCCCTCCCCCTCCCAACCCTGTTTGCGAATAATACCGGGAAGTGACTTTTTAAGTAAAGCAATTCCTAGTGTAAGTAACTTTAACACCCCTCTAAATTTTTGCTGATGAATAAAATACACCCACACATATATCCTACACACCCCGTCGAATGTTAACAATATGTGCACGTCATTATTAAATTTTTATTCCCTCCCCCTCCCAACCCTGTTTGCGAATAATACCGGGAAGTGACTTTTTAAGTAAAGCAATTCCTAGTGTAAGTAACTTTAACACCCCTCTAAATTTTTGCTGATGAATAAAAATACACCCACACATATATCCTACACACCCCGTCGAATGTTAACAATATGTGCACGTCATTATTAAATTTTTATTCCCTCCCCCCTCCCAACCCTGTTTGCGAATAATACCGGGAAGTGACTTTTTAAGTAAAGCAATTCCTAGTGTAAGTAACTTTAACACCCCTCTAAATTTTTGCTGATGAATAAAATACACCCACACATATATCCTACACACCCCGTCGAATGTTAACAATATGTGCACGTCATTATTAAATTTTATTCCCTCCCCCTCCCAACCCTGTTTGCGAATAATACCGGGAAGTGACTTTTTAAGTAAAGCAATTCCTAGTGTAAGTAACTTTAACACCCCTCTAAATTTTTGCTGATGAATAAAATACACCCACACATATATCCTACACACCCCGTCGAATGTTAACAATATGTGCACGTCATTATTAAATTTTTATTCCCTCCCCCTCCCAACCCTGTTTGCGAATAATACCGGGAAGTGACTTTTTAAGTAAAGCAATTCCTAGTGTAAGTAACTTTAACACCCCTCTAAATTTTTGCTGATGAATAAAATACACCCACACATATATCCTACACACCCCGTCGAATGTTAACAATATGTGCACGTCATTATTAAATTTTTATTCCCTCCCCCTCCCAAACCCTGTTTGCGAATAATACCGGGAAGTGACTTTTTAAGTAAAGCAATTCCTAGTGTAAGTAACTTTAACACCCCTCTAAATTTTTGCTGATGAATAAAATACACCCACACATATATCCTACACACCCCGTCGAATGTTAACAATATGTGCACGTCATTATTAAATTTTTATTCCCTCCCCCTCCCAACCCTGTTTGCGAATAATACCGGGAAGTGACTTTTTAAGTAAAGCAATTCCTAGTGTAAGTAACTTTAACACCCCTCTAAATTTTTGCTGATGAATAAAATACACCCACACATATATCCTACACACCCCGTCGAATGTTAACAATATGTGCACGTCATTATTAAATTTTTATTCCCTCCCCCTCCCAACCCTGTTTGCGAATAATACCGGGAAGTGACTTTTTAAGTAAAGCAATTCCTAGTGTAAGTAACTTTAACACCCCTCTAAATTTTTGCTGATGAATAAAATACACCCACACATATATCCTACACACCCCGTCGAATGTTAACAATATGTGCACGTCATTATTAAATTTTTATTCCCTCCCCCTCCCAACCCTGTTTGCGAATAATACCGGGAAGTGACTTTTTAAGTAAAGCAATTCCTAGTGTAAGTAACTTTAACACCCCTCTAAATTTTTGCTGATGAATAAAATACACCCACACATATATCCTACACACCCCGTCGAATGTTAACAATATGTGCACGTCATTATTAAATTTTTATTCCCTCCCCCTCCCAACCCTGTTTGCGAATAATACCGGGAAGTGACTTTTTAAGTAAAGCAATTCCTAGTGTAAGTAACTTTAACACCCCTCTAAATTTTTGCTGATGAATAAAATACACCCACACATATATCCTACACACCCCGTCGAATGTTAACAATATGTGCACGTCATTATTAAATTTTTATTCCCTCCCCCTCCCAACCCTGTTTGCGAATAATACCGGGAAGTGACTTTTTAAGTAAAGCAATTCCTAGTGTAAGTAACTTTAACACCCCTCTAAATTTTTGCTGATGAATAAAATACACCCACACATATATCCTACACACCCCGTCGAATGTTAACAATATGTGCACGTCATTATTAAATTTTTATTCCCTCCCCCTCCCAACCCTGTTTGCGAATAATACCGGGAAGTGACTTTTTAAGTAAAGCAATTCCTAGTGTAAGTAACTTTAACACCCCTCTAAATTTTTGCTGATGAATAAAATACACCCACACATATATCCTACACACCCCGTCGAATGTTAACAATATGTGCACGTCATTATTAAATTTTTATTCCCTCCCCCTCCCAACCCTGTTTGCGAATAATACCGGGAAGTGACTTTTTAAGTAAAGCAATTCCTAGTGTAAGTAACTTTAACACCCCTCTAAATTTTTGCTGATGAATAAAATACACCCACACATATATCCTACACACCCCGTCGAATGTTAACAATATGTGCACGTCATTATTAAATTTTTATTCCCTCCCCCTCCCAACCCTGTTTGCGAATAATACCGGGAAGTGACTTTTTAAGTAAAGCAATTCCTAGTGTAAGTAACTTTAACACCCCTCTAAATTTTTGCTGATGAATAAAATACACCCACACATATATCCTACACACCCCGTCGAATGTTAACAATATGTGCACGTCATTATTAAATTTTTATTCCCTCCCCCTCCCAACCCTGTTTGCGAATAATACCGGGAAGTGACT